>OY728128.1:933567524-936067524 GCA_963277665.1 Viscum album
ATGGATAGAAAAAGTTCATCCGGAACTTGTTATTTCATAAGAGATTTATTAGTTTCTTGGTCATGAAAAAAATCTACAATCAATAGCACCTTCCTCTGCTAATGTTGAATAAGTAGTAGCTGGAAGTTGTTGTGCTCAAGTGTTGCGGATGTAACACACAGTCACATACTATGGTTTGAGTTTCATAAAAGCACAAATACTTTTTGATCATAGTAGTTCCATTTCCTTATGTAAAAACCCTGCACCTCACTCTTGTGAAAAACATATAGATATTTGGCATCACTATATTAGGGATCACACACAAAAAGGAGATACCATTCTTCAATTTATTGTAAATTAAGATCAAATTGCTGGTATTTTCACAAAATCATTACCCTCCGATAGATTTGAATATATTAAATAAAAGATAGGAATGATAACCATAAGGTAATATTCAATATTAAATTCTCTTTGAACCCTATCTCCATACAGTAAGAGACTCTTTTTCTTAGTGGGAGTACATTTTCTTATTAGTAAAAAAATATCATAATCATGTTATTTCTTAATCAAAATTTTCATAATCAATTTTTTTTCGTAATAAATTTTTTTGAAATAATGTATTTTAATGTAATCTGATTTTCAGAATCAATTGGTTCCTTAAATTTTTTTATAAATTTTTCTGGAATCTAAAGTTCTCAAATAAAATTTTATTTATTAAAAATTATTTTCCTAGAAATATGGATGGTATGTTTTTCATTATTAAGTTTTGGTAATCATCTTTTTAGTTGTTGGTATTTTTATCTTGTTTAAGAAAATTTTTACGATTCATTTTTTTTCTAAAATCTGATTGTTTATCTTAAAAACTACTAAAGAAAAGATCCTATCATAATCCTTCTTTGGATATCATCTCAAACATCAGATTTGAACATATGTTTTTCAACTGTAGGATCAACCATAAAAGATGAACGGTCACATAAATCTCTTATATAAAGCCCCCTGATGATTGCCCCACATCAGTTTTTCATGATCTTGCATGTTGAAGCTCTGCCATTATATTTGAAAGCTGTTTTAAATCTTCAAAAGTTTCCTTAGTTTCATATTTCTGCTGAAGACTCTTCTAAAAAATAAATTTCAACTATTAAGGAAATCTATGAGTGGTAGTTATACCGAGAGAGGTTAGTTGATCCGAGATTCATTGACAAATATGATTCTATCATTTCTAAGAATATTATGTTTAATGGCGAGGAGAGCCTTTGAATTTCAAAATAGAAGGTATAGGATCCGGTGTATCCAGAGTTGATGGTAGATTTCTATGAAACAATTAGTTTTTTCAATGAAGGGGGAAGAAATAAATTTCTTTCAAGAGTTACGTCATGACATACTATCTTTCGTACAACATGGAAACAAGTATTATTGGAATCCCTTATGATGAAGATGCCGATTTTTGTACTCACAAAAAACCTGAAGAATCCGGATCATTTTATAAGGGAAAGGTAGTAGACTTTCTTGTATTTAAAGAAGTGAAGACTTCAAATATCATTCCTCTCTCTACAATCATGCAGATTCATGAATTGTGGGTTCAAGGATTTATAATTCCAGGGAATGGGGATAAGGATACTATGAAGAAGAGTGATATCTATATATTGGATATAGTGGTGAACCTTAGAAAGATAAACATGGTTATATATATCGTGGATATGATTGAGAATATCAATATTGGAAATCATAAGTCTCAGATTATCATGTATCCAATAATACTTTCAAATATTTTTGTTCTATGCCTTTAGTCATTCAAAATTCCATGCAATTCGAAGCTAAAAAAATAAAATGGATGTTGCTGAGTGATGACACCCTAAAGAGAATGAAAATGGGGTTTTCTAGTGAATCCAAATATTTCTATGATCTTTATGAAATAGAAACAGAAGCTTTGTCAAAGAATCCAAAAGTGGCTAAATCTTTTAGGAAAGGTTAAAGGAAGAGAAAGGCTAAGGAAACAGAAGATAAAATAAAAACTATTGTGGACAAGGAAACTCACTCAGCACCTCCAAATACAAAGAAACAAACATCGTATCCTGATGATGTAGTGGCCAAGTGGATAGAGGGTAAGAAAAACTGGAAGGAAGGGGAGCCTAAATTAGGTTTGGACCCTCCTGAGGAAAATAATTTGAAGGAAATGGCTACTGAGAATCTTGAAAATGGAGAAAAAGAGAGAATGAAAAAGAATAATATGTATGAGGCTAAGATAATAAAATCTATTCTTAAGGCTGCTAACAAAGCCTCTGACCAAATTATGATACCATAATCTATTCAAAAAGAATCATTACCAGAGACACCGGGGATGAAAGTGGTGATTTTAGAATCACATAATGAGAATGAAATATAATAAGAAGAAGAAGTGGAAGAAGAAATAGAATAATAAGAAGAAGTGGAAGAAGAAGGTAATTGAACTAATGATATCATAAATCAAGTGGAAGAGTACCATGATAAGGAAATCCCCTTTTTAAAATTATCAATCCAAACTTCCCAAGACGAATCCCCCAAAATTGATACACCAGTAAAATATGAGAAGGGTGCACAAGAAGTGAATAAGAGAACAAATGATAAAATTAGTTATAATGATTTCATTCATCTGGAATATGTTGTGGCTGATGTAGTGAAAAAGGTAGTTGAGGAATATAAAATTGTTCATCTATCTAATAGTGAGAAAGAATATCCCAATGAACAAGACATCATTCCAAGATCATTAAGTTTAATCAGGTTGTAGTAGATAGACTAAGTAAATATATTGTGAAGGAGAAATATGTTGGTGATTCATCAAAGAGGAAAGCCGAAGACATGGAAAAAGAATCCTCACTTGCCAAACACTTGGATTCAGAATCATCTTCCCTCAGAAAAGATTTTGTTTTTTAGTCTATAAAAAAGATGGTTGGTACTATTCCTTTATTTCCAAGAAAAGATTCATGATATCATATGATTCAGTATTCAATAAATCAGAATTCCGATTCAGTTTCCATGGTGATAGACAAGTGTGTCACAGAAGCAGATTTGAAGACTATCCTCATTAGATATAAGGCTCATAAAAGTTCTTTCAAGAAGATGACAACATAGTCAAGGAAAACAATCGATGAAATGAAAATCTTTGATTAATTACATGATAATGTAAAGGATGAATTCGATACCGAAGATGGGAAGATCAAGGATCTTACAAATAGTTTTGAAGAAAAGTTAACCCTAGAATATACAACTCAGAAGCAAGAAGATAAGGAACTGAATAGAAATATTATATATATGGCCATGAATTGGTAGAGGAAAAGAGATCATAGAATGAAGATTGGTGATAATATTTCTAGGCAAGATGAATTTTTGAATGATCAGGAAAACATTCTTAAGGCTCAGTAAGAGAAAATTGAAACCTTATAGAAGAAAAGTGAAGACTAGGATCAATTTCTTAAGTGAGCAGAAAAGGATCACAAGGAGATCAAGAAGCTAAAAACCATTCTGAAGAAGTTTATGTCGATAGGGAAACAAATATAATTTCATTACATTCCTATATTTTTTTGTATTTTCTTTACTGTACAAATTCGTTCAACATTAATGAAATTTTGGTCAGTTATTCATATATTTGGTTGTTTAGTACTAATGATTCAGGTACCAATTTTTTTCCATTCTATTTTATTCCATTTCAAAAATCATAGTGGGGAGAAAGGAATTATGAAAATAATATATACTAAATAGGACATTTCCCTATGTAAGGGGGAGTTCATCCAAGTACCAATTTTTTTCCATTCTATTTTATTCCATTGAATTCTAGTTCCAAATTCCTCATAATTCAGACTCCCAATTCCTCATAATTTTGGTTCCAAATTCCTTATAATTCAGACTCCAAATTTCTTAGAATTAAGATTCTGAATTACTTAGAATTCAGACTCTGAATTCCTCCGAATTCGGTTTTTGAATTCCTTAGTATTCCAGTTCTAAATTCCTTAGAATTCGTACTACAAGTTTTCTGAGAATTCCAGTTTTCAATTCCTTATAATTCAGGTTCCGAATTCCATAGAATTCAGACTCTAAAGACTATGTAATTATGATTCTAAATTCCATGAATAATAGAATCTGAATATTCATTTAATATAGACTCTAAATGTTTTTCTCTTAGACTCTGAATGTTATTTTTTCCATTGTCTCTGAAAAATAGAATTTTTTGAGAAACCAAATTTTAATTACCCTTGTTATAGTTATGAAATTATGTCATACATTTGGTTTCAAACTAACCTTTTTTAGTGACACGTGTACAGGTCCCTGCAAAATTTAAAGAAAAATATAACCGTTAGAGAAATTTATATAAATAAGATCCCATTTGAATGAGCATAAAATCTTTGTTCAAACTAGAGATTACATGCTCCTGAAGTGATTTCTTGAGAGAGAGACTCTAATAATTTATGCGTACTGAACATCTTGTTCAGATTGCTTCATGCGACTATGATTGTTGTTGTGTACAATAAAGGGATTCTGAGGGTATGAAGGCAGAGGTGCTAACTACCTTGAAGTTTGAGGGCTTGCATGGATAAAAATACATAATTCTATATTTCTATCAAGGGATTACCATAATTTGGGTAATACAAACTTTCTTGAAAGTATAAATCAAGGGACCTTTATCCAAGGTTTATGGATACCCTACTCTTTGGGTTAATATATTTTAAACCACTTACTTGTATTTTTTCAGTTTTTTTTCTACTGCATTGTGATTAATAAAGTAAGTATAATTATATTATAATTTCTTGTACTTGTATACTCTCATTTGTGAAATTCTATACACTTTAAGGTAGAATCATTTTTCTTTGTAAAAGTTTCTTAAGTTTCATTTTAGGAATGATATATTCAGAATCTAGGAATATTGTACAACTAAGAGGTTTTGTGAATTTATCCTGTTTAATAGTGTTAAAATAGTTTTCCTCAAGGTTAAAACGAAACTTTTATAACCAAATTTAAAAGTTCCAAATGAATTTTTAAAGTATACAATTCACCCCCTCTTGTATATTGAGCATCTAAAACATTATTTTGAACCTATAGGTGCATGCTCTACAATAAGTCCACTCATGCACATGAGTCATTGTACGGTTGGCATTGTTATCCATCCTATTAAAGACATAATCAAGGTAGGTAAAAATTAACATAAAACACACTATTAGTGGTTTCATGTGCTTATAAATACCAAATTCGTTTCCATGTATATTATTCCATATTTCCCATTAGAGCACACTCCTTATTATTTAACCCGCTATAATGCATGTCTAAGCGACTATAATTCGACTATCTCTAATTTGTGTAGTGTTTTTCATAAATTTTTTACAATGTAGTTTTTTTGAGAAATAAATATACCAAAATGTTATTTTTTAAATTTATATACTAAAAATGTGATATTTTAGGAAATTTGAGTATATCCTTGAAATGGGTTTTTTAGAATTACTTTTTAGCTACATGAAACTAATTATGAGATACAAGAAAAATGATAATTTCAGACAAAGATATGGGAAATACATTTTTAAAGTTCCCAAAATAGAAAATATGTACCTTCAATCCTTTATAGTGTTCAATAAATCCCCATAGACTCAAGCCAGAAGTCCTTTAAAATTTTATATTAGGACCAGTAATCGATTCGGATAATAAAATGTGACAATACCTTAAATGGTTAATAGAGCTATAAACATCCCCAATAATGAGGTGTAGGTACTCTATATATATATATAGATAGGTACTTCATCATGTGATATTCACTAAAAAAATTGGGCTCTCCATTGGGATTTTTCATTGCCTCAACTGATGTGTATAATTTATCATGGTCTGGGTATTGTACTACTAGTTTTTTGGAGATGATCTGGGTTTTCGTTAAGCTAGGTAGGTATAGAATTGAGTAATATAAATTAAGGGAGGCTTGATACAAGTATAAAATTCTTATTTTCATTCAATGTAGGATTTATAGCTATTATATTAACATTAATATTACATTCATTTAATTATTAAAAATATACGTAGATTCTAGAAAGATATGATCATTGATGGATATGAAATTATAAGGTTTGGATTATTTCTCTATACATGATTATGTAGACTAAAAATATAATATGGAACTTTTAGATTTCTAACATATGTTCAGGCAGGATTAATAGAGATATCAATAATAGATTGCATATGACTAAAAAAAATTTCCACATGGTTTACGTAGTTTCCCCCATTCCACATGGAAGAATAATGAAATTTATGTTTGATGGTATTATAGACAAAATCATGAGTGGTATACTCAATTGAAAAAACATATTTATATTCTTTTATGTGATCATTACAAATATCAACATTGTGCTCACTTCTATGGCTATTCATGTGCTTTCTGTTATTAATGCTCCAAAAGGGATGATCAGACACCTAGAAAAGTGATTAATTGGATTATCTAAGATGTAAATGACACCGAGATATTCCAGTAGGTAGCTTATTGAATTCTGGAATTTATTATTAGAATAGTTGAAATCGGTCTACATGATAATACTACAGCCATGTAGTCCATGCAAGGGAAGATAAAAATGGGAGATTATCAATTGAAAAACCATTTGGGAGATGTTTATGAGGATAAGACACGTAGATAGATGGGAGGTTTGGACTGTTAATTCAAGAAATCATTTGAGTATCATGAGGAATATGATCAATATTATTAGGGTTTAGATGGATAAGTTTTGATGGGTGGTGGGTTGTATATATATCAAGTAATGGAAGTACAAATGGTCTAGAGAAACCATATTCTTTCCCTATTTCCTAGACAACGAGATCACAATTTGGGAAGCTTCTGAATATTTGATACTTGTTTACTATACATTAGATATTCAACAATATAAATCATTTAATAGCATTACTCTGTTGGATGATACATATAGATTTATTTTATCTTCATTGACATCTGAGTGTTTTAACAAAAGTGATAACCATGAGCCGATTTTTTTTAGAGTGGGAAAGATGAAGCTGCGGTGAAAAATTAGTGAAATTTTTTTCCAATAGAGATAAAAATTTTATTATAGAGGATGAGGAATAGTGATTTTCCAATTGATGATAATATCTAAAAAAGTATATCTTTGTCCCCTCATTTCTAGTTCGTTTTCTGTACCATGGTAGAAGTCAACAAGTAATCTATTTTTAAGAAGATAATGGCTGGTGAAACGTGGAATGTTTTTCAGAGTATTATGGGAGTAAATGATCATAGAAATTTCATGGGGGGTTAATTAGAGTCCTAGTTCTAGGGGGATATTTGTTTCCCTCAGAATTCGAGGATGACCTCCTTGATGGAAGGTTCAAAAATTCTGATCGGTTTCTAATGGGTTTGATCGTAGAACTGGAAACATCCAATGATTCCACATCCATTTGGACCTACATTCCAAAGGTAGGCGCTCATTAGTTTGTGGACTAATGAGGCATAGGAATTTTCATTGGTCGAGAGGATGGGAGGTCAGAATCATCACAACTTTTTGAGGGGAATTATTGTATACTCCGGGACTCCCTTTATAGATTTATGTTATGTTCGTGAATCCTTATTACATTACCATGTATAAAATGAGATTTCCTTCATATTTTAAAATCAATGATTTAATATTTAGGAAACATAGAGAATATTTTATATGTATTTGAGGTTCTTCATCAATTGAGAATCATCTATATTTATTTAGAGATTCTTGGTCAATGGTATCCTTCAAAATATTTATATAGAAGTCTCTTGGTCATTATGATGACCAGGATGGTTTTAAAGCAACTCTGTGGGGAACTTGAAGTTTATTGTCATTCAGAAGTACATGGATTATTTCAGAGTTGGGATCGAACCCGTAGATGGGCTACCTACGTATCCTTTGATTAAAAAATGAATCAGAACCCATGTAGTTCGAGTATGGGAGTATGATGTTTATGATTGATGTCTCAAAGAAGGATGTCATAATTACATTTACACTCTAAGCTCACGTGATTCATGCTTGGTGTGAGAAACAAGAGGTATTGGTAAAAATTATACCATTGTTCCATGAAAAATGCAATCACAAGAAATAATGTGGGACTTATGTATGTATGACTGCCCAGATAAATGATGATTAGGATTTACTACAGGGAAGAAATCCAGGAACATGGTCCATAAGGGCATATGTGCTTCATGGAGATTTGAATACTCTAACTTGGGGCTTACTCATGAAAAAGAGGCCCAAATTAGGATAGGACTTATGATCGTGTTTTACTCCTGAGAAAGAATCCCAGATCAAAGGTAAATTAGGACTGGTTAAGAGGAATTGAGACTGGGACTTACTCCTAAAAAGGAGACCCATGTCTAAGAGAATTATGGTTGGGGCTTACTCCTAAGGAGGATGCCCATATTAGGGGACTGGGTATTACTCCTGCAAAGGAGGCCCATCTTAATAAATATGACTAGGGAATATTCCTGAAAAGGAGGCCGAGGATAAGAATTATGACTGGGGCTTATTCTTGAAAAGGATGCCCGGGTTAAGAATTGTGACTAGGTTTTATTCCTGGAAAGGAGGAACAGGTTATGAATTATGACTGGGGATTATTCCTGAAAAGGAGGCCCAGGTTAAGAATTGTGACTGGGGCTTATTCCTCAAACAGAGGCCCAGGTTAAGAATTATGAATGGGGATTATTCCTGAGAAGGAGGCCCGAGTTATGAATTATGACTGAGGCTTATTCCTGAAAAGGAGGCCCGAGTTAAGAATTATGACTGGGGCTTATTCCTAAAAAAGAGGCCCAGGATAAGAATTATGACTAGGTATTATTCCTGAAAAGGAGGCCTAGGTTAATGAGTTCTCTCATCATAATGGATGAGGTTTAATGAATGAAATATCAATCTTTAGTGACATAAAGAAGTGTAAATCACGAGGTTTCAGAGCTATTCCATAGAATTCCTTTCAGACAAGGAAGTCAAATAAAGAAACAATTCCATAAATGGATTTGGAGAGTGTCTTGAAGACTGAATCATGAATAGGAGAGGTGGAATGGCATAAGAGGGGTGAAATGGGAAATAAGGGAACCCAAAAAGGCAGAGGCACGCAAGTCCTGCCAAGCACGCAGGTACTGCGTGGGCGTGCAAGTTCGATCGTGCAGGTATACCTGTGTGACACATGGGTACTCTCACGGAGGTTAACGAGCAGGGTAACACTTGAGCGACTCTTGTTAATGACTTTAGAATCCTCTTGAGGTTCTTCCAGAACAGGGGCACGCAAGTTCTATTGAATGAGTAAGGTGGCGTGCATGTGTGGCCATTTCCCTTAAGGGCTGGCCACTCAGGCGCGCATGTGTTGATGAGTTTCAACCCATGGGCCTTCCCCCCCTCTTTAGATCTTCCGTTCTAGGTAATAAATTACCATAGAAGTATTTCAGAAGTTTTGAGAAGAGACTAGGGCGCCGGGATCTTAAATCTGAGTTTCCGGAAAAATTCCTCCTCCCAAATGGGGGGCCCACAGGGTCTATTTATAAGCTGGAGAAGACCCGGGTAGTTATCACTTAGGTCGCGCAAGTCACTTGTGTGACCACTACGCTTCGTACAAGTATACTTGCGTGGCCATGAGGGAACATGCACGACCTATGGGCAATGTTCTCCTTGTTCATCCCTTTGTCGATTTTTTTGATGTTTCTTCAAAGGATGAATCAATTTGGACTAATGTATTTCCCTTTTCCAATCATTAGATTCTGTGAAGAAAGGATCATCAACAAAAGTCCCCTCTTAGAGGTGGATCTGGAAAAAATAGATGTTTTGACTCTATGGAAATCAAGAATCAAAAGGAAATTGGGGCGTGCAAGGTAGGGCTCGCAAATGAGCTTTGGGCATGCAAGGCCTGACGCGCAGGGATACGTCCCTTGATCGTGTAGGGTCCCGGACACGTCTATAAATAGGGGGCATCACATCCGTACAAAGAATCCGGATTTCCGTATTTCAAACCTTCGAGCTCTCGCCGCTCAGGTCACCTTAGTCGTGAAGGTTTCTCTGTTTTCCGATGTTTCTTTGCTATCGCACTGCTGTATAGGTATTTGTAATTGCGCGATTTATACTTGTGCGTCAAAAACTAGTGCGGCACACGAACACTTGTGCCCCATGTTTATACTTGTGCGCCTTAATGACTTATCCATTTTCATGAATTATTTCACAAATTTTATAAAAAATAATCCCATATAAGAGTTAGTTTATTCAACTTTTGTTCAGAATCAATGGCTCCCAAGGGAATTGGAAAGGATGATGAACTGGCTAGCAAGTGGATTGATGAAATGATGAACATCATTGGCCATGATTACTATGATATCTGCGACAGCACTCTCCCAGATTTGGCTAAGTACTTGATGAAATTCCATCTTAATTTCCCACAGAGCATCTACCTGCCTCTATATGTTCATGGTCACCTCCAAGGAGTCAATGTTCCAGATGCAAAGAACTATACGTCTGAAATGCAGCTGCACTGTTACTCCCCTATTTCGGTTATGTTGTGCATTTAGAGCAACAACAATGGTGTGAACTTTCAAATTCTTCCTCCATGTCATTTCCTTGAAGATATGAAAATGGAAATCCCATGGGCTGAAATGTTTTCTACTGCCGATTGGTGGAGAGAAGAAAAACATGGCATTAGAGAAGTATCTGAAAAGAGTAATCTCCCCAAATGACTCTTTACTTCAAACGCTTCATTCTCAAATACAGGTATCAATCTTCCAAGTCTCTTGGACAGAAACAGAGTCACTGTTTTATTAGTAGAAAATTTTTTCTCCAACCGAACTCAAGAACATCATTTTACAATTGTTCCAAGAAGAGCTGGTATCACTACATCTCTTATTATATCCAGTTGAATGAATGAATTCCAGGTGGTTGCTGATGAATCTCGGGATGCCATAAATCAAATGAAGAGTTACGATGAAAGCCTCTTATAATTCTCGAAAAAGATAAGAGACTACAGTCTGTGGATGTCCTTCTATCTCCTATGTATCAATGAAAAACACTTTCATCTTCAATCATTTGTACCTTCATTCTCTTTGGCTACATGCTTTATATTTTACCTAAGCGAATGGGCCTAGTAAGCATAGTTTGATTTTTACTAGGATTAATGTAAATAACCCTACAAACTTAAAACCTCTTAATTTCTCAATATTACCTAAATCATACAAAATGTATGTTTAGGGAGCTTGGAACTTGACTTTTATTCAGAGTTCCTTTGTATTTTGTAGGTAGTTTAAATTCATGCATGTCGGACATAAAAAGGCTAATGTTTAAGGTCGTAATAGATTTGACCGAATGAATTAGAAATGACTCAATTCCTTGACAATTCATCTGAAAACATAGTACCATACTCAAGTATGAGGGAAAAAACTGTAAACTATGACTTAATAATATTTGAACTTGAGGAATGATATGAAAAAGAGCTAAAAGGCATTAGAAGAAGTAGTTCCCAAGAATGAAGTTACCATTATTTAACAAACTCATTAGGCGGTTGAATTATGTTGGGCCACCTAAGGGAATAGGATTCATAGTTAAACAAAATAGTATCTTTTGGCTAACAAGTCTGTTATGTAGACTATTTATGCAAGGCCGCCTATGGGCATGTACTGCATAGTCAGGAAAAAGAACTCTTAGAAATTTACATTCCTAGTGCTAAAATCCAGTGAATGATTATGGAGATTCAAATTTTCCTAATTATAGAGTTTTCTGTATGGAAAGGAGTACTTGAATATGGAGAAGATATTTCCAAACCATATTATCGAAGAAATGAATAGATATCACTCTTATGAAGGTCTGACCCAATTCTAGGGAAAGAGAATATAAACCATATACTTGAATACTTTCAGATCATGAAAAAGGATATGGGACAGATATGTTAAGGATGGATGTTGTTGCGGATCCCTACATACTGTCATTTAAGAAAAATAAGGACAAAAGAGGCATTCTTCCCAAGAATGAAGTTACCACTATCCGACAAACCCGTTAGGGGGTTGAATTATGTAGGGCCAACTAAGGGAATTGGCAGCATAGTCAGATAATAGTATCTTTTGGCTAACAAATCGGTTATGTAGACTGTTTATGCAAGGCCGCGTATGGGCACGTTCTGCAATGTCAGGAAAACGAATTCTCATAAGTTTGACATTTTTGTGACTAGAAGTCATGAAAAGGGTTATGAATATATGAAAATATTTAAGGTTAGGATTATGACACATAAATATGGGTATTTTCCAATGTATACAAAGATACACAGATCAATGATAACCATAATCATGTTGTGGTTGGGTCCTGAATTGTAATGTTGGACTTCACTACGTATCCCATAAGGATGAGAATCAAGCCATAAGTAGTTCTTAATCTACAGTTTAACGTCATGTGGGACAAAAGGATTAGAGATCTTATTATAGGTTTATAGAGCTTGGACCATTATAAGAAATAAAAAGTCTGTGTTTTCATGGGGACTTTTCAGCCAAGGGACTGAAAGCGGAATTTGGGGTTAGGCCCAAAGACTTTGGGCTGGATTCGAGGGACACTCGAACGTTCCTACGTATCCCATAAGGATGGGAATCAAGACCATATAGTTCTAGAAATACCCTCTGTAAAAATTTGGTTTGTACATGTGAAGGGTGAAAGGATACTTTAGTAAAATGATGGTTTAACCCAAGATAAAAGGTTTGGGAATTTCCATGTATGCACGTAGTCTGTGAAATGAAACATGTTTTAAAATCAATGTAAATAATGATTCCCTCTCATGTGAGGGTATCAATGAATATTGTAGTTTATTTTCATACTGGAAAAAAGTGTTGTATAGTTTAATGTCGTATAAAAAGGGCGAAAGTGACCCAATGTGAAGAGATTGATTTTGGGCTTGAACCTTGGGAGGTTGCCTACATACCCAGCCTAGAAGGCAAGGATCAAAGTATATGTAGTTCAATTAAAGATTGAAGTAATGATCAAGTTGTTCTTGGGGACAACAACCTAAAAAATGATGTCGGGACTTACACATGGTTAGTATCCCAGACAGAGTGTTATGGTTGAAGTTTTCTATATGATCACATGAGCCATACTCAGTGTGAGAAACAAGAGGTAGCAACAACCTTAACGATACACAGTTTAACTTCATGTAGGATGTGTGAAGGGACTATGCAGTTTAAAGTCTTGCAGTTAGGACTATTGGTGTTGCACAGTTTAATGTCATATAGCAGGGACAATGTATAGTTTAATGTCATGTAGGACGTATCAAGGACTTCCTGTATAGTTTAGCGTCATGAAGATAGGATGATAGGGACTATATATTTTAGCTTCATGTGGGACGAACGGGTGACTGTGCAGTTTAATGTCATATAGTAAGGACAAAAGCGTACACCATTTAACGTCATTTTGGATGAATTGGGGACTTTTTTTCCCACAGTCTAACGTCATGTTGGACGAAAAAGGGACGATACAGTTTAGTGTCATGATGGATGAATGTGAGAATAGTTTAAGGTCATATGCATAGACCGTGGATGGTGTAGTTTAATGTCATGCTGGACGGTGGTGTAGTTTAAGGTCATACAGGGCCATTGATGATTATTTAGTTTAACGTCTTTCTGGACGTAAGGGACTTTTATACAGTTTAACATCATGTAGTTAGGACGTCACAGTTTAACGTCTTGCTGGATGTAAGGGACTTGCACATAGTTTAGGGTCATATGTATGGACCATTGTTGTATAGTTTAACGTCATATAGCAAGGATGATGAAGGGGATACAGTTTAACGTCTTGCTGGACGATGGTGCAGTTTAAGGTCATACAAGACCATTTAGGGAACTTTTTCGCAGTTTAACATCGTGTGGGAAGATGGTGCAGTTTAAGGTCATAAAGGACCTTTTAAGGAACTTTTTTCGCAGTTTAACGTCATGTGGGACGATGGTGTAGTTTAAGGTCATACATGACCTTTTAGGGAACTTTTTTGCAGTTTAACATCGTGTGGGACGATGATGCAGTTTAAGGACATACAAGACCTTTTAGGGAACTTTTTCGTAGTTTAACGTCATTTCGGACAATGGTGTAGTTTAAGGTCATATAGGACCATTTAGGGAACTTTTGTGCAGTTTAACGTCATGTAAGACGATGGTGTAGTTTAAGGTCATACAGAACCTTTTATGGAATGTTTTTGCAGTTTAACGTCGTGTGGGATGATGGTGCAGTTTAAGGTCATACCGGACCTTTTAGGGAACTTATTTTGTGTTTATACAAAATACTTATTCAAAAATATGGCATTGGTTGGATTAGTCATGAGTTCTCCGTCCATCGAGATTAATGAATAAGCTCCATTGGAGTAGACCCTATGTATTGAGTAAGTTCCTTCCCATTTTGGATCAAGCTTGGGAGGTTTCTTTCCTGGTATCATTGGAGTTCTGAGAACTAATACCAATTATCCCTGAGTGAATGAACGAACACGAACTTTTTTGTTAAAAGCTTGTGGTATTCGATTCTGATAGACATCCAAGTGGTGAAAAGTGCACAATCTTTTCTCATCTAATCTTTCCAATTCATTCAATCGCATTTGAGATTGTTCATCTGTAGATGACTGATCACAAATGGCTACTCTAAGTGAAGGCAATTGAACTTCAATGGGAAAGACGGCTTCCATTCCATATACCAGTGAATATGTACTAGACCGAGTTGCAGTGTATGTGGTAGTCCGATAAGCCCATAAAGCATGAAAGAGTTTATCAGGCCATGACCTCTTATCTTTATCCACCATCTTTTACAGTATATTTGAAAGAGTCTTGTTGAAGGCTTCTATCTGTCCATTGGCCGCTGCATGATACTGAGATGAATGGTTGGATTTGATGTTGTATTCTTGATACAACATCTTCACCTCGGATGAACAAAAGTTGGTGACATTGTCCATCAATATGGTAGGAGGGACACCAAATCTGGTAGTGATGTTAGACTTGATGAAGCTAACAACGCATTTAGAACTGAATTACTTGAGAGGTATTGCCTCTGTCCATTTGTAAAAGAAGTCAGTAGTGGTAAGAATATACTTAAACTACTTGGTCGTAGCCGAAGGGTAAGGTCCCACCACATCCATTCCCCATGCGGAAAATAGCCATGAGTATTTAGCTGTATGAAGAAACTATGGAGGCTGATGAATGAAGTTGGCATGAACTTGGCATGAATGACACTTCTTTGTGAAATTTACACAATCTTGTATCATTGAAGGCCAAAAGTATCCAATCCTTTGAATTTGATCAGATAGTCTATGTCCAGATTAGTGGGCACCACAGACTCCTGCATGCACTTCATTCATGACAGCCATTGTCTCTTCACCATCAATGCATCTAGAGAGAACTCCATCAAAACCACGTTTGTAGAGAATTTTCTCTCAGTGATCTAGGCTATCATAAAGAGTAAAATTGACCACACATCATTGGATTTGTTCTTTGTCGGCTCTATCAGGTGGAAGTGTTCCATTTTGAAGGTATTCTCTGATAGGCGACATCCATCCTGTAGTATGACCATACGGTTCAGGAATGGGACAAATTTCATTAATTTCTTCTGTTTTGATTCAAACATAAGGTGAAATAGCACGACGGTGGGAAATACTGATGGTTGTCTCGTCCCGATTTGGATCTTCCAGAGCTGTAGCTATATTAGCTAGTGCATCAGCTTGAGTATTTTGTGATCTCGGGACATAAGAAAATGTCGGTTCCGAATGGAATTACTCCATTAACTCTCTGACATAATCATACAAAGGGATTAGTTCTTCTTTTCCGATGGCATAATCCCCATTTACTTTTTTGATTACCATGTCTGAATCACCTTTCACTTTTAAGTGATTCACTTGTGCATGAAGCACTAATTCCAAGCCTGCAATGAGAGATTGGTATTCAGCTTCATTATTGGTACCACCTTCCCCCAATAAGAAGGAAAATGGAAACACAACTTTTTCTGGATAAATGAGAACAATTCCTAAGCCAACATTGTTGAATTTAGGATTTTCCATTTTCCTCCCTATTGGACTTCTGGAAGCACCATCAAAATACATATCCCATGCCTGAGGACTTTCTTGAATAGAGAAGACTTCCCTATCAGGGAGTTCAATATCTGAAGATGTGTCTTCCACTAAAGGGTGTTTAGCTAGGAAATCAGCCAGAGCTTGGCCCTTTATCGCCTTTTGAGACACATACTGAATGTCGAATTGATGCAAAATAACTGCCCACCTTTCCAAATGTCCGGTAAGCATTGGACGACTAAGGATGAATTTGAGCAGCTTATTGCGAGATACCAATTGGACCTCGTGATGTTTCAATTAGTGTCTCAACTTTTGAACTGCAAAGATTAATGACAGGATGCACTTCTCAATACTTGAATACCAGGTTTCTGCTTCAATCATAGTTTGACTGAGATAGTAGAAGCTGTTTTCATTTCCAACATCATTCTTTTGAGCAACAATGGCACCCAATGATCTCTCTAGAGCTATCACGTAGAGGATAAGTGGTCTTCCTTCAATAGGTGGCATGAGTACCAGTGGACTCAGGAGGTATTTTTTGAGAATATCGAATGCTTCTTGACATTCTTCAATCCACTGGTATGTGACTCCCTTCTCCATCAATTTTGTGAAGGGTAAATTTTTTTTTGCCAAATTGGCGATGAAACGCCGAATATAGGCTATGTGTCCTTGAAGTCCATTTAATTATTTAAAATTTCGAGGAGCTGACATACCAAGGAGTGGATTGGTCTTCTCAGGATCGACTTCAATACCATGATGTCGTACAAAAAAGCCGAGAAATTTTCCTGAGGTTACCCCAAAAGCACATTTCAAGGGGTTGATCTTGAAATTATGTTGTCGAAGCTTGCAGAATATGACTTCCAAATCAACGAAGTGATTAGAATGTTTTTTGGATTTAACCACAAAATCATCTACATAGAATTCAACAGACTTCCCTAAGAAGCGTTTGAAGATACGATGCATGGCACACTGATATGTTGCTCCTGCATTCATTAAGCCAGAAGGCATTACCCGGTAGCAAAACACACCCTAAGGGGCTCTAAAGTCTGTGGATTCCTCTTCTTCTGGGGCCATTCGGATATGATTATATCCAAAATATCCATCCATGAAGGAAAGTGCTTCATAGCCAGTTGTTTCTTAAATTAAAAGTTCTGTAATCGGAACTGGGAAATCATCCTTAGGACAATACCGATTAAGATCTCTAAAATCTATGCAAACTCTAATTTGTCCGTTCTTCTTCTTTACAGGGACAATATTATCCAACCACTTGGGATATTGAACTTCTCTGATGAAGTTAGATTTTATATGCTTATCCACTTCAGCCTCAATTTTGGAAGCATAAGTTGGGTGTGTTCTTCTCACGACCTGCTTAAATCCTCGATGTTCTTCTGGTAAACCCAAATGATGAGTAGCAACATCAGGATAAAACCCAGACATTTCTTTATAGTTCCAAGAAAAATATCGATAATTTTCTTTATAAAAGAAATATACATCTCTTCCTCTTCAAGAGTCATGGCTGCACTGATTAAAGTGGAGCGTGGATCTTCTTTTGGACCCAGATTTATTTCACTGAGTTCATCCACAGTGGTAGAGATACCCTCTTCAAATGCAGGAGGAGCATCTCTGAGATCTTCCTCTTCTTCTTCATCTTGTGTTATTTATACCATTTCTACTTGCATAGTAGATGATAAAGAAGAATTTTCATGATCAGAAGAGATGTCACAATTTTCACATCTTGAAGATGAAGCTTCCATTTCCGACCCAATTGATGATGAAGGGTCTTCTTTGGGTATTAAAGAGGAGACGATGGATTGAAAATCGACATCATTGTTCACCTCCGATGTTACTATTACTTATTATGGCCTAATTGGCAGAGTATAGACTTGTTGGGTTTCATCAGATGAAATAAATATGTCACCATTTGTGCTTTCATCACGGCTTGGTGGGTTACCAATTTCTCCCATGTTGTCTGGCTCGATTTCTGTAATTGACATTATGGATATTTCCATAAGAGTATCTTGATTTGGGATTATCTTGTCAATTTGACTGATAGGAAACACCTAATCTATACTCACATGTGTAAATGGATTTACTGGAATCTTCTCCAAACCATATGGAGCATTATCTTTGGTAATCTCCTTTGTTATGGATTTCTCCCTTCCCTTCATGTGATAGAATTCTGCCTCAATGTATTGAGACTCACATGTATTGAACCAGGCCTTATCACCATACAATGTCCCTACTTAACCATCAAAACAATATTTGAGACATTGAATGTATGATAAAGGGATAGCCACATGCTAATATAGCCAGGGTCTTCCAAGCAGGATGTTGAAGGCTGAGTCTTGATCAAAAACTATGAAATATGAATTAGATACAAGATCTCCAAACTGAGTTCTGAATGTAACATTTCCTAGTGGTTATTGTTCATTTTTATCATATCCTTGTAACATCGTGGTAGAAGGAGATAAATCTTATTTCGTGGGGCCCAATCGACGAAGTGTACGAATGGGAATGAGGTTGACTTCTGAACCATTGTCAATGAATGCTCTTCGAACTTCTACACCATTGACCTTGCCAGATAAGTACAAAGGTCTAATATGCCCATGAACAACATCATCTTCATCTTCATCAGTAAAAGATATTATTGCATGGCATTATGCAAGATTATTCTCTATGTGATAGACTTCAGCTGCAACAATTTCTATTTCAAACTCCTAAGGACTTGACAAAGCCTCGATGAGTGCTTCCCGAAGATCTTTTGACAGATTGAGAGCATTCAGAATTGCTAACTCGGTAGGTACTTGAGCCAGGTGTTTCAATACATCATACTTTTGATCCAGAGGTCTGCGTTTCCCTCCAGGAATATGTGGTTTAGCAGGTACCTTGGAAGCAGATGCTTTGAAAGTTGATGAATATTGTATCGGGATAGGAGTTGGAAGTATCCAATGGTTTGGAAGATTAGACCGATTATATCCATTTACATACTAAGAGGAAGAGGATGGAACCTTCAACCGGTCTTCCAAAATAACTGTTCCAGGACTGAATTTTCTATTGGTAGAAGAACTTTCTTGTTCTTGCTGAGCTCACTGAAGGGCTCTACCACGAGTTTTTGCTGCGTACACAGTTCTAGCAGAGGTAGAATTGGAGTAGTGGCTTCTGAATGATCCACGTCTTCCCCAGTATCATGAGCCTCTGGAACATCCACTGATTCCCCTATTTCATATAGGGAATTCAGGCTCATCGAAAACGAAACTGCGACTGGCATATGGATCTGTTTATTGAATCTCATTAACAGAACCGAAGATTAATTCTTCGTCTGATGAAGTCTCTTCCTGATTAGCCTTCTTAGGATGTGCCATTTGGTGGGGCGGTGCTCGTGGCTTTGAAGTAGATGGCATGAATTCTTCTAGAGTCCAAGACAACTTAGGCTTTGACACATACTCATATTCTTCTGATTATTTTTCTTTCGTTGAATCAGGCCGTTTCTTTGAGGACTTTCCCTCGGATGAAGAGGGTTTTTCCACTACATTCATGGCAGAAGACACAATCGGTTTCTTTAATTGTGTTCACAAAATAGAATGAGTTCAGTTGATTGTCTTTCTAACCATCCAATCATCATGCTTCTGTGCATTTTTTCTTTTGACTTCTTGCCATTCGCCTTCCTCCTCTGGAACTATAGTAGTGACACATGCTACCTAGGCTGAAGAGCCTTTCAGTTTAACTTGTCCCGAGTCGACCAACATTTTCAGAAGGTCTTTGAAGACAAAACAACCCTGGATGGGATGCCCCACCATTTGATGAAAGGGTCAATAATTAGGACGGTCTGAAAATTCTTCCTTGTTTGGCCTCTTGGGATTTGGTAGCTGAACCAAATTATTCTCTAAAGGTGAAATGAAGTAACCTGGAACTTGTTCATTTCAGAAAGAGTGTGTTTTTCTCTTCAAATCCTCAAATTGATTTCATCTTTGATCGCTTTGATCATCTGGATGAAATAGTCTTTGTTGTTGGCGCTCAGGAGGCAGAGCCCTTCGAGAAGAAGAAGGTTTTGAAGTAAAAATAGGTACATGTGCTTGTTTAAGCATAACTGTATCAGTTTCTGTTTTACCCATTATCCATCCTGGAGCTGATTGAATTACACGAGATTTAGCCTTAGCCTGTATAAGGGAATCTTCAATCTGCTGAGCGATTGAATTAAGGTATCAAAACTCTCCTGTGTATTTCACAGGGATTAACGGCGTGATTAATTCGTCACAAAGATTTTCCACACATATTGGAAACAATTCCTCTTGAGGGAGTGCTAAGCTTAGGGAATATGTTAATCCCTTCCAGCGAGCAATGTAATATGAGACCCTTTCATTCTATCTTTTTATACAGTTTGTAAGATCGAAAACTGTTGTCTTTGGCAAAGTGGAGATGAACTGAAGAAGGAATTTTGGGTGAAGATCCTCCCATCTGGTAGTTGATAGGGATAACAATCTTGTATACCAGACAAAGGCTGGTCCTTTCATGTTCCTTACGATGCATCTGATTTTTACTGCTTCTTGCTGCTCTGGAGTTCCCATCATAGGATCACAACAAGACACGTAATGTGTTAAATGCTGTTCCGCGTCGCCTGATCCATTGAAAATAGGGAATACATGGATTCCAAAACTGGATGGAAGAGAGATTGAATATATCCATTCAGGGTAAACATTCTTTTCTGGTTGAACCTGCACACGTTTCCCTTCCATAGTTTCTAACCGAGCTGTTAATGACTCAATATTAGTTATTAAATTTTGAGAAACATTCGGTTGAACTTGGACTTGGGTAGGTGTAATTACTGGAGCTTGGATAGATGTGGTGGTTGGTGCTGCAACTGATGGTAGCACTACCAACTGTTGTTGCACTTGACCCATGAGATAAGACCTATGAGGGTGTACTGATAGAGGAGGATATTCTTGATCCATCTCAGTAGCTGCAACAAATTCCCTTGGCTGACTGACTCCAGCACGCTCATGAAGAAGACTACCCTGAAGTAGTTCTGCATTCAAACTCCTTAATTCCTTCATTTCCTCCTCCTGTTGTGCAAAACTTTTCTCTAGAGAGAGAGATTGGCCTTCTTTAGAGGGAGGATATGTACCCTGATTCGTTCCCCTCATTTTTTGGATCCTTTTCGAAGAGGGGGAAGTGGGTTACTCGAAGGATTACCTAGGATCTGAGTAATCCTTTGATTTCGTGTACACACACCTTCTTCATTTGTGTTAGTGCGTACATCTTCTTGATCCGGAACCTCTTCATCTGAGTCCTGTGAGTGAGCCTTATTTGGTTGATTATCAACAATGGCATTGATGACATTGATTGATTCATAACGCATCGCATCCCTTCTATTAGCATTTCTGTGATATTGTCTTCTTTCTTATCTTTGATGAGACATTTCCTTTAGTTTATTTGATCCCTCAGGAACTTATTGATGAACCGTAATTTTGAGGGATTCTTCTGATAATTTGTCTCTTCGTTCCTCTTGAGGCTTCTTCCCCAATCGAGAAAAGACCGACTTTCTATGAGGAGGGGATTGATGATTTGAAAAAGTCCCCATTCTGGTGGACTAGGGTTGTTCCTTCTTTTCCCGATCAATTCCTCGAATACTATTTGTCTATTCTGAGGGTTTGTTTAAAAGAGTCCCCATTCTGGGGAGCTGGGGTTGCTCTTGACATGCTATGTCTGAGAATTTCATAAAATCTCTCCTGATCTTGCGAACCTTAGTTCGGAAATTAGATTGATGCATTAACCTGTATCCACTTTTAACACATGGTTCGAAATGCCATTGGATGATTTCCGACACTTCTTCCACTTGATGTTGTGCTTGCTCCATATGAGAGACTTGTTCAATATTATCGTTTTCTTGATGCAGGAGTAATTCAACAACTTGTTCTCTATATTCTTGATTTTGAGAGGAACTAGTTGAAGCATGTTCTTTGGAAAGCTTTTGATTACAAACAATGATCATTGACTATGGCTGGCCATGGGAAATAACATTTCATGTGACCATTTTCGGCGGACATTGATAACTGGAGAGCACCATGAAATGCAGTGCTCCAGAACAACCCATCCTCTGACACGAATACCCGATGGGGCATTGGCAATTAACTGACGCTATCTTCTTAGTGCCCCAAGGCATGAACGTTGAAGGGATCTATGTTTCTTTTCAACCTTCAGATATTGAGAGACTGATAGAGATTCCAAATCAATCTGACGTTGTAACCCTTCTATAATATTAATATTATTTTCATATTCATCCTAAGATAATACTTTCTTTTTCAACTGACAAAGAGTTTTCCATATGTTGAGACGAATATCATGAATTCCATCTTCCGTCAACATTTCGGGAATGTCATACTGAGAGTCATCCAGAGGCCAAAACATGACTGGAACTTCACCTTTCACCAGTTGTTTTCTCATGTTCAATATTTCCTCTTTTTCATTCAATGAATATTCTTCTACCTGATTTGACCAGCGTTGGGGTTTCCTTGTTGCTTCATCGGATTCAACAAGATTGGTAGAGAAATCATTTATCAAACTAGAAGATGCATGACTTAGGTGTGGCTCAGAGAATGACCTATACCCTGGGCTATCTTCTTATTGAGAAAATATTTCACCTGCTAGCGATGAAGCATCAGACATGGATGGTTTCACATTTTCAAGTGCCTCAAGATAAGAGGGATTTTTCGGAACTACATTGTCCACTAGAGCATTTTCCGGGCAATGTGCATCACTACTGCAGAGAGGACTTTCGTAGTGAAATCCATCATCATGGGGAGGGCCACCATAATGGGTTACAGCAAAAGAAGAAATCTCTTGCTCTTTGGTCTTCTGACCAAACAGAGGGTTCCTGTTGCTCTCATCTGAAGATGAATCTTCGAGATCGACCGAATTTTCATGAAGAAAGCCTTCACGAGGACGTGTCTGTTGAAGACCTTCAGAATTAATGTTCCCATTATTGAGAAATGAGGGAGTAGAATCTTGAATTCCAACAGATAACTGTCTGAGAGATTCAAGAACTCCAGCATCGAGCAAGGCCTTGTTACAGATTGTATCTTCATCTTTTGACTATGCTTTGTGTTTATTTTTCATAGACACCTTCTTACTCACCTTGGAAACCACTCATTAACGAAATTGGCTACTCTGAGCAGGTGTATGTGCTTGATCAGAAAAAATGGACAGGTTAGGCTGATGATATCCACTCAAATCAGGTGTATGTGCCTGACTTGGTTGTCCGTATGATATGGGGGAGTATGCCCCACAACCCTCTTGTACTGGAAATGATTTGCGTGTCTGTTCCGGAGTGAAATGTTGATGTTCCACTCCACTGGTAGGGATACATTTATGTTTCTTTTCCTGAGATGTTGCTGAAGCTGTTATAATATCCTGGAAAGCATCCACAATATAAGCAGAGATTTTCTTCTGCTCTTTCACCATTGATAGAATATGATTGGTGACTTCAGCTGCCAGAACGGGGATATACGTTCATTCCGTGCTTGGAGTAGGTGTATGTGCCTGCTCCTGTCATCCTTTTCCTATCAGTGAATCCTGACAGTACTCAATTGTTGGGGCAGAGAGTTGAGTCTGCCTCCTATTTGTCTCAGGAGCTTTCCGACTAACTTCTCCGAATGCTACTAAGTGAGACTGTTGGCAGGCTTGATTAAGACTAGCAGGTGTATGTGCCTGCTGATTGCACTTCACCAAATGTGGTTGATGAGCTCCATCATATGTAGTCAGACAAGCCTGCTGACTAGCTGATGATGTATAAACAGGTGTATGTTCCTGCCTATAGTACTCCTCCAGAATTACCTGGCGGGATTAGTGTGATGCTTCCAGATGAGTCTGCTGGACATCGGAATTAAAACGGGCATGTGTATGTGTCCGCTCATTACTTGCCACCAAGTTAGGTTGGTGGACTTCTCCGGAGATGGCAGAGATGAGAACCTAGTCATTGTTGACCGAAATCTTCCTCTTGTTGTTTGTCTTGCCTGCTCGGGTTCGAGGAACCTGAGCCGAATTCCTGGAGTCGATACCCTTATCATGTTGAGGGTACACTGCCGCATGAGTCTGGCAGCGATTGTTGGTGGGATCCCTCAGGATGGACTCATGTCTACTTGAATTAAGGCCCCGAGGGACCTGCTCATTCACCTCCTCAGAATAAGGGAGCGAATGGTGATTGTGTTCTGGGGATAACGACCCGAAACGGTTAGAGACGGTAGTCAGCACCGCCTACTTCTTGATCACTGGTCATCGTTTTCTGGATGACCGGTGAGAGTTGTTAACTTGGAGGGCTTGTCGGGAAGCCTCCAGAGTTTGGATGGTACCGTGTTGATGGTACTCCTTAACCAGCACATTTGATACCCAGCATTGAAGACGTTGCGTAGGTGATGTCATCCTCAGAGCGGACGATGATCCAGTAGGAGTAGAAGCAGTGGCATTTGTAGCAGCAGTATTCACAGGTGTGAATTTGAGAGCAGTCAATCTAGAAATGCAGAAGATCTTGGAAAAGAGTGCCTATTTGATATAACAGATGTAATCAAGATAAATTAGGCCACTATATCTTTTGGATGAGAACATATGTCAATGATTGTTTTGGTTGTCCCTCTCATTGAGTTTTAAATAGGGGCCTAAAAAATAATTAAAACATAATTTTAACTTGGTTAAGGATTCAAGTCGGGTTCACCATTTTTTGTTTCCCTCGGAATTCGGGGATGACCTCCTTGATGGAAGGTTCAAAAATTCCGATCGGTTTCTATCGGGTTTGTTCGTAGAACTGGAAACATCCAATGATTCAACATTTATTTGGACCTACTTTTCAAAGGTAGGCGCTCATTAGTTTCTAGACTAATGAGGCTTAGGAATTTTCATTGGTCGAGATGATGGGAGGTCGGACTCATCACACCTTTTTGAGGGGAATTATTGTCTACTCCGGGACTCTCTTTATAAATTTAAGTTATGTTCGTGAATCCTTATTACATTACCAAGTATAAAATGAGCTTTCGTTCAGATTTGACAATCAATGATTAAATATTTATGAAATTTAGAGAATCTTATATATGTATTCGAGGTTCTTCATCAATAGAGAATCATCTGTATTTATTTAGAGATTCTCGGTCAGTGGTATCCTTCGAAACATTTATATAGATGTATCTTGGTCATTATGATGACCAGGCTGGTTTTAAAGCCACTCAGTGGGGCACATGAAGTTTATTGTCATTTATAAGGAAATGTATTATTTCAAAGTTGGGATCGAACCCACAGATAGGCTACCTACGTATCCTTTTTTAGAAAAGGAATCAGAACCCATGTAGTTCGAGTAAGGGAGTATGATATTTATTATTGATGGCTCAAAGAAGGATTTCATAATTACATTTACACTCTATGCTCACGCGAGTCATGCTCGGTGTGAGAATCAGGAGGTATTGGTAAATATTAGACAATTGTTCCAAGAAAAATGCAATCATAAGAAATAATGTGGGACTTATGTATGTATGACTGCCCAGATAAATGAAGATTAGGATTTAATTCAGGGAAGAAATCCAGGAACATGGTCCATAAAGGTATATGTGATTCATGGAGATTTGAATACTCTAACTTGGGGCTTACTCTTGAAAAGGAGGCCCAAATTAGGATAGGGCTTATGATCGGGTTTTACTCCCGAGAAAGAATCCCGGAGCAACGGTAAATTAGGATTGGTTAAGAGGAATTGAGACTAGGGATTACTCCTGAAAAGGAGATCCAGGTTTAAGAGAATTATGGATGGGGAATACCCTTAAGGAGGATGCCCATATTAGGGGATTGGGGCTTACTCCTGAAAAGGAGGTCCAGGTTAACAATTATGACTGGGGATTGTTCCTGAAAAGGAGGCCTAGGATAAGAATTATGACTGGGGCTTATTCCTGAAAAGGAGGCCCATGTTAAGAATTATGATTGGGGATTATTTCTGAAAATGAGACTCAGATTAAGAATTATAACTGTGGCTTATTCATGAAACAGAGGCCCAGGTTAAGAATTATGACTGGGGCTTATTCCTGAAAAGGAGGCCCAGGTTAAGAATTGTGATTGGGGCTTATTCCTGAAAAGGAGGCCCAGGTTTTGAATTATGACTGGGTATTATTCCTGAAAAGGAGGCCTATGTTAAGAATTATGACTGGGGATTATTCCTGAATGGGAGGCCCAGGTTAATGAGTTCTCTAATCATAAAGGATGAGGTTGAATGAATGAAATCTAAATCTTTAGTGACATAGAGATGTGTAAATCACTAGGTTTGAGAGATATTCCATAGAATTCCTTTCAGATAAGGGAGTCAAATCATGAAATCATGCCAAAATGGATTTGGAGAGTGTCTTGAAGACTGAATCATGAATAGGAGAGGTGGAATGGCATAAGAGGGGTGAAATGGGAAAGAAGGGTACCCAAAAAGGAAGAGGCGCGCAAGTCCTGTCAGGCGCACAGGTACTGCGTGGGGGCGCAAGTTCGGTCATGCAGGTATTCCTGCACGACACATGGGTACTCGCGCGGCAGTTAACCAATAGGGTAATACTTGAGCGAATCTTGGTCAAAGCCTTTAGAATCCTCTTGAGGTTCTTCCAGAATAGGGGCGCACAAGTTCTCTTGAAGGAGTAAGGCGGCGTGCAAGTGTGGACATCTCCCTTAAGGGCTGGCCACTCAGGCGCGCTGGTGTTGATGAGTTTCAATGCTTAGGCCTTCCTCCCCCTCTTTAGATCTTCCGTTCTAGGTAAGAAATTATCTTAGAAGTGTTTTGAAAGCTTTGAGAAGAGACTAGGGTTCCAGGAGATTAAATCTGAGTTTCTAGAAAAATTCCTCCTCTCAAATGGGGGGCCCACAGGGTATATTTATAGGCTGGAGAAGACTGGGGCGGTTATCACTTAGGTCACGCAAGTCACTTGCCCGACCACTAGGTGGCGCGCAAGTATACTTGCGCGACCATGAGGGAACTTGTGCGACCTATGGGCAATGTTCTCCTTGTTCATCCCTTTGTCGATTTTTTGATGTTTCTTCAAAGGATGAATAAATTTGGACTACGATATTTACCTTTTCCAATCAATAGATTCTATGACAAAAGGAGCGTCAACAATATTAATAACCCTGTGTAGGTCACAATGAGAAGAATGCTTGTCTATACTTCTTGTTGGGTCATTTGGGAGGCTTATAATGAGGACATGAAGGAGAATTTTTACTCTCAAGACATAATAAAATTTTGGTTGAGAGATTTGGTGGCAGAATTGGGTACCCTCCATCCATGCAGATAAGTCTCATCTTCCCTTAGGTTGTTAATTCCATTGGTGGTAATGAAAAAAATGTTAAAGAAGGGAAGATGAAGGAGGTTTGGGTGTGGTGGGATCACAAATGAATGGGATAAAGATGAATTTTGACATATCTTGTGTGGACGGGATAATGAACAGAGGGTGCCTTATTCTTAATGGAAGAGGTTCTTTCTTTCTCACTTTCAGTTCCATGATTGTGACATGTAACTCCATTAAGGATAATGTTAGGGAGATGATCACTAGAAATTCATTGTGAATATTATAGAACCTTAGTATTCTGGAAGTGGAAGAAGACTCAAAAATTATTTTAGGATTTATATATGGAAATATGATGCCACGGTGGGATCTAGATATCTCCATCCGTAAGGGAAGAATGTTGCTGGATCCTAGTATTTAGGTTGGAAATACATAGAGAGAGGGAGATTTGTAGGAGATTCCCCAGATATTAAAAGATATATGGATGGGATGATCACATTAAATTTTCATAGACTTTATCTCCTAGATGATTGTAAAATTATTTTTTTCAGTGAAAATTTGGGTATTCACCATTATTTCCTCCTTGATTTTAGTGTTTTCATTCATATTATCAATAAAAATAAAAATTTCAGTCATTATCTATGGGGATATCTTATATAATCATAGGTTCATCTAGGAGTACGTATAGTGGGGATGATAATTCCATAATTTCATATCTGTTTCGTTTTGTGATTTTCTCAAATGTATTTCTCTGATGATTATAAACATATTTCAGTATACTCAACATTTTATGTATCATATACTCATTTTATAAAGTTATGATTTTATAATAATTTATTTTATAATTGGTTATCACTAAAGATTTTAGATATGTGTTTATTATGGTTATTTATAGGAAAATATCCTCCATGTACATTACATATTACTTATACTAATCTCTATTCCATGGCCAATTCGAGTGGCATATGAGGTGGTACACTCATCTTACCATGTCTTCATTTAAGCTCTTGGTTAGTTAAGTCATGTATGAGTGGTGTCTAAGAATTCTTGTAGTGTAGATATAATTTATATATATGTCTATTCTAATGGTTGGTTTAGGGAATTTAGGCGATGATGTGATATTATCTTATGATTAGTTTTGAGATCACGTATCATTATGGTTAATGAATCCATTCACAAAGAATCCTAAAATATATTTGTTGATTTAATGATCTAAAAACACTTTTAATTCCCAATGGCTGTTGATACCAATACTATATGGTTTTTAGTCATGATATTTCATGTCCCTCAATTGTAATATTACTTTTATATGCTCAAGTAACTATTTGTTTATCTGGTTACATATACAGTAATGACCCCATCTATCAAACTAATATTTGGAGGAATAGTCTTGATGAACCAATGATAGAGTTGGAGCCTCTTACAACTGATTAATTTAGTGATGAGGTATCAATTCATAGATCCAATGAAGATGCATAATATCCCATGAGTACAGAAAAATTCTATACCACTTGTTCACAGTTTATAAGTTCTTCATTAGAAGGTGGTTGTTCTCACTGAGACATACATGACTACCCATAAGATAAATCTATTACGTGCATTCCCAAGATAGATTATTCCACTATTATTAAAGCTGATTCATTTCCTTAGATGATAAAGGGTTTCTTAGAATATTATAATAATATTTCTTATATATTTCATATAATCATCAATCAGGTTTTGATCTTATCAATAAGATCTCATTATGAAACATTGAAATTATTCTTGATATTTAATCAGACTGATGATTGGAATATTCTACCATGGGTGTGTTCTAATCATGATTACATTCATAGAATTACATTTGGTCTATGGTTTTTTAGTTCAATTTTTAGAAATATACTTTATAAAATGGACGAATAAAACATTAAATACAAATGTTGATCAATAATTCAAAACCAGAAGATATTTTCTCACTCAATGTACATATACATGAGTTACCCATTAATTTTTCATTACATTTAAAACAAAACCCCAAGGCGTGAAAAATTAATATAAATGAAGTATTTTTCCTCTTTTTTTATAATTTATTTTCTTCTTTAGATGTTCAAATTCTTATTTTTATTACTTAATTTGTTGAAAGGATAATTTAATAATTAGTGACATATTACTTAACTGCGGGTAAGGGCTATGAATTCATATAGTTCATTATAGTAAATTTTTAAATCCAATATATTTTATTAAAATTTACCATTTTTATTGGAAAAAAATTAATTAAAATTTGAAACATGAATTGTGGTCCTTCATAAAAATTGTGACCAAGAAATCCAATTAAATTAAATATAATTCATCAACATAATAACACACGATGTTTCATATACCCCAAAAAACTCATCTTCTGTTATTAACATGATATTTAAATAAGTATGAGTTTACATTGGGGAATGAGTGTGTAATGTTGAAAACTATAATGAATTTCATCTCTACTAGGGGCCTCATAAGGTTAAATGTAGTGGTTAGAATTAAGATGGATTGAATATGGGTCCATTCTAATGATTTACCTTTATAACACTAGAATACTTATTCATCTTAAAAACCATATATGAATGATAAAACTGGGTTTTATAGGATAAAACAACATATGATCACTCAATAATGGAGGGTGATTATAAGATGACGAATAATTGTTTAATATTACCAATTGGTATTAGAAAAATAAAATTTAATAGTAACTAATAAAATTTTATAGTTACTAATAATTAAAAAACCCATCCAATTGATAAGTATGTTTTAAAATTCATAAACCATGAGAAAAATGTCAATGACTGAACTATGTTTAATAAATTTTTCAAATAATAACTGATTTTTCCTTGAAAATGTCTCATTATTAAAAATTGATTAGAAAATCTATTTATGATCATTATTTTACGAAAAAAATAAAAAAAATAAAAAAGAAAACAATCATATATCTAAAAATTATAACATAAAAATCCACACAACAAAAATAAATGATGCTATCCTCAATTATATATATAATGAAAACCAAATTGAATAATAAAACTATGAATGGTGGTATAAAAAAATTATTGATGAAATGAAACAACCTTACTGAGAGGGTATAATTCTCATTTATTTTCATCCACTGAATTTTAAAAAAAATCTAATTACAACAATCCATATTCATGAAATATGAAAAGGAAACAAAAAATAAAATGAGAACATATTAAATAATGTCAGAAAAACCAAGATATATGGAAAATGATCATGATTTTTTACTTTGAAGAGGGGCTATATTTTTTCTATCCATAGATGGATGTTTTTATAACCATCACTAAAGAGTTGTTGGATGGATTTTTCAGGGTTCAGTAAAGGATATTGTAATTAATAATTTTTAATTTCAACTTTTATTGAACATAATATGAAAAACCACTCATTTGAAATTATTTTATATTCCCCACCTCTATTACATGATCTAAATTATTGTTATGGTATGAGGATAGTTATTATAGAATGAATAGTACCTAAAGGTCTTTTTTATTTAATCATGTTACTAGAGGTACATTACCGTTGACTTCATAATTATCATCTAGAGATTAAGTCCTTGTCTTATCATAATTTTATATCTTATCTTCCATTTGAATCATTTTTGAAGAATCTCCATCAATAACATGAACCAACAGTTCCATAGGTATATGATCATTTATATTATATGCGAGATAATTTTTCATGATATTATGCAATTAATTTAAAGAAAACTAGTTCAAATAAAACAAATTCCCTCAATCTTCTAGGCTTAAGATGATCCATCATCGGTTCATGACCGTAGAATGTATTTAAAAATGATTCTAGATAGTTAATCATAAATCATTTCCTCATACAAATTTACATGAATTATTTCACCAATTTCATCATATAGAAGAATGAATAACGGAGTTAAATCATCATAGTTCAAAATTAGAGGGACATATTTTAATCTATGTCATGTATATATTAGATTATATTAAACTAAATAATCATCCAATTATTTTCATACGAAAATAATTATTTAATATAGAAAAAAAACATGAACTAATTCGTCTTCGAATTCATTGTATTTGTAAATTTTTTGTTCTTTAGTTTTATTGCAATTTCTATGATATATTCCTCATTTCTCAAAGGGAACTATTCTCCTTCTTTTTCATCGAATTTCACATAACACACTCTTGTATATAATGAAAGTAAATACTCTGATAACCCATTAATAACCGTTGTTAATACTTCTAAACATTGTTATTATAGACATTCATTATGGGATTCAATGTTCACATTGTATGATTTCTCAGAATAATTTCTAGAATAACCCATATTTTTCATAGATAAGTATTCTACAATATCATCCGATGAGTATGAATCAAAACCCATTTATATATATATATATATATTAAATAATTTATTGGAAAATAATAATGAAGAATAAGAAAAGATAACATCAAGAAATCAAATGAAATAGTTCTAAATTGACGAATGATCTTTTCCTGAACTAATTTTAAAAATATTACTTAATATCTATTAAAATATAGTATAGTGAAACCCATGGGTTATTTTCCAATGGGGATCAACTTTTACTCAATTAATTCTTAATTATTATATCTCTAATGATTTTTATATATTTAATTTAATAATTTTTTGAAAATGGGTAGGAACTATTGATGATTGGATACTATAATAAAGAAAGGGAAAATAGAAAATTAAAAAGCTAACAATATGTAGTTGATATACCTAAGATTATATAGATTTTATATCTCATCATCTAGTTGAATTTATTTCTATTATATAAATACTTACAAGATACTTTCTTAAACTAAGTTGGTACTCATCATAAGTAAGCAAGGTGGTGCGATTTGAAATGTTAACACTAAATCTATTATAAATTACGTGAATCGGTAGAATGATGTGTGTTCCATGCCAAGTATATCATTTGAATTAATTTATATATCAAAATTAAATCGAAATTGTACCTCATTTGAATACATGATCATAGTGATATCATCTGTTTTCATGTTCAGTTTAGTTTGAATACATCAAATTAGATTGACTATAGATCAAACACACATGAATCACTACTCCATGAACATTGCCTTTAAATTTTCTATTTATAGAATGTTTGAATGAAGGCCTTACACAACCTCCAGGATTTCCCAAACAATGTTTGAACATTCCCTAATAATGGATCAATCCATTATTGATATTTCACTCTCTAGAAGACTAATAAAATGGGAAAATATGATAGAAATTATTCAAATTCATATACATTCCTTTGGAATGTTTTCATTGATCAAAAAAATGAAATAATATAGAAAGGTATAGTTTTATATAATATAATTTAAGACATTTTAGGAGAAACCATTTTAAACTTGACCAAATCATAATGAAATAAATTATAAATGTGTTTTAATAGTAATATGATTTTCCATAATCAATGGTGATAGTAGTAAAAGTCACATAATGAACGATGGGGCCTTGAATTAGCTTCAACCTCCCATAATTATCCAACAAACTATGAATGGTTCCACATTCCTTCAAAAAAATGCTCCATCATTTGTACTTTTATCATCATGTAAAATTTTTCATCACATGAGAATTAAATTCAATTATAACTATTCATAAACAATGTAATATATTTGAATAAATAATCTAGTGATCGTCAACAATGATGTCAACTGGTCTGTTCATTTGGGGGCCACTTTTTCTTGAACTCCAATTTAATTGATTTGTAGATCCTAAAAACACACATTGTGCATGAGACTCTAGGGCAATGTTTTAATAGTAGATTTCCAATATAAATATCCGTAGTGGTATCTAGAAACACATAATTGACCATAAAGTGACAAGGTGTTGTTAAACCTATGACAAAATTCTATGAACACTTAAAATGTATTATAATCCATTTGTCTTGATTTATCTTTTAAGAAGGTTTCATTGCATGCCTCATCAATTGATATGTTGAAATCTCATTCATTGAATTCCTAAAAAGAAAATCATAGAAAAAACTCCATGGTCCTGGAATTATGAGACAATTCAATTTCTCATCTGATGGCAAGGGATATCAACTTCGGTGATAAATCAAAATGGTTACATCCTTCATCGACTTATTTATTAACGTATTATGATTTTTGAGGTGCCCCACATATCAAAATTTACCACAAAAACATATCACCATGATTTTTTAAATAAATAAAAGTACATTACCTAAAATATGTTTTAATATTAATATCATTGTATATGTATGATTATAGGTGATCATTGATAGGAACAATTAATTACACATTCAACATGTGAATTTCCCAAGGGTATAATAACTTTTCATAACCCCCTCTCATGGAGATATCCAATGGAATACATCATGAGAAGAAAATACAATATCTTATAGGACTCATACCCCATATAGACTACATCATATGTGTCCATCTATACGATGTACTCAAAGAAAAAATCTAGTTTTTAAGAACACAATAATATCACTATATGGAGAAAATCATAGTGGTAGACTACTATGAATTTTTATATTATAGGCACCCTAAGGAAATAATTAAAAATAATGTCACATATAAGAAGAATATGAATGTGATACTAACATTATTAATATTAAAAACTATGAATATAAACGTAAATAAAAATTCATGGAAATTTCATATAGGGCACTAACTCCAATAGACTCCCAATTATAGAAGATCCATACACTAACAAATCTTAGTCTCCGAGATATCACATAGAATTGATGATTCTATTGAAATATTTCTTATTCAGTGGGTAATATATGTTTTCCTCTAGGTAAATTATGCTCAAAATGACTACACCTATCTATGAAAAGTACCATAACATTTAATGATATCATTTTATATAGTTCACCTATGTATGTGATTTGGGATATCTGGATATTCCCAGTCAGGAAAACTACCCATGATTTTCATATGATAGATACCCAAGCCATATTTGGACACACTTGAAGGGAATTCCTAATCCCCATGAAGTAGCACAAGTTCCTTGGAATCTAGGACCCACTACATGCGAGTGATTTTTATAATAAATAGATTAAGATAGTTGAAAAACTATAAATAAAATTTTCCTATGACTTGATCATAAGTCAAACATCCAAGAAAAACTAGATAGGTAGATAAATATATATATAAATTAAATAATTTATAAAATGTAAAAAATATTAATTTAACTAGCCCCATCACTCCAACTAACCCCTCCCCCACTACAGAAATGACCACCACCATACTCCTTTCCCCGATCCTTCACATACATAATGGTCCATTGATAAGATTTATAAAAGTAGAAAATATACCATTTTTCAATTCTAAAACTTAAACTAAATATAAAATAATACTCACATACATATGCATGACTCAACGAGTCCCCATTTAATCCAAAAAACTGACATTTCTCCAAGAGATATTTTAATATATTCTAAAAAATAAAACTTAAATATATTAAATCGGAATTACTGTAAGGATGACTAGTAATTCATCACCCACTATACCAAAATACCTGAACATTATTTCAAAATAACTCTCAAAGTATTTTTAAAAATACATTTATATAAAATGTTTTAAATTTCATATAAAAAATCCATTTATTTTTTTTTAAATAAAAAATTTACTTAGGAAAATATTTAATCATTTAATAACATTGTTATCGCAAAAATGAATTTAAAAACTATATAAAAATAATATATTGAAATATTACTTTTATAAATATTCAAATATTTTTTAAAATGTAATGAGTAATAATAGGAAACCCACATACTTTTATAATTTATAGAAAAAGTGAGAAATAAATATTAACTCATTAAAAAAATCTATATGAACCTAAAATTAACCATTTAAAAATATTATATAATGAGAAACACCTTAGGAAATTTATGTTTAGTAGGAAATATTTTTCATCATGTACAAATATTGATCCAATATGTCTAGTATCTAATACTCATAATAATTACTAAGGAGAACATGCATATGGAAATGATGGGTGGTGTTACCTATCCACAACACCAAAACCAAACATCTTCTAAGTTGTATGTGTCTTATTCGAACGATGTGGTTACAACCATTATGAAACCAAATGATTTATATACATTCTATTTTGTTAGTAATGTGGTATTTTTCAAAGTCATAATTAGCCTTTCATTAAACCTTAGGTACCCGATGACCCATGTGATTCACTCATTTAAAATATTTCACATTTCATTTGAAAAAAAAGTTGGCATTCAATAATCCTTCTAAATTGATTACAATAATAAAATACTATGTTTCTCTATAAAATATTAAAATTTTAAATGCAGTGGTAAACCATTTTAATCCATCGATATCTATTTAATAATGAAAAATATATTCATACATGGATTTAATTAATTTAAAACACAATTTACAAAACAGTGAAATAAATTTAAGAAATGAAAATATGGCCATTATTGTAATAACCATGATTCTAGTAGATTGGATTTAATTCCATTCATTATTACATTAGTATAAAGAAAATATTAAAATCCCAATGGGCTGAATAATTTTTTTCTATTGAAAATCTAGATATATACATGGTACTTTTATTACATTGGTAATCAAAAAGAAATCATAAAAAAGGAAACTAATTTTCATCATCCAAATCATACAAAAATTTCAACATAATAACATGGGGAAAAGAGAATAAAAAAATGGTTATCTCAAATTCTTTGTAAGGGTTATGTATAGTGAATGAAATAATGAATCAATGGGTATATTAAATATGAAAAGCTAAATAATTGAAAATACATACAATTTAATCAATAAAATAAGAATAAAATGCATCCATATATTTTTCATATTAAAAATATAGTGGATAATAATAACAAAAATGATGTTAATGAAAAATGTTTTACTTCTAAACTATCATGGCATATTGTTTAGATTTTTACTTTATAGATCAATTCTATTGCAGGTTTAGTTCTATGGGTAGAAAACCATATGATTCTGCTTGGAAAAAAACATGAAGGGTTTTTTGAAAACATATTTTACATCAAGATACAAGTGATTAACTAAGGTTAATTCATTGAACATACCCCAACCCATGGATTTAATTTTTAATTAATTCCTCATATGTCAAATAATTTATTTAAAAAGATATTTTCAAATCGGAATATCCCATAAAACAATGGAATATTATAATCAGAATCCCTATAAAAGAAAAGAATTATAAAATGAAACATTGGATACCATTAATATAAATAGTTTAATAATGTGATATATCAAAGGGAAATTGCACCACACAGAATAAATAAGTGGCGAATAAGGGATATCTCATAGAAAAAAGTGAGACGGGAAAAACACTTACCTTAGAGACGATTTAAATATTAAATATATATAACTTTAATATGATGATTTAAATCATGTTATTGCCTTCTAAGATAACTATATTAATACTCATGATATCATATATGATCCTCTTATATCATCTTATAACCCTTTTGCAAATATTAATTCAATATTTTCACTGATTCATGTGTTAATTTCCAAATTTTTTAGAATGTTTTTACTTGTTATTATTTGTTCCTATGAAATTGAGAATTATTTCATCATCTATATAATTTAAAAAATCATTTAAAAAACATATATATTGATTATATACATTTTTCTAATAATTATTTAATGATGAACATTGAAAATAAATCTCATAGCATCGTGGAGATGGTAGGCCATACGCACGCATGGTCAATGATATAATTTCCTCAATGGTGAATGTTTAAGGAATTGGATGGTGTAAAAATTTAAAAAGAATAAATATAATGTAATAATTATTATATATATATCCATTATATCCGTAATGATACCCATATAAGTAAATAGGTAACCAAAATCAAATTACACCATTACTTGGAGACGGTAAGTCATAAACACGCACACGATGCTTTCATTTTCACATGATGGATAAAATATAAAATATGGTTGTTCCATAATAAAAATAACATATAATTATATATATGATCAATGATTTATTACATTATAATTGAAATAATACATCAAGGGGATAGAGAAAATGAAATAAACTTGAATGAGTCGATAAAGATGATTACCTCTTATTCGGTTGAATTCCATTAATTTCTTCCAATTGATCAAAGGGTATGTATTTTTGAATGATAAGTAACTCTAAAACATGTATATGGATGTTGGGAAGATAAATGTTCTAGGTGTTTCGAGATATATGCCACAATGTGCTGTTATGAAGTGATGGAGGAGGTTCCTTTTATAATTAATGTGAGGGGCGCTTTTGTAAACTGTAAAACTATTAAATTAATATAAACTAATTTTAAATTCTTAATGGATAAATTTTTTTTCAAGATTATATATGGAAGAGTCACAATACTATCAAACAATAATTTTTTTTTAAAATTGTCTGTTAGATTATTATCCTTACCTTTTAAGATTATCCCTTATTTTATTTTGTTAACTCTTTACCACAACAACATTTTTTTCACTCATTATCGGTTAGTATAGTTACATTAAAAAACCAAAGTAACGATAAATGGATAATTGATGAAATACCATTCCTGATCTAAATTATTTGGGAAATTATATATTTTTATAAATTTTATAGCATTTAATAAAATATTATTTATTTTGAAATATCATTAATTTAACTTTTGAAAATATTCATTAGAATGACTTTTACATTATATAATTACATCATAAAATTCCTAAATAGAACCTTTAATGAATAAATAATATGTCAAGGTAGTCCAGAAAATTCACCTATTTAATTAATTATGTAAAATTATATTTATTTTAATATTTTAATATCGCGTATTATTATTTCCATTAATGAAATAATTACAGTGTCATCATTGTGAAAATTCTTGATGATAATTATTTATTTTATAAAAATTATAAATGGATTACCATGATTAATATAAATATTTTTTCATTCAAACTAATATTTATAATCTATGATATATTATGAATAACCACATGTTTAAATTTTTATTGTTATTAAAAACATGTGTAGGAAATATTTTACTTTTCTTAAAATAAAATACTATAAAAGGATTAATGTAATCCAAGTGGCTCTAAGAAACCACAAAATCATTCTAATTAAGATTTTGGTAGACAATATCTTCTGCAAAACAAATTTGACAATTTTAGATTAATTTTATAATAATAATATTATTATTTATAACCTTAATAACTCTATTTACCCATAACTATGTTAATTTTAAAAAAATAACCATGTTACTATTCATATTGTCCGAAAATAAAAATGAAAAATTTAATAAATTTGGACCATATGATTCCAAATTTGGAAATCATTTATTCAAATTCAAATTAATCAATTCGATAAAATTAATTTAAAATTAACCTTGTTGATGTAATGAGAAAATATGTTTTTAAACAGAAAATGTAGAAAAGATTGAAATGTTTTTATATCCAAAATAAATGTATCATTTATTACAATTACCAAAATAGAAGTAACAAATATAATATTTATATAATTTAACTTTGAATCAAATAAAAAATATAATTTTAGAGTATAAATTATTTCGAAAAAATATTTTGAATTAAAATCCAGTCAAATTCACTATTCGTAAAAATATGATCCTAATTAGAAAATAAAACAATTAAATAAAATTACATTTTTATTTTAAACAATAAAAAAATTATTTTACCTTTCCAAATATAATTTATAAATTCGTTAAAAACTATATTCAAAATAAGTGCTCCACTAAAAGGTGGTAAAACTACCTTTTTATAAAAATAAAATTTTTATGAATAAAATTGGATTTGTTCTTATATCATATTTAAAAATCATGTAGGATGAATATTAAGAAATAAATTTAATTATATATAAATATATTTCATTAATACAATAAAAAAAATTGATTATTTTTTTCCCGGTATTAAACACAATTGTGCATTTTTAAGTTTTTTTCATCAAATATTTTCATTTATAATAAATTGGTATTTATATTTATTTATAACTAATTTTTAACTAATGAAATCATTAATATTTTCATATGATAGTTTATCCTATTCATAAAAACCAATTTAATGGAACATCAAAAATATCATTTTAAATAATAATATTAATAGTATATCATAGTTCGTTTAATCTCAATGTTTCATGTAATGTATGCTATAGAATTGATAAAATTTAATATGATACTTACCATAATATCATGGGGTGATACATTCTCTCCTCTAATAAATTGTTTCCTCAAAATTTTAAATTGAACATTAGAAATCAGAGGTTGATTCTTCGGAATTATTTTGTAGGAAAACCACATCTGAAATTGGGTCAATAAAACATAAATTATAATAGAATGAAAGGGAAGTATGAAGGTTACTTCAGATAACACATACTAGTTTTACATAGAGTAAAACCATGGCATGGAAGAAAAAACAAACTATAAATATCTAGTGGGGAGTAATATAGAACCTGGTCATGAGTATGTTAACAATCAGATAACCATAAATCTATTATGGGTTAAAAGGCTATTGATTTCATAGTAAGATAAATAAACAGATAAAATTTTTGTTTCCAAATCATTTTCTTAAATTTATGGAATAAATATACTCTACAGAGTAAAAACATAAGGAAACATACTTATTGATAAGCATAGTTTCATCTTTTAGTAAATTTCCATCAAAAACTGTTTTTTTTCTCAAAAAGGTTAGTATTTAAGAAGCATTTTTCATGCCTGATGAATTCGATTCATCTTATACAGATCAAAAAATACACGAAAGAATAACAATCCATTTCTATTGAAATTATACAATAACCAAAAATAAAATGTTTATGATAATATAAGATAATAAATTAAAAAAATAAAGCTTTATATGATGAAAATCATAATTAATTTTCAAATTTCAATAGTAATACCCAATTTTCAATGTAGATCATATAGAAAATAGGTATTCTTCTTGAAAAATATTCCAGATTAAGATTGAAACCCCAAAATTAGAAGGATTTGATCATATAGTCTTCCAAATAATTTCAATCACTCTTATTATGTTATATAGTGTAAAGACTGATAATTTCCATAATTTTTTATAATTGTTTTGGGGATTATTATGAGACCATGAAATTTAAAGACACGTGATTCCGTGCCCTGAGTGCCCGGAATGGGCCATTTAAAATGTTTTAATCTTAAAATAGTGTGTTTGAGTAGTTTTCTGGAAAAGGTGGAATAATTATAAAGAAATTTCCCAGGTCAGAAATCTGAGAAACCTATTACATTTCGGATAGTGGGTTTACCAACGACATGACTTAAGTTTAGTCGGCACATGTCCAAAGTGAGAAAACTTGAAAATGGAATAGCTGTAAATAAAATAATTAAATAAAATTATTTTATTTTCCAAATGCTTATAACTCACGAACGGTGACTCGGATTGATAAACCAAGACCACCGCTGAACTTATGAGGGTATGCTTTCCTTAGGCAGATCCTAACTTATTCCGGTCCGGGCAAACAATTGATGTTATTTTTGGGACGCAGATAAAATAATCTAGTAAAAATTATTTTATTGTAAAATTATATAAATCCTAAACGATAACTCATATTAGAAATGAAAGAATAATGTTGAGCACAGGAAGGCGTGTTTCCCTTAGGGAGATCATAACCTTGACTGGCATGGTTGAGGGTGACTGTTAATAACTTATGAAATTTTTTTAAGGTACGTTCAATAAATTGGTAGGTTGAAATTTATATCTTATGAACCATTGCTCAAAATTGAAATTTGAGGGCAATGTTGAACTTGTAGTGCCGAGATACTCTTAAGTGAGGCTTCACTTCAACCGCAGTCAGTTTGGTGAAAAAGGTAGTTTTTGAAAACATTTAATAATTAATAAAATAAAAAAATTGTTATTTTATTTTATTCTACCGCATATTGAGCAGAATTCATGGGGACCATAGAGGTAGTCATATATTTAATATGGGATATTAAATACTCAGTCACACATTGGTTGTGTAACTACCCCTCATGCAATTATTGTGGCGTGTTAACTACGTCAATTAATGAACCTCATCAATTTCTCGGGGCATTAATCACCCTTTTTCCCTTCTATTTAAATGGGACTCGACATAGTATTTTTGGTATGGCTTCATAATGTGTAGAACCTTTGGTGATGTAATGTGACACCTTCCACCGGCAGAGACGGAAGCTCGGGTGGTAAGAACCAGTATCGACCAATGCCAGTGGCTTCACCGAACATAGAATCTTCTTCCACCACCACTACGTCTCCAAAGAATTTTGAGGTAGAGGTTTACTTATAAATCAAGAAATTCACAAGAATCTTCCCCTCGTTCTTGATTTTTTGGTTGGTCATTGTGAGAGATTTGGACAAGGTTTATCATTATTTTTAACATGATGTATAAATTTCCCTTACATGTTATCATGAAAACACAGAGGGTGTGAGCCCAATGAACAACTCCCGAACCCTCCACCGCATAATTTTTCAATTCATTCTACATCGACGAGTTCCTCCAACTTTATGGATCCTTGAAACTGTGAGGCACACAATAACGGAGGCATCCAAGGATGACCGCATGTGCGTCCGGAAAGAAAAATGTGCCACCGATGCTCACCTAGTGGCCTGTAGAGGATCCGCCAGTGTGACATCAGTGTGGCAGCACCGACGACCAATGCCGGCAGGGGAGGTGGCAACTGACGCTCACCGGCCGTGGAAGAGGGCAACCGAAAATCGACCGACTGCATTGGTGAGCCAGCCCGTCGTCACGTGCCACAGTGAAGGAGCTGCAGAAAGATGCAAAACCTACCTTGTTGCTTCTGCAGACAATGTGGAATCACCACATGGAACCACTAATTGAAGAGAAAAATGTCTATTCATGAGCCGTTCAGGGGAACTAGAAGCCACGTGGCTGGCGAGCCACGCCAGCGGACCGGGTCAGGTTGACATAGTCCGGCATGGGCCTAGTCTGTCTGACCGGGTCAGACATTACCTAGACCCATTCGTGTCCACTTACATTTAAGTGAATGTATCTCACGAATTGGAAAATCGTTTGACTAACAGTCTACAGCTCTAGGATACATGGAGTGAGACTGTCCTTTTGATATGCTCCATGAGTGTTTTGTAGAATATTGGACTACGACCATGTTGGATCGACTCTGAATACAATTGGGCCCTCGGTACTAAAATTCCAATACCTTAAAAAAGGCTGTCTAGTTGACGTGTTGTCTATTGCGTTGGAATACATATAACATTAATGATCATTGTGATACTTCCTTTTTCATCTTCATGGAGAATGAGGTATGACCGATTACCAGTGGAGAAGAAACATGGTTTTCCTTATAGTTAGATTTAGTATGGCTACTCCGTTGTTGACTCAAGGTGCATGTATTCTTTACTCCTCTACTCCGGTAGAGACATGACTTCCCACATCATGAGTGTGGGCTCGTTTCCCTCTGATTATTTTTTCTATATTTGGAGTCAGTACTCACCTATTATACTAGGGCGTAGGTCCTCCATATATAAGTCAAATAGATTTTGGTAATCACCTACTAGGTAGGGTGTTGGTCATCTTTTTTAGTAGTAGGTACACTCTTGTCAAACCAGGGAGGAGGTCCTCCTTATGCAATGCTTCAACAGATTCAGTATTAACCTACCATACCAAGGTGCGTGTCTTGTATCCTAGGAATGGTACTCCCCTGAAATACTTGGGACCTGGTCCCATACAACAAAAAAACTACAATAGGTGTACTCCCCTACCGGGTAGGTTGAAGTTCCTTAGATATAGTGTCAGTACTCCCCTACAATGCCAGGGTGTGGGTCCTCTAGCCTAGGGTCGGTACTCCTTGGACATACTAGTTAATTGGTCCCCCATAGAAAAAAAACTATTATAGTTGTACTCCCCAACTGTGTAGGGTGTGGGTACTCACATATAGAGTAGTACTCCCCCATCTCCGAGTAGTGACAGGGAGAGGTTCCTTTAGGGGAGTTTGAGCTCCCACGACTGCCTGAAATAGTGTCGAGGAGTGGGCCTCTTAACTTGGTTTCCCATGGTATTTCCTCATGTGAAAAACATTGACTGAGAGACCTCTAGTGTTAGGCAGTATAGGCAGTTATAGAACAATGTTCCCGATGGAGAATGCCCTTTCGGCTGTTCCATTAAAAATGACTGAATTGTAGTTGATGGAGAATATCTCTTAGACGGGTGTCGTTAGGGATGACCACTTCTTGGAGTGTGTACTCCTGATCCTTGATGTATGTTTTTGAGCATTATTTGGAAATCTTGGTAATGGCCTGAGGTCTGGGCCTTATGTTTTTTTGTGAATGAGACGATTATTTCCGGCTTGAGCTGTGTTTATTTCTTTGTGCTATGTGATTGAGATCATTGTTTTTGGTTTTGATTTTGGAAATTTTGAGAGACCTTAGGGTGTCTCGGTGTCCCTACTAGGTATTATAATTATCAACCCTACACAGGCATCGCCTACACCTCATTGTGTCATGTATATACAATAAGAAGTTTGGCTGAGACATTAGGGAGACAGGACTAGGTGGTACACAGAGAAGATTATTTGACTTGAAGAGCTGTGGAGACGAGCTATACCTACCATTCATGTTGGATCCTAAGTGGATGATCGCAGGAGCTCTTTCAATTATTTAAGTTGTAGTTTTATGTTTTTTTGGTCTTGTATTCTTTTCCATTACATTTAGTACACACCTTGTTCTACTGCAGTTTTTCTTCACTGTTTCATCTTTTTACGTTCTTGGCTATGTGTTTGAATAGGTTTAAAGGGAATTCCTTCCCATATTAGGGATATTACTTTACGATGCTAGTCACCAACCACTATCATATGGAAGGTGGGCATGGGGTAGTCAAGACATTGGCTCTAAGGGGACGGGTCATTAAAAAGAAGTATCATAGGAGTCAGTTCTAATAATGAACTATGATTCTGATCATTGCAATGGAGCAATAGTGTTATGTATTTTGTGTTTGGTTTTCAGTTTGGGGAGTCCAGTGTTGGTGCGACAGTCGATGTATCCATACACCAGGACCCTGAATTCTGATTTCTAACTCAGTGCACAAAAACACTGATTATTTGAGTTTTGGAAATGTTTTTCTTTTGATCTCTTTTTGAGTAAGCCCACCAGGTATAACTTACTGATGTGGTACATCATTATTCTCTTCAAGATGACTCTATGCAGACATCTGACCAGGATTTCAATGTGTGACAATGAGGATGGTCCACAGTGTGATGAGGCTTTAGAACAAGGATGGTTTCCCATGATAAGTACATTGGAGTGGTGTCCCAGCAACAGTCCCTAGACATGAAATTCAAAGGGATATGTGTTCCCATGATCTTCTACAGCTTCGAAAAGAAGGCATGTCAGCTGCTGAGCATTCATCGAGGCATACAGACCATTCCAAGTACATGATGAATACGATTCGTCCAGTGCTTTAGGGCGCAGACATCTAAGCGAGATGTGTTTAGGGACATCCGAGATAGGAATATTCTTCTTTTCATTTCTACTAATATTATGGTGATAGAGAGAACCTTTTTGGTTGATAATTCATTGGATGACCAGATACAAGCAGTGAATGTCAGCCCTAGGAAAGAAAGAAACCGACTTTAGTCTTGTAGACTTGGATGTGTAAAAATGTTTCTGGATGAGGATATGATAGGGACATATCAATCTATAATAAAACCGATGTAGAAGAGGAGTTAGAAGAGCATCAAGATGTGGTATAAATTTTTAAAAATTAAAACCTCCACCCCAACGTGGTCCCTACCAGGCTCAGGGAGCTAGAGGACAGGGGAAGGGAGTAGCTGCATGTGGTAAAGAAGTGTGACCCAAGGGATCCAGGATTGATTCAAGGTACAATTTATGTCTACTATTAGCTGCCAAATTAATAGTCATAGTTATTAATAATTATTTATTGATATGTATTTATTCAAGACCTAGAGTATCCAGTTAAACTGTTTACTTGACCCTTACGTCTGGAGATACATTTAGGAGGAGACTCAAAAAATCACACTTCTGCTGATAGTGTGATTTGACCCTTGAGGCAAGAGTTTTCGTTTGAACCACTTGGTGGGAGAGTAAAGTTCTTACAACATTATTTTAGGTATGGACTGGTCATCCAATGTTCATAATCAGATTTATTGTTTTTGGGAAAACTTTTTTGGTATATTATATCATTGGAATAGAATTTTCCTTGTTTGGTGAAGAAGGTAGCCCAGGAATCATGAGTTAAACTCATGTACAAGAGGGTGAAGCCGATAACTCTTTAGTACTCTAGCCTTACCCTAGTGGAAGCAGGAGTTTTGTGTTTTCAGTTCCCAACAGTAGTGGAAGTGTGTCAGAACATCTTTTCAAAAGATGTTTCCAGAATTACCTCCCCGCTGGGGGATGGACTTTTAAATAGGATTGTACACATTAAAGACACCAATATCTACAACTATATATTGAGTGGAAACCATAGAGATCCATGATATAAGAGTTTAGAAGGGGGATGTGGTGGAATATGCACTCTGCAAAAGGTCTGGTTTAGATCAACTGAGTGAGGCGACAAAGTAACTAGTAGAATTATAGAAAACCTTCGCAGATAGTGGTGGAGTTGCTTACCTCTAGTCTATAACTATCATGCCCCCACACGTTCAGTGAGTTTGGGAGGCATAACATGGGGTCATTGATTTCGAGTCCCAACATTCTCATATATCCTCATGAAAGTCTCCTAAAAGATTTTATGACGAAGGGGAGCACCTCAAACATATCAAAGGATCCCCCATGCTACCAGTGACACTACAAGAGGATGTGTTGAGGGAGTTCCACAAATCCACCTTGGTGGTACATCCTAGTTTGGCATGGATATAATAGAACCATCAGAATCTATATTGGTGGTCAGGGATGAAGACTGCACAGTGCCAACAGAAGTCTTTTGTCGATAAGAGACAGAGGCCCTTAGAGTTCAAGGATGGAGACCATGTATTTCTACGGGTTTTACCCAAATGATAATTGCAAAGATTCGACTGGGGTTTCAAGATATCTCTGAGTTTTATCAAACCTTTCCAAATGCTCAGTATATTTGTGACGTAGAGTGGTGCCTAGACTTTCCCCCATAGATGCAATAGGTGTATAATTTTTCCATGTGTCACAGTTGATGAGATGCGTGCACGATCAAGTGCTTATTATCGATCAGTGAGAGTTGGACTTTGACAATGTAGTGACTTTTATGGAGTTCTTGGTGGAGATAAAGGATGGATAGGAATGATTCCCCAGTGGAAATTCTATCCCTCATTACCCTCATTTTTTTTATTTTCTTTTGTTTTGGCTTTTAGGGATGAAAATCCCTATGACGGGGAGATCTTAAAGTCCCAGAATTTCAGTATATTTTTTTTTTAATTTTTTGGGATTATTATGAGACAGAAAAATATAATGATACGTGATTCTGAGGCCCGGAGTGCCCAGAATGATCCATTGAAAAGGTGTTAAGCTTAAAATAGCACGTTTGATTAATTTTTCTGAAAAAGTTTAATAACTCATAATCGGGTGGATAGGTCAGAAATCCGAAGGGAATGTTGCATTCAGGACGATGGGTTTACCGAAGGTGAGACTTAAGTTTAGTTGGTGCCTGCCTCTAGTGAGAAAAACCGAAAATGATATAAATGTAAATAAAATTATTTAATAAAATTATTTTATTTTTCAAATGCTTATAACTTATGAACGGTGACTTGGATTAAAAATATGTGACCACCTATGAACTCGTTAGGGTATTTGTTTCCTTAGGCAGATCCTATCAATGGCCAGCACAGGCCAACATTGGAAGTCAGTTTTTGGTCACAAATAAAATAATTAAGTAACATTTATTTTATTGTTAAATTCTATAAATGCTAAATGGTAACTCACATTGGAAATCTGAGAGTATCGTTGAGCTCTTGATGTCTTTTTTTCCCTTAGACATAGTCTAACCTCGACCAGTGTGGGTGGAGGGTGACTACTAATATGTTTTTAACTTTATTATGGTACGTTCGGAAATGGGCAGGCGACAATTTCTATCTTTTGAACCAGTTCTCAGAATTGAAATCTGAGGGCACCGTTGAAATTGAAACGTTGTGATTCACTTAATGAAGTCTTCACTTAGACCGCAGTAGGTTAGGTGAAAAGTTAGTTTTTGAAAATTTTAAGAATTAATAAAATAATAAAATTTTTATTTTATTTTATCCTACCACCTCTTGAGCGAAGGTGGCGGGGACCACAGAGGTAGTTAGAAATTTATTATGGGATATTAAATGATCTGTTACACTTTGGTTGTGTAACCACACCTCATGTTATTAATGTTGCACGTTAAGTAATTCAATTAATGATTATCATTAATTCTTCGGTTCGTTACTAACCATTTCTCCACCTATATTTAAATGTGGATCGAGGTAGAGTTTTTGGAACAACTTCATCAAATAGGAATCCTCTGGAGAAGTGATGTGACACCTTCCACTAACAGAGGTGGAAGATCATGCGGCAATGAACAAGGATCGATGAACACCAACAACCTAATAAAATGTGGAATATTCTACCAGAACCAATATGTCTACAAAGAATATCGAGTTAGGGTTGTATTTTAAATCAATATGTACCCAAAAATCATCTCCTAATTCTTGATTTTGTGGGTGGGTCATTGCAGGGGATTTGATCCGGGTTTATCATTATTTTTAATGTGATGTATAAATTACTCCTGTTTGTTATTATGCTAACGCAGAGGGCACGAGAAAAAGGAACAAGGACTAAACCCACCGCCACTTGATTTTAAATTGTGTTCATCAGAAATAGGATTCTCCAACATGAAGGAACCTTGAAACATGGAGGTGTAAAATGATGGATACATCCTGAGAGGACCACATGCATGTCTAGAAGGAAGAACAGACCACCAAAGTTTACCCAGTGGACCATGAAGGATCTACCAGCGTGGCACTAGTTCGGTGACACCTGCAACATGTGCCGGCAGCAGAGGCGGAAGTCGGAGAATACTGGCTGAGGAAGAGGGGTGGCGCCGGTTGGCACCGCGGTGGACCCAAAGGGTCATCCATCAACTGTCCGGTTGCGAGGGAGAGGTGGTGTGATGTCGCGCGCCGCAATGAAGGTTTCATGGCCTCGATGCCATGGTAGTTGTGACAACCCTGCTTTCTATAACAACTTTAACATGATTTATTACATTAAACATCACTTGATACAACAAAGAAGATCGAGGGGTTTAGTGTCTTTGGGGATTAGGATCATTACATAAAAAACATAAAACATGAAATAAAATATCTTTATTGAAAACTTCCTTTACATGACCACTACATTCCTTCGTAGTTAGCATTGCATGAGATAACCTGAGGACATGCATAAGAAAAGGGTGAGCTATAAAGCCCAGTAAGGGAGTACACATGGAATAACATGAGGAGTTCAATACATGTTAGGCAATGGGAATATCAATAGAGCATAAGAGAAACATGAACATAAAGGCATGATAAAGCATGATAATCATAACATTGAAATGTGGAAACAACACTTAACAATGAATTAGCATAATCCAAGGCTCATTGCACATGGAGCATGAGTAAACCCTCATTGCACATGTATAACGAGTAAACCCTCATTGCACTTGAATTAGCATGAGTCAAAACTCATTGCACATGATGTATCATGATACTATACTTTACCCAATGCATTGGAGCGCTATCAGGGTGCACCCTTATTATACATTTCATTTCATGCATAAGTGTACCACATGGATCATAAAACATGGATTCAAAAAATATAATCATTTATTCCACGATAAAGGAATGTGGAATTCACACATGAAAATTTACAATCAAAAATTAAATTTGCATAAAGGTGAATACCATTGATGGAGAAATGGGCATGGTATTCACTACACAATGACATTGTCTTAGAAAATCGGCGTGATTTCGGCAGCGTAACGGCGTGACATAAGAATTCATAAAAAAGATTGATGAGAGAGAAAGGGGTTCCTCATCATATTTAAATGTAATGGACAGTAAGGAGGTAATATATATACATGTCCCAACAATTGAAATGGAATTTAGATTCATGATACAAAAGTATTGCTTCAATGTAAAAGAAGAGAGAGAAGTTCCTTTCAGAATTTCGGCATAGTAACGGGTGTACATGGGAGGCATTTAATGAGAGAGAAAGGGTTCTCCCATCATTCAAACAATAAGAGGGCGGTATGGGGGAGGTTTAAAACCATACCCCAACATTAATAATTGAAATTAAAAGGGAAATACAACTTACAGAAAATTGACCAAAATGATAAAGGAAGAAAAAAACCTTACTTGGAAGAGTGCTTCCAAAGGGTAGAGAGAGGCTTGTGAGAGGCTTCTTGGGAGCTTGGGGCACCTTGGGAGGATTCTACAGAGAGTAGGGTAGAGGTTGGACTAACTCCAATGGCATTGAGTGAGGAGGAAGTTGGAGATTGGCTGGGTTTATATAGGAAAGGTGAGGGAATTCTTTATTATTTAGGTTTGGGACCCCTTATATTAAAATAATTTGAACCACAAACCATCCCATGGTTTTCCCATGGTTTCGGGAAAAGGAAATAGGAAAAAAATATTTTATAAGGCCATGGTCCGAACTTATTAAAAAATTAGGGTTTCTTATGTGGAGGTGAGTCACACTCCCATGGAAATTAATTTAAAAAGGCAAAGTGTTGAATAAGTCTTGAGGGGTTCATTAATTCCTTGAAAAGTAAGCCAAACAAACCCTAAACCTCATTATTTTAATGATAAAACATATATTGGCCGAACATAAGGATTATGGTATTTTATTACATCACCATTGGGTCATTATGATGTCATAAAACACAATATATATTTAAACGATATTTAATTTTTACCCACAAATTTGACTGTCTCAGAAAATTTTGAAAAATTCACCGTTGGGTAATTTCGACTTTCTGATTCCGAAAATAATATTTATTTTATCTAAATAATTTTGTAAATATGTATATTTTCACTTTTAAAATAAAAACTGATATTTATAAAAAATTCATGGTTTTTGACAGAAATGGCTTTCAAACCTGAATAAAAAATTTAATTGCATTCATAAAAATATAAGATCATTTATATTTAATAAAAATTATTTTAATATTAATAATAATATTTAATTAAAATATTATTTAATTAAAAAATACCTTAATTTAATAAAATATAATAATAACCAAAAACACCATTTGTACATTAAAAACTATTTATAATGTATCAAAAATGACTAGAAATTATATTAATTATTATATACAAAAATAATGCACATGAACATAGTACTACTTATTTGTTACATAACAACTTAAAAAGCCCCATAAGACCTAAGGGTAAGGTGTGCGATGGTGACAGACTCTTGGGGTGGCTCGGATAACATCGCTCAAGTTGTAATTTCAATCAACTTACACTTTTCCCGTAAACGATCATGTTAGAGCTTGAATTGATGAAGCTCAGCTTGGGCTTGGTCAAGGGAAAAGCCCAAAGACGCCACCTCTTTTCCGAGCTCTGACAAATGGGATTCATATGGGGAAATTCTACTAGATGAGGCCATCACTTCCTTTGTTTGAGTAAATAAAATGGGTTCGTTAAAGCCTTATTTTTATACTACTCATGTGATCACTGTTCAACGGCTATAAAAGTAATGGTCACAAATCTTAACATAAAACTAAAGAATTTGAAATCTTATAAAAACATTTTTCATAAAGAAACATTTAACAGGATCAAGAGGGATTTTCCATTAATGAAACTTTGGGTCGTTACAATATTCCCCCTTAAGAAATTTCACCCTCGAAATTTTCCTTTTCCCAAACTAAAACAAATGTGGGTAACTCAGCTTCATCATATCCTCTGACTCCCAAGTTGCTTCTTCAAACTTGTGGTTTCTCCACAACACCTTGATGAGGGGAATTTTCTTATTTCGTAGAACATTTTCTCTACGATCTTAGATCTTCACTGGTTTCTCCTCATAAGAAAGATCATCTTCCAATTGTACCACCTCGGAAGAGAGTACATGTGAAGGTTCCAGTATGTACTTCTTTAATAGTGATACATGAAAGAAATCATGCACCTTGGCCATAGTAGGTGGAAGTGCTAGTCGATAGACCACAACCCCAACATGAACAAAAATCTTGAAGGGGCCGATGTTCCTTGGACTTAACTTCCCTTTCTTTCCAAACCTCATGAACTTATTCCACATAGATATGCGTAAAAACACCATGTCTCCAACTTTATACTGAAGGTCTCGTCAACGATTATCTGCATAACTCTTATGTCGACTTTGGGCTGCCTTGATATGCTGCTGATTGGTTTTCACCTTATCCACCATTTCTTCGACCATTTCTGGTCCATGCAGCTTACGTTCACCGACCTCATCCCAACATGCCTGTGTTCTGCACCTTTTGCCATACAGGGCATTGTATGGTGCCATTTGGATACTCGGGTGGAAACTATTATTATAATAGAACTCAACCAGAGGAAGATGTTGATCCCATCCTCCTTTAAAGTCCATTGAGCATGCTCTCAACATGTCCTCAAGTGTTTGGATAGTCCGCTCGGATTGGCCATCAGTTTGAGGATGATAGGCCGTACTGAAGTTCAATTCAGTATTCAAAGCTTGTTGTAGACTCTTCCAAAACATAGAGGTGAATCTTGGATCTCGGTCAGACACAATAGATAGTGGTACTCCATGCAACCGCACCACATCCCAGATATATATCTGTGCTAGTTGATCCAAAGAGAAATCCTCTCGAATAGCAATGAAGTGTGTAGTCTTTGTAAGACGATCCACAAAAACCCAGATTGCATTGTTGCAATTGGATGTCCTTGGAAGTCCGGTGACAAAGTCCATGGTGATGTTCTCCCATTTCCATTCTGGTATAGGCAATGGTTGCATCATCCCCTTAGAATTCCGCCTCTCTGCCTTCACTTGCTGACACACCAGGCACTTTGATGTATAATCAGCGATCTCCTTCTTCATATTATCCCACCAAAAGTTTTCTCAGAGATCTCGATACATCTTTGTGCTCCCTGGGTGAATAGAGAAATTTGAACTATGTGCATCATCCAAGAGTTCCTTCTTCAGCTCCAGACTTTATGGAACACATAGTCTTTTCCCAAACCGCACAATTCATTCTTCATTAACATTAAACTATGATGATTTCTCCTTTTTGATAGCTTACACTTTTTCTTGAATTCCCACATCATCCTTTTGATCATCCTTTAACCATTCCAAAAGAAATGGTTGAGCAATCATTTGTGAAAGGATTGTTGATGTTACCTTCTTTTTGATTCCCACGTCCATCTTCATTAAGTCTAAGAGGATTGGATCCTTCTCATTTCTCATCATTGATAGAATCGCTGGATCCTTTCTACTTAGGGCATCCGCCACCTTGTTCTCCTTTCCAGGGTGGTAATGTATTGAAAAGTCATAATCAATGATGAGCTCTATCCATCTTCTCTGGCGCATATTAAGCACTTTCTGTGTGAATATATATTTAAGACTCTTTTGGTTAGTATATATTTCGCATTTCTCTCCCTAGAGATAATGACGCCAGATTTTCAAGGCAAAGATCACCTCCGCCAACTCTAGATCATGCGTTGGATAGTTTTGCTCATGGATTTTCAACTGCCTTGAGGCATAGGAAATCACTTTATCATTCTGCATTAGCACACATCCTAAGCCCTTCTTTGAGGCATCACTGAATACCACAAAAAGTTCCCCACTTGTGGGTAAAGTGAGCACGGGTGCAGTGATAAGCCTCCTTTTCAACTCCTTGAAGCTTTCTTCGCATTCATCACTCCATGCAAACTTTACTCCCTTTCGAGTTATCTTGGTAAGAGGGTTGGACAATCATGAGAAATTTCTCACAAATCGTCGATAATATCCAGCTAACCCCAAGAAGCTACGGATATCCGTTACCGATGTTGGCCTCGGCCATCCCTCAATTGCATTTGTTTTGGAGGGGTGCACAGATATCCCATTGCTTGTGATGATATGGCCCAAGAATGAGACCTCCATCAACCAGAACTCACACTTGATGTACTTGGCATAGATCTTCGCCTTGCGCAAAGTCTCCAGTACAGTTCTTAAATGCTCCTCATGGTCCTCCTTGGTTTTGGAGTATATTAGAATATCATCTATAAAGACTACCAAAAATTTGTCTAGGTAATCTCTAAAGACTCTATTCATCAAGTCCATGAATATTGCTGGAGCATTGGTGAGTCCGAAAGGCATTTCTATGAATTCATAGTGCATGTACCTTGTACGAAAAGCAGTTTTGGGGATATCTTCCTTCTTCACCCTTTCTTGATAATATCCTGACCGCTAGTCCACCTTGGAGAAGTATTTTTCTACACGCAGCTGATCAAACAATTCATCGATTCTTGGGAGAGGATACTTGTTATTTATCGTGATTTTGTTAAGTTCACGATAATTGATGCAAAGCCGCATTGACCCATCCTTCTTTTTGACGAAGAGGACTGGTGCAGCCCATGGTGAAGCATTAGGGCGTATAAACCCTTTATCCAGATTCTCCTGTAGTTTTTTCTTCAACTCTTCATGCTCAAAAACAGCCATTCTATATGGATTCTTGGATATTGGTAGCACCCCAGGTACCAGTTCAATTGAGAACTCAACATCTCTTCTTGGAGGAAGACCAAGAAGTTCCTCAGGAAACACTTCCGCGAATTCCCTCACAATAAGCATTTCTTCAAGGGTGGTTTCTTTCTTGGACTCAATCATCTGAGCCATATATGCATGATCATAAGGCAGTAATATCCATTCTTGAGATGATGGAGCTAAAGGAGATTCATCTTCCTCTTGACAGTTGTAATGAATCGGTGGTCGATTCTCCATATGGGATGCAATGATTTCCCCATTTGTCGTACTCACCGACATCTTTACTTCCATGATTTGTGGTGGTGGAGGGATTGTTCTACTAAACTTTTGAGATATAAAAGAATGCGTAGAACCTGAATGAAAAAGTACATTCTCTATTCTTGAATGAATAACTAGCATACCTATCACCACTTCATTGTCGGGGTTCATTTCGGCAGAAGTGATGGAAAAAGTTCTTCCTTGCTGTCTTGGAGGTTGCTGGTTGCCTCCGATAACCCTTGGATCAGGGCACTGATTTTCAAAATGACCCGGTTATTTTCATTTGTAGCATTGAAAAGCGCGTTGAGGTTCGAACGGAGCGTTCATCTCCTCTGTCGCAGCCACGGGTCCTTCTTGCTGACAGTTAATATCTAGGTTCCCTTCTCTTCCACACCTGAAGCATTTTCTTGTACCCCCAACGCAATTTCCAGGGTGCTTCTTTCCGCACTTTTGGCATGTGGGGTGCTATAACTTCTTAGAACCATTGGATTTATCCATCAGCCCAACAGCATTGAATTCCACCTTACGCTTCTTGTCCACATGATACGCCTGTGATTCTCGAATCTTCATTTCAACCTTGAGGGAACATCGGATAATTTCCTCATAACTGTCGAAGTCACAGATCGCTAATGCTTTCCACAAACTAGGCTTCAACCCACCAAAGAAGCAGTCAACCATGCATTCGGGGGTAATGACAAAGCCAGAAGCGTATCATGAAAGCCTTGTAAAGTTTTCCCTGTACGCTCCCACAGATTCTTCATCTTTCTTCTTGAGGGAAAGGAAGTCCCTTTCCACCGTAAGATGGAGGGTGCGTGGAAAATATTTATCGAAAAACATCTTCCGGAATTCCTTCCATTCCAAAGCCTCAATCTCATCCTCAGGCTTCGTATTTTTGATCAACGTCCACCATTGATCAGCTCACCCTCCATACGATAAGCCGCCAGGAGAACCTTCTCTTGTTCAGAACATTAGACGATGGAGAATATCTTTTCAATGGAGTTGATCCATTGTTCAGCGATCGTGGGATCGGATGATCCAATAAAAGTAGGAGGCCTTTGTCTCATGAAGCTTTCAATAGCGACTTGTTCATTCTCTAGGGGGTTGAACGTTCCTCTTGACCCGTGTTTCTATTCAAAACATGAGTTAGCTGAGATAGAAGTGTGACAAAGTTCATGATTTCCGCTCCCATTGGATTGGGCATCTCATAATTACAATCATCACACTGATCTTCACATCGGTTGTTTTCCAGAGTCCTCCTATTACCGGCCATTGGCTGGAATAAAGGGAAAGTTAGGGGTAACACATAAAGGGTAATCCAAATACAAAACATGATGACTTATAAATAAACATTAATTTCTTTAACTCATGAGTCTATAGGCTTCAATCTAGGCTTTTCATGATCTACATTCTAACATATATTCTTAGGGGCATTTTTCCCTTAATAAGGGTTCATACTAAGCTTGTGAATTTATCAAAGCATATCCCCTGGGAGTGTCGTAACCCAGAGTGCAGAAAGACCCGTTGTCGTGCACCAGTTCCCATTCGAGTCTAGCTCAAAGCGGTGTTTTCGGGTTTTACCCCTAGGATACATCTGTGCCAGAGCCGCCTCTACCTGCTCGTATCCAGACAGGGATGTATTTTCTTGATAAACCACTTACTCAATACTTACCAAAACATAGGGATGTTTTTTATACTTAGTCTTGTATCTAAGGCTTTACTAGGGTTTTCCTAATCCCAAAAATTACTAAACCTATCCTCTGATACCAACTGTGACAACCCTGCTTTCTATTACAACTTAAACATGCTTTATTACATAAAACTTCACTTGATAAAACAAAGAAGATCGAGAGGTTTAGTGTCTTTGGGGCTTAGGATCATTACATAAAAACTTAAAACTTGAAATACAACATCTTTATTGAAAACTTCCTTTACATGACCACTACATTCCTTTGTACTTAGCATTTCATGGGATAACCTGAGGACATGCATAAGAAAAGGGTGAGCTATAAAGCCCAGTAAGGGAGTACACATGGAATAACATGAGGAGTACAATAAATGTTAGGAAATGGGCATATCAATAAAGCATAATAGAATCATGAAAATAAAGTCATGATAAAGCATGATAATCATAACATGGAAATGTGGCAACAACACTTAACATTGAATTAGCATGAGCCAAGGATCATCGCACATGGAGCATGAGTAAAACCTCATTGCACATGAAGAACGAGTAAACCCTCATTGAACTTGCATTATCATGAGTCAACACTCATTTCACATGACGTATCATGATACTATACTTTACCCAATGCATTGAAGCTCTATCAGGGCGCACCCATCTTAAACATTTCATTTCATGCATAAGTGTGCCACATGGATCATTAAAAATGGATTCATAAAACATAATCATTTATTCCACGATAAAGGAATGTGGAATTCAAACATGAAAATTTACAATAAATAAGTAAATGTGCATAAAGGTGAATACCCTTGATGGAGAAATGGGCATGATATTCACTACACAATGACATTGGCTTAGAAAATCGGGGCGATTTCGGAAGCGTAACGACGTGACATAAGAATTCATAAAAAAGTTTGATGAGAGAGAAAGGGGTTCCTCATCATATTTAAATGTAATGGACAGTAAGGAGGTCATATATATACATTTCCCAACAATTGAAATGGTATTTAGATTCATGATACAAAAGTATTGCTTGAATGTAAAAGAAGAGAGAGAAGTTCCTTTCGGAATTTCGGCATAGTAACGGGTGTACATATGAGGCATTTAATGAGAGAGAAAGGGTTCTCCCATCATTCAAACAATAAGAGGGAATTATGGGGGAGGTTTTAAACCATACCCCAACATTCATAATTGAAATTAAAAGGGAAATACAACTTAATGAAAATTGACAAAAATGAGAAAGGATGAAAAAACCCTCACTTGGAAGTGTGCTTCGAAAGGCTAGAGAGAGGCTTGTGAGAGGCTTCTTGGGAGCTTGGGGCACCTTGGGAGGAATCTAGAGAGAGTAGGGAAGAGTTTTGACAAACTCTAATGTCTTTGAGGGAGGAGGAAGTGGTATCTTGGGTGGGTTTATATAGGAACGATGAGGGAATTCTTTATTATTTACGTTTGGGACCCCTTATATTAAAATAATTTGAACCACAATCCATCCCATGGTTTTTGCCCACGGTTTCTGGAAAAGGAAAGAGGAAAACAATATTTTATAAGGCCAAGGTCCGAAATTATTAAAAAATTAGGGTTTCTTATATGGAGGTGAGTCACCCTCCCATGGAAATTAAATTAAAATGGCAAAGTGTGGAATAAGTCTTGAGGGGTTCATTAGTGCTTTGAAAAGTAATTCAAACAAACCCAAAACCTCATTATTTTAATGATAAAACATATATTGGCCGAACATAAGGATTATGGTATTTTATTAAATCACCATTGGGTCATTATGATGTCATAAAACACATTATATATTTAAACGGTATTTAATTTTTACCCAAAAATTTGACTATCTCAGAAAATTATGAAAAATTCACCGTTGGGTAATTTCGACATCTGATTCCAAAAATAATATTTATTTTATCTAAATAATTTTTTAATTATGTGATTTTTCGCTTTTAAAATAAAAACCGACATTTATAAAAAATTCACGTGTTTTGACAGAAATGGCTTTCAAACCTTAATAAAACTTTTAATTGCATTCATAAAAATATAAGATCATTTATATTTAATAAAAATTATTTTAATATTAAAAATAATATTTTTTTAAAATATTATTTAATTTAAAAATCCCTTAATATAAAAAAATATAATAATAACCAAAAACACCATTTGTACTTTAAAAACTATTTATAATGTATCAAAAATGACTAGAAATTATATTCATTATTATATACAAAAATAATACACATGAACATAGAACTACTTATTTGTTACATAACCCTTTAAAATAGCCGCATAAGACCTAAGGGTAAGGTGTGCGATGGTGACAGAATCTTGGGCTGGCTCGGATAACATCGCTCGAGTTGTAATTTCAATCAACTTCCACTTTTACCGTAGACGATCACGTTCGAGATTGACTTGATGAAGCTCAGCTTGGGCTTGGTCAAGGGAAAAGCCCAAAGACGCCACCACTTTTCCGAGCTCTGACAAATGGGCTTCATATGGGGCAATTCTACTGGATGAGGCCATCGCTTCCTTTGTCTGAGTAAAAAAAATGGGTTCGTTAAAGCCTTATATTTATACTACTCATGTGATGACTGTTCAACGGCTATAAAAGTAACGGTCACAAATCTTAACATAAAACTAAAGAAGTTTACATCTTATAAAAACATTTTTCAAAAAGAAACATTTAACTGGATCAAGAGGGTTAATGAAACTTTGGGTCGTTACAGTAGTAGGGGGACACGTGCCATGTGGGTCCCTCAAACCACGTGAAGGAGCCACGTGGCCCGACTAATGAAAGTGATGAATGGATCTTCTTAAGCTATTCAGGGAGTTGGAGGCCACATGGCTAGCGAGTCGCGCCAACGCACAAGGACACGACCTAATAGGATGAGCCTACCACGGAGTAGCCCAATTGGGCTAGCATAGATCAGTTTAGATCGGGCTGGGTTGCACCATGAATAGGGCTGGTTGACCGAAACTGGGTCGGGCTGGGACAATCTGACTGGGTCGGACTGGACCTGGACCCATTCGGGCCCAGTTATGCTTAAGTGACAGATGCTCGAGAACCAGATGTCCGTTTGATGAACCATATACGGCACTTGGATACTTGGAGTGAGAAAGTCCTTTTGACATACATCACAAGTGTTTTGGAGAATGTGGGAGTATGACCCTATTGGAATGACTCCAAATCAAACTTGGCCATAGAAACTAAAAAGACAATTACACACAGAACATGTGTCTGGATGATGTGACATCTATTGTGTTGGAACCCTTATGACAAAAAGGATCATTGGATTACTTACTTGTGGATCATCAGGGAGTATTATTTATGATTGATAAATAGAGTATAAGAACCATGTTGTTTCTTATAGTGAGTGTTAGGATGGATACTCCCTTTATGGATCAAGGTGCGGGTATTCCTTAATCCTCTTATTTTCTAGAGACGGGACTCCCCACGTCATGAGTGTGGGTTCGTTCCCCTCTGATTGGTTTTTCAATATTTGGTTTCGGTACTCCACTATTGGACTAGGGTGCGTGTTATCCATACCTAACTCAAATAGAGTCAGGTACTCCCCTACCGAGTAGGGTGTGAGTCCTCTACGTTTGGAGTAGGTACTCCCCTGTCATCCTAGGGTGAGGGTCCTCCTTATACAGTGCTACAATAGAGTCGGTACACCCCTTCCATGCCAGGGTGTAGTTCCTATAGCCTGGGGTCAGTTCTCCACTGACGTACTAGGGTGCAGGTCCCCCATAAGAAACAAACTACCATAGTTGTACTCTCCAACTAGGTAGGGTGCACATCCTCACATATATATCCAGATACTCCATTCCATGCCAGGGTGTGGGTCCTCTATCCTAGGGTTGGTACTCCCCTAAAATACAAGGGAACGAGACCCCCACAGGAAAACAACTACCAAATTTGTACTCCCTTACCGGGTAGTGTGCGAGTCCTCACATAGGGAGTAGTACTCCCCCGTCTCTGAGTAGAAATGAGGAGCAGGTACATTAGGGGACTTGGATCTTCTTAGAATATAGTACACAATGTCAAGGAGCATGCATATTCACATAGTCTCCCTTGTTTTTACTTCGGGGGTAGGAATATGACTACGAGACCTATAGTGTCGAGAACCATTGGAAGTTCAAGTAGAATGTTCCTGATGGAGAAAATCCATTTAGATGTTACATTAAGAATGGTTGTGTTGTACTTGACAGAGTACATTTCTTATACGAGTGACATCAGGGATTTCCAGTTCTTTGAGCATGTACTCCTAATCCTTGATTTACGTTGTGAGCCTTCTTTGGAAATCCAGAAAACGGCTTGGGGTCTGTCCCTTATGTTTCATTGTGGATGAGATGAGTATATCTGGTTTGAGCTATGACTTTTGATTTTTTTTTTGTGATTGAGATCATTCTTTTTGGTTTTTCATTGTGGAATTCGGAGAGACCATATGGGGTCTTTGAATCCCTACTGGGTATTTCTATATTCAAACCTACATGGGCTTCGACTGCCCCATGTTTTGTATTGTGCAGAAAATGAGTAGTTTGGTGGAGACTTGTGGGATCTAGGTTCAGGTGGTACACATAGAAGACTGGATGACATGGAGAGCTGTGGAGACAGGTTGTACCTACCTTTCAGGAAGGATCCTTGGTGGGCGATCGTTGGAGCTATTTCTATTATTTTCAACTATAGTTGTATCTTTTAGTTTGGATGGTATTTCAGTCTCGTACATTCAGTACATACTTCTACTACTACAGTTTTACATCGTGGTTGAATCTTGTTATGTTCTTTTCTGTTAGTTTTTATAGCTTTAAAGACATTCTGTCACATTTTTGTGATACACCTTTCCAGTAGTATTCTCCAACCCCTAGATTATGGAAGGTGGGTTTGGGGTAGTCACGGAATGGGCCTTGGGGGGACGAGTCATGAAATATGAAAAATTTCTCATTCTAATTCAAATAATCTAAATGATATTCTCAAAATTTCTATATATAACGAGAATCAACGTATGTCTAGAACAAAATATAATTTTACTCAATAGACCATTCAACCTTTGTTCTATATAATATTTAGTTTTCCTTTATCATATAGGATTCCTAAAATTGTGATCGTCTTAGGAAATAACATTAATCACATAACATCAGAATCATTTTTCAATCCCAATGATATCTGTTGGGGAAAAAATTTCCCAAAAATAAATATAAATTTTACCTATTATATTTTCTATCCCAAAACTTCTATGCTAAACTTAAATTCACACAGGCTTGTGGTAGGTGTTTTACCATTTTCACCCTTCGGTTGAGGGTTCAACCCCCATGTAATTTCTAGACGCAATGGGATGTAACATAAAATGTGGGTTGTAATTTTCATAAAACTATATTAATATTATCCATAAATGTTATATGAATCCTAAAAAATAACGAAAATACAGTCAACATGAATGGAATTTTTGAACCAAAAAATGTTATCTCATACGTTTCATTTTTTATTCCCAATAATATACTAACCTATAATTAACTTAAAGAAAAAGATCATGTAAACCATAAAACTTATCTTTAAATTTAAACATATGTCCAAAAAATGAAAATTAATTAATACCTATATAAAATTTTCACACATACTAAACCAATTTGTTTTGTTCCCTCCAACGGCCAAAAGGCCTTCATTTTTTTATTGATTTTTATAACCCACCTTTCAAGGGGTGAGGTGGAATCCTCACAAGGCTCATAGGTGTAAGTATTGAATGTCTTGTAGGCATTATAGGTATTCATTTCTCATAGGCTTCAAACATTACAAAAAACACAGACTAACTAATTCAAATTGGGGAAAAAATTATAAATAAAAGGGCAAGAAAAAATAATTATTAATGGTTTAGTAGAATCAATTTTTAATAAATGTTCATAATCAATATGGATAGGTAAATAACTGAAAATACTTTCCATTTAATCAATAAACGAATAATGAAATGTATTCATATATTTCTCATAGTGAAATACATTTGTATGATAGTAATTTATATAAAAGAAATTATTAATTTCAAACATCATAACTGTCATGATATACCTTCCATATAGGTACTTCCATGATCTATCCTCATTCTATTGCATGTCTATGGGTAAAATATGGTAAGATTCATCTTGAAAAAAATATGATGCTTTTTTCACAAAATAATTTTTTCTCTAGATAATACTGATTCATAGAGGGGATTTTTTTAACCAGTTTCTAACCCTTTTCTTTCATGTAAAACTTATTATTCATATATTAAATAATCAATTCCTCAATATATTTTTAAATCAAAGTGTCCCATACCACATTGAAATATTTGAATTATAATCCCAAAAAAATATAATAATTATAAAATGAAGCATTGAATACCCTGGAGGCAAATAGATTCATGATATGATAAATAAATGAGTATATACACCACACAAAATAAATAAGTGGTGAGTGTGGAATATCTCCCAGAAATAAAAGTGAGATGAGAAAACCCTTACCTTATTTCAGATTTACATTGAACTTATTTGAGACCCATATATAATTGTTTAAAACAATTTATTAAATTTTAAAAGCACTTATAAATCTTTATTATATCATATATGAGCCTCTTATATCATCATATCACCCTTCTATTAAAATACGATCATTATTTTCACTGATGCGTTTGTTAATTGCCTAGATTTCAAGCATGTTTTGACTTGTAGTTTTTGGTTCCTCTTATTTCAATCATGATTTAATTTTACCAAAAATTAATAACATTATTTAAATATAAATTATATTCAATATATAAATTTTTATGATAACTCTTGTATTGTGTACCTGGAAAATGAATCACATCGCATCGTGGAGATAGTAGGCTACGTGTACACACGAGAGATGATATCATTCCATTAATGCTGACAGGTTTAGGAAGTGGATGTTATATTAATGATGAAAAAATAAATATCACGTAATATTATATATATATATATATATATATTAGTTATCTCTATCATTATAACCATCTGATGAAATATCCGACAAAAAACAAATCACATGATGGTGTCGAGACCATAAGGCGTGTGTACACACACAAAGAGGAATCATTTTTCATAGGATGCATAAAAGGTGGAGTTTTATTATCCCATAATCATTATAAAATATTAAAATATATATGATCTTGTATTAAATAATTTATAATGGTAAAAAACATGGGTAGGAAGAAGAAGAAGGAATAAACTCAAAAGTGCCGATAAAGAGGATTACCACTTATTCAGAATATTTACATTAATCTCTTCCCATGGGACCTAAGGAAGGACTTTTTGAATGATCAGGACCTTAAAAACATGTGTATAGAGGTTTGAAAGATAAATCTTCTTGTTTGGTCGAGATAAAAGGCTCAATATGGTTTTATGATTTTAGGAAGGTTGATCGATTTTATAATTTATGTAAGAGGCACTTTTGGAAACTCCATAAATATTAAATTATCACAATTTAATATTCATTTACAAATGGATCCAAATATTTTTATATAGAATATATGTTGATTATTAGTCTATATATTATCAACTAATAATTGTTTGACACATATATTTCACATTATTACCCATATCATTTCCCTTCATCCCTTATTTAATCTCATTAACTATTATGGTGACAAGAGTGTTTTTATCCATTAAGGGTTAATATAGTTACAATAAAATACCAATCAAACCATAAATGGAAAATTTATGAAATTATAAAACGTATCCAAACCTGTTGGACATATTTTATATTTTCATGAGTTTTATATCATTTAATAAAATATTATTTGTTTTAAAATATCATTAATTCCGATTCTGACACCATTTAATACTGTGGAATTTAAAAAATATCAATACGCATGATAAAATTGAAAAAAAACATATAAGTAATCCCCAATATGTAATTTTAATCCAAAAATTTCATTTATGACAGAAATTACTGAAAATTATATGTATTTTAAGCATTTTAATATTACTTATTTGATATTTCAATTAATTAAACAATTACTACATCATTATTGAGAAATCCTTTATGTTAATTATTTTTTTCTAAAAAAAATAAAAAAATATTATGAATATGATAATTTTATATATAAATTGAATATTTTTAGTTGAATATATTTTATGAGTTACCACATATTAAAAATGAAATACTTATTAAAAACATTAGTATAACATATTTGAATTCTTATAAAATATAATATTATAATAAGCTTATAGCCATCCATGTGGATCAATGATCACCCAAAATCAACCCAAGGATGGTTTTGGATGATAATAACTCATAAAACAAAATTTGGAAATGTGTTAACATAATTATATAATACATATAATATTAATGTCGCCCTCAATTACCAGATTTACCCTTAATTGTTGTAAATTATTATTAAAAAACGAAGCTATTATTCATGTCTAAAAATAAAAGGGACCAATATACTAAATTTATACAAAATTACTTTAGACATTGAATATATTTTTTTAAATAATTGACATATAATTGGATAAAATTATTTTAAAATTATTCTTATTGATAGAACGAGAAAACATGTTTTAAATTGAAAACGTTCAAAAGATAGAAATGTTTTTATATCCTAATACAAATTGACACTTATTCCAATTAATTATATTCGATAAAATGGTATAATGTTTATCTAATTATACTTTAAAATCAATGAAAATTATAATTTATCAAAAAAAAATTTATTGATAGAAAAAATATGTTTTTAATTTAAATCTTTTATTTTTCACTACTCATCAAAACATGAATGTTATTAGAAATGTACCAAAATTTCAACGACATTAAATTTTTATATTAATTTTAAAATAATAATTTCAGTGTTTCAAATATAATTTATAAATCCGTCAAAAAATAGATTTAAAACAAACATTCCCTCACAAGGAGGTAAAACAACCTTTTTATAAAAATGCATATTTTATAAGTAAAAATTGGATTTGTTATTATATCAAGACTAGAATAAAATATGATGGATGTTGAACATTAAATTTAATATATTATTAATATATTTCATTGATATACTCCAAATAGTGTAATTTTTTCTATTTTATTGATATAAAACATACTTGGGCTTATTTAAATCATTTTTATAAAAACATTCCCTTTAATTTTAAATTTGTATATATATATATATTATTAATTATAAAACAATGAATTCAATAATATTTTCATAAGTATGTAAATACTAATAATAACCACCAATTTAATTAATTTAATATAATCTCATTTTATGTGAAAATATTAATAGTAAATTGAATTTCATTTAAGCTTGGTGTTTTGTGTCATCATGACCCAGCCTGAGTCAACCTCTATATGGGCACCCGAACCACTCCATGGAAAGACCCAAATGGTGCTCCCAATCCCCACAGCCTGGTAACTAGTTCAGAGCATCATCAAAGTAGAAAATGGAATTATTTTACCCAAATATAAATAAAAACCAACCCGCAGAAAGAAATGGACAAGACAATAAACATTTACATAAAATTAAATTGAAAAACGTATGTACAAGAAAATGAATATAAAACAAAACCAGAAAACTCATCCATATGAACAATACAACCAACTATATCCATGTGACCCTACTGTTCACTCTAAAAAATTGATCTGATGTCTCTCAAGGTGATCAAACTCATTCTAAAACCTGCACAATGGATAAAACAAAAAATAACTATTGGTGTGAGTATTAAATCATAGTGGGAAAGCCCAATAATCTATTAACAATTAAAATCCGTTAAAATATAAGAAACATCAATTTCATGTTTGAAAAAAATATATATAATTATGGTTTTCTACATGCCTACCAAAGATAAATTATGAGACATTGGCGTTATTCATTTCCAAAACAAGATTCATTTCACTAGTGTACTGTTAGAATTTTCAAGGCGATATTGATTATTACATTTTTCAGATTTGTACAAGTAGGATAATACATATTCATTTGAAATAATTTTTCATAAAAATTATTAAAATAAGACCACCACATTTCATTGAAAACAATATGTAAGAATGTAAAATAGTAGTAACAAAATAAGGGAAATGTAAATATACATACAAGCATCATATAAATTATTTCAAGCAATTGAAATCCAATAGACATGGGTGAACCAAGGATATGTAGATTAATATAGGAGACACTAATACCTCAGACCTCATCCCAATTGAAATTTCACACACGATGTAATCAAACTTTTCAATACACCCAACCATCCTTTCTCAGGCACTCCGGGAGAAAATTCCACAGTAATAAACCCAATATATCAACCTATTGTGGTCCACTTATCATTACTATTACCTACCAGTGTTGCAGTCATTCTTAGAAAATTCTCTCAATATGCTAGGTTCCCTTGTATCAAGTATTAATTGGGGGTGAGCCAACCAATTCTAGCCAAGAATCCAATCACAATATATATATATATATATATAAACCCAATTATCCATAACATGCCTCACCAAGTGTCTCCCCAAGGATTTCTCTCATGACATAATATAAATAGATCACAAAGGGTTCCAACTAAGAAAACCTTATAATAGATCCCATGGATTCTTCAACAAGGACATCCCAAAAATTCCTTGCCAACAAGGCATTAGAAAAATCTAATAGAGGTCCTTATAACAATTTTTTTTATCATTTTCACACAGTAACCCAATGAGCCTTTAAACATTTCTCATAAAACTAGAATTTATCAATGATATAAAATCCACATTTCAAAAATTAGTGAAAAAAATATGTACACGTAAAAATATTTTTAAAATCCCCTTAAAATATTTTCATCCCACTTTGATACAAAAACCATTTTTTTATGAAAGTTCCAACCTGGCCACAATTCATCATCACACGACCAAAAGATTTTCAATATCCAATACACATTTCATATGAATTAATATCATTAAAAAATATTAATGAAACCAAAAATCGACATTTCACATGAAACATAATTATTAACATGTCCAAATCATTGTTTAAATACAAAAAATTACTCAAAAATCCTGCCAAGAATTTCATTAAACACATGGTGTGAAATATTTAACAAGAAAATTATATTTATCACATAACAAGGTATAAAACACCACATTTTGTACCAAAAAACGAAACCAAGGATCATATATCACTAATTATTAATTAAAATAGGTTCTAAAAAAATGAAAATACTGAATTATGAATTAAAAAGGCATGTGCAAAGGGAATCCTACTGAAACTCCATGGAGGAATGGAAACACCCACCCAAAATCACTCGATGAGGGTTCGGAAACCATAGATCAATGAATCCAAAGACTAAATAACCAAAACCCCCTAAAAACATGGAATAAATCACCCTAGGTTGACCATGACTATAGGTTAAGATGGAACCAAGAACAAATGGAATAAGACAGATGAGGAAAGGGGAAGGAGAAGAGTCTGATGAATAAACCACGAAGAATCACTAACCTTTAGTGAGAAATCACACCAAAAGGGATCCCAAAATTTTAAACTAAGAGTGGGATAGAAATATTGTCAATATCCAATAATTATAATTAAAATGGGATATGGAATCACTCAAATTAGAATTTTAGAGTGAATTTTATTAAGCCTATAAGTGGATTAACAGTTTTATTGCAGGGTTTGGAAAACTATGCGAAAACCATGCGAGGGCTACTGGAATGAATATGTAGGTTCTCAGGGTTATGTTTCATTGTTTTTAAAAACTTTTATCAAACAATGTGGCATAAAACATTAGAAAATTCCCTCAAATGACATTCCAAACACTAGGAAACCCCACCCAATGATCCTTTAATGATTTTACCACAAAAAGTGACACCGTGGGTGTACAAAATCCTCCCACGTGCCACATTACCCCAACACAAACCAAGGAAAACCAATATTGAAATATTATATGATGGAAAAATTTCAAAAGACAACCCTCATCACACATGGGACCTCTAGAAAAGTCCCAGATTCCCAATGAAACAGATCAAAAACCAAAACATGAAAAACTGGGTTGGACAATTCTCCCCACCATTATGGTTTTCCTCCCTCAAAATGGAATAACACATTCATGTATATTGATAAATACCTATGGTGTCTATATTATCACTAGAAATATGATCAATCTAAGGAAATATCATCCCCCATTAAGTGAACTTAGGCCTCTTACCCAACCAAGACACCAACTCACCACCACATCCTGAGAGACAATATAAATATTGAATCACTACCTCCAAAACCAATCCATGAACTATATTTTTTGGAATTATTCCCATGAACCCAATGATATCCCAAAACAAAGTAAAAAATAATGATTCTTGGGTAAGGTAATAACATCCTCCCCACCATTAAAACCCAACTAGCATCCAAAAAATCCTTAAGAGGAAACTCTATGAGAGTTGTGGTGGGTCTCCCCACTATTAAGAACCAATGATCAATGACTAAATGAGAATTCAATTTGAACCTAGAACGAGTATCTCACTCAAAGGTCCACCAAAAATTCTCTTAGAACAACCTACCATCCCATGCTATGAGAACCACAACATGAACATTCAACCCTCCCACTCTCAAAGGGAGGGAACAATAATTGGGATTTTCACAAAGACCAAAACACCCCAACCACTTGGGGAGGGGGAGGGGGAATGGGTCCAATGATTGGACCTATAATCCACAAAAAGAAACTACCCACTCGAGGCCTCACATGATTCACCTGGGAAGAAAAATTTAGAAAATGAATCAGGATGTTTTATTCCAGAAAAATCATTAGAAACATTGAGTGACAGGTAAGTCCACCACGCTTTTAGTGACCACAGACAGTTCAAAGTGACAAAAACCAACAAGAGATTAATAGTACCCCCTCACTGCAATGGTGGAGGAAAGAACATTACTAGACTTCACACACCTCCATGATTCCTGACTACACACCGACTTCACTCAGAGACCCATGGCTGGAGCTCTTATGATTGAAGCATTTACTACCTCGCAGTAAAAATATTCTTATCCCTAACTGGAACTCTTTACCTTAGTTCAACATGCTTCCCCATAACACATATAAGTAAAATAAACATATTATGAGGAACCATGAAACTATCTTCCTCAACAACATACTTTTACCAAAACATGAACATGGAGATACACTACATGATTTTCTCTCACTTTGATCGAGTAATGGAATGAATAAGTCACAGAACAACACCCACTAAACATCACTGAGCACAACTACTACAATCGAGAGAATCACCATAACGAGGAGGCACTTTAAATGGACCCCAAATATCTATCTATTCTAATAAATGTGATGAAGCATCATTCTAAGAGGTGGATTTTACATTTGTAACGAGTCACTAGGTTGATAAATTGGAAATATTTCAAACATACAAATATTCGTAGCCACGTCACAACATCTAACAAATCTGCAGAAACCCACTGAACATTTTTCCAAAATGGAGCAAGCTACATTATTACATCCCAAGACAAAACCATTGCATCACTTCTGAATCCCAAGTATGCTTAAAAAATAAAAGACACATAAATGGTATAGAAATCCTAGCCACACAACCAACAGTCTACAAAACATCATAAATTTTCAGATTAAAACACTTTTGAAAAACAAAACTAATCAAACATGGTAGATTTACACACTCACCAATGTTGTTTCATCAAGTCTCAATCACATGAACATTTCTATTCCACCTCGAGCACCCAACCATCTTTCCATATTGGTAATCCATCAACATATATATATAAAACCATGCATGTGAGCAACCATGAAAACACCATAGGAAAAAAACAACAACATCATTCCCAAAAATCATGTACCTTCCAAAGAAAGACTAACAGCCAAGTCAAAAACCATTTTCAGATTTTCCAAAACAAACCATTTTACTATTCTTGAATAAGAAAATCCATAGGTCTCCATCAAAATATTATCCCTTTATTCAATACATATTTCTTCAGCTCAACAAACCATACTTCATCAAATACTATTTGATTAAGAGACCAACATACTTATTTTAAAACAACTAAAAAATAAAGCATTCCATTCAAACAACCCTTACCAATTTCAAAAATTCAGCAAAGTCTCTTTTCATTATGTGATAGCCATAGGGGCTAAATCCCTATTTAGAAAAACCCCAATACCTCAAAATAAATTTCTAGTACAATTTCATTAGATTCAAAAACATTTCAACAGCCCAAAGACATCCCATAAAAAAACATCAGAATCACCTGCAAATAATATATTCCTTCATAACATTTTTTGTTATCAAACCACAATTTTAAATTAGGGAAGAACCAATCCTGTTAAATCATATTCATCTTATCCAAAAGATTTTTTTAGCAATACCCAACATCCCAAAACCATTATCATTTTAAATTTTGGAAAAATATTTTCCACATTTCAACAACATGCCATTACTTTAAAACCAATTTTAACAATTCTCACAGAAGGGTTTTAAAAAAATTCAAGAATTAAAGAAAGGTCCAAGTAACCCACAAAAAGGAAGTAGTGTCAATGGATGTCATGACCATATGGTTGGAATCCATATGTCAAACACACCCCAAACACTGAGGGGCTTATTATGACCATGACCCGACTCCAAATGGATTGACTCTCTCTAAGAGCTCATAGTGACCATTAGTCCAAGTCCCATGTTGTATACTAACACCAAATAATAAATAGATCCAAAGACACTACAAAAACTGAACTTCCCATGGGTACCCAGGGATTAGAATGAGCAAGAGTTCATGAATCTCTTCCCGAACATTCTCTTAATGCCCGAACAATTCTAATCCATCTACCTTTATATCCCCATATAACAATGGGTGATTTGAAAAAAAAGGTCCGCTAAGAACTAACCTCCTCTGATACCATTTTTTCAAGAACAAGCCCAGGTCAACCCTAAAAAGGGCACTCAAACCAATCTGTGGAAAGACACGAAGGGTGTTCCCAATACCCAGGGGGTGGGAACTAGTTTCAAGAATTATCAGAGTATACATGGAAATTACTTCTCCAAAATATAAACAACAACCAAACAACGAAAAGAAATAGAAAACCTAATAAAAAATTATATAAAATTAAAATGAACAATGTTTGAACAAGAATATAAAAATACAGCTGAACTAGAAAACAAACTAAACCAGACAACCATCTAAGACCATGTGACCCTACGGGTCAGTCTCCAACGAAATGACCCCATGTTGCTCAAAGCGATCAAACTCAATATAAAACTTGTAGAAGGGCTAACAACAACAAAAATAACTATATGTGTGATTATTAAAACTTAGTTAGATTTCCCAATAATATATTCCCAATGAACATCCTTTAAAATAGAAGAAAGATAAATTTCATATTTTATCTAAAATATATAAATGTAAAGTTTTCTACATGTTTACTCAAAATATAGAAGGATTCAATAAACTTATTCATTTCAAAAATATTATTCAATTCACTATTGTGTCGTTAGCATTTTCATGTGGAAAGTGATGCTTAAAATTTTCAGATTTATAAAAGGATGATAAAGAACAGTCATTTAAAAACCATTTTCATAAACCTTATTAAAGTGATTCCATAAATTTCCAATGAAAACAGAACACAAGAAGGAAAAATAGTAATAAGACAATAAGGACAATGTTAATGTACATACAACCATCATATTCATCACAGCAAGGAAATAAAATCCAATAGACATGGGAGAACGTAGTTGATCAAGAATAATCCATAAGATACCAATACCCGAGAACTCATCCCTGTTGACATGTCACCCCCAATGAAATAAAAATTCTCAATATGAATGACCATCCTTTCTCATAGAGTCCAGGGGGAAATCCAATAGTAACAAACACAATATAACAGCCCACTATGGGCCAATTTTTAGTACCATAACCTACCAATTCAGCTGTCATTCTTAGAAAATTCTATTAGTATGCTAGGTTCCAATGTCACAAGTATTTAATGGCAGAAAGACAACTGATGAATGCCAAATATCCAATCACAATATATATATATATACACAATTATCCACAAAAGGGCTCACCTCAAGTCTCTTGAAAGACATCTATCATTCCTTAAAATAAGTAGATCACAAAGGGTTCCAATCGAGAAACCATTATAATGGAACCAAAGGATTCCTCAACAAGTACATCCCATGAATTTCATGTCAACAAGGCATGGAAAACATTTAAATGAGGTTTTTATAACAAAAAAATTCATCATTTTCACAATGTGGCCCAACAGGCCCTTAAAAATTTATCACGAAACTAACTGTTATCAATGATACAAAATCCTCTTTTCATAAATTTGGGTAAACACACCATTTTAAAATCTCAAAATTTATAAAGCCCTCTTCAAATATTTCTATCCCACATTCAATCAAAAACCATTTTTAGGAATGTTCCAACATGGCCACAATTCATTATCGTGCAACCAAATGATTTACAAAAGCCAAATACACATTTCAAATGAGTTGAGACCATTGAAAAAACATTCATGAATCAAAAAATCATTATATCAAATTCCACATAATTATTAACATGTACAATTGATTATTTACACAACACAAATTTCTCACCAGGCCCAACCAGGAATTCCATCAAACATATGGTGTTCAATATTTAACATGAAAACAATATTTATCACATAACATGGTATAAAACCCAACTCTAAGACCCAAAAAATAAAAACCAATGATCATACATCAATATTCGTTAATAAAAAGAAGTTTTGAAATCATGAAATTAATGAATCTCGAATTAAAAAGGGATGTGGAAAGTGAAAACTACGTCATATCCATGGAAGAATAGAAACACACACCCAGAATCACTCGACGAGGGTTCCAAAAACCTAGATATAGGATTCCAAACCCTAACAAACCAAAACCACATAAAAACATGGAACAATATCACCCTTGGTTGATCATGACCATGGAAGAAGTGGGAACCCAGAACAAATGGATGAAGAAGGAAGGGGGAAGAGGAAGGAGATGAGTTTGATGAAGAAACCATGAAGAATCATTAGATTTTGGTGATAAATAATCCCAAAAGGGGTCCATAATGATGTAGAATTAAGAGAAACCTTCTATTCTATATCAAGTAGGTAGTGCATAAATGGGAGGTACAATCACTCAAATAATATTTTTTGAGTGAATGATATTTATCATGAAGTGGCTGCATGGTTTTGCTACATAGTTTGTAAAACAGGGCGCAAACTGTGCAAGGCTGCTGGAATGAATCTTCATATTTACATGGTTATGTTTCATGGTTTTAAAAAACCATGTCTATACTATGTAGTCATGAAAATTGCATAAAAATATCCAATGTCACCCCAAACACTACTGAACCCTACCTAGTAAACCTTGAGTGACTTAAACATAAAAAAGGTGACCCCATGGGTGTCCAAAACACCCCAACATACCACTTTCTCCCAAAACAAACCATGGAAAACAATGATTTACATATTATACAATAGGGAAAAATCAAAACTAAAATCTTGTCACACTCAAGACCTTATGAAAAGTCATGGATTCCCAACAAACTAGATCATAATCCAAAATAAGAAAAAATGGTTGTGACACATGCAACGTAAGCTACCAAAGAGATTGAATTTAAAAAGATAAATTCAATAAAATCATGGGGTGTAGCAATTATGATTCTCTTCAAAAATCTATTTGGGATATCATATATTGAACTAATATTGATGACTAAAAATAAATTCGTTTGGTTTACTTCCCCTTATGCCCATACACAATTACACATATCTATAGGTATATCAATTCACAAATTCACAAAATCTCATGTAAATATATGTATTTTTGTATACTGATGTATATATTCACAACCATTGAACACATATAAATACTTTTGGAATCCTTATATTGTAATTCAAAATATATCATTAAACACATTATTAATACTTGGTAGTTCATGTAATAATTGAAATGAAATGTAATGCTTATGTGAAACTTGAGAAAACTCATAAAAGGCCAAAAAATATTTTAATAATCACAAATTATTTATATGTTTCAATCTAACTATTTAACAAAAACATATAGTGTATGATATAAAAAATAATGTGTTACGACAATACCAAAAAGGGAGATATCAATTTCATTATATAGGGACTATATTGTAATATAATTTTACATTTAGCATATACATATAAAATTTGGAAAAAAAATATTAGAATGAAAAACACAAATTTAAAATCCAATTAATTGATGGATCAAAAAATAATGATTCCAAATAGGAAAAAGACATACCTGGAACTAGTGAAGGTGATGAAAAAACATCATGAATGGTGAGAATAAGGTATTAGAAAAATACTTCACACATTGTGAATCATATATAAATAAAATATGTATATAAAAACACTTTGGGTAAGGCCTAGTGGAATTCATAGTGAAGGGGATGTAAAATAAAAATCTATAATTGGGAGATAGAGGAGAATAAATAGTAACATGACAAGATCAAAGAACAAATCTATGATCAATATATGGATGAGAGTGGAGGGAGGAGGAGGAAGGTCTAAAGGAAGGTGGTTTTTTGGGAATCGTCAGTGTGGAGGAAGGGTGGGGTTGTCACATAATTAGGTGATATGTTTGAGGGTAAAGGGTTTAAAAATGAAGGATGTTAGTGGAAAATTAATTTTTTAAAATAGTGGGTATATCACATGGTTTACTCTTAGTTTACCATATCAAATAAAATAAAAGTACCCATTACTAGACACACTATGGAAATAAAATGGTATGGATACATGATTTATGAAACCATGCACCAACCAGGAAATATTATACCATCTAGTTCGAGACATGGTTGCCCAATCACAACAAATGTTTTATTTACCAGCTGCAAACCAATATCTTCTGTTGAAAACATGAAAACTTAATCATAAAAATATATTCAATAAAACCCTAAAGGAAAAAATTAACAAAAATTAAAGAAATAAAATATAAATAAAAATTTTCAAGGTTGTTGTGTGATAGATTTACCCATCATAAAATTGACTTCCCCCCATAAATTCATCGAGTCTAAAAATTATAATGTTCAATGAAAAATCATTCAAAAAGGTGTAATATCCATGATAATTTAACATACAATACCAAAATATTTCCAAATAAAGAAATCAAACTCAATGGAATCCCAAAATATATCAAGGAATGTAGACTAATAATGGAACTCCCCACTATTAATAGTTCACTCACATGGTTATTTCTCAATACAAATATCTCAAATGGAAAATAAAAAAAAATGACAGAAACTCAAAATAAAGTGGAATAAAATAGGTCCAAAATTCAGGAAACAATCTCTAATCATTATTAAAATGTAAAATTCATCCTGAAATTGAAAAAATTATCATAATTCAAAAATCATAATCCCCAGATCAATATAAACAACAAATTCATAAAAAAAATGTTTGATGATATAAGAAGGGTGCTTGATTTAATAAAAAGGGAAAACTAAAATAATATAATCTCATAATAATTATACAATATGAGAGGCACATAAAATATCTGAAAACCATTCATCTGGAAAATTATTACCATTATAATGATTCAAAGAATCAATGTTTGAATACGATAACAATTAAATCTATCATCCCAATTGAAGGAAATAAATGGAAAAAACATAAACCGATAACATTAATTATCAATAAAAACATTGGATCTCGCTTTGAGTTAAAAAAAAATGGATCCTTTGATTGTATAATATGTGATTCTAGACAAGATCATGCCTATAAAATTACAACATCCCCAACTAGTGTTTGAAATCTGCTAGTTAACAATTTTGTATGGTCAGCCAATGAAACCATCCAAGGTTTCTCCCATGACTTGTGAATAAATTCAATATAAAATCACAATAAAAAACCTCTCAAAATCCTTCAAAAAATAAAGAGAAAAATTTGTCATAGGCAAAAATCATACCAAATTATCCAAGGGAAGTTACTAGGAAGAGTTCCAAGGAAGAATACCCAACTAAAAGCACATAGAGACACAGAATAGGAAACAAATTGGATTCACCCACCCCTGAGGAAATCATGATTGGTAGAATCTAAATATACATATAAATATATTTACTCTTAATAATATCTCAATCATAAGTCATACTTGAACCAAATTATAACCCATATCTAAATTCTATTCCCATAATATAATTTACCAAATTAATCTAGAAAAATAATCATAGGATGGAAAAGAAAATAAAAGATCACTTTTAAAAAAAACATAAAAATAAATTAATTTAATTTTAAAACCTCACAGTTCATATTAGATCCCAATATAAAATTCACAAGAACCATTATTAAACCAAATTATACAATGATAAATTATGTACAATTTTTTATTCATTTTAGAAAAATGACATCCAAAATATCATGTTTCATAATTAAAACAACTTCCTATTTAAAATAACATTAAATGTCTATTTAAAATAATATCTCTTAATATTAAAATAACTAACATCATTTAGAAAATTATTATCCTTAAAACATACCACAATTGAAATTTTAAAATGCAATATTTATTTGAAAACTAGCTTCTCATCAACATCTCTTTTATTAATTTCTTAAATCTAAACTTCATTAATTATAGCAATTCCAATAACAAATTTTGGTTATAATATAATTTTTCTTTATTTTAAAACTCTCATTTTTTATTTTGAATCTATACCACATCATACCTAACTAATTAAATAGCACTACATTACACAATAAATGTTTCAATAGGGTATATTAATGGTTTACAGCATGGAAACTTGGTTTAGAAGACTATGCTTCAATCATGCAATGGTCACTAGAAGTAAAATTGAATCATCCCCTTATGTTCCTCATGTTTTTCTAGGAAATTAAATATCACTGTGTGACAATGGTTCAATCCCATTTCAATCCCTCAAAATATTTAAATACATGTGAATGAATAAAACTCAAAATTAAAATTATAATAATTACATCCCATGGATACTTAGGTATAATCATGGGAGGTGGTGACTAGGAACCATCCCATCACCTACATCTTATCCCATGAGGATACTACACTAATTTTTCCTAAATTATATACAATAAAGGATGGATATAAAACAGAGGTCTAATTATAAAAATCAGCTCTCATACTATTATTTCATGGTCACAACCTCATCCATCAATCTATTAGATGCTTATGCCGAACCATGATACACCTGAATATCATTCTGGATCCCTATGGGAATGGATAAGTGATTAGAAATTTCGGAATAACCACATGGGAATTAATTTTCATAAAAAATATATTAATCATCTAGAATAAAATTAAATAAAATTAAATAATAATCTATTTACAAGTCATCTTTTAAAACCAAATCACATAGTCAGATAAACAGTTATAAAGAAATAAAACAATTTATACACTTAAAATGATATAAATTTAACTAGTCCCTCTATTCATCCAAATCTCAATCCCATGAAAACAACACCACCCCATGCCTCTACATATATAACAAATCATCTTGAAAATAAATTAATTTAGGAAAAAGGCTGATTTGGCCGTTGAGATAAAGTAAATAAAATAAAATAATACAATTGACATAGCTCCATTTGAATCCATGAGTCATTATCCAATACCAAAAAAATAATCCAAGGGTGATCATAATCTGAATCATAGCCATAAAATAATATATATATAATTGGAATGAGAATAATAATTACCATTAAGACACCACCCCAGTTTCCACATGCATACCAATTAATTAAAGATCCACATTATTTATACTTTGAAAAAATATGTGTATATATTATGTTATCTACATACAATATAAATTTTATTTTATTTTAATTATAAATTAAATCAATCATGTGAAAAAAACATTCCATCATCCTATACTATTGTTATTTTAATAATATATTTCAATCCACTTTCAAATTCAATATTAAAAAACAACCCATTTAGAAATTTTCATATATGTTTATCAATTATACGAGGATATGAAAACAATATTCATTGATAGAATATTAAATAAATAACTATATAAATTTTAATAATTTTTCAAATAGATAGTGTACCCAAAATATATCAATTTCATAAATATGAACCATGAGGAAACTACCATCATTGTCTATTGTTAGTGGGAACATCAGTTTCTCAGATCAATGTAGTGATATAATTTTTTTTATAATTCTATGATCATGATAACCACTATGGAGAAAACTTCTTCGGATGAGTGGGGGTGGTGATTCCCATCCATGGAAGACCATCTAAAAATACTCTATAGAGAAAAATACTATCCTATCAGTTTGTGGTTTCTCATCCACGACCCCAAATCCATTATTATAATTTTTTTTAATTAGTAATGTTCATGAATCTAAATGGATACATATAACAACGTTGTTCATTATTACATACTTAAACATGATTTATTTCATAAAACCTTAACATTAAAAAAATTAGAATATCGAGAGTTCTAGTGTCTTTGGGACTTAGGAACATTAAATAACTACTTAATGCATAGAAAAAACAACTTATTGAAAACTTTTTTTACATTACCACTATATTCCCTCGTACATAGCATTGCATAGGATAACCTTAGGACATTAATAATAAAAGGGTGAGCTATAATACCCAGTAAGGGAATAAACATGGAATAAAATGAGTAATATAATACATGTTATACAATAGTCATATCAATGTATCACAAGAGAAACATTAACATAATGGAATGATAAAGCATGATAATCTTAACATGGAGATGTGGCAACAACACTTAACATCGAATTAGCATGAGCCAAGGATCATTGCACATGGAGCATGAGTAGACCCTCATTTCACATGAAGCACGAGTTAAACCATGTTAAACATGATTTATCATGAGTCAAAACCCATTGAATATGATGTATAAAGATATTATACTTTACCCAATTCCTTAGAGCGTTATCAGGGTGCACCCTACATAAACATTTAGTTTCTTTCAAAAGTGTTCCACATGGATCATATAAAATGGTTACAAAAAACATATTCATTTATTCTGTGATAAATTAATATACAATTCGTACATATAAATATATAATCAATAAGTAAATATTCATAATGGGGAATACCCTTGATAGAGAATTGGTCATGATATTCACTATATAATTATTTTTTCTTGGAAAATCACGGTTCCATTTGGGTAGCATAATGACATGAAATAAGAATTCATAACAATGGTTGATGTGAGAGAAATACGTGTATAATTGTATGTACATGAAATGGAATGTAAGGGGTCATATATATACATCTCCATAAAATTTTAATGGAATTTAAAATCATGATACAAAAGAATTACATGAATGTAAAAGAGGAGAGAGAAATTCCATGTGGAATCTTGGCATGGTAACATGTATACAGGGAAGGCATAGATGATAGAGAATGGGGTATCCCGTCATTCCAACATTAACATGATAGAATAGGGGAGGTAAAAAAATCATAGCTGAACATTTATTATTGAAAATAAAAAAATCATAACAATATTAATAAACATGGATAAAAATAGAAAGGAAAGAATCCCTTACTTGAAAGTGTGATCCCAAAGGCCTGGGAGAGGATTAAGAGGGGCTTCTTTGGAATTTGGGGATCTTTGGAGGATTCTATAAGGAGTAGGTAATGTGTTGGAAGAACTCCACAGGTATTGAGTGAAGAGGAAGTGGGAGCATGGGTGGGTTTATATAGGAAAGGAGAGGGAATTCTTTATTATTTTGGTTTGGGACATCACACGTTAAACTAATCAAAACCTCAAACTAGACCATGGTTTTTTGCCAATTTTTTTTAAAGGGTAGTGGAAAAATATATTTTATATGTAAAATGGCCAAACATATTAAAATAATTGGCATTCTTATGAGGAGGTGAGTCACACTCTCAAGGAAATCAATTTAAAAAACTAAAATGATTTATATATCTTGAAGGGTCCACAAAGGCATCATAAAATTAATCTAAAAAATATAAAAATACAATTATTATAATTTTAAAATATATATTTGACTAAAATAATGTTCATAGTATTTTATTACATCACTATTGGGTCCTTATGATGTCATAAAACACATTATATATTAAAAAATATTTAATTTTTTCCCAAAAATTCTACTGTGTCAGAAAATAATGAAAATTACAGCATTTTATAATTTCATCATCATGATTACAAAAATAATATTCATATTATCCATGTATTTTTCTAAACATTTGAATTTTCACATTTAAAATAAAACCCGACATATATCAAAAATTCAGGGGTTTTTGACAAAAATAGCATTGAAACATTAATAAAAATTAAAATTGCATACATAAAATTTTACGATAATTTAGATTTAATAATAAGTAATTTAATAATTATAATAACATTTTATTAAAATATTATTTAATTTAAAAGTCCATAAATTCATCAAAATTTATTTCTTATTTTAATATTAAAAAAAATATTATTTGGACTTTAGAAACTATTACAAAGTAAAAATAATAAAATGAATGTATATTCTCTATAAAAGAATAATGTACATAATAGTAGTACTAGGATATTGTAACATAATTACTTATAAAACCCGCATAAGATCTAAGGGTAAGGTGTACGATGGTGAGATACTCTTAGGGTGGCTCGGATAACGTCACTCGAGTGGTAATCTCTATCAAATTTCACTTCTCTCATAGGTAGTTCCGCTCAACCATAACATATTCATGATTGGCTTGGGCTTGGTCATGAGAGAAGCCCGATGATGACACCTCTACTCCAAGCTCTGTTAAATGGGCTTCGTATGGGGAATCTCTACTAGAGGAGGCCATCACTTCCTTTGTCTGAGTAAATTGGATTTGTTAATTCCTTATATTTATACCAATCATGTGATCAATGTTCAACATCTATATTAGAAATGGTCACAATTCTTTACGATATTTTGAAAACAAAAACATTGAACCAAATTATTTCATATGTTTTACATAACCATAAGAAGACATTTAAAAATACTAAGAAGAATTTTCATTTATGATTTTATGGGTCGTTACAATCACCCCCCTTAAAAAATTCCATCCTCACAATTTGAATACACTAAAAAAGAACTCTGAAATTTAAACATTACATTAAGGTTACATACCCACCACCATTAATCATTCCCCAACCATCATTATCATGTCGATCACAGAGAGCGTGGTTCCACTTAGTGAAACGATACATTAATTCACATTAAAAGTCTTCTACTTCCTTAGTTCATTTGCAGTCTCTGTCACGTGGATCTTATCAATGGAATATATGATGAAATTTTTGAAAAAATATGTTTCTAATGTATAGTTTAAAAACATTAACATATTCTAGGTTTTTGTAAAATATTGTGACAGAGTCCAATGTAATTTTTTTTAAATTTGGTTCTTCTTATATATTGTCTATTTTTTCAAAAAAATGGAAGGCAAGTCTATATATATTTGTGTTGTTTGGAGGTCTCCCTCTTTAGAAGATATTATAAAAGAAAATAGTGAGTAATACTCTCTAGATAGGGTAAAATATTTGAAGATACCCTAATGTTACCTCCATCATCTTGAAAGATTGGATATTTGGGACCTTAATGTTTGAACATAGTGAGCCATGATCCCTAATAATTTTGTGGTATAAAGAAGGTGTTTCTTATATCATAGAGAGTCTTGTATGAATGTTGGACATTGGAAAAGGTTTCGATGCTATGCGAGGTTGAATTCAAAATATTTATAGCTAGTAATTCCTCAGGAAGGGACAAGAGTGCTTTATGAGGTTCTTCCCCTTCCATCTCGAAACTATCCTTTATCATGATAGTGAACCTTTTCAAATTATGAGTTACCCTCTAAACATGATAAAATTGTGATATTAAACCACCTGATGGATAATGATTTATTAATCCATAATGAAAGGAATGTTTGGGGTAACACATAAAGGTGAATCTAAATACAAAAATGGATTACTTATAATTTACTTTCATTTCCTTAATATATGAATCTATAGGCTTCAATACATGTTATCCATGATCTACTTTCAAACATGGGTTCTTAGAGGGAATTGTTTTAAATTTCCTTAATAAATGTTCATACTAAGATTTTCAATTTACCACGATACATCCCCCGAGTGTGTCATAACCAAGAGTGCAGGAAGGCCTGTTGTCGTGTACCAGGATACCCTGGGTCGACCACAAAACTCATTATTCAAGTTTTCACTCCTAGGTGCATCTTTGCCAGAGCCTCCTCTACCTGATTGTATCCAGACATAGATTTAATTTCTTGATAAACCACTTACTCATTACTCACCAAAACATAGGGATTTTATTATTACACATAGTCTTGTCTATAAGTCTTCACTAGAGTTTTCTAATCCTAATCACAAAAATAACTAAACCATCCCTTTGATACCAACTATGTCAACCATGTTCTGTATTACATACTTAAACACGATTAATTACATAAAACCTTCACATGATTCTTCATATAAGATCATTTAGTCTAGTTTATTTGGGGATTATGAACATTACATAACAAATTAAATCATAGAAAATAACATCTTATTGAAAAATTCATTTACATGACCATTACATTCCCACGTACATGGAATTGCATAGGATAAACTAATAACATGCATAAGAAAAGGGTCAGATATAAAGGAGATTAAGGGAATACACATCGATAAAATTTAGGAGTATAAAACATGTTATTCAATAGGAATATCAATTGATCACAAGAGAAACATGAACATAAAGGAATGTTATATCATTAAAATCTTAACATAGAGATGTAGAAAAAACACTCAACTTGTAATTATCATGAGCGAAGGCTCATTACCCATGGAGTATGAGTAACCCTTCATTTAACATGAAGCACGAGTAAACCCTAGTTTCAAATGAATTATCATGAGTAAAAACCCATTTAACATGACATGTCATGATATAATACTTTACCCAATTCATTGGAGCGCTATCAGGGCGCACCATTCTTAAACATTTCATTTCATGCATATGTGTGCCATAGGGATCATATAACACAGATACACAAAAAAACATCATTTATTCCAGGATAAAGGAATGTGGAACTAATTAATGAAACTATTTAATATATTAGTAAATTTTCATAACGTTGAATACCATTAATATAGAAATGGGCATGATGTTCACTGCACAATGATTCTTTCTTCGAAAATCCTGATGCAATTTTAGGAGGGTAACGACGTGACATAAGAACTCATAAAAATGGATGATGAGAGGGGAAGAGGTTTCTCATAATATATAAATGAAATAGATAGTAAGGGGGTAATATAGATACATTTCTCAACAATTTTAATGGAATTTAGATTCATGATACAAAAGAATTACTTTAATGTAAATGAGGAGAGAGAAATTCCTTACAAAATTGATGCATGGTAATAGGTATACATGGAAGGAATATATGAGAGAGAATGGGGTCTACCATAATTCAAACATAATTATTATAGTATAAGAGAGGTTTCAACCCATCATTTATAACCGAAAATAAGATGTCATTAAAATATTAAGAAACACGGATAAAAAGAGAAAGGAAGGAATCTGTTACTTGGAAGTGTGATTCCAAAGGCTTGAGAGAGGATTCTAGGGATCTTGAGGACCCTGTGGAGGATTCTAGAGAGATGAGGGTAGGTCTTAGACGAACTATAAAGGATTTGAGTGAAGAGTAACTGGGAGCTTGGATAGGAATATATAGGAAATGAGGTAGAATTCTTTATTATTTTGGTTTCGGACACCACACATTAAAATAATCAAACCCACAATCCATCCCATGGTTTTTGCCCAGGGTTTTTGCCAAAGGGGAGATGAAAAAAATATTTTATATGGAAAATGGCCGAACTAATTAAAATAATAGGTTTTCTTACATGGAGATGAGTCACACTCTCAAGGAAATCAATTTAAAAAAACTAAAATGTTTAATATGTATTGAAGAGTCCACTAAGGCATCATAAAATTAATCAAAAAAACTAAAATCACATTATTTTAATGGTAAAACATATATTTTCTGAATATAATGTTTATAATATTTTATTACGTTAGTATTGGGTCATTATGATGTCATAAAACACATTGTATATTTAAACGGTATTTAATTATTGCCCAAAAAATCAACTATCTCAGAAAATTAAGAAAAATTCACGGTTGAATAATTAAAATTCCCTAATTCCAAAAATAATATTCATTTTATCCAAATAATTTTCTAAATATTTGATTTTTTACTTAAAAAATTGCCATTTATCCAAAATTCATGGGTTTTGAAAAAAACAACTTTTAATCCTTAATAAGAATTACAATTTCATACATAAAATTATATGATAATTTATATTTAAGAATAAGTAATTTAATAATAATAATAACTTATTAAAATATTATTTATTTAAAAAAATCCATTAATTCATTAAAATAGATTTTAGTGTTGAATGTTAACTAAAAATACAATTTGTGCATTAAAAACTATTTACAAAGTCACAATAATAATTGATTATATATTCACTATAAAAGAATATTTTACATAATCGTATTTTAGGATCTTGTTACAAAAACCATTATTACACCAGTATAATACCGAAGGGTAAGGTGTGTGATGGTGATATACTCTTGGGGTGGCTTGGATAACATCTCCTGAGTGGTAATCTCTATCAACTTCCACTTCTCCCATAGGCAGTTACACTCAAGCCTAACATATTCAAGATCGGATCGGGCTTGGTCAAGAGTTAAACACAATGATTCGATCACCTTTCCTAGCTCCGAAAAGTGGGAATATTATGGGTAAAGTATACTCGATGAGGCCATCACTTCCTTTTTCTGAGTAAATTGGATTTGTTAAATCCATATATTTATACTAATCATGTTTCACTGTTCAACGACTATATTAGAAACAATCACAATTCATAACGGAATTTTAAAATTCAAAGAATATAACCAAATAAGTGAATATGTTTTATGTAACCATAAACATATATTTCAATCGATTAAGTGTAATTTTAATTAATGAATTTTTGGGTCGTTAAATCACTTAAACTACCCCCTTAGATACTGGTATTTCTATGTTCTTCACTAGTTTCAATCATGTATCATTTCAGTAAAAAAATTGAATATTATTTTATATAACCCATCATAAGATATTAAAATAATAATATACCATGTGCCTCTTTAAAAAAATTATTTCTCAAATAAACAAGAAAGCATTGTTAACCCCAAAGTGATATTTAATATGGAATCAAAATAAATAAAATTTTATTTTGTTTATTTATGAAAATTTTAAAATACATCGAATGAAATTTATGTTAGGATAATCATGCCTCTTTGATTTAATTTATAAATCTATTTTTATCTCTTTTTAAGAAATAATCTTGAGTACAATAGATAATGTATTAATGTTTCTATCATGTTAACATAATATACAATTACATAGACAAACATATATATATATATATGTTTATGTGTGTGTGTGTCTTCAATTTTATAAATTGACATATTCTAATGTGAATTTATATATATATCCTTGAATATATTCATAACAATCAAACACATGATATGTAATTTTGATACCAAATATTTATTTTAAAATTAAACATTAAAAAATATTAATTTTTATCATTTCAAGTAAAAAAGAAAATACTAAATGATGATTTTGATCTAGATGGGAATTATTTTTGATGACCACGATTGTTGAGATGGTATGTGAGTTTGATATACTCTATAATAACAAATGTAGTATCGAAATAAAAGATATAATGAGTAAAGCATCTAATGATGCTTAAAATACAAGAGGGGGGTGATTTGTATTCTTTACAAAATTCCTTTGGAACTTTTAAAGATGGTTATGTTTAACAAAGTTAAACAAGGTAATTCAAAAAACCTCTAAGTTCTATAAAATTCCTAGATTCAGGAAATATGATACCGAGAAAGTGAATCCGGAAATATGGTAACGAAAAACGAATCTTAATGAAAGTATATAAAGAAAAATATTCTACCTTAAAGTGTATAGAATCTTGCTAAATCAGAGTACAATTATTAGGAAGTATAAGAGAGTTATAATTTCCCCAACAAATAAAATGAAGTGGATAACTTGTAACAAAATAAGTAAAAAAGTAGTGAATCTTTTAACCCAGAGAGAAGGGTATCCAACAACCTTGAATAAAGGTCCTTTGATTTATACATTTAAGAAAGTATGTCTAACACACACTAAGGTAATCCCTTGATATGAAGACTAGAGTCTATCTTGATATCCCCACAAGCCCTCAACTTAAAGGTAGTGGGAACCTCTATCTTCCTATGCCCGGAAGCCCTTGATTGTATACAACAACAATCAGAGTCGCACAATGAAAATCTGAACAAGAAGTTCAGTACACACAAATCAATGAGAGTATATTTCTATAAATCACTTCTACAACATGAAATATCTAGAGTCATAGAAAAATATCGAGATATTTCAAATGAGCTCCTATATATAAGCACAATACCAACGGTCAGTTACCTCCTCCAACGATCATATTTTTCCTTGAATTTTGGAGGGACCTATACATGTATCTCTTAAACAACGGTTAGTTTGTAACTGAATTCACGACATCATTTTATAACAAAAACAAGTCTAAGCAACAAATATGGTCACATTTCCAAAATAAAATATTCAGAATGTAAGCATATAAAAATACATAGTCAATCCAAAAATGAATTCGAAGTATATAATACAAGAATATTCAGATTCTATTTTCTGAGGAATTCGGAACAAGAATTCTAAAGAATTTTGGAGTCGCAATTTCATGGAAATTCAGAGTCTGGATTCAAAAGAATTCGGAACCTGAACATACAATGTTCAGAGTCAGATTTCATGATAATTAAGATTCTGAACATACAAAGTTAGGAGTCTGATTTTTTTTGAATTTGGAGTCAGAACTTACAAATTTCGGATTCTTAATTCATAAGAATTTAGAGTCAGAACTCATACGAGTTCGAAGACTGAATTTAGGGAACTCTGAGTCAGAACTCATAAAGGTTCGGAGTCTAAATTCAAGAAACTCAGAGCCTGAATTCTGAGTCTAAAAAAACTTCTCTTTATCTTAGTATTATATGATTCTGAAGTTTCAGTTATGAAACTGAATTTTACACATAGACAAGATAATGAACAATGAAAAACATCGTAAGGATAAATTTACTTTTGGAAGGAACATTTTCCTTATAGAAGTAAAACATAGGGTAAAATGTGATTTTCCTTGTGGTATGATGTTTGTTATTTTCCAAACAAGAAGGAATGTTAAAGTCATAAGGAAACCTTATTGACTCATCAATCTCCACCAGGTATTAAGGGATGGAAATTACAGAAGGAAAACCTTATTGACTCAACAATCTCCCCATTTTTGGAATGCACAAACATCCATATGAAAAAGAATAAAAGGACTTAGAAAATATTTTTATAAAATTTTAAAATAAAACATATGTCTCTTATCATATGGGAAATGATGAATAAGAATAACTCACCCTTATGATATGGAACACTAAGGATCATATTCTAGATTTCCAAAATTATTTTTCATTATCATGGTTATGGAAATCATTGTAATGAAAACTCCCCCTTACATAGGGATATTTCTTCTTTCCTTAGAAATATTTTTCCTTTATCCCCCTTTGTGATTTATAAAAATAATTTGAGGGAATGGAAAAAAATTATAATACCTAAAGTATTAGTACAAAGCATAAAAAGGCAATTAACCAAAATTTCATTAATATTGGAAGAATTTGTACAAGGAAAAAAAATATACAACAAAATATTGGACTTGATCTATTTTCCTTAATTTTTCTTGGGTATCAATTTCATCACTATGGTTTTCATCTTTTTGAGTTCATTGTGGTCTTCCTCTGCATGCTTTGGGGTTTAATCCTGATCCTCTACTTTTCTCTCTAAAGCTTTGATATTATCTTCTTGAGACTTTAGAGACTCTGCCTGAGCCTTCAACAACTCATCTTGCTTAGCTAACTTCTCTTCGATCACGATCCGATGATCCGTTTCTCTCTTCCAACTTTGAGCAACAGAATATATCTTCCTATTCAGATCCTTTATCTCTTGAATCAGAGTTTTCTTTTCAAGAGTTATCATTTTCTTAATTCTAGTTGTGAGATACTTGATTGTACTAACTTCATTATCAAAATATTCCTTAACTTCATGTTGAAAATCATCAAGCTCTCTCAAATATTCAACTATTTTCTTTAACCGACTAATCACTATCTTACAAGATTTTTTGGGGGAATCGTAATTAATGAAGATGTTCTTGAAATCAGCCTCAAGCATTACACACTTATCCATCACCATGGATGCTAAATATGATTATTTATTGAAGCTGTGTTGGAGCATCTAACACCTTGAGTCAATTCTTGGAATGATCGGAATGGTGTCAACAAGATTCTTTAGTGATTGAATGAAAAAATCATGTCATAGGGCTGATGATCCAAAATATGAGAGTTTTCTTGGTGAGGAATCTTTCTCTTTCTCGAAAATATTCCTCTATAAATACCCACTAATTTTCTTTTTCCTTAAAACAAATTTAGTTGGTGTATCCTCAACCACATGTTTCCCATTATCAGTTCTCAAGAATTGCTTACTCATCCAGAGACTCTTGTTCATTATCAGACAGCTGGCCAATTCTATCTTTATCTATCTTATCCTTTTAAACTCCTACCTCAACATCTTCAGGGTGATTTAAATGAGGATTATATATTTCTTCCTTAGAGATCTTATTCACTTCATCTTAATATTTTTCATCTAACCTAGGAGCAGCAAGCTTTGAAGATCCAGCTTGAGAGGTCTAGATTGACAATTTCTCATATGTTCTTTCCTTCTCATGAAAGTCCTCCACTTTAATAATCAAATATTCTATATCAATACTACTTTATTATTCTTTCACTTCTTCCACCACTTCTTTCTATTCAATAACCTTCTTATGGGATTTTTCTGGAGTCATGTACTTCTTCCCCAGTGACTCAGGTAAGGGTTCTACTAGGAAGGATTCTAGTACTGGAATTTGATCGGATGCTATATCAATATCCATCAGAAGGGATTTAATAATATCAACCTCAAACATCTTCTCCTTTAACTTCTTTTCCTAATTTTTATTCTCATGATCATCTGCTATCATCTCTTTTAAAGTCTTGGCCTCAACAAGATCCAAACCAGACTGTGGCTCTCCTTCCTTCTGATTATTTTTGTCTTCCCTCCACATGGCTACAACCTCAACTGGATAGGCTTTCTACTTCGTGGGCTTTGGAGGTGCGGATTGAGCTTCCTTAGAATTAGGGGTTCTGTCTTCTTCTTCCACTTCCATCAACATCCTCTTATTTCCTCCCTTTTTTGATGGTTCAAGAACTTCTTGTTCATTTGGTACGGCTTCAGTTTCCTCCTCCGATAAGTCATAGAATTTTCTTGACTCCTTAGAAAAACCAACTTTCATCCTCTTGAGAGTATAATCACTAATTACCATTACTTTTCAATTCCTCAGCTTAGAACTGCAAAGAATCCTAAAAGACTCAACACACCGAACAATTAGCTTAGAGAGGATGGCTGTATACGTGATTATTTGAGATTTCAAGCTCCTATTCTTAATATTCTCTATGATAATAAGAATATGCTTCATCATGTTGATCATACATTGGTTTACAATGAAGTTGAAAAAGTACATATCACCCTTCTTTAACCTGTCCTTGCCACCCATTCTAAAAATGATAAAACCTTGAAACCATAATTCAAGGATCCGATTATTTGTATAAAAATGAGCTATCTGTGCAGTCTTAATATCTGAAAGTCCAAGACACTCCATAGATTATACTTTGAAAAAACTTCCTTGTACATCAAGAAATTTATTGGAACAGATCTATGCTTCTCCATCCAATGGAACTCCAACCAAACTGGCTGCCTTTGTATATGATAGAGAATACTTCTTACCATAGATTTTAAGGGAAAACTTCTCCTTGCCTTATTCCTTAAATAAACTAACTGATTTATAGAACTCAATAAGAATATCCAGATAAACCAAATATTGAGCTCCTAGTTTTGATATGAAAACTCATTCCCATCTATTCAACTTGATGTTCATGGATATAATGGAATCATATATGGAAAAGAAATTCGGATGCACCAACCTCTCTCTATAAATCGTCCACTCCGAAATCGATATGATAGATTCAATCTCTTGAGAAGGAACTTCACCAGACATTTGGATTTGAGCAATATTTTAGAGAATCTGAAGGGTCTTTTGAAAGGGGGGCAGAGCTTCGGCACACAAAGGCTTGAAATCTGAGGTGGGAAAACCCTTCGGGGGTCCTTTATATCAGTGTTGAAAATGATGGTTGAACTTCCAATGTTAATCCAAATGTTGAGAAATATTATTATTAGATATGATAGTTGAAATGATAACCATAAGGAAAATTTGATAGGATCTGATATTTTGAGGTTTTTAAAGGAAAACAATCAGATTTAAGGAATCTAGAATCCTAAAAATTAAATAATAAAAAAGAAAATACTATCATGTAAATTATGACTAAAAAAACATAAGAAAGGAAACATACCTTTCAAATTTTCATGAATATTATTCGAAATAGAAAAAATTATTCTTAATGAAATTTATATTCCGAAAATTTTGACCACGAAAAAAACACAAAAAAACACTATTATGAAAATCTTCAATACAGAAATATTCATTACGAAAATCCTCATTAAAAAAATCTTCATTACTAAAATTTTCATTATGAGTATTTTGAGTATAAAAATTTTAGACTACGAAAATTTACATTACGAAATATTTGAGAAATCTATCTATGAAATCTCTGAAAAACTAAGCTACGAAATTTTTTGAAAACTTCATTACGAAATATTTTGAAAACATCATTACAATTTTTTTTTAAATTTCATTACGAATAATATTGAAAAATTCATTACAAATCTTTTTTGAAAACATCGTTATGAAAAATTTTGAAAACATCATTACGCAAAATTATGAAAAATTCATTACAAAATTTTTTGAAAACATCATTATGACATTTTTTGAAAACATCATTACAATAAATTTTGAAAACTTAATTACGGAAAATTTTGAAAGCTCACAAGCAAATGAACTCCCCCTATGAAAAGGAGTTTATTACTGTAAGGAGATTGATTTCAATAGAAAGTTAACAGGGAAGATTACCTTACAGTTATCATTCCAAACTTCTGTTTAATGTATTCAAGTCTATCAGAGGGTTAATATTTTTTGAAAATATCATCAAGTTGATCTTTTGTTCCGATAAATTGATGAATGATATCTCCTTTTACTATGTCATCCCTATGAAATTGATGCATAATATCTATGAGTTTTTCATGAGAGTGATGTGAAGGGTTTTTACTAAGGGAAATGACACTTGTATTATCACAAAAAAATTGTGTTTTGGGAAAACTCATACCATAGTCTGTGAGTGTGTGTTGCATCCACAACACTTGAGCACAACAGCTTCCAGCTGCTACATATTTAGCTTTAGCAGTGGAAAGTGCTACTGAGTGTTGCTTCTTGCATGACCAGGAAACTAATGAATATCCCTAGAAATGAAATGTTCCAGATGTACTCTTTCTATCCATTATACATCCACCAAAGTCAAGCATCTGAAAAACATTAGAAAACAAAATCATTTCTAGAATTATAAAAGAGTCCTAAATACATGGTTCCCTTTAAGTAGTGAAATATTCTTTTCACTTACTTAAAATGATATTTATTTAGATTGGAATGATATCTTGCACATAAGCATAATGAAAACATTATGTCTAGACGACTAGATATAAAGTAGAATAAAATTCCTATCATACCTCTAAAAGATGTTTGATCTACTGGTTTCCCAGCTTCATCAAGATCAAGTGTATTTGAGGTACCAATAGGGGTACTTAAACTCTTAGTGTTTTCATATCCATACTTTTAAGAAGATATTTAATATTCTTATGTTTGGATATATAGATTCCTTCTGGTTTTTGAGAAATTTGAAATACAAGGAAAAATGTTAACTCACCCATCATACTCATTTCAAACCCAGATTTCATTAGATCCAAAAAGGAATCAATTAAAGATTGTTGAGTTGAACCAAATATAATGTCATAAACATAAATTTGAACAATCAAAACATTTTTCACATATTTCTTTATAAAAAGGTTGGGATCTGCATTTCCATTAACATAATTATTTTGAATCAAAAATCTTGTATGTCTATCATACCAGGCTTGAGGGGCTTTCTTTAGTACAAAAAAATCTTTGGTGTGTCTAAAAACATGATTAAGAAGATTTTTATCTTCCAAACCAGGAGTTTGTTCAACAAAAACTTCCTCTTGAACATAACCTTTATTGAAAGCACATTTCACATCCATTTGAAAAATTTTGAAATTGAAGAATGTTACAAAGGCATGTAGGATACGAATAGATTCATGTATCGCTACTAGAGCATAGGTTTCTTCATATACTATTATCTCTTGTTGATTATATCCTTTAGAAACTAATCGAGATTTATTTCTTATTATGATTCCATTTTCATCACACTTATTTTTGAACACCCATTTTACTCCAATAATAGAAGTTTCCATTGTCCTTTCAGCCAAGGTCCAGACATTATTCCTTTCGAACTCATTTAGTTCATCTTCCATAGATTTTGTCCAATCATCATCACCTAAAGCTTCATCAGTTCTTTTTGGTAATAAATTGGAAAGGAATGCAAGATGTTATACATCATTTCTTAGGGAACTTATAGTCCTTACTAGTAGATTCACATCACCAATGATACTATCACTAGGATGATTATTTAGAAACAACTAATCTTGGTTTTCTAAAACCTTTTCATTAACATAGGTTAGAAAATATTCTCGGGTAACTGCTTTAGAAAAATATTCTTGGGAACTTTCCTTATCATAAGGATCATCTAACAAAGGTTGATAATCGGTTTTTGAAAACACATCCAAAGATGTAGGTTGGGGGTTTTTAAAAACAAAGGGATCAGTTTCATCAAATTTCTCATGTACTGTCTCTTCAACAGTACAAGTGTTTTTATTGAAAACTCTATAATCCTTAAGAGTTGTGGAGTAGCCTAACAAAATTCCTTCATCAGATTTTAGTGGGAATTTATGAAGATTATCTTTAGTATTCAGGATTAATACCTTACAACCAAAAACCATGAAGTAAGAAAGTCTAGGTTTCCTACCATTCCATAACTCATAAGAAGTTTTATTAAGAAAAGGTATAATTAAAACTTGATTTATAACATAATAAGCAGTACTTACAGCATCTGAAAAAAATGTCTTACAATAGAATAATTAATCAACATGGTTCTTATTATTTCTTGAAGAATTATATTTCTTCTTTCAAGAACACTATTCGGTGGAGGTGTTCTTGGTGATGAGAAATTTTGAGTAATGGGTTTTCTACTACAAAAAGTTTCAAAATTAGAATTTTGAAATTCTATACTCTGGCCACTATTAATAGTTTATAATGGAAGTTTTTTCACATTTTTAACATGGGCTCTAAAACTTTAGAAATACGAGAAGGCTTCATACTTCATTTCTAGACAATAGACCCACGTAAATCTAGTGTAAACATCAACTAAAAAAAATACATAATACATGCCTCTAATGCTTCCAGTTTTTGTAGGACCAAAGAGATCTATATGCAATAACTGTAATGCATCAGTAGTTGATACATCACTGATAGATTTTAAACATGATTTATGTTGATTTCCCTATTTACTAGGGTCAAAAAGTTTTGAAGAATAAAATCTAAGATTCAATATATCCTTAACTAATCTTTTCTTAGAATGTTATCATAGTTTCATAATTTTACAGTGACCTAACCATCTATGCCACAACCAAGAATGATATTCCATTGCACTAAGTCAAGGTAGATCATTGCTCCAATGGTCTTCTATGATTAGTGAGTTTACATTCTCTTGCCTATGGGTAGAAATAATAAACTCTTCCTTGGAATTGTGTTCTAGGCACTTTTCATTCTGAAAATTTATAAGGTAACCTTCATCACAAAATTGTATTATGCTAATGAGATTGTGCTTAAGACCCTTAACAAATAAAAAATTCGAAATCAATGTATTTCCAAGAATAAAGTTGTTACCTATACAAATAATTTCCCCCTGAGCATTATCACTGAATGTTACTTTTCCTCATTTTGTATTGATTATCTTTTCAAAGTAGTTTTTGTTACTAGTCATATGCCGGGAACATCCACTATCTATATACCAAGTATTGACATTGGTATTTTTTCTATTTTCTTGAAAAAAAAGAGTTAGTCTTTTAGAACCCAAACTTTCATGGATCAAAAAATTTCAGAATGAAAAATTTTAGGTACCCACATTTTCTAAAAAAAATAGGTTTTATCAAATCCTAAAGACTGAGTTTTGTTTAAGGAACAATTTCTTTCTCAATGCCCACCGCACAGACACATAGTACAGATAGGGGCACTTTGAGGTTCAAAATAATGGTTTCTAAAAATTCTTTTAGAACTACAATAACCAAATCCGAAATTATTCCATAGAGGTTTTATTTATGAATACATCTTACCAAAATTTTCCTTACCTAAGGTAATGTTTGACAAACACTTCCTCAAGAAAAAATTTCAGATTTCAGTTTGATAACCAAGTTCTTATCTTCTAAAACATTTTATTTTGAACTATATTTAGGCTCAAAAACATTTTTCATAGAAATTATATTTTCTAGATCCTTAGAATGTTTATTCTTCTCAAAATTTACTTCCTCAAGATTTTTTGAAATAGTTTCAAAATAAAAAATTTTCTTATCATGATTTTTCATGAGTTTTGAATTCTCAATCTCAATGAGATTAGAAAACCTAGAAACTTCCTCATTGGTTAGTAAAATATTATCTTCATTAGAAGATGACTTTTTATCAAAAGAGTTATAGTATTTACTATCACTATAGTTGGCGTTTAATGAAACATTGGTCATTGATTTAGCATTGTGTAACTTAGACATTATGAAATGTTTTTCAACAAGTAGTCTGGCTATTAGAACAAGATTCTTCTATCCAGAAGATTCTTAATCAGATGATTCATCTAAATATTCACCACCACTAGCAATAAAGGTGTCATTATATTTCAAGACATTCTTTGATTTAGATTTGTAGTACTTATTTCTGTTTCTCTCAGAATTCATTTCCTTTATTTTTTTTATCTTAAGAATAAGACAATCAGGTCTTATATGTCTATCCCTCTTGTATTCATAACATGTGATTTCTGAATATTTCTTTTCATTATTTTCTTTATTCATATATCTGTATTGAAAATTCATCTGTCCAAAAGTATTGTTCATCCTTCAAGAAAGATTTCCTAACTCATTTTCTGACGATTCACTTCTACTATATTCGAATTGAATAAAATATTTCTTAGATTTGGATCTAGTAACTCTCTCAGGAGTCTTGGCTTTCATATGATTTGAATTTGTAGTAAAAGAAACATTTTTATTCCCATTCTTCTTCTTTACATTATCAACATCTCTTTTCATTCTGGTCTCATATTTAAGAGAGTTCCAAAAATCTCATCAAGAGAAATATGAGTAATCTTTTTGGTTCTCATCAATAACAGTTCTCTTAGATTCCCACTCATTGGGAATGAAGTCTATGATCTTATAAACAAGAGCTTAATCTTATAATCCTTTCTCACCCATGTATTATAAACTCTTCACAATATTTATCAATCTTTTTTTAACCTTACATATGGGTTCTCCATAAGGAAAGAAGAAACCATGATATTCAGCTCTGAGCATGGCTCTTCTATTTTCACTAAATTTGGAAGTTCCAAAGTGAGTAACTTCAAGATTCTTCCAAATGAAATTTGCTACTTCACAAGAAGAAATTTGGATATATATATATATATATATATATATTTCTAGTCATAGAAAAAGGAAATGTATTGCATACCTTATAATTAAGTTGATATTAATTCTTTTCTTGATTAGTGAAGGTATTAACATCCTTTTCAGGGATTTTATATCCTCTAGTAAGCATAAGAAAATTATGAACTCTAGTGTTAATAATAAAATTTTTTATGTGATCTCTTAAATATTATTAATGTTTCCCATAAAAAGTAGGTGGTCTTTTTGTATTGAGATAGTCTATGGAACCAACATTGATTCCTTCAATCTTATTGAAAAATATTTCCACAAAAATTGATAATAAAAAATGTTTGTAAAAAGGAAAATATTCCTCGGCATGGAAAAAGATAGAACAAGATAATATCTATGAAAAATATGAATCCAAAAATTATGACTCCGAAAAACTGATTCTGAGAATAAGAATAGGATGAATTATCTATTGAATCTAATCATGAGATTAATTCAGATTGAACCAATCCTCTGATAACATTTGTTGAGATGGTTTGTGAGTATGATATACTCTATAATACCAAACGTATGATTAAAATAAAATAGATACAGGGTAAAGTATCTAATTATTCTTAAAATACAAGATGGGGGTGAATTGTATTCTTTAAACAATAATTTTGGAACTTTTAAAGATGGTTATGTTTAACAAAGTCAAACAAGGTAATTCACAAAACCTCTAAGTTCTATACACTTGCAAGATTCTGGAAATATGATTCCAAGAAAGTGAATCTGGATAGATGGTTCTGGAAAATGAAACCTAATGAATGTTTAAAAAGATAAAGATTCTAACTTAAAGGATATATAATCTTTCTAAATTAGTGTACAGGTATAATGAATTATATTATAATAATACTTTCCTTAACAAATAAAATGCAGTGGAAAATTTTTAACAAACAAGTAACAAGTAGTAAATTCGTTATCCCAAAGATAAGGGTATCCAACAACCTTGGATAAAAGTCCCTAGATTTATACTTTGAAGAAATCATGTCCTACTCACACCTGGGTAAGCCCTCGATTTGAAGATCAGAGTCTATCTTACTATCCCCACAAGCACTCAACTTCAATGTAGTTGGAACCTCTATCTTCCTCAGCAAGGAAGCCCTAAAATTTAAGTTATTCGACACGTTTGTCTTTCTAACCCTGGAAACCCTTGATTATACACAACAATAATCAGGGTCGCACAAAGAAAATCTGAACAAGAAGTTCAGTATGCACAAAGAAATGATAGTATCTCTCTAGAAATCAGTTCAACAACATTTAATCTCTAGATTCATAGAACAATATTGCACTCTTTCAAATGAGATCATATTTATAGGCTCAACACCAATGGTCAAATCCTTCATCCAATGGTCATATTTTTTATTTAATTTTGGAGGGACATGTACACGTGTCACACAAAAAATGGTTAGTTTGTAACTGATAGCACGACATCGTTTTATAACAGAAACAAGTGTAAGAAAAAAATATTTTTACAAAACCAAAATCAAATATTTGGAATATAGGTAAATAAAAATTCGTAATCTAACCAAAAAATAATTCACAGTCTATAATACATGGATATTCATACTCTTTTTTCTATGGAATTTGAAACAAAAACACTATAGAATTTCAGAGTCTAAATTTCATGGAAATTAGAAGATTGGATTCACAAGAATTCGGAACCTGAACTTAAAATGTTCCGAGTCAGAGATCATGAGAATTCGAAGTCTGAACTTATAATGTTTGGAGTCAGAATTCATTAGAATTTAGGGTCAGAACATACAATGTTCGGAGTATGAATTCATTAGAATTTGAAGTCAGAACTCAGAAGATTTCAGAGTCTGAATTCAGAGAACTCAGAGTCAGAACTCATTAAAGATCAGAATTCAGAGAACCCAGAGTCTGAATTCGGAGTGTGAAAACATAATTCTCTTTATCTATGTATTATATGATTCCAAGGTTTTAGATATGAAACTTAATTTTAAACTTATACAAGATAATGAACAATGAAAAATAGGGTAATTATAAATTTCCTTGGGGAAGGAAAAATATACTTATTGATGTAAAACATAGGGTAATATGAGCTTTTCCTTGAGATTAGGTGTTTGTGATTTTCAAAATAAAGAAGTAATGGTAAAGTCATAAGGAAATCTTATTGAATAAAAAATCTCCCCCAAGTATAAAGGGATGGAAAATTCATGAGGAAAACCTTATTGACTCCACAATGACCCCTTTTCATACTGATTATTCATTTATAACAGTGAATTGGGAAATTTAACAAAAAGTTCAAGTGCATTGTTAAGGAAAGAAATTATTACACCAATAAAAAGAGTTATATTTATTTGTTTATATATAAATAATGGTTCAATATAATTATTATATTATATTATCCATAAATAATTACTCTACTATCATTGGGAATAAAAACCCATAATTAAAAGAATAAGTAATTGATGGTTCCAAAATTAATGGGGGTTAATTTAGAGCAACTACATAGAAGATATATAGTTTCTAAAAACCAATCAGTAATGGAGAAGGGTGGACCTTAATGGAAGATCACACAACCTAAGAACCAAATATAAACAAACATTGAGGCCGAACCCACTTTGAGTGTTACTAAGTGGTGTGTGTAGTGATACAAATATAAAAAATATGTGAACGAATGAGATTGTGGTGATGAAACTCTATCACGAGAAGATCTGACACCGAATTAGTGATAAAAATGGATACTACAGACGTTGGAGGAGGAATACATATGGATATATGGGGGGAGGATAGTCCATTCTTCATTTGAGATACTCTGGGGGTTGTGCCATGTAAAAGGGGGAGATGGTTGATGCAAAGGGGTTAAAAATAAATGTTCTTTATGGAAATTCATTATTTAAAACATATGGTATATTGAATGATCTATGAATTATTTAACCAAAACTTCACCCTTTAATGTCCACACAAGGGTACCCACATTAATTTTTTACATTATTTGGGGAACCATTCACCAACCATATGAAATTACGCTGTCCAATTTCTGACAATACTACATAGATTCTACATGATTTTAGCCAACCATGTTTACAGAAACCCAAGACCATTAAACATGTTATTAACATATTTTAATCATAATTATACATAAAATAAAAGCCATGTATTGAATGATTAGTGTCTTTCAAATATGTGTTAAATAAATAGAAAATATAAAAACAGAATAAACAATGTTTAAATAATCTTCATGATGAGATCTTAAGTCTCATTGATATCTTAAAACTATATGGGATAACCTAGGGAATACATTAATAAATGGTGTGACCTAAAAATATCCGCAAGGGAATAACCATGGGAATGATGCATAACATAAGAGTTAGAATAAATAACATGATAACATAATAGGAATGAATCAGGAATAAAAATTTGGAAGAAAAACATATAGTACATGTAACCATGTGACCATGGAAACATAAGAATGTGGAAGAGACACATAGCCTGGACTATAATTGAGTCAAGGATAACTTTCATAACTATATCACACAATGGATAGTGTCCCATTATGGATTATATTTTTTCCCTATTCCCATACATGAATTATTGTGAGACAAAAATATCCTAATGAATGACAGATGTATCTAGGTATAAACATCATAAAAGGTACATGGATATGTGTTCGATGTAAGTAAATCAAACATAATTAATTATTATAAGGGTTACCAATGGAATGAAATGGGTTTCCTAATCATGTCATCTAGAAAAAATGGGTGTATCATAACAGTATTCATTAAAAAAGGTATTATATAATTTATACGAAATAAAAAAGGAATTATAAAATAGTTCATGAATAATTATCTCCAAATAAGGTGAATACATGAAAATCATTGTTTACAAAAAAAATAGAAATGGGCCAATTTAGTGCAGTTTAAGAGAAAATATTAAATAGTATTTAAAGAGGGATAAAGCATAATTAGTTATATAAATCGGGATGTGATCCAAAATAGGTTTCATTGATAAAATGAATGATTGAAGAAAAATAATGGTGTCTTGAAATACTTTATGGAGTGTACATGACAATGGGTAAGAAACAGAGAAGCTCACTTTAATCAGGCTAGTTTATCTTGAGGAATTATGAAGATATCTGTTTAAAACAGGTATTTCAGCATCAAGTAAATATAAATTGAGATATATAAATTCTTTAGAACATATTAATAGAATTTACTAGAATTATATAACAATAAATAAGAGATACAATTGGGTAAATAGATAGATATAATCACCTAATTGAATAATAGATATTTTTCGGGATCTCTTAAGTTATGATCGAATGCATTATGGAAATGAACATAGTATCTTCAATAATAAAATTAGACTAATTAATTACTTTATTAATATCATAATATAAATATATATATATATATATTATTTTTATTATTATGTTATTATGTTCATTTATGACCATTTAAATGAGTTCTAATGTTCAGTTTCATCGTTTTAGGAGCATTCAATTCATAGTTTAATGGTTTGTTCACTTCTATAAAATTCTGGATGTTATTTTTATACATAAATATTTCCCAATTAATAAAATAATATTTTATTAATGAACATAGATAATTTTAAATGATCCCATATATCATTTTTTCTTTTATAAGGATGATTCCTTTGATCAAACATTAATGATACATGTTTAGTTTATTTATTTAGTTTTTCGATCTTCAGGAGCATATTTCATTTTATTTACATTTATGTATACATATTAGTTCCATAACATGAAAATATTATAAACTAAATATTAAAAGATATTTTAATTATAATAATTTATTTATGACTATCCTTAAATGTGGTAATTGAAAAAGAATTCTCGTTATCCATAAAGACAATTAACAGCCATAATTTGGACAATGACTTCATTTCTTTCATTAAGTGGAGATGTGAAAGGATATGGATAGAAGAAATAAAATTGGAAATAAAAAAGTCTACTATATATATTATAATGGATTTATTATTATTTTATGGATGAAGGAGGTTAGGATATGGTAGAAAACGGATGAAAATTAAAAGAGATGGTCTGTGAATGTTTCCTCTTGAATATCTCATCCTTAAAGAACCGATTAAGGAATGTGGAATTGGAATTTTGTTGATTCCATTAGTTATAGGAAGTGGGTAGGTTTATTGGGAAGTTAATTGGGCATATATTAAAATATATAAGGATTATAACGTGTGAGGAGAGGGGGATGTATTAATGGGGGGGAGATGGGGATTTTTGTTTGTTATATCCATTAGATTGTTATTTCCACCCAAGAAAACTAGTTATTTTGAGTACTGTGACTAAATTAAGTAAATAGTTTAGGATAGTTCGAACCAATGTGTTATTACATCATCAATTACTCAAAAATTCATGTATTTGTATTAAAATGTTACACACCACAAATCACTGATTTTCACTATTAACATAAATTCAACTATTTTAGAAAAATCCCAAAAATTCACCAAATTCATTTATCAAAATTTAGATTAAAAAAATGGACCCATTTTATGAAAATAAATTTAGTAATATGTTAAATTTAATTTTTAAATAATTACTTCATTTAATAAAAAATAAAAATTTTAATACTATATTCGAATTTATGACCCTTTGAGAATATTATTAAGTTCTCATAAAATTATATTATAATTATAATAAAAAATAAAATTTATTTATGAATATAATTAATGAAATTTAATATCCTTATATAATATTATATTAATTAGAAATTTGTAAATAAAAATTTATGTTTTACAAAAAAAATAACAATTAATAAATAAATATTAAAACACTTATTTACATATACAATGTATTAATTATATCTAATTTTTTATAAGATACAAATATTTTATTTATAATTTCATAGGTGAGGGTATTATTCTTAAAACTAAATTACTATTCCTAATGGTTGGATTACTATTCTAACTCTCATGTTACTATTCCAAACGAATAGGTTCTTTAAATTCTATAAATGGATATTATTTCATTAATAATTGTATTTTTTTCTCATAAATATATAAATTATTCTTCAAAATGATATTTTTAAATAAAATTATATTTTATTTCTACAACTATTTTCCTGAGTGCAGTCATTCTAGTGGATTGATCAGATCTGAATTTTCCCATTCTTATAATATATTTTTTATTTTGTATCCTGTTAGAATGTTTTCAATTATTATTGTTTTATTTGATGAATAATTTATCACTCATAATTTATGGTAATAATTTTTTATTGGTTCATTTTTCAAAGGAATGTGTCTTATTACATAATATTAGAAATTCCATTCTTAAAATTACGAGTCGTTACAGTCTTCTACCATAGGAAACATTTCCCTTGAAATTTCATTTTCCTTAATAAGGTGAAAACATTGGAGGGTATTTATTCTTCAGATCTTAATAAAAATCAAATGTTTCTTCTATATTTATAAATAATTTATACATAGTACCTTGACAATGTGTGTGGTCCTGTAATTTTGAACCTAGCCTCCACGGTCTAAAGTCATCACAAGCTGCTCCTCATAAGTGAGATAATTTTCAATCAATACCACAGCTGAGTTTAGTACATGTAAGGGATATGGTATGTTCATAATCTAGAGGGATATGTAGAACACAACATTTATTTGATACATTGATTATATATTTTTTACTTGATAGGCCAAAACTCTAACAAAATCAAGAATCTTGAAGATCCCAATGTACCTGGAACATATAAATCATTTCTTTAAAAATCCCATTGCTCTATTCCATAAAGATATTAAGAGGAATACCTTTTCACCGACGTCACAATATATTTCCAATCAATGATTTATTTATAGTTCTTCTATAGAAGTTGGGAAGCCTGAATAAGTTGAATTATAGTCTTAACCTCATACGTTAGTTCCTTAACCATTTTGGGTCCCAACACTATACATTCACCAAAATCATCCCAACATGCATGTGTTCTACATATTTGTTCATAAAGGGAATAATATACATATATATGCATCCTTTATTGAAAAATATTATTTTAAGGCAACTCAATATGTGGAAGATAATGATCCCATATTTTTTTGACATGCATTGTGCAAGCTCTCAACATTTCTTATAGTGTCCTAATAGTCTGCTTAGATTGTCCATCAGTTTGGGTGTGATAATCCATAATTAAATTCAACTTAGTATTTAGATCATGTTAGATAATTTTCTAGAAAATGGAGGTAAATCATTGATCATGATCAGATATAATTGTTAATGGTACTCCATGTAGCCTCCCCACTTATTTTATGTATATCTAAGAATGTTGGATGAGTGAGAATTCATCTCAAATAAAAATAATATGAGAAGAATTTTAAATGATAAAAAATACCCAAATATAATTAATTACTATGTATGGGTTTGGAAGTGCCATGATAAATTTCATAGTTATGTTTTCCCATTTATATGTAGTTTTTTGTAAGGATTATATTATCCCCTTCGACTATTAACATTCAACCTTCACTTTCTGACATACCAAACACATTTATTTATATTCAGTGATCTCAATATTCATATTTCCCTAGAATTAGTGAACTTGGAGATATTGATACGTCATTTTGCATCCTGTGTGAATAGATATGATTGTTCTTGGTGTATCATTAAAAGATCTATCTTTATCTCATGATTTTATGGTACACTATGTCAATACCCAATTCTTATAACTCATTCCAAATATTTTTTTAACTCTGAGGATTTCCAAATTTTTATAGCTTCTATAATTGTCAAAATTTCTATATCATCTCTTTGAGTATCCATTATCTTCCCTCAAAGGTTTGGTTGACCAATAATTATGAACACAATGATTGTCCACCTTATTTTATGATTACCATGTCCATACATTTTATGTGAAAGAATATTTGATCCTTCTTAATTATCATCATTGATAATGTTACATGGTACTCTTTTCTCAGAGTATCTGACACTTTTTTTCATTACCAACATGATAGTGGATTGTTCAGTAAAAATCATTAATGATATCTTACCATATTATTTGGTGCATATTAATCTTCTTTTGTGTGAATATATAATTGAGGAATTTTTGATAAGATTATATCTCACACTTCCCCCTATATAGATAATGTTGTTAGATTTTCAATGAAAATATCAAAACTTCCACTTCCAGATCATACTTGGGATAATATTTCTCATGAACCATTAACTTCCATGAGGTTTTGTCTATAAATTTTTAATATTTTATCTATAAAAAACCTAATAAATTTTTTTAAGAATCAATGTATAGCAAAAATGGTTACAAACATATCAATTGTATAAGTAATGGTACAGTGATAACCCTCTTTTTCAACTATTTGAAGCATTATTTGTATTCAATATTACATTAAATATTTACTCCATTCAAATTTATCTTTTATAGAAGGATAAAAATTCATATGAATTTATTCTCAAATAATTGGTAATTATTATTTAAACCAATGAATATGTGGTTCTCCGTTATTGATGCATGTATGTACCTCATTTAAACTCCCTTAGTTTTACAATGGTCAAAATTTATTGCTTTTATAGTGATAACAATCCCCAAAAATGATACATCCCCCTTCAAGAACATACATTTACTATACATGGAATATACTTTCTCCCTTAACAAATTCATTACCATAGAACTCAAATTATCCTTATGTTCCACCTAAATGTTGGTGTATATAATAGTATTAACTATAAATACTTCCAAAACATTATGGAGGTAGTAGCTAAAGACTCTATACAATATGTCCATGAAAAGTGATGGAGCATTAATGAGTCCAAAGGGAATCATTATGAACTCACAGTGTCTATACCACATTCAAAAGAAAATCTTGAGAATATACTCCATCCTCACCTTTGATAGGGGATATCTTAACTAAAGGCCCACCTTTGAGAAATAATGGGCCCCACCAAATTTATTAGGCAAGTAATCTATCCATGGTAGGGGAAACATGATAATTATAACGATTTTTAATCTACATGTTAATTATTGAAGAGGTTAAATGAGCCATCATTCTTCTTGAGTAAGAGAACTAATGCACCTCATAGTGAAGCACTCGGTCATATAAAACCGTTGTCTAGATTATCCTTTAAAAACTTATTCGGTTCCTCCAACTCAATAGTGTCCTTCCTATATGGATTCACTGATATAGGTGGATATCTTGGTATATGATCAATTGAAAACTCAACCTATTTGATAGAAAGAAGTCTACAAAACAATTCAGGGAACCAAATAGTGTAGTCCTTATTGAAATGTCAACAATAATGATAATCTCTTTTGTCTTAATCATTTGAGATAAATATTCTTGATCATAATTCTATAATACCCATTGTTGAGATGATGATTTTTAAGGATATTCATCCTTCTTCTTACACATTTATTTAATTACGGATACCTTAGGATGTGATGTGTGATCTCTATTTAGTGATACTTGATATTGAATTTCTATAATGATCTCCAATCTATTACCAATATAGAATCAGACTCTACCAATGTATGTAAAATGATATTTAATAGGAGGGTTAGTATAAAAACATTAATGGGGGAGGAGTTAGACAATTTAGATGCAATGATTTTTTCATTATCTTTTCCCAAAAATAATACAACCTTCAAATTTTGAGATGTTGATTTAACAGTTATACTAAACATGAATGATATGAAATAATACATATATCCAAAATAAAGTAGTATGTTTTATTTTCTCAAATGAATAACTAGCCTACCTATCACCATATCATGATCATGATCCACCTTATAAGTTGTTATAACACATTAAATTGTTTTCTTCCCCTAAAAATGTTGATATTGATTTCTAAAATAACCCTTGGCTTATGTAATTGACTCACATAAATCCCTTTTTCCTTGTATTAGAAACCCTAAAATACATTATAAGAGTTGATATGAACCTTGAATTATTTTTCCACGTTAGTCGGAATCCTCAAGTCCCATTAGAAATAAGTAAAATGATACCCATATCTTCCACAATTGAATTATCTCTTTGTTTCCTTTATGAAGTTCATGGTATTATTTTTCACACACATTTTACATGTTGGAGGTTGGAAATATGATTGCATCGAGATTCACTGTTTTATTTCACCCTTACACAACTATGTTAAACTATTTTTTTTAAATTACATAAAAAAACAAATTTAACTCCACAATGGATTCAATTATTTAATCCTTTTAAATAATAAAAAGATAAATTTTACTTGTTATGACAATTTTATTGATGTAGGAGATGATTTAGAGGGTCTGAGATGATGCATTATGAATTTGGGACAACCTGTATGGAAGCCCAAGAACACTTTACAACTATTTTATAAATTTCAAGAAATAAATTAATCCAAATGGGAAATATATTTTTAGTTGATCCAAAATTCAGTGCGATACAACACATCTCAAGAAACCCATTCCCAATTAATCCATCTACTGGCCAATAGAAAATTATCAATCTAGGGAACCAAATCTATTCAATGTCAAAAGATAGTTTATGTATTTTTACAATATCACCAATTCAAGATATCCAAGGACCACCAATTTATACGTGGAGATATTAAAGAGTTAGTCCAACAAATCTACAAATTTTTCAATGTCTATATAATTCCATTTACCATCCAAAAAACGGTGACACAACATGTATCTTGAAAACTTGGTTCCCAAAATAACTTTACATCTTCAACATAAAATAAGACATTAGGAATCTAATTTTAAATTACATCTAAGGTGTTTAGGGATTCTATTTTAGAGTTCTAGAGGATTCCACTCATCATCCTAAATGTTTTGAGGTTCCAATCATCATAGGGGGATGAATAATGATGAAGGAGTTCCACATGAGCTTCCTCCTCATCTTGATGTTGGGCTAAATAGTGGGTGTTAATTCTGAGGGAGACACACACATGTAAAAGGTGTGATGATGCATATATTGGCTACAAGTTTTGATATATTTTTATTATAAAACGTTTCAATCCATATATATTATATTATTTAACATTTGAATTATTTTAGTATACATGTGATTGATATGAACATAACCTTTTACCAATTTGTGTGAGGTATTGTTTGTGTGGACAGTGTTGATCAAATTTGGAAACAAAATAATCATCTCCATACCAAATTTTAGGTTATTTTAATTTCATTTGGAAACACTTATTCCTTTCATATGTTTTGGACTTTAGAAATACAGTTTTTATGTGAAGGTTTGGTTCTTCAAGGATTGAAATAAAATCCTAGGAATTAATCAAGATTCATGTTAATATGAACCAAATAATTACTCCAACACAGAATGAATATCCTTGAAAAATGAACATGAAATGTGTGTATTGAAATCAAAATGAAACTATTGTCTCATATTTTCTTAAATATTATGGTTTTATCAATTATTAAACTCTTTATATTTACTTATTTCCATAAAAATGTTAACAAAATCACCCCCTCTTTTTGTTATTTTTATTAATAATACACACTCTAATCCTATCAGTTTTTTAAAGATATGACATAATGTCTTCAATAGAGTGTAAATAAAAATTAAAAATATAATCAATACTACATTTCATGAAAACATGGTGATAATTTTCTATTGTTACCTTAGAGTGATTTGGGTTTTAATGGGTATTTTTTATATGATTTTTGTAAATTATATTAATATTTTTTTGTTCCATCTTGGACCTATACAGATCATTTTGTATTCTGATTATTTATTTTGTAGGTTTTATGTAAGAAAAATTTTACTCTTGGATATTTACCTCTTTTCAAACCCAATACATGAGAAGATCATACCTCCAAAACTCTAATACACACTGGAGAACCTATTATAGGAGGGCACACAACACCTTGAGACATATCTAGATGCCTCTTGTTTGGGAATAATACCAGAAACTAAACATATCATGAATAAAATGTCTGAAAATAATATAACAGTAAAATAAATAAACTCATATTATGTTTATATATTACCAACTTATATTCAAATTCAAGGAAAATCACCAAAATTTGTACTAAAATCTATTCAAATTCACTAATTACTCTATTAGAGGTTAGGTGGACCTAAAAATCCTTTTTATAGAAAAATATTTCATAGCCTCTGAAACTACAAAAATAAAGAATGAAATTTATAGGATTTCAAAACCACAAGGGGAAACACTTCATGAATAATGTGAATGATTTAAAAGTATTATTTCAGCTTTCCAACATCAACAAATAAGTGATCAACAATTAATATAATATTTTTATGAATGATTAATTTCTGTTGATCAAAACATGATTGATGATATTATAGGTGGTGAACTATTTGATAAAACCCAAATCTCTTTAAAGACCCTTATTGAGAACATGGAAGAGAATATTCAATAATTTTTTCCAAATTCCAGTATACCCAATCGAGGGGTCAATGTCGCGAAACGTTTTGAGTTTGAGAAGAAGGTGGAAACAATGTTTTATGTGGTATGTAACCATATCCAACAACATACTATTTCCCAAGGGAAATACCAATATCCTCCACCCATATATTTTTAATTTGTTCTTCTTACACCCATTATTTTTAATTCCATCAACTGAGATAATCTTCTAGGAGTTGTGAGGAAATCCATCCAGGATTCCCCTATAACCGACCCATTAGGTAAGAACCATAGAATCTATCCAACCCTATATGGAAAGAAAACCATGCCTATAGGAAATGGGGTATTCAATCCAATCTAAGTAACTGTGGAAACATTCATGGAAGAGTAGCGATCCATCACAATAAATAAAATCACATCTAGTAAAAAGAAATTTCCAAACACCCTACAGAACCCAATCCTATTCTAGAAGACATGATCATTAAAATTTCTATAAATACCCCCAATTCCAATTAATAATCAAAGAATCCATACCATACCTAATTACCCAATTTGGATATCTTTCTAACTCAGTGGGTGAAATATAATTTCATGGGTCAGGTATACTACCCTCTAAACCACTAGTCAACCCTAAGGATAAGTCAAATGTTAGTACCATCAAAATTAAGAGTGGATAAGAACATAAAAATCCAAATAACACCTAAAATGAAGTCATCTCATCCTGTGGAAACCACCATCCCACCCACTATAAATTGTCTTGGAATGAAAAATACCTTATCCATAAAAAATCACACTTAAATGAATGAATGTTTCATTTGATGAATCACCATGACAAACCATTCCACTTCCATTTTCCCAAATGGCCACCCAACCATGTAATCAAAAATAAATTAATTTTGATATAGAAATCTTAGAATCTTTCAAAAATGTATAGGTTAGCATCCCCTTGATTGATGTCACAACGGAAATTCAATGATACACCATGCTTTTAAAGGAAATGTTTACTCACCCATGGTGACTACAAGGTGATAATATGGCGAGCTTGGAGAAGAATGTCTTAAAAATTTTAGATCCATAACATTCCACAATATCCTATGATTTTACAACATTCCTAATTACATGCACTAAGGGGGAGTTTTTCTGTTTGATTATATTCATAATTTGGGTTCTTTTATAAATTTTAATCCTCACTCAATTTTAACTTAAATAAATGTTGGGGAACTAAATCCCACTGGAATAATTTTTCAACTATAACATATGATTACAACACACCCCACTGGTATGTTATAGGATGTTCCTGTAAGGATGAAACATTTAATTTTTCATACTAATTTTTATAAGATTAAATTAGAAGATGATACGATGAATGGAAATGCCCTATATATATTTTGGAGACATTTATTCAAATCTAAAAAACCATAATTAATTTCCATAAAGGTAAATTATCTCTTGAGGTTGGTGGTGAAATTGTTTTCTTTAACATCTTTAATTGTATGATGAATCCCTTAAATAATTGTCCTCATTTTTAGATAATTCTATTAATGTTATTGATTCCCATGAAAAACATATTTTCCTTCCCCTGATCCCCTTTCCGTGTTTTCATAATTGGTAGATATTATTGGAAATGAATCATTCATAGAATGTTTTATGAGTTTATAAAAATGTTATGCATTTTTTTAATTGATGATTTCTTGAGCACTGAGGATCCCATGATCATAGATGGTACATTAAATATTGTAAAATTCACTTCCTTATATGAGGATGTTACCATTGAGCAGTTAGATAAGGTAGTGACCTACAACTTTGAAAATCACTGCCATCAATCCAAAATCCTATTTAATTGGAACTTAATCCACTTCCTCTAAACATGAAATATTCATATCTTTATAATGGAGGCATGTTTACTATCATCATTTCTAGTTCATTACCTAAAGAGAATTAATTACACCTCTTTTACCTTTTGAGAGAAAATAAAATATCATTGGTTTGGGAACTATATGACATTCATAGAATTATCCAATAAAATTTCCCAAAACATATATTCTTATACGATCATGCCAAAATAGTGGGGAAGACAAAACATCTACTGAACCCAAAACATCTATATGTTTTAAAAAATAATGCAACAAAATTAATGGTTTCTAGAATAATTTACCCCATCTTTGACATCCAATCGGCTAGTATAGTGTAGGTTGATTCTTTGAAAATTAGAGTTTTGTAATTAAAATTAAAAATAATATATTGGTTCCAACCAAGGCGAAGAATAGTTTGTATGTCTGTCAAGAATATCATCTCCTAAACCAAAACACTTTTAAGGGATATTTCCCATTTCTATACGATCTCTAGTTGCTAGAGAGGCTAGTGCAGAAGTACCTCTACTGTTTCATTAATAGGGATTTTGGATACCTTCAAATCTAAATTTACTCACTTGATTAGGAAAATAGAACCTTCACTTTAACATTTGGCACTTATTCTTAAAGGAGGATTCCATTTGGTCAATGAAATGATCCAGGTACATTCTAGTGAAGCATGGTTAGTATCTTTTTGGATTTTCTGGTGAATGTCATGGATGTTTTCCAGGGTGATTTCACAGTATATGGTTCCACTTTAGATTAGTCTTTGAGTAGTCTTGGTGTTTTATTACATTTATGAATTAAAAATAATATTTTCATAAATTAAGATATGTACCATTTCATGGTTTGATAAGCTATAGTACATGGGTATGTCATTCATCGGGATGGTATCCATATAGATAAATCAAAAGAGGATGTCATTTCATCCATATATATTACCCAAATTTGTATGGGATGTGAATCTTTTCTTATGATTTTATCATCATTTCAGTTATAAATTATGTATGATTCTAGTTCCCTCCTGCAATTACCCTGGAATGGAAAAGAATTTTTCTTTGATAAATGATTAGCGGAAGCTATTAATAAATTTAAATGGAGTCTCACATAACCCCCTGTAATCCAACCACTATAGTGGTATTTAAAATTTGAGATCAGGTGTTATTCCTTTAACTATGAAGATGGGGTAGTCCTATAAAAAATGTTCAATCGAACACCTCATGATAATGCTTATGCATCACACATACTAGGCCATTCCCAGGAAAAATACACAATAAATTAAATGAAATTATCTCTATTGGGTTTTCCTTGGATAAATTTTGGTCATAAATTTTTGGGTCTGAAGTAAATATATCTTATATAATTCGGCCCTCAAAATATATCCTTACGAAACCAGAATCCAAACAACATCCCATTCATTGTATGATCCTACTTTAGGAATTAATTACTAAAATTATGGATAAAAAGGGACCATAGAATATGGATACTGACCATATCAATAGGATTATACCATCCTCAGATAGTGAATCATCCCCAGGTATTCCCATAACTAACTTGATTCTAGATGAGTAATTGAACAATGTGTAAGATTCTATTCCATGGAAAGATTCATTTTTAAATTATTAGTCATCCACTTTCATTCCTACTAATTTCATCAAAAACCAATCTAATCATCTAAAAAACAAATCTCGTTGGAAATTTTATTATTCCTCTTACAGTTGGTGTGAATGTAATGATCATGTCCTAATACATTCTATTCAAGATAGAAGGTTTTAGTCTGTCAATATTTTATTCCACGATCATACTTATGAGGGCCACTTTGGTCCCCAATAGACAACTCGTCGTGTCCCCGATTTAGGTCTATTTTCGCCAAAAAAATTTTGGGATGCCCATGTTCTCTGTAAATATTTTCTTCATACTAAAATAATGTTGAATGTATCTAAAATAAATTACTTTCCACAATAGATTATTTATCTTCCATGAAATGTTTGGTGTCTGGGGTAATCAATTTAAGGTTCCATTTCCAGATTCCTTTGGAAACATGTAAATTCATCTGGCAGTCGAAAATGTGTAAAAATGGGTACAAGAAAATTCCTTGACAAAAGATAATTACCAAAATGCTGTAGATTTATTGATAACCAATATTTTTTGTTGGTTTGGATTACCATGGTTCATAATTAGTGAACGGGGTTCTCATTTTTCAAACCAAACAATGAAATCAATTTTTTTCGGTATAGGGTTGAGCATCAAGTTTCTTCTGCTTATCACCGACAAAGAAATGGTCAAGTTGAGGTGTTAAATAGAAAGGTAAAACAAATTATTTCAAAAATCGTTCAATGAAATTGAAAATAATGGAGTCTTAAGCATGATGGTTAATTATTGGATTACCTAACTCCATTTAAAACTACCATTGGATTGTCACCATATTGAATTTTTATTAAAGAGTGTTGTCACATTCATTTTGAGAAAGTGCACCAGGATTAATGGGCCAATAAATAATTAAATTTTATTCCTTAATGTGCTAGTTAATAAACGATGTGAATGATACCAGAGTTATAGGAAATTTATATATATTCATATATGAACTACTATATTTATAAGGAGTGATCAAAGGATTCCCATTACCGTCTAATCCATCATTGTCAATTATACATTTGGAATAAGTTCTTCCTTTACAACTCAAGGATGAAGTTGAATCCAACTAATCATCATTCTCACTAGTTTTCTCTATATTTTGTTTCTAATATTTATTCTTTTTGTTGTTATTTAGGTTAAAAATGAAGAAAAAAAAGACCTTCAATATAAATGGATAGTGATAGAATCACCTTCACAAATATCTTCCAAGGTACCCGTAACAACACTTTTATTCATGCATGAATGATGGAGAAGAAGAGAATTAATGTTAATATGAACATTGGAAATGGGGTCGACACCTCTGATGGTGATCCTGTAGGAATAATGGATTGAGATCATTTTTAAGTCTCTTATTTGGAGGGCCCTCTTTTCTTTTGATCAGGATGACACAGATGGGGATGACATCATGAGCTACATCACTCTTCTAGTGAGCGACTCAGATAACAAATTCCTTACCGCTCTTCCTATGAAGGATGAGATTAAAGATGTAGTTTTGAGAATTAATTTCGAAAGTGGACCTGGGCCATACAGTTTTTCTAATCCCTTTTATGCGGAATCTTGGGATGTGGTTGGACCTCATCTAGTTGAGGTAGTGTAGGATTTATTTTGTTCTGGTTCTTTGAATATAATTATTTTCTTCTCAAAGGTTATCATCATTAAAAAGGTAAATAACCCCACTCTCATTACCCATTACCAACCTATTTTCCTCTATAACTCCTCTTATAATATTTTGGATGGGGTTATTTCTATAAGGTTTAGGGGGTTAATCCCCATATTGGTCTCTAGAGAACAACATGGCTTTATTCATGATCAGAACATTCAACGAGTTGTTGGAGTATCTATAGAACTTGTGAATTACCTCCATAGATAGGTAGTGGGATCCAATGTCATTTTACAAGTCTATATGAACTAGGATTATGATTAAATCTAATGGAGCTTCATTATCTGGGTTATGGGGAATTTCAGATTCCAGGTGTGGTTTTTAGATATCTGTTTTATGTTCTACTCAACACCTTAGCTTTCTATATCATTGATGGGTAAGTGTTTAAGTTATTTAAAATCAGTTTTGGGTGTCCTCCATGGAGATCCTTTATCCCCAAGTCACATTATTCTGGCTCATGATGCTTTGTCCTGAATCCTGAATAAGAGTTTGGAGAATGGGAGAGCAAAATTGTATTGTTATAAGTAGGTTACATAGTATATTACTCATTTGTTGTTTATAGATGAAATTTTGATTTTCATTAATGGAAGGCACATAACCGTTATTAATCTTATAGATATCTTGTCATCATATGGTATATTGAGTTGAAAAAATATTAATTCCTTGAATATTCATGTGTTTATTTCAAATAAGTTCTTTGACAGGCACTATAGTGAAATGCAATCTATTATCGAATGTCATCAATGACAGCTGTCGATCCTTTACCTTGGTGTCCCGATATGAAGAGTTCGAATAAAGAAGAATCATGTCAATGATATTATTATTTTTCTTTTGGGAAGGATCTTAAATTCAAAAAACAAGCTTCTCTATTTTGGAGGGTGGGTTATGTTGATCAACAACATGTTCACCTCTATTATGATGCATATCTTCTCTCTTATCAATCCCCCGAAAGGTGTTGTGGGGAAAACTGAGAACATTATCAACAATTTTATATGGGATGCCAATCAGACAAGGTTCTAACACTAGGTTTAATGGAATCACATGGAAAATCCATTCACTAAAGGTGGTGTTGGCCTCCTGTATATCCAAGAATCCATCTTGGGAATGCACGTCCAGTTTTTGTGGGAGATCCTGGTTGGGGAGTCTCTCTGGAAAAAAATCATCAGAGCACGATATGAATGAGTTCCCCACAATCGCGGTTTTCACTCCTCATACCAAGCATGTGAAATTTTTTCTCACCTTGAGTATCATGAATATCATACGCGATGGATCACCAATAAAGGGGATATTAACTTCTAGGAATCAAATTGGTTAGGCAGGAAGCCGATCTTCCCAAACTGGCCTTCCCGAACATTAATTTCAATGAAGCCAGTGAACATTATGATCTCATCCAAGAGATTTTAAATTCCATTCAAATGAAATTATTTGAATATTTTGTGATGAACGACACTCCCAATAAATTTTGTTTCATCCGATCAAGTTTGGGAAGGTTCAACACCTGGGAATACTGGACTATTTTTCATGCCAAGGCTACTTCAGATGAATTTTCCTAGTGTCTTGGTGCAATGAATAACCTTATTAAATTAATTTCCATGTTTGGAGAACCAAAAACAAGGAAATTACAACATATAATAAAATAAAAAATAATGAAATCTCAATGTAATCTTGATGCATCTTCTATTCTAATCCGAAGATAGAGACGAAACTCTATATTTTTTTTAGAGAACGTTAGTGGTGTACATCTTGTTGTTCTTCACTTTTCACCCATGTATGGACAGAGATCATTTTTCCTTGCTGGGAATCTTGGCCTTTTGGATTCAAGGATCTGAAAATAGAACCGTGGAACACAAACTGTAAACCATGATCTTAACCACTATATACTAGATTATCTGGGAGGCCCACAACCCTGTCTATCTTGGAGACATCCGTTCAATGTTGTTCATGCAGATGCGATCAAGGTCCCTCATTGTCGAGCTGGCTTTGATTCTGAAGGGGGGGGGGGGGTAAACCTCTACAATGATATGCAATCCCATTAATACTCCCTGCATCCAAGGTAGGGTGGGAAGACATTGGGTTATATGGGATCCTCTTATTAGTAGCCTTAAACTCAACATGGATGGATATTTCAAGGAGGAAATCATGAGGGGCGGCGGGCTTCGGCGGGACACTCAAGGCTCAATACACCTTGGGTTCAGCACACATTATAGTATTGTAAACTCTATTTGTGGGTATGTTCGGGCTCTTCAATTGGGTTATAGGGCTTGTATAAGGATGGGCTTTTATGTGATAGATCGAATCTTACTCTGAAGTTCTTATTAATGATATCAAAGGGAATCTTGTGATTCCTTGAGAGTGGACATACCTTTCTCATTGATTCATTTTGGAAACCAATAAAGGGTAGATGATCCATCATAGTTGGGGGGAGGCTAACATTGCGGCGGACATGATGGCTCACATGGGTAGGTAGGAAAAGGAAATTTTGATATATAAAAGCTTGGACTCACTCCCTATTGAGTGCAAGAGCATAGTCCTCGGGGATGCCAATGTTCTACATCATTTTCATCCTCCTTGAGGGGGGACTGGGCCCTTGTTGTTTTGCCATCATGTAAATTCAATAAAAAATTTCTTTTAGTATCTTTTAATATTGTGATGAAACTATATTCTATAGATTTGGGGGGATGGGTACATTCTTGGGTTAGGTAGAAATTATCATCATCATTATTAAATTTATTTTTTTTAAATTGAATAGTATTGTTATTTACCCTCCCCCTAACATTGTGAAAGAAAATTCATTTTTAATTCCTACATATGAATGGAAAATGATGCCCACTTAATTATGTAAATTATTGAAAATGGGTGTGGGATTTTCCTATATCAAGTTATTTTAACATTTTAACAGCAATGGAATGTGTGTTTTATCATGAATATTACATTAAGGCATGAATTTTTATAAAGAATTAGTATGTTCATGATGATATAAATGTATTTATAACATTGATACTAATGGGAAGAATAAAACCATTTATGTGAGTAGTTTATGGGAAATTTGAACCACTTAATTTAACTACACAATTTTACACCAACGATAATATGTGAATATTTCATACATAATATAAGGTAAATATAAGTTAGGTAAATATTTAATAGCTTTCAAAAATTCTTTTTCCATATTTCTATTCTTCATCCAATCTGTTTCATTAATGTACCAGATTTACCTATGCATTAGTACCTTCTATCTTAATATTTAACACCCTAAAATAACAAAAAAATAATTATAATAACAATAAGAAAAAACCAAAAAATGGGTTGTGTCTTGGGTAGGTCAAAATCCACCCTTCTTTGACATTTTATCATATTATAACTATTACAATTAGGGTCATGTAGAGATCAGATAAGGGTTGGGTGATCAGTGTGATATTTTTTCCATGTTCAACATTTGAAAAAAATAAAATCAATAATAATTATGGTCAGTGATTAAATGTAAAAAGTACACATATATATAGGTCGGTATCATAATGTTTAATTTTTTGTAATTTTTAGGAGATTGGGATATTAAATTTTCTTTCAAAGGATGCAGGGAATATTTAGTGGACTGAATCATTTAAGAAGTATGTTTTCAAAATAATGTATACATACTTGATATAAATTCAAAATAATAGAATGATATGGTTTTCACATACACATGAGGAGATTTATTTACATGGTTATATTCTGAATTAATTTTTCAAATTGGTATCTTTTATCCCGGATATTTTTTTTTCGATACAATTTATGGGACTTATTTTTCCATGATCAAAGAAAATATCTCCTTGGTGTTGTTTTTTATTTGATCACATTACTAGATGAAATTAAATTTTATATGATAAATATTGACGAAGTTGGAAATATCTCCATGCCTAATTATTGGAAAAGTTACTTTTCCCAAGAGTGAAAATGTTTATGTGTGTGGGTGTTGTCACAATGTGATTCACTATTCTATTTCACCTGTACGCCTCTGTATTCTACTTGTTTTTATTAAAAATTTAAAAAAAATCATATCACAATTGATTACATTATTTAATGTTTATAACTATTAAAAAAGTTATTTATACTTTTTATGATTATTTAATTGTATTATGAGGTGATTTGGATGATAGGATATGATATAGAATAAAAATAGGCCAAACTGCAAGGAGGCCCAAGGACACATGTCAACTAATTTCTAATTTAGAATAAAAAAATTATTTAAAATGGGTTTAAATTTTGATAACTAATACAAAGTTAAGTGGAATAAAACTCATATCATGAAATACAAGCCCAATTCGTTTATATAGTGGTGGACCATCACAACTGATCTGTCTCGGCAACCAAATGTTCAAAATGTTAAAAGTTATGTATTTTATTTTGACTATATCCCCCATTAACGATTTCCAATGGATGATAATTTTTTTCATGGAGATAGTCAAGATGCCGGTAAAAAACTAGCCTCTTTTTTAAAAGTGTATATAATTCAATTTACCAACCCAATACAGAGAAAAATGTGGTATCCCAAAAACTAGGTTCCTAAAACCAATTCCCATTTAGGCTATAAAAGTACACATTAGGACCCTCATTTTTTTGTTCGTGCAAGGAGTTATGTTCTTCCATCTTGTATTTCCAAAAGATTCCTATCCACATTCTAGAATTTCTAGAGGCCTTTATTATCATATGAGATCAAGATGAAGAAATAGATCCACCTGAGCTTCTTCATCCTCTTGATGTCGGGCTAAATAGTGCGAGTTCATTATTAGAGAGCTACACACATGTAAATGGAGTTCTGACATATATATTAGCTACTACATTAGGTTATTTTAGGTTCCAAACATGTCATTCCTTGTATCTTATCTTATTTCATATTTTAATACTTTTTTCTGAATTTGATTTATATGATCTTAATTTCGAACTGATTAGTGGGAGGTTTTGAGTGCATAAAATATGTTATTTCAATCAGACAACACATGAATCCATTTCGTACAAAAATTATTAAGATTCCAATCTATTTTGAAATATATTATTCTATTAATAAATTTTGTACAATGTAAATATGATTGGTATGTTAAGGTTTGGTTCTTCTAACATTGAAATAAAATCGTAGGAAACAATCGGGATTCCAAATAATTTCAACAAAATATTTACACCAGAGTTAAATGAATATAGTATAAAAAACACTAGACAATTTTACTGAATTATAATAACCCATTTTGACATTGTTTTAAAAATATACATTGTTTTTTGACTATAAAACTATAAAAATTATTTTATTTTCTTAAAAATATTTTTAGAATCACCCCCTCTATTTGTAGTTTTTATCAAATATTATCACTATAAACCTATCAAATACATTTTAGATAATAACTAGTGTATTACCTAGAATATAAATAAATTTAAAAATAAATTTAATTTGATTTATATAGGAAACTTTATTAGTTTTCTTTTCTTCGTGTGATTTTTCATTTGATACTCTCATTTTAAACACTATTTTCCGTTTTTTTTCTTATAGACCACAAGATCACTGAGATTCACCAATATCCATCTTTAATTTTATATAAAGATGGATAATATCTTCATATAATTCAAAGTCATTAATTTACTAGGATTTTTGTACACCTAAATTTAATCCAATAAATAAGTCATCCACATAGAATTCATGGTTCAGGGAAAAGATGGAGGCATATAGTGATAACCTTGGTTGTTTCTCCTTGTACACCTGAATGTTTCATCCTAATTTTTATTCATTCTATAGAAATAAATCTCCATAATAAGATGAATATATTGGGGAAAATATATATTGAATTTTTTTAATCCTTTAGAATATATTCAATCAATTTCCTCCTTAAACTTTGTTTTTTTATCTGTAAACAGAACTCATCAGCTTCTCCATCAAAATGATAGACAGCTAGTATAAATTTATCTTCTTTTAATAAATAAATTATAAGGAATATATTTTCAATTGAGATAATCTACTATTCAATGATGACTATATTAGAAAATTCACTAAATATAAGAGTCCATTATCATATAAAGGAATTAATTTAAACATTCCATTCTTTGGATAAGGAGGTAATTAAAAATTATTCATGTAATTATTTATAACTTATGGTTGTTGAGATAAAACTATCATAATTTCTTGTTCTCCCATTCCCATAATATTTGTCATTTTATTAGGGAAATCATCACATTTCCTATCACATTAATTATTTCCATGAGTTCTCCTATTTACAATAATTAATTAATAAAAGTAAATAAAATAGTATTTGGGGGATTAAATACATATCTAATGAGAAAAAAAATAAATTAAATAAAATGAGTAACATAATAATGAAAGTTATATAATATATTATGACTCAAAAAAGTTCTTTCTAGGATATCCATTGTGATAGAAATATCCCTTGGGTTATTTCTAAGGTTTTCTAGTCCTAATCCCCAAAATAAAAAGTCCTTGATTTCTTAACAACTACAGTGACCAAAAACATTTACACAAATTATAAAATTTATTAATCATAATAAATCATAAAATAAAAACCAAGGATCCAAAAGACTAATTATTTTGGAGACTAAGTACATAATTAGAAAAATTGTCACAAGAATAATTTTTTTATTGATATTTATAATGATATCAACACTATCTTTTAGATCGTAAAAATTAATAATATGATATGTGAGATTAATAAGGAAATGGTATTATTTTTAAAGAATTGTATGTTAATAAACTTTGGAATGAATAATAGCATAATAGTTTGAAAAAATTACATGATAAAAAAAAGGTATGACTCATGAATAAAAATATGATAGCATAACATTAAGAAAATGGAATAATATAATCATATAAACATAGGAATGTGTTATAAAAACATAACATGACAGAACCATTTGTCAAGTATAATTACCAAGACTATAAAACATTGTGCACAGTGATCCAAAATGGATTTGGTTTACTAAGAAATCCCATACATGACATCACATGAGGGTAAAAATTACCCAATTAATTGGAATAATATTTGTTTTAATCCATTATAACATTCACATTTATATGAGTGGAAAATAATGAAATCAATCTTAGGGAATAATTATAAGGGTTTCCCATGGAATGAAATGGGTTTCATAATCACATTATAAGGCAAAACCAATGGTTGTATAATTATGGTATCCATTAAATAAGGGATTAAATAATTCATGGTAAATAATATAATAGAAATATTTATCAGTCATGAATAATGATATTAAACTAAAGTGAATACATGAAAAATATTGTTTAAGCATCAATAGAAATGAGACACTTTAATGCGGTTTATGGGAAAATATGAAAGAGTCTTTGAGGGGAAAATGATAAAATGTATATATAAAACTAAAAATAAACTAAAATAGTTTTTCATGATTAAATTAGAAATTTTATATAAATAATTTTTTATTAAAATGATTTATGCATTGTGCATGAAAATGTGTGACAAATGAAGAATTTTCCTATATTCAGGCTTTCTTATCGAGAGGAATTAAGAAGAGACTCTTTAAAAAAAATTAATTGCCCTTTAAAGTGTGTTTAATTGAAATTTAAACTCTTTTTTGGAACATATTAAATAAATTGTGGAGAATTATTTAATAATAAATAAGAAATACAGTTGGGTAATTAGAGAGAAATCTAATCTCAATGAAAAAAATTGAGGTTCAAATGGGTCCCTTACCTTATGTCTGAAAGCATTATACACCTACACTTAATGCCCTAGATAATAAACAAGGATGCATAATTACATAATATAGATAATATCATTTATTTTGAATTATAATTTTATTATGTATAGGTATTACCATTTTAATGGGTTATAAAGTTCAATTTTTTCGTTCAAGTATCGTCAGACTCAGGGATTAATGGTTGGTTCACTTCTGTGAAATTATGGAACATATTTTAAAATGGGAATCATTATCTTGAAGTGAAATTATATATAATTAACTCAATTTAAAGATTTTCAATGATATCATATATTATTTTTTACTGTTATGGGGATGATTAACTGGATAAAACATTAATTGAAAATATTAAGTTTATTTATATATTTTTTTTATCACAAACTAGTTTTCTTTTATTTAATATCATGTTTATATTATTTTGATAGGAAGAAGGAATTTGTAATATAAATTAAAATATTTTTTACAAATAAATTTTATACGACCATCCTGGAAATAGGTAATGGAAAATAAAACTTATTTTCCCTAGAGATGATTAACCACCATAATTTTGAATGCAATTTCATATCATTGAATATAAAGACATGAAAAAATACAAGGATGGAAGATATTCCATTAGCAATATGAAATTATAATATGTATGATTGTACAGTTATTTTTCCTTTATGGATGAACTAAGTGAGTGTAAGGTAGAGTAATAAATAAAATTAAAAGAGAGATTTTGAGAAAGATTCTTCCTCAATATCACTGCCTGGAATGACAGAATAATAAAATTTGAATTAGTATTTTGTTGCAAGCAGTTTATCTTGGGATATGGGATGATTATTTTTAAGTTAATTTGGACGGATATTTAAAATCTAAAAATCATTTAATATTTGAGAATACCAAGTGGTATTTATACTGGGGGAGAGAGGGGTGTTTTTCTTTATTATATTTATTAGTTTATTATTTTAGGTAATGTAAATTAATAATGATTATTCCATTAACTAATAAATTTAAATGTTTCAGGATATTTCACACTAATGTGTGCAGACATTATCCATGACAAATAAATTCTATTATTTGGATTATAGTGAAAATACTAAAAATTAACATTTTTCACCATTCAAAAAAATCAACAATTTTAGAAAAAAATACAACCTAACCATTTTTCAAAATATAATTTCAAAAAATGTAATCCTTTTAGTGAAAATAAATTTATAAATATGATAATTTAATGTTTTAAATAAAATATTCATTTATTAGAAGAATACTGTTTTAAAATTATAATCAATTTTGGCAGGACCTTTTGATAAATTAATTAAGGAGTCATAAAATTATATTATATTTATAATGCAACATAAAAAAATTTGAAATTTTATTTGTTGAATATATATTTCATTTTAAATATTTATACTAATTATAAACTTTTAAATAAACATTTACATTTTCAAAAAATATCAACACATAATTTATCATTTTTGGAACATTTTTTACTTTTAAAATTATATAATATTATACTATTTTCATTTATAAGTTATCTAAATTGTTTTTTTACTTGAATTGGAATGATTAGTATTCTAATGACCAGTTTAATATTCTTAATGGTATGATTTCTATTCGAATACTTAGGTTATTTTAAAAATGATATTGGGTCAATAATTTCTATAAATATCTATTCTTTAATCATTTTTTATATATTCTATGAAGGTTATATAATTTAATATTAAAAAAGAATATTTTATTATTTAAATGATTTTTTTAAACATCTATTTTTATGAATGTAGTTATTATAGTGGATCGAGAGTATCCACATTTTTCCATTCTTATTGTCTTATTTTATATTTATTGTCTAGTTAAAATATTTTGTATCGTATTTGGTTAATTTTCTGACTAATGTACTATTCATAATTTATGAGAACAAATTTTATATTCGATTCATTATTTTATGTATGTATTTTATGAAATTCGATATAATATTTTATTGGTCAAATTTTAGGTCATCAAAATGTTCAACTAGTGTGTTTATGATGAAATCATAAAATTTTATAATTTCAAAAGGGATTGAACGAAAACATGGGAAAATTTATAATTAATTCGAAAACTAAAATATATATATAACAAATAGTGGATGGGGTGTGTTATAATTACTACTGCAATATTTTCATAATAAAGTGTGACATCATCATAAATAGTTGGCCTTATATCAAGCACTTCAAAAATTTTCCTGATCAAATTTTATTTTTTATCTATATCAAAATACAAAATTTACTCAAAATATAATATTGAATAAAATAGTGTAGTCTTTATTCATATTTTAAATTTTAAAAGTTCTCTATTAATACAAAAGAAATATTATAACCATGATTTGGAATCATCAAGATATGTCTGAAAACAAGAATCTATATATCATTTAATGAATACTTTCTTGTACCCTATATAAACTCAAAAAATATCATTACTATAGTTTATGAACATTATGATTTTCATAATAATAGTCCATTACTATTTCACTGCATCATCTAGATAACTTCCTTCCACGATGAAGGTGCTGGAAACATCAAAACTAGCAAATGAAATGACATAAATGAGGGAAATAATAATAGAATAATAAGTTAGTCCAATCATCTAATCTATATGATTATCAATATATAGCCAATTTTCATGGAGAGAAGAATTACATATATCATTGAATCAAATACCAATTATGTAGTTACATAATGAATATCTTTAGTATCTATTAAATATATTCACCAAAACATAGTACATGTTGTCTATTAAATCTATCACAAACAAAATTGATCCCTATAATGTTTCTTCTTAACCTATGAACATTATAGAGAATCACGTGTTCAACCATGTATTAACAGAATATAATATGGTTATATCTTTTAAAATTAGTAATATTACATTAACATACAATAATATTAAAATGAATTCACCCTATTAAAAACATTATAGAGACAAGACTCACATTCGTTATTTAATAAACCAAATTTTTCTATGTATTCATCAACAAAAACAATACATGACATGGATGACTGATTAAAATGATAAATATATCTTATAAACATTCATTCCTTGTAAGTATTGTATGTAGTCCTGATAGATTTTTCATATATAAATATTCCACAAGATTCCCATTAATGAAGGTATACTGACTTACTTTTTCCAAATAATTACATCATTATGACCAATTATAGAAATTAAAATTAAAATTAATTTTATCATAAAACAGAGAAATTTTTATTTAATAATATATAACTCGATGTTTTCTAAACTTGTTATCCACTAGTCAGGCATTATATGTTCTAAAATTACCATCAATGTACAATTTCTTATTGAATACCCATTTTCACCAAATGGGATATATATATATATATATATTTAAGGTCCAACAAAAACCATGACTTAGTGTTTATATATATGATCAATCTAAATATTTATAGATTTATTTCATATTGTAGATTATATGATCTAAAATGTCTCCTTGAAGGATAAAGGTTTATCCTTTTCAACTAATAAATAGGCATCATCCTCAGTGTCTGGAAAACAATAAATCTATAGTTCTCCTCTAATATCCATAGTTCTCCACTATCATACTTGTGTTTTAAGAATATCTTCGTTAATGGGGATCGATGGATCTTTTTCCTATGATGAATCCTATAAATATTAATCATTTACATCATTGATTTCAAACATTGTCCCACTATCTTTTTTAGGGATATCTTCCCACTCTAGTGAAATTGGAGTTTAATTAACTATAAACCATTTACTTGACGGTTTGTATTGGTAATATCAATGTGTTTCCTTGGTACATCCAGTAAATATAAACTCAATTCCAAATGACTCTAGTTTATTAAGAAAATAATCATTAACAATGACCGGACATTCTCATACATGTACATTATAAAACCAATATGTCCTTCCACACATTAAAAAATATGGTATTATATTTGTTTCTTTAGATAAAAACTTGTTTATTATATGTTCTATAGTATATAATTAATATCATGAAAAGGATAATGAAATATATACATGATTCAGAATCAACTTCCCTAGGTCTAACATTTCATGTTTCATTATTTCACTAACCCCATTCCAATTAGATGTAGAAGAGTGAGTTTATGTAGAATCCCAAACTCATTGTAAAAGTTGATGAATTCCAATTAAAAAAAATACAATAACATGATTTCATCTTAGATTCATTAACTTTTAACCAAGCTAATTTCCAACTTCATTCATGGTATCCCCAAATTTCATATAGGATTCATATATATACATCATTAAACTGACATAACCATATTAACAAAAGTTATTGGTAAATGGAATGAAGCACTTGTATCCACCTATACCTTATATTTTAAAAAGGATTAAATATATCTATTTTTACCCATCCTAGAATATCTATGGTTCTTTAAACCTTCTCTCTAAATAGTGGGTTGGTCATTTTTCCTTGTAAATAAGTGATAAATATATCATGTGGTTTCAGTTTATAGGATTCTAGATAACTATATTTTTAAGTCATTATCATGTGTTTCTCATTTACATGACCATGTCAGTTACGTCATAACTATGTGTGATATGAGACTTTTGATAATGATTCATTATAAATTTTAAATACTTGGTTATTTTATTCCCATACATATAGACGATTATTAAGATGTGTCACACCATAATACAATCTAACATTATAAAATAATTATCCATTAATTACATACATGAAAATGAAAACATCAACAAAATTACTAGATTCTAATATATGTTTTTTTGGTAAATCTATAAATATAATTACATTCACATTAATGCCAATATCAATCCTATTTTCAATGTTTGGTCGTAATATTTTGTATCAAATGAATCGAGTCTTTCACCATTTGTGGCATGTAGATCCACCACACCTCTAGAATTATTTCAGAATATATCTTGTTTCAAAATTTGGATATATAAGAAAGCACCAAAAGTAACATCTAATAACCAAATTATAGATACATATAGACTACACCCAATTATGAACTCCCCTAAATATTAATTATTCTTCTTTAACAATGTTATCTTGTTCTTTTAGTGGCCTAATTTTCTTCTTATAAAACATACAATATATATTTTTTTTCCTACCATTAAACTTTCTTATTCTTGGAAGGATGGTTTTTAAGAAACATATATTTGGAATGATTATTATGTAGATTTTTCTATATCATTATCTTTTTATCCATATGCACTATAGGGTATCCATGCCTAAAGTTCCTATCTACATGGGGAATCTTAGTTAGGAGTACTAGGAGATATTTCCCACAATTTCTCATGACATAATACATGATAAAAATGGAAAATATTTGAGGTTGTGTGGATAATATGACATCCATTCCAAAATCATTTGGAATCGTATTGCACATGATGTCCCTGAAAACCATATATCTAATCAAATTGACTATATGAGCTCCAATTTGCATTGAACCACCATGATTGAACATGAATAGTTCCTTGGAGATATCATAATGATTTTTTCATTCCTTCTCCAAATAATGATCATTGAGAAATGAAAACTAGATGAATGTATCTATATCCTTAAGTAATGACTGAATCCAACTTGACAAAGAATATAAAATCATATCGTAGAAGCTTGTTGCATCATTTATATGTTTTTTTAGACAGAAACATCCAATTCACTGGCCTCCTTATAAGGTTGCATCATAGGAACTTGCTGCTCCAACACATAAAATTCCCACACATTCATAGTATATTGTGAATGTGCTAGTACAACTATATGAAATTTATGCGGGTAAAGAGATTAACTTTCGATAATATCAATTATAGTGATAATGAAGAGGTTCTTTTACTCACTATTTACAACAAGAAAAAAATAATACAAGAGTTGTATAATTTATCTTGATTACTATATTATTACATCATAAATTTAATTTATTATTATCCAAGAATTTTATATAATCCCAATAACACATACCATTGGATTTTAATTATACCATTAATTTTATATTATAGTGGAAAGAATATATGCTTACGATATCATAACCAGAAAAATCCCGTGTAAATGTCTTGATTGTATTAAGGTAGGTGTAACAATATAACTGTATTAACTCACATCAACAAGATCTATGTGTGGAATCCATAATCCTAAAACCAAACACCTAGAATTTTGGAATAGTTTACTATAAGTTTTAATTGAAAAAATTATATTATAGAAATGACCTTTTTAGTTAATTCCATCCCAAAATATCATTAGAATTCCCCATAATGGAATAAGTCTGACAAAGGACATGAAAAAACACAGATCTAGTTGTTCATTTCCAAATCAAGTAATGGATGTCTATGATATTTTAATATTTTTTCTGAGGGGTCTTTAATCCTGATGTGTAAATTAAAAATATTTCATAATTTAATAAGATTTTTAATAATATATGAGTATTTTAAAATCATTTAACCATTTCTTAATAATATAATTGATGTATAAGTAAATTTGTTCTCTTGGAAACTAAAGTCCAATTTTATTTTTCATTATCACTACTATGTGATCAGATTAGCATTATTAGTCATTCATAAATAGAAACATTCATCACACATTTAATAATTTTCATTTTTTCATCTATGTTACTAATTCTACATGATTGTATAATATTCGCATATTAACATAATTAAATATCATTAAAATAAATAAATAAATAATGACACAATCAAGAGATGTTATCAAATAGTCTATCAATCGATTGGATTATATAACAATCTAGAGATGTGGAGAATAATAAGTTTCACTTATTGAATCATATTGTATTTCCCATCAATCTTCCATTAATATCACCTGTTTCGTATCATATCATCTCTAAACTACAACTATGTTTCCAAGAATTCATGTGATCATTACAATGTATACTCACAGATAGGTGATGGGAACATATGATGATAAATTAAACATTTTCACATAAATTTTGACATAGGAACCCTTTTACAATATATATACATATAGAGAAAATAAAAATCATAAAAATAAAATATATTTATTAAAATGGAAAATATATATGAAATAACCAAACAAAAAATTATTTTAATAAATAAATAAAATACCCAACCAAACATACATGGGTTTGAATCATCTCATGATCTGTCATCATGATATTATATTAACTAATAAATACTAAAATGTATATTATTTAACTCATGTGTAATTTTAATGAATTATCCATCCTTTTTTTAATAATTAATCTATAAATCCCTTATAAATAAATTTTTTAATAAATTATAGAAAATTAATATTATATTCTATATTTTATAATAAATTTTTAGGACTTCATTGACACCAAACATGTCCTCGAATATGTAATAGGTGATGTGGTGGGACTATTTTCCAGGGTGTTTTGGATCTAGACTAACATGAACCAAATCATTTCAGGGTGACCCGACATAGTGATGGGCCAGATTCTTGTATTGGACTCTATATAGGGCACACATGTGATACACTGCGCCCCACATTCCTGGTTCTATATATGAAAAATAAAAAAAAATTATTAATTGTCGCACCGACATGAGAAAGATGCGATAAATTAACCTCACCCCATTAAATTAGAGGAATGTTTTCTTGGGGGTGGAAACATCCAACAACCTATTGACATACATTTTTACCTCAACAATCATGTTCATATCCCCACTTACATATGAATTTTTCAAACCTTTCATTTATTTATTTTGATTTCTCCATTATCTACCATGTGCACATAGACCCATATATATATATATTTACATATGTGTGTGTGTGTGACTGTTTGTGTTCATTTGGATGAGTTTATTTGTATAAACATTGTATTGGATTTTCAAAAAACCCATCAATCCTCAATCAACCATTTCGTGGCTGTACAAAATCTAATAAAATAACTATTTTAGGAATTATGACTACATCAGAAAACTCTTTTCAAATACTTGAAAAACAAATCTAAATTTCAACATAAATATCTGCACAATATACATAATACCATTAATGGAAACATACACACAATGAATGTGAAAAAATAAGTGAGATTTATATTTTTAACACCAAATGTATCATATAATACATGATTTAGTATGACATGATTTGTTCCATGCAAATAATCTCATGTGAATTAATATAATAGTGGAAATGAAATCCAAATGGTCCATTATTTTGAAGGCCTGACCTTGATAAAAATTGAATTTTTCTGGATCATTGTAGATCAAATACACAAGAATTAATGATCATTAGATACCCAATACATTTAACAAAACTCCAAAAATATGGTTGTTTAGTTTTCTAGTGCAATTATGAAATATTGATGGATTTACATCACTCATATTATCTACAAGAGATCACTCAATAAATCTCTAAAATGGATTGTTTTGTAATTGACATCTCTCCCTATAAGTATATGATAATGGTATAAGATGATATAAACAATCCAAATTTATGAAAAATATATTGTGAAAAATTCCTGGATAAAGAATTATCTAAAACAAAAAGGGTTATATTTTTAAAAGCACAATACAGTACCTAAAAAATATGACACTCTAAAACATAAACAAAAATAAAAAAATCCAAAAAGTTGCCTTATAAAAGCCACAAACATATCACCACTACTATGTGATTAGTAAATGTTAAATTATTAAACATGGTACATTAAAATGGCTCATTCCTCTAGTAATTTTTAATGGACCCCAAATTGTGTGTGGTTCAGTTAAAAAAAATAATTTATTATATTCACATTATAATTAAATACAACTATAAATAACATTGTAAAAAATTAAATTATAATTATTCTTAACAAAAATATTATATTTAAATCATTTAATAACAATATTTTCATTTGGTCCCTCCCCAATCCTTCTTTTGGGGCCCACTTTTACTTGTATATCAATTCAATTGAATTAGTGGATGCTATAAAGAATTCTTGTATGTTACCCTCTAGGCCCTCATCCCAAAAGTAGTGAGTCCAACACACAAAACTAGAGTTCTATCTAACAACCCACTTTGTCCCATAAATAAACGAGTAGAAGTGTGATCTAAGATTAACTCCTATGAATGATTACCCTTTAATGTAATCACATTATCATAACATCATAATCAAGCTAGTTTCATTCCATGGATCATCAGCCAATATGAATCAATCTCATTATTTTAAATTCCAAATATTATGCCATTAAATAACATCCTTGGCCCTAGAATTATCAAAAAATTCCATCTCCATCAAATAGGTTCATATATCATCCTCCATTAAATAATATAATGGAAAATCCATTATTTAATAATTCATTAATTCCAAATCATTCATGATTCCATTAATATGCCCAACTTCTCCTTGAAAAAATTTCCCCAATTTTATGAAGTTTATTGATTAACATGATGCATTATATAAATCGATAATAACATGAAAGTCTAAGGATCATTTGATATTTTTTTAGATCGGAAAATCTTATGAAACATTGAGAAAGTGGTTTTTTACGGAGGGTTTACTTGTCATAATGTTATCATTTAAATATTATCATGGGAGAACTTCATGAGAAGAAGTATTGATGTATTATCATTCCCTACCCTTGATATCCAATATCAAATATGTCAAATAAGATAATTTTATCTGAATATAGAGCATTTATAACACAATAATATCATCATATTTAAAAATTATCATTACATTGGAGAACTAATTTTACGTTTTTGGGAAACAAATACTTTATGGACTCTATAACTTTCAGTATCAAATGGAAGAATAATAATGATTTGTTGTAAATTTTGTTATTAAATAATATGAATATAAATGTATTTTCAAATATATAATACTTGGTTTTATGGAACCAAATTGAATAATTATTTTCTATTCATTTATCTAATTGTCTCAATTCGGGGTAAATTAGGTGTGTAACACACACTAATGAGAATTTATATATACAAACATCCCTCCCCCAAAATCTAAAAACTATTACAATAATCTTATATCAAATATCGTTTTTATTGTATGTTTTTTGTTCTCAAAAAGGCATGACTAGATTTAAAAATAAATAAATCCTCGAGGAGAGTAATATGGATATCCTCACCTATATTCTTACAATAACTATCATGGTTGGTGGATGACATCATGCAACTAAAATTAACAATCATCTAAAAAAATAACCTATATATAAAATTGAATCTGGAAAAGAATAATTAAAAGATTAAAAATCATCAAAATGAATTATGGAATCCCTTTCTATGTCATTTTATTCGACTCCATAAATTTTGAATGATTACATAAAACATATAAAAAAATTGGCCAAGAGTATATAAAAAAATCTGAATACACATAATAATGTGTTTTATCCCCAGAAAATTATTGTTGTTGTTCTTTTTAATGTTTCATAGACAATTTCGTATCACATTATTCCTTCCCCATAGATTATACCACATGAATGTTCAGATTTATTCCAATTATCAATCTTCTTGGTTGTTCCATTAATTCATGCATCTTCTTTAACCACTCCCCCAATAGCTCCCGCTATCTATTTGATTATAAATATATACATGATTGACACTTGGATTATCACCATAATTGGTTCCTAAAAATATATTTACATTCTTTAGTTGTAATATTTCATTAAACCTATTTTTTTGTCTTTTATATATGTTCATTGATGACATGAATAATTTCAAATGAGTGTATTTAATCCAGATAGTGATTCCAAATAACCCAAGCATGATTATTAATGTTTTTGAGGTGATTGAAGCATTTAAGATTAAAAAAATCATCATGGAACTCTTATGATATTTCTCAACCATAACCAGTAGTATATCCTTATTTTATTTTGTAATTCAATAAAACATAAGGATGATGTGTTTAAACATATATAAGTTCTTTTTATTTTTATGTAATCATTGAAATGGTGTGTTTAATGATATGTATCCCTAAGTGATCATATTACAACCTTATGTAATCTGTTATCTACATAGGTCAATCTCAAATAACTTGTTGGTGACATACAATATTTTGAAAAGGTTATAATCGACTATTATAATTATAGATGATATATATATTTGGTAATTTAATATCATAAATTTCATTATTTTTTTAATATATCATACATAATTTCTCTTCCACAATATTTCAACATATCAATGAATTGATAAGACCAACTAATATGATGTGACCTCCATGTTTTTATTGTATATCCTATGGATAATGGAGTTAAATCTCATATAACAAAACTCCTATCATTATTAATTTAATATATGTCATATTTTATGGGGTTATTATGACAAAAAATGCATCCCAAACATGGTAAAACATACAAAATGATTAATCAACTACAATTAATCATAGACCTCCCTAGATTTTTTTTATAATATTAAATGGCCATTAAAATATTATTTTAATGTAAACGCTCGAACAATAATATCCAAACTCAGTGGTTACATTAATATATTAGAATATGATATAAGGACTCAAATCATGATGAAGATAATAGTATAATATTCGAAAACTAGATATATACTTGAATCTCATATTATAATTGAAAACATAATGTACGAAATTGTATTTTTTGAGTAAACTATTACTCCATTTCGCATATTCATTTATATCAATCATAAAAAAACATCGTAGAACTTGTGGAAAGGACTTGTAAGAAATGGGTGAGATATATGATTAGTAACTGTATTAATACAATATAATATATCATAAAAAAGTCATAAATAGTATGCAAATGTAAATAACTGAAAAAAAATTCATTCATTAAATTACGTGATAATAATATGATAGTAATAAATGATGACCAAATAATGGAATATAAACAATCACATGAGGTTGATACATAACCATGGCTTTTCAAACTAATATAACAATCCCATGGACCATAAAAAAAATCTCATAATGTGTTAATTAATAATTCCCATCATCATTACCATACCACTGATGCCTTATTTCAACACATCATACATAAATGATTAAGGTCACATCTAGATATGCACACTAGTTTGTCTCATGATATCTACCGATGCATCTAGGGGTTATAGATGTCCCCTCCAATCACATAATAAGTCAAATTAATTCCTAATATTAAATGGTAGAATAATAATCAATGAATATATTCATATTTAAATCCATCATATGAAATCTTAATAATTTCCCCAATGAATAAACATAATCGTAAACCATACCGAGTAATATGAAGAATGTAATAAAAATAGTGGATCCCAATAAAATTGACCATAAACCATATTGATAATTAATTATTTTGGTATCATTAATTCATATTACCAATGGACCATAAGTATAATGAGATATGTTTTCATTTATAGATATAAATACCATAAAATTACATGAAAATCATATTGGGGAAAAAAAATTTTACAATTTTAAAATCGGTTTTTTTAAAAAAAATCAAGAATATCAAGGAAATATTTTATTTTAAAAGAATCATATAAAATTTTCAAGGATTCTATAAATCAATTTATATGGATAAAAATGTCTTAATATTTTTAATAAATTACTTTCACACTTTAAAAAAACATTAAAAGTACCTCATTTTGAAAATGATAAGAAGATTACATTGAAGCACTTTTGTAAAAAGTAAAAGATGTCCAAAAATTTCTTTAATACATATTATTTATATTTTTAAGAAAAAATTTTGTTTATATTTTCAGACAATATGAATATGGAAAAAATGATTTTCGGCCGAAGAGAGAAATAAAGTCATTTTTCTTAGAAATAATTTCTCACTCATTTAAATATTAATGAAAGGAAATTTTTTAATTTTACTTAAAAAGTTCATGAATAACTCATGGATAATAAAATAAATTTATTTCATGGGGGATATATCATAATATTTTATCATCTAATACTTAATTATAAACAGTTTTTATAAAGGACAAGTTTATAATCTTAATAACCATACCTCTTCGGTAACATTTCAATCATAAGCCCCATAAAACAAAAGCTTAAAATGAAACATTAAATACAAAAAAACAAAGATATTAATAATATAACAAATCTGATGGGTAGTATATACATGATACCAATGAACTCAGTGGTGGATATGGCATACATCTCAAAGAAGTTAATGTGAGATGAGAAACAATTACCTTAGGTTTGATTTCCTTCATATGTGAACATAACTCCCAAATAAAAAGGAATATACTTTTTATGAATATATTGAATAAAATAATCATATATTTAATACTATATTTTATTTTGTTATAGTTTCTATGACCTTTTTATTGACAATTAATTTTTTTAAATAACTATCTCATTTTATAATTGCTTGGTTTTTCATTCATATTTAGGATTAGTAGTATCTATCCTTTTATATCAATCATGGTTAAATAAAATACAAAATTATAAATATAAGATAAATATTGATATAATCATTATATAAATATTTATATAGGTCCAAAAAAGATATATTTGGTAAATTGAGTTACAACGTTTGTAGAGGTGGTAGGACATACATACCCATGGACAATGTTTCTATTTTTCCAACAGATGAAACATAAAAAATGTTTATATTGTTTTACATTATAAAAAACAATATTATATCCATTATTTAATTTATATTTATAAAATATATCATTATTACTATCCCAGTAAAAAAATTAAAAACATTTCACATCATTACAAGGAGGTGATAGTCTGCACACATTCACGAGGGATGTTATTGTTTTACTACAGGATGGAAGGTTATAATATATATGAGATATTAAAATTATCAGAGTATATTAGTATCATAATTATATTAAAACTATCAATACATACACCTTTTAAAGATAGTTATATAAACAAATACATTGGTTCCTGAGGTGTTAGTTAACCATACTCCCAATCGATGTCTTCAATAACAATTTGATGAAAGAGGAGATGGATATAGGCTATTCCATTAAATTAATATAATTAATTTTATATGTAAAAATTGTTTTTTTATTTAATCATATTTGGAGATTATTTTATGTATATTTAATAAGAATTAAAACTAAAACTAATATTTTAGAAGAATACAAATTTAGGGACAACATATTTAGTTTTAAACCTAAATCCCACACAGATTTTATTTATGATAGATAAAAGTAATCTATGTGGTGGATATAGATGTAGGGATGATATTTGGGTAGTTATTCTATTAACCAAAATGATTGGGTAGTTTTAATAGTATAGGAAAGGTTGCATCATTTAATATGTGGGTGAGGATAAATACATGGATTTTTTGAAACAAAAAAACGATACCCACAATTTTCACATTCCATAAGGATATGAAATAGATAATAATTAAACCATGGAAGTGGAAAGGTAGTGATACATCCATAAAATTGATATAATTCAAGTATCATGGTAATTTTAACCCATATCATAATAGTTAAACCCCAAATTAAACCATTTGTACCTAAACCATGATAATTAATTAGTATTATACTGACAATTCAGTATAAAAAATTATTGGGATATTATTATATAATTTTAATATTTATTTTTTTGTTTATGTAATAAAAATTTCCAAATTACATTCATATATTTTTAAAAATTTATTTTACAATTAAAAATATTGATGTGGTGAAAAATCAATTTTATAAAGATAAAATTCTAACAAGTTTAAAAAGTTTTAATACAAAAAATAATGATTAATTTTATTCTAATGACCTAAATTTTACGGATTACAATAAAATTAAAATAAAGTTACATTTATGTAAGTTATAAATCAAAACATAACTTCTAAATACTTTAAACTAGAATTTTTTTTTCAATAGAAACTAGTGTTTTCAACTATTTATAAATAATTAATCTTTTCATAAAATTCACAAAAATCCACTCTATGTTAATTTTTTAACATCTCGTCCAAATTGAATATGAAAATAATAACATTATTGGTCACCAAATTTCCTCAATAGTTCCTCTCCAAACACCAAAGGCAAATTACTAGTAGAGAGGGTCTAATAGTAGTACTTTTGGTAGATAATAACCTCATGACAAGAGTGGAACATCACAATATTATGAGGAATAAATAAAAATATATAGAGGAAGTTGTGATGATGAATCAAAAAAAGGGAAGTTAATTATAATGATAGGATAGTGGTTTCCAATTCCAAAAGTACATCCATGGATTCATATCTAGATGATGCTACAATACAAGACGAGTTTACATAAGGAAATACAATAAAATACATAATGAATGTAAAATACTAAAGAGACATGAGGGAGACCAATACAAGTATAATGTGAAATATCACAATCCAATACTCATAATCTTCCTTTACAAATGCATGGAATAAGAAATAAATATGTTGACCTACAAATTTATGGATATTCTTGGGTACCACATTATAATGTAATCCCAAAGAGGGTGTGAGATATACTCAGTAAGACACCACCGATGGTGTCTAAATCATAATAATATCTATGAGTATAAAGTACTAATGAGTGAATATATAATGAAATGTTGGTAAATAAATAAATAAATTAATATTTCTTTCATAGGTTCCTCAACGACACCAGGAAGACCATAACATCATTGGCCAATGCTGGGATATCTCTGTCTAGGTGAACATTTAAAAAATAGAGAGAATTTGCAGATGGTTTGTAAGATATAGAACTATGATTGGGGACTAACCCCAAGATTGTGATTCAGATAGATGAAATCATCCTTACGACATCAGTTAGGAGGTATGACAAGGTAATGACAATGAACCAAATATAAACCAATAGGGATTCTATTAAATCCAATGTGTATCTCCTATTCACATCCAAGGAAATCCATAATGGAATCCCAAGGTTCACTACAAGAGACTCAAAAATACCCAATGCCATTGTGCCTTCAATGGGGACAAAAAAAGGTATCCCTAATTCCAATCTCTCCATGGGGTAAGCATAAAACTCTAATAACATACCAGGTATTTCACATATGTAATCGATTATGACATTATGCATGGTTTAAACATTATCATAATGAGCATTCCACAACTTCTCCCTAGGGAATTGGTGTCACTCATGGGTATAAATAATATTCTTGGAGAACCCGTCTGAGGCAAACCATGGTTTCACCCGTTGTACCCAATAGATCCATAACATATAATGATGAGTCCATCCATAAAGAACATATGTCCGGACCCATGTTTTCTCCAAGCACATAAATAGTTAAGGCATACAATTCATGATCACAAAACATCAACAAGTCATTTCAATAAAAACATAATAAACGTATTTGCCTGATAATTTTATTCAAGCCACACAATGATTTATCAAGTAATAATAAAAATGAATAAGGAGTAATAACAAAGAATAAAGAAAAAGAAAAGGGTATATGTCTGATGAACAATGTTTAATGCATGATCCTAAGGTTCAAGTCATGATCACAGGACATAATGTATAAAAACTATGGAATAAGGGCCTAATTCATGTAATTCAATTGATATTAATTTTATTCAGTAATTTATTGAATTTCATAAATATAATAATTTTATGTGGTGTTTCAAGGGAAGAGTAAACAATCCATTCAATTGCTATCATAATGGATAAGATGATAATAATTCCATACAATTCATTAAGATCATTCTGTTTAAATTATTTCCTAACCATTTAGGGGTTGTTTTGGACACTAAGGAACAAATATTCCAAAAATTAATTTAAACAATGTCATCCCATTTTATAAGAAAGCACACATCAATGATATGTTTTATTTTAAAAACCTTAAATTAATTAATGTCATTTAATGGGTTCGGACCATTACCAAAATAAAAAAAATAGAAATTTCCACTTAATATATGGTATTCGGATCTACAATTCACACATCACATTAATGAGGTGTTGAATGAAAATACCATCAAATGGATCCATAGTGAAACTTATAAAATTATATGACATTGAGGGAAAATCTATACAATACCAACCATGTAACATTAAATACTAACATATCCAATAGCAAGGTCAGAATTTTAACTTGTTCAATGAAATCAATGAAAGAGACAAATGACCCCAAAATATGGAAGATTAGCTTGCAAGAAGATAACTCAAGAGGTGAGCAGATAAATAAAGGGGTAGTATGAATCATAGAACTAAAGTGATCTATCCAACACATTTGATGTTTCTCTAATCAGAGGTTGTATGGGAGAGATATCATTTACCTAGAGGAGTAAGGGAGGATCTCCAGGAGGGAGGTGTATTGTGTGGGTAAGTGGAATAGAAGAGAGAGGGGGGGAGCAATAAATTTATAGGGAAATTCTATTTATTTCAATCCTATTTAATTATGTTCATGGATTGGCCACGTGGGTTTTGAAACTGCGAACAAACCGTTCTCATGCAACTATTTATAGATATGGGTCTTATTGTTCATTAACATGGATTGGGAAAATGTGTAAAACCCATTAAATTTTCCACTATCAAGAACCTAAAGAAAATTCCATGGCCATGTTGTTGCAATCTCATGGTCAGAAAAAAATGTGTGAGTCCAGTAGTTCCACTAAATTTACCAATATGGGTTTCCCTATGGGCCACTCTATTTCAGACAAAACATGAACCCCTATCAAACTTCCTGATTTTTGGGATTTCAAATCCCAATGATCTGGAATATTGATAGAACAACAAGTTGAAATATATATCATTTAACTAAGTCTAAAAATAGATTTATGTGTTTAGAAACATGAATTTAAATTTTAAATATCAATTTATAATTCATCTCATCAACCAAACTGAAAATTTGTGTTCCTGTAGAAATTTTCATCCCATTCAAAAAACACGAGATGCTATAATATACATACTTTAGGAAATATCATCCATAAGAAGCATTAAGAAAACTAAGGGAGAAGCATCCAACTTACTTATGTCTATAATTACAATAAAAACGACTGTGTTTCATTCCTAACACCCAAAAACCCACCAAGAACTAGGTCAGGTGCATGATACATATGGCGATAAACTTGAAAAAACACTCATAACCTAAGATGAAACAAAAAATATAGCCTATTTGAGCCTATCTAACCCGATACATGATTCCACCGTCATATAGTTAATTACCCAACTTAGGGAACAACCCACCATAGGTTATAACACAAAAGGATAATTCGAAGTCACAGTTTCCCAACAATTAGAATAACCTCTCAAAGTTTTCCTGTAGAGTTTAAAAAATGATAATGAAAAGATTTTTAGTTTGAATGAGTGGTCAACTCCCAATCGAAACCATTAATCAAGGTCAAGATGGATTTTCATAAAATCCTTGGCTAAAAAACACTACATTCACCACAACCCAATGGCATGAAAAAATCATTTCCCACTCAGTTTGACTTAAAGGGAGAGAGTGAGGTATCAAGTTGAACTATCTCTGATCGATTTCCCACAAAACACTCAACATAGATGTTTGGTTCATTTTGAAATATTGGTCTAGTTCCTTTAGATGAAGGTACCTATCGATTTCTTGAATAATTCTCCCCAAATCCCATAACTAGAATTCAGTAACTTGTCAAAAAATGATTCCTTTAAACTATCATGCCTTGGTATGAAAATGGGCGCACACTCGATCCAACAAAAATGTGTCGCTACTTTTATAATACAATCCAAACTAAACAAATGTATTGAGTAACCTACGAATCAAAAACTGGGAATTAAGGAGATCACCCAAATTATTACATACACTGACATCCACAAGTGATACATTAATACATATATGAACATCTATGTATCATGATAGCGGGCTAAGCCCAAAGAATCATATCATGGAAGTTTTGATAATGGGAGACATATGGTATCCATGAGTGAATCCAAAGTATTAATACTTGGATAATGAATAATCTCCTTGGACTAAACCTGCCTTGATGAAAACCACTATTCGAGAGTGCACTCTGATGAAACTTTCTCACCATGACAGACAATGTTTAAATTAAGCACGATATATAACTAACACTGTCTCATTGTATCTAAATGATGTCATGATTTGGGAAATGAATTCTACATAATGCAGAGTATAGTAATAGTATTTAAACAACCTCAATACACAACCTTGGACACTTTTAATAAATCAAAACAATGATCTCAATATGGTTTCCACCCAACTATTAAAGGGAGGGATAAACGAACCACTAATAACCAAATTCCTCATGATGAATTTTCGATTCACCATATGACGCATCACCAAACTATACTAGATACCTTGACCACTCGAAGAATCCATTTGTCATTCAAGTATACCCATCAATTTACATCCATTAATAACAACATCTATAATGGTAGTGTAAAAAACAAAACATTACATCATTACACTACATCACGATCACCAACAAATTATAAAGCACACCGACCACAAGTGAAGTAAAGAGATTTATAGACCATATCGAAATAGTCATCCCAAGATGTGTTCCATATACATGGAAGGAAAATTATTACCATAATTGGAACATGGATTACCACCTTAAGAGTCTCCAACTATTTTCTTACTGGATGTGGAAACCTGTTTCATGGTACAGGCTCCATCACCCACTGAAGAAAGGCTCTGAATGTGACCATCATGATGTTATAAACTGTTAAATCGAAAAGAGAGACCAACTACCCATGCAAAACAGAACTAGATTCTGATTTCCTTATGATTTAAAAACTTCATTACTCCTGATATACATCTAATCATTCAATATAACTATGCATAAGAGCCAGAACAAACTGACTTGTGGGTCTGAACAGCCTATTAAGATTCAAACATCATCCAACGGATGGTGATGATTCATATTCCCTTAACACCTAGGCCCCTCTATCTCAGAGACACCAAATGATTTATATAAAACAGATCACAGATCCTAAAATCTCCATTACCATTTAACATCTCAACAGGGCACCGTGTGAATCAATGCATTATACACATGGATTTAAATAATAATGAAATATAATTTGATAGTTTAAAGAGTCTTATAATCCATGTGAGCCCCAATAATTTATGGACCATAATACGAACCAGATGATAGTAATATTACATAGTACTACTATCGTCTGGATGATGATGTGTTGATTTTTCACTACAAAAAAAATGATTAAGTGGGGTCACACAAACCACAAAGGGTTCAAACATTTGATAGTTTGGTCTACCATGTTGGAAATAAGTGGTTCACAATCCTCAAACCTATCATAAGGGTCAATCAATGGGAATCAAACCATTAGAAAAGGGGTCATTTTTAAAATATAATATTTCTAGAAGGGATAATAAACCCCAAACTAAACCTCAAACAATAAACATACCAAAATAAAATACCAAGGGATTTAATGATACAAGGGCTCTAATAACATTGATCTTGGCCATTTATGAATAAAAAATCATTGATACTATTAATAGATCATGCTGGAAACAGACACTAGGGTGACGGGACTATACTGTTGGTTCATGATAGAGAAGAAGAGTCCCATGTGTAGCACTCAGGATCCCTTGTCATGGCATGCTCATGATAACATTTAAGCCACCCATACATGACATATAATACTAAAATCACCACATAAGTCACCATTTTATGTGATTAAATTAGTATAAATTTAATTCTCTATATATCATAAAATATTCATTTTATATCTAATACTAGTTTGGAGAAATTTTTTTATATGTAACATTTTTTAGCAAAATCAACATGGCACATGAAAAGTTATAGTAAATATCATTTTAATGAATTCATTTTTAACTGAAATCACCTCAAAATTAAGAATTATATCATATAAATTAAATTTGAAAACATCATTAATTTATATATAAGCTTTCAGAATTATCCTAGTTAAAGAACATTTAAATTAAAATATAAAGAAGAGAAGACCAATTTGATTGTAACGGACATATTAATTAAATAGTGGCTCCAAAAAGTACAACTCAATGAAGATACATGTTCATTAATTAATTAAATAGGGGAAAGATCTATTGATATGGAACCATATGTCTATATTTATATCCATATAGATGGTTTTAGACACTTTAAATAACCATACATATATATTATTAATATAACCACATGGCGTTAAGTAGTAAGGAATAAGAGGTGAGGTGACCTACTAGTGTCTTGTTAAATAATTCTTGGTTCAAATAAATGAAATTCATTTTATTTCAAATGTTTTGATTCTCAATTTACCCTTAATGTGTTTATTTCATAAGCTTAAGGCACCATAACTGACTTACATGGGCTATGTCAATTTTATCTCATAACTGAATGCCCCAAATGACCAACCTGAGTCCAATTTTACATTTTGTAATTGACATATGGGTCCTCATTCTCTAGGTGATCATGTTATCAACCTTTATAAATACTAACAGTTTATTTTAAATTTAACATTTAACAACATTTATATATAAAATGGTATCATGGAATTTTAAAATTTTATACATAATTGTTCGATTATGTGGGTCACAAAATCCCAATTTATAAAGTTACCTAACACATCATAAATTGTAAATTGGGACCCATTAAATCACAACAGGTAATGTTACACCAAATATTTATACTACCAAATCCATTTATTTTTATGTGGGTTAATTTAATTAATGATAAAAAAATGTCAACATTGTTACAAATAATATCATATTTTTTACGGATTTATTTATTATATGTTTATGAAGAATCAGAATTCCATAAAACCATCAGAATGGACTACCTATTGGTTTATAAAACCATTGGAATTATAACTATTGGATTCAATATGGTATTGAATAATCACATGAACAGGATAAAATATTAGGTTCTAATTATATTAGGATATGTATTAATAAAATTTGTAAACATTTTTCCCTCTATAATTTCAACATACCACTTATATATATTCATTTCATTATTAATTTTTATCATAATCAACATATTTATTTAATATATTTGAAATATTATTTCAATAATTATACAATTCAATTACGATCAATCACACATTTCATGTTTTGAAATTCTTTTTGGTTTCAATAAAGGTTCAATAAATTTTAAAAAATGTTACCAACATGATTTCCTTATTAATGTCACTCATTAGTATAATTTTATCTCTATCCTTACAATGTGTAAGATAAATATAATATAGAAAATTATGAACCATGTTCTTCCAAACAGTCATCCTTTACTATATCCCATTGTTTGTGAATCAAAATAAGTCTTGAAAATAGTTACACTATCTCATTCTGGTTTTCGGCCACGAAACACCCAACGGCTCCGTATCCAATGATTGATGGACCTGCTTTCCAAAGGAAGGCGTTCGTCGGATGGTCTAACCGGCGACTCTTAAAAAATCATATTGGTCAATAGGATGGGAAGTCAGGATAAACACACCCTTTGGGGGGGTATTATTGCATGTTCCAAGACTCTCTTATATATTTAAGACATATTCATATGTTTGTGAATCGTTGGTTTATACCCAGACATAGCATCCACGGATTCAACCCTGATGGGCAACAGTCAACAGGACACAGGGGTTCGGAATCATTTATGCCCGAGGTTTACCATCCCTCGTTGGATTAGTGACCCCGAAGGGTTGGGACTCAATTGAGGTAGCACTAGGAGTGTCTTGGTGAACTGATGTGGAGATGATCGGATCGACTTGATGTTGGGCTTGAACCTCATGGAGGCTTCCTACGTACCTTGCATAGGAAGCAGGGATCAATGTCCACGTAGTTCGGATATACAGTTTAACGTCATGCTCGATGAGGGTAGAACTCGAAGCGAATAAATGACTGAGTGGTGGTCTTGAACCTCATGGAGGCTTCCTAAGTAACCTGGCTAGGAGGCAGGGATCAAAGTCTATATAGTTTACTAAGGTGTCGGGGAACTGACATGAAGGGAGACCAGGTGGTCCGATGGGTGGCGGGCTTGAACATCATGGAGGCTTCCTACATACCCTGTCTAAGTAGCAGGGATAAAATTCATCATAGTTCACTTAGGCTTGGGGATTATGCTATGGGGCAGCCTATATGAGGATGTCATGGTTGATGCTTACTCTAAACCCACGTGAGTCATGCTCGGTGTGAGAAAAAAGAGGCAGTAGGGACCAGAGGATCACATCGCGAAAGGTGCGTCCGTGAGAAGCGGAGTGGGGCTTACACATGAAGGTGGCCCAGGGTGATGGATTGGGGATTACACTCTGAGGAGGCCCAAATGTTCGGGGATTACTCTGAGATGGATTCCTGGAGTGACAAAGCCCAAAGGGAGAGGGAAAGGGGGGGTACTCTTGTCCCCATCTCCTCTATTATTCCTCGGGGAGATACCCGAGGATGTACCGATGTGCATAGGGACGGCTGCCTTCAGATGGTTATTCTTCCCCCTCTCTGGGGGGTGGGAAGTGCCCAACTACTGATGTGTGTAGTCCCCCATCCTTGAGAGTAGAGCTAGGAAGGGGGATCTCGGGCTCAGACCCCGCATTACCGTTGGAATGTGAACCCAGACATGCTTTGGGAATCCACCCAAGGGTCAGGGCAACCCCTTTGCCCCCGTTTACCATGGGTATGTGAACTCAAAATGGCGCGCTGATGCACCTGAAAGTTATACCATGCGGATCTAGTGGCTTTGGCGGAGGCCTCGGCTCGGGGCAAATAAATAGACCAATGAGGGAGTCGCAGAAGACCTGGTTGGATTGGAAGGATTTTACCTAGATCTGTAGATGAGAACACTGATGTATTTGGCGAGCCACCGAGATGTATGGGTGGTGTAACCCTTTGCATGGGGATGTGACACGCGGATGGAGAAGCCGTCTGCGATCCCGAGTGGTCCGCGGAATGTTTGGCGTCCGGCGAACCATGGTGGTTCGTGGCTTCAGCTTCAATCCGCGAACCAGGGTGGTTCACGGCTTCGGGTTCAATCTGCGAACCAGGGTGGTTCGCGTCTACGGGCTCAATCCATGAACCAGGGTGGTTCGCTTAGGGCTTTAGGCGGGAATCGGCGGCCAAGGGCGGTGCTGATCGGAGGCTCATCGGTTGGGGCATCGCCTGTAGAGGAGGGCGCTATGCGGTATGACAGAAGGGAAAAGAGGCATTAACTCCCTGGTCCGATGGGATGTCATCCGCGGAGGGAGTATAGTTCTCGGTTCTCCTTTTTTTGTTATTTTAGGTTCACGACTCGCCAAATTATTATGTGTTTTCCGATTTCTTCTTAATTCAGATACCTGCTATGGTTCACATATGGAAATTTCACTGTTTGCGAAATCTGAAGCCTTCCTTCTCCTTCTGAATCTCCAATGCCTCTGAATCTGATTCAAGTTCTCCAATCCATTCTTCTTTCCCCCTTGGTCTCCTTTTATAATGTGGGTAAAGGAATGTATCTATGGCCACATGGAACCTTTTGGGGAGTCCCATGACCAAATACATGGTTTACAGCTGATTTGGTCAATCCGTAATTCGTGGTGGGTATTGAACGCTCCTCCCTTCTGCGAGGTGAACTATGTGAGTGCTCTGTGGCTGAAGAATGTTCTTCCTCCATTCCACCAATGAATGCATGTGCGGCTTGAGCTGGTTGACGTGGTCCGCAGTTGGGGTGGTTCGTGATGGTGAACCAGACTTGCGCCCATCCTACCTCGCGACCGCGGAGCCTCTCCGCCTCCATTTCTTGTACGACAACGGTCCACAGAGGGGGGTGCCTCGTGGTTCCTGGCCACGTTGTGCATCCAAGGACCGGTTCGAGGACCGGTCCTTTGTGTCTCCTATGTTATTATTTTCCACAATTATTTGGGGAATTTGGGTAAAATTTCCTTTGCGGAATTTTTTTCCAGGACCCTACAAATGCCCCCCATTGGAATGGGGTCCGATCGGAACGAAGAAGAGTCCATTTCCGATGCAAAGTGGTCCTGAAACTGAGATGATCTGCAGTAGAAAGGTGGACCCGGTAGGGGAACACACCTATAAATACGGGGATCCCTCACTTGTCCTTTACCGAATTCTTCACGAAAACAGAGCTCTTTCGCCTCCGCGTGTTTTCCCCTTCGCAAAGTGCCTCATCCGCGAACCGACAGTAACTTCTATGAACAATTTATTCTTCGCGGCCACCTTCACCTGTGAAACGACTTCCCAACCACGAACCATTACTGTTAATTAATAAAAAAGAAAGTGATGATGGGTTGCAGAGGAACTTGGTTTGCGGTTTTGATGCTCCACATACTAAATATCTCTTGAACATTAAAAAGTATCTGAGTCTTCCAAATGAACATGGGATTGAATTTCCACGGAGTGACTTGGTTTGTGGATTCCTGGCCAACGCTCCGCGGGCCAGGGATTTGTGAACTGATTTCGCGAAGGTCCAGTTCACGGAATGATATCATTGTGAACCATCCTCCAAGGCCTCCTTGCAGATGCAGTTGTGAAGGTTGCATAACCATTCATTTTGGATATTCTTGTCCAGATTTTTATTCCAGACTGATTTCTCTCATTATGTAGGGAGAAAATATAGTTCCCCCTCATTCTACACTGAGGCCTACTGCAGTGTCCCTATCAACCACCTTAGAGAGACGTTCTTCTATGATTTCTTGAGCGGAGAGTGTCAAAGGGGACCCTAGCCGGTCCATCATTCCTGATGACGGTGCATTAAATAATATACTCTCTCCGGAGCTTCTGAGTTACCCATTATCTAATCGGCTTCCGCTCTACAGCTTCGATCTTTAGGACGACGACCCTATCCCCCATTCTTTTGCAGGTTTCCCTTCTCATTTCCTAGAAGTGCCTTTAAAATGCATTCAGGAAAACATTACCCAATCTGGGGAGATAATCTCGAATTTTGGTCCAAAAGACACATCTATTCTGTGGGGCTCTGTCTGGACCCAAAGCGATCAGTGAACTCAATAATTTTCTCAGAAATCTGTCCTTAAGGACTACCCTTCTATTATTAATCATTCTCGAAGGGATCCTGATGCGGGGTGGGTTCCCAGGTGGGATATTCGGTCCGGCGGGCTCTTCTCAAATGATTGGGCTTGGGCTTTCTGGGTCCATCACCAATGTCGGGAGCCTCCCAATTCTCTGGAAGCTGTCAACCTATACTCCGTAGTTTGGGCTTCCCAATTTGTTGTTTACCCACTGTCTTTGATCCTTCCTGATCTGTTCAGCAACTGGTGTTCATATACTAATACTTTCCTCCTTTCCCACGGTGAAGTCGAAATTAGTCTGTGGGACATCTACCAGATAGGAGGACTGGCGATTTATGGAGAGATGTATGATGATTTTTTCCCACTACCGATGCATGGGACAACATTGAACAGGTGCCTTTATTGGAGAAAGAGCTACTGACCATGGTGGAGCAGTCACTGGGTCAGGCCTTGCGTGCCTACTTGCTTATTCATTACGGCACTTGAATATGGTTATTTGTGAACTCCACCGGTCCTTCGCCGAAGATTAAGGGTCCCAGGACTCATCCTTCCCAGCAGTCGAGAATCATTAAAGGTTCTTACTGGGCAGTTTTGGAAGCATGCGACTACCTTTCATTGGGTTACAAGGCGCGCCTTGGTGTGTCACCTATACTCCGGTTGCCCGGTCCGTTTGCTATGTTTTTGAGCAGATGGCTATTTCCTTGTCGGGATGTTAGCCCAGGTGTCTAGGCTTGCACCTCGATGATGGCGGCCGAGTTAGAAAAGCGCCGCTTGGTGAATTTATCCATGCCCACTTAGGCCCGTATCTACAAGCTACTGAACCACATGCAGGTGGGCGGGTCACCCTACCGTCTAAGTGGGCCATTTCAATTTGTGTACGGCTGGGTGGCGGACCACTGTCGCTGTTATGAATATCATCACAAATGGACATCCTTCTTCCTACCTTCCGGCCTACGCTACTGGATATAGTCGGGGTTCTATTGAACTCTCTCAACTCTAGTGAAGTCCTCAAGCTCCTGAGCAACTTCTCCCAGTTAATCTTCACTCGCTACCCCGCCCCTTCCGGTGTCTTAATCGACAACCGCCAGGGGATCCTGGAGGAGCACTATTACATGGTCTCCCTGCAGGACAGGTTTTTGTCCGTACGGATCGACGATGTTTCTTTAAGCGAGTTGTACATCCTGTATTGCTTTTCTCGCCAGTTCGGGTGCATGCAAGTCCAAGCTTCCCTCCCCCCTCCTCGGGCCCAAGGACTACATCCAACCATACTTCGTCAGTGGTGGCTGATGCTGATGCGGGTGGATCTGACACAAGAGTTCCCCTTCCTGATACGAGCGAGGCTACCATCCTTTCCCTGGAATATGCAAAGAAAAGGGTAAAATACTATCCTGATGAGATCCTAGGGAAGGCTATCTGGAAGACTCCCAAATCAGGAGGTATGGTGGCTGTTGCGTCCACTACACCTTCCTCATCAGTTTCAAGGGAGGATCGACTAATGGATTGCCGATCATAGTGATTCAAAAAATATTCCTCTCTCAACCCTACGGTGGCCGCAGTTCGGGCATGTTCAACCTTCTTGTGCGTGGATGAGGGTGACCCAGTGGTGTAGGGTCCCACCGAGACCACCCCGGAGGTTCCACAAGTCGATATCGGGCTTTGCAACTTGGTCCCCAAGCCTGAACCAGGGTTAGGAGCTCCAGACTTTCCAGCTTCAGAGAAAACTTCTAGTGAGCACACCTCTGCGCGCGCTTCTATGCCATACTTTATTCTCATGTCGTCCAGTGAGGATACCAATGATCCTCGCATCATGGCGGACCATAGGGCAGTGCATAGGTGGGCCTGGCCCCGAATGTGTGAGATCATCACCGAAACCCCCTTAGCCAAAATGGAAACGAAAATCGAAGCTCTTCGTCAGCTCTTCCTGGGTTTGGGGATGGGTGGATTTGACGATCGGCACATCCATTCTCTTTCTTTCCAAATATTCATGGCCCGCGAGGAAGCTATCACTAGTGAATGGATGCTCGCTCACTTCGAGACCACTCATTTCAGGGCCCGAACCTTGGAGAAAACCACAACAAATCTCCATCAACTAATAGCACGGGAGGCGATCTCCCGAGATCAGGCGGCCATCATATTCTCCGAGTTGCATGCATGCGAGGAACGCGCCGCGATGCTGAGGGTTCAGTAATCAGCTATGACTGGTCATCTTGAAGTCACTAGAAAAGGGATCAACAATCTTGAAACCACAGTGGAGTGTATCCGTCCGGTGGTTGAGGCTAAGACCAGGGCGAAGGCAGTGTTGGAACAATCCTGCAACGGCCTTCGCCGCACAGTCACTGATCTGGTGGGGAGAGTAAGTCAGGCTCCTTTATAACTATCAGAGCTACTTTTGTATCCCCTGTTTAACTTACCCCTATATCCCCCTTTCTTTTTTGTATAAAGGAGAGACCCCAGCTTGTGGACATCCTCCTTTTTTTCCTTCTAAATGAAATAAAGTCTCCATTAATCACTCGTTGTTGTGGAATTTGATTGTTACTTAGAACAATTATTGTGAATATAACAATTCACTGAATCAGAAGTAATCATAACTCAGGAAAACAAGCTCTAATTGTTTCTTGGCCATGGGATCCAACGAGCATAGTCTGACTATTTCTAGGGTTTTATAGGAAACCCCCACAAACTTTTTTGACTTTTTCTCTTTTAGTGCCCTTATTTTTCTCGGTCCCATTCTGTATAGACCTAGCAGGTATAACCCAGCTTTTTATTAGGTCCCCTTTTTGGGGTCTTGGCCCAACAGGCTTTGTGCCTCTTTATTCAGTGAGCGGTTTAAGGTCTCGCTGACAAGACCATCATTAATAATGTTTTAGGTCGAACAAAATTGACCAAATATGGTGGGGCGAGGGCCCCAATAGGGTTCAACTGATTAAAATATGTCTTAACACCCTTCAAACGCACGTGGGGAAAACATGTTGAATTTGAGCGGCATGCAGTGCATGTCTCAAGTCATTGGATCTGTGTCGGCATACAGAGGTTGGAAGATCATTGCTTAAGGGAAACATGCCTTTGGTAGACGGGCCAGGGGAAATCAATATGTAGAGCCGCTGAGGGAATGGTATGCATAGTCATACAAAGGTGTCCTTAAGTCAAAGACTTATCCATTTCTGATGGCTAGGGGACTTCATGGAAGTTCGGAATATGGAAACCACGAAGGGTGGCATGGGAAGAAATGAAAACCACCTGGGGTGGCCCAGAAGCGGAGTGTGACATCTGAAAGGGTTTTGGGAACATCTTTACTAATCAAGAGCGTGGTCCGGAGACCACCTCCCTACGCATTTAGTTAGAGTAAGTGATGGTTGAGGCTTGATGCAGTTTAAATTCATGCAGCTGGGACATCATCTGAAATGGAACGACTTCTCATGGTTTTCAGTAATCTTGTCAAAAAAGTTCTGCCACATTAAGGTAGGATTGTGGAAGTGGTTGGTAATATGTATCTAAGAGGGTTTCCGAATCCCGAGATAGAAATGGGAGTTCCAAGGCCAAGAGGCGTACAGAGAGAAGCATTTCCCAAGGAAAAATTTCCTTTAGTAGATGGTCCATGGGCGATCAATATGCAGAGCCGCTGAGGGCATGGTATGCATAGTCATACAAAAGATTCCTTATGTCAAAGGCTATCCACTTCTGATTGACGATCAACTTCAGGGAAGTTGATATTTGGAACCACCGGGGGTGGCTTATGAGAGTTCGGCTTTTTCTGAGTACAAGTTATTATTTATGATGAGAGGGTGCTTGAATATGGGGGAAATATCTAGTCTAAACTTTATGATAATGGGTGAAGTAATTATTTCTCATGCTGGTGTGAGGTGGTGGTTCGTGCAGGTCTGACTCGTGCACTGCAAGACAGAGAAAATCCTCTGTTCCTTACTAAACCAGTGATGGGTTTGACCGTGTAGTTTAACGTCATGAGGTAAGGACGAAGAGAATTATTGAAGGTTGCTATGCAGTTTAACGTCATGCAGCAAGGAAGAATTCCATGAAGTTTAGTGTCATGAGGTAAATACAGGGATATCTTTAAAGGTTTCTGTGTAGTTTAACATAATGCGGCGAGGACGGGGGCATTATTGCGAAGGCTGCTCTTCATCAAAATATAACTGGTCTTGAATACCTCAACATTCCCCAGGCGTGGAAGGGGGTTGATTGGTGTAAATCATGGTTCCTGGGCTTCTTGGATCAGGAGAGGTGATATGGGGGCTCTGAGGCCAGTAAGCGTACGGAGCTAGGAAGAGTATCTCCTGTGGAAATATTGCCTTTGATGGACGAGCCAGGGGCTATCATTATGTAGATCCGCTGGGGGCATGGAATGCATAGTCGTAAAACGGTTTCCACGGGTCAATAACTTTCTTCTTCTGATGGTCGTGAGTGGTGATGGGGATCCGCGATTGTCCGGGCCACGAAGTCTATCATCTAGTGAGAAATGCCTGAACATGTAGGGGATATTCGTCCCTGGATGCTATTAAAGCTTAAAAATCCCCCCTGCGTAGATTTATCTTTCTCTCGGGGGTGTGCCTTCATTCCGTGCAGTTTAACGTCATGTGGTAACGACGAAGTACTCCTAGTTTATCGGTCATAGAGCTCGGACCATTGGTGACTCTTTCTATAGTCACTCGAAGGATAACTGGGTCAACATGTTCTGATATACTTATAATATGGTGGGGGATTAAGGTCGTAAACTGGAACTTTGAGCTTTCTCGGATCAGGAGTTATAGTGTGGGGGCTCTGAGGCCGGTAGGCGTACAAAGCTAAGAGGAGTACCGCCCGAGGAAATATTTCCTATGATGGGAAATCCAGAGGCTTTCATTATGTAGTGCCGCTGAGGGCATGGTATGCATAGTCATACAAAGGTGTCCACGGGTCGATGAATTTCCACTTCTGATGGCCATGAATAATTATGAGAATCCGTGATTCCTCCTAGTCCAGAGTTCAGCATGTGGGGATAATGGTGTCTGGGTATACAGAAAACATCTTGACTGCAATTTTCTGTTGAGTCAAAGTATCATAGTCTTGGCTTGATGTTTTTTAATGCAGTTCACTATGTGAACCACTGACAGACACATAGGCTATCCAGAAAAGGATATCCTGGAAACATCTGGTTGTGAAAAGGATAATGAACTTGTAAACCACTTCGCCATAAACTTCTGGATCAAGAGGTATGGTATAAGGGCTTTGAGGCCGGTAAGCATACGGAGCTAGGAAGAGTGTCCCCTGTGGAAATCTTGCCTTTGGTAGATGGGCCAGGGGATATCAATATGTAGAGCCACTGAGGGCATCGTATGCATAGTCGTACAAAGGTGTCCAAGAGTCAATAAATTTCCACCTCTGATGGCCATGAGTGGTTATGAAGATCCATAATTATCCGGGTAGTGGAGCCTGATGTATGGAAAGGATGTATCAAAATTTACAAGGAGTATCTCCATCTCGTATCTCCATGTGTCCTGGTAGGGTCGCGACGAAGTCCGTGCAGTTTAACGTCATGCAGTGAGGACAAACTTCATGCAGTTTATCGTCATCTGCTACGGACTAAGGTGACCGAATGTGAAAGAAAAACAGGGGTCTCCGTAGTTTAACATCATGCGGTGGGGAAAACTTCCGTGTATTTTAATTTCATTTGGTAAGGACGAAGATATACACCCATTGCAGGTCTGGTCCATACACGGGGGAAGGGTCATTTTTAACATCATCGTTCGTGCAGTTTAACTTCGTGCGGTAAGAAAGAGTAGTACACCCCGTGCAGTTCTGGTCCACACACGGGGGAATAAAGGATATTTTCTTGAAGTGGCTAGACCAAGATAGGGGATTCTAGCATCACTAAGTATCCTGTGAGGGCTGGAATCAAGCCGTACGTAGTTCTCTGTAATCCATACACCCCGTGCAGGTCTAGTCCATACACGGGGGGAGGGGAATTCTTAATTCTTCTTCATCCGTGTAGTTTATCATCATGTGGTAAGGACGAACTCTATGCAGTTTTAACGTCATGCGGTGAGGACATGAATACACCCCATGCATGTCTGGTCCTTACACAAGGGAATGGGCACTTTTATTTTCCTTTTTGAGGTGGCAGTGCCAGGGTGTGGAATTTTGGCGTCACTATGTATCCTGTGAGGGCAAGAATCAAGCCTCATGTAGTTCTTTGAAAGATGATACACCCTATGCAGGTCTGGTCCGCACACAGAGGAAGATGGATTTTTTTTGAAGTAGATGGGCCAGGATAGGGAATCCCGGCATCGCTATGTATCTTGCAAGGGCAGGAATCAAGCCATACGTAGTTCTGTGAAAAGATGATACACCCTGTGCAGGTCTGGTCTGTACACATGGGAAAGGGGACATTTTTTTTGATGTGGCTGGACCAGGATAAGGAATCTCTATATCACTACATATCCTACAAGGGAAGGAATCAAGCCGTACGTAGTTCTGTGAAATCCATGCAGTTTAACGTCATGCGGTGAGGATGAGGTCCATACAGTTTAACGTCTTGTGATTAGGACGAGGTGGAATTATTTGATTCTGTGCAGTTGAATGTCATGTGGTGAGGATGAGGTGCTTGGAATTTTAATTTCATACAGCTCGGATGATGTCCATCTCATTTTTTTTTCATCCGTGCAGTTTATCATCATGCGGTAAGGATGAACTCCATGCAGTTTAACGTCATGCGGTGAGGATGTGAATACACCCCGTGCAAGTCTGGTCCGTACACGGGGGAATGGGCACTTTTATTTTTCTTTTTGAGGTGGTTGGGCTAAGGTGTGGAATTCGAGCGTCACTACGTATCCTGCGAGGGCAGGAATCAAGCCTCATGTAGTTCTTTGAAGGACGATACACCCTGTGCAGGTCTGGTCCACACACAGAGGAAGAGGGCATTTTTTTGAAGAGGCTGGGACAGGATAAGGAATCCCGGCATCGCTACATATCCTTCAAGGGCAAGAATCAATCCATACGTTGTTCTGTGAAAAGATGATACACCCCGTGCAGGTCTGGTCCATACACTGGGGAATGGGGACACATTTTTTTGAAGTGGCTGGGCCAGGATAGGGAATCCTGGCGTCGCTACGTATCCTGCAAGGGTAGGAATCTAGTCGTATGTAGTTTTGTGAAATCCGTGCAGTTTAACGTCATGCGGTGAGTACGAGGTCCATATAGTTTAACGTATTATGGTTAGGATGAGGGGGAATTATTAAACTCCGTGGAGTTAAACTTCATGCGTGGAGGATGAGGTGCTTGGAAATTTAATGTCATATAGCTCGGACGATGTCCATACAGTTTAACATCATGTGGTCAGGACGAGGAGCTTGGAAGTTTAGTGTCATACAGCTTGGATAATGTGTACATCTCATTTTTTTCTTCATCCGTGCAGTTTATCATCGTGCGGTAATGACGAAATCCATGTAGTTTAACGTCACGCGGGAAGGACGTGAATAATTCTTGGTCTCTATGCGAAATACTTCATCAGGAATCTCGAATTGGTAGAAGCTGTAGTGAATTTCCCATCTATGGAGATCAGGGTGTATGCTCCTTTGGAGTAGACCTTGTGTATAACATATGGTCCCTCCCACTTGGGCTCCAGCATTGGAGGATTCTTTCCGGGTATCATTGGGGTCCGGAGGACCATAACTAATTATCCTACCAAGAAAGACTGGAGGCAGACCTTTTTTTTTGAAGGCTCGTGCGATCCGGTTCTGGTACACTTCTAGGTGGTGCAGAGTGTGCATCTTCTTCTCATCTATTTGTTCCAATTCACCTAATCGCTTTTCTGACTTCCCATCATCATATAATCGATAAAAGATGGCAATACAGACTTAAGAATGTTAGAGTTCATTGCGCAGGACCGCCTCCGTGTCGTACACCAATGAGTACGGGGTCGACCGAGTAGTGGTGCAGATTGTGTTTCGATATGCCCCTGATGCATGGAGGAGTTTATCCGGCCATGACTTCTTGTCGTTGTCCACCATTTTCTGGAGGATGTTGGACATGGTCTTGTTGAAAGATTCTATTTGTCCTTTTCCAGCTACGTGGTAGCATGATGTGTGGTTAGCCTTGATACCATACTCGTGGTATAGCTTTTCTAACTCAGTAGAGTAGAAATTGGTGCTGTTGTCCGTTAGTACGGTATGAGGGACACCAAATCTAGTGATGATATTGGTCTTCGCAAAGCTGAAAATATTTCTTTCCCCGACTTCCTTGACGGGTATGGCTTCTGCCCATTTGGAAAAGAAGTCAGTCACCGTGAGGATATACTTCAGCTGTTTGGTCGTGGCGGGAGGATATGGTCCCACGACATCTATCCCCCATATGGAAATGGCCAGGAATAATTAGCTTGATGATGTTAATCTAGGGGCTTGTGTATGAAGATGGCATGAATCTATTATGAGTGGCATTTTTCAGTAAAACGCTCGTAGTCTCATGCCAAAGTGGGCCAGTAGTACCCAGGATTTTAAATTTGATGGGAGAGCTTGGTCCCTAGTTGATGTGCTCCACATGCTCCAGCATTTACTTCAGTCATGACGACATCAGTTTCTTCTCCGTCAATGCATCTGAGGTTCACTCCATCGAGGCCTCATTTGTAGAGGACCTCTTGCTGACCTACACCACCATATAGGACAAAATTGGTTGCCCATCTCCATATTTGCTCTTGTTTAGCCCTGTCTGATGGAAGATCTCCCCGTTGAAGGTAGTTCGTGACGGTGGTCATCCAGCCAGTAGCAGGAGCATATGGCTCGGGGACAGGACTGACTTCGTGGATCTCTTCCGTCTAAGATTGAACAAATGTAAATACTATTCGACGTTGAGAAATACTGATAACCGTTTCATCTCGGTCTGGGTTGGCTTGGGTTGTGGCTGCATTGGCTAATGCATCAGCTAGAGCGTTCTGGGACCGGGGAATATAAGTCAATGTTGGTTCTGTGGATAACTCGGCCATTATCCGTTGGACATGGTCAAACAAGGGGATCAGATCCTCATTTTTAATAGCATAGTCACCATTGATTTGCTTGATGACCAGTTCCGAGTCACCTTTTACCTTAAGGTGTTATACTTGTGTCTGGAGTGCGAGCTCCAGGCCTGCAATGAGGGAATGATATTCCGCTTTGTTGTTTGTACATCCCTCTGACATGAGGAAGGAATACGAGAAAACTGCCTTTTTTGGGGACACGAGTGTTATCCCCAGACCCACATTGTTGAATCTTGGATCCTCCATCCTCTTCCACGTGGGGCATCGAGACATTCCGTCAAAGTACATTTCCCATGATGGGACCTTCTCTTGAACCGAGAAGATATCTTCATTAGGTAGTTCACCGTCTGGTGCAGTGGTCCTTGTTGAATGGTTCTCTGCTAGAAAGTCTTCTAATGCCTGGCCCTTGATGGATTTTCGAGGCACGAACCAGATGTCGAACATTAGCAAGATGACCGTCCATCGGGATAGGTGTTTGGTTAGCATCGGGTGACTAATGATGTACTTGAGCGGGTTACTCCATGAGATCAAATGGACCTGATGATGCTGTAGATAATGTCACAGCTTTTGAACCACGAAGTCCAAGGCCATAAATCTCTTCTTGATATTTGAGTGTTGAGTCTCAGCATCAATGATGGTTCAACTGAGGTAATAGATACTGTTTTTGCTGGCGGCGTCATTCTTCTGTGTGAGGAAGGCTCCCAATGACCATTCTAGGGCCTTCACATATAGAATGAGAGGCCTTCCTTCAACCGGGGGAATGAGCATCGGTTGGGATAAGAGGTACTTCTTCAAGTTGTCGAACGCCTCTTGGCAGTCATTCGTCCACAGGTACGTGACCCCCTTCTACATCAACAAGGTGATGGGAAAACATTTTCCCGCCAGGTTGGCTATGAACCGCCTAATATAGGCTAGGTTCCCTTGGAATCCCCTTAGCTCAGTGAGATTTAGAGGGTGTGGAAGGCTAAGGATCGCCTTCGTCTTCTCAGGGTCGACATCGATGTCGCGATGGCATACGACGAAGCCAAGGAATTTCTCTAAGGTAACCCCAAAGGCGCAATTCAAGGGGTTCATCTTCAAGCTATGCTGTCGGAGCTTGTTAAAGACGGTATCAAGGTCCGAAAGGTCATCGTAGCGCTGTCTGGACTTGACTACTAGGTCATCCACGTAACATTCAATGAATTTCCCTAGGAACTGCTTAAAGATCTGATGCATGGTATGCTGATACGTGGCGCCAACATTCTTGAGACAAAAGGGCATGACCCTATAACAGAATACCACTTAAGGGGCCCTAAAGGCAGTGGCTTCTTCGTCCTCTTGGGCCTTACTAATTTTATTATATCCGGAATAACCGTCCATGAAGGATAGAGCCTCATATCTGGTCTTCGCATCAATTAACAACTCGGTGATAGGAACAGGGAAGTCATATTTCGTACAATGCTGATTAAGGTCTCTGAAGTCAATGCAGATGCGGATTTGTCCATTCTTTTTCTTGATAGGGATGATGTCGGCCAACCAAATGCGGTACTGGAACTCCCTGATGAAGCCTGCCTTAATGAGCTTATCAACTTTAGCCTCTATCATGGAAGCGTGTGAGGGGTGGGTCCTTCTTGTGGCCTGTTTCTAGCCCCGGTTGCCACTTAGAAGACCTCGGTGATGCGTTGCAACCTCGGGATCGAGTCCTGGAATTTCCATGTAATTCCGTGGAATGACATCCCGATGTTGCCTTAGGATAGAGGTTTATACTTCTTGTTCCTCGGGAGACATGGAAGCACAAATGAGAGTGGGCCTCAGGTCTTCTTCGGTTCCCAGGTTTATTTCCATGAGCTCATCCACAGTGGTGGAGATACCCTCCTCAAATGCGGGAGGTGCATCTCTGAGATCTTCCCCCTCTTCTTCTCTGAAGTCCTCATCTTCTTGATCTGATGAGGAGAGAGTTTCCGGTCTGAGCCGTCGAGGGTTTGAGGGAGAGGAATCATGGGCATCTCTCCTTGAGTATTCGTTCCCAAGTCGAGGGTTTGAAGACTTTCCTGCATTGTTGTGCTCGGCCATCGTGGCTGAAGTCTTGAGGACATCTGCATGTGTGTCTGGACATAAACTCCTACTCTCAACATGGTTGATGGGTAGGACATAATCTCTGCCAAGCTGCCTGAGGGGGTCATCGGGGCCCATTTCCAGACCATTTGGAGCGGGGATCCAGTCAATGCCATCGACCAAGGCTTCTTCTTCTTTTGCTCATAGAACCCGACGTCAATGTAATGTGACTCAGAGAGCTCAAAAGGGGCCTTGTCGGCATGCAACATCCTGATTTGTCCATTGATTCAGTACTTGATACACTAGTGGTAGGACGAAGGAACATCCATGTGCTTATGGGGCCATGTCCTTCCAGTAGGGCAATGAATGTTGTGCTCTTCCGGACCACCAGGAATTCTGTGTAGGCTACCAGGTCACCAAAATGGGTCTTTAGCTTAATCTGTCCAATTGGTTTCTCCTCACTCTTGTCCTATCATAACAAAGTTGTGGATGAGGGAATTAGATCTTCCTCATTATAGACCATCTTACGGAGTGTCTGTAGGGGAAGGAGGTTAACACTAGAGCCATTGTCTATAAAGGCTTTTCAAGTCTAAATACCATTCGGTGTGTCAGACACATATAGCGGTCTGATGTTTCCCTACATGATGGCATCTTCATCCTGATCGGTAAAGGAAATCACCGAATTACATTCAGTCGGGCCAGTCTCCGTCCGGTAAATCTCGGCGGCAGCTACCTCGACTTCAAATTCATGGGGGCTGATCAAAGATTTGATGAGATCCGCCCTAAGGTTGGATGAAAAAAATAGGGCATCCAGGATTGACAACTTGGCTGGTATTGACGCCAGCTGCTTAAGGATGTCGTATTTTTTCTCCAGCAATCGATGCTTCTCTGTTGGCGGGAGAGTCTTATCGGGTGCTTTGGGAGCTGGATGATTTGACGAGGAGGGACCGACTACGGGGTCAGATGTCGATGGTGTTCCCAAGTTCTGAAGACTTGGCCTGGACGGTCTTTTTTTACACCCTATGTGACCAGACACGTGCTCCTCCTCTGGTGGGTATCGTAAAATAACAGGACCAAAGTTACTGCTTGTGGAGGTGGAGGGGCATTCCCTCTCTTGCTGAGTCCGATGAATTTCCCTCCCAGAGGTTTCCGCAATATTGACGGTCTTGGCTGGGGTCCAACCGTAGGGTTGGTTTCGGCCGCAGTTGTGCCTCCCCTGGTATCCCCTACCTCTGTGATTCCTCCTCCCAGCTCCTCGTGCAGGAAACTCGGGTTCGTAATCATACCCTTCATCAGGTAATGATTCCATGAGATGGATGACGTTGATAGAACCAAAGACTCTCTATTCATCCTCTAATAGGTCAACGAGGTCGGTTGTCTCTGATGGTGCCGTTTGGTGGGTCGGTGCCAGTTGTGCCAGATTCGAGTGCATGAAATCCGCCAGGGTTGGGACTAACTTTGACCTCGTCCCGGACTGCTCCTCTTGTGATTGTTTCCTCCTTCGACTACGTCCGGATGACCGACTTGTGTAGGGTTTTGAGGCCGATGTGGTCGACTTTGAGGTTCCAGGGGCTGCTGGTGGCAACGCTGGCTGCTGTAGTTGAGCTCGAAGTATGCCATGGGCTCAGTTGATAGTCTTCCGAGTCATCCATTTTTCAAATTTCATCCCCTATTTGCCGGTGACTTTCTGAGACCCCTCCTCTTTATTGGAGTCGGTGGTAGAGATACATGCCACATGTGCTGGGGGTGGCCCCTAATCGACTTGTCCAGAATCTACCATCCACTGCAGGAGGTCTTTGAAGATGAATCACTCCCGGATATTGTTCGCCAACATCCGATGGTAGGGGCAGTAATCTGGCATGTCATTGCGGCCAACTTTTTCAGGTCACCTCGGCTCCGGGAGGTAGAGAAAGTTGTAGTTCATGGCCGCAATAAAGTAGCCACAAACTTGATCGTCTCGGAACGAGTATACTTTTTGTCTTCGCTCCTCATACTAGTTCCACTTCAGTCCTCACTGATCGTCCCGTTTAGGTGGGGGCGGCCGCTGATATGCAGGGGGCCCTTTACGATTTGGTGGAGGCCTGACGGTGGAGTGGGCATAGGGGCAGGCTTGGGTGTGACAACAGACGATTCATCTATAGGAGATCTCTTCACCAGAGCCTGCAAGGCAATTCGGGAAATTGAATTTGTCCGCTGTAGGGAGTCCTCAATTCTCTGGGCAATGGCCGAGAGATGGCGGAAGCCAGTGGTGCACTCCACCGGTATGAGCGGTGTTCGCAGCTCATCTCTAATATTTTCGATGCATATTTCTAGCATCTCATCTTGATGCATTGTCCTGTTCAGAGAATAGGTAATACCTTTCCATATGGTGATTAAATATGAGACCCTCTCATTCTCCCTCTGCTTGCAGTTCATGAGATCGATGACCGTCGTTTTAGGCAGTGTTGAGGTGAAGTGGAACAGGAAATGCTGTCGGAGGTCCTCCCGGCTCTTTATTGACTAGGTCGGCAGAGTCGTATACCAGAAAAAGGTGGATCCTTGCAATGTTCGCACGAAGCATCTGATTTTCACTGCTTCTTGTTGTTCCAGAGTCCCCATCATTGTGTCACAATAGGAAGCGTAGTGCATCAAATGCTGCTCCGGATCGCTTGGTCCATTGAACATAGGGAATATATGGCTCCCTAAATTGGTTGGAGGTGGTTTATTGGTCACCCAATCTGGGTAGGGTTTCCTCTCCGACTTTATCAGAGTGCACCGACCTTCCATCGCTTCCAATCGAGCTGCTAGTGCCTCGATGGTGTTGGTGAGTCCTTGTTTTACATCCTGCTGGTCCCGGTCCTGGGAAGGCGTAGCCCGAGGGATTACCTAAGGATCCGGATTGGCCGGTACCAAGGGTTAATATTCCATTCATGGTACCCTCGGAGGGTTTGGGCGTACTTTCTCCAGATTCCACCTATGTGGATGGAAATCCTGGTATTTATCATCCACATTTTGGTAGTTGGACGAACCAGGTGCCTCATTGGGCATGAGCCCTGATCGTGCTCCTTTTTCTGGGGCAAGCCTTAGCATTTGAAGTGCACATGCCGGGAGTGCGTGACGTGGCTCTTCTTGGGATGCACCTTCAATAAGGTCGTTAATCTGGAGCATCTCGGTGTTAATCCGCCTCAACTCTTTCATCTCTTCTTCCTGTCGAGCAAACCTCTCTTCGAGCATGAGTGGATCATTTTTATCGAGAGAGGGTAATGGGTTAAGGGTAACCATTCCTTTATTCTTATCCTTGTTAGAAGCTCGCAGGGTAGGCGGAGGGAGGTTAGCTGAAGGGGTGGCCATATTTAAAGCAGCCCTCTAGTTTCGAGTGTGCACACCTGAGGGTTCATTGTGAGTTATAGTCTGACCGGAACCATCGTCTCCTGATCCGTCTGGATTTTCATTTTCTCCTGTGTCACATGCGGGGTTAGCCTTTATGGTGTTGATGATAGCATATTGCGGGGTAGAGGGGACGTCATTTTCCAAATATGAAGAGGATGTCCAGCGTCTTCAGCTGGCCTTCCCTTTCATGACCTAGGATTTCCCCCAGACTTCTTGACAAAGGGTGAAGCGAAGAGTTCATTGATGCGACCTTATGGTGCGACTTCCTCTCAGAGGGGATGATGATTCAAATGACAGGATAGGACAAGAACTTCCTCTTCTGACTGTCCTCCCTAGATGAGAGAATACCGACTCTCATGGGGGAGGTTGTTGTTGAGGGGGTAATAATGACCCCAGCCCTGAGGGCTGGGGATGGCTCCGTTCCCTGGACGTTGAGTCTCTTCCCGGTTTTATTGGTCTTACGGGGGCATTTTTTATTAAAAATTACCCTAGCCCTGCAGGCTGGGGTTGACCCTGGATTGCGGCAGTAGCTGCGGCTATCGTGACCTACCTGATCTCACGTGCCCCCATCCAGGGGTGAACCGGATCTGGTGCCGAATTCACCTGTGGATCAGTCCCGTTTGGTGAGACAGGCAGAGATCATTGATTGTCCTCTCTTAGGCGAGAGGCCTGCTGTATGCTTTCGGTGGCCTGATTCAGGAGTTTTTGAACGGCTCATTCATGCCGGGCCTGATGCTTCTGGGAATACTCGAGGCCCGACTCTGTTGGGTGTGTTTCCCTTCCGGAATAGGGGGTCCACCCAATTTCCTTCTCTATGTGATGACGTTACACGATACCATGTCGAACGGGTTCCCTTGGGCGGGGAGTGGAGTGAAATGCAGAGCTCCATATTCCCCCCATCCCCTGATATAGACTCCTGTCGGAGCGTCACTGATGAGGCGGCGCAGTTCATGTTGTGTATGGAGGCAAGTTGCCTCCATATTCCATTTGCGCCTCTCAGTGCGTTGTTGTCGCATCAAGGAAAGGGCCTCCAGGTCGATGTGACGCATGAGGTCCCCTATCATCTTTACATGGTCTACATACCCGTCATAGGATAGGATGCTTGAATTCAGCCGGTGAAGGGTCCTCCATATATTATGGCGGATGCCATGCATGAATTCTTCTGACAATTCTCTGGGTATGTCAAACTAAGAGGTGGCCGTGGTCCAAAACATGACTGGTATATCATTCATGGCCAGATGTTTCCTCATGTGCAGCTTATCGGCATATTCCTCCACCAGTGATTCCTCTACCTTGTCAGCCCAACAAAGGATTTCACTATAGTCGGAGGCAATGGGACCGGTAGGTATGAAATTGTCTTGTGGGCGTTTACGAGTTGGTTCAGAAGATGAACGCGGCCCTGTAATGGCTCTTGATCGAATAAGGGCATAGTTAGCGTCAAGCAGGGAATCTAACATGCTCGATCTCGTCCTTCTGAGTTCCTCGACATATGAGGGTTTTTCGGTGCTTGACTCGGCAAGATGAGGACCTTCATATCGATATAATATGTCATCACGGGGAGGAACTTCGCAATTACGGCTGTAATGGGGAGGAATACCATTATTTCTTGATGCTTCACTACATAGGGGACTTTTGCAGTGCACACCCTGGGGAGGACCTCCAAGGCATGTTGCAGCAAGGGGGGACCTTCTGGCTGTGTAGCGTCATTACGGGGAGGACCATCGCAAGAACTTCCTTCATGGTGAGGATGAACATCATGGCTTGATGTTCGACGTGCATCCTGGGGAGGACCTTCAAGATATGTCGCGACAAGGGGAGGACCTTCTTGTTTCTTGGGGCCATTGCGGGGAGGACCTTCGCAATGGAGGCCATGGTGGCGAGGACTACCATCACAGCTGTGGGAATGGTGAGGAATACCATTATAGCTACCGTAGGGAGAATATTTGTGGGATACATCCTGGGGAGGGCCTCCAGAATGTACATCAACGAGGGAGGGCCTTCTCGTTGCTCGACGTCTCTACAGGGAGGACCTCCGTTATCAGGGTGGTGAGGACTACCACCGTGACCTGATGCCGGGCTGCGTGGACTACCGTTGCAGCGTAACCCCTAGGGAGGACCTTCTAGGCAGGCTACGACAAGGGGAGGACCTTCTTGTCATAATGAGACGTCACTATGAGGTGGGCCTCCATAGTTGTGACGATGATAGCGAGGACTACCATCACAATCTGTGGTCCCACTACATGGAAAGTTATTGTATCGTACACCCCAGGGAGGACCTTTAGGGTGGACCGCATCAAGTGGAGGACCCTCTTGATCCTTGATCTTCTGGTCACGTGGAGGGTTTACATGACTCGCATCAAGAGAGAATCTCTCGTGACTGATCGTTATATGCCCACGGGGGAAGACCCCATGGGTTCTTTGGGGAGGACCTTCAGAGGTGCTGGTAGCGACATTGCAAGGAGGACCTTCGCAATAACTGCTACTGCCAATCCCATAATATGGTAATGGTTGGACAAGGTTTTGCACCTTTGTGGCACACTTAGCGGCGTTTGAGACCCCAGATTCCAGCATAGATGAGTCATGAACACGCTCTTTATTTTCCGGCTGTCTTCAGCGCATTTAGGGTGCTCTTTTACGGGCAGCAGGGACCGTCTTCTGTTGATAACGACATTCACCTTTGGGTCCCGTCATGTTGTTGGGATACATCGACGAACATATTGACTTTTTGCAGGGATATATGCCTACTCTGGAGCATCCACCGTGATGGACGAGTGTCCCCAGTTGGAACGAGTGAAGTTTCTCGATCTGGTTGCCCTTGCGTCATGGAATATAGCCAAAAACCCTCCTGGGCTGAATCAGGGATGCAGATCTGCTCCGAGGTGGCTATCTCGTCTCTTAGATGAGTCGCCTCAATTGGGGAGACGGGCTCCCGGTCCCGAGTCCTTGCTGTTTCCACTGATGCAATCAAATGATGGCATGTCTGCAAGATATGATCTAGGATCGATACCTGCTCCTCCATTATTGCCAGGATATATAGAGAGACATCATTGGCTGGAACGGGTATGATGGTCCATTCCGGTATCGGAGCAGGAATATCCTGCTCTGGTCTTCCAGTGGTCAGTGGGTACTGACAATTCTCCTATGTTGGGGCAGGTGAACGAGTCAACCCATGTACCGGGATATACCAGTTTCTCTATCTGTTTGCTTCCACATGGGGGTGGTGGACTTTACTTGCATTCGCAGGGAGATGGCCCTGTATGTATTGATTTTCCACCATATCGAGTCGGTGGCCTTTGTTGGTGGGGAGACGTGCCCGCCTAGGATTTTCCACCACATCCGGGTGGCGTGCTTTGTTGATCTCCACCATATCTGGATGGAGGGCGTTAGAGGCAACTGCTAGGAGCTGGTCCTGCAGGTGCCGGGTCGCCACCTTGTCGATCTGGTGGGATTCATGACCCAGTGTAGGGAGAGATGCCTGCCTGGTAAGTGTCTTCCTGCGTGAGCGGCGCGCTTGATGGAGCTCGGCAGGGATGTGCACAGGCTCGTATGATGCCGCAATGTCGGGATGGGGGGCTTGGGAGAAGTGAACAGGTGTACGTTCCTGTTCTTGTTATGTCTCTGTTGCTGGGTAGCAGAGCTCCTCCTCAGAGACCAGGGTGATGACTAGTCCCCGATTGTACATCTGCCACCCTCGTCGGGCGGTTCGAGGGGTTGGATCTTGGGGACCGTGGTCCTGAATCCTTGGGGAAATGTCCTCCTCGGTGCGATGATGTTGGGTCGCGGTGTGACCGCGATGGCGTCTTCTGGCGGGGGCCTTAGTGCGGAACCCCCATTCGACAGGGATGAAGTTCTCAACGTCGACCTCATCTGCCTCCCTAAGATAAGGGAGGTATGCATTGTCCCGTTCTAGGGATAGACTCCCGAAATGGTTGGAGAGAGGTAAAGGGGATGTCTGGATCCGCCTTTGCGGCCGCTGCAGGGTAGGTGACTGGTGAGCTCTAGCAGAATGGAGGGCGTGCATAGCCGCCTCCACCGTTGGGAGAGTACCACTCATGTGGTACTCTCGGATCAGCACATCTGAAACCCAGCATTGAAGATGCTGGGTGGGTAACGGGTTCCTCCGTTGTTGAGGAAGTCTCGTCCTTGCGTCGTTGGAAGCGCGCACTTGTGAGTTCCTTTGTGATGCCATTTGATCGAAGGGAGTTCTAAAAGTAGTGCTTGGGAAACATTTTAGCAAATACAAGCAGCAAAACCGTCAAAGAAGCATCTCATAATCCCATGGGTAATTAATGACCTTGCTTGGCCCTCCTTTAGAGCATAAGGGGGCATTGGGTGAGATTAAGTTTAATCTATCATGCTTGGTTAAAGATTCACATCAGGTTTACCATTTTTTGTCTCATTCTGGTTTTCGTCCACGAAACACCCAAAAACTCTGTATCCAATGTTTGATGGACCTGCTTTCCAAAGGCAGGAATTTGCCGAATGGTATGACCAACGACTCTTAAGAACTCACATTGGTCGAGAGGATGGGAATTCGGGCTCATTACACCATTTGGGGGGGGATAATTGCATGTTCTGTGACTCTCTTATAGATTTAAGATGTATTCATATGTTCGTGAATCTTTGGTTTATAACCAAACATAGAATTTATGGATTCAACCCTATTGGGCAACGGTCAACTAGACACGGGGGTTCAGAATCATTTATGCCTGAGGTTTACCATCCCTCTTCGGATTAATGACCCTGAAGGGTTGGAACTCAATTGAGGAAACACTAGCAGTGGCGTGGTGAACCGATGTGGAGATGATCAGAACGACTGGCTGTTGGGCTTGAACCTCAGGGAGGCTTCCTACATACCCTACTTAGGAACCAGGGATCAAAGTCCATGTAGTTCGGATATATAGTTTAACGTCATACTGGACTACGGTAGAACTCGACGTGAATAAATGACCGAGTGGTCGGCTTGAACCTCGTGGAGGCTTCCCACGTACCCTGCCTAGGAAGCAGGGATCAAAGTCCACGTAGTTTACTGTGGTGTTAGGGAACCGACATGAAGGGAGACCAGGTGGTCCGATGGGTGGTGGGCTTGAACCTCATGGAGGCTTCCTACGTACCCTGTCTAGGAAGTAGGGATCAAAGTCCTCTTAGTTTACTTAGGCTTGGGGATTACACTCTAGGGCGGTCCATAAGAGGATTTCATGGTCGATGTTTAATCTAAGCCCATGTGAGTCATGATCGATGTGAAAAACAAGAGGCAGCATGGACCAGAGGATCACATCGTGAGAGGTGCGTCTCTGAGAAGCGGAGTGGGGCTTATGCATGAAGGCGGCCCAGGGTGATGGATTGGGGCATACACTCTGAGGAGGCCCAGAAGGTCGGGGATTACTCCAAGATGGACGCCCGAAGCGACAAAGCTCAGTAAGAGAGGGAAAGGGGGGGTGCTCTTGTCCCCATTTCCTCTTTTATTCCCAGGCGAGATACACGAGGAAGTAAAAAGGTTCATGGGGATGGATTCCTTCAGATGGGTATGCCGCCACCTCTCTGGGGGGGGGGAGTGCCCGACAGCCAAAGGGTGAAGTCCCCTATCCTGACGAGTAGAGGTAGCAAGGGGGATCTCGGGCTCAGACCCCGCATTACCATGGGAATGTGTACCCAGACATGCTTTGGGAATCCGCCCAAGGGTCAGGGAAACCCATTTTACCCTGTTTACCATGGGTATGTAAACTCAAAATGGTGTGTTGATGTTCCTGAATGTTATACCACATGGATCTGGTGAATCTAGTGGAGGACTCAGCTCGGTGTCGATGAATAGGCCAATGAGGGAGTCCCGGAAGACCTGGATGGATTGGAAGGATTTTACCTAGCTCTAAAGATGAGAACACCAATGTATTTGGCGAGCCACCGAGAGGTATGGGTGGTGGATCCCTTCGCGTGGGGAAGTTCAACGCAGCTGGAGAAGCCGTCCATGAACCAGGGTGGTCCGCGGACTGACTGGTGTCCCAAGAACCAGTGCAGTTCGCGGCTTCAGGTTCAATCAGCGAACCAGGGTGGTTCATAGCTTCAGGCTTAATTCGCGAACCAGGGTGGTTCGTGTCTTCGGGATCAATCTGCGAAGCAGGGTAGTTTGCGGAGGGTTCCAAGCGGGCGGCGACAGCCAAGGGCTGCGCCGATCAGAGGCTCGTCGGTTGGGGATTCTCCTGCAGAGGAGGGTGCTACGCAGTACGACAGATGGGAAAAGAGGCATAGACACCCTGGTTCATGGGGAAGTCATCTGCGGAGGGGGTATGGTTCACGATTCTACTTTTTTTGTTATTTTAGGTGCGTGGCTCACAAAATTATTATGCATTTTCTGATTCATTCATCATTCATATACTTGATGTGGTTTGCGGATTGGAATTTCGCTATTTGCGAAATCCAAAGCCTTCCTTCATCTTCCGAATGTATGGTCCCTCCGAATCCGATTCCAGTTCTCTGATCCTTTCTTCTTTCCCGCTTGGTCTCCTTTTATAGAGTGGGGAAAGGAATGTATCTGTGGCCACATGACACCTTTTGCAGAGGCCCATGACCAAATACCCAGTTTACAACTGACTTGGTCAATCCGCAATTAGCGGTGGGTATTGAACCCTCCACCCTTCCGCGATGTGAACTCTGAGAGTGCTCCGCGGCTGCGGAGGGTTCCACCTCCATTCCACAAATGACAGCGGGTGCAGCTTGAGCCGTTCGACGCGGTCCGCGGTTGGGGCGGTTCGTGATGGTGAACCGGAATGGCGCCCATCCTGCCTCACGACCGTGGAGGCTCTCTGCCACTATTTCGCGAACGACAATGGTTCGCGGAGGGGGTGCCTTGCGGTGCCTGGCCACGTTGTGCTTCCATCGACCGGTTCGCGGACCGGTCCTTTATGTCTCCTCTTTGATTATTTTCCCCAATTATTTGGGGAATTTGGGTAAAATTTCCTTTGCGGATTTGTTTAGGACCCTACATACACAAAAAACTATTCCATATGTTATATGTTATATAATATTATATTATTATACCACTCTTAAAAAATATAAAATAATATTTATTATTTTATAAATATCTTTTTATTGAAAAAATATTGACCTCCTATAGAATAGTGATGACCTATTACAATCATCTTCTAAGACACTCTCGAATGTCAATGAGATTGGTTATTGTCAATTATTTTTATAATCATCAAATAATATGAAATAATAATATTTCTTAAAAAATGAAATAAATGAATCATCAATACCAAAATTTGGTAAAAAATGAATATCATTTTCCTTTTGTGCATTAAATCATTAACTATTATCATGATAATAATTTCATAAACAATGATGATGAGATAAAAAATTTTAGATCACATATTTATTTGTACACCTTGAAGGATTTTATCAGGATTGGGATATATAAATTCTCAAGATTTAAATAACATCTAATTTATTTTTTGAATTTTTTTATTCCAATTGTCATATATTTTATTTCTAATATTTAAAATAAATGAAATAAAGATATTTTCACTGAGAAAAAACTAATATTGTTTTATTTATATTTTTCCTAATATGTGGATGATTATTTTTTAAAAAATATTTATATTATCATTTGATGATACTATAATGACCTAGATAATAATTGGGTTCTTTTTCCTAAAATAAATTATAATGTTTATTTGAAAAATAATAATTCGTTGTTAATAGTGAATGTAAATATACTTTACATTATTTTAGATCAAGTTCAATTGAATATGATGTTTTTTTGTCGTTGTATATTGTATTTAATAAATAAAACCAAAAATATAATCCCTAGAAGTATTTTTCTGAAAATACATATTTAATGTGAATAATGAAATTTATTAATAATTATAAAATAGTGTATCCCAGATGGATTAAATGAAAATAATGTATTTTAAAATTATGTTAAGGAAAAACTTAATTAATTAATTTTTTATTTTTTATAATCTATATCCATTAATGAATATATCATTATTTATAATGTACATATAGATTATCAAAACCATCTTGTGCAATTAATTCCAATCCTCCCCCTTAGTGGATATCCATATTATTGTAGTTCCTATATGAGATGATAAAGTTATATTATTTTTATAATATAAAATATTTAATGAAGAAAAATTTAGAACATAATGTGGTTAAATTATTGATCACCACAATAAATAAAATGTTCTTTTTTGTACAGGATAATATGTTTGAATATATTATAAATTATCCATGAATAATGAAATTATGTGAATGAATTTATTCCAGTATTTTATTTTAAATTTATTTCATTTATTTCATTCTATTAAGGTAATTAAATTATTCATGATAAACATAGAATGATTTGGTTTACCAAAACATGAATTTTAATCATCAATTATTTTGAAGTTATAATATTTAATTAAATGAAATATCATTAATTTGTTGATATGAATTTTAATTTAAAAAATCTATGAATTATAAATTAAGATATCAATGATGTATCTGTTGTAAAACTAGAATATTATTTCATATCATTTCATTAAAAATATTGAATTATATTAAAAATTGTGATTAATCATCTCTATATTAGATGTATCTTTAAATGCATCGACTGGAAGACCCAAAACCTAAAATATTCATCTAGTTGATGAAACTATGAAATTCCAATTATATTATGAATTCATCAACCACTATATGTTAAAATATTATTGATTAATATGATCATTCATAATGTAATATGGGAAATATATTATATATTTCAATATTAAATAAAATTTATTTTAAATATTAATGTGATTAAATGATTAAAAAGAACTTATATATCATTATTATTATTCAAAACTATTGGAGAGTTAATATTTTATAATTTATTAACATTTACAGATATTGTAAATTAATTAAAGGAAATAACATATTCAATATCCTCATATTTGGAGATAGATAAATTTTAATTTTTTTATATTTGAAAAAATGGTGTGTTCTATTAATCATCAATTATATTATTTAAAATGAATATCATATAGGGATATTGGATAATGGAGTAATTTACCATTATATATAAAATTCAGTCAAAATAGATAAAAATCGATTAAAAAATTGTAATTTAAATATTAATATATAATGATAAACTAGAAATTCACTAACTATAACAGAATAAATTCCTTTCTTGATTAATTAATTCATATTGGATGAATTATAATATTTATACATTAAACATTCGTAAAATTTACAAATATAAAACATGATATCCATCAAGGGAGAATAGTGAATTTATTTAATGGATTTATGGAAACTAAATAATATATTATTAATGAATTATTCATTATTGTTATGTCATTATAAATTCCCATTGAATAATAATTTACCATGGGCAATTTTTTTATACCATCACTATCTAAATTGAAAATGATTTTATTGTATTTATATAAGATAAAAATGAGAAATATATATGGGCACTCACACTAAACATGTGATCTATTTAAATAATATATGAAATATAAATATTATCAAATGATAATATATCAATCCCATAATTAACTAATTAATATAAAATCTTAATATATATATATTCTCAAGTCTGTTTAGTTTTATATTTTCAGTAATTTAGGGTATTTTATTTACTAGTAACACCCATATTTTATCCATCTAATAGAAAAGAATATTCCATTATATTATCAGCTACATAGTACATATCAAATCATCAACATCTCTTATAAATTCAAAACAAAAGATATTCTTATAGACATTCATATGTGTTAATTTATTTTCTATAATTGGGGAAATGGAAACCTAAGAAGTGGTGATATTAAATACATAATATGGTTTTTCATAATAAATTACCATCCAACCTATATCTAAAAAACATGATGAAAATATCTGTATGAGTATATAATCATGGAACTTGGACAAAATATAATAGATCCATAGAAAAACAATCAAGGATTCATCAGTCATGCATCATCAAATGCATATCTTAGCATGAAAAAATAAAAGTTAGAGGATCCTGGAGTCATATATAAAATACGGGAAACGATAAATGAATGTGAATATATGAACAAGAGTACCAACATGAATGTTCTTCTACAACATATACATGATGTATAAGTAAACATATCACCAAAGTTCATCAAAAATATTTTAGAAGAAATTTTTTTCCAACATTGTTCACCAGTGCATCATAAATCACTATTAATGTATGTCACCGAGGTATCATAAAAAATAAAAAAGGATCATCGATAAAGTATTATAAAATAATACCAAGTAATAACACCAAGTAATTATAAACATTTATTTAATAGATATTAATTCATTAAAAAATTTAATAAAGCACTATCAGGGATGACCCTTCATATTCATTACTTGTACAAGAATATGTTTAGAACATAAAAAAAATAAAAAATTACATAAATTTATAGTTACCCTAATTTTTAAATGGAATAAATGTTAATATAAAATCTGATAATGACCCATATTGAGAAATAATTTGTATGATATCATTATATATTTTTAGTAGAATGTATAAAGGACATTAAAAAAGATGAAAAATAAAATTTTATGATCATTTGGGTAAATCAATTTGAAAAATAATATTAAATAACCTATTTCATTTTAATATTAAAATAATTCTTGTTTATTTAGTAGAACATTTTAAAATATATTATGGATGAGTCATTATAAAAATGGATTATGATAAATAAATATATTCACACAGATTATTATAAAATGATATATCATAAAACACTTTTATCATTTTCTAAAAAAGATAATGGTTTCAGTCATATTAAAAAATTATTTAAAAAAATGTGTATTGATATTCTTCTAGTGAGTTTTAGCATTTTTTTAAATAACATGAATAATGAATCTATGATAATAACTAAAATCATGTCCTAAATAAAAGATAAATTAATGTAAACATTTTTAATATATTGATAATTTTTTAATAAATACCACATCATAGAGATAGTAATAAAACATCCTTTTGAAATTAGGGGAAGGGAAATGTGATATTTAGATGAGAAAAAAAATAATTGTTTTCAGAAACATAAAGGAAAACATTGGATGTTATATGAAACATAGATATGGAAGACAAGGAGTTTAGTTGGGAAGGATAGAAATGACTCATTACGTAGTTACATTTTTATAATGAAAATGAACATGTCAATGTAGTAGTTTTTGAGTAAAATTTCATCTCCATAGAAATAAAATGTAGAGTTCCCTATGTAATAAATAAATGATATAAATTTAGGAAAATTAATAGAATTATTCTCATTTAGCACAATTATAAATATACGAATCGAAATTTGAATCAAGAAAAACCCTTATGAATTGGGTAACACATGAATAATGAATATAATGTTGAAAGAAAACTTATTTGGGTATTTAGATTCCAGTTATTTCATTTTTAATATATTAATATTATTTTAAGTGAATTAAATCTAAATAAAACAATATGAAATGAAAGATAGTGAAAAATTAACATGTATCAAAGAGTCCAAATTAAGACAAGGAAACCCTTACCTCTATTTAATGATTTTTCAAACACACCCTAATCATATATTTATAAAAAATATCCTAGTAACTTTTTTGATACAATAGTACATATATATAAACATTTATACTCATAATTCATAAATATATAATACAAATACATTTGTTTGTAATATTTTATTTTCATCCCCAAAAGTAACTAGATTTAAAATTTATTTTTAGTACTAGATTCATAATGGATGTTTCGATTTTTATTAAATGATTACCATTTACACATTATGAGGGATTTAAATGTACTATAATATTTGTTAATTATTTATGATGTTTTTATTTCATTTCCCATGTATTTTAGAGACTATCGATAATGAGCTTATTTTCGTTAATTTGAAATGAATGAGTAGTGGTACCTTAATTGACATACTAAATATTAATATTAACAATATAGAAACCAAAATAATCATTAATAAAATATTTTTTTTAATAATTATTTTATATATCCATCTTTGGTATAAATTTATTTGGTTATTCATTTATGTGGTTAAACCAATATAAACTATAATATCATATAATTAATTTGTGAGAAAGAATATATAATTGTTTTTTTATAATATAATTTTTAAAAAGAATAATGAAATTATTTATGTGTTATTAAGGTTATTAATCATAATTTATATTACTTAAATGAATAAGTTAACTAAAAAATGTTGTTACTAATAAAAATAAATCTCATTTTCTCACGGAATGTCTATTTTAGGATATTTGAAGGATAATGTTTTATTTTCATAATAGTATTTATAGAAATGCTAATTTATATTAAGAAAATATAAATAATGATATAATAATGATATCTATTCCATTCAATAATTTCAATAAACATCCATTAATGGTGGTGATGAAAAACAAAATGTGTCATTCATGAAGGAGGTAATTTTTACAAACACATAAGAAATATTTTCATTTCTTATGATTGAGTGGGTTGTGTATAAATAATTTAAATAAAATAAAAATAAAATAAAATTTTAGGTCATTATTTATAATTACTTCATTATATACATATTTTTATAATCGTTTTTGAGGATGGTGAGAGAGAAGGAAAATGATGTTAAATTCTAAGTAATACTCACACAATGTGTATAGATCTTCTCTGGATGTAATCATAGAATGTGAAGGAAGTGAACAATATTTTTATATTAGAGGATCCCAAACAAGTATAGTGGTTATAGGATTTGTAATATAGACATCAATTTATTGTAATTTTGAAATATATGTGAGTCTTGAAATGGGTGTATGTGAGCTCCTTTTATATGTGAAAAAGGCATAAGTAATTTGGAAAAATTATTTTAAGGGGGTAGAAATGAAGATGACTAAATATTACCTGATCTAGTTAGGGAGAATTAAGTGAGACATGTGTGTATGAATTTAAAACATAAAAATTTATTTTTAAACAGTCTTAGTGTCAAGTTAATTTAGATAAATATGAGGCACCTTCATTTACTAATTTTCAAAGTTATTGATATTTATTTAAAAGATAAAATGGAAGTTATAATTTTAATAAATATATAATAAATCCATTTTATAAAAAAAAATTATATGTGATGAATATAAAATATTACCCCATTTAATATAATCGAGTTTTTAAATATTAGAATATTTACTTTTAATTAAATACATATCATGTAAATGCAAACATTTTTTGTTAGTAAATTTGGTTATAATAGTTAACTATTCTAATTTTTTTAACATTGATTATTAAAATAATTTTTCATAACTTATTTTTATATTTCTTTAAACAAAATATTAGAGTTTTATTTTTTATTTAGAACAATTTAAATTTAAAAACTGCAATTTTCCTGAAAAGTGCAATTCTTTGAAAAATAGTTGATTTACTATGGTGAATACCATTTACCACAGTAAATTTATTTTATGTAGAAAATAATAATTTTAACCCCTTACATAATATAAAAACGATGAATAAGAATAAATGAGTAATTTTATCTAATTCAATTAAAACTAATTTTAAAAAATTAAATTTAATATAATCATTCCTAACACCATTTTTTGTTTAAAAAAATATATCTCCAATTTTTAAAATAAAGATATTTCTTTACTAGTACTAAAAGATGAATAGTTGTCAAATAATTTTATTTTTTATATTATTTATATAGAACTATAATATAATAAAATTCAAATAGTAAAATTGTATATTTTCATAAAATAATTAAATAATTTATTTTCTACACTCTTTGAATCACATTTAGTGCGGTTCTATATTTTTATTTCAATATATGGCTCATAATGTGGTTAAACATATTTTTATAATGCAATTCTATAGATACCTTAAAATCAATATATCAACTTGAATTAGGGAATTCCAGTTCATCTTCATTATGTGATTTGTGTGGAGTAAGCTAAGAAATTCATTAAATTTATTTAAATAATATATATATATATATATTAAAATATCAGGTCTTTACAATCCCTTAATAAATTATATTACATCCATTGAATTTTAAAACATGTGTGATTTGAGTTATTTCCATTCGGAGTTCATAATAAAATATATATTCATAAATTATCATGGGTTGGTTTGTGATATGAATTGAGATATCTCTATAAAAAATTGATGTAATACATTTTTATGTGAAATAATACAAGAATAATATAAGATATTTTATTTTCCATGTTATGTCCATCTTGCTTTTTTCATTGAGCTTCATTTTTTGGGATTTCCATTGTCCTTAAGCCTTGGTGACGATGTCTTGTTTGGAGTCTGAGATCCTTTATTGGGGAAAATTTCTAAAAGATCATGAATTTATGTTTTTTTTGTTAATTGTGTCTTCGTATAAACCTATTAAATGGTATTATAAGGGTTTCCATGCTTTTTATGTCATTATAGGTGGTTTAGGTGCTCACATTGAAGATAAGATGAAAACTATTAATTGTTCAACTATATTCCCTTTACATGATACACGAAAAGTTATTACCACCGAACACATTTCATGAATTGGTTAATTATGTTAAGTGGTTAAGCATCATGAAACTAATTAACAAAATCTAACTAACTATCAGGATAAATATTAACCTAGGGCGATAGTTTTTTTACGTGAATATCATTAATTAATGAATACCCGATGTGAAGGTATTACACATTTTGAATTCCTCAGAGTGAACAGTTTTATGTGGGTGGTGTTTAGGATTATATTTCATTAAAATGAGTGAATCCAACTCCTCCAAACCATATCAATATCTCTAAGAGATTTTGTAGTCCCCTCTTCTGTTCCAGATTTATCAACTTCACATCTAATCTAGGGTATGTTTTTCTTCTAATACTTGCCTTATATCTCTGTAGTTCTTTGCTCATTGTAAGGTAAATAGGATGATGATAATTTTTTTTGAGTTTTTATCTTGACCTAGGTATTTATATGTTATTATTTTGATCTTTTGTTTCGTCTTCCTTATTAACATTTTCCATCAGATGTGTTGTGTCAATCTCTAGATAATGGTATAGAGTCTAAACATAACCCAATATCCAGTTTAATGATGAAGGATACAAAATATTGTGATTACGCCCACAAAATATGTAATCTAATTTATTAATTCATTTTTATTTTAAATCGTGAATTGGAATATTTATAGGATTCATTTTGATTCTAAGGTTGATGAAACATGTCATACATCTTCCCATTGGATGAGAAAACCTTTATGTTATAATAAATTGGTTAATGGTGTATAGATTGTTTAGATTTACATGATACCATCGGTGATTTTGTTGATATTGAATTAATAGGCAATGGATTATTTATTATTTAGATGATATTTGATCACATGGTATATAAATGGATGTGTAATTGTATGAAAAATTGTAATTTTCATAATTAAACATGGAGGATTATGATGTGATATTATTAAATACTTGTTGTTTGGAATTGTTGTGTTAATATACTATAATTCTTTATTGAGTGGAATTACCGATCCCCATGATGCAATTCTTATATTAAGAAATACTTTCATAGTCTAATGATCTAATGACTATATCTAGTGTACTCCACCCAATCTCTTAGTATAATACTTATATTTAGTGGGATATTCCCAATCATATGTTGTAATGATTATATAAGAAATCAACCCAGTTCAGTGCTAAAATTATTATATTTAGTGGGCTCTTCCATGAAACATACTTTAATGATTATATACGGCTTTATCGTAGATTGATTATATAATTCATATATTGAGAGGGATCTACCCTTTTAGATCTTGTAATGGTTATTTTTAATGGGATCTTCCCAGTCCCATAATGTAATACATATATTGGGAATTATACTAGATTGATGTTGTAATGCTTATATTGAGTGGGTTCTACCTAGATCCATGCAGAAATGAATATATATAGGGTTACTCTCAGAGTATAAAATTTTTATATAGAGGTATCATTTCATTTTTTTTATTATAAAATGGTTAATGGTTATGGTTTAAATTTTGGTCTTATATACTCAAATATATGTTAGTATGGTGCCCATGTATGTTGATTGATGTATTGTTTTAATTGATTAATTAACAAACCCATTTATCTGTAAATTTCAGACAATTATTATCTCAATGGTACTGTTTAGGTATAGTGATGTTGACATACTGAATTTTAATCACACCATATTTGGACCACTATTTTCCACTCGAGAAGATTACATGGATTCATGTTTTGATAAAGACAAATGATATTGTTTCTGATTCTTTTATTGCATTATGGATGGGATGGTTTTTGAAGAGGAGACAAACATAGGGTTTATGACCAAGGTATTTTTTTCAGTTTTCTCTTTTTCTATGATTTATATTTCAAAACATATCATCTTATGATTACATGTTTTATTTTTTTATAGGTTTGTTCTTTACTTCCCACTTATATAATATTCTATTTAAATTTTTTGTATAGTACTATAATATTTTTATTATGGATTATTTTTTCATTATTTTACTATATTCAAGTTGTTATAATCTACTTAATATATATATATATATATCTCACCCTCATTTCATTTTAGCATCATCTAGTATACAAGGAGGCATGTGTGAGGTCTCGTAACCAATCCATTTTAGCCTCGTGATAGGGTGATGGAATGAGGGGCATTACCATTTTGTATCAAAGGGGTTTATTTTTATTTCCAATTTCATTACAATTTTGGGATAGTAAAAAGGGGGCAAGGATTTGTCAGGACATGTTAATGAAATTCTATATGGGAGTTACTAACCAATTTTTTGGAATAAGTCAATGTTCCATGGATTGGAGTACTATCCATGATGTTGTCTTATTACAGTTGAAGTTATTTTACCCAGAGTGATTCAAATATTATGTGATGTTATTTATTAGTGATGATATTGTTTATTTATATTTCTACTCGTGGATCAGTATGGAAGAATATGGGAAAGATTTCATCATGATAGGAAACTATGGATATATATGGACAATCATTTCTCATGATATGTATATATTTATTGTATGTGATATATATTTTCTTATATGAACTGTTAAATGATATATTGGTAATATCTGATAACTAAAATGAAATAACCCATATGTCAAGCTACAAAAAATTTAATTCATTCTTAGAGTGACCTGAAGTAGTGGTTCTCTATTATTGCAGCCTTTGGAGGATGAATTTTTTTTCCAATATTCTAATATGTTTTGTTAATCTAGAGAAAATACTTCTGCATCTTCTTTGAGATGAGAGTCAAGAGAGTGTAAATAAACATGATCCTAACAAAGATAAGATAGATCCTATATCTTATGAAGATTATATAGATATTCAACATCGTGATAACTTCTTTAGGGTCATGTAATTAATTGAGTAGGGGATTGCTCAAACTATGTCATTCAATTTCTATGATGATTAGGCAGTTTCAGCTATGACATCCACCTGCATTCATGGGGGAGGGAGGGACCTAGGTAGTCAAGTTCTGGATTGATTTAGTATATATTATCATAAAACAACTAGAGAAACCCATAGATTTTATGGTTAATATTTATACATATATTATCTACTTACATACCTATTTTTGGTGGGATATTCTAGAGATAGATGGGTAGTAGGAAGAGTCCGAGTGGAATTAAATCAAGGAATGGTTCTTAGGGAATTTCTATAAAGAGATATTATGGGATGACATGTCTTGTGAGTTCATGGATATGAAATTGCAGGGATTTTTTATAATAGAATAAATTTATTTCATCACTAACATATAATATATTACACCAACAATAGCTACTAATAAAATCTACATGGAGAAATATTTTCAAGAATGAATTATCTTTGAGATAAGGTCACAATTTAAATTTTTTGAGTATCTTTTCAGATGTGTTAAATCATAAAATCCTCATATAAGGGAATCTTAAAAATTCCGTAAGTAGTGTCCATGCTATTTTAGAATGGAGAACATGAATATCTTATTCTATTGGTAATAAGTGTCTCTCTGATAGTTTTAAAAAAACAATGGAAAATTTGTCAAGGAATTTGGAATCCATCTTAGGACCATGTTTAAGTATAGTGCTGGCAATGTTGTATGTTGGGACACAAGATTATTTAGTGGTCATACCCCGATTTAAAGTGTCATTACTATTTTAGTATGGGGAACATGGATATTTTTTGAGGGAAATTATTTATTAGAGCACAAGTAGAGGACTTAGATTGGTTACAAAGTGTGGATATTACTCAACTACTCCTCCAAAAAATGGTAGCATGAGATACATAGGATATTTAGGTCGACGTAGGTGACATAATACCCTAGTGAATAAATGACAGTAACATTAAGAGAAAATAGCTCATTGGAGGTAGGATGGATCTATGGATAGAGGGATAGGTGTGCTATACATTATGCATACTAGTCAAGCTATTATGGATACACTACCTTCTACTATCAATGATATGATTATTGTATATTCTACCCTTTCATGAATTTTTATTGATGTAAGAGTATCCCATTCATTTCATATCTTTTCATTTTAAATATATTTTGGGTTTGTTAGTGGAAATCATTGATTTCATTTTGACCATTGACACATCGTTGGGAGTACGGTCAGAGAATATCAAATTTTTTAATATGTGTTCTCTAGAGATCATTGATTTATTTTTGTTTTTCAAAGAGTTTCTGCTATAAATGATAGGTTTTGGTTTGATTATTTGTATAGATTCATTAGTACTATATGAAGATCATATTGAATGTTACTACAGTAGATTTACCTCACTATCTCCATAATGAGTAAGTAGTTATGTGGAATATTCAGGATTGTCTTGCAGGACCAATTCATTATAGATTTCGATGCATCTCGGTTCATCTAGAATGAATATATTTGGATGATGGTGGAATGAAGTATGATTCTTTTCCTCATGTGGTAGACCATTTTCAGGATTTCAATCAAAATGAGTTCAATATCTTACAACCAAATTCGGAGATCAAGTACATGATGATGTTGGTGTCAAGAGTAGCTCCATTTTCTATTTATCCTGATTGAGTTTCATCAATAGAAAATTGGGATTTGAAATTTTAGTTTAATGATCCTGAGGATAATTGTTGGATATTTCATAGTATGTATTCATGGATTTATCATGTTATTTTTTGAAAAAGAATCATGGTACTTTGGGGTTCTGTGTGGATTAAAAGAGATTGAACCAGATGATAGTAAAGAACCGGTTCCCTCTTTGAAATATTGTTGATCTATTGAAATAATTGAGAGGTTCTATGATCTTATCCAAAATCTATTTGAGATCAGGATACCATTATTTGAAGATGATACCATTAACATACCTCATTATAATTTTAAAAGATGGTATGTCATGTATGGGTTCATATTGACACCATTTAGTTTAACCAATGCACTGGTGATATTATCTACCATGATTTATTGGATTATCATTCCTTTTCTAGTTTAGTTATTGGAGGATTTTGTTTAAGAAATATTTGTGTACTCTTAGTTAGCAGAATATCATGCCAAAAATTTTGACATCTTCATAATAACATTCAGTGTGTATCGACTTCATTCCAGGATAACCAAATGTATTTTCTAGATTTATAAACATCACGTCATAGCCCATGTCATATCATTGGAAAGAGTTTACATATTTCTAGAGAAGGTTACCGCTAGGTATTGTGGTAGAAGGCAAGAATGTCTTCCAAATTCAGATTTGTTTTCATTTTTGTTGGTTATTATAGACTCTTTATCCCAAAATTTTTATAACAGTAAAAACCGATGCCAAGTGTGACTATAAAGGGAGTGAATTTTATTGGTCAGATTCGTTTGGGAGGTCTCTTGTGGTTTTGAATTGAATTTTTACCATAACACATATTATTACTTTAGGTGTTTTGAGTAAAGCGTATTCCATGTATTGTTATGTATCTAGAGTTTGACATTGAGAAATTATGATGAAGTAAGATCGAGCGGTTTCTTATTTCTCTAGATTGCTAAGATGGCATGAGACAAATCACCCTATATATGATCTATAAATTTTAGTATTGATAAGATCCCTACGATGTTGGAGACACTATAATTTTAGTGAGAGGTTTTCAGTTTACATAGAACGCATGATCCTAAGGAACATATTTTCTTAGTGGGAACTGAACCATCTGTAGTGGATGTGGGTCAAGTATCTATAGTATTTTAGCTTTGAGATGGTTTGTAAAACTGGTAGATGAAATGTATTTTCTTATTCTTGAAGCTAGAATATGATTATAGGGGTAGTGTGAGAGTCCTGTGATGAGTGGTGGATTGTAGAACTATTTACCGACATGTATCTAGCTGGTCAGGTGTATTAGGGATGAGTAACTCTCACATAGTCATCTTCTATAAATTTAATTTTGGACTCGATAATGGTAGAGAAGATATCTAATCCATAGTTATTAGTTATGGTAGAAATATATATGTAGTGGATACAATATTAATATAGTCTCTTGGAAATAGAATTTATATTTTTTCCACTATAATGAATGGGTTCATATAGGATTTCATGCAGAGATGATAAGAGTGTTTCATGTTTCATGTTGTATGGTACATCCAGGATTAAAAAATATTAATTGTGATCTCTATAGAATGTAATGGGGATCCAAAATAAACAAATAGGTAATGGGATTTTTAGAATGATGTTTCATTTTTCATTAGGTGAAATCAGAACTTTTGAGGCCATATGGTATTTTTAATCCATTTACTATTCACAAGTGGAAATAGGATGATGTCACTATTGATTTTTTGAAAGGACTACATAGGTAACCTGATAATAATGATGAATTATGGGTTACCATGGATCGACTAACCAAGGTATCCCGCTTCATACCTCTTAAAAGGACCTACAATATTGATGTTCTGGATTGTCTCTATGTTCACGAGATATTTCTTCTATACAATGTTCCAAAGAGTATCATTTAAAATTTGGATTCCCATTAGACATTGTGATTTTATATGTGTATTCATAAGGTTATGGGATTATATGATATTTTGAGCAAAAACTATCATCCTCCAACTGATCTTCCATTTGAGTAGACCATTCTGGTTCTGGAATATAGGTAGTGATCTGGGGTTTTTTATTTAAGTGGTTCATGGATGTAATATATTGTACTAGTAATGTCTTCATATAATAACATCATCTAGGTATAAATTCAGATATAATGATTCAGGGCATTGTATGGAAGCATATTATATTATCTACTTTGTTGGTTGGAGGTTGTCGTGTTGGCACTTATTGGGCCAGGTTTACAGTATGAGACTTATACAAAGGTTTAACTGATCATGAGGCAGATGATGATTACACATAGTAGGAATATATCATACACAAACCATCAGATAATAACTCTAAAGATTGATTTTGGACACCATGTATTCATTTATGTGTCACCAAGGTTAGGGAAACACCTTATTATGAAATTGATAAAACCTGGCACCCAGCTATGTCAGGCCCTTCAAAATAGAGGAAAATGATGGTCAATTGGCATATCGATTATCCCTTGCACATTTTTATAGTTCCATTCAATGTTTGTTCCAAATGTCATAGATTTCAAGTTATTATATTGAATCTATTCATGTGGTAGACATTGAGGACATCACAATTTTATTATGATGGTTCTTTTAGGGGTATCCAAAAAAATTGTGGGCCTTAGTGCTATGTATCTATGGGGTCGTAAAATACGTTTTATTTCAATGTAGTGGTAGCATGGGAAACATCAGGAGGGGAACATGGAGATGGAGTCTGATATGTGGGCATGGTGTCCTTACATATTTTTTGAGATCCCACAATGATGGTTAGTGTATCTTATGTATGAGTTGATATATTGTGGGGAGTTTGTAAGATCCCATATGTTTGATCAAACTACCTCATTGTGTTCTGTATTGAACTTATTTCAATGTTGTTTTATTTTTCATTAAGCATTGGTGGATTAGTATTATTTAGAAATTAAGTTCCTTAGTCTGAAAAAATAACCTAATGTTTAGGGATGAATGTTTATTTTAATTGATTGTGTTATGTTATAAACATGTTAAATGTGAATATTATGGTTTTTTGATGTGTTTTGGAGGCTTTATAGATGGTTCGGGAGAAGACACAAAATTTTGGGATAGATACATTTCACATGAAAATTACATTCCATTTACATAATTTGCGACATGTAACTACCACAAAAAACATGATATGAACTAGTTTGAGATATTATATAGTGACAAGTTGTAAAAATAATTCACCTCATGTATGTGTCGATTGTGATAAATTTTAACCTGAAGTGATGGGGTTTTCTTAGCATATCTCATTAAATAGGAAATAAATATTCTAAAAGAATACATGCCATGTATTCCCCAAACTAGGAATTTTTATGTGAATAAAGCATATTATTATTTTTCATTCCAAAACATTCATCACTCTCCTCTCAATCCGTGGATATTTTATATGTCATTTTCGGTCTCCTCTTGAATTACGGACATCCCAACACTAAATCTAATCCTCAGTTAATTGATTTTATTATTTTTACATTCTAGATACTATCTAAATAAAATTACCACAAGATTGTATTGGGAATTTATACTGACCTGTGGGGATTTCTATTCATCTTGTTATCTTCTATAACTTCTTCCCTGTTGATGGTTTCCATTGGAGGCAATATGTTCATCACTAGATAATGTTAGGGAATTTGACCCTAATCATATGGTCTATTTAATAATCAATAATATACAACATTGTGATTATTCCAATGGAATTTTCACTATAGTTATTATTTATTTGGATTATAGTAATTCAAATATTGGAATATAGTTTGGGTTCTATTGGATTTTATGTTTGATGTGACCTAGATTATTGATAAACATTATTTGAGAAAACCTTTTAGTTAGAATGGATAGGATAAGGGTTTATTGTGTCATTAGCCTCACATTATACCTTAGGTGATTTCTTGATGTATAATACATAGTATGTGGATTATTTCTTATTTATATGTTTTTCGATAATTTGAGATATAAATGAATGTGTAATTAAAAGAAAAATGGATATTTTCAAAATTATCCATTGAGGATTATGATGTGATATTGTAATATCATTGTTGATATGAATTGTTGTCATGAAATGTTGTAATGCTTATATTATGTGAGATCAACTGAGTCCCATATTGTATTACATATATTGAATGGGCTTGGCCTATACCCATGTTATAATTATTATATTAGAAAGGTTTTTCCCAATACCATGCTATAATGTTTATATTGAAAATGCTCTAAGTAGTCCCATAATGTAATTATTATATAGGTAGTTGGCATTTTTTGATGCTATAATTCTTATATTGAGCATGCTATTCCCAGCCACATGCCGTAATTCTTATATTGGATGTTATCAATATTTAATGTTTTAATTGTAATATTTAGTAGGGTCTACCCCTTTCCTTATTTTAATGTTTATATTGAGGTAGTTATGCCCAATGCCATGATATAATTATTATATGGGTCATTATACCTGTTTTATTTTTTATGTATTATATTGAGTGGGATGTTTCCAGTCCCCTGCTTAAATTAATATATATATATATAGATATTCTAGGATGGTAAAATTATTTTATAGAGGGATCTACTGGGTTGTTTGATTATTATAAGGTTTATTGTTATGGTTGTCATGGTTTTACTATATACTCAGATAAATTATAGCATGGTGCTGAAGAAGGTCAATTGATGTATTAAATCAACTGATTAATTAGTACACATATTTATTGGGATATTTAATACAATTATTATCATACTAGTTTTTATTAGACAAAGTGGTGTGAACGTACTAGTTTTTAATAACACTCTATTCCATATTTCATTTATAAAAAAAGAATATTATACAGATGAAGGTTTGGATGAGTGGAAGGTACCTTGTTTCCAAATCATTTATTTCTTGCTCAATGCGATGGTCTTTGAAGAGGAAACCCTCTATGGGTTCGAGACCGAGTTATTTTATGTTTATTTGGTGTTAGTTGATTCATTTTTTATTATTTTATTCAGTTTAAAATTTAGATAAATATCAACTTATCTTTACATGATTAAACATTTTTGGAATATTGGTATCTTCTTTACATCCTATTTTTACTATATACTAGTGTGTATTGTCTCTACACTATGCATCACACCCCTACTACTATTCAAAAGCCTCTTGAATATGGGGAGTCGTGCCTTAGGTAATGTAACCTACCCGTTTCATCCACAAGAGAGGGTATATAATGGGGGAATTACACCATATATTATTTCGAATTCATATAAATATATTAGAGATAAATCTATAATGATTAACTTCCCCTTAACCAAGAATAGAATTTATATAATTTGGATTCAAAAATAATTAAAAAAGGCGGTTTTATTTATAATTTATTATTTATTAGATGAGGTTGAGAAAAATTATATGACATTAGAAATCCAAAAATATATAGTGAAAAAACACTTTCAACATCAACAACGCTTACTTCATATGATTTTCCTTAGGCCTATTGTTTATGAGGATGTTGATTCATATCTTCCTCCTTATATCTTCGATTCGAGAATTTATTTTTATAATTCACAGTTTCCTTACAAAAAAATGATTTGATTTTTTTGGCTTATCTATTCCCCTAACATACAAGTGACTGAAAGAGTTTATCCCTATATTTTTTTCATTCTTAAATTCTATTAGGGATGTTTACCCATGCTTATTTCCACATTCATGATATATGAGATATCAAATCTTATTTCCATAGTGGACTGAACATAACATAAACCATATCATTATTTTAATTATATTTTTTGAAACATCACTAGGTTCATGTTGTTAATTATATTAGTATATTTCTTGGTAAGAATAATAATTTTACATCCCACTCCATATTCTATCTCCTTTACTAACATTTATAGAAAACCATCACATTTCTCATTCCACCTATTTTTAATTTGATTTATATTCTCTCCAACCATTTATAAAACCAAATGTTCTAAAATGAGTGATAAATAATAACATAATAGTTTCTTTGATATGAATTTATGAATCTATAAAACATGTTTAGTAGGTGACTTTTTTTATTTGTTTACCATATGACAATAGATTTTTCTATTGGTCCTGTGACATTTTCAACCCAATCCCAAAAATAATTATACAGTTGATTCAAAATTATGATTCATATTTAATATATGATTATCCAACAAATATTACTAGGGAGTATCATGCTAGGTGTGAAATGGAGATACAATAAGTTTATATAGAAGAAAACAATAATCAAAGAATTTTTAAACCCCTTTTAACTTTATCATAAAAAGGGGAAGATGCATGTGACAATGAAAAGTTTTTTTAAAAGGTTTAGAGAATTAGTTTTGAAATGTTTAACATTTATGAGAAAATACCATATATAATTGATCCTATGAAATGAATATCTACTTTCGGAAAAAATTTATAGAATAATATAAAACAAACTATAAAATAAGGATATCAATGTTAATATCTTAAGAAAACTTTTTTTAAACACCACAATATAAAATGTGTAATAAAAAATACTTTTGATAAGATTATAAGAAAAATATTATATTCACATGATATAACACATAATTTAGTTCCCAAATAAAAATGGATAATGTTGATGGAATATAAACTATACATATGGTAGACAAAAAATTAAACCTCGAAAGGAATGGAATAAATCTTGACATAGTTATAGTTTTGTAAAGAAGGAGAACACATAAACGAAGTAGTTTTGATTTATAATGTGATAAAAATTGATGAAAAATTTAATGATCCATATTTAACAAAAAAATTTAAATTTTTTATTAAAATTCTAATAATAGTTATCAAGGAGAACATTCATAAATATAGGAATCTAAATTTCAGATAACATAAAATCCTTATAAATTGAGAAACACTTGAATCAAAACATGGATGATGAAAGAAACTATATTTTTGCATTTTAAAACCACATGAATTAAATAAAATATATAGTAATATATTATCAGGTTAATTAAATGAATATAAACCTATATAAAAAGATATATGGTTCACAAAATATATCATATCTCAAAGAGTTAGAATTGAGACCAATAAACCCGTACCTCGGTTTCCTGCTTTTCTTAAATAATCATTATCAAATCTATAAAAAATGATCTTAAAAAAATATTTTAGAAACATTTTCTTACCCACAATATTATATAAAAGTCATTAATATTTTTTTCAAATATATCAGTTTTTATATTTTGTATTATAATTCAAATGTTTCTAGCTTAAATTGTTCTGATTAGTAAAACATTTAAAGTGGTAGTGTTGATTCATATTTAAAGAAACATATTTTATCATAAGGAGATCACTAAATGTATGGTTTATATGTTTTATAATTATTTATTATATTTTAATTTCATTTCATGATTATTTTTGTTATTAGTCATTACAATGGAGTCAATGAAATGATTATTTTGGAAATTTATAATGAAAAAATGGGGTTATCTAACATTATGTGTTAAATGACTATATTACCTTCCTCAAAGTAAAAAACAATTATTTAATTAAAAATATCCAATATTAAATTTCAAATTATGTACTTGATATAAATGTATTTCGTTATTCATTTAAGTAGTTTAGCTAAACTAAACCATATAATAATATCAAAATTGGTTAGAGATAAAAATAATAAGGAAGATTAAAATAATTTTTTTAAATTAAATATAATTCATTTACTTCTTTGTATATTCATTTTATGATCATAGTTTTATAAAATTCATTGTTAAATAAAAACATTTTTTTAAACGTTATGTTTTTATAAGTTTATTTATCTTTAATTAAAAAATCAATGGTTTTAAGATTATTTATATATAATTTTAAATAGAAAATTTTAATTTTAATTTTATAATATATATATTTAGTTTGATAAAGACAATATATTTATCGACATATCATTATTTGAAAAGTAATCATTTTACCGTGAAAATATTTTTACCCTAGTAACTTAATTTTTTTTGCATAAAAATGAAACCAAATAAATTAAATAGTTATAAAATTTATATTTAAAGTCTGAAAATAATATTATATGATTTAATTTATAAAATTTTATAAAAATAATTTTAAAATATGAAAGAAGAATAGATAAAATATTTTTATAAAAAATGTATTTTAAAAGAATAAAATAAATTTATTACATATATTGTAAGAACTATGTGATTTTTATTAGCTTATGGTATTATATATATATAATAAATAAATATAATTTCTTTACAATAACATCATAAAATAATGCACATAGAAGAAGGAATTTTTTAGTAAAATAATTTTTTTTTATTTTTTTAGTCCCGAGCTACCGAAGTTGAATTTTCATAGTGCACTAAAATTATTTTTCTTTCAATATATATCTCAAAATATGGTTATAACTATTTGTACCATCCAATGATATGAATAATTTTCAATATTTATTTTAATTATAATAATTATTATGACGTTCTTTTTTGTTTGGTGACACATGTAGAGTAATCTATTGAACAAATTTGACTTATTTAAAGGATGGATATATAGTAAATTTTTGTGGGTTATACATATTAGAAAATAGTCAAACATGGAATTAACTTTTTTGTGATTATACATCACATTCAATGAATGTTTTTTGGAATAAATATAGAGTATAAAATGTTTTATATAAAATGGGCCTATAGAACCATTGATTAGATCCTAAAAACATTTATATAAAGAATTTCGTAATAATTTGATAAAAATAAAGAGTCTAATTATAAAAACGAGAATTATAGATAAACTAATTACATAATGTAATTATTAATCATGTTGAAATAGAAATATATATAATTTTCCATGATGATAAAAACTGTATATACATCATTATTTAATTTTTAATATTTACTTTGAAGTAATGCTATTACCATATTAAATATGAGATCTAATTAAATGTTGATGATGCTATATTAATTTTTTTAAAAATTATAAAAACTCTTCATTGAAAATTTATTTTTATAGATGTTGTTATTAAAACAATTGACCAAAATAATATCAGGAATATGTGATATGTTCATCATTGACAGTTTTTTTATTATCTCTCAACAAAACCAATCTTGTTGAAGATATAGGAGCCTATTGAAAAAAATATTATTCGATATAAATTTAGATATATATATATATATATATATATATTAGTTTTTTATTCCACTAATTTTTTTTCATTATTTATCTATATTCTAAAATTGATTAAAAAATAATCATATGAATATCTAAATGGTTAATAATTACAGAAGCATATTCACTACTATGAAAATTTCAACCAATTTGATGAATTATTGTGTGGGGTGAACCTAATAAGATGTATTTCCAATATTTATATTATTATATATTAACATAGATAATAATATAAAATATATTCTATCATCCCATTATTTTTTTAAATTATTTTATATATTATTTATTCATGAAGTTTCAAGAAACATCAACACATTCCATGTTTTTCAATAACTGTTGAATTTTTTATTAAAAAAATATATGTTATGTACATATATTTTTAAAATTATCATAAATAAGATGAAATACTAATATTTTGAATTATCGACCACATTCATAAAAATACCTGTAATAGTTACATATCTTTTTTCCTTGATATGTATATTATATATATGTGGTGTACTGGAGAACTTCCTTATCCTAGATGGATTAAATATATATTCAAAATTTATTTATCCTTAAAGGATATACACATATATGTGAGTATGTACCTTTCCTTAAAAGAGATCTCATAATAAAGAAATGTAATTTTTTCCACTCACATTAAATTTATTGGGTATAAGTGATGACTTCTACCAAAATTTTGGATGGTTATATTGTTGATGGATATTTTTATGATCCATATAATTCCACATATAATGGATAATACATCTTCTAATATGTTGTAATTTCTATTTCAGGATGTTCCAAAAACAATCCATTTCAATAACTTCCTCTAATTATGTTGATCTTATAAAAATTCCTGAAGAATCTAAAGAAAATATTTGAATGAGACCCGATATTCTTCATATAAGAAATATTTTTCGATTAAGAATGGGTAATGATATTCCAACCACATTATATAATTAAAATTATTTTTATATGGAACTATTGATGTTTAAGTATTCCAATGGGGGTAGAATAAAATATATCTAATTAAAAAAAATTTCAACTCATGACCATCAAAATAATTATGATATTAGTATACATGAAATACATTTTTTTATATTTTGCAATATTTTTTCATAAAATAAATTCCCACTGAAAAATTGACTTTATAGAGTGTGATGTTAATACTAAAACTTGTATAATTAATTTATACGGTGGAGTTGGGAATACATCACTATTTTTATTTTGATTATGGATTCCGAATAGGGTTTTTTATATGGTTTTAATGAAGAAAAATGAATTAGAATTAAATTATTTGGTGTCCACATGTTTTTCAAATGGGGTTTTTAATGATGATTATGAAATATCAACTAAAATTGTTACATCTAAGGGCAGGTCTTATAAATTATCATTTATTATGTGTTGATATCAAAAGTAACAATATATTAATACTTATCATTTGATATTATCTTCATAATTACCAATATTTCTCTTTATACAAGCTTTGTAATTCTAACTGTTGGATTACATATGGTATGGAATAATATCATTCCTTAGATAAAATATTTTATAGTCAATATATATGTAGATATGTTGATGAAATGTGAGATCTTTTTTATATCTATTAATTTTCTATATCTATATACCATATCAATTAAATTTTTTTAAACTTTCCCCATAATTTTCTCTATTAAAATTAATATTAAACTCTATGTTTCATCAATGATATGTTTCACCTATTATCGATCTTTCTTTTCAGATTATGAAAAGTTCTCTGGTTTCAATCGACATTTGATTGATTTTTCAAAAAATATCATGATTGATTTTTAATAATTTAGATAATTTTTATTTAGGGTATAAAAAATTATATTAATAAATTAATTATTTATTAGAAATATATTAATTATTTAATATTGTTAAATAATTTTTTGGAATAAAATTTTCAGTATTTTATATTTTTGTAATATATATAGGAAAAAATAAATGAAATAAATAAAAGAAATTAACCTAATAATTTTATATTATTTCGATAACATTTATTATCCATATCCCCTTTAAATTAAACTTCCTAAATTATAATTTAATTATATTTTTTTGATCTAAAACCTTACTCTTAGATTAATGACTCTATATAACCACACCCTTTTGATTTCAACCCCATTTCATCAAGAAAATGATACTCTTCAAGGAAAAAACTGGAGAACCCCATCTATATACCGACATTACATATTGATCTCAGTTATAAACATTAAATGAAACTGTGGGATAAACATATATGTGTTTTCTATTATAATTATTGTGTTCCTCTAGTTTTTGGACTGATGGATTTAAATAGTCTATTTAGATTAACATGGTTTTATTGTTCGTTGAAATACCAAAGAACATTTTCTAGTAGTTTTGTCTCATTAACTTGAAATTTATTTTTATAGACATTATGCTTCGATGAAATTTTTTATAAAAATATTAAAATAGATTAATAAAAATTATGAAATTTGGGAAAATGTATATAGTTTTATTGTGAATATATTACAAGACATTGAATGTGACATGAAAAATCATTATGAATTTTAAATGAATAATTGTATTATTAGGAATCTATGACGTGTATTTATCAATAATAAAATTTAATCCTTATGGAATAATAAATTATTGATGAAGAAAAAATATTTGATAAAATATTTTGAAATATATAATTAACTTAGGCCTCAAATGATTGGATAATTCTAACATTAGTATCTATTTATTTAAATTAAATTCCTAATGCATCTATGTTAAAATGATATATTTTATATTTATATTTTAATGAATTATTATTCATAATATATGAAGTAAAAATCATTGTGGTTAGTATATTTGTATTAACTATTAACAATTATTATGATTATGGTTTCACAATATGATACACTCAAGACTTATATTGTTAATAGAGACATAAGTGAGGATAAAAATGAATTATGTATATTATATTATTTTTTGAATGGAAGTTTAAAATATTTTATTATTATAATAATTAAATTGTATAGAGGGTTTTTCCAATTATTGATCAAATTATTTTACATTCCACGAATGAGATAGGTTCTTGAGTTAGTTGTGTTATGACTTTTTATGTGAAGCCGTCCATGAATTGGACATATTTATATTATCATAGGGAAAACAAGAGTTATAAGTACCCAAATTCCTAACCCACTCACATTTCTTAATAAATTATATAGACCATAGGAAATCCTAAATTTATTATAGAGTCTAATTACTAGAGGTGAGGTAATAAGAAAGTCTGAGGGGGACACTATAATCTCAATATCATGTCATACAACTACACATCCATCATGTAAACATGTTTATTCCAAATAAAATAAGATTAAAATAATGTGGAATTATATTTGGAGGAATACTATATATAGATAACATCACCATTGTTTAACAACATAAAACCCTTGCTTATCATATGGATATACATCCCAACAAGGATCCCTTAAGGGGGAAATAAATCACATTGTAGAATGAGAACTAAAAATTATTAAATAGACAAAACCACTAATCATCATCCAAGTTTTGATACTTTTTTAACATCATCACATATCCCCCTTAGCCTATTCTCATATTCTTGTGAATGTTACCAAACATAAATATTGAATATATTGTCAACATGGACCCCAATGTGTGTGTGAATTATATGAGTATAAACTCTATAGATTTTTACAAATAGTGCTACCGATAATTAATGATATATATACATATAAATACATGTAGTGAATGAAATTTAATCTGTAAATAGATCACATATATATAGGTTATAATAGTTAGTGTTTCAGAGTTGAACCAAAGATCGATTCATACTTTCTTCAGTCAATACCACAAATTGAGATGGATTTCATATGGTCTATGATGTGTCATATTTGTGTTGGATCGAATATGTAGATGTATATGTATATTAGATGGAACAACACAAAAGGGGGGGGGGTGAATTTTAGGTTTAAAAACATTTTGTTTAAACACATAAGAAATTAGTTTAAATGATCTTAAACTAATAAAATTCACAACAAAAACAAACAACCACAACTGTGTTGAATATAAAGGTATGGTGTGACGTAATACTATTAGAAAAGTAAAGTAATTGCATTCAAGATGAATACAATAATCAGAGTAATATAAGTGTGATAGATTCTACCATAAAGAATATAGAATCTATTCATACAATATGTAATAGAATAATTGAAATTGAAACAATTGCAATTGAAAGTGTAATGAAGAATGAAAACAATAAAAAATCATTTCTAAAAAAAACTGCATTGGAAATGTAAAAGTGTTACAATTTTTTTGACCCAAAGAGAAGGGTTATCCTTTCCCTTAGTACAAGAGGTATATCTTATCACCACCTTGGTAAGCCCTCGATACGATGATCATTATGTCTGTCTGCCTATCCCAAGTATCCCTCAATATGATGATTAGAACATCTGTCTGCCTATCCCCGACAGCCCTCGATACGATGATCAGTATGTCTATCTGCCTATCCTCGGCTGCACTTGATTTTGTAGGTAATCGGAACCTCTTTCTTCCAATCACTTGAAATACCTCGATACGATAATCATTATGTCTGTCTACCGATCCCTGACAACCCTCGATATTGTAGGTAATCGACACCTCTGTCTTTCAATCACTTGAAATCCCTCGATACGAAGATCGGTCACACAAATCACAAAGCATGAGAGAAGTCACAACGTCTCTCTCTGGAACATGATAGAATCAAAGTATCACACTTGTTATTCGGATTCAAATGAGCTTATATTTATAGGCCTCAGGTTCCAACGATCACATTTCCTCCAACGGTCATATTTCTCCAAAAAACTCAGAGGGACATGGACACCTGGCATTATAAGTGTCATATTGAAGCAGAAAGTTTGAAATCGATTTTATTAATTTGTAACTAACTCAATGACATCGTATTGGTTAAAACAAAATATATATAAAGATGATAAAAAAGAGTATGATTAATATGAAACAAGTGTTTTTGACTAAGTACCAAAACAAGCATGTAATGAAAGTATGAGTATTATATGTATTATTAAATGTAATGTATTGATATGATACAATGTAAGATAAAAAAAAGTGAGTACAATTGACAGAGATAGTACGATATGATTGACAGAGTCAGTATGAATATTATATTCTGTACGATTAGTATGGTCAGTACGATTAGCATGGTCAGTACGATCAGCATGGTCAGTACGATCCGCATCGTCAGTACGATCAGCATGATCAGTATGATCTGCACGGTCAGTACGATCAGCTACATCAATACGATCATCACGGTCAGTACGATCAGCATGGTCAGTATGATCAGCAAGGACAGTACGATCAACATGATCAGTATGATCAACATGGTCAGTACGATCAACATGTTTAGTACAATTATCATGGTCAGTACGATCAGCATGGTCAGTACGATCAGCATGGTTAGTACAATTAGAATGGTAAAAGACATTTGTGATTTCCAAAACAAGGTATATAAGTCAAAGGAGAACTTTTGAATCAACAATCTCCCACTTTTTGGAAAGCACAAAACACAGAGTAAATACAACAAGAAAAACATATCTTCCCCTGAGTTATTGGAAACTCTTCTGAATATGAATTTAAATACAACTAACTCCCCCTTAGGTATATACATTCCTAAGGATTGTATTCATAGATTTTCCTTGGTTTCTAAGTATTTGATTAAAACATTCCCCCTTTTTAAAACATTCTCCCCATTTATAAAACATATCTACGCATTTATAAAACATTCTCCCCCTTTGTGATTTAAAAAAAGAATGGGGTAACCTGGAGTTTCCTAAAAGAGTTAGAGAAATTAATTACAGGAAAAAGAAAGTGTAACATAAATTTCATTACAAAACAATGACAGGATCCATAAGAAAAGAAAAACAAATACAACAGTAATTTGTTTTCTTTTTACCTTTTCTTCTATATCAGCTCATGAAGAACATCTTTCATCTTTTTTATTTCTTTCTTGTCTTCAGAAATTGAATCACCCTGAGATCTAAGAAGCTCTTATTGGTTGGCAAAAAGATGATCTTGATTCTTGATGGTCTCCTCCTGGACTCTATTTACTTCCTCAGGAGTACCAATTCCGTCTTAAAAATTATTGATATCTTTGGATAGTACAAAATTTTTCTTCTTCAACAAAACCATTTCATCTATGAAAGATGAAACCTTTTAAAATTCAGACTGAAAGGCATTCATTATTTCTTTGAACTCTTTCACGGAAGGGATATCTGCTCGATGAGTTACCTGATTCAGTCTTTCAATAGTTTCTTTGTCAAGTTTATTGAAAGCAATAGCATGATCATTTGAAAACCTCCTTATGTCTTCAATTTCTATCGCATTGTCATTCACTGAGCTCTCTATTTTGTATTAACACTTTTTCATCTTGTTGCAAGCCTTATTAAGAGCAACTGAAGTTTCAGATAGAATATTCAAATCAGCTTCAACTGACAAAACTTTCTTTCTAAATTATCTTACGGAACCAAACTTCTTTCTATGATTTTCATTGATAAAATCAATATTCCCTTCTAGCCTAGGGAAATTCGGAATAGTCTTTTCAACCCTCCTTAAATCATGAACAATGTAATCAATCCTCTTGAGAGAGATTGTTTGTTCTGAATTAGTATCTTCATCGTACAAATGTAGTTCTTTTGATCGGCTTGAGTCTCCACCTGGCTATTTTTCTTTTGATTTTTCTTTCTCTTTTCTTTCTTCTTCCACATTATCACTGATTAAAATAACTTTTTATGTATGAGAAGATTGAGCACCTTGCTTCTGTTGAGAGGGTATTTTATCTGGAGTTTCAAAAGATTCAACCAGTGTTTGATCGCCATGAGGAACTTGTTGAATACCTTCACTCTACTTTAGGTTAGATTCTTCTCTACTATTTTTCGAACTTTGAAGGAATTCTAAAAGAAAATCTACATCCTCTTCTTCAACTTCCTCTATCTCTTTTAATATATGTTTCCCTCTTTCTTTCTCTGGAAGACTCTGTATGATAGGTTCTTGATGTACTTATTCCGTTAGTTTAGAACTAACATCCTCACCATTTTCATTACTTTAGAGATATCAGTGTCTTGAGCCTTTCTTTTCAAAATAGTCTTCTTTTTATTTTCAGCTTTAATGATTTTATCTACCCTTATTCTTTCTGCAAAAGCTTCAGCTGGGTCAAGACCGAACATTGGATCACCTTCCTTTCTCTGTTCTCTTTCTTTTCATAACTTATCCATAACCTCCTTACTTTACATTGGTTTCTTCTGTGGATTTGAACTGGTTTGCGGATCTGACTTTTGAGGAGCACCAGCAGAAGGATTGCCTTTGACTGGTAGAGGTGTCGATTGATTCGGAGCCAATTCAGCATCTAAATATTTTACAAAAAGTTTTGAATTCTGATAAAAAAAACATGCATCTTCTTCAATGTACTCTTACTAATTTAAGATGGCTTAAAATATATCTGATTTCCTTTTAAAAGAATATTACAAAACTTAATGCTCTCGAGAATACACATTGTAAGGATAGCTGGATACATAATCAAATGGGATTTGGTTTCTCCTGACTTAACATTTTTAATCATTCTAAAGATGTATCCCATAGGATTTACTTTTCTCATGTTGAAAAGATATTCCCACATGAATATATGAGAAACCTTCAAAGTCTCTATATCCCCTTTCCTTGGGATAAGAAAACCTTGCATCTACATTGACACAAATCTATTATCTGGTGAAATATGAGCCACATTCCTCTTCTCTTAATTTATAATAAACAGAGACTTTTCATAATTCTCTTTATTAAATGTACAAAATTTCTCTGGTAGTTTATGAGATGGACAGAAAGAGTCACCTTCTATGAGAACATTCAGAAAAAGAGTTTCTTGATTCACAGACATGGAAATCTTTCTATCGTATACAGAAAAGTTCATAGTCATGGTCTTATCAAACGATACAATTTTGAAAAAATGACTGAATTCATCAATAAGAACTAGATATTAAGATACTGGTTTTTCAACACACAATTTCTCCAAGCCTTGAAACAAAAAGATTCTTTTGATTGTTGAATCGTACTAATCAAAAAATTCCCGAGAAACTAAACTTTCTCTGAAAAATATTTCTCTGAATAGATCGTTGAAGGCATTTTGGTAGGAGTATTGGAAGAGGACTGAGACATATAGTTGAAGACGCTTGAAAGATGGTACGATGACTTAAATCAGTGGAGCAGAGATTCTCTACAAATCCTAGAAAAACCGGTGCGGGTTTGGGGAGGTAGGGGGGTCTATTTTTTGGTGGAAAAAGGGTGACCATTAATCTTCTACGGTTGATATTAGAATAGAAGAAATGAACAGTAAGGATTAAAAAAAATTAAAATAAATTGAAAAGTATGTACCTGCCGGAGATCATAAGGTAATTGTTGGTTTAGATAGTATTAATAGTGAAAGAAAAACACAATAGTACGAAGAAAAATAATACCATCAATCATCATGCCGATGGAAAACAAAGTCGTTACCATGAACTGATGATCCGATGGAAAATAAATTCATTACCATGAATGAATGAGACGATGAAAATAAATTCATTACCATGAACAGATGAGCTGATGAAAAAGAAATTCATTAACATTATCGGAAGAGCCGATGGAAAAGAAATTCATTACCATGATCGGACAAGATGATGGAAAAGAAATTCATTACCATGATCAGACAAGCCGATGGAAAATAAATTCATTACCTTGATCAGACAAGAAAATGGAAAATAAATTCATTAACATGATCGGACGAGCTGATAAAAAAGAAATTCATTACCATGGTCGGAGGAGCCGATGGAAAAGAAATTCATTACCATGATCAAACGAGCCGATTGGAAAAGAAATTAATTACCATGAATGGACAAGCCAATGGAAAAGAAATTCATTACCATGATCGGACGAGCCGATGGAAAAGAAATTCGTTACCATGATCGGATGAGCAGATTGGAAAAAAAATTCATTACCATGATAAGAAAAGCCGATGGAGAAGAAATTCATTACCATGATCGAACGAGCCGATGGAAAATAAATTCATTACCGTGGTCGGACGAGGCTATGGAAAAGAAATTCATTACCACTATCACTATGAATTGTTATCAATGGTAGGTGTTTTTTATTTTTAACTGGGGCTCTAAAAGTTTTGAAATAGGAAAAGGCTTTAGATTTCTTTGGTAGAAAATAGTCCCATATAAATCTAGTAAAGTCATCAACTTAAAAAATACATAGTATTTGCCTCCATTGCTTCCAGTTTGTGAAGGACCAAAAATATCCATATTCACTAGATGTAATGTATTAGATGTTGAAACTTCATAAATTGATTTAAAGCTAGTTTCATGTTGCTAAACAAATTGACAAGGATCACAGACTTTTGAAAAATCATATCTAACATTAGGTAGTCCCTTTAGATGTCTTTTCATTGAGAGTTTACAAAGGTTTCTAAGATTGCAGTGTCCTAGTCTTATTTTCCATAGCCATTATTGGTATTCTATTGCACATAAGCAGGGTAAATTTTGGCTCCTAAGGTCTTCTAAGTTAATAGTGTACACATTATCTTCCCTATGGGAAGATAGAATGAACTTATCATTGGAATTATGAACTAAAAATTTATCATTTCTAAAATTCACAGGGTAACCTTCATCACATAATTGACTTATGCTGATGCGATTGTGCCAAAGACCTTTAATAAGAAAAACATTTGAAATAAGAACTTTTCCAAGAAAAACAATATTACATATCCCAACAATTTTTCCTTGAGAATTATCTCCGAAGGTAACAATTCCACCATTTGTTTCAATGATGTTTTCAAAGAAATCATTATTTCCGGTCATGTGTCGAGAACAACCACTATCCATGTACCAAATATTCTTGTTGGTACACTTCTAATTTTCCTAAAAAAGAAACAATTATTTTTTCGGAATCCATACTTTTTTGGATCCAGAATGGTTAGATAAAAGAATTTTAGGAATCCACATTTGTTTTGAAAAATGAGCTTTATGAAATCCTAAAGACTGAGTTCTATTAAGAGAACACTCCCTTTTCCAGTTTCCACCACATTGACACATAGAACAAAAAGGGTTATTTTTTGGAAAAAATAGTTATTACTAAAAAATACTTTGGAATGATTATAACCAAGTCCAGAATGATTTTTCAAAGGAAGGATTTGGGAATACATTTTGTCAAAATTCTCTTTGCCATAAGTAAAGTTTGACAAACATTTTTTCAAACAAATGATTTCTGACTTTAGTTTTAAAACTACATTTTTATCCTCCAAAACATTTGATTTTGAACTAGGGTTAGGTTCTAAAACATTTTTCTTCAAAATTAAGTTTTCAAGATATATAGAAATTTTATCCTTATCAGATTTGAATTTCTCAAGGGTTTTTAATATAATTTCAAAATCATAAGTTTTCGTATCAAGATCATTAGAAAGATCTTATAATTCTTTAGTTAAAACTGAAATTCTAGAATTTTCTTTATCAATCCTTTTCTTATGTTTAGAATTATCATTTTCATGTAATTTAGAAAATCTAGATACTTCATTAAATGAAGGTAATGTATCATCTTCTGATGAAGAAGAATCTTCATTTGAAGATTCATAATATTTATTATTAGTATAATTTTCATTTAAAGAGACATTTTTAATTGCTTCAGTATTGTGTACCTTACCCATAAGAAAATTATCTTCAATTGGTAATCTGGGTATAAGTCCAATATTTCTATGTCCTGAGGACTCATATTATGAATAATTATCTGAATAATCGCTACCACTTGCACTCCAAGTATCATTTTCCTTCAAGACTGTCTTTGTATTGTAATACTTTTTCGTATTTCTTTTAGATTGTTTCTCCTTTCCGTCTTTTCTCTTCAGTAAAGGAAAATCAGGCCTTATGTGACCTACTCTCTTACAATCGTAACAAGTTACCTTTGAATCTTTCTTATAGTTCTTATTTTTATTTTTGAATCTGTATTGGAAGTCATTCTTTCCCACAATCTTGTTCATCCTTCGAGCAAGATTCGCTAACTCATTATCCGAGTGATTACTATAACTTGATTCTGATATAATAACTTTCTTGGCTTTGGATCTTGTTATCCTTTTGGGTGCTTTATCTTTAGATGTAAATGATACACTTCCATTTCCTTTTTTTCTTCTCGTTGAAATCAGCACCTCTTTTCATTCTTGTCTCAAGATGTAGAAGAGTTCCAAAGAGTTCATCAAGAGTAATATGGGAAACTTTTCTATTTTCATCAATAGCTGTCCTTTTTAACTCCCATTCCTTTGGCATTATATTTATAATCATATATACAAGAGCTTTATCATGAAGACCTTTTCTCCCATAGAATCTAAACTATTGACAATTTTCATAAATCTTTTGTTTCACTTTTCACACTAGCTCTCCATAAGGAAAAACAAATCAATGATACTCTGCTCATAGCATTGCTCTTCTTGTTTCTATAACCATTGATGTAAGAAAGTGTGTGACTTTCAACTTCTTCCAAATACAGTTGGCTTCTTCACAAGAAGATATCTGACTGTATATATTCATGGTCATAGAACATTGTAAAGTATTACGTACCTTGTAATTCAGTTGATATTCTTGCTTCTCTTGGTTAGTGAAAGTACTGACTTCTTTTTGTGGAATTTTTTATCCTCCAGTAAGCATAATAAAATTATCTAAACCAGTATTGATAAAAAAATGTATTCATTCGAACTCTCTAGTACTCATAATCATTCCAATCAAAGATATGTGGTCTAGAAGGATTTAGATTGTCAATTGACCCAATATTAATTCCTACTATATAATGAAACAGAATATTTTCCACTCCACACGTTAGTGTAGTATGTAATTAAAATGAATGTATGAAAGAAATAGAGCATGTAATACAAATCAGTGGAAACCTCCTTTGATACCAATTGTTTGATCGAATATGTAGATGTATATGTATATTAGAGGGAACAATACAATAGGGGGTGAATTATAGGTTTAAAAAATTTGTGTTTAAACACTTAAGAAATTAGTTTAAATGATCTTAAACTAATACAATTCACAACAAAACAAACAACCAAAATTGTGTTGAGTATAAAGGTATGGTGTGATGTAATAATATTAGAAAAGTAATGTAATTTTATTCAAGATGAATACAATAATCATAGTAATATAAGTGTGAGAGATTCTACCATAAAGTGTATAGAATCTATTAATACAATATGTAATAGAATAATTGTAATTGAAACAGTTACAATTGAAAGTGTAATGAAAAAAGGTAACAATAAAAATTCATTTCTAATACAAACAGTAGTGGAAATGTAAAAGTGTTACAATTCTTTTGAGCCAAAGAGAAGGGTTATCCTTTCACCTAGGAAAATAGTTCTGTCTTACCACCACCTTGGTAATCCCACGATAAGATGATCGGTAGGTCTGTCTGCCTATCCCCGACATCTCTCGATACGATGATCAGAACGTTTGTCTACCTTTCCCCTACAGCCCTCGATACGATGATCGGTATGTCTGTTTGCCTATCCTCGACAGCCCTTGATTTTTTAGGTAATTGGCACCTCTGTCTTTCAATCACTTGAAATCCCTCGATACAATGATCGGTATGTCTGTCTGCCTATCCATGAAAGCCCTCGATATTGTAGGTAATCGTCACCTTTATCTTTCAATCACTTAAAAGCCCTCGATACGAAGATCAGTCGCACAAATCACAAAGCGCGAGAGAAGTCACAACATCTCTCTCTAGAACTTGATAGAATAAAAGTATCACACTTGTTCTTAGGCTTCAAATGACATCATATTTATAGGCCTCAAGATCCAACGATCACATTTCCTCCAATGGTCATATTTCTCCAAAAAACGTTGAGGGACTTGGACACCTGGAATTATAATGGTCATATTGAAACAGAAAGCATGAAACCATTTTTATTAGTTTGTAACTAACTCAAAGACATCGTATTGGTCAAAACAAAAGATATATGAAGATGATAATCAAGAGTACGATTAATATGAAACATGTGTTTTTGACTAAGTACCAAAACAAGAAAATAATGAAAGTATGAGTATTATAAGTATTACTGAATGTAATGTATTGATATGATACAATGTAGGATACAATAATGTGAGTAAAACTGACAAAGTCAGTACGATACGATTGATAGAGTCAGTACAAAAATTATAGTCCGTATGATCAGTATGGTAAGAATGATCAGCAAGGTAAGTACGATCAGCATAGTCAGTACGATCAGCATGGTCAATACGATCAGAATGATCAGTACGATCAGCATGGTCAGTATGATTAGCATGATCTGTTCGATCAGCATGGTCAGTACAATCTGCATGGTCAGTACGATCAGCACGGTCAGTACGATCAGCACGCTAAGTACGATCAGCATGGTCAGTACGATCAGCATGGTCAGTACAATCAGCATGGTCAGTACGATCAGCATGGTCAGTACGATCAGCATGGTCAGTATGATCAGCATGGTAAAAGGTATTTTTGATTTCCAAAACAATGTATAAGAGTCAAAGGAGAACTTTTGACTCAACAATTTGTGGTGTCTTGATCACTCATCATTTCATGATATTATTTCCACTCAATAGATTAGATTTTCATATCTCCTTACTAGACCATAACTATATTTATGTAATACTTGGTCAGAATTAACCCAAACTAATATTATAATATCTATGAATTTTCTAGAAAAAATAATTAGTCTTGGAATAAAATGTAGATCCAATAGGATGAAAAAAACTAATCTAGGTAATCATTAATATAATAAAAGAATGGAAACATGTATAGACAGTGGATATTAAATAGTAATATCACTTCCAGATGCAATTAACTGAGTGAATTATTTATCAAATCAATTCCTAGTAAATTGTTCAGTCTAGGGATTCATGTATCCTTCCACTGACTAGAGAATATCCATTAAAGATTATCCTTTATAACACCATTAGTTGGCGAAGTATCTATCATAAGGAATTATGTATCTTACCATTGAAAATAAAATTGTTCAATCGTTGTAATCCCATATTGTAAAATATTTTAGGGAATTTTATATTCTATTAAATCAATTATCAGATCATTGGTTGGTGAAGTATATTTTTTAGAATCATATATCATATCCTTACTTAACGAGTATTCTAGTCCCTTGGAGTCACATTTATAACTACATTATTGAAACATGATAAAATCTTGGTAATATATATCAACCTAATATATGGAATAATATCTTGTGTAGGTAATCATACAACATTATATTTAGTGTGACATATGTCTTAATCTCATTGTGAAAATAATGAATATTTGTTTTTCATGATCTTCCAACCTTGGAGTCATTTTTTATAAATGTAATATTATCATCAAGATTATTAATCCCAATCATATTCATGGGCCTAACCCCACCTAATTTGTAGAAATCAGCTATATCTTATACGATATCAAAGGTCCAATATCCTAAAATAATCATAATGTAGGTCATTATCCCTTAAATCATAATTCCCATGAAAGGGGTCATAAAGGGTTCCCATTACATGTGAATCACATTGGCCATTAGCCTTAAAAAATTTAAAATCCATATCTCTCATGATCAATCGTTGTCTATTCCATTATATGATACCTATATAACAAGGGTACTTGGTCATAAAACACACTACTAACTCATCTCACATCCAAAACCTATTGGGATACAATCCCTTAATGTCAAGCCACTTGTCCAACCATGATGGGACTCCTTTTACATTTTAGTCAAGTCCTTCTGGTAAATCCTTTATAATTTCAATTTATACCCATTGGTTATAACCACTTGAGATCTAATATATCACAAGGTTCCTCAAGGACTATTTTATTTGGATCACCAATATTCTAATTCACTAAACATATCCAATCTTAACCACATTTGAGGCTTCACATGGATAATAAAACTTTTACCTAAGTAATGACTCCTCTTATGGTGACCCTCACTAAATAACTATATAACATCACCTAAATGGTGTTAAAGATGAACTAGAACATCAAGAAAAAAGGGTTTCTTTGGGGATGATATTGTGAAACTAAGATTAGTGTGGAGGAGGCATTGAATCGGTGTCAATTTTTAAAATTTGATTTATAAAATAAATGTATTTGACCATTTAGGATCAAAATATATTGAAGAAATAATTTGACATCAGTTGTATTTATTTTATAATGATAGAACAGAAAACACAAAAAAAATCAATATTTATACATAGGATGGAAGAATACATGGATAATATTTATGGGCTGATTATAATATATGTATTTATAATTAATTTTATAAATTTCTTACATGTTATGAATAGGCATCATTTTAAGCCCTTTAATCCATCTCTCATTATTTCTTATACCGGTTCTAACATGTTTACAAAATAAATTATAATAATGGAATATAAAAGAAAGGTATAGTTGGACTCCACATCATTGACTGATCGCCACCAAACCATCAAAATATTTTGTAACAACATAGTATTCCTCTTAAACAGGATCATTATACCGATTTAAATAACATATATTCAAAACCACTTATCATTAATTCTTAGTATCAATCTCATAAAACATTTTAATTATCCCAAAACAATTTCTAAACATTTGACCATGTCACTTATTTTTTTTCTACTGATCTTATAATAAATTGGTACTCTAGTATTCTAACATGATTAATTCTATAATATTGAATATGGAAATTCAAGAAAAAAATCAATTCAAAGTCATTTTAAAAAACTAGTGAAATATAATCCTCAATATTTCTATAATTTTCTTAATTAATGCTTCATTTGTTAATATAAATCACATGGTATAATTTCAAACATTTATTTCATATAAGGATATTAAATATTCTAGGATGAGTATACATTACATTTGAAACTAACACAATAGAGGACCAATATAGTTTAGTGTCTTTGGAGACTAGGTACACAATCATCTATTTTAGTGAAGTATGTAAAATATCTCTCATAATAATATTCTCCTTCTGTACTATTCACAAATTTACACTACATAAAACCTTTATTCATAACTTGGAGAAATGAAATATAAGAAAGGGTGAGTGTGCATGCTCTATAAGGGAATGTCAGGGAGATAGGTAAGCCTAACATGAACATAAGTGCATGAGAACACGATCATAACATTTGAAAACCATAACCTGTATATTAAATATCATAATCATGTGTAGAAAAATAATTATTGGTAATTTATAAGAGATGAATCATAATGGAATCCATGTTCTTGGGGAAAGAGGTCATAACATTGGAATATAGGATAAAACTACCACTTATACATAATCATAGAAAAATTATTTCCCAAATAGTTAAGGCTCACTCACATGGATATCATAGTAAATTGGATTCCCTCCACACACCATCCTTGTAGTTACAGTTTACTCCCAAGACCATCATAGTGAGAAAATTACCTTACTAAACCATGTTCACTCCCCATTCCAATCCCTTCTATCTTATGAGATATAAATATTTACCCAATTATTTTGAGGAATACATTGTTCCCACCCTTCACATAATGAAAGTCAATCATATATGTGTTAAAAGATCATAAAAAATAATCATATCAAAATTGATGGAATATAATGTGGTTTATTAACATATCATCATATCAAAACCTTTGTGAAAGAAGACAGTTTCATCATCATTTTTATACTTCATAACAGAATAACTCATTGAAAAGAAGCATGTTTCATAATAATGTTATCATTATATAAACCATGGAATATAAATGGGTTTAATAAACATATGTTCAACAAAAACCATTCATAGAAATAATAGGAAGAGAATCCCGGGTTTATATCCCATGAAATTAATAATTTACATTAAAGTGTTTCATCGAAAATTTAAAATGATTCTAATGAAAAATTACATGGAATGTTTCTGAAGGAAGATAACTTATCATTGAAAATTTATTTTTAAAAATAATTTTTTTAAAAAAATAACTAAGATGATGTTTTTGTAAAAAAATTGAAAAATAATATAATATTTAAAAATCGTTTAAATTTTTTTATTGGGAAAACATTCATTCTTCTTTGAAAAAATAACAATTTTAAGCCAAATAAAAAATCATTGTTTACATTGAAATAATTTAATTAAAATATAATGTTTTCATAAATATTAATGAAAATATTTACAATGAAATAATTTTTAAAACATGAAAGGGAATCATGAAATCTATAAAAAATCATGATAGGGGGATATACTATTCATTTCATGCATGTAAAAAATATATTTTTACATTTTAAATAAAAAACATACACACCTCAATAAATGGAAATTATATTACTTTAGATTTCATTGTAAAATTTCACAAATGGTTATAAATTTCATCAATAAACTATTTTTAGAATATTATAATCATTTTTGGGATCATTTTTTGAATACATGGTTTGGAAAAAAATTGATTATTCGACTAAGGAGTGAATTAAAGATGAATTTTCATAAAAATATTATTTTAAAACATTGAGTACGAAAAAGATAGAAAATGGAAGAAATCATTTATTTTTATAATAAAACTATTGTATAGTATAATTCATTAGTATATTGTGATATAGATGACAATATATTGTCATTGGATGTATTGTAATGGGGAATCCTAATAAATGATGAGATTGTAACATGAAATCATTTCCTCTCTGGTAACATAGAATTTTAATCCCATTGAAGGGATAACATCAAATAAAATATGAAATCACATGAAAATAAATTAATTTCATTATATTAAATTTCAATGGGGTTTAAAATACAACTCATAAAATAAGATAAGTGCATAACACAACATATGTCCCAAGGTAGGAATATTCTGGCAAAAAAGCCTCAGTGAGTTTTTAGCATTTTAATTATAAAATACCTATAATAGATATCCGCATATGGATATCCAAATACCCAAAAATTTAAGTATAGGAGTCATATAATACAATAATGAATTTTATATACACTACATAAATGAAACAAATAGAGAAGATGAAATTTTTCTTCAAGCATGCATCAAATAAAGAATCTTTAAATGTAGTCCCAACATCCTTATGGAAGAAGGTAATGTTTCATAAAATCCGTAGATATTTGTTTATATGGTGGAATCCCATATTAAATAACGTTTTTCTGTTACTAACTATTTTATGGAGTAAGGTTACCTGAGTGTTTGTTTATCAATTTTTTATGTTATCTCCCGGGTGGTTACTGATCCAAACGATCATTTTTTGGAATCTGTCTTAGATGAGAACGATGTATGAGAGGCCATTTATACTCTAAAACTAGAGAAATATACTAGACTAGATGAATTCATAGTCCCTTTATTTTTGGTATTCTGGTTTATTGTTAGGGATGAAGTCATGTTGGTGTTGGAAAATTTTATTAGTTGGAATCCATTCCCAGGGAGACTTACCCTACAACACTAGTTCTTATTTAGAAATTCATGGATCCTTCCTATTTTAAAATATATTTCCCAAAATGAATGTATAATAATACATATAAATTTATACCTTGTTTGATCAAGAATAAAATATATTATTTGATTCATGTTGGTATTTTTCTAGAACATTACAAATTCATGAATGGATGATCCATCAAGGGTTCCACCCGTATTATACAAAAAATGATCAACACTACCAATTATAAATATCAATGATTGAACATTATAATAATATTATATGTGGATATATACTATGATTTTATTGTGTGGTGTTATATTTTTAAATTAATTAACTTAATGAGGTTCTCTAAAAGGGTTGTTGACCCATTTTTCATCTATTTAGTTCTATGTAACCTCTTATACCTTTTACTTGAAGTTATTATGTTTTTTAAAATCAGAGTAGTGTATGTGGTAGGAGGATCCCCAATAACCCATCCTTTGTAACATTTATTGGGATTCAATATCTATAAATATTAACTCCATGATGCATGGAAGGACGACACACCCATTTTGTTGCCAATCACATTTAAGGGTTTTATCTCATCTGATGTTTGATGATGATATGGTGTTATTTCTCAATGGGAGCACAAAATCCATCACGGTAATTAACAAAAAACATTTGGTTTTCAGAAATAGGCTGGATAAAAAAATAAATTGACACAACAATAGTGTTTATATTTTTATGTTATGTTCGGAGATATGTTTCCACTAATTGTTTCCAGCATTGGGATCCATAGAATGACCATCCTAATTGAATATTTAGGATCCCCTTTTACTTATGGAGGTCACTATATTCATAATCTTAATAATATTATATACAATATATCCCCAACATAACTAATTTTAATAATTAGTTCCTTTATTTAAAAGGATTATTAATCCTCCCCAATATTGTTTTATGATCTGTCCCCATTCACACCATATCTATTCTCAACGTCCCAGAGAGTTTCATTAGAATAATTGAAAATATTTTGAAAAAATTTATCATGGATGCTCAAATAGATGGATGAAACCACTATGAATATTATTATATAATAGAAAAACCTATTAAAGAAGGTGGTATAGGTTTTAGAATTTTTAGTGATATGATTCGTTAACTGCTTGCATGCTTGGGTTGGGATATGATTAAAGCGCACATGCTTTCATCCATATACAAAAAAAGAGATGTTGATGAATAACCAAGACACAATGAAGGGTATAGTTTCAAACATCTAGAAACATATCAAGAGAAATGTTCCTCACATATAGTAACATGAAAGATGGATAATATGTTGTGGTGAAATGGGATTTTGGTATTCTAATTGGGTTAGTTCAATACTCTATTTCCATGACTAGATGACTCTAGATATATCATTTAAATTTAATAGAGATTATCCATTATTATCATGGGAGTTTTTTTTAAAACTATCTTGTGAGTTGTTAAATAATATTGAATGTTCAGATGAGAAGTACAAGAGTGTATTCTCAATTTCATCATCGAGATCCTTTTCTATTATGGAATACAAATCATTATTAATGAACATGAAGGTTCTGGATGAATGGAATCACATTCTCTTGTAACCCACCACCATTGTAATTCAATTATATCATCTAGTGTATATGACATCATTTATTTTTGATGGATGAGGAGATCAAGTGGAATGGGTTCTACATTACTTCAATGTACATTTTCAGTTAGAATCTCATCAAGGAGAAAAAATTTGACATATTTTTTGGGAATGTATGGGCCATCAATGTTTGTAATTAATGGGATATTTAAATTTGTTGGATTCTTTGAAAATATCAGGTAGATTCTTCCAGTATATTTGGTTTCTCAGATTGGGGTGGTACAATATTGAGAAGAATGAGATTTCCATTCAGATGGAATATATAGGCTAGTTAAATTGGGTCACTCTTAAAATTTCTATGTATAAAAGAATATATGGGTCGAAGATGACCATTATATATATAATGAGGAGTGTAGTGTCTGAACTAGGGTTTTTGTTGAGAAAATAAGAAGCTTATGCACCCCTAATATGTATTATAGATTAATGGTCTAACCCTGATGTCCTTCAAAGGGAACATCCTTATGGTAGGTGGGAGATATTAACCCCTCACAATAACAAAACAATGCTTAATGATAATGATTCATGTGCATATGGAATTATGAATGAGGGTGGAATTGTACGAGATCACACGGGTAGTGTAGTTTCTTCCCTTTTTTCCACCATTACGATGGGAAAATACCTCTAGTAAGAGGTTTATAATTTGTTTCAATCGACAACATTCTGATTTTGTGAGAGAAATCATCACGATACTGTTGAAAAATATTCCATGACATCATACAATTCTCTCCACAACACCACTGATATTAGCCGGTCCATCACCTACTATATTCTTATGTGTATGTTTTTTATCAATATCTATATGGATATTCATCATAAATGGTTAGAGGATAACTAATTTTATAAAAATCATGTGTATTTGATTTATCTCTAAGGCCATCACATATCCTTTCCATGAGTAGGATATAATAAACAAACCCAGGGAAACCACGATAGTCACCAGATGCAACCCAGTATGGGGTGGTGTAAAATAGCTATATCAAAACATGTCTTGAATATAAGGATAAAAAGATATAAAAATAGAGTATTATAAATAAAAATGAGTGATACAACCGATCCAAATAGGATAAAGAAGAAAAAAATTAACATGTAAGAAAAATATTCCATGTGATAATGTCACCTCCAAACTACCCCAATAGAAACAACGATGTATAGATAAAGACAACATCACTACTGAATTAATTTTATTTTTACTTTTTCCTACAAAACTATTTATTCAACCACCCTCATGTAAAAGTTTGTTTTGAGAAGGACATCTATATAAGATACCACCAAAAGATTTATATATGTTATAATAACAATAATACACAAGTTCATGCAATAACAAACAACAATTTTCCCAAAATTTTTATAAATAAATCAATTTAAAATACTTTTTCAAATAATCCTTGAAATTTAAAAATAATCATGAACTATTTTCTAAACCATAAAAGAATGTAATTGAATATAAATCAAAATAATTTTACATTATATCCATCATCTATGAATTAAATTATCTTTTAATAAACATCCATTACAAAAAATCACGTACAAATCAAGCTCTAGACTATGAGAAAACACATAATAGATTGTCATAATCCTAAAAATGCATAAGGTTGTATCTGTCAAACATCGAGGCCTAACATGTAACATCGTCATATAAAAGGTTATGTAATAGTTGGGTCACAAACATACAAAGGAAACCTATGTCACTCTATTGGAATACATAGGGGTACTGATGTTAAATGTTTATCTATTTTTATTTTAAAAACCATTATCAAATTTTTATAAATCAATTTAAAAGTTAAGTCAATATACATTAGGGTATTAAGGTATATTTTCCATTTTAAATAAATTAAATCATGTTGTCTAATAATGACATTTTCAAACGTGAACCCGTGACCTTATGAATTTAAATAAATGAAACTAGATTTCAAATATCAAGTAATAAACATGAACAATAAGAAATTATAGAAATATGGGAAATTGAATAGATCTACCAACCATAATAGAATATAAAAACTAAATACCTTTAACAATGTGTTTTGGGAACCACATGTTTTAACTTCTCAAGTCAATGCATATCAAAATACAAAAAATAATCGATAGAATACACAATACAATTACTAATACCTATAATAAAAGGTTCTACAACTATCAATTAGAGGGAAAAATAGGAGGAATAAATACCTAAATATGTGATTCCCCTAACCCCAATGACCAACCAATGAACAAATCGATCTGGATAGAAAGAAGACACCTAAAATTTATTATCGTATGATATCTTTCCATGTGGATAATTCTATAAAAACAAATTCCCTGTTAAACACATGTAGGAAACCCTAAAAACTAGAAATTTTGGAATTATAGGGAATACATTTTATTAAAGATCATGAATCCATATCATATTGAGTTATTATAGAATTTTTACCATTTAAATTAAAAACTACTTTTCACATTCCATGACATGTAACAATTACATAATGTGTAATAACTCAGGCTATGAATTCAAGTAACATAATGACCCCGATTGATATGACACATCACCAAACCCTATTAAAATATGTGTAACTACCTAGAGTATAGTAATATAGCCTAAGGAAAAGTAGAAAATCCAAAAATTCTATGACTAGTCCTTTATAGGTGTCCTCCCAATTCAGGGTCAAGAATACCTGCCAAACGAAAAAAGGGAATGGAAAAGAAAAGATCAAAACATTCATGATAAAATGGTAATGGGTTGCGAAAATTTCTAAAACATAAAATATTATTTATTGAGAAATATATTTGGATATTGGATCCAAACTATTAGTATGTAACTGCTACTTCATTAATGAATCTCCCCAACATCTTTTGGAAATCCATTCCACACTACCATTGTACACAGACAAAGGAAATCATTTTACCACACAGTACATTATCCTAATAATCTATAATCTAATTTGGATTCTCAATCTATGTGGTATTAGGGTTATGAACAATATCCTACCATATAATAACATGGAAGGATATGTTATATACCTCGTCAATAGGGAGACATGAAAAACTTCCTATATATATTTGAATTGATACGATATCAAAAACTAATATTCCACCCTCTCCAATTACACAATGATCTCAAAGGGTCCCATAAACCCCAGCTAAAACTGACCATAAATACCCAATTTATGATGTCCCACATGAGGGGAATCTATTCGAAATCCCCGATCACCAGTCACAGACTCTAGTGGGTGATGCTGAAGGATTGCATATTTTTTCGGATAACACTGTGTCGTGATCTATATCATCTGTAAAAACAGAAAAACCTTTTGTCGTCTCTTGAAAAAAACTCTTAACAAATAGTGAACATTATCATTTTTTCCTAGTATAAGGGATAACAAAAAGAAAACCCATGCAGATATTCAAAGGACGCCATCCTAATGAAATCATGATAACTATTATTATAGGGAAACTCAACCTAAAAAAATTTATTTCTCATGATCTAGAAAAATCCAATACAAAATCCTACCATATATCCTCAAAAACCTAGAAATCCCACATTGTTTGTTAATCCTTTTGTGGATGATAATCCATGATAAATAAACTATGTGCACATTACCTCATGTTGAACATTTTAAAATTTGGTTGTGAACCTTTAGACCCTATTAAAAATAACAATATATGGAACCCCATGATGCTTCATAATATTTACATCATTCAAGTCCCCAAGAAAATCCACATTCATCATTTCCATTATTGAAAATAATTTAGTTGATAATTGATAATATCAATAATCACTAAAACCACATCCTTAATATGAGAATTCTATGGTAAAAAAATGTTGAAATCCAAGGAATTCACATACCAACTCCATGAAAAAATTGTAAATGGCTACAAAAACTTGTAGGAAACTGGTGGCCCCCCTAAACTCTTTGAAAAGTGCAACACCATGATACAAAATAAGAAACTGATCACCACCTCTCTAGCCACCAAAACTAATATCTCAATTCATGGTACATATTTTTTTCCCCAGGTTTCATATAACAATAAGGCCAAAGTCCACTATCATGAAACTCATTACTCAATGAAAAAGGAACAACCATTCTACTAAAGAAGCACAATGCTCTAATGGGAGATTGAGGAATCTTTCATGAGGTCTCCCAACTATTCAGGATTTCTACTAAGTGTCAAATCTCACTGTGTGTCGTTTTATATAGATGAAGTCACTCATCAAAAGAATAATAATCATTTATTGAAGCCAAGAACACCTGTCCACCAACATACACAAGTCCAAATATTATCTCATTAAACAAACACTTCAGACACCATTGATCAATAGTTTCCTTGACAGCTTGTTTGGAAAAATTTATTCTCAATGCATCACAAACCAAATTCTCTTACATTGGGGTATATATGAAATCAAAATAAAAGTTCTAAACATACTCAAAGTAGTGTCTCAATATCATGTTTCAATCCCTCTATGTGAAAATATAATTTAAAATTTTGTGGTCATAATATACCAGAAAACTCTGTCCAAAGGGATAATGAAGCCGTGTTTTATGTGAATGAATAATAGCTGGTATCTCAAGATCATGGGTAGGGTAGTTCTTCTCATGCATCCATAACTGGCATGAGCCACAATCCACAACCTCTTTCTCTATCATCATGAAACATCCAAAAACCATAAAAAAAGAAACACAGAAAACAGAAAAACCTAAACTTGGTTATGTAAGAATCAGAACCTCTTCAATATTCAACCTCATATTTATCTCATCAAGAACATATCTATCATTTTTTCAATCCATTCCAACATTACACCCTTATTGGATAATTTTGTAATTGATTATGAAATCTTAGAGAAGCCCCCAAAAAACCATCTATATTAACTTTACATACCAAAGATGTTTTAGATCTCAAACAAGTTTATGATATTCTACCAAGAAATAACTTCCTGTGCCTTTTTAAGATCAAATAAGACACCCCTATTTGATATTCAATTCCCCAAAAACATCAGTTCCTGGATCCAAAACTCACATATGTAATGTTCACCATATGAAATAATTTCTCTCAAATTTTCAAGAATTATATTCTAATGGTCTCTATTCTTCATAGATTGACTATATTACACCAAGATATAATCTACTAACACAAAAAAGAGTTGAAAATAAATTAATGGTTTGGTTCATCAAGTCCATGAATACCATAGAAGAATTATTGAGTCCGAATGGTATAACAATATACCCGAAAAGGCCATATCGATTCTGAAATTCAATAATGGGTTTATCCTCTTCCCAGAATCACTATAAGTGGTACCCCAACCATGTATCAATATTAGAAAACTATAAACCCCCCCCTACAATTTATCAGTGAGATAATCCATTCTGGGTAAAGGATAACTATTGTTAACCATCACCCAATTCAACTTTTGATAGTTGATAAAATGTCTAAGACTTATGTCTCTCTTATTAGAAAAGTATATTGGAGAATCCAACAGTCAAATTCCAGGATAAATAAATTCATTTACCTCTATGTCCTTTATCTTGACTTTAAGTAACTCCAACTCCGCAGGTGTCATTTGATAGAATGGCATACAAATATGTATCATTCTAGGAAAAAATAAAATTATAAAATCATCCTATCTCTATAGTGGAAACTAATCAAAAAAATCCATGAAGACCTTAGGGTATGGATAAACAACAATAGGTAGATAGCCACCCACGTAGGATTCAACTACATTAAGAAAATTTTATGAAAACCGATAAAAGATTAAACTGAAATAAGGAGAAACTAGCCCTGCCCTATATGATCTAGGGACCCTATCAGACTAAAAACCCAAGTGACCCCATTGGTAGATTAGAAAAGAACCAAACATTGATTATAGTCTTTTTGGGACATTACACTAGTCTTCCAATCCATGATGGTAATCAATTCAATGGTGGCATAATCAATCACTAATAAGTCCTAAATCCCCTCAAGGTTTCCTATCACCACTGACACATGTGAAATTTGAAATCTTGATCATTGATCTTTATCAAAGGAATGGAATGATCGAACAAGAATGCAATAAGCTTCGAACAAATAAACATACATCCATCCAATGTTTACAATATAAAATATTGAGTAGGAGCTCAAGAAAACAATCTTTTCACCATAAAAGATTAAGTAAACATCATACCTCTTATTGTAGCTGAACCAGTTTCATATTCAACTGGTACAGACTTATCTGAATAATTCTATCTAGAAATATCCACTTCGAAATCTACCTAGTTTTTGGATTAATACACACCACCCATTTTATCATCAACCTCACTCTACAACCACATGGTGAAATGGATCCCACCTTACTTTCTTGGGTCATCTTATCATAGAAATTCTTTAGATGGGAATACCACTGACAAAGATGGATAATTCTAGGATTCTCTATAAACTGAGGCCTAATACGACCACACCTTCACAAATGGTAGAAAATAACCCTTTGTTTCCTAGTAGAATCCATTGAAACATTTCTTTCAAAAAACGAAGCATTCTTTCACTTTATTTTATGACAATTACAAGAGCCATATTTACCGCAGTTGCCATTGTAACTACACTAAATTCTAGCTTCCAAGCTATGTCTTCCTCACCCAATTCATATTATTCTAGTACATGTACAAAGTTTGGAAGGTATAGTAGAACAATAATAGGATGAACACCATCCCTAAGACCCATTTAGAACCTTAACGAATTTAGTTAATAATTGTTGTCATGATTGGCTTCTAGACACAAAAACATTTCAATGATAGTGGAGTATTCTATAATAGAACTCCCCCCCACCTCCAACGTCAAAAACTATTGGGACTTTTCCTCATGTAATTTAATAGGATAAAACTACTGATTGAATATATTCTTGAATGAGTCTCAGGTAATACCACCACTAAACATTGCATTCACTATAGAATCCCACCATTTATCTCATGGAATATATATCATATTCATAGGAAAAAACCCTTTGAAACCTAATGAGTCTAATAAATGTTATTGATCCATTCTATCCATTTAATCCACCCATATTACTATTTTGGTCCATTCTCACAGTGGTTGATAAGTGGATTGTTCTTGGTAAATTCCAAACCATGATCCAATACCCATCATGGGTTCACTGTGCTCATAGACCCTAGAGTATGAATTGTATAGTTCTCTCTTTCAACCACTGAATGGTCCCCTGGAGAATACACATGTAGATCCTACCTCACAACATCCCTTATTGAATTTCAATGATATCTTATAGGATTCATTGGTTATTAACCAAAATTAAAAAAAAATCATCCCTGAAAAATTATAAAAAATATAAATGAAAAAAATAATCAAAAACCATGAATTAAAATAATAATAATTTAAACAAGTTATTATTCCTATTAAAAAATTACAACACCTTTTAAAAAGAATAGGACCGTCTAAATAAATTCTCCTATAATTTTATTTGTGTTACCATAGACAGAACATGTCTTTAGAACTTATAGATTAGATTAATTAAAAAAACCCCATTCAATTTCTTCAACTGAGCTAAAACACTCGGTCATAGACATAGAGGAAATTTTCTGACCACCCATGGAAACATAGATTCCATAATGGGACTGAGCTAGCCAGGACCCTTTTCCGAACCTACAATCCCAATTATGATGGTCCTACTTCTTCATAACCAAGACAGTAAAACAATTTACGTAGTAATGACACAAATCTTGATATGTAGCACTTTGATAACAAATTTTATTAGAATAAACCAAGGAAACATGACCTGTTAACCAAACCATCACATTATGGGGGGGGGTAAATAGAGATATCAAAAAAGTCCTTAATAATATCAACAAGAAAAATAAAACAATTACAATGAAAAAACAAATGAAACATTCTAGGGAAACGAATATGCCAATCCATATAAAAAAATTAATATATATAAAAGTCTCTACATGACCGTGTCACCAAAAACTATCTCAAAACAAAAAAATGATGTATTGTGAAAACTAGATTCACTACTAAATTAAATTTTCATTATAAGTGTCCTTTAAAAATGTCTACATCCACCAATAGGAAGAATTTTGTCCTGGGAAAAAGAGCCCAATGGGATACTACAAAAAAATCTATACAGATTTTAATAACAAGAATACACAAATCCAAGCATTAAAACAAAACTGTTTTCTTAGAATTATTGTAAATAAATCAATTCAAATTACCTTTTTAATGAAACCTTTAAGTTTCCATAATTCCATGAAATTTTTATAATTTTGTAAAAACTTTTTTCAATATACAGAAATATAATCATACATTTGATCCAACATCCCTAAAATAAAATATCATATAATAAATAATCAGAGTTAACAATGCACCAACAAGTCTCTTTCTAGCCTACGAGACAATACATACTAGAAACTCACAATCCCAGAAATACATAAGGTCGGTTCCAACTAACATAAAGGCCTATCAAAGACCATGGGCATACAAGAGGTTCCCTCCTTATTGGTTCACACACACTATGGATATATGTGTCTCTATTTCAATGTACCCATGTTTCCCACTATACAATGATTCTCCATTTATATTTTAAAAAGCATACACACATTATTATAAAAAAAATTAAAATCCACACCTATCTGCTTTTGGGTTTAAAATTCCATTTTTCAATTTCTAATCTGGACAATTACATTTTCAATAAAACCCCCTTTTAAATACAAACAAATTACCTTTTAAATTTCAATACATGAAGCTATATTTTAAATATCAAGGAATCAATATGAAAAATAGTAAATTGAAAAATCTAGAAAATTTAATTACATAAACCTACCTTAAGATTGTATAAAACCATACCAGAATAGAAAATAGGTATTGGAAACCACAAGAAATACCATTACAAGACATGGAACACCCACATAAATACATGGATTGATAGAAAACATAATATAATTACCAATACATACCACTAAAGGTGATACAACTTCCAATGAGAGGTAAACCAAGAAGAATAATTACCCAAAATGATGATGTTCATAACCCTACTAATAAAAAATTAATGAATCGATATGGATGGATGAAAGACAGGAAAAAACTCATGAGGTAATAACTTTTTCCATGTGTATAAGTATGAAAAACTCAATGAGACCTCAAACAACCACATAAAACCATAATAACTAGAAATCAGGGAATTACACGTCTCGTAAAATTTTACACATCATGAATTCCATTAATTTTGAGTAATGATGATAAAAATAACCATTTTAATTAAAAAAATGGTTTTTATATTACATGACATGTATCCATTACACATCATGTAAATGCTCACATTGAAAATTCAAATCATAGGATGAGTCCAACTGATATTACAAGTAGTGATACTCTATTTCACATCAACTTCCCAAGGAAGAACATAGATGTAAATATGAAATCTAATAGTAAAAAAACAATCAATTAACTATTACATGTATCTTCCCAATACATTTATAAGAATAATCTCTGAATGAATTAGCGGAAAAAAAATATCATAAAATAACTAAAAAATAGGAAATTAGGCATTACATAGGCTCTCTTCCTCCAGTGTGTGCGAACCTTACTAGATAAGACTCCCTAAAAAATAATTATTTTAGACCTCATATCTCTAGAGAGTTTGGAATTTTAACTATCATATTATGAATTTTTTCATTTATTTTTATGTATTATTCCCCTCTTTTATATACAATATAATACAATTGTTTCCAATGTAAACAATGTCATTTGTATCACAATAAATTTATGATGCAGAAAAATCCCTTACCATTATTGTAATATTTTTTATCATATCAAAAAATAAAGAATAAAATGAAACAAAAAATTTGGTATAATCAAATGAATGATATTAATGAACAATCATTTAAATGGGGAAGTATATATACCACACAAAAATAATGGAGTTGTGAATTTTTTATATGTCTCCTAAAATTAAAAAAGACATTAGAAATCACATTCCACAAGCATCGACTTCCATAATACATGATAAAACATCTCAGATAAGAAATATTAGTTTATTATAAATTTATGAATGATGCATTATAATATATATAATACATATATTATTTACAAATGACCATTTATTACTTTTTTAATTTAATTTTCTTGTAGAAATCATGTTTTGGGTAATAAACTTTTTGTTTTTTGTATATGTTTGGATTTCTTATTTTTAGTACTCTTTACTCGATCATTTTTGAATAATATCTATAAAATTATAATGACATAATTAACATATTTAAAAATCAAAATAAAATTTTATGAAAAATTATTAAATACAAGTTTGAGAGAAGAAGTAAAATACAATTAAGGAGATGATATGTCGTACATACACTTGAGTAATGTCTCCATTACTCAACGATCATTATAATATATTTTTTAATTAAATGTATTTATATAGATCATCAATGTAGTGTGCTGTTAAAAATAGAGAGTAACATCACTTAGTGGAGTCGGTAGACCACACTTACACGATGATGTTATCATTTTTCGATTTATAAAATAGTTAAAAATGAGATGATATATTATGTTTTAAGAGGGATTAGTATTTTATTAATATTATAATAATGTCAGGTATGTTATATATATTCATTATCTTTGTCCTTATTACCGTTATTGTAATGTTTTAATTAAAAGATAATCAAATCACTTCGGGATGCAATAGTTCTCGATTCACACAAGCGACATTATTGTATCCCCTAATGATGGAGATGAAAAAAATGAAAATATATTATATAAGGAATCTATATGTATAATTATGTTATAAATATCTTATATATACATTATACACATCCTTATAACCAACCATGATTAGTTGTAATGAAAAGAGTAATGACATCAATTCGTGAGGTTGTAATCCACCATACACACAAATGATGATTGTTAAACTATTTCATGGAAGTGGGGATGGATTTAGGTAATGATTAAATATATATATATATATTTAATATACATGGTTTATTATGTAAACATGGTGTAAAAATAATTTATGGTGGTGGAGGAAGAAATAATATAAAAAGGGCCTTCGATTAATGTTACATCTCATTAGGGTATACTCATTAGGTTTTCACCTAAATCCTTCAAAAGTTGTATTTTACAGAAAAAAATTTCATAAGATGATATTATGTAAGTTATTTATGTGGGTATTGACTGAAAAATGTGTTTTACGGTTTTAATTGAACATAAAATAGTGTTTCTTCTTTTAAGTGAGTTGCATGTGACACTAATAATTTTTTAAAAGAAAAAGGTGTAACCATGTTTTTCACATTTAATAACTATAAAAAATCGATTTTATTAAATAAATTTAACCTATATGTTGATATATGACAATAAAATAAATTTTATAAATTTTATCAGATAATTTTAACCGTTTTCTTCATAGTTATTCTTCAAAGTGACCCCATTTTTACCTTAATGGAGGAAAATAATTTTTTCTATTTTTCTAACCATTATGGTGAAAAATTACATCAACCATATTAGATAGTATAATTTAATTTATAACAACGATTTAATCAATTTTTAAAAATTTTATAAACATAATAGAAAAAATTAATTAAAAATTAATCCCACAAACGCAATGAGAAAGTGAGTTTTCAAAAAGAAACTGTTCAAATGATTACATGGTTTTTATATAAAAATTCAATATAAAAATTATTAAAATAACCTAAATTGGATTATTTTTTATATAATTGTACACTTTTTTACTTTAAAAACTATTCAACATATTGTTTAACATTATTAATAATTCTATGAAAATGAGTTTTAAATAAAAAATTTATAATTTTCACGATTCATCAAAAAATGATAATTTTCAAATAATTGATAAATGATAACAATAATATAATATTCATTTAATTATTTAAATTTTTTTTTATTTTTTTAAAATTATAATTTCTATGAATTTACAAATTTATTTAAAAAAAATTCATAAAAAATCAGCGAAATTGTATTTTAGAAAAAAAATTATGTATGAAAATGAATTTTTTGTTGTATTTTTCTTAGAAATAAAATTGAATTCATATCAAATATTTTATTGAATTTATAATATTTAAATTTCACTAAATCCAACCTACCTAATATTTTTTCTAATTTACATATATAAAACATGTTTTTGTGCAGAAAAAAGGATTTTCATTAAAAATTATTTTATTTAAAAATAGTTTTTATTACCATTTTTAATTAATTGGTCACAAAAAAATTAATTCCATATATAAATATAGTGATTTTTGTTACCCAAAATCTTAAAATGATTAAATTTATTTTAAAAAAATATTTCCCAAAATCTCAGGTTATTACATTTAACCCCTCATAAAATTAATTTCACTCTCAGAATTTATCCCTTTTTTAATGAAAACTAAAGATTATTCTTCTTCATTACATCACTCAGGTACCATATATATTTCTTCAGAATTTTTTTTTCACTACAAAACATTTACTAGGTTAGTTGTCTTGTTTTGTATAACTTTCTCATATTTATCCCGAATCTCTCCACGTTACTAATCAAATGATTTATTATTATCCATCTGTATGAACATTGAGTTTAGTAAATGTGATAGATTAGGTATGTACTTACTCAAGAGATAAAAATAGAATAGATAGTGAAAAATTGATAGTTTTAGTGGATATTCCTATTGATAATCCATGATCACAATAAAATTAGTAACTTCAAAGGGATAGATATACCAAGGTCATTTTTTCCCTTCCTTCATACATGGAGATGATTATTGAAATAAATTCTCACTAAATTTAAATTCTAGATGTCATCAATGATTTTATACCTACAAATTTTTTTCAACATATACAATACATCTTGTTGAATGGATATAATCTTCCCTCAAATTCATTATATGGATCAGGTCCCTGTAGATTTCGTTCTATAAATTAATTCTCATACATTTGAGTTATAAAAATATTTCTATAAATGGATTCATAAGTATCCAATTAAATTCAACCGTGAAATATGTTATTGTAACAAAACTAAATTAGAAATTTTTTTTATCCCAAACCCATTTTAAATCCATACAATAAGATCATAGAATATCTTCTATAGATTGAATTTTTCTCTTATAGTATCCATCTTTCTAAGGTGATACATAGTTCTAAAACTAAACACCATATGAAGATATTGATGAAAAATTCAACAAAACATCAAGTTAAGCATTGGATATTGATCAAATAGAATTTAATTGGTTTAATATAAGAACATTTACCACTTATTGTATATTCTGGTCATATGATCATGTCAGAAGTCTTCTATGACAGTGATGAGGTGTGATTACTTTGTATGGTGAAAAAATATATCCCAAAAGTACCTCATCATCAATGTTATTAAAAAACCTAAACGTTACAAGTACATTTAATCATATGTACAAATAATATTTAGAGAATTATTCCATAAATAACTTTGTATCTAAGACATATACAACACTAAAATATTGTTTCCCCATTAATGTATCTTAAAATATCAATAATCTTGATAAAATCCCATCACATAAAACCTCAAAAGTGATGTAATTATAATTAATCATATGATCAAACACAAACACATAAACCCATGACCATTTCCATAACTCATATATTAACCTTTCCGAGATACATAGAGGCTTCCAAAATATAATTTACCAATTACTCATTAAATAATCTATTATCTTAAACAAAAACATTTCCTTTTGAAGATTTGGTTTATCCTTTTGAATATAAAATATCATCTATGATTTTATTATTCCATAATTTACGTAATGAGATATAGTCAATACTCAAAATAACTTGAAAATTCACTAAAGGAAGAACAATAATAATTTTATGGGGAATATTCATACAAAATCAGACAAGAAACACAAAAGTAGGTAGTAGAGTATAAGAGTTACCTAATTATCATGACTCTATTCATCAATTATGATTACATAATCTTCCAATTTTTTGGGATATATTAAATTTTTTTTGAATATTATCATCATCATTATCCCATAGATTTCTGAATTTATTGGCCTTATTACCATAATCCCTATATCTGAAACATAGTAGTGTGATTACTGCATACTGGGGAACATTATCTATATTTTCATCATTAGAAAACATCATCCTATCACTTCATCATTCGATTACTCTATGACCATCCGTCACACACTTAAAAAATCTATTTTTTTATCCTAAGATAATTTCTTCACTCTGTCTTGAAAAAATTAATCATTAAATAAAACACTTCCTTGCCTCTCCACGGATTAAATATTTTGTTATTATTTACAATATTTATTTTTATCAAATCCATGACACTGATATGTAACTTTAACATATATTTCAACCTATGTAGCAGACTAAAAAATTTCTTCATTGATACTGTAGTCCCTTATGTTTAATTCCCTCCAGAGACATGGTTTTAAGACACTAATGAATCCATCAAAATCCAATTTCACGATAGATGATAATACCATAAGCATGCATCACAAGTCTTGTAAAATTTAACCCAATTCAATTGATATATTCCTGATCATTTTTCATTATCTCATGGAAGTACTTCCCCATAGTTTAGTAAATAGTATGAATTGAATACATGATGGAAAATAATTTCCTGAACTATTCCATATCCATGGAGTCAAATTTACTTTTTTTCACTATATTATACATAAGAGTCCAGTATTGATCCTTTTATCCATCCAAATGATTGATATAAAATAGGTATTTATCATGATCCAAACACTAGATAACTGAAAATATCATTTCAAAGGTACTGGTCATTACAAAAAAAATGTGGATCAGTAGAACCACTAAAAGAAGGTGGGAATTGCCTCAGGAAGGACTCAACTAAAAATTGTTCTCTACTTATTCACTTGTATGTATAGCATGATACATAACATTATACACTTTTTGACCAAATAAATTATATATTTCATTCCATATCCTATAATTTTTGGGTTCATAAAAGGAAAATCATTAAATTTTTAATCCCACTCATATTTAACATGATTTCATTTTGTTTCAACCATTCACTAAATCTGAAATTTATTGTGCCAATAAATAAAAAAAAGTGGAAAACCAAAAAAATCACATAAATAAAGTTTAATTGATGAAACCATTATTTATATATATGGCACCTTAATATTAACATAGTTTAATAGGATTATTATCAATATAAATCTTTCATGATGGTTTATAAATAGTTAATGGATTTTAAAAGCATATCCCCAAGCAGTGTTAAACATGGCGTGTAACAAGACACATTTTTATACACTAGATGATGATTTATTCCATGTTATAGAACACCTTTTAGAGTAATTTTTCTTATGTAATTCTATACTAGAGCCACATAGAATTGTAGTATCCCGAATGGGATAGAATTACTCGGAAACAACTATCTCTATCCTTCACCAAAATTATATGATATTTTCCTATACGTTGATTTATACATAGTCTTATCAACATAGATATCCCTAGACATATCACTAGAAATATACTTGGGGATATCAATAATTTTCACTTATACTATTTACAACGGTTAACTAGACCATTCCAAGGAAAAAAACAATAGAGTCAGGAACCTTTTATAAATTGATAGTAGATATTTTTTTGAAATATATGTAATTAATGAAAAAAGAACACGCTCAAGGATGATGCTAGTTTAGTGTATTTTGTTAATAGGTAAAAATATTTAAATTTGGTGAAATATCATAAAATATATCATAAACATGTTATCCTTTAGTAAAATATAAAATAAGTCTCTAAATAAAACCTTTCTTCATAACATAGGGAAATGAAGAATAATTATTTCTAATATCAGTTGCCCTATAATGGTAAATAATGGGGATACATAAGCATAAAAATAACACAATTGTATAATAAAATGATAATATAATATGAAAACCATCTCCAACATATACATGTTCATAATATGTATCCATGTCCTAAATATCGGTATTTTATAAGAGATGAATAATAAGGGAATCAATGAACGTGATACACTACAGAATAATATTGGCCTAAAAAATAAAATTGTGGAATACATGTACTGATATAAAATCATTTACATAGTATTCAATCCTAGACACCAATACATTCATTGTTGAATATCTTGACTCTCGAAACTATCATAATAGTCATAGTTCACTCCCAAGATAAGCTTGTAAGACAATGTCGCCTACTAACCTGGGTTCACCCCTAATTCAAGTACAATCTATCTCTTGAGATATAAATCCATACCCAATGATTTGGAAGGACATATAGGTCCCACCCTTCACATAATGAAAATATTATATATTTGTTCCAAAAAAATCATATACATTATTTATACCATAAACCATTAAATTAAAAGGGTTTCATAAACACTCCATCTTATTATAACATGTGGAAAATATACATGTTTCATAATTAGATCATCATTTCATCATAGCATAATGAATTAAAAAATATGTTTTATAAGAATCATATCATGGTATATCATGTGAATGAGAAATTTTTTTGATAAAAATCTTGTAATTATGATCCATTTAGATAAAGAATTTCTATGGTACAACTGTTTCATATGACCAGTAAATCATAATTTATGTCAAATGATTTCATCTTTGATGGAGAATTATTTTGAATGATAAATCACAAGGAATGTGTCTTGAGGAAGATAATTTTTCATTGAAATTAAAATTTAAAAAGAAAAAAGGCATAAAATATTTTGAAAATAATTTTCTTTAAAAATAAACTAGAAATTTTATAAAGGATGACTTAAAAATAAATTAAAACAATTCATGAAGAAAATATCAATACATCTTTGAGAGAAACAATTTTCGAAACAATTTAAAAATCCATTTTTTACATTGAAATAATTTATTTAAAATCTAATGATATTACAAATATTAAGGATGAAATTTTCATTTCAAATAAAATTGAAAAATTGAAAGGTAATCATAAAATCATTGAGTAATTAAGATAGTGTAAAATAATTTTCATTCCATGAAAGTTAGAAAAATCATTGTTTTCACATTTTCTATAAAAGAAGAATGTGTATCGATTGGAATAAAAATGAACATTACATTCAAAAAATTGTTTCAAAATTAAAATATGGGTGAAAAGTTAATTTATAAATCATTTGGATATTATTGAATTTTTTTTTAAAATATTTTGTTTAGAAAACTAGCTTTTGGAGGAAAAGGGGTTTTTGACAGAAGTGAAAAATAATGATTATTTTTCCTAAAACAAATATACCCTTGAGCTATTTAATAAATAAATAGAGTAAAATTAATTTGAACAATTTATTCTCTTGAATAAACCATAGTAAAATAAAAATCATAATTTTCTAGAGAGATAGTTCATAATATTACATCATTTGAATCATATTCACATGCGAACCGAATAAACGATTAGATTGTAACATAAAATCATATCCAATTTGGAAACATTTAATTGAAGGGAACAAGAAATAATAACATTACATGAAACATTAAATATCATTATAGTAAATTAGAAACACCCCAATATTCCATGGTAAACATGTCTTTGAATAAATCAATAGCTTGCGCTATACACAACTTCAAGTTCTAACACACCACGACCAATCAAACTAGCTGTTATGAACAGTAATACCCAATTTATGAAATTTTATACATATTATTTTTCAGAATGGACATCATTTTTGGATTTGGAATATCAAAATTAACTTAGGGTGTGTTTTGGTATTTTTCTAAAAACATTCAATTATTGATGAGTACTGATAAACAATATGTTGCTGTTTAAAACCGTCATTTTAATTAAATAGATATTTATTTTATTTAAATTTATTTTACATCACGATATATAAATAATGCCAATATTAGTTCAATGTAATTCATTGGAGTCATTTTTAATAATATTATATGTATAATGTATTATTAAACTCTTTACCATCTTTTACCAACATTCTAGGCATGAAATCAAATTTTCATAAAATTTAATTTTACCGAATATTCGAATTGAATTTAAAAAATACGAGATATAGGTTTGACATCAGTAAGTAAAATGTGGTTCAATAGGATGAAAATAATTTTGGGTAAATAGTATCTTTTGGATTTTATTTTCCCATATTAAAAGTAAATTGGGTAATTAAGGTAAAAAATGATATTATAATTTCTCTAACACATGTCCAAATTCTATTGGACAAGTGTATTTCTATAAAAATTAATCCTTAGGAATAAAATAGGATCCACTTTGATCCACTGTATTATATTAGTACATTGGTTATTTTTTTATTTAAAGAAGAGTTAAAAGTGTTAAATTCAATTTTTCACAACTATAACATTATTAATATAGGGTTATACAGAAGATTAATTTGAGTATAAATATTACTTAGAAAGATAAATTGATTTCATACATAATGCTATTTTATTGATAATTTTTATACATTATATAATTTAATTTATTTATGACATAGTGATGATACATTTATTACCATATTAATTAATGATTTAAAAAATTGATATTAAAAATATCCAAATAAAAGTAAATTGAGAATTTTGATGAATTAAACAAATTTTATAGGTTACAATGACATTTTAGGATTCATTGAATTTTTTTTTATGTAATCAATTTTTTTTTACTTTTAATAAAATAAACACTTAATAGTGTCAAAATTGATGTAAATGAGTATTTAAAACAAATATTATATTATTAAATGATATAATATTCAAAACATTATAAGGATCAAAAAAGGACTAATATAATGATAAATATGTCATTAATTAACTAATTAGAGATCACTTGTCATTTTATAGTAATTTAATTAACCATGTAATATAGAAATACAAGAAGAAATTGTAAAAGTTAAACTATTTAACTAAGAGTTAAATCTAAAAGATAAGGCTAATATGGAGACCTACACCTGTCTAAAACTGAATAGTTGATCATTTTTTGACTCATTTCCACCATATAATTGAAAAAATTCTTATTTATACATTATAAACCGAATAATATAGTATAATAAATTAATATTTCAAGCTTTTACTAAAGTTACCCTCATCTCCCTTATAAAATGGTACATCCCCTTCTCTCAAAATCGCAGATCCAAAGCCATTTGGCATAGCCAAAAACATCTCAATAATCTTCCCAACTACCATCAAACCAACCTATAGGGATTATTTGATCATAAAACCAACCTACAAAGCCCTTTTGATCAAATCAAAAGGACCCACCCGAAAAAGTGGTAATAATTTCATTACCTCTTTCAAAGTTCTTTTCTTCTTACACTTCATATTTAATAGTTGTTTCAATACCAAAAATAATAAATCCATTAATTTTTAAATAAAATTATGTTATTATAATTATGGTAAAACCATATTCTTTATTCTATCCATCCTACGAATGACGAAGTCACCATACGTGCGTACGAACAAATTTCCATCTCCATGTCATGGTGTAGTTTGGTATTCAACACTTCATCATTTGGATGGGTATAATAATTAGTATAATTGATATAAATAATAAATATAACATGTTAATTATTTTTATATATGATATAACATCCAATTAAATACTATTTTACCATCAATAGAATGATATTTTTTCTCTTTCGTACGTACAGATTACTATCTCCACAAACACGATGTTATTCATTCCCATCGCAACTAATCCAGAATAATTTTCATTTTATGATTCAAAATAATGTATAAGAACATATTATACTTCTGGATATGAATAAAATACATCCTATCCATAACAAACATGACTTATGCAATGTAACATATAAAGGAAAACGAGTCAGTTAACACACAAAAAAATTATACTTACGAAATATTAAATATATTTTTAAAATGAAATATTTCAAGATCATATATGATATCATATTAAGGTATGTGGTTCTTTTTTAATTTAAGAACAATTATTTAACTATTATAAAGAGGTTAACGTAACCTCATCCACGGAAAATTATAGCGTAAGTGTTAATTTTACAAACTCATTACTTATCTGAGGTTGTTTATACGTAAGTATCTACTAGGACTTCTTTATCATCCACATCTGTGATTTATAAAAATGTATTTCATAACATTTTTACTATTTCCTAGAATATGGGTAAAAGTCATTTATAACCTTTTTTGAATTTCTATAATTTTTATTGAAAGGAATCATTCTGTTGTTTTCCAATAAAGGTACTTTATGACCTTTTCAAAGAATTAGGGTAATAATGTTTATTAACTTATATAGCAGGTGTGGATATTTTCTATCCTTATAATATCTTTGAAGCCTCCATTACAAGCTTATATGATTTTTGTGAAATAATTTTTTTTTCTTTTATAATTACTTGACTTTTAAATTATTTCAAAATATAAAGAGATATTTCTCTCAAATTGTTTTTATTTCATCAATGTCAACATCCATAGATGGATTGTTCACTTGTTAGAAGTTGATTTAATATGACAATATCTTCCATATTGTATTGATGGTTTTGTGATATGTTTGACTATGGATTTTTTTTCTTTATACCATTAATGGTTAATTCTTAACTTAATAGCATTCCATATTCTAGTTTTAATATGAATGTTTATGTTACGTTTCAACCTTTTCATACGAGGAATGCATTGGACTTAGTAAGGGATGGGTGGAGCCCACTATAACGCCTCAATGCATCGGTATGTCTCATGAGACAAAATAGTGTCTTGGAATAAGGCATTTACAAAATCATATTTATTGTCTTGGCATGAGGCCTTGACTATGTGGTTATGATGTCCGCCATTCTATATTCCTTCATTATGAAATTGGATATTGATATTATATGTGATTATAAGACTAGTAGAATATCCATATGAATATGTAAATGGAATTATTTGATTTTTCTTTGACATATTATGCTGATGTTTATGTTTAAAAGGATTGTGTTTTATTATTATACATATCCTTAAATGTTTAGGGTTATTTATAAATGTTTACACTATATTGTTATCCTCTATGAGCTCCTAAGCTCACCCCTTTCTGTGTTTTATTTTTTTGAGGATATGAGGAATTATATTATGAATGACCTACATGGATAGTCTAAGGTAGATGAATGAGTTCTAAGGAGACCAAATACTGTTGTTTTTCATTTCATAATGTAATGTAAAACATATGTTTATATCTAGTGCATCCATGGATACTAAAATGATCAGTATTTAGGGATTTGATCCCTTGTGATCATGCCAAAGATATGTAATAATACACCGAATATGAGTAACTAGGGTTAGGACATTACAGTTGGTTTCAAATAATATTTATTATAAAACTTGAAAGATAGATTTAGAAAAACACTGATTAGAGTACATTACAAAAGAGATACTTTAAGGATTATATTGAAAAACATTATAGAATTTTGTTAATGTATATATTTGGTGTATTTTCCAAGAATTAAATCCTTGTCTGGATATGAGAAGGTAGAGGCAGATCTGGAACAGATGTACCAAGGAGAGAAAAATCTGACATGGAGCTTCGGGCTTGACCCGAGGTATTCTGGTACATGAAAACAGGCTTGCTGCACACTTGATTATGACACCCCTAGAATATATGGTTAAGATAATTCAAATTCTCATTACAAAATGTCATGAAGAATTTATGAGTAAATAAATCCTTAATTAAAACATTTATTTTGATTATGTATTATATGGCAAAACTATTCAATTTATGTTAGTTATTTTACTAGTTTGGAATTATGAACTCTGATTCATACAAAAATATAGTATATGAAGTTGTTTAGAAATGGCGCACAGTGGAAGGACGAAAAACCATATCAATGCACATAATCCATCTAGTGATTTCCCTCCCAATCAAGATTATTATATTGGAGCTGGTGATGCAACTGGTGCTAAAAAACTTATTACCATACTAGGAAAACTCGCTCAGGTTATAACTAATATCCTTACCCATATGGATCACCCTGATCCACAATGCAAAGAATCATTGTTAGACTTCTTCATGAGGCAAAAACCACCAACATTTAATGGGACTACAAATCCATTTTAAAGTGAGAAATGGATAAATTTCATTGTGAAAAATATTTCATGCTTTGGGGAGTAGCAAAAGGGAAAAAGTTATCATGGAAGTTTATCTCCTGCAAGTAGATGGAGATAAATGGTTTTCATTAATTCAAAATAAAAATGAGGATGAAGAAGTATAAAATATGAAATTGATAGATTTTAAAGGTATTTTCGTAGAAAAATAAATCCCTCTTGAACATCGAGAAGATATGGAAAGAAAATTTTTGAGTCTGAGGAAAAAGGAGGATGTGAATGTCTCAAAGTATGAGGCTAAATTTACAAGGATAGAATGGCATGATGAAGATTATATACATAAAAAAGAGTAATATTGATCGATTCATTGATGGGTTTAATCCATTATCCGTTGAGAAATAGCCTCACAATCCTTCTCATCGTATGATGATATTGTCTCATGTGCTATCAATACAGGAAAAAAACTCTATGTATTATGACTTTAAATAAATGCAAGAGAAGTATAAATATGCAGAACACTATGGAAATGGAAATAACGCGAAGAAGGTAAAAGTTGAATTTCTATCCTTTTGTAAATGTGGGAAGGAACACCATAACACTTGTCGGAAGGGAATGGGTGTCTGTTAAAAGTGTGGTAAAAAAATCCCTCAAGCTTCTGATTTCATGGGAGATAAAGAGGCTCTCAATGATGAATGAAACAATTTTAGAGAAATGGGGTAATATGGAAATGAATGTCTTAAGAGACAAGGAAACATACCTTAGAAAAGGACAAGGGAGAAAACCAAGCTTTTAGGTCACAAATTCTGAGGTTGAAGCTTTGAATGATGTGGTGGCTTGTAATTTAATGGTTTCCTAAAATATATCCAATAATTTATTTGATTCTGGAACATCACATTGTTTCATATCTTCCCAGTTCACAAATAAAAGTAGATATTTCCATTTAAATTTAATATGGGAGTTGTCAATCAAAACTTATATGAGAAGTATCATTGCAATAATGATTTGTGAATCATTTCCCATTAGGGAATATAAATTTTCATTATCTTCTAATCTCGTCGTCATACCCCATATTGAATTTGAAATAATACTCAGTATGGATTGGATTTCAGACCACGATGCAGAAATGTATTATAAGAAATAAGAGGTCATCTTTTTCGATAATGATATAGACCAACTTATCTTTAGATCAGATTAGTCACCAACTGATTCTCATCTTGATCCACCCCCAATAGCTCTTCTAAATATAATTATTGGGGTGGAAGATAGTGAAATAACTATTTATGGGGAAAAGAATGTTCAAATAGAGAATGTACGTATTGTGCAATAGTATGTCGATGTGTTTCTATAGGATTTACCTGGACATCCTCCAAAATGATAAATTTAGTTTTTCGTTTATTTAATTCATGGTTCAAGGCCCATATAGAAGACTCATTATATAATTTCCACAGTGGAATTAGTGGAACTAAAGAAACAACTAGAGGAATCGAGTAATAAAGTATTTATTCACCCTAGTGTATCTCCATGGGGAGCCCTGGTTTTTTTTATTTAGAAGAAATATGGATCTATGAGGTTGTGCATTAACTATAGGGATATCAATTATATAACAATAAAGAACAAGTATCCCCAACCTATCATTGATAATTTATTCGATCAAATTCATAGAGCTCAATATTTTCAAAGATTGACCATCGATATGGATATCATCAGTCGAACATGAATAAGGAAGACATTCTAAAAACAACATTTCATACATGGTATGAAAATTATGAGTTTATTGTAATGCATTTGGGACTGACTAACACAACCTATGTTTTCACAGATCTATGGAATAGAGTTTTCAAGGAATTTAAATATCAATTTTTACTCGTATTTATTGATGATATCTTTGTATACTCAAAAATCTAAGAAGATCATGAAAATCACATGCGAAAAATTCTGAAAACCCTCAGATGAAATGAATTATATGAGACTTTTAGTAAATGTGAATTATTGATTCATGAAATTTTATTTTCTTTGTCATATTGTATCTAAGGATGAAGTATCTATTGATCCTTCAATGACCAATGTAATCCAAGATTGGCCAACAATGATGATTATAACTGAGGCACACAATTTTATTGGTTTAAAAGGTTATTATCATAGTTTCGAACAAAACCATTCCCAATTGGATAACCCATTAACGAAGATCACATGTAAAGGTGATAAAATTTTTTGACAAAAGAGTGTGAAGAATGTTTTGAAGAAATGATGAGAAGTTTAGTCAATGCGCTTATCTTGACTCTACCATTGGGGAATTGTTGATTTTTTATTTATAGTGATGCTTCAAAAAAGGACTTGGTTATGTCCTTATTTTTTTAAAGTCAATTTCTTGGTCAATGACCGAGACAAAAAATATTATTCTAAAAGGAATGGAAAATTACAAGAATCTGAAAGAGGAAGTTTTATTACAATTTTCTTTTTAAAAAGGAAGGAGCTCAACCAATAAATCCTCACTACCCGTAATGTCCTGGTTGATAACCTTGTTGGCTAGACCATCAGCCACCATGTTTGCTTCACGATAGGTTTCTTTGGCAATGTATCTAATCTCCTGGGGTGAGTTGAGACAGTTCTTCCAACGCCCTGTAAGATACCAAGCATGGTGAACCACACCATTCCAAATATCTTGGATAATGGTGGTGGAATCACTATCAATCTTGATATTATTCCAACCTTTAAGCTTGACAAAGTAGACTTCTTTAATCACCTCCACGATCTCAGCCTCTAGGGTGGAGGGAGATCCACAACCACCAAAGAATCAGCCATGAATATTCCCATGAGAGTCTTTGAAGATGGCCCCACATCCCATAGGACATGGATTTCCTTTAGAATCACCATAAATAATGATTTTAATCCATCCAGGAATCAGAGTTTTCTAGAAAACATCAAAGAGGTGCTTCAGTTGTTTGTAGATCTCGTTGATTCTATGCCGACGTAGGATGTCAAAGTCAACAACTGAGTTAGTGTAGGAGAATTTTTGAATGGTGGACGGGTCACTAATAGAAATAAGAATTCTTGCCTATCGTGCAAAAAGATTGAGTGATGCGCTATTGTGGATAATATTATTTCTATCATACCATATAATATAGATGATCTCTTCCACTGTAGATAGAAAGAGATTATTAATCTGAGGAGAGAGCTCCATCTCCACACAACCTTTGAGTAAAGAGAAAATAGAGTCATCAATTAACCATATGCAGTCAAAAATAACAGTAACAAAATTCCAAAGAGAAGTGGCTGTGGCACAAGGAAAAAATAAGTGATTGATATCCTCTCAATGATTATGACATAAGTGACATCGATAGATGAGAAGGATACCAAAGGTTTGAAGGAAAACCACCATAGGTATGCGCTTGTGAGAAATACGCTAGATAAGATTAAGTATGGATGGTTTGATCCAGGGTTTATCAAAAGGCTTCAACCAAGAAGAATTAGACTTAGAGGAGGCAAAAAAAGATTTTAATAACTTTTGGAATCAAGGATACCATTGTGATATGGTTCCCAAATAAGACTATCATAATCATTAAAAACAAAATTCATCCGCTATATGTTTTATATGATCAGGGAGGTCTGAGTGGGGGGGGGGTGAATTACATAATATATGGTATAGTTAATGGAATCTAGAATGGCATTTAAAGGAAGCATAAAATTTAGGGGAACTCATGACTAGTTGTCAAGACAGAATTTCAGGGTTCATTTAGAATTTACCTTCCATCTGAAGTTTTTCATGGTATTGAAAAATGAATTTAAAATGGATGGCCATAGGGAAGAATTCACATAAGTCAAATTATGGGACTTGAGCTTATCCAGGAAACTATTTTTAATAAATGAAATAGATTCAGATTTTTTATTTATTAGATTCGATGTGAGTCTGGCCTGGAGGGCTTCATTAAGATAATTGAGGTTTTTTATTCCAAGACCGGCTTTATTAAGGGGTTTTCAGCATTTATACCAGGAAATAGTGACAATTTTCCTATCAAGGATACTCCCTATCCAGAAATAGTTTTTGATATAGGTATTGATTTTCTTGAGGAGACTGGCAGGCCATCTATAAATCATTAGTGATTAAACCATTTTGGAGACAATAGAAGCTTTCACCAGGCATACACTACCAGCCATATAAAGATATTTTCCTTTCCAAGAGGAAATATGATTAATAATTTGATCAGGGAGATCATCAAAATACAAAGCTTTGGGCCTACCCCAAATGATAGGAACCCCTGGGTAAGTAAAAGGAAAGGAACCTTCTTTGATACCAAGACTTTCAAAGATGTAATTTTTTCTTGAAATAGGGAATTTTTTCCATTGATGATAAACGATTTGTTTCAGCATATGTATTGACCTGAGACCTCTTCATAGTGAGATAAGGTAGCTTTGATATTGGTTATGTTTAATTTTCCACCATTCAGGAAAAGAATATTATCATCCGCATAGAGTTTGTGAGTTGGGACATTAAGGTTTCAGGTAGCTTAGATGGGATTAATTTTTTTTTGAAGTACATGAGAGGTGAGGAGACGACTAAGTTAATCTTCCATGATAGCAAAAAGGATGTAAGAGAGGGGATCACCCTATCGGAACCCGTTTGTACATTTGAAGTATCCATTAGGGGAGCCATTAACAAGGATGGAAATAAAAACCGAGTTAAAAAGAGAGTTGATCGTACTAATAAATACATCAATAATACTGAAGCCCCGAAGGACCTTAAAAATGAAACCCCTGTCAATAGTATCAAAGGATTTTCTAATGTCATTTTTAATAGAATTTTTGCCTCCTCTGGAGTTTTTATTGAGAGCATTGGTGGATCTAGAAGAAAGGCAGATACAGTCGTGAATAGACCGCCCCATGATGAATCCAAATTGTTTCCAAGATATAATTCTATTACATAAGGAGGGGAGCCTATTGGGCAAGATTATGGTAATAATTTTATAGAGGGAGTTGATAAGGGTGATAGGTTATAAAAGGTGAATTTCTGAGGCATTGGTCACTTTAGGTATTAAAGTAAGGAATTGGGTGTTGATATCATGAGGAAGGGAACCATTAGAGAAGAAATTCTTGACAAGAATACATAAATCATTTTGAATAACAACCTAGTGATGTTGAAAGAAACCACTTTTGAAACCATCTGGTTCTGGGGAACTGTTAGGGTTGAGGCTAGAGACAGTGTCCTTAATTTAATGGTCAAGGGGAGTGCACATAATAAATTTATTGACTTCATCATGGACTAGGGATTGAATGATCTCGGGGAGGAGATCCTTGTTACCACGAGCCCCGTTGAAGATATTCTCAAAGTAAGAGACCACATGGGAAGAAATGGAGGCATCCGAGTCCAATAGGATGTCATTGTATTTTATGAAGGAGAGTCGATGAAAGAGTATCCTAACCCTTTGCAGAGCATTGAGGAACTTGGTGTTACGATCACCATCAGAGAGCAACTTAGTTTTGAAAACATGTTTGCAGATGTTAACCTTAAGAACTAAAAAGGAATTGAGATTCATAGAAATGTTGATATCATGTTGAGGATCAGAGGAAAAGTCAAAATGGGTGACATTATTTTGTAATTTATTGAGTTCAGTCTCAAGAGTGGATATGTACCTATCTATTTTCTTTTTATTAGTTTCACACGAACCCTTGAGCCAAAGTTTTAGATGCTTAAGAATTATATGACAAGAGAAAGCGCCCGTGTTCTGACTCATCAAAGTCCATAAATTTTGAATAATCTTGCAACATGCATGTCACCTGACCATGCATTATTAAATTAGAAGGGAATATTGTTCTTGGAATGCTTTGAGTGAAAGCTAACCAAAATAGTAGGATGATCTGAGTAACGTATATGTAAGTTGATTCTAGAAATGGTGGCCCAGGCATTGAGAGTCGGGAGATTCACAAGGGACCTATCTAGTTTACTAGTGAAAATCCTATTATAATGCCTTCTATACCAACTAAACATGGCACCAGTGAGGTAAACTTCAACCAGATCACAGTTTTCAATAGAGGATCTAATCTCCGTGGTAGATATTTGAGAATGTGAAGGACCAAGTTTTTCACAAGGGAAAAGTATAGCATTAAAATCTCCAATAACAAACCAGAGGTCTAAGATAGAATTAGATAAGAGTAACAGGTCATTCCAAAATGGCCAATGATCCTGGTAGTGATTCTTAACATAGAAAAAGGTAGAGTACATATGGTGGTTATCAAAAAAATAATCACAAGTGAGAAGTTGATCAGTAGAGTTTTGAAAATTAAAATCTATTAGAGAAGATTTATATAATATCCAAAGGGATTCAACCATATTTATATTACAACACACACCAAAGAAATTATAACCAGAGGAAGAAAAGTGCATAAATTTTAAAGAGAAATTCACTCTTGGTTCAGCAAGTGAAAATAATTATGGTTTATGAGTCAAGATTTCTATTTCAGAAACAGAAATAGTGCTAGAGTTAGCTATACCTTGAGAATTCCAAAAGGTAACATCCATTAAAACCTACATTTGGAGCCTTGGATCCTTTTTTTCTTCTTGTAAGCACTCTAGCCTTGGTTCATATTTGATATCCTAGTTTTGGAGGAAGAGGCTGGAGTAGTCTTTAAAACCTGTTTACTCAATGTGGAATCAGATAAAAGTTTAGAAGCATCAGGAATAACACTTTCATTGATTTTGGAACAAGACTATGTGACATTATCATTGATTCTAGAGAGATCAACAATCTCTAGTGGAGATCAAGATTGGGGAGCAGAAGACAAAACAAGAGTGGCTTGCATGTCTACTGTCCCTATCAACTGTGAAGAAATATCCTTATCATTTTGAGCTGATGAGATAATGCACAAGGCTGAATTTTCAGGTTCAGAGCATTTAATAGTATGAGTATTGAAGAAAACTGAAACATTTGTGGGAATCATACCTTGAGGGTCATCCTAGGCAGTGAGCGCGGAAGATCCATTTTCAAGGGAGGCTATCTTTGGTTCTCTAACCACCAGGATAACACATACAACATAATCCTGGGGTGTGGGCGTGGAAAACCCATCTGCAAGAACAACTTCAATTGATATTGAATCCTTTGGAACCTCATGTAAATATTTGGATATCACCACGGGATCATCTTTCTCTTCAGCGGAGGAAACCACCTCCTCATTCGACGAGTAATGAAGAGGAATCTTGCAGATGCCCAAGGTGTACCCCTATCGAGATTTTCTGATCATGATCCACATTTTACATCATGATTCTAGAAAAGTCTTCAGAAGGACGGAGATACTAAACATCATTTGAGCACTAACTATCACCCACAAACTGATGGACAATCAGAATAGACAATTAAAACCATAGATTACATGGTGAGAACATTCACCCTTGACTTTCAAGGAATGTGGGATCAATATTTACCTTTGGTAGAATTTCCCTATATTAATAGAATCCATTAACGTATTTTGATGGCACCATTTAAAGTGTTATATGGAAAGAGGGTCCAGACACCAACTTCATTGGATGATGTTGGTGAAAGAAAACTCATAAGCCTAAATCTTGTTGGGGAAATAATAAAAAAGGTGACAATTATCCAGACCCACATCAAAGTAGCTCAATGTAGGTAAAAGAGCTTTGTCGATAACTGATGGAAGGATTTGAAATTTGAAGTAGGACATCATGTTTTCTTGAAGGTATTTCCAATGTAGGGTGTTATACGATTTAGTAAAAACAGTAAATTATGTTTCTGTTCCATCAGACCTTTAAAAATTCTAGAATTAATTGGTGATATAGCTTACCTTTTGGAAATTTCTCCCAGTTTTTCTAAAGATCATTATGTTTTCCATGTATCACTGTTGAGAAAATTCATGCATGAACCAACGCATGTACTCACCTATGATGAAATATAACTAGAAATTGAAATGTCTTATTGTGATGATCCGTCAATATTCTTGATACCTGAGAACAATTGAGGAGAAACCCGATGAATCGTCTAAAAAAAGTTCAATTGAGAAACCATAAGATGAAAGATGCAATGTGGGAACTCGAGGAACTTATGATGAACAACCACCCAAATGATTTTATGCAGTATAATTTCAGAAATTACTAGGATTAAAATAATTGATGGATGGAAGAATGTAACACCCCAAGTATCCACGATACACTTCTCTTTGAATAATCCTATAGTTTGCGCTACAAGAAACATCGAGTTCAAGCCCACCCCGACAAATCATACTAGCTGTTATTAATAATAATACCAATTTTGGAAAATTTATAAATTTTACTTTTCAAAATGGAAAGCATATTTGGATTCATAACAAAAAAATTATCTTAGGGTGAATTTGTTGTATCTTTATAAAAACATTCATTTTTTATGAATACACAAAAACACTCCGTTATTGTATAAAAACTACATTTTATTTAAATAATTATATATTATATTAAAATTTATTTTAAAGCCAAAATAGACACATAATACCTATATTAGATCAATTTAGTTAATAAAGAAATTTTGTAATAAGATTAGATGTATAAAACATCATTGAACTTTTTAACGTCTTTTACCCACCTTCTATGAATATTAGCAAATATGCATAAAATGTAGTCTTTAACAATTTTTTTAATTGAATTTAAAAAATTAGAGAGACACAGTTGTCATCAGCATGTAAAATGTGGTTCAATTGGAAGAAAATATTTTTGGGTGAACAGTAACATTTAGGTTTCATTTACCACATTTGAAAGTAAATATGGTAATATAAGGTAAAAATGATATTATAATTACAAAAACACATATCATAATTCTATTGGATAAGTGTATTTCGTCCTAAATCAACCTTCTGAAAAAAATATGATCATTTTTTATCCATATGGATTAGATTTAGTGATTTATTATTATTTTATTTAAAGACGAGTTAAAAGTGTTAAATCATATTTTCATTACAAAATATTTTTCATTATATGGTTATAAAAAAGATAAATTCAACTATAAGTATTCAATATAAATATAATGATATTTCCTACATAATAGAATTTTATTTTTATTTTTTATACATTAAATAATTAGATTAATTTATACCCAATTATGATAATGTAATTACCTTATTAATGAATGATTAAAATATTTGATATTATTAATATCCTAAGAAATGTAAATTGAGTCTTTTGATGCATTAAACTAATATTATAGGTTACTATTACATGATATGATTGATTTAATTTATTCTTTTGGATTTAATCATGTTTTTTTGACTTTCAAAAAAACCAAATACTAAAAAGTGTCAAAATTAACAAAAATGTGTTTTTTTAAAAATAATATAATATTAGTAATTGATATATATTCATAAAAATATAAGGATCAGAAAAAAGACTCATATAAAGATATATATGTCATTAATGAACCACTTTGGTTTGTCTTGGCATTTTATAGTATTTTTATCAACAATCTAATATAAAAATACTATAAGACATTGTAAATGTTTAAATATTTAACTATGAGTTAAATATATAAGATAATATTAATACGGTGCCCTATGCATGTCAAAAACCTATTGGATAAGAGGTTTTTGACCCATTACCACCATATCCTCTAAAGGAATCATTTTTAATCCATTATAAACTGAATAAGATTGTATAATATATTAATAATTCATACTTTTCCTAAAGTGACCCTCACATCTCTTCTAAAAGGGTACTTCCCTTATCTCAAAATCACACCTCTAAAGCCATTTGAATCGATAAATACAACTTTAATATCATCCCATCTACCCTAATGTCAACCTATAGGACTAACTTTGATCAAAAATCAAACCTATGGAGCCCTTTTGAAATAATCAAAAGGAAGCACCCCAAAGAAGAGGTAATAATTTCTTCACCTCTTTCAATGTTCTTTTCTTCTTCCACACCCTCATTCGTAGTTAATTATATAAAAAATAATAACTCAATTACCATAATCATACTATGATTTCATATTAAATATGGGACAACCATTATAATTATTCTATCCATCCTATGATGGACAATGTGACAATACCTGCGTATGTACCACTTACTGTCTCCACGCTGTGGTGTAGTTTGTTATTCAACACTTCATCATTTGTATGGGTATAATAATGAGTATAATTTATGTAAATAATATATATAACATGTTAATTATTCTGTATATATGTTATAAAATCCAATTAAATATGATTTTATAATCAATAGAATGATATTGTTGCTCGTGCGTTCGTATAGATTACAGTATCCACGAACGCGAAAAGATTCATTCCCATCGTAACCATTCAAAAATAATTTTCATTTTATGAATTAAAATAAATTTTAAGAACTAAATATCATTCTAGATATGAATCAAATACATCCTATCCAAAACAAACATGACTTCTGTAACAAAACATATAAAGGAAAAACAAGTCTCTTAACACCAAAAACAATGATAATACTGAAATATTAAATATTATTAACAAAGTAATATTATAAGATCATATATGATATCATATTTATGTATGTGGTTATTTTATAATTTAATAAATGTGAATTTACCATTATATAGGATGTTAAAATACCTTTTACCAATGAAATGTTCAAGCTAAAAGTAGATTTTACAATCTATTTACTTATCCGAGGTTGTTTTTTATGGAAGTATCAACTGGGACATCTTTTTAATCCACATATGTGTATCTTAAAAATGTATTTCAAAACATTTTTACTATTTTATAGAATCTGGGTTAATTTCATTTATTCCCTTGTATGACTTTATATAAATTTTTTTAAAGGAATCTTTCCGTTATTTTACAAAAAAGGTAATTCATGACCATTTGGATGAATTAGGGTAAGAATGTTTTTTAACTAATAAAGAGGGTGCAGATATTTTCCACCGCCATAACATCTTCGAAGCATCCATTATATGAAAATAATAATATTTTCTAAATTTTATTTATCTTATAATTACTTTAAATTTAAATTATTACAAAATAGAAAGGGATATTTCCCTCAAATAGTTTTGAGTTTATCTGTGTCAACATCCTTTGATGGATTTTATGCTTGTTTGAAGTTGATTTATTATTATAAAATCATCCATATTGTATTGAAGGTTTTGTGATATGTGTGACTATGGATGTGATGTTTTTATAACATTCATGGTTTATGGTTGAAGTATTATCATTTCGTATGCAAGTTTTAATACAAATGTTTATGTTTTGTTTTAACTTTTTCATATGAGGAATGCATTGAACGTATTAAGTGATGGGTGGAGCCCACTATATATCCTCGATGCATCGATGGGTCTCATGAGACTATCTAGTGTCTTGTAAAAAGGCCATGAAAAAAAATCAAATTTGTAGTTTTGGAACGAGGCCTTAACTATGTGGGTTTGACGTCCGACATTATGGATTCCATCATTATGAAATTGGTTATTGATATTATATGTTATTATTCGACTAGTAGAATATCTATATAAATAATTAAATATAATTATTTGATTCAACTTCTCTATATTATTCTGAATTCTATGGTTAAAAGGATTGTGTGTTTTCTTATACATTTCCTTAAATTTTAATTCTTATTCATGAAAGTTTCAACTATATTGTTATTCTTACTGAGCACCTGAGTGACCCCTTTCTATGTTATATTTTTCCCAGTATGCGAAGAAGTATATTAGGAATGACCTGAAGGGATAGTACAAGAGAGATTAATGTTTTTAAATTAGACACAATGTTGTTTTTTTATTTCATAATGTAATGTATGACATATATTTGTATCATAGTACATCCAAGGCTACTAAACTGATCGGTCATTTAGGATTTGATCACTTAGGATCATGAAAATGATATGTAAAAATTCACTGACTCAAGGTAAATAGGGTTACAGATTTAAATAATAAATTCATTATATAACATCTAATTGGGGTTTTATATATACCTCAGAAATAAAGATAGGTGGATAACATAATATATGTATCTAGTAGGGAAAATAGAGACCAATATACATTATTGAATTTTTGACTATTGAGGTGTGAATCCCACTAAAGAAGGATACTCAAATAGATATTTCATTCCAAATAATATTGATTACAATAATCATAAATTATTTTCATGTTGGTTTATATACGCCGCATAAAATAAATACTTGGGGAATATTGCCTTTCCATTAAAAAATAAAATTGAGACAAAAAAACTTTTACAACAAGAGTAATTATTCAAATTGTAATACACATTATATAAATAAATCTAATTAATCTTTATATACCATGAAAAAAAGGATAAAAATTACATAACATGCTGGAGGGGTAGTATATAAAGAACACAATTGAGAAAAGTGGTGAATTTTGATACGTCTGAAAAAAAATAAAAGAGAGACTAGAATACATTTACCATAAGACTATAATTCATTAATATGCCTAAAACACCATTTATAATAAAAATGACTATTTAAAATCAATTAAAAAACAACACACAGAAACACACACAAATATATATATATCATACATATATTTTTTACTTATCATTAAATATTACATGTTTATTACCAATTCATTGTTAATATCACATTTCATGTAATAAATTCTTTTTTCATATTTGTTTTGATTTTTTATTTTTTTTACTCTTACATTTATCTTGGATCTATAATATTTAGATTAATAATCATGAAATAATTATCATATTTATATATCAATATTACTGTTAAGTCCAATCATTAAAGATGGTTTTTGAGAATTGATGTATGATTTGATCATGGAGATGGTAGGTCGTACCCACACATGTGTAACATTTAAATTTTTCAATAATAATTAATGTGAGGAGTTAAATAATTTTTTAAATTTCAATATTGTTAATACTAAAATAATTAAAATATAATTTCGTTACATATACTTATAAATATCATTCATGGGGTGTGGTGATGAAAATAGAGAGTCACATCAATTCGTAAAGGCTGGAGTCGTCACGTATATGAACGACATTATCACAATTCTATGAATAAATTAGTTATAAATAATATGTAGAAATAAAATCTACTTTATGAATGTCTTTAGTTCATATTATCACATATATTTTTAGTTTAACCCCTTAGTAAACCCATTTTTCCTTAACCATGCTAAATAATTTTTATAGTCTTTAATTTTCATTATGGTAAAAATGAAGTTGAAATTATAGGATAAAATATATTGAACTTATTGAAAATATGGAATCAATTTTGAAAAATGCAATTCTCATAATTTGAAAATTTTAATTTCAAATTAATCATGCAGATGCAATGAGATATTGGTTTATCAAACAGAAAATGATTAAATGATTTATTGTTTTTATATCATAATTAAATAAAAAATTATTAAATTTATATTACCTAGATTAATAGATATAATATTGAAATAAATTTAGTTAATAAAAATTAAAAATATATTTTTACATTATCAATAATTTAAATTAAGATGCTATTTTCGATTAAAATTGATTATTTTTCAATATTCATAAAAAATGAATCTTTTAAAATAATTTAACAAAATTAAATCAATTTTTTATATTATTATTTACAAAATAGATTTTATCTTATAAAAAATATTTTCAAATTTTAAAAATTGAATTTAAAAATAAATGCGATAAAAGGGGGGAAATATGTTCATTAAGGAATACATTTTTTATCATAAAATTGGATTTATTTGTATCCCATGTATAGAAATAACATAAAAAATGTTAAAATTTTTAATGAATATATAATATATACATGTAATTAAAATCAATAATAAAATGCTATTTTTTTTATTTTTTTGATGTAAAAATCATTTTTGTGCATAAAAATTATTTTTTAGAAATAAATTTTATTATTTCAAAATAGTTTTATTTTAATTTATAAATAATTTCTCACCAAATAATTTTTTTATACACATGTGTATAAAAAATATTTCCATAATTTAGTTAATACTATTCATACCTTCTAATCTAGTTTCATAGTGATAACTATCTTATTAAATAATAATATTTTAATATTATGTTACGTTTTACTGAAACTCAATGTTGCAGGTTTTGTACATTACAATAAGTGTTTTATGTAATGAATGGTATACTCAGTGTTGTGTGTAATGAAATATAAACTCGTTTGTTCATTATAAAATATAAAAATGATTAAATATAATATAAAAAATTATTTCACAAAATATGTGGGTGTCACATGGATCTAACCTATTTGATCCATGACCATCCTAATTATAAATCTTCATTTAATATATTTCATGTGGTATATCACCACGTAATCCCAGATTATCAACTGAACCTCTACAAGCAGAAAATTCTTAAGATATTTTTGTATCTTAATATCACCTATCCACATGTCTTCTAAATTCTCATAGAATGAACTCAAATCCTATTGCCCTATGGATAAATGAATCCCATCAATCTATGTATTATATAAAGATCAGTATAACATTGTAAAAATCAATTATCATTCTAAATAATACGTAGGTTATTTTTCTAATATATATGAATAAAATGGTCTTCATTAGGTATCTCTTTAAAAAAAAATATTACCATTATAAGAGAATCGTGTTACTCCAATGTTTCCCATAGAATTTATAATTTACCACAATCATAAAACACCCTAATAAATTCATTGGGATTTATAATCTATCCTATATATTTATTTTCCACTTCATAAACACTATCTAAATTAAATCAAATAATAAAATATCCTTAAAAGAATAATCTTCACACAACACTTTTACGAAAATAATTTTTTTCATAAAATTACTTCCTTTGGTGAGGAAATGATTGGATTGTGAAACTAGTGCTATACCCCTTAGTGAACTCAAACATTTCTCCTCCCCTTTTCAAGGAATTAATATTTTGATTCAATATATGATAACCAAATTTACTTCAATTTTAAAATTGAATCTTTCAGTATGGGGGACTTTAAAAAATAGTCAATTATGTAGGAATGGTTGAACATTAATATTCAACCATAACACATAAATTGTTTCCCTGAATATTACATGGATGAAAATGTAAGCTATTAGATCCATTATATGAATTTATTCAATTATAATACCTCTAGTTATAACATTATTCTTGATAAAATTATAATTAATTATTATTTTTCTTATATACCCAGTGTTCAATTGGATCCTTAGAGAGAGAGAAAATAATTTGATCATCACATGAAATTCACAATGAATTCTCAATTCACATAATTATATATTTTGACTAATATTTTACCAAAATAATCTATTCAAATGTATGTATAAAATCCTCATGATTATTCTTAGTAGTGCTTATAGTCACTAATATTTTATTCTCTCAATGCCAACCCACCAATATTTTTCCATGAAAGATTGTACCAACTGAATATGATTTACTATCATTACAATATTCATCCATATGATCAATAGTTTATTAAAACAAATTTATCCTCTCATGTATCTTATTTTTCATCCCCAAATTTAAATTCCATTTGATATATTTATGAACTAATTTTTTTGTCCACATGTGTGATAATTTTAGATGAAATTGATATGTATCATATAATGTTATGAAATAAAGAATATCAGATCTTGATATATAGAGATAATGTGATCTTATAATCAAATTCATAATTCATACATTTCCCTGTATAATACATGCCCATATTCAAACTAACAAATTGGTTCAAGTATTTTTTATCATTGATGCCACAATTTTTCAATAATTTCATTGAATATCATTCTTTATAAAATAAATAAATTATTTTTTTCATAAAACTATTATTCTAAAAGGTTCATTTTCTTTACATTTTTCTTTTAAACTAATTTCAAGAAGGTAATCCTAAATTATATTTAAAAAACCATCTTTTTATTATGCGATAAAATAAGATTGGACATTTATATGGATATATTTCTTGAAAAATCAGGCTTGATCATTGGTCTTGTCTCTAAAAAACCACTTCATTAAAATATAAATTCCCATTTTAGTGATATAAAAATTCCCCCTATTGAATATATTTTAATCCAATATATATCAAAAATACTTTATCCAATCATTATTTGGGCTCAAAATCATCTATATATAAATATGTCTCAACTTGAGAAATAAGAGATGGGTAGTTATCATGTTTAAATCTACTTCATATTTTAAATATTATTTTCAATTATTAAATAATATTTCTATGTTCCACGACATTATTTATCCTCTTATGTTTTAATTTAACAATATAAGAATCACCCTAAACCTCATAAGTTTGACAGGAATTAGCTACAATATTTCTGAGTTAAATTTTCACTTCATATTAAACCATATTTTCTAAAATCATTATGAATTATTTTTCATAAATAATAAAATATTATTCATATAGATCAAATAAATTTTAATTTTTTTTAATAACATTTATATAAAAATAGTCAAACCCCTACATTATTATTTTTTAAGTGAACATGCAGTCTCTACCATTTGGTAATGAAATCATAAATGAAACTTATTTTTATTTAGGATAAAATTTTCTTAAGGCTGATTTGTTTCTTCTTAAATCATAATATTTTAAAAATTATTTAATATTTCACTACATGAATAATTTCATATGAAATATAAAATGGACTAATGTTTTTTAGTCCTCAACAAGAAATTATTTTAAATATTTCTCACTATAATTACATCTTCTTCAAAGAGAAAATTCGAGAGAATGGATTTTTCTAGCAAGGTTATTCCCATATAACCCATTCCAATTTTCATCTGTTAATAAATCCCAATTTTTAGGGGTTATATCTCATACTATAGTATTTAATAGTCATATGATTGAATAAATAATATATAAAAGAATTCCTAGTGATATCTTATTCTACCTTATTCAAATCTTGATATTAACTATTAGGTCCTTCTCACCCTCTTCTTAATATCATTAACATTTCCATAACATTATTTTTGTGATTTATAATTTTTTTAATAAATAATGGGAAAAAAATTTGAATGTGATGTAATAAGGATCCCAAATAGAAGAATGATATCTCATTATCCCACATAGGTATGAATAAATTAATTTATTTGTCCTAGTGTACTAAATACATAATATTTTATGACTATCTTGTCCCATTTTCCATTTTTAGCATGTTTAAAAACATCGACTATTTATATTTTTTGTTGGGGAATGTTTCATAACATATAATTTCTTGAAACTATTTAAAAAATCGATTAAAAAGGAGGGTTTTGTCTCCTACGCTAAAATTTTTTCTTATCATTTGAACTTAAATAAAAAAATATAGAGGGAATTTATAGTATAGAAGAACTTTCCGCTATTCATTCCTATATTCAAGAGTACTTTTCAATACTATAAAATTTTAATTATCCAATGATTCATTCTTAATATAACTTCATTCAAATCGATGAAATGATGACCCGTAAAAAATATTATCTTCAATCACATCATCAAACAAAACATATTTGGAGATATATTTCTATGCTTCTATCTTGGCTATCTAATCTCATGTGATCTTTAATGTTTAGTCGTTACAAGAATTAACTTCAACTTTATAGTTTAAAACAACTTTTCTTTATAATTCAGAGCCTCCTATCACATGAAATGAATTGGCACTATCATTTAATCATGGATTTATTCATTTTATATCCTTAAGAGCTACTAGATCAAGAAATTAATTTTCATCTTATCTATTATCTATCATTCAACTCTATAAAATCATGAAGAGTTTGTCCTAGTAGTGTTTTCATACATTATTACAAATAATGAACTTCTGGATACACCATCCTTAGCTTTATTCTAGATAACTAAAACTATTTTTTATAGGGAATCTCCATAGATTTATTTTCACAACATTGATATTTTTTAAAAATAAATTCCCATGTTTTTATAAACAATACACTAACATAATGCATAATTCTACTCTAATGAATTGAAAATTGGTACTAGAAAATGAGGAATATTTTCTAAAAGGATCCCTAACACAAATAAACTCATATGCAACCCAATTTTCCATGAAACTGAAGAAATTTTTTATGAAATTATTCATTCTCGAGAAGTTAATTAAAACAATAATTTTCTTTTTGTATAAGAAAATAATTCATATACTGATTTTTCTTAATTTCCTTGATATAGAAGTGGTATTATCATATATTTTTATGAAAAAATATTATAAAATTTTAATTTTAATTATTCCCTATTATCCAATGTATATTTAACATATTTACAGTTCAAAAGAGTTGATTCAATCTAATTTTGATATATTTATTGATGTTTATGATTAAAATATATTAACTATTATATATTTCATTATTCATTTATAATAATGTTTAGTTCTTATTCATCATAAAATATTCTTGACTAGTTCCTACTTGATTCTTATTTTTTCACATATTTCAATAAAAATTCTCTGAATATATTTTTTGGTTAAGCAACATTCAGTTTGCGAAGATTTTTTTTCTCAACATACAATTTATATTTATTTATATATTCATCTATAACATCATTTATTTTCTCATAATATTACTCTAAAAATATTTTTGGCTACAGATTGTAGATATTTAGGTGAAGGCATGCTTCGAGGATAACTTTAAACATTTGTTTAATATATGTCTCTCCAACTTATTTTTCACAACATGATGTTTCTTCAGGTTTGATAATATGATCAATGATGTTCCTAATGTTTTTATTTTTTTTATATTGAATGAATGATTTTTATGTATTTTTCATCCTCTTCCTTATTGAATGTACTTATTCCCATTTCATTTGTGAACCTCCGTTTCTTCTCATATGGATTCTTGATTTTTTGGTGGTCTTACATGATTTATTATTATTGGATATATACATATGAAAATTATCATCATATTACATGTATTTACATATTAGGTAATCAATTATAGTAGTTCCATGTTCTGCCTCATTTCGAAAATTTCAGTGATGAATTTACTCTATACCTTCTATTTCATTTTTTATTAAATTATTTGAGTTGAGGTAAACTATTTTATTATATTATTTATACCATTAAAATTTTAATTATAAAGAATTTTTCCATTCTTTATTATTTTTTTATATCATTTAAATACATTATTATCTCATATTCTAATATTTTATAAAAATAAAGATCCATTATAATTCCACAAGAAACATGAGAATTATATAGGTGAACAAGAGAAAAAATATCTATATTTTCAAAATAAATTCTCTTTACATCAAATATAAAAAGAAAATTTCTCATTTTATTCTAAAAAATGTATTAGTGTTATAATTTTTTACAAAACCTCTAATATAACTAACAATTTCTTTCCCCATTGTAAACTAATTATCAATAATTTTATCATCATCATCCATTCTATTAAATTAAAAAAAATAACATTAAAATTTTATATTTATTTACATTAAAATTGATTTCCCTTCGCATATATGATTATTATTACACATTATTTCACTGGTAGTTTTCAGTACCATCTACCATGTATGAAATATCTTAGATAAAGTACTCAAAATTTCATTCCTTAATTTTCTATCAGCATTTTAATTTATTTTTTCAAAAAATTTCATCGAATAATATTACATAAATGGTGTATAACCCATTTCAGCTGTATCAAAATTTTTAGGATTAGATAATGAATATATGAAATTTTCACAATCTTCCATCCATGAAAATTATTTTGATTTAATATAGGTAATCCAATTTCATTAAACAAATTTCAAATATTTATCATTATATTCAAACACAAGAGGATCACTCATAAGGGAATAAATATTTTCTATGATGATATATGATGTTCCCTAGTGGTTGATATTTTTACATTAAGAGGGTTAGGTGTGGGTGGTTTGAATTAGTATCATGCATTTTTCTGAAACAATCCACCACATTCAGTTTGATCAATATTCACTAAAGATGTCATTTAAATAAACATTCACATATCAAATACATATAAAATTTGAAGAAGATATGATTTTTTTCTTGGTTCATCACATTATAGGGTTTCTATATTCATATTATGTTCTTTTCAATTTATAGACATATATATATATAAACAATTTTAAAAATGGATTACATGTTAAGGGAATGTGTCCTCCTTAACAGTCAAAACATTCTAAGAATAGTTATTTATATTAGTTCCCTATGGTTGAAAAAAAGATAATAAAATAACTAAAAATATATAAGGAACATCACCATAAATAATTGATATCCTCTAACCCTTAAGAATATTAAACAAAATCTAAAGATTATAATTCTTGAAGATTTTTATCCCTTAGGAATACAATATATATATCTACACATCGGTCTTGAATTCATAGACATAAAAAATTCTCACATGTTAACTCTCTCATAATATTTATCACTATATTTCTTATTCTCTCTCTTACTCTTACATAAAATAACCATGTGTCATTTTTATACTCCAATGGTTTGGTTTTATTTATTTGAAGATATATAATTATCGAAATTATTGAAAATATTATAATTAGTATTCTTATTTAATCACCGATCAAATCTATTCCCAAAAACCTCTTAATAATAATATATTTCATGATTCATAACAATTGATCCTTAATTATTGTGGTTTTACTACCCATTTTCCATGATATTTTTTGAATTTTGAATTCTAATTTAATACTAATCATTTGGTTAATCTCCCTATGATCCATGATTGTTAAGGAAATATCCAAAATATATTTATAATCATATCCATTTGTATTTGGACATCACATAAAAACTTGTTATATTCATTCCCATAGAATGAAATAAACACCATTTGGACAATGGATAAATAAAATAATTCATTATATTTTTAAAACAAATATTAACATAGAATCATCATTATTAATTTACCATATAAATGTTATTTCATAAAAATAGCTTATTTCATTGAAAATACTTCTCATTATTAAGAAACTAGTTGTCCTTTTAGATCAATTAAAAACTATAGCTTATATTTATATGATAATGTTATTACTCCTATGTTTCTCTAGAGAATTATGATTTACACATACATATTTTCATGAAATATCTTATTAATCCTTTAAAACATCATAATTAATCTAATATATCTATTAGAAAATTTAAATTAACCTTAGATATTCCATTTTATATAAATTGACTTCCCCTAAATCTTACATATTATATTGAATTTTAGAGTTACCCTTATATATTTGTTAGCTTATCTATATGCATTAGAAATTTTGATTCACTCATTTATATCACATTGGAGTATTGGAACATTATCAAATCACATTCTACAATTTTTGTACCTTTTCAAATCTCTTTGGAGTTGGTGATATCCAACACATATTAAATAATATAATTTTATATATTAGAGTGTGATAAAATAATTTTCTTATTTCCAGTATAAAATTCCAGAAAAAACTAACGCATGATGAGTAATTTTATAATTATTATTAAAATATAAAAGTAAATTTAATTATTCCTTACATTATGATAACTTTGTTAATTTATTCTGTAATAAAAAAATTAATTCCTCTAGAATTCAACTCTCCAAAATAAAAACCAACTTCAAACACCATTAGTTATATAAATTAAATTCATTTAAATTATTAAATAATTCTAATGATTGTCATAAATGGTTACAAACATGTAAAACACACACACACCAACTCATTGAGTTCTTCAAAACCACTAATGAGAACACCATAATGTCCTTATTTGGTCAATATAAGTCATATATAACAACATGATCCCCCAAAATTTCACTTTGAAAAATAAAAAATATTCACCCCAATATGTATTCCATATAATTATTGGACTTACAAATAAGATAGATGAAATAGAGAGTTATTAACATAATCGAAATGCAACCCAGTTTAAGAGTGCCTAATCCATACCCAAATGAGACATTGTAAATCATTATACATTATCCTAAGAATTTTTCTTAAAATGGTCTCAATAAAGATTAAAATAAAACTTTTATAATTAATTTCAATAATTATTTAATAAATAAATATTTTCTTGATAACATGATAAAATGATTTGGGTGATGTAAATTGGTTAGAATCCTATTAAATGGAGTGTGAAACACATATGACATCTATCTATGACTACAAACACCAAAATAAAAATTTAATATATGGTGATTCATTAACCAATTTCATCCTAATTTTATATAAATGAAAAATTAAATTTCCAATCTATATATCATAAGAAAAATGTTATGTAACAACTCATAATTAATTGTTCTTACCCTTTCCATGTATTCAAATATTAAATATCAAACAATGTGATATGATTATAACATGTTTCAGGGATATTAAACCTTAAATCCATTATTCTAATACATAATTTTTTTGGAATAATGGATATGGAAATGATAAATGAAACAAAGGAAATCATATTCTATATCTGTGAAGAAAAATCATTGGGTTACATAGATTAAAAGGGATAAAAACTAGGACATGTAAGCATATATATATTTTCATCCATTATTCCTTGGTTTAAAAAATAAAAACCGAAAAAATTGGGATATATTTTTCAAAATTGAAATTCCATTTTCCCTTAATTAAAAACTAACCCCAATCTTAGGAAGGAAATGCTGGGTCCCTCTAGTTACTTGGTAGAAACTATAAACTGTTATTAATTAAATTCCCCTTTTTTAGTTATTTAAATGTCTCATAAATAAATATATCTTTAGAAAACACATGCCCTTATTTTATTGTATATACCCAATTATATTTAAATTAATGATAAGTATCACTATTGTTGATAATATAACCATTGAATAGTGATCACATGGTTATTATAAATACATGATTTTAACAAATCCAATTGACAGAGACAATGGTAGTGATGACCTTATCTTGTAGGATCATATCCTATGAATCCCTCCCATTAAATAACCCAAGGGAGATAGCATTTCAGGGATTTTTTGTTGATGCATGGAATTCTATGATCCAACCATTTTAGTTTGTGCAGAACCGTTTATGAGAGAAGTTCAATCTCATCAAGATCATGGCATAAACCATGTCCACCAAACCACCGCATGAATATACCACAATAGAAAACCTTACAATATTATATTTTTCTAGTGTATTAAGAGGATATATTTCAAGACACTAGAATTATTAGTTTGTACATTATTTTGTATAGAATAAATAATATATTTTCTTTATATTAATTTAAATTTGTAAATATTTTTTACATAAAAAATCAACAATTTTATTTTTGGTAATGATTCAAATTAAATAAATTAACATACGAATCAATGTATTTTTGAAATAATTAATATTTTAATATTATTAATTTTTTGATATAAAAATGATCATAAAATTTTTATAATATCGAATGTAATTTTTATAAGGGTTAAAGATAGTTATTGTCAAAAATCAATAATTTATTAATAAATGTATACATTATTTTAAAATATAAAAATCAAATATTTAAAATAATATTTAAGAAAATGAATATTAATTTCTGAATCCGAACCTCAAAATTATCCAATTGTGGGTTTTTCAAAATTTTCATAGATATTAAAATTTTTTGGTAAAAATTTAATGCAATATTAATATACATTTTTTATTATGAAATCATAATTACCTAAAAGTGATATAGTAATTAATATTAATTGGATCAAAGAAAAAATATATGTTTTACCTTTAGTATAATGAGATTTTACATTTACTTGATTTATTTTGTAAAGGAATTATGAATACTCTCGAACTTATAATATATTTTTTTAAGTGTGTTACTCACCTCCACATAATAAAGTAACATATTTCAGTTATTTCAGACCTTTTACATATAAAATAATTATAAAACCCCAATTTTTAGAATAAAAATGGAAAACAGAGTGAGATAGTTTTTGGTATTGGATATTTTGTTATATATAGTAAAAAAAACTAATAAATAAAGAACCCCCATGTTTTCCTATATAAAAACACCCAAGATCCCATTTATCATCTCTAAAACTCATTGGATCATGTAAATACAATTTTTTAAACACTTTAGAGTCCACCCATGGTGCCCCAACGACCTCAAGAAGACACTCTTAAGAGTTTTGTGTGAGAAAATAATGTAAGGGTCATTCCTATCAATATTTCAAATTCATGAATATTATTTGAAATTTTCTATTTTAATTTCAATTGGTAGTAATCTAGTTTATTTATATTCATCAAAATACTATCAGTTTTATGTTATTTAATAGTGGTATCATTTATCCTCAATCATTTGTACCCTTACCTGAACATTTACTATGCTGGAATTCCATAAGGGGTCCTCACCACACTCTCATCCTTTAAACTCAATATTTTTTTGGAAATTATTAATTTTTATTTAAATGGGATATATTTTATTTTAATTATAATAACTCAATTAATTTCCAATTGATGTTAGTTTAATTAGGTATTATTTATCGACCCTCATTTGGACTTTTACAGAAGTTGTTACTTTTCCGACTATCTGTAAGGGATCTCCACCTTCCTCTCATCCATCCAAATTCATGAACATTATTTGATATTTATTATTTTAGTTTCAATTGGTAGAATTTTAGTTTATTTATAATAATTAAAATACTATAAAATTTTTGTTATTTGAATGGAGGATCATTTATCCACACCTATTTGGACCCTTAACTAAGCCATTACTATGCTGAAATTCTGTAAGGGATCCTCCCATTCTGTTCATTATTCAAGTTTCTTTATGAACTTATGAATTATATTTCCTATTAGTAAAGTTGGTAAATGTATTTTCATGTCCCTATAAAATCCAATTTGATTTCCAAATTAGGATACAAAACATTCACTCTCATCAACCTATTTTATGAATTTTATAGTAATTCCTTTATGCTGCCGACATTTCATTGTGATTTTCGAAGCTAAAATAATTATGTAGTGAATACGATACCCATTTTCTAATCCAGGGTATTCACCTTTATGAAAAATTACTTACTTATTGGGGATGTAAATTTATGTATTTCACATTACATGATCATGGAATAAATTATTATTATGAATTATTCCACATACTATGATCTGTGTAGGCACATAATAATTAGAATAAAACGAAAATGATTGGTTCACCCAGATGATGATCCAATGAAATGGGTAATTTTTTTTATCCTGATATATAACATAGGGATAGGGAATTAACCCAATTCCATTATGGGAACTTTTCACCATGATGTCATGGTGGGTTTTTCCTTGACCTACGATTATGATTCATTTCTTTATTTTGTTTTAACATTTCCTATATTATGATTATCATGATATATCATGCATTGTTATTCCAGTTATTTTATTCTTAATTGATATCACTATTGTCTAAATTTTTTCAATTATACCATTTGTATTCCCTTACTAGGCTTCAAGGCTCACCCCTTTCTAATATATTTCCCCAGGTTATACCATTCAGTTTTATGTTCTAAGGGGGGTTTGAGTATGTTAAATATGTTTTTAATAAAAATGTTGTATTCCCAATTTTATGTTTTTATAAAGTGACACTAATTCAAAAATAAAAAATACTTATCAATCATATTTATTGTATTAAGTGTATTTTTATGCAATTAATGATGTATTAATGGGAAATAATGAGCAGATTTTTTATACTCGGTATTAGAGGAAAATAATAGTTATTTATGGGATTATAATTTTAAAACACCACCAAAAGGCTTAGGTATTAGAGTATGTATATGAAAAAATCCATAGTATTTTTATTATATTATATGTGGATTTTTCAAAAAATAAATCCATGTCTAGATACTACATTTGGATGTTGTTCTATCATAGATGTACCAAGGAGTAACGACTATGACAAGGTGTCCCGAGACAAAGTTGGGGTAACATGGTATATGAAAATGGCTCTTACTGCGCACCTGGTTTGACACTCCTAGGGGATATGTATTTGTAAATTCATAACCTCATTACAAACCATTATTAAGTTAATAATACAAATTCTCATAAAAATATATACTAGTAAACAGTTTGTGGGAAATAATGATTGAAGCATATAGATCATAAGTTAACAAAATAATTGAAATTTAAATATTTCTCATTTAATTGAATTATATTTTTATTTATGTTCTTAAGAATTTAATAATAATCATTCATTATTTTCCTATTGTTCTATCCAATGTACGGAAAATGAGGAAACATGTAATCAATCGATGTGATGGGCTATGTTATGATTATCCTAACAAGATACACAACCCGATGTGAGTCAGAATTATGAAATTTTTGATGATACACTCTCATATGAGTCAGGTAATAAATAGAAACATTGATAATTATGAGTTTCCAAAACATCCTAGGAAATAACAAGTTACTATTGAGAGATTTATCTGACAAAGACCTCTTATTATCAATGGATCACATGTTCCCTTAATCATGGAAAAATGGATCAACTCCATTAATAAAATACTCTTCATCCTTAAATGTCTATAACAGGATAAAATTAATCTATATGTCTATCATTCGAAGGTAGATGTTGATAAGTGGTTGGAATTTAGTAATAATACTAATCTTGAGGAACATATCATGGGAATAGAGTGAAAGGAATTTCAAAAAATGTTTTCGATAAATATTTTCCTCTCACTCTCCTACATAACATTTAAAGGGATTTCTTATCCCTCATGAACAAATTATGAATCTATCACGGTGTATGCGGAAATCATTACAATACATTCACAATATGCTATTTCAATTTGGTTACTCCAGAAAACAATGTCTAATTCTCTTTGGTGGGACACAAACTAGTCTATGAAAATCCCTATAGATCTGTGAAATTTATAGCTTTGAGGAAGTTTTATGACGTGGAATCAAAGTCATAATAGATATCGGTGAATTATAAGGGTATCATATGGATATGAAGCATAAAATAGTCATTATTTATGGTGTTCTGATAGAGAAATATAAAAGTGGAATGAAATATTAGCATCCCACTTGTCAAATATACGGAATGAAGCACCATGGAAATTCTCTATTGGTATCCAATAAATTCTTTATGGGTAGGAAATAAGGGAACCTAGGTATGAATTTATAATAGGAGAAACACTATAATGATATTGGGGAATGGAATGCTTTGGTAAACCCTCAATGTATCCATTACCTCAATAATAAGGTACCAATGAACTTTTCAAACCAGTGTTGTAGTAAAAGGGTTTTTGTCCATAACCAACAACCTCCTAGGAATTAAAGAAGAAAATTTTACATCACTACTCCTAATGTGGATGTCAGTAACAAATTGGTGATAAGTGTGCTAATTATTTATTCTAGAATAGAGAACATACTTTTTGATTCTGGTTCACCACATTCCTTTATGTCAGAAATGTTTAATAGAACTATAATAACAGCACTTGAAGCCTAGATGTAGATATTTCTATGAAAATGACAAATGGAAAAATTATTTCATCCCATATATATACCTCATACCTTATCACAATTATTGGGGAGAATTCTATTTTGAACATTTTCATACATAATTCGGTATAATTTGCTAATATTAAATACAATAAATAACTTTACCTGTATATAGAAAATATAAATATCCATGAGAAGAAAATAACTATCCGTATGAGGAATCAACCCCTGATTCTATACATTTTCAAGGATGAATATGAATCTTATTTGACACCATTATCTCAATAAATTATATCAATTACCTTTGATCATACATATTTAGATCAAATGACTGATTCTAGGGAAAGAACCATCATTGAAAACATGCCTCTTAGGGAGAAACTTTTATTGTGTTTCATGAAGAGTTTATTGGTCGTCCTCTAATCCAAGAGGCTGAATTTTAAATCGATCATATACCTTGGGTGTCACCATTATATATTCCACATAATATAATGGAACATGAGGAAAATGAGGAGATAGATAAACTACTATAGGAGAATTTAGATAAGGGGGTCATATGGGAATGTTCTTCATTAGGGGGTGATCTAGTCCATTTCATCAAGAAGAAGGATCACTCACTATGCCTTTAAATTGATTATCGTGAGGTCAATAATATCAAGATAATGAAAAATTATCCAAATCATCATTTTGATTAATTTTTTGAGCATTTACATGGATCACAATATTAATCCTAGTTGGATCTTATATTGGGATATATTAATGTAATCATAAAGTCTGAAGATATCCACAAGACGACTTTTTGTACATTGTATAGGCACAATGGATTCACAGTGACTCCATTCAGACTCTCTAAATCTCTAGAAATCGTCATTGGCTTAGTGAGTGGAGTCTAATGATTTCCTAAATAAAGTTTTGTTATTATTTATAGATTATATTCTCTTATACTCGAAAATAAATGAGGATCATGAAAAGAATATGGGAACTATGATAAACACCCTATGATAGGAGGAGACATATCCATGTATAAAAAATGTGAGTTTTTGTTACAGGATGTCACTTTCATGGGTAATATCAGCACAATACATGGGATACCTAAGGAGTCTAAAATTATAGATGCAATTTAATTATGGTTAAGGACAATATCTATGATAGATATCCATAGTTTCCTTCGGTTATCTGGTTATTATCAATGATTTTTTAATATATTTTTCATTATTTTTAAACCCTCTTACCATGAAAACTCATAATGGAGTCGTGTTTTCAAGGAATGGTTATTGAGAAGTGGGATTCATGGAATTGAAAACGAGGATCATTGATGTGGTATTCTCAAACTAACCACAACTGGATAACTCATCAATGTATTCTATGATTCTTCGATGAATGGATTGGGATTTTTGTTAATGAACAATGAAAAAGTCATAGCCAATGCTTCAAAGAAGAAGCAATTTCATGAGAAACACTATCCCCCCAACGATATGGAGTTTCCATCTATGACTCTTATGTTGAAAATATCATAGAATTATCAATATTTTGATAATTCTGTGATGTATATGGATCTAAAGAGCCTCAAGTATATATTCCCACTTAAAAGATGAATATGAACCAATAAAGATTGTTAACGATGTTAAATGACTATGAATAATCAATCCAATACCACTATAATAAATAAAATAATGTGGTAGATTATCTATATATAAAATATCCTACATAATTATATATGATATGAATTTAAATGGATCCAATATTATTATACTTGCAAAGGATGGAAATCAAAATCATAATGGAAAGAAGATCAGAAATCCTTTCAGAAATGATTTTTCAACCATATCATGTGGAGATGAAAAAGGATTCATAACTAAGTGATGTGGAAGTTTAGAATATAGTGGAATCCATGAAAAAGTGTAAGTCCTCAAAGATTAAAGTGGATGAAGAAGGAATTGTGAGATTTGGGTCATGAATCTGTGTTCCATGAAATCCTATGTTTTTTATGTAACTATTGGATGATGCACATAGCTCAAATTTATCCATTCACCCAGAAAGAACAATGATGAAAAATGATCATCATGAGAACTATTGGTGAGACAATATGAAGAATGATATTGACAAATATATATCAATGGTCTTAATATTATAGTATGTGAAAAGTAAAAGGACTACGTACAAGGGGATGATACACAAATTACCCATAATAAAATGGAAATGGGAGAACATAAACAAGGGATTTGTCGCTAGTATCCAAATGATATTCAGGAGAAACAATTATTTATGTGTTTTTGTGGACCATATTACAAGGTCAACCCACTTTATCACAATTCATGAGGGCTTATTTTTAGATCAACATAAAAAGATATACCTTAGATAAGTGGTAAGGATCCCTAGAGTGCCACTATTGATTATTACTGATTGAGATCTGAGATTCACCTCCAAATTCTATAAATTTCTCAAACATGGTCTAAACATTGAGCTAAAAATCAGTATAGAAAATAAACCTCAAAATTATTTTTAGTCATCGGTTAATATTCAGACAACAAAAGACCTTTTGTGATCCTGTTATATGAACTTCAAAGGAGGGGGATACCAACATAGTCCTCTCTTTGAGTTCTCATTCAACAACAGCTTCCACTCAAGCCTCCAAATGGATCCCTATGAATATCTTTACGAGACCATATGTAGAACACCTGCATGTTGGGATGATTTTGGGGATCAAAAACAACTAGGGCCTAAAATGGATGAGGAAATGGTACAAAATTATAAGATTATCCGGCAACACATCAGGACCATTCAGAGTCGACATAAGATCAATGATAAAAAATCATCAATAGTACCTAGTGTTTGATGTTTTATATATGGTATTCCTCTACATATCCCCATGAATGAATGTGATGAGATTTGTGATGAAGATAATGATAAGTCCAAGATACATCGACCCATTTTTGATCCTTGATCGCATTGAAGTAGTGGCATATCATCTAGTATGACCACCAAACCTATCTATTGTGATGATGTATTTAATTTATCCATTTTAAAAAAGTACATAACAATACCCAAAAATATACATAATCCAGATGCGACACCATTATATAATTAACTTTGCCATGAGGAGCATCTGGTGAAGATCGTAGATTATAGATAAAAGGATCTATGAAATATGACAATGCAACTGGTAAATGTGCTGTAGAGAAATCATTATTTTTAAGAACTAATGTGTGAATTTAATGAGGTGATAGATCAGACATACCCTCATCTATTTTCGAAGGAGAAATTAATATTTTGAGGGATAAATTTATTTTGGGGGGAATATTTTAAGGACTGCAATTTTATGAAGAAAAGTGAGTTTTTTGATTTTATGTGACTGATTATGAAATATAGTAATATAAAACACATGAAATTTGTGACTAATATATGAAATGGTATTTAAATGACCATTATGTATCATTACCATTGATAATATAGCTGTTGAATAGTGATCACATCATTATTATAAATTTAGGTTTTTATAAATCGAATTGATATACACATAGGAAGTGATGGCCAAAAATAGTAGGATAATACCCTATGTATCTAATTTATCTTGTATTCTAAGGGAGATACAATTTTGGGATTTTTCATTGACCAGGACCAATATGAAATCAATTAACTAGAGTATTATATAAACTATTTAAAGGAGAAGATCATGATCATTGAGATCACAACCCAAACCATGTTTGCTGAACCCGCTCATGAAAGTATCACTGTCACAAAACATAGTCTTAGGAAATCTCTGGTGTATTAAAAATATATTGATCAAGACCCATGATTTTTGAGTTTTTATATTATAATTTATAGAATAATGAATATATTTTAATACTGTTAAATTTACTTTGTAAATGGTTTTTATAAAATATATAACAAATTTTATTTTTGGTCAAGATTCAAATTTTATTAATGATTTTATGAATTTATTTATTTTTGAAAAAAATTATTTATTATTACTATTAAATAATTCTTATCATATATAAATGATCATATAATTTTTATATATTCAGATATAATTTGAATATGGGTACAAAATATATAATTATAAAAGACCTAAAATTTCATAAAAAATTGTAAAATTTATTTTAAATTAAATAGTTAACATATCTTGGGAAATAACATGATATAATTAATATTATTATTTTAATTAGAACATTGAAATTATTCAACTTTGAATTTTTCTCATTTTTAGAGTCAATGAGATTTTTGGTTAAAATTAAATACCATATAAACATACATTATGTATTTTGAAATCATAATTGCAAAAAAAAGTTTTGTAATAATTTCTATAAATGGGATCCACGACCAAATATATTTTCTATCTTTAAAATAATTCTATTTCATGTTTATTTAATTAATTTTTTAAATCCATTATGACTCCTCCAAAAATTATACTATATTTTGAGGTTTTCAAATCCTTTATTTAACAGTGTGAATAACTTCCATAGAATCAAGATGATTATTTTAATAAGTTCATCACTTTTAATTATAGAATAGTGAAAACCACCCTCCTTTTTCATAAAAATTTTTAAAAACACAAGGGATAGTTTGTTGTTTTTGATATTATATTTTGTCAAGTCCAAAACCTAAAAAATAATAAAATTTATATCTTTTCTAATATAATTTACCCCAATATCCAATTTCTATTCACCCAAAATTCCAGAGTCTTGAATATAATATTCCCTCCAATCCTTATATTCCTCCCAAGGAACTCCCAATCCTTCAAGAATAAATTCAAATTCTTTTGGAGTCACACACTAATGTAAGATATCTTCCACTCCACCTTTCAAATTAATACACCTTCTTTGAAATTTGTTATTTTAATTTCAATTTTTTTTTGTAATTTATAATTAGTCCCTGAATATCAAATTTATGTTATTTTAATTAAGTATCATTAATCATCCCACATTTTGAGCCTTCTCTAATTCGTTACTATTCAAAAATTATTTAAGGGATCCTCACCTTCCTCCCCTTCATTCAAATTGTTAAAGCATAATTAATATTAGTTATTTTAATTTCATTTGTTATACTTTCATTATGTTTTATTAACCAACATAATTTCCAACTGATATCTTTTTAATGAGGGATCATTTATCCTTGATTACTTGGAACCCTACCTAAGATGTTACTCTGTCGAGATTCTATAAAGGATCCTCATCTATCTCTCCTCCTTTAAAATTAAAGAACCTTATTTGAAAATAGTTCATTTAATTTCAATTGATTATATATTAATTCATTAAAAATAATTACATTGTGGTAATATGTATGTTATTTGAATGAGGTATCATTTATCCTCCCTCATTGGGACCCTTACCCATGTTCTTACTATGCCAAAATTCTATATGGGATCCAAACCTTCTCTTTTATATTCAAGTTTAATTATGAACATATACATTATATTTACATTTCATACAATTGTGACATTTCATTAAATGAACCTATTACATAAAATTATATTTCCAAATTATGAGAGACCATTTTTACCCTCATCATCCATTTCTGTTAATTTTTATAAAACGTCATTATGATACCAAAATGTTACCATAATTTTCCACACCTAAATAATAGTGTAGTAAATACCATAACCATTTTTATATCAAATGTATTCATATTTATACACATATACTAATTTATTTGGTATTTACATTTATTTATTCCCCATATTCTTATTTTGGAATAAATTATAATGATTAATGAATCTGTATTTAATGACATATGAGCCAACTTTTAGAATGAGAACAAAATGAATAAGATGGGTGATACCAGATATAGCTCAAATGAATTTGGTAATTTTCAGTATCATGATATGTCACATTTTTATAGGGAGTTAATATGACTCCTTTATGGTAATTTTCATACCATTTTGTCTTGGCAGGTTTATCCTTGAACTATATTTATGATTCAGTGTTTTATATTGTATTCAAATTTCCCATGTTGTGATTATCATGCTATATAATACCATATTATTAATGATCCTTTTATTTATCATTCATATAGAAATTTTCTAAAATTTATAACTTATTCCATATTTACTCATTTATTAGGATTGATATATCACTCATTTCTTATTTTTTCTCATAAGTTATCCAATGATGTTTTAAGTTTCATGGATTATTTTGATCATTTTAATGATGTTATTAATGAAGTATACGTGTTACCAATTTTATGTTGTTATGTAATGTACCTAATTCAAAAGGAAAATAGACTTCTCGATCATTCGAGTAGTTTTATGTGAATTCCTACATAATAAATCATATATTAATGTGAAATAAAGTAGAGAGTTTTCATACTCCTGAAATTCAATATTTTTATCTACCCCACTAGGTGTCCAGTACAGAACCATTTAGAACTCATTTGAATCTATAGTGTTTTTTAGATAAACTGCAATGTCATTTGGTACCTATTAAAATCTAACCGAGGGCCCATTTAATTTTTTAGTAGTATGCCTCTTCCAAAAGAGTTCAACACTTCTTTAATTTTACTATCATAGAAAAATAGTAAGCATTAAAAAACTCATTATAATTTTTTATTAAAAATATACCTTAGAGTATATCCACATGGTGTTTCATTTTATATTTTCATATAATAAGAATACAATATTCATGATAGTGGTATGATATCATTCCATAGGATGTGCTCTATGAATTCGATGGATTTATAGAATTATAATGGAAAACATTTATCCTCAAGATCATGGTATTGTATCAATTTGTATTTTGGATCAATATAATGTTTTGACTTTTATTGATTCATAGGATGTGAGAGAACCATGTTATAGATGTATTATATCCCAAACTTTTGGTGGGGTTCCAAATGTGGATAGATTTTTATTATAATTTTATGAGAGTGGTCACAAAAAAATTTATTGTTTCCCTATCTTGAATGAGGTCATTGTTATATAACAATTTACATCAGTTTACCAGATGGGAGGCCATCGTGATGGGTTTTTGTCTCTTCATAAAATGGGAAAATTATATTAAACCCAATATCCTAGTAGTTTAAATGGGATTTCATAATGCCGAGTTTTTATCCTATACTAGAATGGGGTTATCATAATGGATTTTTTATATTAATTTCATTACTATAATGGTCATAATTACTGGTTTCAATCATTTATTAGGAAAGTGAACTCATAACTAACAATTAAAAGATATATTTTTGAATTTAGTGCTTCAAACAATCCTTTTATTTGAAAAAATATGCGGGTTTTGGTAGAAACAAGGGTATAAATAATGTTTCTATTACCTATTATATTTATAAAAATCTCATTTATAACATCATGGGTTTTCATGGAATCATATTAAATATATGTATTAACTAGTGATTTTAGCATAATTTTATTACACACATTTTGATATTCTGTTTCATTCTATTTTAAAAAAATTGGAATAATAATATATGATATCATTCACTGATTTTTAAATTTAGATCATTTTTGAAATCCTGTAAATTATTATCTATTCATCTTCTACCTATAAACCCTCTTTGTATACATTAATATGTTTAATTTATTGATATTTTAAAGGGAAACGTATATATAGAGTGTAATGGTAACTAATAAATGTATTTCAATATTTTGAAGAATGTAATAATGGTGGAGTACATCCTCTTTTCAATATTGTTATTAATTTGTTTATTTACCGAATATAACCAATTTTATTATCACATGACAAAGTTCCTCAATTTTTTTATCTTAAACATATAATTTGTTTTTTTATGAAACAATTCCTTTTATATTATGTCATATTTTTATTATTTTATTTACCGATATATATATTTTTGTTTGTTAATTTTTGTTTTTAGATTATCACATGAATGCCTATTAAAAATAATTTATTTGAATGGAATGGTTTTGTTAGTTCTATGGGTAATTCTTAACCCATTGTTTTTTAGTTACCCCAACATTCAGTTTCAAAATTTTGTGCTTAGGGGAATTTATTTGAGATATTATAGTGATATTATTTGTATTCTTTGGTGTTGAATTATACTTAAAACAAAAATTTAAGAAATTAAAACCCAACCCAAGGTCACCAATGTATATAAATATTAAAAGAATGAAAACTGAAATTTAATAACTTCTATAATAGTTTGCATTTAAAGAATATGAGCACTGAACCATCCCCATTACCTTTAGATAAAATTACTGTTGATCTCTAAAGTGGATGAATAAATCATGAAACCTAGGGAGGGGTCCACAAGATAGCTGAATATAATATAAAATATGATGATATCTCCTCCATCTAGGGAGTGCTACTAGCATGGTGTGCTATAGAATAATAAAATTGAGCTTTTGGGTTTAGGCAGTTTGGTCATGCATCATGCATGCACCCACACCCAACTAAATCTCATTGTAGTGGATACTATAAATATGCAAGGAAACTGTTATGTTTATGCATGCATTAACACATGTTTGATAACAAATAAATCAATTATTCAGTATTTATATGAATCATTTTAAGGTATTTAAAGAATTATATCACTTTACATCTCTGGTAATATATCCAAATATGACATCAATTATAGGGGATTGTTTTTTGATGATAACTCTTAACATTAGGCTCATTTAGTATCTTCCAAGTGAATCATAGAATATTATTCATGGAAAAGGTAGTAAATATCAATGAAATTACATCATAATTAAAAGAAAAATCCACATAGTATTGTTTCCAATCATACTTCTTAATTTATTATATATAATATAATATAAATCACTTCTATGTATTATTTTCCCCATAATCATAAAACATTAAAAACATCTCATGCATATACAAAAATCTTTTTTCATCATACAAATCATATCCCATTGATTTTTATATTTTAGATAATGATATAATATTTAAATATCAAATATATATATATATGAATTTATCTTCAATCTCCAATATTCACTTAATAATAAATGTATTTGTTCCATTCTACCTTATTAAATATAGTATATGATATCTTGTGAAATCACTTGAAAGACACTTTTGGATATACTATACAACATTTATTGAAATATTTCATCAATTTCACATTTTATTCAATCAAATTAATGATGCATAGATTACCCATATGATAATTTTTGTTGATTAACTATAAATCAATTTTTTGAAACACTCCAAGTCAAAATTAATAAACATTTAGCTAACCATAAAATTGTAAACCAACAAGAATTCAAAGAATTTTTTAAAATTATGAATCATCGAATTCATATAAGAAAGTAATGAGTGGCCCAGATAGATGATTAAATTCTATTAATGGTAAAAATACCTCTTAAATGATATATATAAAACAATTGAATCTATTTAATTATGTCCACTATCCACATATGATATTATCTTGTATTATCATAAGTTCTTTTTGCCTAAGACATAGAGTTACTATGATATATTATATACTTAAATCCTACATAAAAAACACATACATTATTGAATATTTATGTATGGACATACCTAGTTGATTCATACATCATAAGTCCTTCACTACTAGGGATGAGAACATCACATCCCCCTCCTGTAAATTGAAAGGAATATCATAGATAATATCTTGGATTAACTAAAGACACATTATTATATCAAAATTAATGTCCCAAAATGTCATACTCTTTATATGATAGGTTAAATACCATATTTTTTAGACCTATCTAATAACATTATCCTCAAAAAACTCATAGAATGATTTTTAACTCAGTTGAAATGGATTTAATAAGAAAAATGTCATTGTATGAAGGTTCTCTTGATAGGTATCTGAAAAAACCAAGGTTAAGGGGACCCTACATAACATATAAACCCCTATTATACCAAATACAAAGTGTATTACACTTTATGTGCTATACATTACATGTCATCCAATGAACATAAAAGAATTATTTTTATTTTATAACTGATGATAAAATTTTGTAGCTCGCAGAAGAATACAACTCATGATAACCACAACATTTCATCAAAAAAAATAATAATTGAAGAAAAACATCAATAAGGGATAAATAAATTTTATTTTTTAGTGGAAAATTATCATTTCAATTCATGAATTTTATGTATATTTATAAATTTATAAAGATAATGTTGAAGAATGCTAATTGGACAATACCTTTAATATGATTCATTTTATGTCATCTGAAGTATTTGAATAATATTTAAAAAAACATAACACATGCACCTATTTATCATATCATATATGAATAAAATTATTGATTAGATTTTTTTTCCAAATTTCTAGGGAAATTTTGTTGTACAAAATTTATATATAATTCCTAAAATATATCCATATGAAAGTAGATTAAACCCTGTTACTAAATTATTTAGTGAGTAAAATATATGAAAAAATTTGGGATTAATATTCCAAAAATTTAGGTATCATAATCCTAATGTTTTTCTCTAAAAAAATATTTGAACTCATCAACATCGTAATATTAAATATTATGTTTTCAAAATATTTTTGTACTTAGAACACATTCTAATTTTAAAACCATCATCCATATAACCCTCTTCCGTAAAACTAAATTTATAAAATAATGTAACTATTAATATTCATTTTTACGATAATATCATAAACACATATTGAATAAATTAAAATTCACCTTGACATTAATAATCCTTAGTAAATAGTGATATTCACCAATTATGGTAACTAAATGCAAATACATATAATGTTACTGTGACATTATATACATAAATATTACATTATTTTTTATTAATATTCCATATATATAAAAAATAAACATCATATAACTGTCAATTTATAGTGTCTTTTGTGACTTGATATATATGTATTATTTGATTAATGATCTACAATATCTTCAATTAATTGTTTCTCACATTGTACAATTTCAAGATATATTGTACATAAAACATTTCTTCATTAACTGGGGAGTTCAAACATAAGAAATTATGTCCTCAAAAGAATATAAAGGTTAAACATAGGAGATATTAATCAATTATCATAATTGTGAATAACATAAGAATAAGGGTATGAAAACATGATCATAACACAAAAAATTCAAACCCAATAAATAAACAATATTTAATCTCAAATCATAGATTGAAAATTTTCATATAATAGAAGGCATAAGTCATAAGACTTTGGAATCATCAATAATCAATCATGATCCTCGATAAAATATCATAAAAAATACATATGTTTTTAGTATAAACATAGTTATATAATGTTATTTCCCTTGAAAAGTCTCACTACAAATAATGTCATAGTAGATTATTTTCAATCCGCATTAAATCAATTTCATAAACATGGTTCATTATCAAAATTATCATATATGGAACGAGTCCCATAATATATTGAGTAAAATCCCCATTCCTATCATCATTATCTCATGATATATCATTATTTATAGAATTCATGTAAAGGACATAATGGATAAACCCATGTCATATTTATAACAGAACAACGCATCATTGTTTATAACAGAGTCGCCCATCCAAATTTAATAATGGGGAAACCTATCCTTGGTTTATAATATGACCACATATTATATAATAAAAGCCATAAATATTTATGCAACTAGATCATAAAACATTCATAAATTCATTATATAATATCTAATTGGGTAAATTTATTTTATAAACATTCTATCAATTTACCATGGCATAACCTAATGAAATGATATAGTGTTAATAAATATATCATCATAACATAATTAACCAATTAGAAATAAATATGATTCATATAATCTACCTTAAATCATTAAAAGAAATTTTGGTAATTTAACATGATAGTACATTAGAATCATATATATAGGGAAGTATAAGAATATGTAAAATGTGTTGACATAAATGAAGAACCATCTTATTAACATCTAAATATATCATTGAAAACCATGAAATACACTTTCCCATTAAAAAAATAAACATAAAATTTCTAATTTTATTGGGAAATAATTTATATTAAAATAATCATGGAAACTAGGTAAGGAATATTAAAATCATATAGTATTCATTATTTAAAGAATAAATATTTTTCAAAATATGATAAAATATTTATCCTTTTCAATGTTTTTGATGTATTCCATAAAAAACCATTTTGTTAAAAATCGTTAAAATTACATTTTAAAACAATAAAGTTAATTTAAAATATGGTATAAAATGAAATGAAACTAAAACAGGATCATATATAATATATTTCATGATAGAAATTTCGTGGATATGGATATGAATGAAAATTTTCATTGACAAAAGGGGAGTCATGTGATGTTTTTTATAAAATAATTTTCTCGATAATATTATATAATGAAGTCGTGAAGGAGGAAATATTACATGAATACTTTATGGGTTAATAGAGGGGACAAAAATATATGTAATTTAATAAAAAATTGCATACTTTTTTCATCAATGGAAATTTACCAAAGACAATTTTAAAAAAATCTGATACTAACACTATTCCATTAATGCTTTTGTAACTTTCGAATCATAACACCATGAAATTAGTAACTAAAAATGATAATATATGGTAAAAATAAATGTATTCATGATATATCTTATTTAAGGAGATGTATATACACCACATGAATTAACCATGTGGTGAATAATTTATATATCTCACAGAAAAAATAATGAGATTAGGGACCCGTACCTCAAGTCTAATCTTCCTTCATACATGCTCATACATAAAACATAATAAATATAAATTTAATATATATATATAATATATTATTATGAAATAAATTAATATATAACTTATTATATATTAGCCCTTTAAAATTTTGTAATATTCATTTATTTGAAATTTCTTTATCTAATTGAATATTTTTGGGATAAATGGTATGTTTTCTATCCATGTATCGGTTTGATAATTTTGGTACTTGTACAATGGTCATGGTTTCATGATATCAAAAAAATAAATTATGAAACATGTAAATTTTTTATTCATTATATAAAAATTAATAAACATTCATTTTAAGTGGTGATGAAAAATTAAAAACATCACTTCATGGAGATGATAGTATGAATGAACACACGAGTGATGTTTCATATTTTTGAGGGCCAAAATATAATAATGGTAAATAATAATTCAAATTCATTGAATTATTATTATATAAATAACATCATCACTATTCACTAAATCTATGCTTAATATCATCCATATCCGTCAAAAATGAAATCTGAATCACATCCCTTCATGGAGGTTGTAGTATTTATGTATACACAAGTGACGTTATCATTTTTCAATAGATGGGAATGTAAGAATGTATAAAGGAAATTTTAATTCATGAATCATAATTATTTTAATACTATCCTATATAATCATTAATTACAATATATACACCAACTGTGAATGATGGTTAGGGAAAAAATTATGTCTATAGGTTGAGGTGGTAATCTATAATCCTAATAACATATAAATATATTCATTATACTATATTAATAATGTAATTATGAATGAAATAGATTAATATTATGTACAATAAAATATAAAGAATAAATTATTTTGGCAATATGATTATCTCATTTTTGACATACCTCATTTGATTTACACCTTAACGCATCATAGTGTTGTACTATGAGGAGACTAGAAGATATAGGATGTGAGGAAAGTAATGTAGGAAGGAAATTTGGCAGAGCATGGTTGATATATGTATATTTTAGGTGTTAATATTATATAACAAGTGGTTTTCTCTTATATTTGAGTGGAGTGGTACTCCAAACATTATTCCATATTTTAAATTTATATTAGGTCTTATACATGGATAGATTGTACCATGGATGTATGAATTCAGATATGATATGTTATAAGGTTGAAAAAAATTCATTGATAATAATTAGTTTTTTTGGTGAAATATTATGCCTTATATCCTAGTTAAACTGCTTTTGAGCCCATTTTATCCTTAACCACAAAAAAATTATTTTTTACACTTATAAAAAATTATAAGAAAATAAATTAAAAGGAGTTATGATTTTGTTTAATTGTGAGATAAAACATTGAAAATATTAAATTATATTAATAATATGTAGGGGATAGACACTATAATTAATATAAGTACGTAAAAAGAATGAAAAGAAACTTTTAGGAAACAACCTGATTTATGCATAAAAATTAATTCACCGTCAAATCAAGTAAGATATCGATTTCCTGAAATTGGTTGGATCAAATAAAAAAAGAACGTTTTTATAATTTTATTATCAGGCCAAAATGGTACATTCCAACCATAACATTAAATGTATAGACCTAAAATATTTTTTTTGAATTTCACTAAAATAGAATATGTGCCAATAAATGTAATGCATGTGTTTCAAAAATAAAAATAATGATTTAAAATATAATATTTAAATACATAAACATATCATTATTCTAAAAAATAAACACAATAAGATAAATGAATGTTTTATTAGGATCTATAGCATTATCCCATAGTTTTTCCATGTATTACCAATTTTACATTTATCAAGGTGGAAAATAATTACCATGGTTTCCATTCATAATGACCTAATATAAAAGCGATATATTAAAAAAAATATTAATATTGTTATTCGAAATATTGAATCCATTTTACCTCATTAATTTTCAATAAGTGATATAAGTAAATTTTAAAAAAATTGAATAATATTTAATGAAAAAAAGTTTTTAGATAAATGTGTTTTAAACAAAAAAAATAATTTATACCAAAATAAAGTACAAATTTGATTTCTATATTATGAATATGAATATTTAAATTTAAAATGTAGTTAAATTAAATTAATTTAAAATTCAAACCATAATAGATGTTTTAAATTATGTCACTGAATTGAAAAGAATAACAATTGTAGATAATTGGTATTTTATCTACTGACTTGATAATAAGTTTTTACATAGAAAAATATTACAATTTCACCAAAAGATAATAATGAAATTATTATTTATAAAATAATATTAATTTAATTATATAAAATTTATAAAATATCTTATAAATTTATTATATTTCCCATACATAAAATAAAATAATTTATTTGGAAGAAATTATAATTTTGAATAATAAAATGAATTTCATAAAATTGAGTAATTATTTATAATTAATTAATCAATAAATTTTCATTATATAAAACCTAATACTTATATTTTCAAAATGTATTTATATTTATTAACACCAAAAAATTAAGTTATAATATATAATTGAAGCTTTTATATAATAAATATTTCTATAGTATATCACAAGTGCAATGAATGTTCGGTGAAGCCTATTTTGTATGATATCAAGGTTATTATTAAATTTGAAAGTAATTTTTCATGGTGGTATTGTGGCATCTTGAACCAAGTGCCACCAATATATTCATTGATAGTGCACATCATGTGACATCAAGAATGCCTCTATGTATGTTAGAGGTTGTTGACTAAAAGCAATGTTTTAATAGATAAAACATGGGGAGACTATTCCCTCATTATAAAAGTAGTAAAAAATAGATATAGATAAATAATAACAAAATGATATCAACAATATCATTAAAAATTCTAGAATCAACGCAGACCAGTATCACATGATAATACAAAACCAGAAAAAAAAATATACAAAACAAAAAATTAGACATGTCATACCATATATGTGTCATTTGTCAATATGAAAAATAAAAAATGAATACACTGAAAACTGACAAGCGGGTCCCGAAACCATTTTTAGTTCTCTCAACCATTCTTCATCTCAACTTATCCATCTAGAATATTGATCACTCCATCAAAATTTAAAATAAATGAGAGGTCTATTCGGGTATCGATTAAGACACTAGATTAGGGTGTTTGTACAGCACTGTAGGCCCCCATGAATGGTTTTTAAAACAATATACAGTCTATAAAAATTAATGATGTTTTATATAAATAATGTAAAAAAATTAAAAAATCACCAAATATTATAATACTTTAGTTAACCACATAAATTATCTAGGTACACGATCATACCAAAACCATCAATACCTTCTTCATTCCATGCAATAGTTTGAACCATATCACATAGAGAATCATGATACATTATCACTTTTTCTTTTATTATTCTTCATAATGAAATTATAATCATGACCCCTTAGAACCAAAGTCGAATGCTACAATTTTGGGAGTATAACATCATGTCTATCACCCTTTCATATTTTGAATCATTAGACCTAGTCAGACACCCCATTTTATTAGTCAATCACATATGAGATTTTGAATATTTTTTTTGTGTCCCACAATCCTATATCAATTAGTTAGATTTCAGATTTTGAATCATCATTCCATATCACACACTCATATATCAATCAATCACATGAATCACATATATCAAATTTGATAAGTTTAATCCTCATTTTACCCATTATAATCATTTCATATCTTTGTTTACCATCCAATTAATAATAAATTCATAATTCTTCAATATAATCACATGGAATAATATGAAAATATTCATCATTACTGCATTTATCAACATTTAATAAAATATCACATTAACCATTAAAGGATAATCTGGCCATCAATATCTGTTAATTATCAATCAAATCCACACCTGATTAGTTAACCAATTACAAAATCCCATTAGATGACTACTTTCATAATCACATTAATTGACAAATTACATAATCCCATAATCGAATTAATTAATTATACAATTTATTAATCCAATTAAAGATTCCATTTACAAGAATAGAACTTGGTATTTAAAAATTATTTACACACAATAATAATCAAGACTATGTGGTTTTCAATTTACACCACCTACCTCATGATCATTCATGAGTTTTTTCAAAATAGGAAATCCCCAAATTGATGTGAAGCATTCAATTTCACAATAAAGAATGATATTTAGAACCAAAAACTAAATCCAAGATTAAATGGATTAATATATATAAAAAATAGATCTTAATGAATGAAATAGGTAATATAACACTTCTTTTGATTTGTAAAGAGGGAAGAGACAAAGAGAGTGAGAAAAATACATATTAGTATATTAAATACCAGGAGCGGTGCTATTATTTTATTCGGATCTTTAATTCATCTAGGAAATAGTTTAGAACGCAAAGGAATCCATCAAGATGCTCCCAAAATGGAGGAAAAATTCTTAGGTCAAGTGATAGAGAATGAGGGTGAAATATGATGTGGTTAGGATTTTTGAAAGAATTGTTCAGTGAATTATAAATCGTGGTCCCAGTTTAGTAGTATGGGGTGCATGAATAGACAAATACTTTGCTCTTAATGTGTACATCACAGAGAGTTCACATTGTTACCACTAACATGACGAATGGCTTGAATAAACATGAATAGAAAATGTTATTAACCTTTATTTTGGGTTTCATCGTTTTCTAGGGTAGTGTATAAAATTTAAGAAAAACATGTACCAACCATGGAATACCCAAAACCCCTATATGAATTGATAATTTCACCATAAGGCACCCCAATGTGAAACCCAAACATTATATACAAAAATGTGTAAAAGAGTATATAATGATTAACTAGAAACATCTATAAAAATGGTTGGGATCTTACGATCTCCCCACCATATAAGAGCTCATCCTCAAGCTATACTCTTAAGCATTTATATAATTATGAGGTAAAATGATCTGGCCACTAAGATTGTATATTTTCTTATATCTCCCATGTTTCCACCCAAATATGCCCATGCTGCCACAATACATGAACTATCATCATTTTTGTTCCCACAAATATGACTCATTTCGATCCACAAAATGATTTATATGTCCATTAATGTATGAATTAGCCTCAGGCACATCATCAACATCTATCACAAGATAAGGGTTAGGGTGATATCGCCAAATATGCAGCTCTCGAACGTTTTCATGCATTAAGTCATACTTATATGGAAGATACAATTAGTATGAATCCATCATTATTATATCAACAGACTTTATAGGTCCAAAAATCCTTGGTTCCAGCTTACCCCAGTTCTGAATCCCAAGATGACCCAAGCTAAGAGACACATAAACGAAAAATACAATCACCCAGAATAAAATCAAGGGGTCCTTGATATCTATCTGTATACAAAGTGTACATTCTATAGGACATAGTCATATAAATATGAATTAACTGAACCTGATCTGACATCTCTAACAAGAGACTTGTTTCCAATTTCTATGAATTACAGCCATCCATTGAGCATAATATCTATCTTCTTGAACTACCATAAATAGACTCATATGATGAAATATTATTTTCTTCTTAATAATTTTTCTTACAGTAGAAATATGTATGATTTAAGAGATTCTCTCAAGACCCATTGAAGTACAGGACACAATATTATAGAATAACATCCAATACTTGTACTATACATTCTAACTTCCCATGTATCTGTGGATGAAAATTTTTACCAAAAAAACCTATGTATGAAGAATGTTTTTTAAGACCTAATAGTGTCATAAAGGAAAAAATGGGTCATAGTATGCTACTATACCCCGTGAGACCCAATATATATAGAAAATATCACAAAGCGATATATCTCCAAACTAACCCACTAAAATAGTCTCTCACAAAGGTTATAAATGAGATAATTTTATTAGTTTATCCACAACCACCCAAATAGAATCACTATTCAGATGAATCCTTTAGAGACCCACCATAATGATTTTAGTAACATTATCCTAATACCACTATTAAAGGAGAGACTACTATAGTAAACCATAGGGTCATTGATTCTAAACATTCACTTATTGATAAGTGTATCATTGTGTCATCAAACCCGTAATCTCCTTTTTCTGGATCAAACAAAAAAATTATAGTTTCATGTTTTGGTAAATTTTAGTCAAACTTGGATCCACCTCTAATTATGAGGCACGGAACTCCATAATTAGTTACCCTCTCATGCTCATAAGAACAACAACATGATTCCGTACATAGATGATATCATCTGCATCTATGATCTAATATAAAGATGACTTCCCACAATAAAGTATTTCTCTTCAGGGTAGAAAATCTACATCCCCATACAACATTTTCCAGATCTAACTCAAAATTGTATAATCTACTAAGACTGTTATAAGGGTTATTTTCCCAAGGACCCCGCACACCACAATATGAATGTATACTATCAATGGAATAATATTACACTTTGAGGTAGACTCCGAAACAGTTGGAGTTTTTTTCCTACTCAGAGTGTTTGTATTATTTTTTCACATATTGTGCTTATATTCTATCTCAAAATAAAAATACTACATATACCCTACCCACCTATGATACATGGTATTTTTGTTTCATTGTGAAAAGATATACTTTATGGTCTTATGATCAGTATAAATAGTAAAATTTTCACCAAAAAGATAATTCTTCCAACACATCACAACAGAAACAAATGCAACTAACTCTATTCAAGCATATGGTAATTCAGTTCATGTGGCCTCAACTTATGTGACCCATACACCACAACTCGACCCTCAAAAATAAAAAGTACTCTAATAAAAATATAAAATGAATCACTAATCATTATATACTCCTCCAATAGATTGGTTAGAATCATGATTAGTGTGGTAATCAATTGACTCTTCAACACATGAATAGAATTATCACATGCTCGATTCCATTCAATCATAACCCCGTCTTAGTAAAGCCCAACAGAGTTGTTTCCATGTTGGAAATTCCGTATATAAAACTCTAATAATAAACCAGAAATACAAAAATGTAACACCCTGAGATTTTATGAAAAATATTATTTTCATTAATGTCTTGTGTTTTATTCTACACCAAGATTACCTTGCGCTATACGCAACACCGTATTAGCTTGCAGTATACGCAACACTATTCTTGGACCGTGTTACAGACAAATTTGATAATTGTTATTCTACGCAACATAGAGTATATATATATATATATTAAATGTATAAATGAAATATGGTTGGATTCTGTTATACGAAACAACGAAGGGTTCTTTCACAACACGCAACCCTGACTTGTCTTGCATTACACGCAATCGCGACCTTCCTCGATAGCGTGTGTTGTACGCAATACCGGGTTTTAATAAGAAATAATATATTATTATAATATTGTCATGAACTAGCCTTTATGAATAGTATTAACTAAATTTTGAATTTTATAACATTATTATTCATCTTACACATTTTATATTACATGGTATAAGAACAAAATAAATTTTTCGGGTAAAATAAGTATTTTTCAAAAAATGCAGTTTTGCCGCCTTTTGATGGCGCACCCACATTAAATGTAGTTTTTGAAATGTTTATATGTTCAATTTGACAAAATAGAATTCTTATTTTAAATCAGGATGTAAAAAATTTACATTAGATAAAGTTTTTATATTTTTCCGATAACTTTCATATTTTAATGAATAGTAAAAACACGCTATATTTTAATTAAAAAAACCTTTTTTCATCATAATATCTTATGTTGTTAAATTATAATATTGAATTGTTTTAACGTATAAATAGAATATATTTTTACCATTTAATATAATGTATTTCATTATCATTGATTTTACCTTGAATTCGTAGGTTAAATCAATTCAATCTTTTGCAATGTTTTAAACAAAAACTCGTTTTTATTCGACAACGGGATTAATTTTAATTTAATTTCTGCAACTTCTGTGTATTTAATTTTAAAAAATGGATTCCATATTTGGAATCAGTGGGTCCAAATTATGTTAATATGCTACTTTTTATTTTTGGAAATTATGAATAGAAACTACTGTAAATTTTATTTACCATAGTTAATGGTAAATCGGGTAATTAAGGGTAAATATAATATTATAAAATTACCTTAACACATTAAAAAATTCTATTTTATGGCTCAAAGTAAACCCATATCAACTAAGGGTCGTATTAGATTCATTTTATGGACTTTTGACCATGAAAATAATTTAATTAATATTAAAACCAAATAAAGTGACAACATGCCACTTTCTTAAATATTATAAGTATAATAATTTTAACATAGTGATAAACATCATAAAACTTATAACATGAATAGTATACAAAAATATAACAAAATTATATACATCATTAGAATTTATTTAGAATTTTTTGGGATTAAATAGTTATCATTAATTGTGACACAATAGTGATGCAGAAATTATTTATCTAGTGAAAAATCAAGAATATATTTTTTATTAAACTATTAGTGACCATAAAAGGCACAAAACCCTGACCAAAACTTATTGGTCATGTAAATTGAAACTATAATCATCCAATAGTCTAATATTTGACCATTTGGAGTCTTATACAAGCAATTATGACACTTATATTATTTTATTTTAAATGATTCCAAAGTTGTCACCTTCATAATTTAATAAATATATCAATTTAAATATTGTGATTTTAAGATGATAAATTCGTGTAAAAGTATTATTGTGAAAGGTAATATATTTATCTTCATCATAGGATTTTATTTTAAATTTTTATGAAACAAATAAGTAGATTAAATAATTATACAAAAATGATGTAGTAATTATTTTATTAAACAAATAAATATTAATGCTTTTAGTTTGAACATAACTTCTGTTTATATTTTATTTAAATTCAAATAAATGAATAGTGTCAAAATTGACACTATTGTTATTTTATAAAAATAAAATATTATAAAATTGTTAAAAAATCAAAAAAATATTTAAAAATTAAAAATTTAAATTTATATGGTCTATAATGTTATAAAGTAAACAATTATGGAAAATTCACAACAAATAAGTAATTATTTGTTATAATTTAAAATTTAGAATTTTATTACCACAAAAAAACTTAAATAGATTAAATAAGGATAAATCAAAATGATAAGAATTAAAATAAGATCCAAACATGTCTAAGTAATTTCCGTAGCAACATCCTAGAGGTTATGGTCTTCCTCAAAGACCAATTTTAGTGCCCTAAGAGGAGGTCTCAAAAAGGCGCTTCAAAGAAGAGGTAATTTCCGTTACTGATTCTTTCACCTTTATTTCTTCTTCCACTTCTTCTTCTTAGGTTGTTTCATTATGAAGTAATAACATCAGTATCACTCATATACTGATATGTTATTATATGTATGAAACAACCCTATTTCACCATCTATCCATCCTACGGAAAACGAAATCACCGCACGTTCGTACGTACGGAATTACATCTCCACGCCATGGTGTAATCTGTTTTTCCACCAACACCTTATATGGATGGGTATTATGGTGTAGAGAATAACTATAAATAGTTATTATAACATAATAATGATTTTTATATAATGTATCATCCACTCCAATTCAATTCAATAATTATGGAAACGATATCATCGCTTGTGCGTACGTACGGACAACCGTCTCCACGACGCGATGCGATTCATTCTCCATGTTAACCATTTAAGAATGATTATAAAGTATATATAAGAAATAATAATGAAATATATGAAATTATAAAGCTACTGGATGTATGTATATATGTATGTCATCTACTTAATTCCATTCAACTCAATAAGGAAACAAAAACAGCGTTCATGCGTACATACGGCCTACCGTCTCCATGAACGGTGTATTTCTTTCCATTTATCGATCCATTATATATATGTATATTCTGAATATATATTATATATAAATCATGTTTTATATCCTATAAATAAGTAATAATGATCTAAGTAATCATATGAATAATTACAAGTTAAAACACGAACGACAAATGAGACGATTTTACCCAAAACGCCACATTAACATGAATTTACAAAAGAACGGGTAATATAAAGTCATAAGTGAACCATATATGATATAATAACAATGAATATGATTCTGTAATAAGTCCATTAAATTATTTAAATCATTATACAGGAGGTTCAGACACTTACGAAGAAAATCAGGCCTAAGTTAAGGGAAATATCACAATCTCATTTTATCCGAGATTGTTTATACGTTGGTATTTACCGTGGTGTATTTTATCATCCACATCTATGTTTCCTCAATATGGAATATTATTTCCATCCACCTACAATTGTTTAAATCTAATTTTACCCTTAAGTTTTTAGCAAAAGATATGAAAGGAATCTGTTGTTGTTTTTCATACGAGGTACTTTTTGACTTTTCCGACAAAAGTATGAAAAGAATGTTTTTTTAACTTATAAGACATGAATGGATTTTTAAAATATTATTTCCAAGAAGAATCCTTTACAGGTTTTCATGTTTATTTTTAATCAAACTTATTTTAGTTTAAAGTTGTATGACGTGTTAAGAAAGGAAAAATGTTTTTGAAGAAGAAAGGATATTTTCCTCAAGAACGGAGTTCAAGTGTTTTATCAAAATTATTTTCCATCTAAGATAATAAAGGGTTCTATTTTTATCCCTATTATTACATTGATTTGATAATGTTGTGATGGAAATATTTTTATGAATTCCTTTATCTTATATGAATTGTTTTATGATGTCACGATGTTTAAGATTCCCATTTTTATTACATGGGTTATTCAATGATGTATGTTTTAAGATTTTGTGGCACACATAAGAATGGTATCATTATGAGATGGGTGGGAACTATATCTCCCTCCAATGCATTGGGTAAAGATTTTATATCTCATGAGATAGACATGGCTGGAATGGTAGGTTATACCGGTTCAGTGAAACAGGACTGAAACGAGGGTGACTCGGTTCAGAAAGGGACTTTGTCCACTAAGATAGTCTTGGCAATGAGTCTTGACTTAGTAGAAATGATTCTCTATTATTATGTGTGTATGACAAAATGTTTCATGTTTTACGTTATGATTATTTGATTTTCATTTCACTACAAAGATTTATCCCATGTTATGAAATTATGCTCTCTTCTGCGGGTTAAGATTTCCAAAATATTATGTTCTTATGAAAATGTTGTGATTGATATTTCTTTTATTTACCCTTACTGAGAAATTGAGCTCACCCTTTTATGTTTTATATTCCCTAGGATATAAAGAAACGTTTTAGGTAAAAAAAGAAGATCTTTATGGGAGATGTTGAAGATCTTTCACCATGATTAGAAGATTATATTCCGAGTTTCCAAAGACACTAAACTATTACGGTCCTTGTGTGTGTGTTTTTGTAATGTACAATGTATTCCGCAAAAGTAATGTAATGTACATGTACGTCAAGCTTCAGGTCTCTACAGTTGGTATCAGATGAAAGGTTTACTCAACCTTTGGAAACTAGGACGCGAAAATGTTAGTGAGATCCCTAGAGATATTTCTATGGTATGTCTAGGGATGTCCCTAAGGATAAGTATACATATAGGATATATTCCTAGAACTACGGTAACGATCGTAGAATTTAACCTAAGATGATAGATATTGACATTACTCCCCCTTTATTATGATTTTTGCATCTCACACTATTCTTTTTGGGTTTTAGAAAATGGCTGGAAACAAGATGATTAATGATAATGGAGGATATGATGGACAATGGAATGATATTATTCATAAGAAATCAAATGAAATGGGATTTGGAAGTCCAAACATAATTATAATGCCGAATCAGAAATCTCATAATATCGTCAATAAAGTAAAATTTGGTAAGTTTCCTGACTCGGCTACTAAGAGAAAGATGGAGTTTCATGATGATCATAGAGGAAAGAAAGTTCAATTTCCCCTATGTAAATCATGTGGGAAGAGGCATCAAGGAGAATGTTTCAAAGGAACTGGAAGATGCTTTGGGTGTGGAAAAGAAGGACACAAAGCCAGTATGTGCAAAGGAAAAGGTTCAGTTAACATCAGGGATGAGGATAATGGTATTGCTACAACATCAACAATGGTTAAATGTTTTAAATGTGAAATGTACGGGCATTATGCAAACCAATGACCTATGTGAAACTCTCATGAAGAGAATCAGTATGGTCGTATGGGTAGTATTTATGTGGATGATGATGAAGAGACTACACATGATATATGAGAGGAAAAAATTGTTGAAGATCGGTCAATGGTTTAAGAAAGTAGTGGAATGATTACATGTTTATCAAGTGTAATGTTGTACTATAGAATAAAAAGACATCTAAGGATTGATACACTGTTGTCTTTCCTTAAGTTTTGAAAGTTTATGATGAATGGTATGAGTAACAATGAAAGGTTATTCAGATTTTTTTTGGAATGTGGATGATATGCGCATAATGAAGTGATAAAGAGAAAATGAAATGTTTGACAGTATTCATGAGCTCATGATTGATATAAGGACTAAGTGATATCATGGTTTGATTATAAACAATTTTGAGGATTTTGGTTTGTGGAAAGTGTTATCTTTTAACTGCATTCATGTTTTCACTAAAGTTCAATGGAATACATGATTAAGGCCTTCGAATGATTGGAATGGGACAAAAAAGATAGGAATGCAGTATTATGATATATGGGGATCAATGATGGTATTAAATCTCTGGTAATCGTTTTCACTATGTTATGAGAGTGGACCGAAGTATTTTAGATAAGCCTAAAGATTGGAATGGATTATGTTGGACATAAGTTAGTAATATTTATGGATAGAACTTTTTTTTTGATATTATTTATGGGAAGATATAGTAATGTTGTTTTAGAAAAAGGACAACCTGTAGGACGAGAGACAACCCATCGCGTCGGACAAGGTTGTGGGAATCAAACCCACAAACGAAGTGCGACTGGCCTTTATCGCCTACCACTGGCTTACAGGAAGTCCCTGGTTATTAGAAACTTGTTTTATTTTATTAAGAGGTATGCTATATGAAGTATAAGTTCAACCTCAAAAAAGACGGACTTTTGAATATTTGATAACTATTGCTAACCTTTTGTTTGAAACAGATGGAATGACCAATCATTCTATCACATGATCTTTTGACACTTCATTTCTTTAAGAGATGAAGTGGAAACTGTTCAAAGCAGGAACAACAATGAGATTGTACCAAAATCAAGTAAGTATTTCTTCTAATTAAAAATTTTAAACTTTAGGGAAATGATATTGAAAACAAAAAATGTTGTCCTAGTGATCTTATATCCGATGAATCAGATGGTACCCTAGATCATCACAAATTTATGGCTTTGTGATTGTTGGTTTTTTCATAGCCATGTCCTCTACCACTCTCCATCAGAACATGATGGTTAGATTTCTCTTCCATGTCCATATTTTCACCTATGTTCTCCTATGTGGATACCCAGTGATTAGTTAACTTGGGTAACCATTACATTTTATACTTTAGTTTTTAAAGATAAGTTTTGGTATTCCTTTTTACGATGTGGGTTTCTATCAAAGAATCTTATAAATAGTAAACCATTTATAACCCCGATGAATTTCGAGGGCGAAATTCATTTTAAGGGGGGTAGAATGTAACACCCCGAGATTTTATGAAAAATATTATTTTCATTAATGTCTTGTGTTGTATTCTACACCAAGATTACCTTGCGCTATACACAACACCATATTAGATTGTAGTATACGCAACACTATTCTTGGACCGTGTTACACACAATTTTGATAATAGTTATTCTACGCAACATAGAGTATATATATATATATATTAACTGTATAAATGAAGTATGGTTGGATTCTGTTATACGAAACAACAAAGGATTATTTCACAACACGCAACCCTGACTTGGCTTGTATTACACGCAATCGCGACCTTCCTCGATAGCGTGTGTTGTACGCAATACCGGGTTTTAATAAACAATGATATATTATTATAATATTGTCATGAACTAGCAGTTATGAATAGTATTAACTAAAATTTTAATTTTATAACATTATTATTCATCTTACACATTTTATAGAACATGGTATAAGAACAAAATAAATTTTTCTGGTAAAATAAGAATTTTTTAAAAAATTCAGTTTTTCCGCCTTTTGATGGCACATCCACTTTAAATCTAGTTTTGTACAAGTTTATATGTTCAATTTAACAAAATAAAATTCTACTTTTGAATCAGGATGTAAAAATTTAAATTAGATAAAGTTTAGATATTTTTCCGATAACTTTCATATTTTAATGAATAGTAAAAACACGCTATATTTTAATTAAAAACAACTTTTTTCATCATAATATCTTATGTTGTTAAATTATAATACTTAATGGTTTTAAATTATAAATAGAATATATTTTTACCATTTAATATAATTTATGTCATTAGCATTGATTTTGCCTTGAATTCGTAGGTTAAATCAATTCAATCTTTTGAAATGTTTTAAACAAAAACCCGTTTTTATTCGACAATGGGATTAATTTTAATTTAATTTCTGAAACTTCTGTGTATTGAATTATAAAAAATGGATTCCATATTTGGAATTAGTTGGTCCAAATTATGTTAATAGGTTAATTTTTATTTTTGGGAATTATGAATAGTAACTACGGTAAATTTTATTTACCATAGTTAAACGTAAATCGGGTAATTAAGGGTAAATATAATATTATAAAATTACCCTAACACATGGAAAAATTCTATTTTATGGCTAAAAGTAAACCCATATCAACTAAGGGTCGTATTAGATTCATTTTATGGACTTTTGACCATTAAAATAATTTAATTATTATTAAAACCAAAGAAAGTGACAACATGTCACTTTCATAAATCTTGTAAGTATAATAATTTTAACTTAGTGATAAACATCATAAAACTTAGAACATGAATAGTATCCAGAAAGCAAACAAAATTATCTACATCATGAGAATTTATTTAGTATTTTTTGGGATTAAATAGTTATCATTAATTGTGACACAATAGTGATGCAGAAATTATTTATCTAGTAAAAAATCAACAATATAGTTTTTATTAAACTAATAGTGACCCTAAAAGGCACAAAACCCAGACCACAACTTATTTTTCATGTAAATAGAAACAATAATCATCCAATGGTCTAATATTTGACCATTTGGAGTCTTATACAGGCAATTATGAAACTTATATTATTTTATTTTAAATGATTCCAAAGTTGTCACCTTCATAATTTAATAAATATAACAATTTAAATATTGTAATTTTAAGATGATAAATTCGAGTAAAAGTATTATTGTCAAAGTTAATATATTTATCTTCATCATAGGATTTTATTTTAAATTTTTATGAAACAAATGAGTATATTAAATAATTATACAAAAATGATGTAGTAATTATTTTATTAAGAGATAAACCAAATAAATGGTTTTAAAAATAATAAAATAAATATTATATGAACTATTTAATGTGATAAAATAATTTTATAGATACATATGACCTTTTATTAATATATTAAAGCTTTTAGTTGGAACATATCTTCTGTTTATATTTTATTTAAATTCAAATAAATGAATAGTGTCAAAATTGACACTATTGTTATTTTATAAAAATAACATATTATAAAATTGTTTAAAAATCACAAAAATATTTAAAAATTAAAAATTTAAATTTATATGGTCTATAATTTTATAAAGTAAAAAATTATGGAAAATTAAAAAAAATTAAGTAATTATTTGTTATAATTTAAAATTTAGAATTTTATTACCACAAAAAAACATAAATAGATTAAATAAGGATAAATCAAAATGATAAGGTTTAAAATAAGATCCAAACATGTCTAAATTTGATTGGTTGATGAGATTAAAACCCTATATCATCTAATATTTTAATATGAGTCATTTTTGGAGGTTTTTAAGTGGGGTTAGATATATTATAAATTAATATTTTTAAGAATTCCAAAGGTGCCCCTCTCCTCCCTTATAAAAGGGCACCTCCTCCCACTCTTCCTCACACAACATTGAGCCTTCCAGCTTAGAAAACCCCTGCCAAATTCTCTTCTCCACTTCCCTATAAACATCTTAGAGGTTCTGGTCTTCCTCAAAGACCAATTTTAGTGCCCTAAGAGGAGGTCTCAAAAAGGCGCTTCAAAGAAGAGGTAATTTCCGTTACCGATTCTTTCACATTTATTTCTTCTTCCACATCTTCTTCTTAGGTTGTATCATTATGAAGTAATAACATCAGTATCACTCATATACGGATATGTTATTATAAGTATGAAACAACCCTATTTCACTATCTTTCCATCCTACGGAAAACGAAATCACCGCGCGTGCGTACGTATGGAATACCGTCTCCACGCCGTGGTGTAATCTGTTTTTCCACCAACACCTTATATGGATGGGTATTATGGTGTAGAGAATAACTATACATAGTTATTATAACATAATAATGATTATGATATATTGTATCATCCACTCCAATTCAATTCAATAATTATGGAAACGATATCATCGCTCGTGCGTACGTACGGACTACCGTCTCCACAACGCGATGAGATTCATTCTCCATGTTAACCATTTAAGAATGATTATAAAGTATATATAAGAAATAATAATGAAATATATGACATGAATAAGCTACTGGATTTATTTATATATGTATGTCATCTACTTAATTCCATTCAACGCAATAAGGAAACGAAAACAGCGTTCATGCGTACATACGGCCTACCGTCTCCATGAACGGTGTATTTCTTTCCATTTATCGATCCATTATATATATGTATATTATGAATATATTTTATATATAAATCATGTTTTATATTATATAATTAATTAATAATGATCTAAGTAATCATATGAATAATTAAAAGTTAAAACACGAATGACAAATGAGACGATTTTACCCAAAACGCAACATTAACATGAATTTACAAAAGGACGAGTAATATAAAGTCATAAGTGAACCATATATGATATAATAAAAATGAATATGATTCTTTAATAAGTCAATGGAATTATTTAAATCATTATACAGGAGGTTCGGACACTTACGAAGCAAATCGGACCTAAGGTAAGGGAAATATCACAATCTCATTTTTATCCGAGATTGTTTATACGTTGGTATTTACCGGGGTGTATTTTATAATCCACATATATGTTTCCTCAATATGTAATATTATTTCCATCCACCTACAATTGTTTAAATCCAATTTTACCCTTATGTTTTTAGCAAAAGATATGAAAGGAATATTTTGTCGTTTTTCATACAAGGTACTTTTTGACTTTTCCGACAAAAGTACGAAAAGATTGTTTTTCTTAACTTATATGACATGAATGGATTTTTAAAAAATTATTTCCAAGAAGCATCCTTTACAAGTTTTCATGTTTATTTTTAATCAAACTTCTTTTAGTTTAAAGTTGTATGACATGTTAAGAAAGGAAAAATGTTTTTGAAGAAGAAAGGATATTTTCCTCAAGAATGGAGTTCAAGTGTTTTATCAAAATTATTTTACATCTAAGATAATAAAGGGTTCTGTTTTTATCCCTATTATTACATTGATTTGATTATGTTGTGATGGAAATAATTTTATGAATTCCTTTATCTTATATGAATTGTTTTATGATGTCACGATGTTTAAGATTCCCATTTTTATTACATGGGTTATTCAATGATGTATGTTTTAAGATTTTGTGGCACACATAAGTATGGTATCATTATGAGATGGGTGGGACCAATATCTCCCTCCATTGCATTGGGTAAAGATTTTATATCTCATGAGATAGACATGGCTGGAATGGTAGGTTATACCGGTTCAGTGAAGCAGGACTGAAACGAGGGTGACTCGGTTTAGAAATGGACTTTGTCCACTAAGATAGTCTTGGAAATGAGTCTTGACTAACAAGAAATGATTCTCTATTATTATGTGTGTATGCCACAAATTTTCATGTTTTATGTTATGATTATTTGATTTTCATTTCACTACTATGATTTATCCCATGTTATGAAATTATGGTCTCTTTTCCAGGTTAAGATTTGCAAAATATTATGTTCTTATGAATATGATGTGATTGATATTTCTTTTGTTTACCCTTACTGAGCATTTGAGCTCACCGTTTTATGTTTTCTTTTCCCCAGGATATAAAGAAAGGTTTTAGGTAAAAAAAGAAGATCTTTATGGGAGATATTGAAGATCTTTCACCACGATTAGAAGATTATATTCCGAGTTTCCAAAAACACTAAACTATTACGGTCCTTGTGTGTGTGTTTTTGTAATGTACTAAGTATTCCGCAAAAGTAATGTAATGTACATGTACGTCAATCTTCGGGACTCTACAGTTGGTATCAGAGGAAAGGTTTAGTCAACCTTTGGAAACTAGGACGCGAAAATGTTAGTGAGATCCCTAGAGATATTTCTGAGGTATGTCTAAGGATGTCCCTAAGGATAAGTATACATATAGGATATAGTACTAGAACTACGGTAACGATCTTAGAATTTAACTTAAGATGTTAGATATTGAAGTTACTCCCCCTTTATTATGATTTTTTCATCTCACACTATTCATTTTGGGTTTTAGAAAATGGCTGGAAACAAGATGATTCACGATAATGGAGGATATGATGGACAATGGAATGATATTCGTCATAAGCAATCAAATAAAATTGGATTTGGAAGTCCAAACATCATTATAATGACGAATCAGAAATCTCATAATATGATCAATAAAGTAAAATTTTTTAAGTTTCCTGACTCGGCTAATAAGAGAACGATGGAGTTTCATGATGATCATAGAGGAAAGAAAGTTCAATTTCCCCTATGTAAATAATGTGGGAAGAGGCATCATGGAGAATGTATCAATGAAACTGGAAGATGCTTTGGGTGTGGAAAAGAAGGACACAAAGCCAGTAAGTGCAAAGGAAAAGGTCCAGTTAACACCAGGGATGAGGATAATGGTATTGCTACGACATCAACAATGGTTAAATGTTTTAAATGTGGAATGTACGGGCATTATGCAAACCAATTCCCTAAGGGAAAGTCTCATGAAGAGAATCAGTATGGTCGTATGGGTAGTATTTATGTGGATGATGATGAAGAGACTACACATGATATGTGAGAAGAAAAAATTGTTGAAGCTCGGTCAATGGTTTAAGAAGGTAGTGGAATGATTACATGTTTATAAAGTGTAATGTTGTACTATAGAATAAAAAGAAATCTAAGGATTGTTACACTGTTGTCTTTACTTACGTTTTGAAAGTTTATGATGAATGGTATGAGTAACAATGAAAGGTTATTCAGATATTTTTTGGAAAGTGGATGATATGCGCATAATGAAGTGATAAAGAGAAAATGAAATGTTTGACAGTATTCAGGAGCTCATGATTGATATAAGGACTAAGTGATATCATGGTTTGATTATAATGAATTTTGAGGATTTTGGTTTGTGGAAAGTGTTAACTTTTAACTGCATTCATGTTTTCACTAAGGATCAATGGAATACATGATTAAGGCCTTCAAATGATTGGAATGTGACCAACAAGATAGGAATGCAGTATTACGATATATGGGGATCAACGATGGTATTAAATCTCTGGTAATCGTTTTCACTATGTTATGAGAGTGGACCGAAGTATTTTAGATAAGCCTAAAGAGTGGAATGGATTATGTTAGACATAAGTTAGTATTGTTTAAGGATAGAACATTTTTTTGATATTATTGATGGGATGATATAGTAATGTAGTTTTAGAAAAAGGACAACCTGCAAGACGGGCGACAGCCCATCGCGTCGGACAAGGCTGTGGGAATCGAACCCACAACCGAAGTGCGACTGGCCTTTATCGCCTACCACTGGCCTACAGGAAGTCCCTAGTTAGTAGAAACCAGATTTATTTTATTTAGAGGTATGATATATGAAGTATAAGTTCAACCTAACAAAAGATGGACTTATAAATATTTGATAACTATTGCTAACCTATTGTTTGAAACAGATGGAATGACCCATCATTCTATCACATGATCTTTTAACACTTCATTTCATTAATAGATGAAGTGGAAAATGTTCAAAGCAGGAACAATAGTGAGATTGTACCAAAATCAAGTAAGTATTTCTTCTAATTCAAAATTTTCAACATTAGGGAAATGCTATTGAAAACCAAAAATATTTTCCTAGTGATCTTATATCCGATGAATCAGATGGTACCCTAGATCATCACAAATTTATGGCTTTGTGATTGTTGGTTTTTTCATAGCCATGTCCTCTACCACTCTCCATCAGAACATGATGGTTAGATTTCTCATCCATGTCCATATTTTCACCTATGTTCCCCTATGTGGATACCCAGTGATTAGTTAACTTGGGTAACCATTATGTTTTATACTTTAGTTTTTAAAGATAAGTTTTCGTATTCCTTTTTACGATGTGGGTTTCTATCAAAGAAACTTTCAAATAGTAAACCATTTATAACCCCGACGAATTTCGAGGGAGAAATTCATTTTAAGGGGGGTAGAATATAACACCCCAAGATTTTATGAAAAATATTATTTTCATTAATGTCTTGTGTTGTATTCTACACCAAGATTACCTTGCGCTATATGCAACACCGTATTAGCTTGCAGTATACGCAACACTATTCTTGGATCGTGTTACACACAATTTTGATAATAGTTATTCTACACAACATATATTATATATATATATATATTAAATGTATAAATGAAATATGGTTGGATTCTGTTATACGATACAACTAAGGATTCTTTCACAACACGCAACCCTGACTTGGCTTGCATTACACGCAATCGCGACCTTCCTCGATAGCGTGTGTTGTACGCAATATCGGGTTTTAATAAACAATGATATGTTATTATAATTTTGTCATGAACTAGACGTTATGAATAGTATTAACTAAATTTTGAATTTTATAACATTATTATTCATCTTACACATTTTATAGAACATGGTATAAGAACAAAATAAATTTTTCGGGTAAAATAAGTATTTTTCAAAAAATGCAGTATTGCCGCCTTTTGATGGCGCACCCACTTTAAATCTAGTTTTTGACATGTTTATATGTTCAATTAGACAAAATAAAATTCTTCTTTTGAATCAGGATATAAAAATTTAAATTAGATAATGTTTTGATATTTTTCCGATAACTTTAATATTTTAATGAATAGTAAAAACACGCTATATTTTAATTAAAAAAAACTTTTTTCATCATAATATCTTATGTGGTTAAATTATAATATTGAATGGTTTTAAAGTATAAATAGAATATATTTTTACCATTTAATATAATGTATGTCATTAGCATTGATTTTACCTTGAATTCGTAGGTTAAATCAATTCAATATTTTGCAATGTTTTAAACAAAAACCCATTTTTATTCGATAACAGGATTAATTTTAATTTAATTTCCGCAACTTCTGTGTATTGAATTTTAAAAAATGGATTCCATATTTTGAATCAGTGGGTCCAAATTATGTTAATAGGCTACATTTTATTTTTGGGAATTATGAATAGTAACTACGGTAAATTTTATTTACCATAGTTAAAGGTAAATCGGGTAATTAAGGGTAAATATAATATTATAAAATTAATCTAACACATGCCAAAATTATATTTGATGGATAAAAGTAAACCCATATCAACTAAGGGTCGGATTAGATTCATTTTATGGACTTTTGAACACGAAAATATTTTAATTATTATTAAAACCAAAGAAAGTGACAACATGTCACTTTCTTATATCTTATAAGTATAATAATTTTAACTTAGTGATAAACATCATAAAACATCGAACATGAATAGTATCCAGAACGCTAAAAAAATTATCTACATAATGAGAATTTATTTAGAATTTTTTGGGATTAAATAGTTATCATTAATTGTGACACAATAGTGATGCAGAAATTATTTATCTAGTGAAAAATCAAGAATATAGTTTTTATTAAACTAATAGTGACCATAAAAGGCACGAAACCCTGACCAAAACTTATTGGTCATGTAAATTGAAACTATAATCATCCAATGGTCGAATATTTGACCATTTGTAGTCTTATACAAGCAATTATGACACTAATATTATTTTATTTTAAATGATGCCTAAGTTGTCACCTTCATAATTTAATAAATATAACAATTTAAATATTGTTATTTTAAGATGATAAATTAGAGTAAAAGTATTATTGTGAGAGTTAATATATTTATCTTCATTATAGGATTTTATTTTAAATTTTTAGGAAACAAATAAGTATATTAAATAATTATACAAAAATGATGTAGTAATTAGTTTATTAAGAGATAAACCAAATAAATGGTTTTAAAAATAATAAAATAAATATTATATGAACAATTTAATGTGATCCACTAATTTTATAGATACATATGACCTTTTATTAATATATTAAAGCTTTTAGTTTGAACATATCTTCTGTTTATATTTTATTTAAATTCAAATAAATGAATAGTGTCAAAATTGACACTATTGTTATTTTATAAAAATAACATATTATAAAATTGTTTAAAAATCAGAAAAATATTTAAAAATTATAAATTTAAATTTATATAGTCTATAATGTTATAAAGTAAACAATTATGTAAAATTCACAACAAAAAAGTAATTATTTGTTATAATTTAAAATCTAGAATTTTATTACCTCAAATAAACTTAAATAGATTAAATAAGGATAAATCAAAATGGTAAGGTTTAAAATAAGATCCAAACATGTCTAAATTTGATTGGTTTATGAGATTAAAACCCTATCACATATAATCTTCGAATATGAGTCATTTTTTGAGGTTTTTAAGTGGGTTAGATTTATTATAAATTAATATTTTTAAGAATTCCAAAGGTGCCCCTCTCCTCCCTTATAAAAGGGCACATCCTCCCTCTCTTCCTCACACAACTTTGAGCCTTCTAGCTCGGCCTACCCCTGCCAAATTCTCTTCTCCACTTCCCTAGAGACATCCTAGAGGTTCTGGTATTCCTCAAAGACCAATTTTAGTGCCCTAAGAGGAGGTCTCAAAAAGGCGCTTCAAAGAAGAGGTAATTTCCGTTACCGATTCTTTCACCTTTATTTCTTCTTCCACTTATTCATCTTAGGTTTTTTCATTATGAAGAAATAAAATCAGTATCACTCATATACTGATATGTTATTATATTTATGAAACAACCCTATTTCACCATCTATCCATCCTACGGAAAACGAAATCACCGCGCGTGCGTACGTACGGAATACCGTCTCCATGCTGTGGTGTAATCTTTTTTTCCACCAACACCTTATATGGATGGGTATTATGGTGTAGATAATAACTATACATATTTATTATAACATAATAATGACTCTGATATATTGTATCATCCACTCCAATTCACTTAAATAATTATGGAAATGATATCATCGCTCGTGCGTACGTACGGACTATCGTCTCCATGACGCGATGAGATTCATTCTCCATGTTAACCATTTAAGAATGATTATAAAGTATATATAAGAAATAATAATGAAATATATGACATTATAATGCTACTGGATTTATTTATATATGTATTTCATCTACTTAATTCCATTCAACTCAATAAGGAAACAAAAACAACGTTCATGCGTACATACGGCCAACCGTCTCCATGAACGGTGTATTTATTTCCATTTATCGATCCATTATAAATATGTATATTCTGAATATATATTATATATAAATCATGTTTTATATTATATAATTATGTAATAATGATCTAAGTAATCATATGAATAATTACAAGTTAAAACACAAACGACAAATGAGACGATTTTACCCAAAACGCTACTTTAACATGAATTTACAAAAGAACGGGTAATATAAAGTCATAAGTGAACCATATATGATATAATAACAATGAATATGATTCTTTAATAAGTAAATGACATTATTTAAATCATTATACAGGAGGTTTGGACACTTACGAAGCAAATCGGACCTAAGGTAAGGGAAATATCACAATCTCATTTTTATCTGAGATTGTTTATATGTTGGTATTTACCGGGGTGTATTTTATCATCCACATATATGTTTCCTCAATATTTAATATTATTTCCATCCACCTACAATTTTTTAAATCCAATTTTACCCTTAAGTTTTTAGCAAACGATATGAAAGGAATCTTTCGTCATTTTTCATACGAGGTACTTTTTGACTTTTCCTACAAAAGTACGAAAAGAATGATTTTTTTTTCTTATACGACATGAATGCATTTTTAAAACATTATTTCCAAGAAGCATCCTTTACAAGTTTTCATGTTTATTTTTAATCAAACTTCTTTTAGTTTAAAGTTGTATGACATGTTAAGAAAGGAAAAATGTTTTTGAAGAAGAAAGGATATTTTCCTTAAGAATGGAGTTCAAGTGTTTTATCAATATTATTTTACATCTAAGATAATAAAGGGTTCTTTTTTTATCCCTATTATTACATTGATTTGATTATTTTGTGATGGAAATATTTTTATGAATTCCTTTATCTTATATGAATTGTTTTATCATGTCACGATGTTTAAGATTCCCATTTTTATTACATGGGTTATTCAATGTTGTATGTTTTAAGATTTTGTGGCACACATAAGAATGGTATCATTATGAGATGGGTTGGACCTATATCTCCCTCCAATGCATTGGGTAAAGATTTTATATCTCATGAGATAGACATGGCTGGAATGGTAGGTTATACCGGTTCACTGAAATAGGACTGAAACGAGGGTGACTCGGTTCAGAAAGGGACTTTGTCCACTAAGATATTCTTGGAAATGAGTCTTGACTAATAAGAAATGATTCTCTACGATTATGTGTGTATTCCACAAAGTTTCATGTTTTATGTTATGATTATTTTATTTTCATTTCACTACTATGATTTATCCCATGTTATGAAATTATGCTCTCTTTTGCAGGTTAAGATTTCCAAAATATTATTTTCTTATGAATATGATGTGATTGATATTTCTTTTATTTACCCTTACTGAGCATTTGAGCTCACCCTTTTATGTTTTCTTTTCCCCCGGATATAAAGAAAGGTTTTAGGTAAAAAAAGAAGACCTTTATGGGATATGTTGAAGATCTTTCACCACGATTAGAAGATTATATTCTGAGTTTCCAAAGACACTAATCTATTACGGTCCTTGTGTGTGTGTTTTTGTAATGTACTAAGTATTCTAAAAAAGTAATGTAATGTAAATGTACGTCAAGATTTGGGTCTCTACACAAAAAAACTAGAGATATCAATAAAAGTATTTGGATACAACCAAGAAACCACTGTTCTAAAATTCTCCGGGTCTATTAAAAACCCATCCTCTATGATTATTTGACCAAGGAAATGTACCCAATAAATCTAGAATTTGTACTAATATTGGTTGGAGTGTATAAGATTCTATTATAGTGTACCCAATATGATGTAACAATGTTTGGAATGATAATAATGAGTCTTGGAGTATATTAATATTTCATCAAAAAACACAACCACAAACTGATCCATGTTCAAGTGGATGATTCGATTCATCCAGACCACAAACATAGTATGAGTGTTCTTTATCCTAAAAAGAATCAAAATGAAATAATATATTCCATACCTACTTATGAATTATATTCATGGTATATCAAAAGGTGAAAATAGAATCTAATGAAATCCAGTTATCAAGGAAATCTTTGGAAGAAATATCATCTCAAATAGTCAAATAGATCATCAATGTGCAAAATAGGATACTAGTTCTTCACTGTCAACTAGTTCAACATATAGTAAGCATAAAAAAAGCACAATGTATCTTCATCGTTACTTGAAAAAAAATTATAATTCCAAGTTTACGTACTATGATGAAAAAATACCATATAAATCAACATTTATAGTCGAGTCTTGAGCTCTTGAAGTTCTGTCGACACCATTATTTAAGGTGCAATGGAGACCAGTTCAGCTCTAGGAATGAGGGAAATAATAAAATCCACATATATAAGAGTTGGAAGACTTGATAATTCCATAGGAAACAGAATCTAAAATTAATCCACTAGAAGTAGAAATATATCTTGCATTAAACCCCAGTCATCAATCAAAGGTCCTTCAACATGGGCAATGAGCTCCCCTTGTTATTAAGTTGGCCTTGCCTGATCTTCCTTGATATCCAACACGCTGAAATGAACATAACTATATCCCTTATGAGATTTAAAAGTCTATATCTAACAGTAATAACCAACATGGACTTGGTACACTAACTCCATGTCCATACCAAGAATCACATAACTCCCTTACATATTAGGTTTGTAGTGAACCCATAGAATTTGATACTCCCCAATCTCGAGAGAAAACCATTTCACCAAAAGAAATCACTCGACTATAATAAAAAATGTGTATCAAATATAATATATCCACTTATTAAATACAGTATCACAGTCAAAACGTTATCAATTAGTGGTTATATAAAGGAATGAGATGAACTAGTATCAAATAAAGAACTAGAAAGAATTAAAGCTATAATAATAGTACATATAATTTCTAAGGATCTATCCAGGTTACCCATATGTGTAGGATGAACTAACTAAAACTATCATAAAACTATTCATCGTGCTTATATTTTCATCACATTTGATTCACTACTCTATTGATATGGGTTACCCTTCCTAGAAGTACCATGTGCACTACCCCAGCCTCCAGGGGCAGTAGAACTACCAGTTCCAAACTAATACGGGGTAGATGACACCATTTTTGAACCATCAAAAATCCTAACTCCACGTACATTACCTTTATGTCATGGGTTCCTACCAAACTGTTGTAGATGTCCCATCATGCTAGAAGATCGACCATATAACATAAATTAGGGACACTATTTGTGGATCAAGCCTACCCAACTGGTGGAAGATCAATCAGGTAAGGTGTTGAGTAACAGAACCTCCCCTTAGACCATCATATTTCTATTACCATGCATAAAATTATCAATTAGATGTATCCTACTCTAAAAATACTTATATTCTATTTGTCTAACAGAATCCATATATGTTCCACTAGAAGCATAATTTAGGATTCATGCATAAATTAGAGCTAGATTCTTCTCATTAGAAAAAAAATCATCCAAAATATGTTATCATTTATTTAATATAACATTTAAGCACATCCTTAACCCATTTCCACAGTTTCATCATCTCCATCCACTGAAATAATAAAGCACAGTAAATCAGCAAACCAACCAACATTATACATCGCATACATTCTCCAGTGGGTTAACCTCTAAATCATTATATCTTTGTCCTGATCGAGCAACGTAGGGTAAATTTACTCTAGGAACATCACTTGATTTTCATTTAAGTCAATATTATCATGTTCTCTGTCCTAAATTTTGAAGTCACACTAATGATTCAATTGACCACATAAAATATGAGATGTTAGTTTTAATATATTCTTAATATGAGTGTTCATTTGGTCAAAAATTGATTGGATAAACTGAATCTAGGACACCACTACCTCATGTCCACCCACTTCTATAAATGTACCTGGGAGATGAAACTAGAAATCTTATGTCATGTTTGACACACATTTCCCTACCTTAACTAGGTCTCTTTCCCATATCTGTATAATGGAAGTAAAGTTCTCAAAGAACTATTCCCCAGCTCATTCACCCAACACTATTGATGCATCATGTTCTAATTTTGGTTGATCACTCACATCCATACCATATTTTCATCCTATCAACAATCTCCATAATGGAAGAATATATTTATAATGAAAAACAACTCTTAGGAAACACTTAAAAAAATTAATATGATTAAAAAGGGGGTTCCACACAAATATATAAAAGTCATCCTCCTTTTTCTTCCTCATAGTCAAAATCATGGAACAATCACTAGCTCGAGAACCATCATCTTTGTCATGGTTACTATAAGGATAAAGACTACAAAAATTATGTATTCCATTAGACACCCACTCATCAAAATTACATTACCACATTTAGAATCATTTGCAATTTTCAATTTCTTATTAGGAATCGTTTTCATTGAAATTATAAATTAAATAAATGAAAAATAATTTCTAATAATTTATCCAAAAAATGATTTTCATTCATGTCTAAAATTTTTCTTATCACCATAATAAATATCTTCTTAGAATTACCCATGTATGATCATCTTTTATTCCATACAGATCCATGATGTAAATTGTTATCAATATTATAAATGATTTTATCATTGAAAAAGATCATCACATGAGGTGAAACAACGTCCAAATGAAACAAAAACAATCAATAAATTCAATCCCATCATGGGCTCTTTTATTTTACCCCCACACATTGGTTAGCTAATCCCATTCATGAAATCTTAACTGAGGATCGATTAATCATATTCTTAGGTATACATTTTCTAAGATAATAATACAAAATTAAAGAAAAAAACTCCTCTAATTCCACTTTTTGATGTACCGAACCTATTTTCCCGCACTGATATACCGATCCAGACCATCACATGAACTCAAGAGCACCTCCACATATTTTATGCTCTGCTGACTAAGATCAATGGTCTAATAGATATAGCATGCGGAGACTATAACCTCATTATTGATGTATTACAATGAAAATAAAAAAAACTATAATAAACTGATATAACCAATTACCAGAATAATACTATAACTCATACAGACAAGTATCACATAATAATCATAAAATAGAAAAAAATATACAATCCATAATAGAAGATATGTTATTATATATATGTGTCATGTTTCAATATGAATACCACAATATAAAGAAACAGATAACACCCAAGAGGTCCTGACATCATGTCACGTTCTATAATCCACAATCTGTCCCAAATCATCCATATAAAATAGGGAACATTCCAGTATCCTCTCCTATAAAAATTTATTCTATTTTAGTAATGATTAGGAAACTATATTCTGGTGTGAGTAAAACCCAATAGGCCATCACCAATGATTCCTAAAAATATATATTCTATGAAATTTTATTCATTTTTAAATTAATAAAGTAATTTTTTATCATTTATCTACTGTAATTATCCATTAATTAACAACATAAATGAACTAGGTTAATGATGAAACCCAATCCATCAATTCATACTTCATCCCATGCCTGATTCTAAATAGAATCACATAGACAATCACAAGTCACTATCACATGGTCTTTCATTATTCATTTGATTTTACTTAATAGACCATATTCATGGAACCATAGTCCAATTCCATCATTTTGGGTGTAGAACGTAATGCTGAATATCTCATTGGGTTTTTATTCATTAATCGATACCACACACAAATTTCTATGGGTCTATCTGAAATGGTCTTCTTGATGCATTATTCTTTGTCCCACACATATATATCAATAAATCAGTTAAGGGATTTTGATGAATCAATCACATATATAACATATATAATATTTATAATGTTTTATCATCATTAACACTCTTATCATTATATCATATCCCATGATACCATTTAAATTAATAATTCAATAATAATTCTTCACATTAATAATAATAAATAATATGTAAAATTCATAGAAAAACTCTTTATCAAAATTTAATCATATAACCCAGTAAAAATTAATGTTTATGCCAACAAAACCATTATTTCCATTATAAATCAAATAAATATCCCTTTAATTGAACAACTTCATAATCCCAAGAAATGGATAATTTCACAATAATATACTTACTTAGTTAATTAAAAAATTAATTAATAATAGTCAATATGTTATTTCAATTCATGAAAATTACTATTTCACAATTTCATAAAGGAAATTATTATAAATAATATGTGATTTTAAATCTAGAAAACATACATCAGGATCATTGTTGAGCATTATCTATACTTGAAATCCCTAAATTGGAGTAGAATGTTTAATTTTAGAATAATGAACAAGATCTCGAACAAAAAACTATATCCAAGGTGAACTGAATTATGATATATCAAAACCGCGATCTAAATAATCATAAATGGGTAATAATACACATTTCGTAATCCAGAAAGAGTGTTGGGATAGATATAGAGGTAACCACAAGGGAGGATATTACATACTAAGGGAGGTAAAAAGTAAAAAAAATTTACCTTCAATTAGTTACGAATGGAGTTAATAAAGTCTGGGAATCCATTTAAAAATTGAAGACACACATCATAAGTGAAGAAAAAAAGAATGATGGTGAAATTTATGGGGTTCATGAATTTTCAAATAATTTTTCTAGGGATTAAAAACCGTGTGCACAGTTTCCATGGATGGGGCATATGGATTGACAAGTCATGATCCCTAACAAGTTTCTTCACATAGGGGTCACAATGTTACAAAGAGGAGGCCAAAAAATTTACAATACTTGATACAAAAATGTAATTTCTCTCAGTTAGGGATTGCATAGTTTACTGGGATAGGGTTCATGGTTTCGTAAAAACATGCGCCTACCGTGTATTTCCAAACACCCCTCCTTGAATCTCCATGTTCACCCAAACACATCCCAAATTAAAAAACCAAACAATATATACCATAACAACGTTTTAATGTTACTTGAGAATGATCTAATGAACACATCATAAATGGACTGGATCTTACAATTACACCTGCCTAAATAAATTTATTCCAATAATATTTTTATCTCGGTTGTCATGTGTTCAAAATATGAAAGTAATTTTTTTTGAAAACCAACACCTTTGAAAGGAATAATAAAAATTCCTTTGAAAAGGTGGATGGGGAAACATAATGGTTACCTAAGATAATATAGGATTATGTTCATAGATAATATGAATATAAGTAGTATTTGGAAATATGTACATTTAGGAGAATCATATTTCTAAATAATTAATAGAAAGTGGTAGATAACTCGACAATGAGAAATACATTGAGCACAACACTATAATTAAATATGGGATAAAGTATAAAATAAATTAATTATAAATGAATGTAATAAGAATAAATATTTATTTTGGGATCACTTTCCTAGATTTGAGGGATTATTTATCATTAACATTGATAACATGAGAAGATATACTGAATTTATTCACCAATACTTCATAGCCATAATTTCAACAATCCATTTTTCATTGATTAATTTCATCTTTTATCTTATCTATTACTGTATGAAATGAATATTTATGAAGAAATTTTCATTTCGTAAAGATCTAGAAATCTAGGTAATTGAATATCTATATCATTTAAATGATACGAAATTATTAATTATATATTTAATAATTTACTAAAATCAAAATACTATTAATAAGTTTAGATTATATCGAATATGAATAAATTTCCAAAAATTCAACAATGAAAAACAATGTTGTAGTTTAATCATCCCATAAAAATCCAAAAAAAATCCAAAAAAAGGGTGACCAAGATTAAAACACAAAACAGATAAATACTTGTTTATATATTATTTTATGATCAATGAAAATTTTATCTCCATACCAAATTGATCTATGGTAAAGGTACACAACAAAAATGTATATTCTATAATCATATAATATCCATAATATGAACATTGTTTCCCTAAATATTCCAAATTACTATAAATGCATAATAAAATTAAATATTCTTACAAAAGTTAATTCAATCATTATACCTCAATTATGAACAAATTTTAGATAAAAATATTTCCATTTACCTTAATCATAAAATTATCCCAATATATAAAACTTAATAAAAATAAATTTATTCTCTTTTTCAGTAATTAGCATTTCAGTCTCATGGTTATCTATATGGTAAAACATGTGTTTCCAAAATATATTAAATTTCATATCTCCAATAACAATAAATGATCATATTAAACCAACCGTTCCTCAATATATATCATTTTATGTCCATAAAATATAAAAACATTATTCCTCAAATAAAATCATTACATATTAATCCTAAGGGTTACATTTTTCTTAATAATCCATTGAGACTCAATAAATGTCTTTAAGGATCTCCCAATAGATAAAAAATGAAGATATTATTAATTCATTTAAACTTATTATCAGCCTTATCTTTATCAATAAATGTTCATTACATTTTAACTCTCAAAGAACTATATTTAGAAACATTAGTTATCCAACATGCTTTATAAACAATATTCCATTAATTATGACATTATTACTTATTAATTATTTGTATGTGTTAATAATTGTTTCTAAAACATTACTATAATATCATATTTCATTTTAATAACATTATTCATGAAATCCTACTAATTTGTTTCCTGATAATTCCTCATATTTACTTTCTAGTATATTTCAGTATCCCCCCCTTTACTATATAGAGGCATCTTACTATTCTATTGAGACATTCCCCTGGGTCCCTCTTCCCACACAATAGATATGTTAAAATTTGAATAATATTTCTTCCATAGAAATTATAAACCAAATTTCCATTAAATTATACTTTTATCATAATAGGTGTGTTTGTAAACATACCCAAGATTATTTATTTTGTCAAATATTGAGATAATGTGTTTAAAAAAATCGCAATATTTTATGTTCCTAATCTTATTTCATTTAGTTTTTCATGGGGAAAATAATTCCATTTCTATCACATCTTATTTTAAAAATAATCCTCATGATTATATCCATTTATATCTAATAAACATATCTATTAATCATACAATACGAAAAATCATTCAAAGGAATTATAGATCATGGATACTTATTTTTAATCTATGACACCATATATTTAACCTAGTTTACCCATGATCATTATGTATTCAAAATATTCCAAACTGTACATGATGTAAATGTGAATTGAACATTGTGTGTCCCCTTACTTTATCATTCTAGGGGTACTGTTTTAGGTCAACTCATAATGTACGGATGATGATTGATATCAACCCCAATCCACCCCTTTATAGTTATGGTCCCTAGATGTATCTTTTCTATAACCATATCGACATGAAATATTTTATTCATGGATAAAATTTCTTGAAAAATTACACAGTATCAATTTTACCAACAAATTGGGATGTTATCCTATACATAGAATTATCCATATGGTTTTTAGTAATTTAATGAAAAACCAAATCATATAAAATAACTAATCCATTCTCATATACAAATTTTGGATTCTATAAAATCTCATATATAATTATTACATCATTTTAGATGAATATTTAATAAGTCTCAGAATAATACACACCCCAGAACAATAAATGATTAGTTTCCTTAGACACTATATAAATTATCATCTAGTTTCATGATGTATCTTCAATATATTACACAATATTATTCACAAATAGTACACTACATTGAAATAACCAACCAAAAACAATTCATCCATACTTGGAGAAAGAAAACGTATTAAAGGGTGACCTCAAATGCTCAGTAAGGGTAATCATATGAAATATCAATCAAATATCATAAAGGATTGTAATATGATCATACGATTATGGAATCATGACCAAGATGTACAAAATTCAATCAAAATCAATTAGTGGTATTTAATCATGAATTATTAAATGATGGTTTTTCATAACAATTGACTTTATTCATAAATGTTTAGATCCGTAAAAATTACATATGTTTTTGGAAGACACATATTAATATAATTTAATTTCCTTTTTCAAGTGACACTACCATTACTATCGTAGTTGATTTGGTTCACTAGGCATTCTATAATTTCCATAGTGATGGTTCACACTAGATAGAATTCTTATGTGTAGAGTCCCTTACAAAACACAGTTCACTCGCCATTATAGTACTTATTATATAATGCGATATAATTATGCACCCGGTTTATTGGATTTATATAATGTAATGAACTATATATGGTTTCTTATGTAATCCCCCATCATTTTTCTATAATAGAACCACCCGTACTTGGTTTATAACATAACCACCTATCATTTTCTTATAGTGTAACAACCCTCCTTGTTTTATAACATAACCATCCATCACATAATTAAATCCATGAAAATGAATTCCAAAATATCATAAATAAATCTTCATTTCATAAAATAATTAACCGTTGAAAATAAACACATTTAATAATCAATCCATCAATTTTCCATAGAATAATCAGTTTAAAAGAAATGAGTTTTATAAATATTTCAAAATAACATAATTATCCCATGTGAAGGAATATGGTTTTATAGAATCGTCCTTAAATCATCATTATCCATATAGAGATTTTATGTTGATGGTATCTTATGATCATTCCCCCAGTAAATCGAAACAATCCTAAATTTTTTTTGATGATGATAAAATATAAATGTTGAAGACTATTTGAAAATTTTCTTTTAAATAAAGATGATATATTTTTTTACTTTTAAATCTTAAAAAATAAGAATTTTAAAAAATATTTTGAAAATATTTTATTTTAATATAACCTAAAAATCATATAAATGTATCTCCAATGGATTAATTATTCATTATAGTGAGAGATTTTTTTCATGTGGTAAATGTTATAAAAAATATAACATTCACGTATACTCTAAAAAGTAAAAAATACCAGTTAGGAAAACATTGAAAAAATTTATTTTTGAACCATGAAAAATAAATTAGAATATGGCTTATAATAAATTTAAAACATTAATTTGACCATATAACAAAATTATTGAAATCTTTTTAAATAATAAGGACATAGAAAAAAAATTTCATTGGCCAAAGTGGAAAAAAGATCAGTTTTTATTTAAAATTTTTTATTAATCATTTAATGGAATTAAGGAAATAAAATTTTAATATTGAATGAAATTTTTTGGAATAAAAATAAGAGAATAAAATATATGGTGTTAAATGATATGATCTATATAATTTCCCTAGATTTAATTTTATAATAGACAATCCTTAAGACAACTGATATTGTAACATAAATCTATTTCATATTTGCAGAATTTTGAATCATCATCTCCCTATAAGATATAAATCCAACTGAAGAAATAAATACTAGAAATATTAATATTTTAAATTAAAAAAATATCTAAATGGTATTATATACACCAAATGAATGAAACAAGTGGTGAATAGGGAATATATGCCTCGTAGAATCAATAATAAGATTAGAAACCATTACATCATGTACTGTATTAATTCATACACATTAAAAATGATTGTAAAAAATGTATTTTTAATATAAATATATTATATAACTATATTTATATATATTACTATGTATCATTCTTTTATGGTTAAAAAATATTAATTTATTAACAATTTCATCATTAAAATTAACATTAGTTGAAAACTAATCCATTTTTTAACAAATAATTTGTTTGATAGTTATGATACTTTTACAATATCTGTAGTAAAATAATATATTAAATATATATCCTGAAATAAATATAATATTATTTAATTATATTCATTTTTATAACAATTCATATAATTTGGTGATGAAAAATGAATTACATCACTTTTGTGTAGATGACAGTTCATACGCATGCACAACTGATGTACCCACTTTTCAAAGGATAGAATGAATGAAATGTAAATAATAATTAAAATTAATTGAATAAATATTCTATAATAAATATCATATATATACATTAATTATATCAATATTACCATCCATGTAGTGAAAAAAGGAAAACTAAATTTAATTGCAGCATGGAGGTGGTAGTTCCCACATATGCACAAACGACGTTATCATTTCCCAATGAATGATAATTTAAATAAGTATATATGTTATTAGAATTATATAAGCCTAAATATTTCATAAATATCTTATATAAAAATTAAATTTTCAATAATAATCAACCCTGAAATATGATGATGAAAAATAAGTTGAATCACTTGGTGGAGGTGGTAGTCCAGACATATGCGTGAGTGATAAATTTGCTTTGAATTTAATAGATAGGATGCAGAGAATTATTTTACCATAATCCTAAAACAAGTTAGTATATTTATGATATTTTATACATAACATATGTATGGATAAAATCAATTTATTATTAGTATAATAAGTTAATAATATTGAATTATTTCAAAAAGAAGATTACCAATTCATTGAAATACATCCTTTGGAATAAAAGAAGACATATTCGAATGGAGTTAAATAAAAAAGAATTTGTAAACTATGGATAGGGAATAAAAAAAGTTATTTGGAATGTAATTGTTAAATATTTTTTAAGAGGTGTAGATAATAATGGAGATGTGGTTCCATTTTATAAGAGAGGGGAATGACACTATAGTACTTATTCAATGGTTTAAGTTAATTTATGGTATGAATCATAATCATGTCTAATAAGGATAACTCAATTCATTATATAAAATTACAGGGAGTAAAAATAATATCCAAAAGTTTTATTTAGAATTTTTTTGAATCCATTTTATCATATTCAAAATATAAGTGTCACATAAAGTATATTTTATAAAACATTCAAAATTCATGAGAATAGTTTTTAATAAAATAATCGAATTAAGCGTAAACATAATTTCATCATGAAATCAAGGAAAAAGTTAATTTTCAATTTTCTTCATTAAATAGAAAACATTATTTTTTTTATAATTTGATGAAAATTTAACACTAAATGGAAACATCCAACAATACTATTAAATGAAAAGACCCAAAAATAGTTTTAAATATGCATAAATTGTAATTTATGTTTATTAAACATAATAATGTGCTGAAAAGTTAAAAATAATGTTTTATTATATATTATTTAAACCTATAAACATATATTTGGACCAAATTAGTCATTTAAGTGGATAAATTCAAGTGTTGGAGCGATTTTAAAGCCTTTCCCCATACATTTAACCTGCATTTACTTGTTTTACCCTTATCGAGGTGAAAAACATTTACTAAGGATATAATTCATAATGATAAAAGTGATAGGGGGAAATTTAAAAAATTTGAAACTCTAAATTTTAAATATTTTATATAATTTTCAAATATCAAATTTATAGAAGTGGTTATTATCAATTTTATTATAAATGCATAGAATGAAACTAAATACATTTTTTAGAAAAAAATGCATTTTATTCCAAAAAAATAACTTATACAAAATCAAGAATAGTGATAATTTTTGTGTAATTAATCAGAATATTTGTAATATAATTAGACTTATGTAACTTAAATATCTAATTCATTATTCAATGATACATTTAATTAAATTTATTTATTGAAAAGAAATGATAGTTTAAAAAATATTTATTTTCCTCTACTGAGTTGAAGATAAATATTTCCATGGAATCCTAAAAAATTATCCATAGTATAAAATTTATATTTATATTAAAACATTATATTTGTATTAAAAAAATTTATTCTAAACACCTATTTTTTATAGAAATTTTTATAAATTAATTATAAAGTTTATGCTTGAAAAGGCATTAAACACATTATTGAGGAAACACCTATTTATGATGCGTTAAACAAAAAATCACTTGTGTAAGAAAAAAAATCATAATTACGTTTATTATTAATATTTAATAAATCATGTTATTTTTTATATCATATTTGTACTCTCTGATTCTTGTATCCTCTCTCTAAAAAGGAGACTATTTATCAAAATATTCCACTGATGGGTGACATGAAATTTTTTCCTCATATTTTAAAAAACATGATAAAATAATTATCCTAGAGAATGTATTTTTATCCTCATCGACATCTAAAATAGGTTATTGAATTCTATGAATCATTAAACAGGTGAATAAAGTTAATCATATCTTGTATTATATAATTAATCGTTTTGATTAAAAAATTACTTATTATATATGAGAGATGAGTATAATATATAAATCCTTTCATTTTATTCGTTTTATGTTAAAAAATTCCATCGTAATAAAATAATTTATATATTTAATATTTAGTTCACCATATTGAATGCAATATTTAATATATCTAAATATTCTTTAAATTTGAATATTCTTATATTTACAAAAAATTTATGGTATTAAATTGGTAACATAATAACATTAAAATAGAATATTCATATTTTGAGACATTGATAACTATCATAGAGTCTTTATAGTGTTTCACATACTCAATTTGGTTTCCTAAAAAATTGAATAATATGGAATCATTAATCCTTTTAATTTTATCTTTAGGATTTTCTGACCATTATTGGATACTAGAAAAAACATCATTGGAATAAAAAAACAATTTTGATCATGTTTGAACCATTACCCTCTCGTATTTTCTAGACAAATCCATTATATCGACATTATATCAGAATTTATTATATTCTAAATAAATTAAAATATCATGAAATATTTTTGTCAAACTCATTTTTATGTTTAGAACCCTTATATAGACTGTAATATAATTAATTCCATAACCAACAGAAGACATATATAAACCTCTAACCTCACAATGAAATTTTTCATGTTAAATGATATTGAATATATGAGTTGAGACTAAAATTTCAGGGCTATGTTTTAACATCTTTTTCCGTTTATATATTAAATATATCATTATATGATTCATGGGTATCTAAATTAAAATGTTTAACAACATAAAAACATTGTTAATTAGTAAGGTGTTACACATAAATATAGAACTTATATTTAGTTTAGAAAATTTTGAAATTTACAAATCTTTGGAGTTATATATGAGAATATTTTTCATCACAATGGTAAATCAAAAATTTTGGTTTGATTTTATTGATTCTATTATCTAGTCATTAATCAATTATAAAATGATTATTGTGTTTTATTACCATTTAATAATAAATTTAATTAAAAACATTCTTATAAAATAATGACCACTTGAGAATTTATCATATTCATTATTTATCCATGACCCATATTTCACCATGAAATTATTCTACTTTATTATTCGTCATTCCTTTTATCTAATTAGGTAGGGAATCATACTAATCATAATAAATATGAAACTTCGGTAATTAAATAACAAAATATTATCAAATCCAATGAATCGGAAAACCAAACCCAATTCATTTTGAGTCTAATATTTTTGGGGTTCCAAGCTAAGTGAAAACATAAATTTTAATATAGATATTTATATAACTAATATTTTTGGATATCCAAATCAATAATTTCTTGAAAATTATTTTTTGGGCATCAAACCATTGCCTGAACCTAAATAGTTTGATGATCAAGATATTGACATGTGGTACTATGGAAATATTATAACACATAATATTTATAATGGGATTTAATACCACTAACTTATCTCACATCATTCTTTTTGTGTGTGAATGATTTGAAGAATGATGTTTTGGAATATTTTTTCCTTTACTAATTCAACAATTTTAATCTATAATGGTGATAAATTATTTAAAAACCATTAACTTCTGTTTCAATCCAAATAATATAATAAAAAAATGTATGCACACATATAAGTGCATGTAAAACATAATATAAAATAACTCATCATTTAATGGTTTCAAATTATATGGGATTGACTATATCTATGTGACTAATCTCAAAGCCAAATATAACTGAACACCATATTTCATGAACAAGGAAAATGTATCTATGATAGTGGGACATCCAACCCATATTTCCCCTAACATGGGATAAATTATATAAGATATAATCTGAATCATAATATCTCTCGCACATAATATGTATAAAATATGTTCGACAACTAAATTCATGCTAATAACTTCAACCATAATCCAAGTCCATGGTTTATGAAAACCTAAATATTATGTTTTCATCCTAGTATGGTATAGTAATGTAAAATAAAAATATTATCACGTATAATGATGTGTTAAAATATTTAAAACATATAGAAAATTAATAATAATGAATAAAACATGACATAATCATTAATTAAATGATCATTTTAGGTATATAATCATTAGATAAAAATATATGAACAATTTATAAAAGTAAATATTAATCGTAAACAATTGATTATTTTATATAATTCAATATTCACATTCCCAAATTATTTATTATAATTTTTTTAATAATATGAATAATTTTTATTAAAAATTAGGTTTCATATTTCATTATATACAAAAACTTTCTATGAATTATGAAAAATGTAGCATCAAAACATTTTATATGTTTAAATAATCAAAATCATAATATATTTTTATATCACATAAATCATTGATGATATACATCATCAATGATTCTTTTGATGATGTTCAAAATATTCCAAATAAGGCTCTTTTGAATATAACATTTCACATTGATCATTACGCAATTTTCAGAATTCTCTTCACATGAAACACATTATATGTTGTCTTTTTATGTAATTAACAATCTCATTGTAAATTACCCCATTCAGATTACTACATAAAGACAGTATTTATACATAATTGGAAATTGAAAAATACTTCTAAAAGAATTTCAAAATAATAACTTTTAATAAAATATAATATTTATTAATTAATATTTCATAATAATTTAGTAATTCATTATAAACTCTTAACTGATAAATAATTTATTATCTATTTATAAATTATAATATATATCAAAAACACCATTATCTATTTATTAATTAAAATTTTAAAAGAAAACAATTATATTTGTTAATGAATATAATAAAAAATTTAATTTATTTTTATTACTATCATATCCTTTAATTCAATTGATATCACTTTGTAAGATTTTGCAACCATATTTCTTAAAATCGATCAATCATACAATGAAATTGATAAATATGTCATTGAATATTAAAAACAACTGACTAGGAATCAATCACATTTCATGGTTAAAATTTTATCCATACCAGTTATACCATATATCATATTTACTGATATTAATCATATGATTTGTATGATATAATTCTTATTTTTTAAAAAATGGATTTGGAAATTGTATTTAGTAACAACAGGATATCATATTCTATGAACAGAAAAAATAAAAAAATTGTTAATTGAGTCACATCGTATATTATTCCATGTTTTATTACATGATAAAAAAATATAAAAATCATTAATTCATATATAATGACTCCATTTTAAACATGAAATAAGCTATGATTTTCATTATTTCCATTTCTAATTTCAGTAATCCAAAAACATGGGATCCTTTGATATCATATGTTTGATAATTGTGGATCTTTTATAATTTAATAGAATTAGTAGTTGAAAATAAATCTTATTCCAAGGTCATCCATTCATTGAAATATGAAAAACATGTTAACATGAATTGATGAAATTAAGTAAAATAATACATTACAAGTATATATCCACTACATCATAACTATTTCATTTATATTTTCTTAATGATGATCATTGAAACGACATGAAAATCATGGTAATTCAATTGGTATGCACTATATTAATGGATTTAATGTTATTCATGAGAGACTCTGCTTCATGAATGATTTTATAAAACATAGATTTACTAAATAATAATTATAGATTGATTTTGGGTTTAGGGAGTTTGGTTGAGAAACATTAAATCTCAAACACCCACTCCCAACCAGGATAGTTTATTTTATATAGAGCTAAGTATGTTCCTCTATTGGTGAATGCATTATCTCATTATTTATAATATATGATTTATTTATCTATTCACACGATTCATAAAATTGTTGTATTTAAAGAACATTATAACATTAAACCTCATGAAATTAGTCCCTAAATGATAAAAATTATAGGTTATTAGTTTTTTAATTCATACTCATTTAATTTTGGTTCTGTCTCTATTATGAAATTATTTATATAATAAAAATCATGGAAAATATATTTTCATCAATTGTAATTCCATTGTAGTAGAAACAACATCCATATTATACGATTTTAAATCATACATTACTTTTTTTATAAGCAGTTATATAGAAACCATTACCATTCCTTATGATTTTCCATAATCATATAATATAACTCATAACATATATATTTTTAAAACACATTTAAGAACCTAAAAATAATATCCCATAATTTATGTATATCTTGACCTATTATATATTATTTTTATAACATATACCGAATTATTTAGCACATCTACCAAATTTTAATCATACCTAATAGACTTCGTTTATTGGTAGTGTTGTTCATTGCATTATATACATTGATTATGTTTTATTTTCACTAATTAAAATTAATATATATGGGGATTAATGTTTTCATTAAACATAAATTGATTTTAGTGAGGGATTATATTCATTATATATATATTGAAGGCCAAATATATCAACACAATGTCATTTATAAAGAAAAATTTCTATTAAATTCCATAAATGTTCCTAAGGTTATTTGTAAACATATTTTTATTATTTCGGAAATTTTAATTTTAATTATATTTAAAAAAATAAAAATTTTAGTAAATTATTCAATAGTATTTTTTATAATTTTATAATGAAATATTTCACATATTAATTATATTGAACCACAATTATTTTGGTTTTGAGGAAAATATATACCATTGAAAAAATTAATGTTGTTTTATTATTGAAAAGTAACGTATTAGTAGAAAAATAAGATTTGGGTGTATGATATAAAATATTAAATAATATGATATTAATTAAAGACATTAATACAGAGAAACTAAATATTATAAACTTAAATTAACCAAAATTTTATCATATAGAGTAAACATCCTGATAAATAGAATAACTTTTTGTAAATTGTTAATAGTAATAGTTTTTTACAAGAATAGAATAATAAATACATATTTTAAATGGAGAGTTCAAAAATTACAAGTATATTTATTATGATGTTGTAAATGATGGTGTTCCATCATGAACTACATGAAATAGGAAACATCATGGATGATCATATGATTGAGAAATTATTGTGTATTAATGTAATATTCCTCACTCAAAGTGGATTAATCAAACAATATAAATTTTTCATTACCAAAACCTAGGAAACAATTTTATATGTCAAAACATATGAAATAGTGATTCATTATTAATATCAATTTAATTATTAGTGATGGTAAAACCCAAGAAGTAATAAGATCTTTTTTATACTCAAAAAATCATTTCCCTATACATTTGTGTTTTGATAATCCAAACATGTAACCATAACATTTTTATAAGATACTAATGTATATATTGATGTCTAAAATAAGTAATGAGACATTCTCAAACCATTTATGGGAATGTTTCATGATTCATTTTTTCTAGTTTGATGTAAAGGTGACTAAAATAACCCTAATGTGGTAAAAACTTTAATTATATTGTCTTTTAAATAAAAATCTAAAAACAAAAATTTTGTATACATTATATATTGAGTCATTTAAAAATTTAATGTAACATACCCTATAGTTTTCATATGTTTTGAAATTATTATTTGAAAAACTTTTATAAGAATATACGACTATTAGAAATATTATATGATGAAATATCATAATTAATTTATATGTGATGATGATGATGTGAAAGGAAGAAGGTGTAAATTATAGAGAGTGAAATTTTTTAGTCAATGAGATAAAATCAAATCACTTTTATGGATATTATATTAATGATTAATGTATTTTAACATTTTTGATAAATTACTTATCAAATAGTGAAATATAAATAAAATTAATAATATTAAGAACATAATGTTAATGTGATTATATTTATCTTATCATTGAGAGCTGTTTTTAATGGAATTTAGCCTAGCTGTTATGACATATTTCCTCATAAAATTGGTTATAAACCTATAGAGATATTTTTGTTGTTCTAATGGATTTTAACTTATTTTTTGATTAGAAATTTCAATGAGATGAAATGTCAGTTCTTCATACTAGATTTAGTAACCTCTATATTGAAGCTGAACGGACTAATTTGTATGTTCTTTTTGTTTCTTAATTACTATAATATAAAAATATAGGTTGATGGATACACATGTTTTAACAAATTTTATGTAAAATATCCATTTGGATTGATTGAAATAAAAAATTATTTAATTTAGATAACATAATTCAAAAACCATTCCCTTATCAGGTTCTCCTTTTGTAGTGTTAAAAAGTAGTTTTAGAGATTTAATGATGTTTATATGAATGTTTCCTTTCAATATGAAAATTTTATAATTATAGTGACTCTGAAGGATTATTAAAATTATATCAATATAATTTTTTATGTTAAATAATATACTAAGAAAATTTACTTATTTTTTTATATATAGTTTTACATTATTTTTAATGATGTAATTTTTAATAACACCAAAAATACATGATCTCACTAAAATAGAATACAAAAAAAAGATTTATGTTAATGTTAATGAGTATAATTTCATTGGTAAATAGTTATCGAACATATTTTATACAATATTTATTCGCAAAAATCATTAAAGGTGATGTTTATAAATTTATTCAATACATATAAATGAAATTAAAATTTTAAGGAGGTAATGTTTCATGTTAATTTGTGAATTTAGATTGTCTAAAAATTTTCTCAATTAATTTATTATATATACATAAATTGAGTGAATGGAATTTTTAGAGAAATTTTTGTGTTAGGAAAAATTATTAATGGTATTGGAATATATAAGAAGATCCTATAAAGTTCGTAATACCTTAAACAAAATAACCTGGACGGAACTAGAGTTCTACATGACCTTATGCACACCTCTACATATGCAAGAGGATTCCAACTTGCAGTGAGGGTATAAGTATTAAATTTGAGATACAATCTCATAAATACAATGTTAGGGAACAAATAAAATGCAATAAATATTATAGTAAACAATTATTCAATTCATATAGATACTAATTAACAACATATAAGAAGAAAATTAATAAAATGTCTTTGGAATGTGGAATAAAAAATAGTATATAAGAAATAGATAAATAATTATATTAAATAATGGGGTCATCCAGACTCTATCCCAATCCACTAATTGATCTATTCTTCTCTCCCTAGCCACCACTGATGGTCCCCTTTCACAAACATGGTTCCATAAACATGAATTCTACCCAGACATCAAGAAACTGTTAAAGGGTGTTAGTAATAAAACTGATAGGGACACCACTAATGAAACATTGAAAAGTGTTATCATGTATACAGTTTTTGTTATGTTTTAATAATAAATGTAAACGATGGTATAAAATAAAATAATCATATACTTAGATTTTTTTGTGTAACTAAGCCATTACAACCCGAAAATGTTGTTGCTTCAGCTTTGTGATAGGAGGAGTTCATGATGTCAGATGAAACAAATAATTTACCAAAATTATTTTAATCTTGATTGTCAGAATTATGTTTTTTGAATACTCGATATCATTTAGGCATTAAGTTAATCATTATCTCGACATCCACAAATTTTTGAGTGACTATTTTACTTAGTATCCACCAGGCTTTGGGTTACGGGATCCATGCAATCATTCATGAATCTAGTGCATTATAGGCATCATATTTTCCCTATATTGTTCTTAGTCCACCACTTTCCATTTTCACAAACCATTAGCAGTTCCACTCTATGGGATAAACATGTACCGATAGCTCACATACTTTGGAAACCATGAAAAATACATCTATTGGAAAAAAAACCATGTAGGTTATCTAAGAAATCATAACATATCATCATGAATAAAAGTGGTAATATATAATAAATATGACAGAGATAAAACATAAATAAAAAATCTAAATAGTACGCAAGGAATCATGTATCAAATAAATTTCTCATAGGCTACACATGCATAATCAAATGTAGTTATAATCAAGAAAAGACATCATGTATAACCGAGACTGTTTTATATCATTGAAAAAATATAAAAAATATACAAAAAATGTATGTAACTTGTCACCTCATGATTGAAGATGTAATTAACATTTTTTCTATATGGATTTTTCACTCAAACTGGGTCCATGTGTTAGTCAGCTCAAACCACAAGGAATGGATTACTTGAACTACTTATATTATTTTATTTCTAAAAGAATTAAACTTCAAAAGAAATAATAGATTCTATCTCCATGATAATTTCTATAACATCGTATTATTATATTACGTGGGATTATAATATATTCCATATTAAATATTATAAGGTAAAATTTATAATAATTTTCTCTCTAATGAATAATCGAGTATAATCTTATGATAATAATTTTTCATCACTCAATCATAATTTTCTTAATATCATAATTTAACAAATAAATATTCCAAATTTCCAAAATCATTGATTTATAGTTTTTTACATAATTTATTTCATATAAATTATACTCATGTTTTATATATCGAAAATGTACCACCTGAAATAGAGGAAAGAGGGTGAGTAACTTCCACATGATGAAATCAAATGATGAAATTGAATCAAGAGAAAAAGAAAAATCTAATGCTCTATGAGATCAAAATGTTTTAGAAGAAAACAATATACTCGTTCAAAATATTAAAATGTAAAAATAATTTCATTATTTAATTTCTATTTTAATATATTATTAATGTAGGTGTATTTAAATTTTTTCCATAATGTTATTCACAAGATATAATTGTCTTAAGTAATAAAATTTAATGTTTTTTTGGCACTATAGATCAGTAAAACACATCACTGGTATTAGTAGGGTATAAGAGTTGAGAAAATGGGGTTTAGAACATTTTTTTTGAAAAAAGGGTTATGCGTAAGTGTAACTTGGTTTTACCTTTTTGATGTACCAAGCTGTTATTAATGTTAAATAATTAACTATATGTAAACTATGAATAATCCATTATATCCTTATGTAGAAAATACAAAAATAAGACCACTGATATAAAACCATTCATTATCCCTATGCGGTATAAGGGTTTTCCTTACTCACCCATTGTAATCATGGGATTTACATTATTTAGTTCATGATTATAATTACACAACCTATAAAAATAGGGTTTGAATTTATGCAGAACCTATGGAACCATTACATTATCCAGGGTTACCTTTTGACATAATTATGGACACAAGAATTAACATTATGCATGAAGAGAACCACAATTATGCAATGTATACCGCACATACGTAGTTTATGGAGAGGTCACCTACCCATTCAAAACATTTAGAAATACATCCTCACCATTATGATACCATTTTAATCAAGTTGTTATCCAGTCTCAATACATAGGTCCTACGTAATGATAATAATATATTTAATTTTTTTTCCGGATAAATTCCTTGAAATTATAAACAACATGGGATTTTTTGAACATTTTATGATTAATGACACTATAATTCACCACATTTGATTGAGAAGTTTCCTTATATGTATTTCTTAAACAAATCAAGAAACCGAGCAAGAACATTAGACTCCTACTATGACATCGCCCCCTCTACCCATCCATTCTGCCATAGTATCTTGGAATATGGAATCAAAATCCACCAAAATACTAACTCTTCCATATTTATAATCCACATTGGATTGTCCACATAAGATTCATCAATATCTATCTCAATTTCCTTAAATTGTATAATTTGATTAGAATCATGTATTCACCTCCATATTTATGAAAAATAGAACACATCATGCATTAAATTATTGTGTGAAGGAATTTATTATAAATAAAAAATAATTCCAAACCCACAGAACGATTTAAAAGGTTACCAAAAATCATTGTGCTAGTTTTAGATTTTTTTGGAGGTGATGATTCATCAACTATGTTACACTTATACTAAAACCCCGTAAAAAATTGTTAGCACCCATGGTAATATCCTGTAGTTAACATATGATAACTAGCTGGTATGATCATTTAACAAATACATATTGACAAATAATTCCCTTTTTATCTATATTTCACAATACAAGGTTAAATAAAAGTTTCCCACCTACAAAAAAGCCAACATAGTTCTTATGGGAACAACCATACAGAGAGATACTGAAATTTCCCAATCAATAATGATTACAGTGAACTATTGATGTATGTTAACTCCATCATTGATATATACTCATACCATGATCTAATAAATTCCTTAACACAGGCTAAACGAATATCCTTGTCACGACCCGTCCTCGGGGCCCGTGTCGTGACTACCCCAAGCCCGCCTTCCATAGGCCAGGGGCTGGCGACTAGCACCAAGGCGTAAAATCCCAGTAAACAGGGAAGGCATTGCCTTTATAAGTAACAACCACACAGAGTCAGCAAGCGGAAAGTAAAGTGCAGAAAAGTAAAGGGGCCGGAATACAAGCCCAACTGTAAAGTACAAAAAGTAAAGTACAGCAACTGAAGAAAAGACGGCGGTCTCGTGTCGTCCACTGGCAATCCCACCTGAAGGGTGGGTACAGATAGCCTCCAGGCTCCTCGGGTCCCACGTCCGCTCTGAGCACGTCCCGACCAGTGGTCCACCTCCAGGTACCGTCCTGCTCCACGCCCCAACCGTGATCAGCGCTGTCCGCCGTCTGCAACCAACACAACAAGGTGCGGGCATAGCCCGTGCAGGGGTGAGTACAACTACTCAGTAAGGACCCCGAGACCCCCGAAGGTCTCCCGAAATCCACAAAGGATATAGCACAAAAGAAAGGTGCAATCACGAAGTAACATCTGACTCGACTTAGGTATATGCCCATACATATACCTAAGTCCCCAATTCTAGCTCTGCTCACGAGCTCAAGAACAACTCAATCCACAAAGGAAAGCAAGACTCAAATCCACAAGGAGAGTAAACGGTAAATCCACAAAGGATAGTTCAACACAATCCACAAAGGAGAGTAAATAGTAAATCCACATAGGATAGTTCAACACAATCCACAGAGGAGAGTAACATAAGATTCAGCTCAACCAGGTATACTTTTTCAGATGACGTCAAAGATGATCACTGATCCATCTAAGTCGTCGGACCCACGAAGGATCGATAGGTACTAACCCCCGCAGAAGACCCACACAGGATCGGGCTCACACAGAACCTGTAGGCAGTGGCTCACACAGAACCGGTAGGCAGTGGCTCACACAGAACCGGTAGTAGGACCCACACAGGATCGGGCACTGATCCGCGTAGGATCGCTGAGTGCAGTAGTCGACGCAGTCCACTGAGGATCTCTGCACAGTCGTCGCCGAAGTCCACGAAGGATCTCTGCTCTGCCGTCGTCGCAGTCCACGGAGGATCTCTGCTCTGCCGTCGTCGCAGTCCACGGAGGATCTCTGCTCTGCCGCCGTCGCAGTCCACGGAGGATTTCTGCTCTGCCGTCGTCGCAGTCCACGGAGGATCTCTGCTCTGCCATCGAAGTCACAGCCAGCGCTAGGGTTCCCGCACAAAGCGAGCTCGTTTAGGAGAGTCCGCTCCACGAGCCGAGAGGCTGATACATCAACTGAAACGTAGTCCGAAGTTGATGTATCCAAAAGTTCCGTATCGATAACAGGATCTCAACGCAACAGACGGCGCGTCAATCGGACGCTCGGTCTGAGAGTTATTGGCATTTTCGTCCCAGGGGCCCGGTTGGTTTTTAGGGCAAAACCGACCCGACCGTACTCCGCCTGTATCCGATCCTCGGGCGGAGTATGCCAAAAGTTCCGTCTCACTTAGAGGAAACTACCACAGCTGACGGTACGTCGTTCGGACGTCCGTAGCTCAAGTTATGAGCGTTTCCGCTCCGAGGGCCCGGTTGGTTTCGTGTACGAACCAACCCGGCCGAACCCAAAGTCTTCCGAAACCTTGAGTATAATATACCGAAACGACCATCTCGATCCAAGGATCGCGTAGCCGCTGACGGTTCGTCAATCGGAGGTCCCAGGCCCAAGATATGGGCGAAAGACCGTAAAGGGCCCGAAAACGGGGGTTCTGGGCCCGGGGCGACCCGGCCCGAACCCCCCCTGGGGTCGGCCGAACCGGGTCGGCCCGAACCGGGTCGGCCCGACCCGGCCCGAACCGGCTCGGCCGGGTCCGGTCCGGCCTGGGCGCGGCCCAGCCGACCGGACCGGCCGGCTCGGTCTCGGCCGCGCGGCCGAAGAGCCGCCGCCGCGGGGTTGACCCGCGGCTTTGAAGGAAACGTGGCCCCCACGGGGGGGCCGCCTGTCACGCGGACGCGGCCGGGCCGCCGCATCCGATTCCGGTTCCGCGCGGCCGCGGAACCGGCTGCCGCCGCCGCCGCGGCTTCAGCCGCGGCGGAAGATTTCCACGGCGGCGCGCCTGGCGCCGCCGCCTCCGGTCACCGGCGCCGCCGCGCCGGCGACCTGCGCCGCCGCCTCCTTCCGCGGGCCGCCGGAGATGCTCCGGTGGCCCGATTTCTTTCCCGTCTGCGCCGATGCTCCTCCCGGGGGACGATCTTCACTGCGGAATCAACAAATTGCCCTTGCCGCACGGCTTGTCGACGTCCGCCAAATCCGCACAACAAAATAGATCGGCGGAGGGTTGCCGGGTCTTGTTCGTTAGACCCGCACCCTCCGCGTTAGTCATAATCCACGGGAGGAACAATAAAACAATCAACAACAATTTTAAATGTTAAAATTGTTCGAAGATCAAGTTCTTTACTTTAAAAGAAATAAAATCACGGGAAGGAAAATATTCCAATCAACCCTTACCTTGTCGTCGTCGTCGGACGAGAGGTCGTCGCGGAATCGCTCGTCGCGAAGGAAGGAGATCGTCGCGTCGTCGCGGTATCCGGCGTCGCGTCGCCAATCTCCGGATCAAGAACGAACGGATTTAATTAATTAAATCCGTTGTTATTGAAATTTAAAAAGGGAGAAATAAAAGGTTCGATTCTCACCTTTGTTGCCGAACGAGGGTCGGCCGCGGAAGAAGAGGCGTCGCCGAAGAATGTCGCGGGTAGATCTCGTCGACGTCGCAGATCTTGGTGTGCGTCGTCGAATTCCGGTCGCCGGCGTTCTTCGCGTTCTTCGCGTTCTTCGCGTTCTTCGCGTTCTTCGCGGAGAGGGTGGAGGCTCAGAGGATTAGCAATCCTCCAAAATAGACAAGTTTGTCTATTTTATTATTTTGCCAACAAACGCAAAACGCGTAAGTAACGACCCACTTAATTCGTTGAATTAATTCAACGAAAGAAACGACCCATTTAATTCACGAAGAAACAGTCCATTTAATTCACGAAATAAACCGCCCAATTAAATGGTCTGTTAAGAATTAAAGAAAACGCGTCGGTTGACTTTTCAGTTACTTTGACGGGTTTTCGCGGGTGCGTTACTTAGCGAAAGAAACGGCGGGGCTCGTGCGGGCCCCACCGCACAAATATCCTACCAAGGGGGTAGGATATTTCTGGATAGCATCCTATCCAGTTCAACTCAGTTCAAGCCGCCTTTATGTGACTTCAAGTGGCTTCCAAGCAGCTTAAGTGAAATAAAATAAAGTTGTCGCACAAACTTTATTTTATTTCTGACTTAAAGCCGTAAAATTTAAAAACCACGTCTGAGCAAACGCAACTCCGGAAGAGGCGTTTCTAAGCAAATACCGGCGCTGCGATTTCATCGGTGCCCTCAGAATTTGATTCCGGGCACCGGTTCAAAAGATAGAAAAACCCGCTCGTCCGTTCACTGAACGTACCCGAGCCAAACTTCGGAAATTGATTCCGGGCACACCGGGCCTCGGAATCAGGTGCCGTCTGAAGCTGCGCTCTTGTAAAATTCCAAAGAAAATTAAGAAAAAAATTTCCTTGAAATTTGCGGGTCTTTACATTACTCCCACCTCAGGGCTTTACGTCCCCGTAAAGATACATCAAAAACTAGGGGAACAAATGGGGGTACTGAGCACGCATCTGAGCCTCCCGCTCCCAAGTGCTCTCCTGGAGGTTCCCGTGCTGCCATCTGACGCGCACAAGAGGAATCGACCGCCCACGTAGGACCCGCTCCTGTCGATCCTCGATCTCCACTGGAACCTCCGCAAAAGTCGCCCCATCGTCCACGTCCAGCTCCCCAAAGTCGATGATGTGCGTCGGGTCGTGCACGTATCTCCTCAGCTGAGACACGTGGAAGACGTCGTGCACCCGGTGCAACTGAGGTGGTAGAGCCAGGCGATAAGCCACCTCTCCTATCCTGCTGAGGACCTGGAAAGGCCCGATGAAGCGTGGAGACAACTTGCCGCCTCGGCCAAATCTCCGTAAACCACGTCGAGGTGAGACACGCAAAAAGACGTGGTCGCCATCCTCGAACTCTAGTGGCCTCCGCCTCCTGTCAGCATATGACTTCTGCCGGCTCTGAGCTGTCCTCATCCTCTCCTGGATGATCTGGACCTTCTCTGTCGTGGCTCGGACCATCTCTGGTCCCACGAGTGCTGACTCCCCAGGGTCTGTCCAGCACAACGGTGATCTGCAGGGTCTGCCGTACAACGCCTCGTATGGTGCCATCCCGATGGTGGAGTGGTAGCTGTTGTTGTACGCGAACTCCACCAAGGGTAGGTGGTCCTCCCAGCTGCGACCAAAGTCGAGAACACATGCACGGAGCATGTCCTCGAGTGTCTGTATGGTCCACTCCGTCTGACCATCCGTCTGAGGGTGGAAGGCTGTGCTCAGATGGAGTCGCGTCCCGAACGCCTCCTGCAACCCCTTCCAGAGCCGGGAAGTGAAACGAGCATCTCGATCGGAGACGATAGACGATGGCACACCGTGAAGCCGTACGATCTCCTGGACGTAAAGACGTCCCAAGCTCTCCACTGAGCCCTGCTCTCTGATGGGTAAGAAGTGTGCCGACTTGGTGAGTCGGTCGACAATCACCCAAATGGAGTCGTGACCTCTGGAAGTACGTGGAAGTCCAGTCACGAAGTCCATAGATATGCCATCCCACTTCCACTCCGGGACCTCCAAGGGTTGTACTAAACCTGCTGGTACCTGGTGCTCTGCCTTCACCTGCTGGCAGGTGAGGCATCGTGAAACGAACTCTGCCACAGCTTTCTTCATACCCGGCCACCAGTGCTGTCGTCTGAGATCCTGGTACATCTTCGCCACTCCGGGATGTACCGCCAAGGGAGAAGTGTGAAACTCTCTCAGCACCTCCTCTCGTAAAGCGACTGGTACGAAGGTACGTCCTCTGAAAAGGATGTCGTGCTCTGCTCCAAGGGAGAAACCATCAGGCGCCTGACCTGAGGATATCAGTGCACGCCGGGTCTCACAGTCAGCGTCCCCACGCTGAGCCTCTCTAACCCGCTGTAGAAGTGGAGGAGAGACTGTGAGAGACTGAAGAAAGGCTGCTCCGTCTCTATCCACGAAGGATATCTGCAAGGAGGCTAGCTGCTCCGTCGCCTCCTCAAGCAGCTGAATGCCCGTCCTCCTGCTGAGGGCATCGGCTACCACGTTCCCCTTCCCAGGAGTATAGACTATCTCAAAGTCATAGTCCTGGAGGAACTCAAGCCATCTCCGCTGTCTCAGGTTCAGGTCCTTCTGAGAGAAGATATACCTGAGACTCTGGTGGTCAGAAAAGACTGTGAAGCGCTCGCCCATCAGATAGTGCCGCCACGTCTTCAGAGCGAAGACCACTGCTGCTAACTCCAGGTCATGAGTGGCGTAGTTCTGCTCATGCGGCCTCAACTGACGTGATCCGTAGGCGATCACGGCCCGCTCCTGCATCAGGACGCACCCGAGTCCAGTCCCTGATGCATCGCAGTAAACTACGTACCCAACTCCCTCCTCAGGCAACCTCAAGATAGGTGCGCTGGTCAATCTCTGTCTCAGCTCCTGGAAGCTCTGCTGACATCTGTCTGACCACACGAAGGGTTTCCCCTTCTTTGTCAAGGCTGAGAGTGGTGCTGTAACTCTGGAGAAGTCTGGCATGAATCTCCGATAGTATCCCGCTAGGCCCAAGAAGCTCCGCACCTCTGTCACGCTCTTGGGTGGCTCCCAAGCTAGTACTGCCTCAATCTTCGCGGGATCCACTGCAACTCCCGCCTCAGAAATGACGTGACCCAAGAAATGGACCTCACGTAACCAGAACTGGCATTTTGAGAGCTTGCCATAAAGCTGATGCTCTCGGAGTGTGTCTAGCACAACTCGCAGGTGGTAGGCATGCTCCTCCTCAGTCGTCGAGTATACCAAAATGTCGTCAATGAAGACAACGACAAATCGGTCGAGGTATGGCTGGAAGATCCTGTTCATGAGGCTCATGAACACTGCTGGAGCATTGGTTACGCCGAACGGCATAACCAAGAACTCATAATGGCCATACCGACACCTGAAGGTCGTCTTCTGCACGTCCTCGACTCGAACTCTGAGCTGATGATAGCCTGACCGGAGGTCTATCTTCGAGAACCACCGCGCTCCCTTGAGCTGATCGAAGAGGTCATCAATCCGTGGCAGCGGATAATTGTTCCACACTGTCACCTGGTTCAGGCGACGATAGTCGACACATAGTCGCAAGCTCCCGTCCGCCTTCTTGGCGAACAAAATCGGGGAAGCCCAGGGTGAAACACTGGGTCGGATAAACCCCTTGCTCTGCAAGTCCTCCAACTGTACCCGCAGCTCTCGAAGCTCGGCGGGGGCCATCCGATATGCTGGAGTAGATATCGGGGCTGTCCCGGGGTACAAGTCGATGTAAAAGTCTACCTCTCTACGAGGAGGTAGCCCTGGAACGTCGTCGGGAAAGACGTCCACGTACTGGTCCACCACTGCAGGAAAAGCCGGACTCCGCACATCCACTGCTCCTAGGATGAGGCTAGCCAACTGATGAGAGATGGGCTGCACTCTCCTCCGCGGAAGTCCATCCTGTGCTGCAAAGGTTCCCTTCTCGCCGGTGAAGGTAAACCTGCTCCCGTCGGTGCGAACACATCGCACCTTGCGCCTAAAACAGTCGATCTGGGCATGAACCGTGGATAGCCAATCCATGCCCAAGATGACGTCGTAAGGCCTCGACGCCGCTACAAGGAGATCCCAGCCGAAGCTCTCGCCTCCTAGAGTAAGCTCACACTGCCGGCACCAGTGCGTAATTGTCGAGTCTGCTCCCGTAGGAGTCTCTAGCCGTAAGGATCGAGCCAACGGCTCAGTCGGAATCTCCGAGCTCCGAACAAGGGCAGAGGCTATGAAAGAGTGACTCGCTCCTGTGTCTATAAGTACTGCAGCAAGGGTGGAATAGACACAGATCGTACCTCGAATCATCTCTGGCATGTCGGGGTCGTAGGCCTCCACTGCCTGGAGCTGGGCCTGTCCCTGCCCGCCAGCTCCATGTGGTCGAGGTGGCCCTCCTGGTGGTGGTGGGGGTAGAGCCTGGAAGCGTCGCCCACCACCCGCTGCTCGGCCAGCTCCTCTGCCTCGTCCGCCTCCTCCTTGCGGACCGTCACGGTCGACCCTCTGCCTCTGCCTGGGTGGCCCCTCCACCGTCTGCTGCTCCTCTGATCGGCGAGTCGGGCAGTCACGAGCCATGTGACCCTGCCCGCCGCAAGAGTAGCACAGCCTGCCTCTCGAAAGGCTGGCACTCCGCTGTGTGCCTCGTACTGCTGAGCCGGTGTCCTGAGGCCGTCTGCGAGGGGGTCTGGTCTGCCTGGACCCGTGAGTCATCCGTCGGCTGCCTGCTGCCGATGACTCAGCTACCTGCCGCCCTGTGCTAGGTCTCGCTGCTGAAGAAGGCTCTGCCAGGAAGCTCTCGATCAGGAGGGCTCGCTCCAGCACTCCCGCCTGGGTCGGAATGCTGAGGGAGATCAGCGACGCCCGAATCTCCTGTCGCAAGCCCTGCTCGAAGGTCCGGGCCCGGAAGAAGGGGTCCCGTACCATGTCGGTCGAGTAGCGAGATAGGTCCGTGAACCTCGCCGCGTACTGAGCGACCGTCATGCTGCCCTGGCGCAGCTGGAGAAGCTCCTGGATGCGCACCGCTCGGAGGGTGGCCGGGACGAACTCAGAGCGGAAGAGGCTCTCGAAGTCCGCCCAGAGCAAGGATGCCTCATCGTGAACCTGGAGCATCAGGCTCCACCATCGTCCTGCCGCCGCCTGCAGGAGGCTCGCTGCGAGAATCACCATGAGATCCGCTGGTGTCCTCACTAGCCTGAAGATCCGTACCACCGCCTCTAGCCAGTCCTCGGCGGCCTGGGGGTCCGCCTCACCGCGAAACCTGGGCGGTCGCTGGCTCTGAAACTCGTGCAGTGCCCTGAGGCGACGTGCATCGTCAGCGTCTGGTACTGGAAGCACCGGTGGCTCGGCGGGTAAGGCTACCGCCGGTGCCACTGCTGGCAAAGGGCCCTGCACCGAGGCCTCGTCGCTCGGTGGGCTGCCGTCGCGCCCTACACTCGGAACCCTAGCTGGCTGTCGTTGCGGGGCCATCCTGAAAAGGAGAACAAGAGCACCATAGTCAAAACAGTATACCTGGTGAGCTGGCACAAGTAATCACAAGGAAAACTTGAGACTTTCATAAAGCAGATCAGTATACCCGGTGAGCTGACACAAGTAATCACAAAGAAAAACTTGAAACACACACGCAATCAATGTTTTCATGCATTAAGTCGGAAATCAGGAGTCAGGGTCCTGGTGTATGGATACGTCGGCCGCCGCACCAACACTGGGCTCCCTGAACTGATAACCACACTCAATACACTAAACACTATTGCTTCACATAGAAAGAAAGGACGATCAGAGTTTGCGGTAGAACCGACCACCTCTGATACCAATTTGTCACGACCCGTCCTCGGGGCCCGTGCCGTGACTACCCCAAGCCCGCCTTCCATAGGCCAGGGGCTGGCGACTAGCACCAAGGCGTAAAATCCCAGTAAACAGGGAAGGCATTGCCTTTATAAGTAACAACCACACAGAGTCAGCAAGCGGAAAGTAAAGTGCAGAAAAGTAAAGGGGCCGGAATACAAGCCCAACTGTAAAGTACAAAAAGTAAAGTACAGCAACTGAAGAAAAGACGGCGGTCTCGTGTCGTCCACTGGCAATCCCACCTGAAGGGTGGGTACAGATAGCCTCCAGGCTCCTCGGGTCCCACGTCCGCTCCGAGCACGTCCCGACCAGTGGTCCACCTCCAGGTACCGTCCTGCTCCACGCCCCAACCGTGATCAGCGTTGTCCGCCGTCTGCAACCAACACAACAAGGTGCGGGCATAGCCCGTGCAGGGGTGAGTACAACTACTCAGTAAGGACCCCGAGACCCCCGAAGGTCTCCCGAAATCCACAAAGGATATAGCACAAAAGAAAGGTGCAATCACGAAGTAACATCTGACTCGACTTAGGTATATGCCCATACATATACCTAAGTCCCCAATTCTAGCTCTGCTCACGAGCTCAAGAACAACTCAATCCACAAAGGAAAGCAAGACTCAAATCCACAAGGAGAGTAAACGGTAAATCCACAAAGGATAGTTCAACACAATCCACAAAGGAGAGTAAATAGTAAATCCACATAGGATAGTTCAACACAATCCACAGAGGAGAGTAACATAAGATTCAGCTCAACCAGGTATACTTTTTCAGATGACGTCAAAGATGATCACTGATCCATCTAAGTCGTCGGACCCACGAAGGATCGATAGGTACTAACCCCCGCAGAAGACCCACACAGGATCGGGCTCACACAGAACCTGTAGGCAGTGGCTCACACAGAACCGGTAGGCAGTGGCTCACACAGAACCGGTAGTAGGACCCACACAGGATCGGGCACTGATCCGCGTAGGATCGCTGAGTGCAGTAGTCGACGCAGTCCACTGAGGATCTCTGCACAGTCGTCGCCGAAGTCCACGAAGGATCTCTGCTCTGCCGTCGTCGCAGTCCACGGAGGATCTCTGCTCTGCCGTCGTCGCAGTCCACGGAGGATCTCTGCTCTGCCGTCGTCGCAGTCCACGGAGGATTTCTGCTCTGCCGTCGTCGCAGTCCACGGAGGATCTCTGCTCTGCCATCGAAGTCACAGCCAGCGCTAGGGTTCCCGCACAAAGCGAGCTCGTTTAGGAGGGTCCGCTCCACGAGCCGAGAGGCTGATACATCAACTGACACGTAGTCCGAAGTTGATGTATCCAAAAGTTCCGTATCGATAACAGGATCTCAACGCAACAGACGGCGCGTCAATCGGACGCCCGGTCTGAGAGTTATTGGCATTTTCGTCCCAGGGGCCCGGTTGGTTTTTAGGGAAAAACCGACCCGACCGTACTCCGCCTGTATCCGATCCTCGGGCGGAGTATGCCAAAAGTTCCGTCTCACTTAGAGAAAACTACCACAGCTGACGGTACGTCGTTCGGACGTCCGTAGCTCAAGTTATGAGCGTTTCCGCTCCGAGGGCCCGGTTGGTTTCGTGTACGAACCAACCCGGCCGAACCCAAAGTCTTCCGAAACCTTGAGTATAATATACCGAAACGACCGTCTCGATCCAAGGATCGCGTAGCCGCTGACGGTTCGTCAATCGGAGGTCCCAGGCCCAAGATATGGGCGAAAGACCGTAAAGGGCCCGAAAACGGGGGTTCTGGGCCCGGGGCGACCCGGCCCGAACCCCCCCTGGGGTCGGCCGAACCGGGTCGGCCCGAACCGGCTCGGCCGGGTCCGGTCCGGCCTGGGCGCGGCCCAGCCGACCGGACCGGCCGGCTCGGTCTCGGCCGAGCGGCCGAAGAGCCGCCGCCGCGGGGTTGACCCGCGGTTTTGAAGGAAACGCGGCCCCCGCGGGGGGGCCGCCTGTCACGCGGACGCGGCCGGGCCGCCGCGTCCGATTCCGGTTCCGCGCGGCCGCGGAACCGGCTGCCGCCGCCGCCGCGGCTTCAGCCGCGGCGGAAGATTTCCACGGCGGCGCGCCTGGCGCCGCCGCCTCCGGTCGCCGGCGCCGCCGCGCCGGCGACCCGCGCCGCCGCCTCCTTCCGCGGGCCGCCGGAGATGCTCCGGTGGCCCGATTTCTTTCCCGTCTGCGCCGATGCTCCTCCCGGGGGACGATCTTCACTGCGGAATCAACAAATTGCCCTTTCCGCATGGCTTGTCGACGTCCGCCAAATCCGCACAACAAAATAGATCGGCGGAGGGTTGCCGGGTCTTGTTCGTTAGACCCGCACCCTCCGCGTTAGTCATAATCCACGGGAGGAACAATAAAACAATCAACAACAATTTTAAATGTTAAAATTGTTCGAAGATCAAGTTCTTTACTTTAAAAGAAATAAAATCACGGGAAGGAAAATATTCCAATCAACCCTTACCTTGTCGTCGTCGTCGGACGAGAGGTCGTCGCGGAATCGCTCGTCGCGAAGGAAGGAGATCGTCGCGTCGTCGCGGTATCCGGCGTCGCGTCGCCAATCTCTGGATCAAGAACGAACGGATTTAATTAATTAAATCCGTTGTTATTGAAATTTAAAAAGGGAGAAATAAAAGGTTCGATTCTCACCTTTGTTGCCGAACGAGGGTCGGCCGCGGAAGAAGAGGCGTCGCCGAAGAATGTCGCGGGTAGATCTCGTCGACGTCGCAGATCTTGGTGTGCGTCGTCGAATTCCGGTCGCCGGCGTTCTTCGCGTTCTTCGCGTTCTTCGCGTTCTTCGTGTTCTTCGCGGAGAGGGTGGAGGCTCAGAGGATTAGCAATCCTCCAAAATAGACAAGTTTGTCTATTTTATTATTTTGCCAACAAACGCAAAACGCGTAAGTAACGACCCACTTAATTCGTTGAATTAATTCAACGAAAGAAACGACCCATTTAATTCACGAAGAAACAGTCCATTTAATTCACGAAATAAACCGCCCAATTAAATGGTCTGTTAAGAATTAAAGAAAACGCGTCGGTTGACTTTTCAGTTACTTTGACGGGTTTTCGCGGGTGCGTTACTTAGCGAAAGAAACGGCGGGGCTCGTGCTGGCCCCACCGCACAAATATCCTACCAAGGGGGTAGGATATTTCTGGATAGCATCCTATCCAGTTCAACTCAGTTCAAGCCGCCTTTAAGTGACTTCAAGTGGCTTCCAAGCAGCTTAAGTGAAATAAAATAAAGTTGTCGCACAAACTTTATTTTATTTCTGACTTAAAGCCGTAAAATTTAAAAACCACGTCTGAGCAAACGCAACTCCGGAAGAGGCGTTTCTAAGCAAATACCGGCGCTGCGATTTCATCGGTGCCCTCAGAATTTGATTCCGGGCACCGGTTTAAAAGATAGAAAAACCCGCTCGTCCGTTCACTGAACGTACCCGAGCCAAACTTCGGAAATTGATTCCGGGCACACCGGGCCTCGGAATCAGGTGCCGTCTGAAGCTGCGCTCTTGTAAAATTCCAAAGAAAATTAAGAAAAAAATTTCCTTGAAATTTGCGGGTCTTTACAATCCTCCAGTATGTGGATCATCTTCACTGACTATTTAGTTGTTTGAGGTCGGTACACAATGATCAACATCAACTAACACAAATGGATATTATGTATGCCCATAAAAATGTATTAAATCAGACATGTGTCTGTGATATATATTATTATCAAGGGAAATGTATACATGTGTAATATGTCATAGAGAAACATATTTTAGAGATCCTCCACTATGTGAGTCACACAAATCAGAATGAATTGAGAAACCCTTTGTACCAATTGAAAAGAAGAGAAAAAATGTCAATACTCTTTAGGGACCAAGGTATCCACATAAGTAATAAAATCATGATTTTATCCCCTATAAAAATAGAAATCAGATGTTTTCTAAACAAATAAAATAGATTATGGTGAACATTGTTTACCTGAAGATAGATAAGTCTTTGATAAACAAAAAAAGTGATGTACCTCTTCATCCATGGCCATTAGAACTATCACCTAATGTCATGGTACATCCATATCCCACATAGATGTTCCAACCATATAATGTAATTGAATGACCTTATAATATCCTCTCTAATTAAATCATGGAAAGGTACTCTACCATGAATAAGGATCAAATCATCATCACCCAATCAACATATCCACATCAGGTGACCTTCAAATACTTGTTAATGCATCATGAAAGACTGAAGTTTAGTGTCCTATACAACCCTTAATTTCTCTACATATGTTTATCCGAAAACACTACTCCTTAGAAGGCCGATCATCATGCTCCTAATCCACCTGCATGTTTTAGGTAATATTATCTACTATGAGGTCAATTTTCCCTGGTTCATACACCATCTCAATGTTGGATCTATTTAGATACTCCCCCATCACCACTGACTTATATTCATCTCCCACTGTTTGATGATGTAACAATGTTCTTATAGTCTGTGTAGACCAAATACATCTAACTAAAGAGATAATGTCACCATCACATTATATCATGAACAATTAACTATAGGTCTATGTTATGAGTTAGGTAATTATTCCCATTGGTTAACCAATATCATGGAACATAGTCTACTACATAGTTTTTATACATCATTTTCACTCTCAACCCCATTCTTAATGAAACAAAATATAGTTAATATATGATCTCAGGATATAGAACTATTATTGCTCTATCTTTAGCGAAGATCCAATTCATCTCATGAAATTACCCATAATGCTAGACTAGCCACTAGAACATTACACCCTTCTTCATCAGCGTTATAATAAGTTTATATAATTGAGATATGTACTTGATAAATATTCTATAATATCTTCATATTCTTATAAATCTTGTGATCTAAAACATGTACCGTGTTCATGTCTAGGAGAAGACTTCCTACACATTATATGGTTCAACATATATACAAATATTTGAAACCACCAGGAACCTGAAATTATATCCAAGATAAATTTTTTATAGATTGAAATATTTCAGTAAATCAGATTTTCTCAGTGAAAACATAAGATTTTTCAATAAATATAGAATGTTTTTGAGGTGTTATTATGTAAATAAGTAAGCAAAAAAAACTAAAACCAAGATAAAGGTGTATAAATAAGGGTAGAATGAAATATTCATGTGATACATGAACACTAATGATGTTTAATTGAAACCAAATATCATCACTATGTATTCATAAAACCCACACATACCATGAAAGATAATATTAAGAATCCCCCCTCTCTAACTCACAACTTCTGGTAGCCTGATCGATGATCAATCTTGGATAACCACAAATAACCCCATTATATATAGAAAAGGTCATTGATCCAGGTAATAGTGTACTCAATATTTAGTATCACTGAGTTCATCTTCAATTAGTTGACATAGATCTGAACTCTACCATTTTCCATGATGGAAAATAAGACATGTTTACTCCAATGTGATGAAATGAGCCTTATAAAGGCATTATTATACGAATTTCCATAAAGAACCACGATATTATTATGAATTTATAGATTCATATGGTAAAAGGGTATTGAAATGTGCTATGAAAATGACATAAAAAATATCTCACAGTCAACTCATATTCAATCATAATATCCAATAAAGTCATCCATACATATTTACCCAGAGAGATCCGAGACTTTACGAAATATTGAGGGGGATATCACTTATCCTTTTGAAATATCCATGTTCACCATCTATATAATTGACTTTTGAAGTTACTCAACTCTAAACCTATTATAACTAATAGTAATTCTAATTCTCTATTCTTTATGTTCCTGAATACCTTTGGTGATGTAAAATAAACCTATATCCAATATAAATCAATATGTAATAGGAATATGATCATCAAATTCATAATAAGAATCCCATAATAGGTATTCATCACTAGTATGATAAAGTCCCCTAAATTTACATAAATTGTAAATAAAATTGATAATCTATGAATCATTGAAGACATTATACATTCATTCCCAAAAATGTATCAATGGAAAGTAACGTATAAGAAACATTGAAAATTATGTGAAGGCCTACCACGACTTGTGTGTATATGATGAAATGTAATGAAACAATATGAAATATGGATGTAGATATTATATATGTGATCAAAAAAATAAATAGATCTGTCTATTGTTCTTTTATAACATAATATAGAGTTTGATTTACTAGGTAGACATGGCATACCATAGATCTGAGACTCTATCTGTGGTAAGCATGAATCATTAGTGTCATCATCGTCTATTCATATTGTTTAGGACAACGTCTAGATCCTATGTCCCAAAACCACTCGAACCTATATATAATCCTATCCTTAGAACATTAGAGAGAGTCTTATATTGTTTTTAAATCATTCTCTATTGCTGACACCATCATTGAGGTGTTGTGAAGACACTACGGTAATGAAAATTCTCCCCCTAGTTGAAAAGCTATGGTACTCCACCTGAGGGAGATAAAGACGAAGTGACTTGCACTACTAGATACCTCTATACTAATATATATTAACATCCTCACTCTTCCTAATACTAGAGATGGAAATCAATACAACATATAAAGGACCAAGCTATTAATTACGAACGGTTGAATGAAATCATACTGTTTAATCCGCTTCAAAATATTCTCTATCATTATTAATTTTCAAGGAACCTAAGTCCAATTAATTAGATTTAATTTCCTCCCCTAAATTATTAACATTGGATAAAACCAAATCCTTAATTTTTTTCCATTATTCTCTTCATCGACATCCAATATAGGTGGAAATAGAATAAGAACTGTGAAATGTGCTAAAAAGTATACACTGTCATTTATCCTGAAAAAACAACCATGAAATCATGTCCTTTATCAATCTTCTTCATTCCCAGAATGAATTCATCAAAGGACGCTTGATATAACCTCACCCATATTTTCCCCTATATTTTCCATCATGGAGAATAACATCCCCCTAATGTACAATATTTCCATATAGTATAATGGGTAAAATACTCCCCTTTCGATCTTCTATGATCTCTACTTGGTATAAGATTTTATTGAAAAATTGATTCAAATCCACATCATATTGAGGGCCTCTAGTTTTTAGAAAGACAGCTGATAGTTAATTTTAGAATCTAATACATAATCGATCATAGTTCTAGTACCTACACTAATACGGATGGAGTCTGGGAGAAATAATCATAGAATAATTTCCCTTTTCACTTATAATAATATATCGAGTGTAGGAGTGTGCTCTACAACACCATTAGACACACCAAAAAATCCAAAAAAATTCAATTTGGAGGCATATTATGTAATTCTAATATCACATTTAGAGCCTTTAATATAATTCTTATCCAGTTTTTCAGAATAATTAATGGTTTTCTAGGAGTCTACCCACAACCCATTGTTATAACCATCCTAATAGTAATTAATGTCTACATCCATATTTTTTAGTAACAATCATAGATATATAAAAGAACCTAACAAAGAGCTATGATGTTACATATTATCTCTAGTATATATATCATAACATCAAACGAACCAATATTACACATAAAAACGAATAAAATTATATCCCAAAAGGTTGTAAAAATCATATATTTTAATTAATGAACTATTTTATGTTAAATAATTCTTGTATATAAGTGGAACAAAATCCTACATTATAAATTAGTATGTATTGGAAAATCCAAAATTTTATAAAACATTAAAAGCGATATATTCCATAATAAATAATAGGTCGGTTACACTTGAGTAAGATTGTAAAATATAAAATCCACAACCTATGACCCACATATTCAAATAATTTATACCATTGCGAATGTTTTTAAAAAAGGAAAAGAAAAAAATGGTAGTTTTTCTAACACTTTTTAACTCACCAACCAAAACCACTAGGTCAGAATCTACGTGTTATAAGACCTCATCCTTGCCTCTCTATAAGAAATTCTCTTTTGCATGATGCGAGTTTATATGCCCTAATGTGGGGTGTAAATAACCTTATTGTCATGTCTTATAAAAATAAAAAATTTTATACAATTTAATTAAAAATCAGCGTGATCATTAAGAAATTATTATAAGGAATACATGTCATAAAAAATAAAAAATTCATACAAACTGTCAAGAAATCCAATGTATTGAAGAATTATATATATATATATATATAATTATAATGTTGGGTCCTATAGAGTTCATCCTTGTATGATTCCATCTCTATGCTCCCTTGGTCAGCCAACCACCCAAGGGTCCGTTCTCTAACTCAGGACGCTATACATGAATTCTTAACAAGCATTAAAATTCTTATATATGGTGTGGGTAATAAAACACATATGGACATGGCCAACATTTCCATAAAATGTTTTCCCTTATATAATAGGTGTGTTAGATGATATTAATAAATGTCAAAGAATAATAAGAACATTTATTCACATACCATACAGTTGTGAACTAAAAAAGCCACTATAATCACTAGCATTACTTGATTTATCTCCATGCTATAAGGAAAAATATATATCAAATTTTAAGAATAACTATACAATTGAGTTGTAATCATTATGCTCAACATCATGTGTATTGTAATGACACATCCTTAATCATGTATAGATAATTTTAACATATTTTCAGTCTAATTAATTAAGAAACCTGGGGCGTGTGCCCGCACACCTCACTGCGGGTCCTGGGCAGCTTTTATTAATTTAATTTTTTGCAGATGTTTCATTAAAATTGCCACGTCGTGCTTTGTCATGGTGTCAGAGTTTTAAATAAATAATTAAGTATTGGAAAGAATTAATAAGATATTTAATGACGAATTAAAAGAAAGAATGAAAAATATAAAAAAGAAATTCTGAAATAAAATAAAGAGGGGGTTATGGGAAAATGAAAATAATTGAAATGGGGATTCCTGTTTTTAATTATTTTATTATTTTCCTTTCCAATATTGTGTTTTATTTTATCTTTTTCTTTTATTTCCTTTTTTCCTTACCTTTTATTTATCACTTAATTTTTTTCCTTTTGTTTTCTTTCTTTTCTCGCTTTTCTTTTTTCCCTCTCCTCTCTCACTCTCCCACTCATCACGACACACCCCTCAATCCCATCACACGAACAAGCAGCCCCTTCAGAAGGCCGCTACTCCACCGTCTGACATCCGATTCCTTCACCATCAGGTTCACAATAATCCTTAGGGAAAATATAACATTGAGCATTTGGAATAGTGTGTTTTTTTGAGAAATCTGTATGCAGTTCATCACAGAAGTGTTTTTACCCATTTTGGGGGGTTTTTCTAAAATCTTTTTTTCATCCGTTTTATGTCAAATAAAATCCCACCGCAGATAATAGAGTCATATATGACTAAAATTTAGGTTACCTACTTGCTTTCCTTCCATTTTATTTCAATTTATAAAAACACGTTGTTGTGCCGTTAGTCGGTGCCTACCAACTTTATGCAATTTTAAATATTTTAATTACTTTAATGGTTTCTAATTATTGATGAATCCTTAGTAATAATAAATTAATATGTTGTAATTATTGATTCAATGTTGGACACCCCTTTGGGCATGCCGACATGGTTGATGTAATCTTCTGTTAGCCGGTTTTATTGTTTCATTAATTTCATGTGCTGTGAATCCCCTTTCTATTAAATAAATTAACTGTTTCATTGAACATGAACTTGAATTGATTGATCATTGAAACTTGTAATGATGAAAATATTATTATTTAAATGTCAATTATCCGCTGATATTAATATGATATATATATTTCCTTGCATGTTTTTATGTTGAACTCCTTATTATTTAGATATGCATTATCTACAGAGATTGATATGATATGTATATTGTTTTTCATGTTTTTATAATGAAATGATTATTATTAAAATGTGCATTATCCACTAACGTTGATATGATATGTATATTTCCTTGCATGTTGTTATGATATACTGTTAGATTTATGCCTTATGATGTGGGTATATCTGGTTAGTTTTAAAGCTATGACCTTATATGCAGATTATGTCATATCTTCTTCTATGAAAACTTTAATTAAATGTAGGTCAGGGAAATGGGGCAGGTCCTATATTAAGGGCCACACTTAGATCCTCTGTTCCTGATTGGTTACCTCTATGTTCTGGGGGGCGGTGTCATTGGCTTAGCCGGATCAAGACTTCCTGAGAATTTCTAATACTTTTGAGTGATATTTGATCCAAAAGGGAACATCAGGATAGATCCATTGGAAATGTTTTTAATCCATCCTCAGATGAAACTCAACCTCTTTTTGCGAGATCGAGACATACTCAGGATAAAGAATTCCTCGTGCGATACTTGTTCTTTCGAAAGATTTCCTTGGACGGGCTCTATGGAATTGGATTAATTGACGGAAATTTCGTAGTAATACCTTCGGGATAGACTCGGACTCCAAATCTCAACCTGAACCTTAAATAATGATTCACATAAGTTTTAGGTTATTTCTAATTGAGTCTCTTGATAATTGAGATGTTTTCCCTGATATGTGGAAGTGTGCATGGTTGATACTGGACATGAACCCCAAGCTAAATCATAAGCTTGTGGTATAATTTCCCTATGTTTTACCTTACTTTCTGAATATATATATATATATATATATATATATATGCATGTTCATGAATTTATACTGACAGGTAACCCTTTAGACTACCATCTTAGGCTGAAATAGTTGACCAGGCATGGGTGTCGTTTGGGACCCAAGCCAACATATTTATTTCATTTCACTATAATTAATTTATTGGAAATGGTTATTTAATGGCACACTTCATTTTTATTTTAGCATAAAATGGATAGGATTATACACCGTGGGTGCCGACCTACTAGGATTTTATCTCGCACCATGCTCGGGCGTCGTCAACACCCGAGTATATTACATGATCGCATGTATTGACAAGGGGAAGTGTGATGCTTCCAATGCTTTCATGCTTATTACTGCATAGGATGGAGACTAGGGCAGAGGACCGGACCATACTCTCAATGCAGTTTCTGCTTTTGTCTTTTAATTTAGTTGACTGTGTGTTTGAGTTCTATTTTCGGTACATTCAGTTTAGAGTTAAATCATTGAATGTCATCTTTCAGTGAGCTTCTGCATTTGGTTATTATCATTAAGTTGGATTATTTTCATTGCTTCTACTGCAGTTTGTTTATTTACATGATTTCACTACTTCTTATTTGCTGCTGCTTACTTCTGCTGGGATATTATCTCTTACCTATGATGGCATAGTCTCCCCCACATACACAAAAAGGGCCCTCGCTTCTAGTCGACAGCCTCTGGCATTCGGGGAGATGCGTTTGAGGTTATGTGACCACTGGTTTGGCCATCGTCTTAGAGGTGAGCCGAGTTGGGGCATTTCAAAGTAGTATCAATGGGGTTTTTTTTTCTTTTTTCTTACTTTTTGGGTTATAAAGGCGACTATGATATAGGTATTTGGGATGTACTCTGTGTTTAGACGTAGATAACCCATGTACATGTGAAAACTCAAATCCCTAGGTTGGGATTGCAGTTGTTGATTATTCTAGTCAATATTAATATGATTTCAATGTTGGGTGGATCACTTGTATTGCATTGTTATTATGTTGGTATTATTGATATAATGGGTTTACCATTGTAACCCGATGATATGATGGAAATACATTCCATACATCATAATAGAAACCATAGGATTTAAATTCCATGTATATTTCCATGCCATATCTACTTTCAGCGTGCATTTTCCTACTTCCAAATGATTGTTCTTAGGCCTAGTGGTCAAATTTCGAATTAACGGTTTATTAAATATATGGTTTTTTATCCTATTATATGTTATCCTGACTCAAACTATGTGTGTAATATAGAACATGTTTAGTAATCATTTTTAGATGTCTCCTCTATATCGAAACCCAGTTCTTGAGGCAAGTTGTATATTATTTAGTTCTCAGAGTTACCATATATACCTATCCTCTTTTTGACCCTTAATAGTTTTTCTCACCTTTAATACCCCATGTCTAAAGGTGTTTGTTTAGATTTTATAGGAAAATTCCACCGCGATGACTTCGTGTTGTGCCTCAGGAGACTGGCAATGAGCGCATTCTAGAGATGGTGGGTCCTGAACCACCACTAGTTACTCTCGTAAAGCCTCCAGTGGAACTACCACCATTCGATCAACTAATGGACCATGACGCTCAGTTCAGGGATAGTCTCCTCAGGTATATGAAGTCAGTTCATAATATTCCTAGACTTTCCCTGTCTATGGAAGACCTTACGTGGGACTTTCTGCAGTAGCACCCTCCCACTTTCTTAGTGAGTGGTAGCCCTCATGCTATAGAGTCATGGATAGAAGCTATATAGTTTATCTTTGACCACCTTGAGATGCTTCCAAATAGAAGGGTCATGCTTGAATTCCACATGCTTCATGACTCTACCATGTTCTAGTGGGACGTCATATCTCAGGCTGAGCAGACCAGTGGCATGGCATGGGACGATTTTCATACAGCCTTCTAGAATCACTTTTTCCCAAAGACTTTGAGGGATGATCGTGCACACGGGGGAAATCCTAGCCAAACAACACGTCTTGATAGCTCTATCTATTTTTATCAGTGTGGTATGGATGTTCACAAGAAGCCCCATTGCACGAGGGATCTGAAGGAGTTCTGATCATGTAGCATGATGGGTCACCTTCAGCTTTTTTCTATTCTTTCTCTTCAGAATCCAGTGGTAGAGGATCTTCACCTGAACCTCCTTTATTTATGGGATCATTGATTTCATAGCAGGCTGGAAGTTCTTTTTCCACTGGTCGATCGGGCCGAGGTAATTGTGGAGGTCGAGGTTGAGGAAATAAAGTTCCAGACTATCAGTGTCAGCAGAGTGAACCAGATCCGGCCAACCAGGTAGTGTATCAGGGTTGTGGCTCAGGTCCCATGTACGCAGTGCAATCAACAACAGAGGAGAAGAGTGTATGACCATCGACAATGAGAGGTATTATCCTAGTAGCCTCTTCTTTAGTTTATGATCATTTTGATACCAGTTCATCACACTCCATTATATATTCTACTGTTGTTGAGAGTCTTGGTTTTCCAATTGGGTACTGTTTTGTTTGGAATTTCTATATCCTCGATATGTCTGGCATCGAAGTCATCCTTTGTATGAACTGGATTTCACCTTATCGTGCCCAAGTGGATTTCTATCGCTGTTGGGTTTCCTTCACATCCGCTGAGGGTGAAACATATCTTCATAAAGGAGAATGGGATATGAAGGGATACCCAGCTAAGAATAAATATTCTGGGTTGGGTAAAGTGACCGCTTAGTTGTAAAGTCTCTTCATGAGTAATCAGGGAACAATACTAGTTGATTTCCCTCCAGTGGTGGATCTTTTCAGGGACGTATTCCCTGATAATTTCTCTAGCTTACCTTCTATGAGAGATGTAGAGTACACCATCAAGCTCATGTCAGCTGCGGGACCAGTGTCCATTCCACCCTATATGATGGCACCAACAGAGCTACAGGAACTCAAAAAGTAGCTTGAAGACCTCAAGGCTAATGGTTTCATCAGACCTAGCACATCGTCGTGGGGTTCACCTGTCCTTTTTTCTAACAAAGTAGACGATACCCAAAGGTTATGAATGTATGATCGTTGACTCAACCATATCATGGTAAATAATTGATACCCATTGCCTCAAATAGATGATCAATTTGACTAGATTCAGGGAGAAATTGATTTTTCCATGATTGATCTGAGGTCAAGATATCACCAGGTGTGTTTGGGACCATCTGAAATACAACCTACAACATTCTGAAGCATGTATGGTTTGTACAAGTATCTAGTTATGCCATTCGGCCTCCCAAATTCACTGAAAGTCTTCATGGCTCTAATGACCGAGTTTTACATCCGTATCGTAATTCTTTTATGGTAGTCTTCAAGGACTAAATCTTAGTGAATTCACGTTCAAGGAACAACCACGCATCCAATCTTGAGATCGTGTTGAGTACACTGAGAGGTCACCAGCTATACGCTATGCTCAGAAAATGTCACTTTTGGATTGATAAGGTACACTTTTTTGGTCATATTATATCTGAATCATGGGTATCAATTGACCCAGAAAAAGTGAGAGCCATTGTTTTATGGGAGCAACCCAACATTTTCTTTGACATCCGCAGTTTCTTGGGGCTTGCTGGCTAATACATGCGATTCATCTAAAATTTCTCCCACTTAGTAGCTCCTCATATGGACTTGACTATGAAATGTGTTCATTTCAACTGGTCAGAATATTGTGAAAGGTCTTTTTAGGAATTAAAAAAAGATATACCTCAGCCCTAATACTGATTCTACCTGAACCTGGTAAGTGATATACAATTATTTGTGATAATTTAGGAATAGGACTAGGTGCATTTTTTATGCAGGATGATCAAGTAGTGGCTTATGGATCCTACCAGTTGATACCCCACCAGAGGAACTATCCTACCCCTGACATTGAGTTTTCAGCTGTGGTTCATGATCTACGCTGTTGGAGACACATTGTTGGGTGAATGATTCATTATTTAAATGGATCGTAAAAGATTGAAATATATCTCCACTCAATGAGACTTGAACTTAAAAAAATGAAGGCAGGTCGAATACTTGCAGTCATTCAACTTTGAGCTTGCTTACACCAATGGTAAGGGTAATGTTGTGGTGGATGCTTTATGCCGCAAGACACAGACACATGCCCTGCAGGTATCCAACAGTGAGTGGTAGATGATAACCCTGTTTTCAGAGATGCATCTGGATGTTCAGGAGCAAAGTGGACCACCTGTTCTAACTGCTCAAACAGTGACATCCTCTCTTTTGGAGGAAGTCCTCATGCAACAGTTGACCGATCCGGAGGGACTCATTTTGAGAGAAAGTGTCACAGGAGGGAACCCACCGCCTGGTTGGGTTATTGATGCCAGTAAAAAACTCTCTTTACCATGGATGTGTATGGGTTCCTTCAGGTATACGAGAAGAGATGATGAAGGAATCTAACACCTCTGTTTGGGCAGTTCAACCAAGGATGACCATGATGTATAGAGACATGTGTCAAAAATAATGGTGTCCTGGTATGAAAATGCAGGTAACAGGATTCATCACTCGGTGATCCACCTACCAACAGGTGAAGGCAGTGCACCCGCGACCTACTGGACTCCTAAAGCCTATATCCATTACTAAATGGATATGTAATGACATCACAATGTATTTCGTTACTGGCATTTCATGATCTCTTCGAAGAAGCGATGCAGTATGGGTGGTTGTCGATAGGTTGACCAAGGTTGTGCACTTCTTGACTATCCGAGAGTCCTTTGTGATTGATGAATTGTGAATGTTGTGTATCCAAGAAATTGTGAGACTTCATGGTGTTCCTCATTCTATTGTATCTTGTAACACCCATATATTCCACGGTATGCTTCTCATTCAATAATATAATAGCGTGTGTTGTACGCAACATCGAGTTTTAACACACCACAACCAATCAAATTAGCTGTTATGAATAGAAATACCCAATTTTTGTAATTTTATAAATTTTCTCTTTCAAAATGAACTTCATTTTGGGATTTTGAATATCTAAATTATCTTAGGGTGTGTTTTTTGGTATTTTTATGAAAACATTCAATTTATCATGAATAGTGAAAAACACTAAGTTATAGTTTAAACTCGAATTTTTATTTAAATAAATTTTTATTTTATTTAAAGTTATTTTAGGTAAAAATATACACATAATACTTATAAATGTTAAATTTAATTCTTTGGAGTCATTTTATAATAATATTAGATATATAACAATTTTATAGAACTTTTCATCGTCTTTTACCCACCTCCTATGAGAATTTTCAAATTCACATAAAACATAATTTTACCACTTGTTTGAGTTGAATTACAAAAATCTGAGAGAAATGGTTAATATCAAGGAGTAAAATGTTTTTCAATAAGATAAAAATAATTTTTGATGAATCGTAACTTTTTACGTTTATTTACCACGATTGAAAGCAAATAGGGTAATTTAGGGTAAAAATTAAATTATTATTACCCGAAAACATATCCTAATTATATTGATAAATATAATTCAGTCAAAAAGAACCTTAGGAATAAAATATAAACCACTTTGGTCCACCTAGATTAGATTAAAACATTTATTATTATTTTATTTAAAGAATAGTTAAAAGAGTTAAAATCAATTCTTAATAACTGAAACATTTTTATTATAGGGATACACATAAAATAAATTCGACAATAAATATTCAGTATAAATACAATATGATTTCCAAAATAATTGTATTTTATTTATATTTTTTAGACATTAAATTATATTATTTATTTATGTAACACAGATGATGTTGTAATTACCTAATTAAGGAAATATCTAAATAATTGATATTATAAATATCCAAATAAATATAATTTTAGACTTTTTATGAATTAAACTAATTTTTTAGGTTAATATGACATATTATGGTTGGTTATATGAAATTGTTTCAAACAATAATGCTGTTATGAATTTATCAAAAACAAAATACCAAATAGTGTCAAAAATGACATAAAATACTTTTTAAATCAAAAATTATATTATTAAATGATATACTATTCCTAAAAATATAAGGATAGTCCAAAATACATATATAATGATTGGTGTATAATTAATGAACCATTTTAGGTTCTCTTGAATGTATATAGTAAGTGTATTAACCATATAATATAATAATACAAAGAGACATGGTAAATGTCAAACTATTTAACAAAGAGTTAAATCTAAAAGATAAAGGTAATATAGTGACCCAAACCTATCTATAACATATTGGTTGAGTGGTTTGCAACCCATCCCCACCTTATCCTTTAAATAATCCATTTTGGAGCCATTAGAAACTGAATATTATTTTATTATAAAATAATATTTCTAGCTTTTCCTAAGGTGCCCCTCACCCCTGTTATAAAAGGGAACTTAGACTTCTCTCTAATTCACACCATAAAAGCCGTTTTTCTCGGATAAAATTTTCCCAAATAACCTCTAAAATATCCTACCATCATACTAGAGGCCTTCCTTCAGTCAAAAATCCATCCTAAGGAGCCCTTTTGATCAAATCAAAAGAAAGAACCCGAAGAAGAGGTAAAAATATCACCACCTCTTTTATGTTCTTTAATTCTTCCACTTCTCTTTTCTTTGTTGTTTCCATTATAAATTAATAACTAAATTATATTCTATATAATTTAATGTTATTATATATATGGTACAACCAAATTCATTATTATATACATCGTTTTAAGTGCATGTCACCATATGTGTGTACGTAAGGATTACCGTCTCCACGTCGTGGTGTAATTGTTATTCAATACATTATTTTTTGTATGGGTATAATAATGATGTGTAATTGATGTAAATAATAAATATAACATGATATTGATTATATATATATTATATACCATCCAATTATATATTATATTTAATAATAAAGAATGATAATGTTTCTTGTACATACATAGGGATTACCGTCTCCACATAACGATGAGATTCATTCCCCGTCATATCCATTCAAGACTAATTTTCATTTGATGATTAAAAATAATTTTTAAGGACTTTATATCAATCTGGATATGAATATTATATGTCCCATCCATAACAAATATGACTCGCATAACAAAGAATATATCGGAAAACAAATCCCTTAACACCCGAAACGACGATAATACTACGATATTCTTAACAATGCAATGTTAAAAGATCATATATGATATCATAATAATGTATATGATTCATGTATAATTTAATAACAATTATTTAACCATTATAAAAGAGGTTAACATACCCTCAACCATGAAAAATTACAAGGTAAGGGTTAATTTCAGAATATCTTCATTATCTGAGGTAGTTTATACGTAATTATTTACAAGGACATCATTATCATCTGCATCCATGTTTCTTAAAAATTTATTCCAAAACATTTTAAATATTTACTAGACTATGGTTTAAATTAATTTATACCCTTTTTGGAATTTTTATAAAATTATTTGAATGGAATCTTTCTATCATTTTCTAAACAAGGTAATTTATGACCTTTTCCACAAAAATATGGTAACAATGTTTATTAAAGTTATACGAAGGGTGTAGCTATTTTCCACCGTTATAACTACGTAGAAGCTTCCCTTACAAGTTTATAAGAATATTTTCAAAATAACGGTTCTCTATTATAATTATATTAATTTTAAATGAATAAAAAATAGAAAGATTTGTTTCTATAAAGAAAGGTTTTAATATTATTTATGTCAACATCCTTTGATGGATTTTAAGTTTATTTGAAGTTGATTTATTATAATAGAAAACTTCCATATTGTATTGAAGGTTTTGGGATATGTTTGATTATGGATGTGTAATTTTTATACCATTCATGGTTTATGGATAAAGTATTGACATTTCGTATGCTAGTTTTAATATGAATGTTTATGTTATGTTTAAACCTTTTCATATGAGGAATGAATTGGACATAATATTTTATGGGTGGAGCCCTCTATAGCTTCTTGATGCATCAGTAGGTATAATGAGACAAACTGGTGACTTGGCACAAGGTCTTGACAAAATCTAATTTGTAGTCCTGGAACAAGGCCATGAATATGTGGTTATGAAAGTTTGGCATTATCCATTCCATCATTATGAAAGTGGTTATTGATATTGCATGTGATTATATGACTAGTATAATATCCATGTGAATAAGTAAATTCTATTATTTCATTTTATTTTTTTCTATATTAGGCTGAGGTTCAAGTTTAAAAGGATTTTGTTTTAGTTATACATTTCCTTAAATGTTTATCATTAATTATGAAAGTTTCCGCTATATTTCTAACCTTACTGAGCATCCGATCTAACCCCTTTCTATTTTTTATTTTTTCCTAAGATGTGAATAAGTATTTTATGATTGACCTGCAGGGATAGTCTGAGGGGATATGAGTGTTGACTACGGAGATTAAGCTGTGGTAGTTTTCCATTTTATCATGTAATTTAAAACTTATGAATGTATCTACTGTTTCCAAGGCTACTAAACTAATTGGTCGTTCGATGCATGATCTTATGTGATCGTGAAAATGTTATGTAATAATGTACTGACCTTGTGTAACTGAGGTCAGGGCGTTACAGTTGGTATCAAAGGATGTTTAGTATAATCCTTGAATGCTAGATTTAGATAAAATCTGATTAGAGCACATAGCCCTAAGATATACTTTGTATATTAGTATGAACAACTTCCTAGAATTTTTTTATTGTAGAGATTTTGTGAGTTTTACAAGAAATACATCCCTGTCTAGATACGAGCATATAGAGGCGGCTCTGGAACATATGTACCTAGGGGTAAAACACGATAACACCGCTTTAAGCTATATTCAAATGGGAACTGGTGCACGACAACGAGCCTTGCTGCACTCTTGGTTACGACACTCTCAGTAGATATGCTTAGGATAATTCTAATTTTATTTAAAAACCATTATGATGTGTTTGTGAGTATATATATTCACAAATAAATCATTTTTATTATTATATATTATATCCATAAAATGTTCAATTTATGTTAAGTGTTTTACATGTTTATAATTATGTATTTCGATTCATAAACTAATCTACTTTATGCCATTGTATAGAAATGGAAACTAGTGGAAGGAATGGAAACAGTATCAATGCACACACTCCATGTAGGGATTTCCCTCTGGCACAAGATAATTATAGTGGAGCTGGTGATACAACTGGTGGTGATCAGCTTATCAGAATACTGGGATAACTCACTCAGGTGTTGAATAATGAACTTACACGTATGGAGCACGCCAATCCGCAACGTAGAGGATCAATGTTAGAACACTTCATGAGGAAAAACCCACCAACATTGAATGGGAGTACAAATATATTGGTATCTGAGAAATGGATATCTTCGTTATAGAAAATATTCCACACCTTGGGAGTAGATAAATGGAAAAAGTTGTCATGAATGTTTACCGCCTCACTCGAGATGTTGATCAATGGTGGTTATTGATTCAAAAAAAGGAAGATGATGAAGTATAAAATATAGAATGGATGGATTTTAATGAGATTTTCCTAGAAAAATACTTTCCTCATGACCATCTAGTATATATGGAAAGGCAATTTCTGAGTCTGAGGAAAAAGGAGGATGGGAATGTCTCAAAGTATGAGGCTATCATTAGAAGGTAAGTGAGGAAGCTGGAGATTATATACGTAACACATGATGTAATATTTATTGTTTATTTGATGGGTTAAAACTGTTTCTCTATCGAGCATTAGTCTCACAATATTTCTCTTCATATGGAGATATTGTCTCATGTGCTATCAAGACAGAAAAATAATTCTCTAAGTCTTACGAATTTAAAACAAAGTTAGAGAAGAAGAGATCTGCTGATCACTCTGGAAATTAAAATAAGGGGAAGAAGGGAAAATTTGAATATCCATCCTGCAGTAAATATGTGAATAAAAAACCAAGTACTTGCTTGAGGGGAAAGGGACTCTATTACAAGTGTGGTGAAAAAGGCCACCAAGATCGTGATTTCAATGCGAAGAAAGATACTACCGATGTTCAATGAAACAATTTCAAGGAGATGGGACATTATGAAAATGAATGTCCTAAGTGTCAGGGGAAATTACCTCAGAAAAGGGAAAGGGATCAAGGCCAAGATTATTCTATCACTAATGCTGAGGTTGAAGCTCCAAAATATGTGGTGGAAGGTAATTTAATGGTTTCTCATGTTTATCCAATGCTTTATTTGATTCTGGATCATCACATTGTTTCATATATTCCCACATTTCTAAGAAAAATAGATATTTCGAATTTGATTTATCAAGGGTGTTTTCAGTTAAAACTCCTAAAGGAAGTTTCATTGCGACATAGTTTTTTCAATCAGTCCCCTTTATAGCATATAAATGTCCATTATCTGATGATCGCATCATCATACCCATGATTGAATTTGATATAATCCTCGGTATGGATTGGCTTTCAGACCACGATGTGATGATTTATTATAATAATAAGGTGGTTAAATTTTTTTATGATGATGATAAAGACCACCTTATCTTTAGAGAAAATCCTCACCACCTAATTCTTATCTAGATCCACCCCAAGTAGCTCAACTAAATTCAATTATTAGGGAGGTAGAGAATGAAATAATTGTGGGTGAGGAAATGAATGTTCAAATAGAGGATGTACCTATTGTGAAAGAATATGTAGATGTGTTTCAATAATATTTACATGGACATTCTACAAAACGAAAAATTGAGTTTTCCATTGATTTAATTCCTAGATCAAGGCCTATATCGTAGACCCCTTATAGAATGGTAATAGTGGAATTAGTGGAACTAAAGAAACAACTAAAGGAATTGAGTAATAAGTTATTTATTTGCCCTAGTGTTTCTCCTTAGGGAGCCCCTATCCACTTTGTTAAGAAAGAAGTCGAATCTATGATGTTTTGTATTGAATATATAGAGATCAATGCTATAACAATAAAGAAAAAGTATCCCCTCCATCATAATGAGGATTTATTTTACCAACATTATAGATCTCCATACTTTTCAAAGAATGACCTTCGATCTGGACACCATTAGTTGTGTGTGAAGAAGGAAGACATTATGAAGACAACATTTCGAACCAGGTACGACCTTTATGAGTTTACAATATTGCCTTTTGGATTGATTAATGATACCTCTGTCTTCATGGATCTAATTAACAGAGTTACAAGGAATATCTCGATGATTTTTAGTGGTATTTATTGATGATATCTTGGTATACTCCAAAAGGGTCGAATATCATAAAAATCACTTGTTCATTATCTTGAAGTCTCTTATAAGACATGAATTATATGAGATGTTTAGAAAGTGTGAATTATGGCTTCAGGAAATTTTTAGTTTAGCCATATTGTCTCTAAGGATGAAATCCCCGTTGGTCCTTCTATGACAACAACAATCCAAGAATGGCCAGCACCGACAAATAAAACTAAGGTACCTAGTTTTATTGGTTTAGAAGGTTATTATTGAAGTTTCATATAGAATTTTCCCATTGGCTAACCCATTAACAAAGCTCACACATAAAGGGGATAAATTTTTTTGTACAAAAGAGTGTGAATAATTTTATGAAAAACTAAAGAGAATATTAGTCAATGATTTTTTATTTACTCTACCATCGGGGATTGACTGGTTTTTATTTATAGTGATGCTTCAATGAAAGTACTTGGTTGTGTCCTTATGTAGAATGATATGGATATTTCTTATGCATCACACCAGCTAAAAATTCATGAGAAAAACATTCCTAATCATGATCTTGAGTTAGTAGTAGTAATATTTACAATGAAGATATAGATAGACTATCAATATAGTAAAAAATGTGAGATTTATACTGATCATAAGTGTTTGAATTATATTTTCTCACAGAAAGAATTCAACATGAGGCAAAGGATATGGCTTTAAATAATCAAGGATTATGATTACACGATACACTACCACCCGGTGAAGGAAAATAAGGTGGCAGATACTTTTAGTAGAACATATCATGGAGGTTTGAACACGATGAGAGATGAAAGGGATCCTATTTTCATGAATCTAGTAAATATGGATATGGAAATTACCATGGAAGGTGAAACTTTGATACCTTTTCAAATGGTTGTCGAACCATATTTACTATAAAGGATAAAGAGTTCTCAGACCGATGATGAATAATTTCAAAAGAAGATTAAAGCTATGAATGATGGGAGATTGAGTGACATTTTGTATGAAGATGGAATTTTGAAATTTGGGAAGAGACTTTGTGTTCTGGATATACCTGATCTAAAAATGGAATTTTTGGATGATGCTCATAGTTCTAATTTCTCTATACAAACTAGGAGCACCAAAATGTATAGATATTTGAAGAACAATTTTCGTGGGACAACATGAAGAGGGAGATTGCGGATTTTTTGTCAAGATGTATGGTTTGTCAACAAGTGAAAGCTGGAAGGCAACAGCCTGGAGGAGTCATTCAACCTCTTCCCAAACCTGAGTAGAAATGGAATAATATTATGATGGACTTTGTTATGGGACTACCAAAGACTCCTAGAAGGAATGATGCAATATGGGTCATTATTTATCATCTTACCAAATCAGCACATTTTCTTGCTATAAGTGAAGATTTACCAATTGAAATTATAGAAAGACTATATATTAATGAAGTTGTGAGACTTCATGGAATACCCCTATCGATTGTTTCTGATCGTGATCCCCGTTTTACATAATTATTCTGGGAATGTATTCAAAAAGCCCTGGATACTGAGTTTTGTTTGAGCACTGCCTACCACCCTCAACCTGATGGAAAATCAGAACGGACAATTCAATCCTTATAAGACATGTTGAGATCATGTTCACTTGACTTTGAAGGTATTTGGGATCAATATTATCCTTTTCTAGAATTATCCTATAACAATAGCTTCCATTCAAGTATTCAGATGACACCATATGATGCATTATATGGAAAGAGATGCCGCACACCAAGTTGTTGGGATGATATCGGTCGAAGAAAACTTGTAGGCCTAGAACATGTTGAGGAAATGATGGAAAAGGTGAAAGTAATCAAAATCTACATCATAGCAGCTCATAGTAGGCAGAAGAGCTATGCCGATAATCAAAGAAGGATTTAGAATTTCATGTAGGATATCTTGTTTTCATAAAGGTATCTTCATGGAAGGGTGTTATACATTTTGGTAAGAAGGGTTAATTGATTCATATGTACATTGGACCATTCGAAATTCTAGAACGAATTGGGGTTATAGCTTACCATTTGGAAATGTAGCCAAGCCTCTCCAAAGATCACAATGTGTTCCACGCATCACTATTGTGAATATACATGCATGACCCAACGCATGTACTCATATATGAAGAATTATAAATAGAACATGATCTTTATTATTGAGAATAGCCTTTCATGGTTCTTGATATAAGAGAACAAGTGCTAAGAAACCATATGACTCGTCTGGTAAAAGTTCTATGTAGGAACCATAAGATGGAAAAGGGAATGTGGGAACCCGAGGAACATATGATGGAGAACCACCTGAGTCATTTTATGCTGTAATATTCTAGAAATTTCTAGGAAGAGATTAATTTAATGAGGGGATAATTTAACACCCTAAGCTTCCACGACATGCTTCTCTTTGAATAATACAATAGCGTGTGTTGTATGCAACTTCGAGTTCTAACACACCAAAACTAAATCAAACTAGTTGTTATAAATTGAAATTCCCTCTTTTTGAAATTTTATAAATTTTATCATTCAAAATGGACTTCATTTTTTGTATTCAGAATATCGATGTTAGCATAGGGTGAATTTTTGGTATTTTTCTGAAAATTTTAAATTTTTAATGAATAGTGAAAAACGCTGAGTTATAGTTTAAAACCGAATTTTTAATTAAATAATTATTTATTTATTGAAATATATTTTAGGTAAAAACAGACACATAATAACTATATATGTTCAATGTAATTCATTGGAGTCAATTTATTATTATTTTATATAAATAAAAATTTTATAGAACTTTTCACTGTCTTTTACCCACCTCTTTGGAGAATTTTCAAATTTACATAAAACATAATTTTACTGCTTCTGTGAGTTGAATTTTAAAAATCTGAGATACACGGTTAATATCAAAGATTAAAATGGTGTTCAATAAGATAAATGTAATTTTTGGTGAATAGTAACTTTTTACTTTCATTTACCACAGTTAAAAGTTAATAGGGTAATTAAGGGTAAAAGGGATATTATTATTACTCTAATACATTTCCTAACTCTATTGGATATGTATAATTTGACCAATTTTTTTTAATAAAATATGAACCTCTTTGGTCAACTTGTATTAGATTAGGATAGTTATTATTATTTTATTTAAAGAAGAGTTAAAAGAGTTAAAATCAATGTTTAATAACTAAAACATTTTTAATAAAGGGTTACACGTAAGATAAATTCAACTTTAAATATTCATTAGAAAGATAAAAATAATTCCTACATAATGGTATTTGATTTATATTATTTATACATTAAATAATGTAATTTATTAATGACACAATGACGATGCAGTAATTACCAAATTAATGAAATATTAAAATAATCGATATTATAAATATCCAAATAAATGTAAGCTGAGTCTTTTTATGAAATAAACTAATTTCAAGGTTAATAGGTCATATTAGGGTTGGTTATATGAATTGTTTTCAAATTAATAATGATGTTAAAAATTTATCAATAAAATAACAAATAGTGTCAAAATTGACCTAAAAGAGTTTTTAAAACAAATATTATATTATTAATTGATATTATATACCTAAAAATATAAGGATCGACCAAAATACTTATATAATGATAGTTGTATCATTAATGAACCATTTGGGGTTCTCTTGAAAGTATATAGTATGTTTATAAACCATATAATATTATAATACAAAGAGACATGGTAAATGTCAAACTATTAAAGTTAGAGTTAAATCTAAAAGATAAAGTTAATATAGTGACCCAAACATGTCTAAAACCTATTTGTTGAGTGTTTTTCAACCCATACCCACCTTATCCTTTATATAATCCATTTTGGAGCCATTAGAAACAGAAAATTATTTTATTATAAAATAATATCTCTAGCTTTCCTAAGGTTCCCCTCACCCCTTTTATAAAAGGGCACTCCAACTTCTCGCTAATTAACACCATAAATCTATTTGGAACGTCCATAATCTTCCCAAATACCCTTTAAACTATCCTCCCATCATCCTAGAGGCGTTCCTTTAATCATAAATCCATCTTAAGGAGCCCTTTATATAAAATCAAACGGAAGAACCCGAAGAAGAGGTAAAAATCTCACCACCTCTTTCAAGTTCCTTTCCTCTTCCACTTCCTTTTTGTTTGTTGTTTTTATTCTAAAATAATAACTCCATTATATTCTATATACATTTATGTTATTATAAATATGGTACAACCAATATATTTATTCTATCCATCCTTTGAATAACATGTCACCATACGTGCGTACGTACGGCTTACCGTCTCCACGTCGTGGTGTAATTGTTATTCAATACATTATTATTTGTATGGGTATAATAATGATGTGTAATTGATGTAAATAATAAATATAACATGATATTGATTCATTATATGGGATATAAAATCCAATTATATATTTTTTTAATATCAAAATGATGATATTGTCGCTCGTTCGTACGTACAGATTACCGTCTCCACATAGCGATGAGATTCGTTCACCATCGTATACATTAAAGAGTAATTTCCATTTTATGATAAAAAATAATGTATATAGACTTGATATCATTCTAGATATGAATATGATACGTCCAATCCATAACAAATATGACTCACATAATTAAGAACATAAAGGAAAATGAATCCGTTAATACCCGAAATGACGATAATACAAAGATATTATTAACAAAGAAATGTAAAAATATCATATATGATATCATATTAATGTATATGATTATTGTATAATTTAATAACAATTATTTCACCATTATACATGAGGTTAACCTACCCTCATCTATGGAAATGTACATGGTAAGGGTTAATTTCACAATCTCTTTATTATCTGAGGTTGCTTATATGTAATTATTTAATGGGACATCATTATCATCCACATCCATGTTTCATAAAAATGTATTCCAAAACATTTTTACTATTTACTAGACTATGGATTAATGTAATTTATACCGTTGTTTGAGTTTTTATAAAAATTTTTGAAAGCATTATTTCTATCGTTTTCTAAACAGGGTAATTTATGACCTTTTCGACAAAATTTAGGTAAGAATGTTTTTTAACTTATACGTCGGGTGCATGTATTTTTTGCAGTTACTACTACGTCGAAGCATCCCTTCAATATTATAAGAATATTTTCAAAATAAATGTTTTATTTTATAATTATATGAATTTTAAATCAATTCAAAATAGAAAGAGTTATCTCTCTAAAAAACATTTTGATTTCATCTATGTCAACATCCTTTGATGGATATTATGTTTATTTGAAGTTGATTTATTTTAATAAAATACTTCCAAATTGTATTGAAGGTTTTGGGATATACTTTAATATGGATGTGTTATTTTTATACTATTCATGGTTTATGGATAAAGTATTTACATTTCGTATGCTAGTTTTAATAGGAAGGTTTATGTTATGTTTAAAACTTTTTATATGAGGAATTCATTGGACTTAGTATGTGATGGGTGGAGCCCGATATAGCTCCATGGTGCATCAGTAGGTCTCATGAGACAAACTAGTGTCTTGGAACAAGGTCTTGATCAAATCATATTTGTTGTATTGGCACAAGGGCTTGACTATGTGGTTATGATAGTCTGGCATTATGGATTCCATCATTATGAATGGGGTTATTGATATTGCATGTGATTATTTGACTAGTAGAATATCCATGTGAATAATTAAATGGAATTATTTCATCTTATTTTTTCCATATTATGTTGAGGTTCATGTTTAAAAGGCTTTTTTGTTTATACATTTCCTTAAATGTTTATGCTTATTTATGAAAGTTTCCACTATATTGTTATCCTTACTAAGAAACTGAACTCACCCCATTCTATGTTTAATTTTTCCCAACAGGTGAAGGAGAATTTTATGACAGAACTACAAGGATATTCTAAGGGGATATGAGTGTGCACTATGGAGACTATGTTGTAGTGGTTGTCTATTTTTTCATTTAATGTAAGACTTATGAATGTATCTAGTGTTTCTTAGGCTACTAACCTAATCGGTCTTTCGAGAAGTGATCTTTTGTAACCATACCAATGTTATGTAATAATGCACCTACTCTAGGTAACTAGGTTAGGGGCATTACATATCAGAAATGGATTCTAATATTACTTCACCATTCTGGAATGGGTTGAAAAAGGCACTGGGCTCACAGGTACTTCTTGAGTACTTCTTATCACACTCAGAACGATGGGCAGTTCGAGTGAACTATACATGTGTTAGAGGACATGTTACGGGCATGTATCATTGATTTTGGAGGTTCTTGGGAGAAGAATTTAACTCTTGTGGAGTTTTTCTATAATAACAGCTTCCATGAGACAATTAAAATGGCTCCGTACGAGGCTCTCTATGGTAGACTGTGTCGTTCGCCTTTATGATGGCTCGTAGCAGGTCAGGTAGCTCTGTTGGTTCCTCATCTCATTCAAGAGACTCATGAGGAAGTTTAGATGATTGTGAAGCATATGACTATAGTCCAGTCCTGGAAATTGTCTTATTCTGATCATTTCCGCAGACCTCTGGAGTTCGAGGTCGGACATCGAGTCTTTCTGTCTGTTTCTCCGATGATGGGCCACATGCGGATCAGGAGGTAGATAATGTTATCTCTGAGATACATCGGGACATTTGAGATATTATAGAGAGTTGATCTGGTAACCTCTTGATTACTACTACCTCATAGTTACCATGCCATGCACGATGTTTTCCCTGTATCTCAGCTTCGACAATATCATCCTGACCCATCTCATTATTTTGAACCTGACGACATCGAGCTTGATGCTGATGCATCCTTTGTGGAGCATCCAATTTGTATCGTCGACCATAGCCTGAGATTCCTACGAGGAATGTAAGTACCAGTATTCTAGGTGTTGTGGCAAGATGGACGTGTTCAGGACAAGACCTGGGACTGACAGACGGATGTATGTGGGCATTAGCTGGAAGTCTTCTTTAGCAACGTTCCACTACCCTTGGAAGGGCAACACAGGGAGGTGTTGTCTTAAGGAGAAGAGGTTGTAACATCCTGGACATAATCAAGTATGAACCATTTTTACTTATTTTTAGTATAATTAATTAAGTGACCTGGGGCGCGTGCCTGTGCACCTCATTGCTGACCCCCTGCATCTTTTTGTTTTTTAATTTAAATATTTGCAGATGTTTCCTGAAAAATGCCACATCGCGCTTTGGTGCAGTTTTATGGTTTTAAATAATTAATTAATTATTGGAAAAGAGAAATATGAGATTTAATGATGATTTAAAAGAATTAATGAAAAAGTAAAATGAAATTATGAAATAAAATAAAGAGGGGGTTACGGGAAAAATTAAAATAATTGAAATGGGGGATTCCTGTTTCTAATTATTTTTTTATTTTCATTTCCATTATTTTGTTTTATTTTATCTCTTTCATTTATTTCCTTTTTTACCTAATATTTTATTTTTATATTATTTATCTTTTCCTTTTTTTTCTTTATTTTCTTTTATTTTTCCCTCTCCTCTTTCACTCTCCCACTCATCACGTCGCACCCCTCAATCCCTTTACACCAACAAGCTTTCCTTACGGAAGGCCACTACTCCTCTGTCCAATGACTAATTCTACCACCATCATGCGAGAAGTAAAACATTTGGAAAGGCTAACATTATGCATTTGGAACCATGTTTTTTCGTTGAGTAATCTGCGCGCAGTTCGTCACGAAATATTTTTACCCTATTTTGAAGTTTTTCTAAATTCATCATTTTCATCCGTTTTAGGTAAAATAAAATACCACCGCGCATCTTAGATTAATCTATGACTACAAATTAGTGTTCCTACTTTCATTCCCTCTATTTTGTTGTGATTAATAAAAACACGATGTTGTGCCGTTATTCAGTGTTTATTGGATTTGTGCAATTTTACCCATTTTAATTACATTAATGGTATTGCTTAATTGTTTCAGCCTTAATATTCTTAAAATAATTTTTTTGACTGTTTCAACAATGTCCGACACCCCTTTGGGTGTGCTGACATGGTCTTTGTAATCTCTTGTTAGCTGGGTTTATTGTTTAATTAATTTCATAGACTGCAAAGCCCCTTTTTATTGTAATTAAATTAAATAAATAGTTTATTAGAACATGAACGTGAATTATTAGATCATTGGAACTTGTTATGTTGAACTAATTATTATTTAAATATACATTTTATGCTGAGATTTATATGCTATATTTATTTCCTTCCAAGTTGTTTTGGTGAACTGATTATTATTTAGATGTGCATTATCCACTGAGATTGATATGATTTGTATATTTTTTCCAAGTTGTTATACTAAACTACTTTTTATTTAAATGCGAATTATATGTTGAGGTTGACATGATATGTATATTTCCTTTAAAGTGGTTATGCAATACTGATATATTTATGCCTTGTGATGTGGGTGTATATAGTAAGTTTTCATGCTATGACCTTATATACTGATTATGTCATATCTGCTGCTGTGAAAACATTAGTTAAATTCAGGGTAGGGATATGGGTGGGTCCTGTATTAAGGGAAACGCTTAGATCCTCAATTCCTGATGGGTTACCTCTATGTGCCGGGGGGTGGTGTCGTTGGATTTGTCAGACCGAGACTTCCTTGGACTTTGTAATACTTTTGAGTTATACCGGTTCGAAAAGGGCCCTTTGAGAAGGATCTATTGGCAATGTGGCTAAGATACCCTCGGATGACACTAAACCCATTTTTGCGAGAATGGGACAAACTCATGATTAATCCTTGTGTCAGGCGCTACATGGTCTTTAGAAAGATTGCCTTGGATTGGATCTGTGTCATTGGATAAATTGACAGATGTTCCATAGCGATTCCTTCGAGACTGTCTTAGAATCCAACTCTCATCTTGAACCATAAATAATAATTCACTTAAGGTTTATGTTACTTCTAATTCAGTCTCTTGAGAATTGAGATGTTTACCCTGATATGTAGAAGTGTGCCTGGTTGACACTAGACATTATCCACATGTAAAATCACAAGATTGGGGTATACATTTTCCTAGTTTTACCATTTCTTCTAGGTTATATATATGTGTGTGTGAGAGTGTGTGTGTGTTCATGCATTTCTGTTGACATGAACCCTTTCAGACTACCAGCTTAGGCTGATGCAGGTGACCAGACACGGGTGTCGTTTAGGACCCGGGAGGACTTATTTATTTAATTTAACTACCATTAATTAATGTGAAATGGTTATGTAATGGAACACTAAATTTTTATTTCTTCATGAAATGGATATTTTTAGACACCGTTGGTGCCAACCTATTGGGATTTAATCTCACACTTTGATCGGGTGTTGTCGACACCCGAGTAGATTACTTTCTCATAGGTATTGACTATCAGAAGCGTGTAGCTTTCGATGCTCGACTGTTCATTACTTCTTAGCATGGATATTGGGGCAGAGGACCTGGCCTTTCTCGCAATGTAGTTTCTGCTAGTGTCTTTTCATTTAGTTTACTGTGTGTTTGTGCTCTGTTTTCCATACATTCAGTTTAGAATTACATAATGGCATGTCATCTTTCCGTGAGATTTTTAATTTGGTTATTATCATTTAGTTGGATTATTTACATTGCTTCTGATGTAGTTTTTTTATTTACATGCTTCCGATATATCCTAATTGTTTTTTTAATTCTGATATGATATTATTGGTTAACTATGAAGGCATAGTCTCCCACATGGACACAAAAAGGGCCATCGCTGCTATGCGACAACCTCTCGTGTTTGAGGAGATGTGCTTGAGGTTATGTGACCACTGGTCAAGACACCATCTGAGAGGTGATCCACGTCTGGGTGTTACATTTAGGTACTACTCAATATCCACCAACAATTAGGTGATTTTTTTTTTCTTATACTAGGTAGAATGTGATATTAATAATCGACATCCTCATGGTCTAGACAAATAATGTCCACAGTTTCAAATAGGCATTGAGTATATCACACACCATCCATAAGGAATTGTCATATCCCTACACTATGCTATGGTCTATCATCACCATCATTTAAATTTTTTTTCACATTCCCCTGTATGTGATAAACATTTCATAATGATACACATACTTTTGGAACCATGAAAAATATGTCATAAGGCACACAAAAATGAGAAAAACATAAACAAAAGAATAAAACACCACTATTTTTAAAAGTAGAAACATAATACATGTAATAAAAATCATATATTAATAGATAACTTTTAACTGAATGCATGGAAACAAGTAACATATATGTTTATTACATGTTATATGCATACTCACACACAATCATAATAAAAAAAATTATCCATGTTTTCCAAATAAATAGTGGTATATCATTGAAATAATTATAAAAAATGACTCTAAATGGTAAAGAACGTCCCACCACATTAATTTCTATTTTAACGTCAATTTTCATTAAAGAATCATCACTTTAACCACATCCATGTGATCATCAAAACAAACCACATCCAAGGATTCCATGAAGAAATTTTACCATTTTATCTCTAAATGAAATAAAACAGAAAATTAAATAATAGAATATCACTTTAAAATAACTTTCAAATTATCATATGAATCCAAAAGATGAGACATTTATTTTTATCATAGGTAAAATTATAAGTTATTTTCAAGGAAAATTTTTATATCCTAAATAATCATTAAGAAAAAAGAGATAATAATCATTCCATATCATCTAATAATTTTATGGTTATCATCACATTTGAAATCATTAATCATAATTAACAAAATCAAATATTAAAAATTTTCTGCATAAAGGATTTCATATTAAACATACATGAGATTCATTTTTAGAAACGATAGTGCCATGAATTTAGGAGAGATGGTGAAGTTCTACGATTATTGAAAAAAGAGGAATAAATCAAATACAATGATGATGAATTGCTTCTCAGGTGTAAACAAACATTAGCTCCTCACACTCAAGAGAATAACTACAAAATGAGGTAAAACTGGTTTTCATATTTATAAGAGGACAACCTCATAAATTTCGACAATATTAAAAGAAAAAACATAATATAATTATTAAATTATTTTCTTAAAATACTCATAATTATAGTGTGTTTAAATTTATCCAAAATATTATCCACAATTTATTAATGTGTTAAAAAATAAATACAATGATTTTTGGATTTTTAAATCTTAAAAAGACATCTTTCATGAGAGATGGTTTGTCAAAGAAGATAATATGATAAAAAAATGTTTTCTAAAAGGGTGTTACATATGGGTAACATGGTTTTAACCATTCACATCACAAATCCACCTCTTTTGGGTAAGGATTTACACTTATGAACAATGTGTCAACATCTAGTGACCCATCGGTAAAAATATGAATCTTTGGGTCACTCATACATAAATATTACCCCTTACACATCACATGAGTAACCTATACACATCATTTTTAAATAAGGGTCTTCCCTTACTTAACAGTAGGTTACCAGAATGAAATACATAGAATAAAGGTCTTAGGATTACATCATTACTGAGGTTACTCTACATAGCTAGGGGTTTCCATTTTTCATTCAGAAGGATTTAAGGTTTACCCTTACACATGTAGATAATTAAATTTCCATTGATCATACTACCCTTATAAGACACATGTAATACTAACAAACCCTTCAGTAACTATGGGAAAAAATTCATTACCTTTAGACTAACATTATCTAAAAATTGGTACCCTTATAAAGATACTATTTTCTATATAAGGGTAAGAATAAAATTAATTTTACATTAATTTGTCACTCAAAATAAAAATAAAATATAAACATGATATTTTTTAAAACATTTAATGAGTTGGAAAATTGTAAAAGTTCCAATTTTGTTTAATATAATAGATTTTATATTTCGTAAAGGGGCTCAAGATTGTATCCCTTGATTAATCTAAAAAAACTCTCATTATTATGAGTTGTTAATAAATGAATATTTTCCTTTACTTTAAAAAATAATATTTATTTATATATTAAATCTAGGAAAATTTTCTCCATTGTTGGTGATGGAAAATAAAAAGAGTTTATCATAGAAATATAATTCATCTATTCTATTTCCCAAATATGTAGAAAATGTTATATTGTAAAATCCAATACACATTAATTTTATTTTATAAAACATGAAATATTATCTCTACTGCCCAATGAATTATCATGTGAAGGTAGTGGAAGAGGAGTATCTATGAATACAACATTAGAATAAGAAGAGATTGAGGTTTCATTATGAAGGGAAATAATAAAAATAATACCAAAAAATTGAAAAGCACCTGTGAAGAATCTAAAATAATAAAGATTGATCACTGAATAAATGAAATTTTTTGATGTTATAGAAATCATTATAATGAAATATAATGATAATACAGTTTATTACAAAAATAATAATGGGAATGTAAGAGTATTTCAATAAAAGAAATAAATAATGTTAGAAATGGATGAAATTAATATCTAAATTATTTATAAAGTAGAAAAAATAAATATGAATAAATCTTTGAAATCCTATATAAAATTTAAATTGTAGAGACTAATAGACTAAATAAAATAGATATAAGATCATAAGTCATTAAAATATAAATTTCAAACAATGGTGGTTGTTTTTAATAGATATTAATGACCAAAAAAATCTACATCATGAATTCAATAATAATGTATGTGAGAAAGATGACCATGGAACTAGATTCTATCATGATTGAATATATGAGAAAATAATGGGTTCACTAGGAGCCCTAAAAAATGATTGGTTTAACCTAAAATAGTATTTTTAATACTCTTATCTTTGGAAGTATATTCATTGTGAAATAAAATAGTAATGCTAGAAAATTAAATTGGGTAATTAGGGATTTCTTAAAAAATTCATGCTCTTGTATTAATGCGAAAAAAAATTAGTTATGATTTAAAAATATGAATATGAATTTATGGTGAAGGTAAATAATATTACACCCAAGATAAATATTTTCCTCTTGGTTATCAAAATCGTAATATTAAAAAACTTGTAGAATATATAAAATGAATTATTTATAATGAGTATTATTTATTATAATTCAAGATACTAGTAAAATTCATCATTATTTTAAATAGGTATAATGATATAGATAAATGTTTAATATTGATACAATTTAATTTTATGGATATTCCTTATCAATAAAATTTCACAATGTTACTTATTTTATGACTCAGGTTATAGGAATAGGGAAATCTAATTCACATTCAAAATGAATAGATATGTATCCATGGGAAGTAATGGTGTATATCCAAAAAAAACTATGTATGTTGAATAAATTAACTAATATATCATAATTGGGTTAGTGTGGGAAAGAGCCTCGGTGCATTGTCTCTTTTCCTCCCCTCGTAGCGCTAGGGTTTTCCATCGGATCTCCTTCCTTCCCCCTCCAGCATGGTTTGGCCTCGAAAACCGCAATATCATCATGGATTGGTGTCAATGGAGGTAGTTCTCATGAGACCATGCATCGCTTTTGACCCGGTGGTGGCTTCGTCATGCCTTGCGGTGTCAGGATTTGGCTCTAGCTTCAGATCGTTCGTTTCTGGCTCCGGTTTAACCATAGGAGGCTCCGACTCTCCATGCTTTGGGAATCTTGTCTTTCTTAGGTTTTCATCGCATCTATGTGGTCTGATTTTGGGTTTCCAGGTCGGTGTCTTCCTTTCTAGATATGAGATCAATATGTGTCTTCGTGTGCTTGGTGCCTCAGGTTCTCATCACAGCTTCCACACACTCGTTTTAGTCTCTAGGTTGATTGTTGCCGGCTACGGAAGACTACTCTTAGACTTCGTGTTTCAGTGGAGGATGTGGTGTTCTTAGTGTCGTCCCCACTTCTGGATCTGATATCCCAGGATCCTTCTCAGCTCGACCACGGTTCTAGTGTGCTCCGGTATGCTTGGGGTTTGCTCTAGTGTCTTGCAGGGGGAGGCATAGTGATCTATTTCTTCTAGTTTATTGCGTGTTGAACAGTTACTGTTGGTGATTTTCTATGGCTATGATGGTGTTTGTCTTGGGGATTATGGATGTTGGTGTGTGTTTCATTCCAGTGTTCTTGCGACGGTTCCTTTTTCGGTGTATCCTCCTTCCCTTCGATTCATCGAGATTTCCGTATAACACCTTTTTGGAATCCGTTGAGGGATTTTCTGGTGTCTCAATTTGTCCCGCTCTAGCCTAGAGAGGCATTGCTCATTCATTTCTGCTCGGATCCCCTCAATGGAGACCTTCCCTCGAGGTGTTGTCTGTTATTCCAGTCCTGGGCGACAATGACCTGCTTCCATTATAACTAGATTGTATTCTTCTTTAGGTTTCTGTGGATGAGGCTAGAGGATTTTTGTGGATCAGTGGGATGTGGTTGGACTTGGCTATTTTTTTGGGCTCTGTGCTGTTGTTGGATTGGAACGATGCTTGTAATTGAAGTTAGTCGTGGTTTTCATTTGGAATTTGGACAGTGGATGACTTGCTTTTGGACATGAAGTCAGTGGGTGCAGCTGGATCTAACCACATGGAACAACCTGTGAGATGATTTAGAGCTGGTTGTTCATCTTTGCAGAGCTTTTCAGATTTGGTTGTCTGAGAGGGTATGGTGTCAGCCATCGGATTGGACCTATGATTTGACATAGGACACTTTCTTGCTGAACTGCTATGCAAAGGTGAAGAGCTTCTTCATTTTCAATTACTTGGGTACGGTTCCTCCATGTTGTTTGTCTGGTTTTTATCTCTTTTGCATTTAGGTTATTGAATATCCTATGTCTTGATGTCTGGGTTTCACCCTTATTCCTTTAAAAGAGGATTTTTCAATAATAATAAAAAACTAAAGGCCTTCGGTCCGTTTGATGGGAAATAAACTAATGTTACAAGATAACTAGTCACCATTAAAAAGGGTGGAAGGGAATAATATGGTGTTAAAAAATAATTTTTAATTTTTTCTCAACTAATGTAATGTTGATAAAATATATTTATATGACAGTATATGTTCATCATATATAATTGGAAATTTTTTTATGAAAATATTCACAAGCAATACTAATAATACATTGTATTTTAGTATTGATGAAGATCATCATATTATTGGATTTATAAATTTCTAGATATGTGAAATGACATGAAAAGAATATGTTCGTTACATGTTGAATAAATAAAACATTATTTCTTAAGTGTTAGTAAATCTATGGAAACTAGGAATGCATATCACATAACTTGGGATAAGGATAATATGAAATAGGGGAAATAATTTTTAGATTAATGAAGAATAATGATATTTATTATTCATAAATGATGATGAAAAAATATTATTAAACTAGTTATTTTTCAACATTAATCAACAAATGAAGAATGATATGTCAAATATTGATGTTTCAAAAGACACTTAAACAGTTTATAGTGTATATTTTAAATATTAATGAAACTTTCTAGATGGATAAAAATATATAATAGTATATAAGTATAAGAATTTGAACTATTAATAAATATTTGGGCTATATTGTGTTGATATCCGTGGAATTATATTTTTCAAATCTTCAAGGGTTCATTAATATTATATATTATTCATTTAAGTAAATAATATGGTGGATTGGGGGATTCAAATATGATATAATTTAGTGGAGGTCGAATATATAAATACCCAATTAAGTATAATGAAGAAAATTTAATATTTTAAAATTATCAAGTATATATGTTTTATGTTATAGAATTTAGATTTATATACATTGATGGGGGGGTCTATCATCAATGTCCAGTTTGAATTTTTTTCACCTTTTCTCATATTCTAAAGAGTTTTCCCACAATATCAAGGTTGGAGTATTCTAAAACCATCTTACTTTGTAAATCCCATTACCATGATATTATAATACCATAATATTTATTAAATTAATTATCATATAATGATGGTTATTCAATGTGAAGTTAATGTTATAATATCCTACTAGTATTTTTTATATTTATGTTTTATATATAATCAATGATATTATGAGAATATTTATCTCCAATAACCATATTCTAGTATATAAAATTCCTAAATTCTATATAATATTATAATGTAGGAAAGAATATTTGTTTGACTATTTAATTCTAGATACTTGTAAGAAGACACAGTTACATATCATGATGTTATCACAAGGAAATATTAACAATTAGAGATAATATCTATAGACCCACATGTAATAATTATTCATGTATGTGTTTCATTAGATATTACTATTTGTGAATTTGGGGAATGATAAATAGATTTATTTTTAATATTAATTAATATCATGAGTTTTCTACATTATTGAACATAAAAAACATTAAAAAATGTGATTATGATGATCTAAGGAAATATTGGGGGTTTAAAAGTGATCTATAAACAAATAATAAATTAGGAATGTACTTGCCCTATATATTTTTTGAATGTTGATTTCCCTATACCATTTGCTAATATATAACTATTTGATAAAATCATTGTCTATAGTGATATATAGACAAGATCATTTTAGATTTTTAAGGAATGATTAATCAAGTATTAAATTTGATGACTTGATTATGAATCCTTCATTATGAAATATTTTGAAAATTAAATTACATTACACAATGAGTGATCATCTGTTTATTTTCATTGAATAATATCTCATCTCATTGTCTCTCTTTACATTTTTTTGGGTTTGAATTTTTTTCATTAGGAAACCTTTTCTAATGCTACTGAGAAAGTTGTTTAGATGTTCACATACATAGCATATCAATGGATAATAACTAAACAAAATTTTAGTTTCATATATGGAGTATGTAATATTGTAGTGATAGTTGAAAAATAACTTTTTTAGGATTTACTAATCCTAAATATTATGTTAGTAGTTAGATACCATTCAGTTTATATATGTTGGTGAAATATTAAATAAATATTTTCAGTAACCCACCAGAGAGAATATATATTCACCTCTTTTTATTGATTTAAAGTTAATAAATTATATTTATTTTTTAAATAAATATTTAGTTAGTTACTAGAATATTAAAATAAATGTTTACCTAAATGTAAAATGATTTAATAGTTATTTATTGAATAATATATAAAGATATTTATTTATGGAAATTAATAATTATTATTCCTAGCCTAATAAATTAAATAGAGATTTAGAGGGCCATTTTATCATCCTAGATAAAAAATTTAACTTATATCATGTAAATAAATTTTAATGAAAACATTTCAATAAATCATACTCACATATTTTTGAGTGAGAACACATCATAGAAATAATAATAATAATAATAATTGTTTTGGGGTGTACATCGAATAAATAAATTTATTACGTTCTATTATGAAATTAGATAATATATATATCTGAGTATATGAACCCAACATTTAATATTTTTTATGTTTAGATATTTATTTGAAATATATTCCATCTTGAGAATCATTTGTATAATTTATCAAAAACAATCTCAAAAATGAGAGACAACATTCATACTCCACCTTCTCTTGAATGATTCATCATGATGCTAAATCTTTCATGATACAAGGGAAATGTTTTCTGGTCAATTATGAATGATTCATGAAAATTGAAACATTTATGCTAGCACAATGATTTCATCATCCTTATTTTGAGATCTCAGAGATTATTTAAATATTTCAATATTAATTATACTTTTAATCCTCCTAGAACAATGGTGGTTCAAATCAACCATGGTTCAATTTTTCAAAATATTGATAAAAAAAATAATCTCAAGATTGAAGTAATTTATGTAGCTAAATTAAATATAAATATTATTAGTAAATACACCCTCTTTTGGTTATAGGATAGTTTTTATCTAGTTTTTTTATGAATAATCAAAAGAAAGGATGATTTTTCATATATTTCATGTAAATTATTTGATGAAATGATATGAAATTAGTCATTGGGAATGCGCCTGACTGATTCTTCCAATTCTCTATGAGCTTATAAGTTGAATCAACTTATTCAATTTTAAATTTAAAATATTTTTTTTAAAAAATCAGATTTGTTTTGTTATTTGGAAACTTATACTTTCTATCATAATACATAATGGAAATATAATTAATTACATTTCTCTTACATGACTTTTGATGAATACATAACACATGGATAATCCACTAATTGGTTAAAGATATTCTCAAAATACATGATGATTATGTAGAATGTAATCTAAATTACACATCATATTGTCTAAGTCTACCACATAATGATGTGTTTCCATTAGTCATGGAATGTCATTATGGTGATCAGTACAATGGGGTGGTTACACCTTATATTAAATACTATGTAGAATATAGGTTGAAAGGTTATATGTAATTTAGTTAGAATAGACACATCAAAATTACATTTAAGGATTTAGTTGCGTGTTCAATACATAAGAGGTGTTATTAAAACTCATGAAACCTTTTGATTACCATTTTTGAAATATAGTCTATCAGAGTTTAAAATATGTATATCCATAATAAAAACAATTTAATCTGGTTTTATCCCATGTTGATTACACGATCATTCACTTGGAATATAATGTACGGTGGAAATAAATAAATTAATTCCATGTATATGGTGTATAGGACATGTAAATTTTCTGAGCTCATATAATGAATGTGGTTTGATTGTTGTTTGGTGTGAGTTAGTTCATGATGAAAGACACTTATTTAATGAAAAACTTATCTAAATCAAGTGAGTTTTGTTCTACACCCCTTGTGATAGCGATTTTTCATACACTAACGACTTATGGTTTCCAAAGTTGAAAAATTCATGAATTAATATTTTAACATTTTCATTAATTGGACCCAATTTATAGATTTCATACATATCATGTACTCAATATAGGTACATATTGTAGTACACTCCATATATATTAAGGAACATAATTTTTCCAAATAGGTTGTGCTGGCTACATGAATTTACCCCTATAAATACAGATAATTTATTATCATGACAGACTATATATGTTAACATTATTTGTGAGTTTTAGTGAATAACCAAAACTATAATATGTTTATTTCACATTTTGAGTCATTAAATATAACACACCAAACTTGTTTTGTTGAATGGAACATTTCATGTATCATCTAATACACTCCATGTAATGATATAATTTTAAATAAATAAATCTATTTAATTAATATAAATTAATTAGGGTGTTAATATTAGGTATCCCCAGAAATTATAGGATAAATAATTAAAGATAAAATGTTAATTAATTATTAAAACCATTAATTACTAATCTAAGAGAAATGTATCCTAATTAAGAAGATATTGGAAATGAATTACTTACTTTTTGAATGTAATATAATTTAATATATGTGATCAATCATAATCTTGATCGATATATATATGTTTTGGGATAAATTTTAAATTAATATTTATTTCTGGTGCTTTATTTTGTAGTAAATTTTGTTAAATTAAAATGATGGGTTGTGTGTCATTCCTACCACCAATATTATTTTAAGGTATTAATGTAATTATTTTATATTATATACATCATATTTATGCATCCCCTTTCCAACAAGTGATTGTAAAATTGTACGTGATGAACCTAAATGGAGAGGATGAGGTTTAGATACTGAGTCATGCTAAAAACTACCAATAAGATATAATATTTGATGGAGGAATGATGTAACAAGATCCGACATCAACATGATGAGTTTTTTCCATTGTATCCGAGGTTGGATTATCACCATATTTATTAACCGGACAATTGAAATAATCATTATCAATTCATATAACAGATTTTAATTTATTCACTTCATGATTATTTATTTTTCATGTGATTCATGTGTATATTATTTTAAATGAAATTAAATTAATTAAATAATGTATGAAACATTGAAGTAAATATGAAATCACTAGACTATGTATAGATTATTTTTTCAATACCTAGTAATGAAATTATATTAAATCCACACAATAGAAATATTGAATGTAAAAGATAAAATTAAAAATTTTACACAAAATAAAATATAATGCCTCAATGAAATATTATTGTTGAAAATGTTTCCATTTTATACTCGATGTTGGAACCAATGTTAATATCATTCTCAATCCTCAATAAAAATAAATTCTCAATAATCGAGAATAATTAATAAAATTATTACTCTAAATAAAAAACCTTTTACTACATATAATTTCCATAGTATGATCAAAGTAATTTTTAGTAAAGTGTTTCGGTAATCTGAGATAGGATGTCATGAGTTGGAATATAACACTATTTATAAAATACCTTCTTTTTTTAGTGGAATGACTGCATAGAAATATAACTTATTGAAATTGTCTTGTTCATATTCTAGTTTATGAAAATATAAATATAAGTATATTCCAAGAGAATATCCATGGGATAGATGAATATGAATAAAATTGAAAGGGATATTAGTATTTCATAGTGTGCGACTAAAATAATAATATTTACTACATTGGAACACTAATTATGATAATGTACTAACAATAAACATAATAATAATAAGAAAATTTCTAGTGATTCCATTGAATCAGTAAGGTCATTTTTGGGAAATAACCATGTCCTCCCAGATATAATTTATCTGAGTGGTAAAATTATTTATAAACAACTATTCTATAAGAATAATTTTTTTATGTACTAGAAACCCTTATTGAAAATCAACCACCTAACTAAGAGAGAGAACATGAAAATGATTCCTACTAACGATTCATGAAGGGAAATTTTAATGACCATTAAATACTATTAAAATATATATAATTAGTTTCTATAAAATAATATAAGGACACAGAAAAATAAACCACGAAATATCATCTCATTGTACATGAAAACAATATTGAAATGCTTAATATATAATAGTTTATCACTATATTATATCAGTTTAATTTGGTAGAGGATAACCCTATAAGTGGGAATCCTATCAAATTTCTATAGTTCATCGATCAGTTAATGATGCTTGGAAACCATTTGGATATGAAATTATTTATTAATATCACATTATCATATATTCCACTTAGGTTCTCTATATTATACCTAAATCATGAGATGGATAACATTGATATGAAACTCAGAATCAGTCCAATATACTTCATAGTAATGATAATGAAATGTGAGGACATAGTTCCTCCCCCACGGTGAAAAAGTGAATGATACGGTTGAAAGGTCTATAAAAACATAATTTCAATGGTTCCTTTACAATTTTCTTCAAATAGACAATAAATTTCAATGTAGGGGAATATATGTGAGGTTATCTACTTCAAATGTGGAAATAATGATCATTATCAGTGTGATTTCAATGAAAGGAGTAAAAATTAAATATAAGAATCCAAATTAGGTACCCCCATCAATTTAAAACATAAATCTTATTTATTTTGTATAAAATTAAATATCTATGTCAAATATTTCTATTTAAATAACAGAATTTAGAATGTGAAGAATGATTAATAAGAGTTTGGTGCATCATATGAGGAAAAAGAATAAGGGATATCACAAGACTAAGAAATAGACGGGATGAAATTCTTGATTTTGTAGTGCATTGATTAAATTTAATCTATAATTATGATATGTTTATTATCAAAAAAATTATCTCAGTTTATATTTTTAAAATAATGAGTTATTTTTTCATTTAGAGATTTATTTTTTATTATATTTTATACACATTTATGAGTTTAGTAAATATAGAATCATAGATATTGATTTTTTGAAATTAATGATGAATATATGAAAAGGAGTCTCACAATAACTATGTGTTGAAATATAATTACTTATCAAATAAAGCTCATAATAATTATCAATTTGATATATATATTTTAGTTTAATCTAATAATATTTATGTAAATTGGTTTATAGACTAACTCATTATTATATTTTAAATAAATAAACCTTAATAATTAAATGTATGGAAAAAATATTATATATTCAATTTATCAAAATCACATGATTTTTTTAATGATATTATAGAGGTTAGTTCAATATATTATTCTGATAGATTTTGGGGATACTCAGTTAGAAAATGAACATAATTGGTAAAAGGTACTGGAAACTCTTATTTTTAATATTATGGTACAACTTGAACAAGTATTCATAAATTTTTTTAAATAGTGTGAAGGTACTTTAATCTCAAATTACATTATTTACATTATACAAGTAATGATAATGAATAGAGTATTGACGATTAATATTATTTTAATTTCATACAATTGTGATTTCATCCCAAGAATATTATTCTAATATAAGTTTATCTTCAAACAATATTCCATATATATAGACTAATGAATATTATATATTTTTTAATATAAAAAAATTAAGTACCCCATAAAAAAAATTTATTTATAACTATTTTTCAAAATATATCTTTAAAATTAAAGGAAAATCAATGGAAACAATAAATAAATTTTATTGAATTATCTTAAAGCCACTAAGGATATTAAAATTCATAAGATCAACACAAAATTTTGAAGTCAAACTTCATATCTATAAGAAATAATATCTTATTATTTGAGATAGTGGATACCTACTATAATTTAATAATGATTTTCTCCTAAAGAACATGAGATGGAATGGGAAAAAAAGACTCCAAAAAGATTAGTGGGATCATTTAATCCAAAGAGATATACTACTTAGGATGTAAAAACCATATAGGTGAGTTTATATTCAACCAAGACAGTAATATATTAATATTATAGAATTATAAAATCTAATAGAAAAATTAATTTGAAACAGAATATGTGGTAAATGTTAATATAAAATCATTAATTGATTATGTGTAACAAAATCCTTTATATATTTAGTTAATTTAATCATATTTTTAACTTTAATGACATTTTTTACATAGAAAAAAAATTCAATGCTACAAGACAATATGAACCAAGAATTGTTGAATATTTAATGGTTTATAAAATATATAGGCATAATTTATGAAATAAATAATCACACCAATCATTATTCCAAAATAAATTTTAATATTATTTGAAATAACTTTAACAATAATAATGTAATTAGTAATTTGGGTTTTGAGGAAAAATTTATTTATGGAGACTATATAAAAAATGATTGTTGGACATGTCTGTTATAGTTTGTGACAACATTAAATTATAAAAAGAAGTTCCACTTTTATATATATATACATATGTTTTAAATTAAGAAATTGAAAATATTATACTTATTTTGAATTAAGGAATTTCATGTTTTTAATGTATTTTAGTTTTAGAACTAACATTTTCCCGTAATAGATATACATAAACAATGTTAAACATATATTAAGTATTGTATGATTATTAAGACTATGAAAATTTTCTCTATGAATGAATTGAAGTACCAACTAGGTTATCAGGAATAAGATAAATAGATATAGTTATATAGAGAAATATAGATTATATCCATGTTTATATTCTATTATGGCAATAAAAATACCAGATGGAAAATTTCAACACTAAATTGTTTCCCATGAAAAATTGAATAAAATATGCCTTAAAAGGGATGGCTTTTATAATAGTATTTGATAATACTGTTAGTAAATTGAAATCTATCTTGAATTCCATGGAATGTATTGAGATTAAATATTTCAAATTTTTATAAAACTGAGAAAAAATATCAAATATACTAGATATAAGTTCCCAAATGTTTAGTTTGAACTTTTAGATAGTACATGAGAAAAGTAGAACTGCATATGTTCATAGAAAATTGAGAAAAGGGAAAAATAGTTATAAATTATATAACAATTACCTTAATTAAAATCTATGTTTCTATATATGATATTGACACTGATGTAATTTATATGCATAATATAACAATAACCAATGGCTTCTCTATTTATCATATATGTATATATTGTAGATGTTTTTCCCACTCAAGAATCAGTTTAGTAGTGATTTGTTTAAATTTTGGTTATAAAAATATTAATATTGTAATTATTATTATGATTAAATCATACTATGGTAATAAAATATATTTCATGAGGCAATGGTACATACATGGGTATATCAATTCTCCAGGGATTTTCATTGTGATGTGAGGTGACATTAAGAATAGATTCTAGGGAGACGTGTTATGAATTCAATAATAATCAATATAGAATAAGGTAGGAAAAAAATATATCTATACGTAGAAAAACCATGTATAACTTGTGGGAACTAACCTGATATTTTCTAATTGCATCCATTTTATGCTGGTGTCTTTTGGAGTAGCTTCCCTAAACAAATATACATTATAATTTCCATTTCCATAATTTTGTAAGATTGTAATATTTAATAGATTTCTCATCACGTATTGATTATTATTCTTTATAACATTAATTGTATAAATTATTTAGAGTGATTGTCACATTGAATTCTCATAACTATTCCCTATTATGGTGAGACCCTTAATGTGATGTTAGTCATATAGTAAACAGAAAACCATGATTAAATTCCATAATTTTACACAAATTATTTTTTATATTTAGGAGTTGGATGATCATAAATGGATAAGGATTTATCTCCTGTTGTTTACTATTTTTTTGTACATTAGCGGGGACTATGAGGATAGAACTTCACATAGGAATGAATCATGGTTGTGGGTCATTGGATAGTTCTTTATAATAACATTTGAAATGATCCTTGGACATAATTTTGTAATTAATCTTTATACAGTCACATACATTGTTGATTTGATTAAATTAAGTTGGCATGTTCTATTTGTGAAGTGGGGAATATTTAAGAAGTCAGCATGCTATCAAATTAATGAATATGTAATGAAATAATTTTTCAATTTTTTTATGAAATTTGATATCATTTTCTATTTATTGAAAAGGAATAGTCTTAAAAAATCCACTATCATGATAATATATTGAAATGTTCATTTTAGATAGTCAATTAATGATATATAAATAATATATTTTGATTAATCTATTATGAAACCTGTTTGATGAAATATACTAAAATGGAATATATTACATAGTGAGTATTTATTTATGATATTTTTTTCATTATGACATTAAATTAATTTCATTGGGGGTCTTGACACATTTGTATGTGATAATGTTTTATATTACACAAGCTTGCCTAATGAAACTAAGAATGTGTCTAAGAGAGGCTTAAATATAATATATCCATGGATCTCAATTAAATTTTATTTGAATTTTTAGAAGGATGAAATAATATTTTTAAGTCTGAAGAAAAATATTAATTCAGCATTTGATGATTGTAAACATTCAGTCACCGGTTATATTCTAGTCACTAAATATATGCTATTTGGATAATAAATATATATTATTTATACAAGTCTATTAAATATAATATTTATTTATTTATCTTTATTTTTAACTAGTTATTAAATAATATTTAATTATTATTATATTTTTTTTAATGAAAATATTAACATAAATATTTATTCACAATATTTTGAATTTTATATTCATTTTTTTAAAAAAAAATTACAATATGATGATATATATATATATATATATATTTCAATAATATAATTAATATTATAGTTTTAATAAATATAGAGGAAGAAAAATGGATAATGTTAAATTCCTATATAGAAATAAAATGTTTTATTTAAATCTATCTAAATAAATACTGATTTTTTTATTTGAAAAAATGATACTTAATTATTTGTGAGTTATTTCATGCCAACAATATAATAACAACCATAATATTATTACTATTTTATAAAGGGTTTACTTAGAATAAATATTTTTTTAGTGGCTATTATGTAATTACAAATTATTTAACCATAAATATATAAATCCAATTAATATAATTTCTAAGATTTATTTAGAGATTTGTGCATAGAATAACCTCTCTTTAGAAATTTATCTTGAATTTATCATGAAAATATTTAAGAAATAGAGTTGACTTTACACCTACCTTCTATCAGGACATAAAGATTATGAATGTATAATCCCATGAATTCTTTTATAAATTTATTTTCAAATTGGGATTTGTTTAATGGGATGTTTCATAATTAATATAAACTAAGATGTACTGTAATAGTATTAAATTATAAAATATGACATGATTTTCTAAAATCATATTAAACATTTGAGTTCTTTAAGTTATAATATTCATATTTAAATTAAATTACAAATATGATTGTTTATAATAGTTATTATTTATTATTTTGAATTATTTGACACACTTTGAAGAATTATAGTAAATTAAAAATGAAAATTATAATAAAAAATAAATATAAAGAAATACTATGGTAAATTAATAATTAATTTAATAATAATTGTAATTTCAATAAATTCATGTAAGATAATTTTATAAACTATAATTTAATAAATTAAACCAGTTAAAAAATTTCTGGTATCTATATTATTAATGATGATAAAATATATTTATAATATAAAAAATAAATATATTAAAAGAATATGATGACTGAATAAATAAAATATATTAATATTAACACATTATGAGATTTTTAAAAGAATAAAAATTGGTTAATTATAAATTTTAATACATAAAAATATATTTCTTCTTAAAACAAAATTATGTTAAGGTAAACACCCCATATACATATCACGAAAGTGTAAACCAGTTTCCTTAAGTCTATATAAATGTCATGATATAGGTTTGTAAGTTGTGAATATGTAAATTCAATTGTTCTTTTTACTTGTATATGGGTCTTGAATTTTGGATTGTGTTAAAGTAATTTTAAATACCTATTTAAAGTTAATTTCTATTATAAAAATAATTCATAAAGGTAAGAAAATATTTAATTAATGGTCATGCGGTGAGATTGAAAACTCTATAAGGGCTATTATGTTAGAGTAAATTTAAAACCATATTTTAAATCATATTGTAAATTAAAAAACCATTCTCACTTGGTGATAATAATTATCTCATGTAAATTTTAGCTTTAACTATTAGATTTAATCCTTTTATGTTATCTTGTTTCTAAACTGATAACTAAAGATAATCAAATTGTATATATATAAATTCTGAAATACATAAATATTAAATGATGAAAAATAAAATATCAATTTGTAATTGATTCCACATTCATTTTATTCGAGGTGTTATAGTTTCATATAAATCAATGCATATATACACATAATAGAAGCCATAATGATATCAGATCACAACACATTTTTTTACATTAAAGATAATGATTACTAAAATGTTACATTAATGAAAACATAAAAATTTGAAAATGCATTGTAACTCTCCACATGACATGGTACATGTTTCCATCATATTGTATAAGACAACATGAATGCAACCACAAAGAAAGCTTCACATATGGTGTTTTTAGAACATTTTATGGGAATATTAAATGTTTTGGTTGGATAGAAAAATATTTTAATTTGTAGTGGTGTAGTGAATGTTTATTGATGCATATAATTAATATTATAAAATATTTGAAGATAATTTGATATAAAATCAGTTTAATGAAATAGTGGGATATTAATATCAGAAATCACATAGACATCTATATAAATAATATTTTACCCAATATTCAACTCATTGAAAATGATGAATTAATGAATCAGTACCATCATGATTATGAATGATTAATTATAAATGTCTTTTAAATTATAATTCATAAATAAAGTTTACTATATAACGATACATCAATTAATCAGGTTATGATCTATCCTAGTATAGTAATAAATTATTTCGTAGATATAAAAATATGTACCTTAGTTGTTTTTATTGGAATTAATGTTAAAGAAAGGTAGAGTCTATTTTTTGGAACCAACATTTAGTAAAGAGGAATTGATAAATATGAGTTCAAGTCACCATGTGAATTCAGGTAATGGGATATGATATTATACATATATTTTATGATTTATAGGAAAACCCTGATTATAATGGAAACCAATTAGTAAATGTATTATTTATAGTGTTTACAAAAAATAAGTCCAATATATGGTGTTTTTTAAAAAAAAATTCCACTTCAGAATGTATTATCATTGATTGTATATGAGAATTCATGAAATAATTATTTTATTCCTAAAATGTAATATAAATCCACCATTGGAAGTTCTTATAAACAAAATTTGGTTGATAATAAATTATCATTATATATTTAATTCATTTATAGAAAAAATTTATGTTTATAATATTCAATAAAAAGTAAATTTTTTATAAATATTCATATGGAAAGAAATATAATTTTTTAAAATCAATTATATTCCTGATTGAATATTGTGTTTTATAATTTCTTTACAAATTTATATAGTTTCTGAAAAATAGTATAATTCTGTTCATTTAATTTTTTTAAATGACATATTGGTTAAAATTACATCAACTAATAATTACTTTAAATATTTTAATTCTTATTAGATAATGTTTTACACTAATGTTATGTATTTTGAGAAAATATGTTTTAATGGAATGCATAATTAGAAAGTGATGTTATTAAAAATTCTTTTTTAAACTATATCACTTGGAAATCATAAATTTTGAAGATGTATGGGGAGTGAACCCATAGAATAATCGATAAAATTTCATCTAATGTGATATGGGTACCTATATATATATTCAGTTTTTTTGTGGCAATAATGACTTACTCTAATAATTCCATAATTTTATCAAATTTCATATCAAAATGTGTTACTCTTAAATTAATTTTAATATGGTAGTTGGTATTCCAAAAAGGTAGAATCTTGATTTTATTTGGATTTAAAGAATTTTTTTACTAGAAATATATCCATATTTTCTTAAGATGTTATTCTGAAAGCCCTATTTTACATTATACACTATTTATATAAGATTTTTTTCCCTAAAACAGTCGTTAAATTTAAGTAATTATCAAATGATCCAATGAATAAATTATAAATGAATAATTAGTTGATTTAATGGGAAATTTTTTGAATATATTAACTCATTTTCCTAAATCGAAATTACCCATTTTTTAAAACCCTTTATGAGTTATTTATCATCTTATTCATTCAAAAAAATTCATAGTGAATAAGGATGATATTTAACTATAGAAAGGCATATAATCCAATAGTAGGGAGTAATATTAAAAGAAGAAAACATATTTTAAATAATATATTAGTTTATATTTAAGAATCTAATTTTTGTGGAAATTTGAATATTTTTTAGAAATGAACATTTTTTATAATTGTATGATATGTTAATGGTTGTCCTAATTGATGAAAACTCTAAACTGAAACAATACTCAAATGTAATAATGTTAAAACCTTATCATAAATCAGTTCATTTTTCATTGTTTATGTCACGTGGAATTATAATTCATATCGAAGTATTAATTTATATGATTGTAGATATTAATGTTATTTGGTGATCATTGTTAAATTTTATCAGAATTTTATATATTATATATTAAGGTAATAGTAGGAATAGTTTATTTTTATTATAGATAACTTTTGATATGATGAACTATTTGTTACATTTTCAAGTAATTTAATGATTACACTATAATATTATTATTGGTTTTTTATATTTCAAATTAATTTCATTGGATAATACTATTATTGTTAATTTTTATATTAATTTTTATATTAATTTTTATCATGTACATGTTTCATTTTTTTTAAAAGCAGTTACATCAATTTGTCTCCAAATTCATGACCGAAAATGAATTTTTTAAAATCAAGAGCAACAATACAGACATAATGTGTAAAGAGATTACACCACCAGAGATTCAAGGGAATAAAATCCACGATTTAGGGGAATGAAACAAGAAATAGAACAACACCATTAGTCAACACCATCATTAGTTTTCACAGTAATTTTAGGAAGACCAAGACTCCAATGCAAGATTTGAAATCATCACGACCTCCAAGTGTGAGTGCACCCAACAGAACAATTATTTCAATGTCATTCAATCCCATACAGAAAGCCTCCCTTCTCTCGTCACTATTATGCATTTACAATGATGCAATGTATAGTTAAGTCATAGGATTCATTATGAAATATAATGTTTCTCAAATAGAGGTGAAAATGAAATTATATGTATAATATTAGTTAAAAGTGATTATTAACTATGATATTATGTTATATAACTCATTATAAATGATTTCAAAAAATTTCAATAGTGAGTGGAATTAAATATTATAATAAAACAATTTATTTATGATGGTTGATTGTAACAACCCGTGAATATCAATTTATTGTATTAAAAGTATTACTTATTATTTTTATGGTTTCATAAGTATGATAAATTAATATATTTTTTAATCGTTAGTATCTTTCCAAAAATTAAAAAGTCTTAAAAAACACAATAAATTTTAAATTAATGTAATTTAAAATATTCATATTTGAAATTATAATATGAAGATGAATGTTTATAATATAAATGATTATTTAGTTGGAATTTAAAATACTTACGACATATTATAGTAAAATATTAAACATAAATTTTATCAATAATTAAATATGAAGAAGGCATTTTGTAAATTGATTTTAATTTTAATACTAAAAGCATTTGAAATATAATTATCTATTAGAATATTACTAACTATGAATTTAAAAATACTAATTGTTGGATAATAATTATATTATGTAAAATATTAATTTTAAATATATTAAAATTATGTGTAAGTTACAGAAGAAATATATTAGTAATACATTAATATTCATCAAATGGAATATATTAATATCAACATATTATAATATTTATCAAAAAATTAGAATTAATTAATTATAAAATTTAAAACATAATATATTAATAATTTTAAAAATAAATATATTTAATGTTAAATACCCTACCTTAATCTATTATAATGGTATAGGAGTGGGTTTAATGACACATAAAAGTCGTTTTCCAGAATTAGAATCCACATAGGGATTGATTCGGTCATTGCTCGAACCTGCATAAGGGTATCAGCTCCGAGATTTCATAAATATAATGTTTAATACCTATTGAATAGTATTTTATAATATATATATATATATATATATATATAATTTAATGTTAATATCCAATTCACATAAAGACTTTATGGATAAATTCAATACTATATAAGGGTAATATTTCTTGGATGAATAGTTAATTAATTTAAATATCCATGTAACATTTAACATGATTTTTAGGTAAAGGTAATTCCTATCTCTCATAATGGAAACCATGAACTCATAGATTTGAACCTATAGAATCTTCTACTTCCTAGAAAAACCTATATAAAATTGAATGTCATGTATATATACATTACGGTATAAAAAATATTTAGATGATGAAAAATTAATTAATAATCGATAAACAATGCAATAACGAACTTCTTGAAGGTGCATTTGTTTTAGATAAAACCATATAATATATATATACATATTTCATAATTATAAAATCTATATACATAAAATTTTAGGTGAAAATGAATATAAATATTAATAAAATGTGATATTAATTTAGATATTAACATTTATAAAACCTTATTTTATCTATCCAGAAGACCTAGTAATAATTTAATTCTTTTCCTACATTCCAACAAGAACTGACCACCATGAAAGATTCATGTTTGGAGTTAATAGAATATATTATTTGACAATTAAATGATCTAGTTTTATAGAACGATAGAGTAATATTTACTATTTTTAGGCTTTTATAAATGGGAAATTGGGGTTTCTTCACTACAAATAAGAATCTCTTCCATAGGTGTGTTTTTTAAAGTAATATAATAGAAATAAATATTTTTTCATACAATTTTACCTTCTCGAAGGATAATTTCATTGGTTAATTCTTAGTTAGTGAAATAATTAAGGTTAGGCGATATACATTTAAAATTCTATTTTATGATTTGCTGAAAACCCCATCATTTTAAGGGACACCATTTTCATTGTTTTTATTTTAATTTTTACCATAAAATCTATGAAATCTATTTTATTTTTAAAAAATGAATTTTAGGTATAATTATTATAATTATTATATGAGAAATTATGAAAAAATTAGTTTAAATTTAAAATTTTATAAAACTCCAAATTTTGAAATTTTTATAAAAAAGTGCTTTATATTAAAATTTAATTTTCCTCATTGGTTTGACTTATTCATATATATCAATCATGTTTTAAATATTTCCCTGCGAAATAATATACTCTAGGTATATTCATCCAAAATTCATGTGTACTATTTAAAATCATTTTATTTTTTATGTCATTAATTAAACATTTTATAAAATTGTTGTTTTTATGAATTTATGTTTTTTAAAAATACTTATAATAAATTATTGATTGAATTTAAGAAAAATACATATTGGGTTATTTTTCATAAAATAGCAAAAAGATATTGTATTTTCATTCTTGGAAATATTTTTACTGAATTATTGTTGATATAGAAAATAAATGTTCAAAAAATTTCATAATGGGTAGTGCATTCTACTAAATAGGTTTTTTTAAATTAGGAACTCATGCATTATAAATGATCAAAAGGGATGGGTATAGAATCCATGTCAACATGGGGATTTTTCATGTAATGTGAAGGGTTGACACTATATAGCCCCTCACTTTTGTAGGTGTCTACATGATTTATTCTAAGCTACATGAATATCATTGTATTTAGTATTATACATTTAATATTATAATATTTATTTTCATGTATACATTGGTAATTCTAAATGAATGAATATGTATTTTAATAGTAATTGGAATGATCGATATATAATTATGTTTCATATCTATGAATCACTATCAATGATCCTTAATAGTCCACATGTCTATTATGGAATCATATTCCTTGATATTTTTAATATTTTTAATTAGGTGTTTGTTACACCAACTTTACAATTATGGTTTCCCAATGCATATCCTTGTCTTATATCAAAAATAAAGAGTATAAGGTATTTTAAATTCTATAACATACACACTATGACATGTTAGAGAGTTTACTATGACATGTTTTTCTGAATACTATCCTAATATGATATTTATGAAAAAATATCACATATATATTCCTATAGAATGATAACCATCCATCTCCAAAATATCTATTCTAAAAGAAAGAAAAATGTGAATGTTAATTAATGTTGTTGTTCTCTTCAACTCTGAAATAATATAATCATCTTATGGTAGGGTTCTATTTTCAGTCAAAGTGGACCGTTAAATTTATATTATACCGGGAGATTGTATAATATATAGTACCGTTAAATCCCAATTTTATATTCACAAACTACATGTTGCCTTTTATTCTCCTGAATTCATCATGTGATAGAATTATTCAATATTTGTTTAACATTGTGTATCTCCTTCGTACAATTAAGCGATTTTAGATTTTTTTAATACCAAAAACATGTTACTCTAATACGATATTTAATACAGTAATTTTAATAAAATGTAGAATCCAAATTATTATAAAATGGGATCGGGATTTTTAATTTAACATATTTTAAAATGTATATTCTTTTGAAGAAAATTATATGTTAAATATCTTAATTGATATGAAAGACTGAACCAAAAAACCACTATATATTTCATTAGGATATTTTTTTATGTACAAACATTATACTATAAACAGTAATTTAGAAGGTACAAATAGAGGTCACTATAATAAAAAATAAATGCATAATGAAAAGTATTTTCCATATTTAATATGATTATGGGGATAAAATTCAATATTCATAGTTAAATAACTAAATAGGTCATTTTATACATAATTTGTTTCATAATATTTATTTTTTATGGGCTTTGTGTTGTTATTCTACGAACCTAGATATATTTTGGTAAAATTATGATAAACTATATTGAAAATATTAATAATATATTAATAATAAAATTAATAATTATTAGGAAATGATTAACAATTATTTTTTTTAATTTCCAAAGCACATTATGGGAAATTGATAGCCATGAATGTAAACATTACAAAGCATTGAGTATCGTAGGATATGGATGAACCACTAAAATATAATTTAATCATATTAGAAACACTATCCTTTTAAAATTACCAAAGGAGACAATTTACCATAGTAGCCAAGTCATACATTATAATATTTTGAAACCAATAAGCCATCTTGTCCCATGTTTGGATGTACTCCCCTTTTTTTATCATAGTATGAATTTATGGTATTTTTCAAAAATGTTGTTTTTATGTAAGTAGTGTTAGATATTATTTTACCTATATTTAATCATTTTGGACATTATCTCAATATCAAAGTGGATTAAAATGATATAAATTTTTCCCAATATATATATATATATATATGGATTTAAACTACTCATTTAAAAATAATAGATTCAATATTGAGAAGTAATGTATGTCTTTTTGGAATTGTAGTAATATTTTATTCCTACATGATATATTTGTTTTTAATTTTTATTATATAATTATTCCAATGGTGGATATTAGGTTATAATTTTTTTGAATTATTTTTTATTAAGTAATCAATTAATATTATCAAAAACAATAACATTGATTATTTTGATATAAATATAATTTATATACTTTTTTTCTCTAAACATCATTTTTAATAAATTATGTGCATTAGTATTTAAATTATTTTTCCTTATCCTTCAAAATATTATTTGATAAAATTATTATCATCTATTTAATTAAAATACCAAAATTATTGAATTGGTATGTTTCATTTTTATTTATAAATCTATGTTATAATGGGTAATGAAATACTTACCGTGGAAAAAGTAAATTGTTTAAAACATAAACAATGGATAAAAGCCTTGAAATAATCTACTTTTTTCTAAAAATGATTTGTGAAATTATTTTATTGACAAAAAATAATTCAATCCCTATTATTTGCATATTTTTTAAGAACTTTCATAAATGTAGTCCTTTTATTTCCATAATTCCACTCACCACATTTAATCAAAATGACATTTTGACCACCCTAACTATGTTCACACTAAAATCCAAATACATGGACCCAAAATCCACCCAAATCCCTTCACTAAATTCCTAAGTCACCCAATAGGTTTTTGTATTCTTAGTGAAGCACTGCCTTTTATGTACCAACTATCAGACCCACTAAAACAATGGCCTGATCCGGGTTACCATATGACCTTAAGCATGCCTCCCCATACACTAGAAGATGGAAACTAGTAGCTATTTTTGAATGGTGGTATATTGGGGTGAGTATAACCATTCTATTAATAAGAAAAATTATTCATAAATTATTGAAAGATGTGGAATATAATAATTGTAAGTGTAAATCAAAAATAAATGAATGAATAACCAGTCCAAATCAAAATAAACAAATAATTCATGAATGTGTAATGATATAAGTACATGAAATATATATAGAAGAGGTAATCAAATATATAAGACTAAAGTAACACAATGGATAAATAAATAAAATCATAATATGCTGAATGGTGGCCCGAGTGTATGCTCAACCACTACTCCCATGATCCCATGGATAGTCCTAGTCTAGAATAGAAAAAAAAATATAGTGAATAAACTATGTTCTAAACTCCAATAATAATGCCTCTCTGGGTACCCAACAATGGAACAAATCTGGTGTTTGGTAAACATTATAGGACACCGCCAAGGGTTTTTAATTTAATCTATTCCATAAATAAAAAAATTAGTAGTGTGGAGGTATAATAAGTAAATAAATGAATAAATAAATATAACCCTGTCAGGCTCAGTTTACAAAAAGGAATCCTAACTAATAATACTTGCTTTAGACAGTTCCATAATGTCCCTGAATAAATATTACTACATATATTTTTATATATGTATTTATATGAATTGTATATATTCAGGAACATATTAAAATATATACTAATACATAATACTATCTAGAACCCAATGATTATCCAGGGAATCCATATATAATAACAGTAATATATTTATGAATTTATAAGGATTATAATGATACTCTAATTGATTAAAAATGGGTACATGCTCAAACATATGAACATTCGATACGTCGATTCCTTCATGAAAATACACATAAAATATCTGAAACATAATTTTAAACATCAAGAAATGTAAGGATCATAATCAAAATCATAGTTTATACATTAAGGAAATTTGATAATGTAATATCCAATAAAAGGCTCACATACAAAATATCACATAATTTATCCATGAAACTTCATTATTAGGTGAAATTCCATGTCCAACATCCTAGATGATGGCATAATTTGAGGCATCATGTACTATAACCCTCTATGAGGCCTCTCTGCAATAATCATGTATAATATAAGATGAATTTTAACTAATAAACCTAATTGAGGACTCTCTAAAATAATTTTCCACAACGTAATCTCACTCAAACTATAAAGCATCAATCAAGATGTTCCTTTAATATTATCCCCATATTTCTCAAGATGTTATGATATTTCTTTCACCAATGATCCCATATGATGTATTCTTAATCGAGTATCCATAGTTTGCATAAGGAAAATATATATGAGATGAGGATGTCCGCATTAAATTATTTAAAATGGATAATATAATCCATTCATGTCATAATTTATTTAATGCATTAAATTAACATGTTGATCAATGTATATGGTGAACCCTTTCTATAAAACAATAAATTTGTTTCAGGTTTTCTATCATATCAAGAGAGGATCTACATGGTATAATATAATTAATGTTAATAAGCTATGTGGGCCATCATGACCACTTAAAATTCATTTAATTATATTCAGAATGAGGCATGTCGACAAATTACAAAGGGTTATTTTAATTCCAAGGCTATAACATATTGTCAGGACACATAAATTCCGCACTAAATGGGTGTGTTTTGAGACAATATAGACATTACTCAATGGTTCATTAAGGTGAATATGAAATAACTATATTAATACAATATCACATTACATAGTTGATTACATATATAAATGGGAATGCTTGTAATATATGGAACACAAAATAATGAAATACTTTATAAAAAATGAAACACAAATGGAATGGAAATTAGGCCACTAATAACATTATTATGGAGATTTACTCATCAATTATCAGGACTTGAAGATATCGAGAATGATTATAAATGTATAAATCTTCAAACACCCTATAATTTTTCAAATGATCTCACTAATTTGTAACAAAAATGTCAAAAATATAAAGTGATAAAAAAGACTAGATGATTCTTAGACTAGGAAATGGCCTTCCAATGCATTAAAGAGGGATAAATTAGAAAAAAAATAGTGGAATCATTTACATAGAATATGGAGGAATATGATGAGTGAATGGGAAAGGCTTCTAGAAGAATACATGAGTAAATTAGAAGAAACCCCATTACGTACTTAAGGGGAACATATTTATTTTTTCATTATAATGAGTCACATGGTTTGGGCACATGGTTTGGATATCTACACACTAAACGTTATGTACTACTATACATTTGGATACCCCCTAACATAGCTTGGAACATAGGTTGAAATACCATGCCCTACCCCTGCTCTAACCTCTATAATTGTTTGGTGGAAATCAATATATCCATGCACCCATACTTTTACAATTTTCTAAATAATGGTTATAATTTTTAGGGAATTATTTTTTATTAGGATGGTTATTCCTAATCATGAACTAACTATAAATAACATCATTCTTCATTTGAAAATGATTTTTCAAACCATGTGTCTTTTGAGAATGAACTGAACCCCCAAGACACCTCTTGGGTATTAAACCCATATTAGAACATCACATTTATGAGATCCAACTCCATAAATTAATTTATGGGTTTCAATACAACATAAAAATGAAAAAAATATATTAAAAGATAAAATTCTTATTGATTTTTCAATCCAGCCTTAAATATGAGTTGTCCTAACCAACCCACCTTTGCACATTTCCTAAAAAAATATCCATGAGGAATAAAAAATATAATTTATCCTACCTAGTTTGTGGAATTTTTTTTCAATTGGACACATTCTGTTTCTGATGTTGTATGCACAAATAAGCTGTCCTTTAAAAACATGGTATTCAGGTATATAATATATAAGAAAATAGTCATATAAAAAATCGAATAACCACAATATTGGTTACATATGTCCACATCACATGATTCTTGATCACATCATGCCTTGTTTCCTCATCCACCATGTGTAACTCCCCATTTTAGGATCAATAATTCCACCACCAATTCAAATCCATGGTATACTACCATTGATTTTTACTATTGAAAATTTTCCCTATCATAATAATGATTCTCCTAGAATGAATATTATCTTCAGAATCCTAGTGGCATGTGAGGTATCTATTCTTATTCATATATTATATTGATATGGTTAAATCCCAATCAACCTTTATTTAACTCAATATTGAATCTTTTCCTTGAATATCCCAGATGAATCTTACACTGAACTCATCTTCTCTAATGATGTATTTAAAGTTCTTCTTCGCCATCTAGATTGAACTACCAGGAAAATGCAAGTCGAACAATAATATAATACTCTTATCAAAAGATCCCATCAGTAACATCTAATGCATGAAAAAATCGGATTCCAATACCTTAATTTTATGGTCAGGGAAAGGATGACACTGCCCCATCATAACCAACGTGATATCATGATATGAAATATTCTCATTATTGAACTACGTGTACTCTAAGATATTATTTAAAATTTCAATAGAAATGGGAATTTATCCCTCTAGATACATGATCCATTAAAAAATGCTATAATTTATATTAACGAACCCTAAGAATCACATCACGCGATGATGTGTGAATATGTACTGCTATAGGATAACCACCTTATGAAACACTAAACATGAGTTTCCTACTAAAGTAACATATATTTGGCGTCCTTTAAGCATTATTAATAATTCTCTCCCATGAAATAATAAAATTAATCCATATTGATCTACAGAAAAATAGTTATCTTAAAAAATGAGTTTGTATTTGTCGAAATGATCACTTCACCTTATATCAATGTGTAACTATAATAATTATAAAAAACTGATGTATTATCCCATATATTAGAAATTTTTAATGGTTTGGTATTGGACCAATAATATTTTTGTAATATTACCCTGCAGAACCAAATGAATTACTAACCCACCAAACTACTGGATCTATTATTTATGATAATTTGGAATCTATTATCTTGAATTGATGTATACTCAATCATGGGTTTCAAAATGAATCATAATTTATATGACATAAAAGATCGAATCAACAAGATAATCAGCTTCTAGATGTTTTTTTCCTAATTCAGGTTATTGTTTTAGGTCATGTTCCCCCTCTATATGAGGCATCATTTTTCAATACCATCATAATGGTTCACACCCTATAAGTGTCTTATTCATAATTTTACTATAATTAGAAAACCATTAGGCAACACACAATTCATCCACAACTGAACTTGGGATACAAATGGGTCCAAAATGCATATGTGAAGTGCTAACATGAGAATTTAAGAACCAACCACATATAAAGATGTGAGAACACGATCACATTTTGAAATATGCATGAAATTCATACAAAATTATATTCATTATTATAATCATTACATAGAAAAAAATCCAAAACCTACCCAAATTAGTAGTGTTACAATACACACTTATTTTAATAATGTCTGCTTGAATCCATAGGACAACTCATTTTCTGATTAGAATTATGATTCTACAAAGATCATATTAATCCCTTAATAACCATGTCACTCTACTCTGATGTTGACTAGTGAATGAAAACTTTATGCACTTATAAATATTTATAATAAATCCTAAAACCACATGGTGTTGTGTACAATGTAAACTTTTCACTAAAAATATATGGATTTAACTGCATAATTTGTTAACTTAATCGAAATTATGTGTTGAAATATTGGGTACAATAGCATTATAATAGTATAAACAGCTGTACACTTTACTTGAATTTTCAGCATACAAATGGATCATCACAAATTCATGTTATCTATATGATAATTAAAAGGTTGATGCCACCAATGTAATGCACCATTAGGAAATAAAAAAGGCTATATGAATAACAAAATTGATGAACATACTTCATTCATGTCTAACAAAAAAAACAGATCATTAAATTTTTTCCAAATCCCTAAAAAGGAATAAAAATAACATGAATAACAACATTACCCTAATGTAATTTTATAAATGATGATTCTTAATTAGGATATTCAGTATCTATAGCAAACATTACATCTGAATAATGAATTTATGTATTTAACAAAGATAATTTACCTGAGAGGAAACTTCCTTAATAGAGATATCATCCTATGAAAGCATATATTTTTTTCCTTATAACAAGGTCATGCCAGGGAGGTATATAATCATATTGGTCAAACATCTATGCTCCCTCTAGATGAAAAATTTCAACTGAGGCCTATGGGAAACATCCATATACCAATCCAAGGTAACATTTGAATACAACATTTAATTGAGGGTTGAAGCTAGATAACCAAATTAAAGATTCAATTTTATTCCATTTACTTGATGTTTATTTATTATGTCACATAATACAACTAGTTTATAATCAATGTCATGTACCGATTAAAAAAAAAGAGATTGTGTAAAGATAATTATTTATCTACCACCATGTATCATAATTAGGAAATTATCTCATAATATAATTGTAAAAAATTAATCATTATTTATTTACATTGAAATTTTCAAAAATTGCATAGCTAAAGAAAAATTCAATTCCATGCTATCGAGGGAAAATAATTTTCATTTTAATTGGTATTTTAATTGATGAAATCCTCATGCAAAATAATGCTCAAAAGTAGATAAACAGTTTGTTATCATGAAAATCGATATATTTTTTAAGATTCCACCATAAATTTATATAAAAAAATTATATGTGTCTGTTAATCCCTTAAATATATATATTATAGCATCAGTATACAACTTGGCATAAAAAATTAACTAATAAATGATAAGGGAGATATTTTGGCGTCCCATGAAGCTAATTTGAATTTAGATAATCACAAAACATAAAAGTTAAATTATTAAAATTTACAAACCTAATTAATGGGTTAATATTATAATAAACATTCCCCAACTAACCTATTTTGTCCTAGTTATGAATTTGAGGATTTATTGTATAAGAGAAATTATCTAATAGACCAACTTGGGTCTAGTTTTGAATTTATAGATTTTGTCATGCTGGTTGTCACACCCATGTTATAGAGTTATATTCCATTACAAAATTACATTTTATATCATTATTTATTATGATTTATAGATTTTTAATCCGTTATATATATATATATATAATGGTTCAATTTTATTAATTACTATTACCACATTATAATGGAACCATACTTTATAACATTTAATTGGTATTCTAATAACGATAACTAGGATTTTAACATTGGTGTCAATATATAACAATTTATTGTGTAATTGTTTCAATATATGTATTACCCATTACAATTTTTAAAGGCCACAAAAATTTAAAAATTGTTTGTGTAACCCTATTCATCACAACCACAATTTATTCGTTCCATACTACTAATGGTCCCTAGCTCAAACATGTCATGATATGTCACTTACGGTTCAACCATTATGCTATATAGGAAAAACCATTTTGGTTTGTATAGAAACATTAAGAACAAAAAATATATCAAAATTATTAAAATCATACTATATCAAATTATTGAATAAGAGTATTCATTGTAGGATAATATGTATGGGGAAGACATATGTAATCATATAAAAAGTCACCCAATAATGTTATATGTGCAAGAAAGATATTTTTTTTACACATTCATGGAATATAGATGGGCATGATATTTATTACAAAAACATTGTATACATATAAAAATTCATAATAATTTGGAATGGAACAACATTAATTTATTATGTGGTGATGAAATGAAATATACATGAAATAGAAAATTCATGGAATGGGATTCTACATGTCCCTAAAATGGTGCATGTTGAAACAATTAATTTCAATAGTCAGAAAAGTGTAAAAATACATAAATTAGTAACCATTGGAGCTAAAAAATCACCGATGGTGAAATAATAATCAGTTTTAATAATTGATTATTATGAAAAATAGTCTATTCCTTGATAACGTGATCTTTCCCTCATTTATGGGTTTCCTTAACCTAGAAACATGCAATTTCCCAAGATCCAACACATTATTAGCCTCATATCTATGATCATAATGTATTAATACAATGTAAAAAATGTTTCTAATACAATATTTTAACATCATGAATGAGGAGACACTGAAATGGAGAACTGACCGGGTTAACTGCATGGCCCAAAAAATTCCTACCCATGAGATAGGGGTTTCTAGTTAGAAGAGAAGGCCTAAGTGTGGTATATTTTGTAGGATATAACCTCTGAAGTAGTAATAAAAAGAAAAAACCATAAATAAATTAAATAATCCAAATATAATAACTATACATTGAAATCAAGAATAATTGAATGAATGAATGAATATGCCATATACACATAAATATACCATGCATGAACATATTTAAATAGAAATATAGGTTACATACATTGGGTAGGTAAACAAAAATGCACGAATAAACTAACATAAGGGATACTTAAATAAAAGTATCAATCATTAGAATATATCCAAAGTACCATCACAACATATACTCCCATGATCCCTTGTCTAGTCCTATAAAAAAATGGAAAAACATAAAAACACATAGTCTTGGTAAAAACCTATAGTTAGGGTGTTTTTTATGGTACACAGTGATGGTATAAAATACAATAAACTGACCCACCATGTCATACTAGGATAGTTAAAGGACAAGATACTCCAACCACAATCCTTCCTCTAATAGGTTAGGCGATGGAGACAAGATCTCAGAAGGAATAATATATAATGGGTGTCATTTGACTAAAGTGTCTCTACAAACAAACCAATCCATCGTGATAATAATGTGTAGAGGAAAAATAAAAAATATAGTGACATATATAGTATAGAATGAATTTAACAACCTTTATGGAATACTATAAATAGTAATAGTATAAAACCAAAATTTAATACGAAAAAATACACACCAAACCATGAATTAATTCCCTACATGAAAAAAATTATAGATAAATAAATATGTGGGAGCCCAACTTATGATCTCTAACCCTGACCACCATACACCATCAATTATCCTAGGTATCACTATTACCGACCATAATCACCCCTATCTGTCTATTGTATGAATAATACATCACACGTGTAGGAAAATCCCAAGAGTGAGCAATTATTTTCATACCGTTTAGGGATCCCAAAAAATATAAATGTAGTGATGGAAAAAAACAATAATAATTAACTCAATCAAAAGAAAAAGGGAAACGAATCCTAAAAAAAGTATTGATATGTTCTTATTAATAAACCTATATTATAGATAAAGGTAATATACATATAATAGAATATAGAAATTCAATGAGTAATCCTAAAGCTCCAAAACACCATCATGGATGCCCAATATCAAAAAAAATTAATCACCAAAATATTTGCGGAGGGCCCCGATAGTCGCTACTTCACTATGCATCTGAGGTATCCACAAGCCCTATGGAGAACCCACACCCCACCAGAGCTAAAATAATTCGGTTTAACACTATTTAGATTGAGGAATTGATACCATGAAGTGGAGTACCATCTATCACTGTTTAAATAATTTGGTGAACATAGAGCCTAGAACAATAAGGGATTACTATTCCTAACTTCTCTAGGATTGTATTGGGAACCCGTTCCCCAGTGTGACAGGGGATTAAAAACCCAATTATATCTTAAATGATCTTCCCTAATCACTAACATCAGCAAGAATCACCAAGGTATATATATGGAACATTACATTCCCATTTCTATATTTAAATCCTCTATATAAGATCCCATCTAGTTCTATTATGAATGATTATTAGTAGTTGATTCGTGTGTTCCAAAATATGGGTCTAAATAATAGAGATATAGATGGTGGGTATTACTTATAGGGGTATATGGAATGTATGGGGACCAAATGGAATGTGACCCAGCTCCAAATCCTATCCATATCCTCTTTTAGTCACAGATCAGATGCAATTTTATAGTAAAAAATGTATATGGGGACCAAATGGAATATATCATCCATGATGAGATCACCCATGTGAACCTAAACATGCCAAAGTTCATTGGGTCATCCACGTTTACTTGGTTGTGTAACTGCCCATCCTCAGGTTTTGTCTTGTGCCTATGTACTACTAGATTGCATGATAGGTCTTCTCGCATGGGGTCATATAAGTGCATTATTTGAACATGGAAAATCCACTTTAAGATATCATATAGCATGTGAGACCATCCATACACTACATGTGATACTTATATTCCATAAAATTCTAACTGTTGCTTTTGGGTGGAGAAATGTGTTTTGTGATGTAATGCCCCGACCCTAGTTACACAGTGTTGGTGCATTATTACATAACATTAGAATGATCACATGTAAATAATTTCCCGAAAGACCGATCATTTTATTATTTTTGGAAACAATATTCATACATAAGTTAAACATTACAACATGAAAAGAAATAAAACACTAATTTATTCCATTAGACACATCCATGTCTCCTAGATTAAGCCTACAAGTCACTCATAATTAACTTCATCATATCCTAGGAAAATGAAACATATGAAAGGGGTGAGTTCAAAAGCTCAATAAGAGTAAGCAATACAACATATGATAACATAAATATTAATCATGTTGAATAACTGAAAACACATGCCATACCAGTAATAAACATGAAAACTTTTATGGAAGGAATGTGATTTTAGTAAATAATACCATAACAAAAAATAATCATGGGCATTCTTCTAGTCGAATGACCACATTAACTATCAATATTATTTTCGTAATGAGGGAATTTATAATGCCAGAAATTCTGAAACATTTTTTCAAGGCCTTGGCCAAGATGCCTAAAAATGATTTAGGCATCGGCCAAACCCATATATCAAATTGGGAATGGCCTCTACGAATTCCATGTCTAGTTGCCTCATGAGACCTACCAGTGCATCGAGGAGATATAGTGGGCTCCACACGTCACTTACTAAGTACAATACATTCCTCGTGAAAATGTTGAAATATAATATTATCATTATTATTAAAACTAGAATACGAAATGTTGATAATTTAACCATAAACCATTAATGGTATAAAAATAACACGTCCACAGTCAAACAGATCACCATACATTTAATACAATATGTAAGATTGGTATCATTATGAATATACTTCAAAAAATTATAAAATCATTCAAAGGATGTTGACATTGATGAAATCAAAATTATTTGAGGGAAATATCTCTTTATTTTTTTTAAAATCATTTAAAGGTACATAATTATAATAGAAAAAATTTATTTTAAAAATATTCATATAAGATTTTATGGGATTCTTTGACTATTTAATAACGATGGAGAATAACTGCACCAACATTATAAGTTAAAAAAAGACATTTTTACCATAATTTTGTCGAAAAGGTCATAAAGTACCATGTTTGGAAAACGACTGAAAGATTCATTTCATAACTAATATGTTAAAATAAGGGAATAAATGACACAACCCCATTGTCTGATAAATAGTGAAAATGTTTTGAAATACATTTTTATGAAAAATGGTTGTGGATGATAAAGAGGTCCCAATAGATTCATATGTAAAAACAACCTTTGATAATAAAGAAGTTGTAGAATGAACCCTTACCTTGTACTTTTCCTTAGTCATGGGTAAGTTAACCAACTCTATAATGGTTAAATAATTGTTATTAAATTACTCGAGAAATATATTCATTATTATGATATCATATATGATCTTCTAATATTTATTTGTTAATAATATTTTTGTATTATCATCATTTTGGGTGTTAACTGATTCATTTTCCATTATATGATCTGTTACGTAAGAAATGTTTGTTATTGATAGGATTTATCTTATTCATTTTCAGAATGATATTATGTATTTACACATTAATTTTAATCATCAATTAAAAATTATTCTTGAATGGATATGATGGGAAATGAATCTCATCGTGTTCGTGGAGACGGTAATCTGTACGTACGCACAGACGACAATATCATTCTTTTGTTATTAAAATAATATATAATTGGATGGTATATCATATATAAAGAATAAATATAATGATATATTTATTATTTACATCAATAATTCATCATTATTATATGCATCCAATAATAATGTATTGAATAATAACTACACCACGATGTGGAGACGGTAAGCCGTACGTACGCACGTATGGTGACATGTCATTCAAAGACTTGATAGAATATTGAATATGGTTGTACAATATTTATAATAGAATAACAATTTATATTATATACTAGATTACTTATTTTATAATGGAAATAACAAAGAAATAGGATGTGGAAGAAGAAAGGTACTTGAAAGAGCTGATGAAATATTTATCTCTTCTTCGTGTTCTTCCTTTTGATTTGATCAAAATGGATCCTTAGAATGGATTTTTGACTAAAGTAAGGACTATAGGTTAAAAAGGAGGATAGTTGAAAGGATATTACGGTAGGTTTTGGCCAAGTCAAATGTCTTTAAAGGAGGGAATTTGAGAGAAGGTGAAGTGCCCTTTTATAAGAGGGGTGGTGGCCACCTTAGGAAAAGATTGAAATATTATTTTATAATATAATAATTTTCTATTTATAATGGCTACAAATGAATTATTTAATGTCTAAGGTGGGTATAGGTTGAAAACCACAAAACCAATAGGTTTTAGATAGGTTTGAGTCACTATATTAACCTTATCTTCTAGATTTAACTCTTAGTAAAATTGTTTGACATTTACCATGTCTATTTTTATTTTTATATTATATGGTTAATAAACTAACAATAAACTTCCAGGAGATCCCCAAGTGGTTCATTATTGACATAAATAATAGTATATAAGCCTGTTGGATGATACTTATATTTTTAGGAATAGAATACCAATTAATAATATAATAGTTTTTTTAAAAACTCTTTTTTGTTGATTTTGGAACTATTTGTTATTTTGATTTTTATAAATTACTAACAGCATAATTACTTCATAAAAATTCATTTAATCAACTCTAACCTGTAATATTAACCTATAATATTAGTTTAATTCATAAAAATACTAAAATTATATTTATTTGGGTATTTATAATATCAATTATTCTTATATTTCTTTAATAAGGTAATTATTGTATCATTATTTTTTCATAAATAAATTAAATTTTATAATGTCTAAAAATTATAAATAAAATAGGATTATATAAGAAATATTTTTATCTTTTTTATTAATATTTATAGTCAATGAAATATCATATATAACCTTATGTAAAAATTCTTTTACTAAAAGATATATGTTTAAGTTAATTTTGTATTTACTTTATCTTAATTAATATAAAGTGTCATTATCACTTACATGTGGCTCCATGGCGTCCCAAAATTGACCAAGGATTCCCATGGTCGGACATGTATCAGCCAATAGAGTCAGAACACGTGTTATAGAAATTTAATACTATTATAATATTAATTTTTACCCTTATTTACTGGATTTACCCTTTAACCACGGTAAATAAAATATTTTCTGAAGTAATTATTCAAAATGTATAAAAATAAATGTTACCTATTATTACAATTTAAACCTCAAAATTATAAATATGGAATCCATTTTTCTATATTCAAAACATAGAGGTGGAAGAAATTAATTTTAAATTAATTCTCGTTGTCAAACCAAAAAGCGTGTTTTTAAGAAATAATAACTATAAAAATATTGACACTTGCTTATGTCAAGTTTAAATGTGAAATAATGTCCAATGAATGAAATTGTATTAAATGGTAGAAATATAACTTAATTATACTTCATAAACACTCAATATTATAAGTTTTCACTATAAATTATTTTGATTAAAAAGTTGTTTTAAATTAAAATTTTATATTTTTTACTATTCATAAAAAGTTGAATGATTTCCAAAAAATACCAAAAATTCACCATAATCTAATTTCAATATTTAGAACCTAAAAATTATATTTATTTTGAATGATAAAATTGATAAAATTTTAAAAATTGTTTATTACTATTCATAATGGATAGTTTGATTGGTCGCGATGTGTTAGAATTTCAAAGTAGCATACAACGCAAGCTATTGGATTATTCAATGGTAAACGTACCGTGGAATCCTTGGGTGTTAAATTCTCCCCTATTTCAAATAATTTCATCCTTGAAATTTCTATAATATTACTACATAAAAATATTCGGGTGGTTCATCATCATAAGTTCCTCGGGTTCCCATGTTGCCTCTCCCATTTTATGGTTTCTCCATAGAACATTTACCTGATGAGTTTCCTGGTTTCTCAACACTTTTTCTCTTGTATAAATAATCTTGATAGTATTTTCGCAATAAAATAGATCTGGTACCAGTTCTAATTCCTCATAGGTGGGTACATGTGTTGAGTCAGACATGTATTTTTTCATCAGTGATACGTGGAACACATCATGAACATTGGAGAGACATAGCGGAATTACCAAATGGTATGCTACAACCCCAATTCGTTCTAGAATTTTGAAAGTTCCGATGTACCTAGGACTCAATATACCTTTCTTAACCAATATTTTAATAACCTTCCATGGAGATACCTTCAAGAATACATGATCTCCTACCTAAAATTCTGAATCCTTCCTTCGGTTATCAGCATAGGTCTTCATCCTACTTTGAGCTACATTGATGTGGGTTTGAATTAGCTTCACCTTTTCCGTCTTTTACTCAACATGTTCTGGGCCTATGAGTTTTCTTTCACCAACATCATCCCAACACATTGGTGTATGGCATCTCTTTTCATATAATGCTTTATATGGTTCCATCTGAATTCTTAAATAGAATATATTTTTATAGGAAAATTCTACTAGAGGTAAATATTGATCTCACATACCTTGAATGTCAAGTGAGCATGATCTAAACATGTGTTCTATGTTTCGAATAGTCCGTTCTGAATATCCATCAGTTTGAGGGTGGAAGGCAGTTCTCAAATGATGTTTAGTATCAAGGTCTTGCAGAAGACTTTTCTAGAATCTTGATGTAAAACGTGGATCACGGTCAGAAAAAATTTATCGGGGTACTCCATGAAGTCATACAACTTCGTTAATATTCATTATAGCTTAACGTTCAAGTGGTAAATCTTCTCTTATATCAAGAAAATGTGATCACTTGGTAATATGATCAACAATGACCCATATTGCATCATTCCTTCTTGGAGTCTTTGGTAGTCCCATGACAAAGTCCATTGTAATATTATCCCATTTCTACTTAGGTATGGGAATAGGATGCATGACTTCTCTAGGCTGTTGCCTTCCAGATTTACCTAGTTTAAAAACCATATTTCTTGATGAGAAATCAGCAATCTCCTTCTTCATGTTGTCCCACCAAAAAATTTCTTTCAAATATCTATACATCTTGGTTCTCACAGGGTGTATAGAGAAATTAGAGCTATGGTAATCAATTAACAATTCTCTTTTCAGATCATGTATATCGAGAACACAAATTCTCATCCCGAATTTCAAAATCCCATCTTCATATACAAAGTTGATCAATCTCCCATCATTAACAGATTTAATCATCTTTTTAAATTCTACATCATCAGCCTAAGAACTTTTTATCATTTCTAGTAAATATGGTTTGGAAACCATTTAAAAACCATTGAAGTTTCACCTACCATGTTTATTCCCATATCCATCATTACTAGAACCATGAAAATAGGACACCTTTCAACTCTCATCTTGTTCAAAACTCCATGATTCTTTCTGCTCAAAGCATCTTCCAACATATTTTCCTTTCTAAGGTTGTAGTGTATTGTGCAATCATAATCCTTGAGTAGTTCAATCCATCTCCATTACCTCGTGTTGAGTTCATTTTGAGAGAAAATATACATCAAACTCTTATGATCAGTATATATCTAAAAATTTTCACCATAGAGATAGTGTCCCCAAATCTTCAATGAAAATATTATAGCTGCAAACTCAAGATCATGAGTAGGATGGTTTTTCTCAGGAATTTTCAGCTGTCATGATGCATAGGCAATAACTCTATCATTCCACAAAAGGACCCAACCAAGTCCTTTCTTTGAGGAATTACTATAAATAACAAACCCATCATTCCCTGATGGTATATTCAAGAAAGGAGCATTGACTAATCTTTTCTTAAATTTTTTGAATCATTCTTCACACACTTTTTTATAAACAAATATAACCCATTTACATGCGATCTTCGTTAATGGGTTAGCCAGTCAGGAAAAATTATGGATGAAACGTCGATAATAAATTGCTAAACCAATAAAATTGCGTAACTCAATTATACTTTTTAGTACTGGCCATTCTTGGATTGATTTTTTCATAGAAGGGTGAACAGATATTCCATAATTTGAGGAAATATGGCCAAGGTAAGAAATCATCTAAAGCCAAAATTCACAGTTGAAAAAAATCATGTTTAATTCATTTCTTCTAAGGGTTTTCAGAATTGTGCGCAAGTGATTTTCATGACTTTCATATCATTTAGAGTATACTAGGATATCATCAATATATTAAAATAAAAAATAATCAAGATATTCTTTGAAAACTCTGTTTATTAGATCCATGAAAAAAAGAGGGTGCATTAGTCATCCCAAAAGGCTTTTCTATAAAATCATAATGCCCGTACCTAGTTTGAAATACTATTTTCGAAATATATTCCATCTTCACACACAACTGAGGGTATCTAGATCGAAGTTCAATCTTGGAAAAATATTGAGCTCCATGAAGATGGTCGAATAAATCATCAATGTGAGGTTGGAGATACTTGTTCTTTGTTGTTATAGCATTGATATCTCGGTAGTCAATGCATAAACTCATATATTCATATTTATTCATAACAAAAAGAACAGGGGCTCTTAATGGAGAAACACTTTGGTAAATAAATCCCTTATTTCTCAATTCCTCTAGTTGTTTCTTCAGTTACCCAAATTCTACAATGGCCATTCTATAAGTGGCCTTCGATATGGGCCTTGAACTTGGAATTAAATCAATGGGAAACTTAATTTCTTGTTTTGGAGGATGTACATGTAAATATTTTGGAAACACAACAACATATTCATACGTAATAGGTACATCCTCTATTTGAACATTATTTTCCTCACCCACAGTTATATTATTCTCTACCTCACCAATAATTGAATTTAGTTGAGCTACTGGGGGTGGATCTAGATAAGAATGAGGTGGTGACGTTTCTGCTCTAATGATAAGGTCTTCTTTATCATCGTCATCAAAAATCATAACCTTCTTCTTCTTAAAATATTTATTTTTCATCATGGTCCAAAAACCAATACGTATCGAGGATTATATCAAATTCAATCATGGTTATGAAGATGAGATCATTAGATAAAGACCATTTATATGACCTAATGGGAAGTGATAAATAAAACATTGTAGCAATGATACTTCCCTTTGGATTTTTAACTGAAAACTCCCATGTTAAATCAAATTGGAAATATCTGACGTTCATAGAAAACTAGGAAGATATGAAACAATGCGATGATCTAGAATCAAATAAAGTGTTGGCTAAACATGAGGAAACCATTAAATTACCTTCCACCATGTCTTTCAGAGCTTCAACCTCATCATTAGTGATCACATATGCTTAGACATGATCCCTTGTCCTTCTGGGAGGTAATATTCCCTGACTCTTAGGACATTCATTTGCATAATGTAGCTTCTCCCCACAATTGTTGCTTTAAATATTAGTAGTGTCTTTTTTTCCAATACAATCACCAGCTAGATGGCATTTCTGTCCACATTTGTAACATACTCCTTTTCATTTTAGACAGGCTACATGGCACTTCCTTCCAAAATTATCACATGGTGGAAATTCAATTCTTTCCTTCTTCCCTATTTCCTTATTTCCTTTCGCAGAGAATTCATCAGATCTCTTATTATATTTCCTTTATTTAAAGTCAAATGACTTAGAGAATTAATTTTTTGTCCTGAGAGCACACGAGACAATTTCTTCGTACGATGAGAAGGATTTTGATACTAATTCTTAATAGAGAAATGGTTTTAACCCATCAATTAAATGATCAATCTTAATTATTTGGTTATGTATAGAATCCTCAGCATGCCTTTCTATCCTTTTAAGGTTAGCTTCATACTTTGTGACATTCTCATCCCCTTTTTGCCTCTGACTAAAAAAATTCCTTTCTATATCCGCTATATGGTGATGAGGAATTTATTTTTCTAGGAAAAGTTCTTTAGAATCCATCCATTGCATACTAGAAACTTCATCATCTTCCTTTGTGTTTTGAATCAATGAACACCATTGATCATCATCTCCAGTGAGGTGATAAACTGTCATGGAAACTATTTCCCTTTCAATACTCCCCAATGAATGAAATATTTTTTTGGAAGAAATTATCCATTGCTTAGCCACTAATGGATTTTTAATCACATTGAATGTTGGTGGTTGTTGCCTCATGAAGCGTTCTAACATTTACCCTCTTCATTGTGGATCAGGGTGCTTCATATGGGTAATGTTACTATTCATAACCTATGTGATTTGTCCCAGTATGGTGATAAAGTGATCATCACTAGTTGCATCACTAGCTCCACTATAATTATCTTGAGTAGGAGGAAAATACCTAAATGGATTACGTGCATTGATACAGTTTCAATTCATTCCAATAGGCGCCATTTCTAAAAAATGGAATAAAGTAGATTAGTTTATGAATTGAAATACATAATTCCAAACTTGTAAAACACTTAACCTAAACTGAACAATTTATGGATATAATCCAAAATTATAAAAATATTAACTTTGTGATTGTATACACTCATAAACCCTTCCTAATGGTTTGTAATGTAAATGAGAATTATCCTAAGAATATCCCCCAGGAATGTCGTAACCAAGAGTGTAGCAAGGCCCATTGTTGTGCAACAGTTCCCATTCGAGTATAGCTCAAAGCGGTGTTTTCGGGTTTTACCCCTAGGTACATATGTACTAGAGCCACCTCTACCTGATTGTATCCAGAAAGGGATGTATAGCTTGGAAAACTCACAAACCCTATATAGTTACAAAATTCTAGGAAGTTCTTCTATACTAATCCTTAATATTTGTCTTAGGGCGATGTGCATTAATCTGAGTTTATCAAAATCAAGTTTCCAAGGTTTGTAATAAACATCCTCTGAAACCAACTCTAACGCCCCGACCCCAGTTACCCATAGTCATAGAATTATTACATAAAATTGGCATGACCACAATGAAATCATGTCCCAAAAGACCGATCAATTTAGTATTATTGGAAACAATATTTATACATAAGTTAAACATTACAACATGAAAAGAAATACAAAACAAATTTATTTCATTAAAAACATATAAGTCTCCAAGATTAAGCCTACAAGTCACTCATAATTAACTTCATCATATCCTGGGAAAATGAAACATAGGAATGCGGTGAGAAAAAATTCCTTGTAAGGTTAAGCAATACAAGAGAAGATAACAGAAATATTATGCATGTAGAATAATTGAAAAGACTTCTCTTTACCAGTAATAAACATGAACACTTTTATGATAGGAATATGAGTTTCATAAATAATTCCTTAATAAAACATAATAATGGGTATTCTACTAGTCGAATGACCACATGAACCAACAGTATTATTTTCAAAATGAGGGAATGTATAATTCAAGATATTTTGAAACATTTTGTGAAGGCCTCAGCAGAGATGTCTAAAAATGATTTAGGCCTCGGACAAAATAATATATCAAATTAGGAAAGGCCTCATCCAATTCCACGCCTACATTTCTCATGATACCTACCATTGCATAGAGGAGCTAAAGCGGGATCCACTCTTCAATTACTAAGTCCAATACATTCTTCATATGAAAAGGTTGAAATATTACATAAACATTCTTATTAAAACTGGCATACGAAATGTCAAAACTTTAACCATAAACCATGAATGGTATAAAAATAACCTTTCCACAGTCAAACATATCACAAAACCTTCAATACAATATGGAATATTTTTATCATAATGAATTGACTTCAAACAAGTATAAAATCCATCAAAGGATGCCGACATTGATGAAATCAAAACTATTTGAGAGAAATATCTCTTTCTTTTTTTGAAATCATTTAAAGATACATAATTATAAAAGAAAACATTTAATTTAAAGATATTTATATAATTTTGTAAGGGAAGAATTGACAATTTTATAATGGCGGAGAATAACCGCACCCAATGTATAATGTTAAAAAAAATACATTATTACCTTAATTTGGTCGAAAAGGTCGTAAAGTACCTTGTTTGGAAAATGATTGAAAGATTCCTTTCATAACATATAAGTTAAAATAAGTGTATAATGACTTTAACCAACTGTTTAGTAAATAGTAATTTTTTTTGAAATACATTTTTACGAAAAATGGATTTGGATGATAAAGAGGTCCTAGTAGATTCTTACGTAAAAACAACCCCGAATAATAATGAGATTGTAGAATTAAGCCTTACCTTGTAATATTCCTTAGTCGATGGTAGGTTAACCTCCTGTATAATGGTGAAATAATTTTTACTAAATTATTCAGTAAAAATATAAATTAAGATAATATTATATATGATCTTCTAATATTTCTTTGTAATAATATTTTAGTATTATGGTTGTTTTGGGTGATAACTGATTTGTTTTCCTTTATATTAATTGTTACATAAGTAATGTTTTTTATAGATAGGATGTAACTTATTCCTATTCAGAATTATATTACATCTTCAAACATTATTTTTAATCAAAAAATGAAAATTATTCTTGAATGGATACGATGACGGATGAATCTCATCTTGTTCGTGGAGACAGTAATCCAAACGTACGCAAGAGCGAAAATATCATTTTTTTTTATATTAAAATAATATATAATTGGATAGAATATCTTATATAATGAATCATTATCATTTTATATTTATTATTTACATCAACTATACAACATTATTATACCCATCCATATATTAATGTAATGAATAACAACAACACCGCGACGTGGAGATGGTAAGTTGTACGTACGCACATATGGTGACATGTCGATGGATAAAATAATGAATATGGTTGTAACATATTTATAACAACATAAAAATATATAGAAGATACTGGTGTTATTATTTTATAATGGAAACAATAATGAAATAGGAAGTGGAAGAAGAATGGAACATGAAAGAGGTGATGAAATTTTTACCTCTTTCTCGGGTTCTTACTTTTGATTTGATCAAAAGGACTCCGTAAGATGTCATTATGACAAATGGAAGGCTTTAGGATGAAGGGAGGAATGTCAGGAAGATATATTTAATGGTTTGGTGGAGCTAAATGGCATTTATGGTGTGAATATGGGTGAAGGGGAAGTGCCCTTTTATAAGATGGGTGAGGGGAACCTTAGGAAAATATTGAAATTGTATTTTATATTAAACTCATTTTAGTTTTCTAATGGCTCAAAAATGAATTATTTAAAATATAAAGTGTTTATGGGTCAAAAAAACACTCAAAATATAGGTTTTAGATAGTTTTGGGTCACTATATTAACCTTATCCTCTAGATTTTATTGTTAGTTAAATAGTTTGACATTTACCATGTCTCTTTGTATTTTTATATTATATGGTTAATAAATATACTATAAACTTATAAGAGAACCCCAAGTAGTTAATTAATGACATATATAATATTTTTTAATCCCTTTGGCAGATCCTTAAATTTTAAGTAACATAATACCAATTAATAATATAATATTTGATTTAAAAACTCTCTAATGTCAATTTTGACACTATTTTGTATTTTTTTTTAAAAATTCATAACAACATTATTACTTAGAAAAAATTACATTTAAAAAACTTTTAAATGTTACATTAATCTATTAAATTAGTGTAATTCATAAAAAGCCTCAAATTAAATTTATTTGGCTATTTATCATATAATTTATTTTAATATTTCATGAATAAGGTAATTATTGTATCATCATTGTGTCATAATTAAATTAAATTATATAAGGTCTAAAAATTATAAATAAAATATCATTATGTATTAAATATTTTTATATTTCTAATGAATATTTATTTTCAAATAGATAACATATATTACCTTATGTAAAAATTGTTTTACAAAAAGATATATGCTTATGTCATTTTTGTATTAACGTTAACTTAAAAAATATAAAGTGTCATTATCACTTACAAGTGGCACCATGGGGTCTCAAAATCGAACCAAGGATGCCAATGGTCGTACATGTATCAAAAAATAATGTTAGGACACATGTTAGTGTAATTTAATAGTATTATAATATTAATTTGTTACCCTTATTTACTGGATTTACCATTTATCCATGGTAAATAAAATATTTTCTGAAGTAATTATTCAAAATGTCTAAAAATAAAAGTTACCTATTTACAAACTTTAGACCTCATGATTCTAAATATGGAATCCATTTTTCTATATTAAAAAAAAGTGGGAAAAATTAATTTAATATTAATTCCCATTTTCAAAACAAAAAAGCGTGCTTTTAATAAATAATAACTATCAAATGATTGACACTAGCTTATTTATAGTTTAATTGTGCAATTATTTCTAATTACCAAAATTGTATTAAATGGTAAAAATATAATCTAATTATACTTAAAAAAACTCAATAGAATAATTTAGAAATACAAATTATTTTGATTAAAAATTATGTTTTTAATAAAAAATGACTATTTTTCACTATTCATCAAAAACTGAATGTTTTCAGAAGAATACAAAAAATTCTCCCAATGATAATTTCTATATTCTAAACATAAAAATGATTTCCATTTTGAAGGAGAATTTTTATAAAATATCAAAAAGTGGTTATTACAATTTATAATGGTTATGTGTTAGAATCTTGATGTTTTGTACAACACAAGCTATTGCATTATTCAAAGGGAAACTTACTGGGGATGCTTGTGATGTTAAATTTGTTGTTAGAACACATGTTATATAGTTTATTTTTTGGTATCAAGTTGAAATTTTTTTCACATTCATCATATTTTTCTTCATTACAAAAAAATCGTATATTTTGGCCACCCTAAATCGGTGGAAACTAGACACATCTGTCGATCCCGGGCCTCTCTTAGTTTAAAATAGGATCCTAATTTTCGGTTGTCGTTCATTGATCCTCCTATGTACCTAGAACACAATCCCTTTATCAATATTGAAAATTAATCTATAGTGTATCACAAAAATATTTATTCATTCCTCAATCCCTCTATAATCCATCTATCCATGAGTCCTTAGTTCCAACACAACATATTTGGGGGTCATTCATGCTCCAACCTACCCCAAAAATTTCAAACTACGATACTTTATTGTAAAAGTGATAAATGAAATGAATAGATATGGGAAAAGAAAATGAAAAAAGTGAATATATAATTGAAAAATAATTATTGGTTAAAAAATAAAAAACATGTATTTCTAATGGTGGTAACATGGGAATGAATGATGGAAATATGTAATTAAAAATATAAAAATAAAAATGATTCATGTGAAAGAAATGGTAAATCACATAGTAATAATAGTAGATAATAGTACATGATAAATTTTTTAATCAAGTCTAGAAAACCAAACTGAAAATCCCTACCTAAAGTATGAATCAATTGCTGGATAAGAATGCAATCACCAGTGATGGAGATGTCCCGCTATCTTCTCTACATCTCGATCCAACTCATTATGATTTTAGTTCATCATCCGATTCTGATTCTCTAATGATGAACACTTTGATCCTCCTATGAAGGGTCATAGGGTTATATGGATAACCCTAGAAAATATCTATAGAAATAATTATAAATAGGAAATTAGGTTAAGGTTATTTAATGTATTATTTATATAATACAATTAATGTACTGAGCTATGGATGCATTATCCAAATTTTGGATATTGATATACATTTGGGACTGGAAAGGGTAAAAACATTATTGTATAATAAAAAGTGGTCTTCAATTTCTAGATTGATCATCTATTTGTAGGTTATTATTTTTTTGGAAAAAAATGTGCACATAATTTTAATATATATAATATTTGTAAAATAATATTTTCTTGTTCATCGGGCCTCAAATTCTCATTTCATCTCAGCACCAACATGTGAAAATATTTCTTAATATATTTCAAAGTATTACCTGGAAAAAATAGTGTAACATCATTATTCCCTACATAAGGGTTATTTTCCCTTACAAATCAAATGGTAATATGACTGTTGGTACACCAATTCTTTATTTGTCTCTCCTACTCGAAGGAGCACTCTTGCATGACACCATACTGACATAACACACAAATCAGATGAATGAACCATCTATTTTTGATCATCCCTTACTAATACTCTTTCACCATTGGGTTCCCCATGAAAATGTCTTCATCCTCAAGTTCTGACTCTCCCCAGTCAGTGGCATGCATAAGGCCATGCACGTATCTCCAAGGATATGAAACGAGGAGGATTTCATAAACCTTCTCAAACAATAGGGATAAAAAGGGCATCAAGAAACCACACAAACCCTTACTGGGATCTCAAATGACCTAATAAGTATAATGGATAACTTTCCTCTTGGAAAAACCTCCACCTTTTTCATCGTGGGGTGACTGTTAGGAAAACACTGTCTCCCTACTCGAAATCTAAGGGAATAAGACATTGATGAAAAAAATATTACAGTAAACTCTATGTTGTCTTGAAATACACGGGGATTACCTTTACCTTCCCCTTCATAGCATTCAAAAAATCATGAACAATAGGTGATACCTCAATTATCATAGTCATTCGAAATGATGACTTTCGTAGTATCATATAAAAAGGAAAAAATGTTCCTTGAAAATCATAGAGTGAATGATTTTTTAATTAAAATCAATTATTTTAACATGTTCTGTCAACTTTATCCAAATTCCACAACATAATATCTCAGAATGTCCTCCAGCATATGGATATTATACTCATTCATCCCATCTATGTGGGGGTGGAACACTATAAAAATACTCAATTGTGATCAAAATTCATTCTATTGGCCTCTCAACAACCATGAAATAAACTACACATAACATTGTGAGATGATAATTGAGGGTACCCCTTGTAGTTTGATTATCTTTTTTTAAATACAACCATCACATGCTCTAAACCATAAAAAATCTTTGATAGAAATGATTTATGAAAACCTTTTAAATTCATTCAACTATAACCTAGATAGGTTCAGGTCATCTCACTTTTTATGACAGAACATTAAAACATTCAATGGACATTCATTCCCATTTCCACACATAATGATCCACAGGTTATGTAAAACTTTTTGGAACGTGGTTCTCATTATTTTACTATTGACATGCGAGACACAAATATATTATATTAAAAACACTCCCCCTCATTTGAGTCCACCACAACCACTTTTGATAGTACCTATACGTATTCAATTCACATATTTGTACAAAGAAAGGATATGTGTGAAAATCCATGATCAAATCCTCAGACATCACAACTCGAACTAATGTTTCTTCATAGCAAAGGTTCAAATGATTCACTCCAAGAGAATACTCATCTGGTGAATCTGTTGGATATATTTGATAATAAATAAAATCATAATTGATGTCTCTTAATAAAGAATCTCCCAAATGGTGGGCCTAAAGAGGATTCAACACAATCAAATAAAGATAACATTATTTATCTATTCACCCATATGTGATCAATACCTACATCTACAACATCACACTACTGATCCAAGGTCATGTGGTTTCACAATACACTATGTACCAACGCCCTCCCTATTAGTCTTAAATGTGGAGAACTAATCAGCCTTAACCACAACTCTTGAAAGGATCACATTCACATATTTATCTAGTTAATCGAATTCTATTTTTATGTCTAGATAGTAAAAGGGGATGAAATCCTACAGATGTTTTCCACAAACCTTTATCATACCCTATTGTTCCATGAAAAATCTACACCATTCACACACTCTTATGAGGCTCTAAAGAAATATCTATGTCATCCATTGATGGTTTCATAGATAATCTGTACATATAAAAGACTTTCCCCTGGAAGTGAACCTTGTTGATCCATAATTAGATCATAATGATCTTACTATAATGCTAGTGCTCTCGAGGTATGTCTAAGACCATCGGGAATTTGACTTCATTCTCCTTCTTTAGAGTAGAGTGGATGTTTAAATGATAAATTGAGAAAACATCAAATCAGTACACATACAGATGGAAAATATAGTTAATCAAACACAAAAAATATTTGTGTAATTTTCACATTAAAATGATTCTATGGTTACTCATTGTTTCTATAGTGAAATTATAATTCCATATTCAAAATTTCGGCATCCAGAATCATCCATAGTTTATCTCTAAAACTATTATCAATATGCGAGAAAGAACATAGGCTATGAATCAGATCAAAGATGACATAAATCCTGATCACGAGGTATATATTAATTATTGTTACATGGTTTAGGAGATATTAACCAAAACAATACTTTAGGCTCACATTTCAAAATTTTATAAACAAAACTAGAGCCACATAGGGGAAACAATAGTTTTAATTAAACTCTTATCTCAATAGTCCTCAAACTCCACCTCATCTCATTGATCTAGGTTGGGCAATCAAATATTTCACATAGGATATTAGTTTGATCATATGGTGAATGTCAATGAAAAATGTCATCTCCCATATTTGAACCAGAACATCTGTAGGTAATACATCTGAATGTACCACAGATATTGAAGGAATGTATATGTAGATGGTACCACTTCACCTATAGGAAAACTCTTCAATGAATGAGTGATTTTATGAAGCATCCTACATGCAAGGCCCACTGACCGAGGTATGATATGATTCTCACCCATAATGTAGAATGTCATTCAATGTTCTGATGGCATCAGAACCAATTGTGATGATCATTTATCAACAATAGAACTATGGAAAACAATTACATACCCAATAAGAAATCATAAGGTATTGTAGTGAATAAAAATACGTACCCCATGAATATCTCTTTACTAAGTGATATATCACACTTTTTAGAGATTATTGATATTGAAGAATCACTCCATGTAGAAAACTCAATGGGTAAATTCATGTACAAAGTCTCAATTGGATGCCATGTCTTTCATAAAAATAATAAAAATATTAATGAATAACTTGATCATATATATAATAATACTATGGAAAGTGTAAAATAAAAAAAATTCATATCATAGATCATCTAATTTGAATCTTTTTTATAGAACAAAATTGAAGGAATTTTCCTTTATCCCAAACCACCAATTCCCAAAGATTGATGTGGGCCACATTTTTTGATATATATATATATATATATATATATATATGAGATTATAGATTCATCATAGAACAAATAATCATGCCACTGGAGTTGGTCCTGTTTATTTGCTAGCACTGCCTCCCTGATAAATTCCCAAGAATTGTTTTTGAGATCCTTAATCAGGACACATCATAATACATGGGGGTTTTCTTCTATTTTCTTGTTCTTATATGCATGATAGATTTACAAAAATCACAATATGTGTCTTCAACCATTTAACTCATTACATCAACCCTCTTTGGTTTTACTAGATATTCTATTCAATCGATGAGCTATAAATCCTAATGTATTAGCCAGAGAATGAAAATTCCACCACTTCTGGGATCTTTATTTCTGTTGTCTGCTACTATCTATAGATGAATCATCCAAATGATTCCTATAACCAACTCCAAGTACCCTATTTCTCTCTGGTAGGTAGGATCTCAATCACTATATCCAAATCTATCATTCCAGCATTAATGTGTATGATTTTTTAATCCACACTAGATTGAATGTCGCTGTGGATACCCTTCTTGACGTTCCTCATAAAAAACATGCTATCTCATACCAGGTAAAGGGAGTAACATGCCTTGTTGGTGAACCCCAATGTTTAATAATTAACTGCCATATCAGCATATTGATGTTCAAGACACTCATAGATCCGAACTGAGTGAAAAAATGATGGGTATTACTCATCACAATACGACATCTAAATGTCTTAATAAGAGTGACTCATCTTTTTATGGGTCTATATAACCAAACTCTACAATCACATAAATTTTTCTATGGAAACGATAAGATTCTAGTTCAAACCTATGATCTGTTAGTGTCCAAACTAGTATGAATACATGAACCACTAATTAAAGACAATCATACACATCTTGGTGGTTTAGGTTGCTATTAATCCTCTATAGTCTCTAAATCATGAACTCACAGAGTACATTATGAATACACACAACCTCATATAGAATTAATAGTACTAAATTCTAGAGAGGTGAGGGTTCTTACCCCTAAATAAATGTACGAAACACCTCTAGGGATAGCCACAAAACTGAGGCATCATCACTTATAATACACTATTCATTATTTTGAATCAATAACCAGGTCGTGTGTCTTAAACAATACATATAGAAAGTAATAAAGGTGTACCATGGTTAGATGAGAATACATATATATTTATTGATGACTCAATAATTATAGAAAAATTAATCCATCCTTTATTATTATTATTCTATTATAACATATAACCAATCTCTCAATATGACATGTCGACATGAAGTTTGTGAGAGTCCTGGTGTAGGGCTACATTGGCCACTAAGATAACAATTGATTCCTTGTCCTGAATATCACACCTGATATGCTCCTACATTATTTTAAAATTTTAGGAACTAATCCTCATAAATAGGAACTATAATCATCACCACAAGGATGAACCAGCCTCTGATCCCACTATTGTAATAACCCGACCAAACGGGGCCTCCATGGAGGGTAGAAGGCTGAGAAAATACAAGGAATATCTTTCCTCCAATTGACTAGGGGATGAGAACCAACTGTATAGAAGACTTAATATAAAATGCGAGGACATTTCCTATTATAACTGCACACACACACACCAATCCATATCTATGAAATACTGCAGAGTAAAAATCGAAATATAGTAACATCTAGATTAAAGACTATATGATATATCCACTATGAAATATATCATAGTACGACAATATAGATTACAATATAAATGGGAGAAACACATGACCACATAATAATAATGTAACAATCATAAGAAAACAAAAAATCCAGATAACTGAGATTGTACAGGTCTTGATCTCTGTGCCTGAGAACTATTTGTAGTTAATTCACTAATAATTCACTATGAATCAACAAAATCACTAAAATTTATCAATAATTTTCCTAATACATGACACATGTGGGAAAATATCATGTGTTGATGAGAATATAAATACCTTTGAGGATTCCATGAAAATCCAAAGGGATAGGTAGAGTGATGCATTAATAGTTGACTCAACCCAAATAATGTAAAAAAACCCCATGAGATGAACCTATATATTCCGATATAATATACTAGAAAGTATATAAATACCATCTCCATCTCACAGCCCAAAAAAATACAAGTAGTAATTACAAAACACTAAAATTACACCACTGATTACCAAAAATAAATTCAACATTATCAGAATATGATTGGAGGGGTCTTCTCCTCACTACTACACTCCACAAAAATGGTATCCATGACTCATGTGTTGGACTCGTACCTCGTAGAATATACAAGATGGGGGTGTACCACTCCATAGACATTGGACATATAAAAATTAAGGGGAGTGTATTCTCTATCAATATCATGAATATATTGGAACCTATAACATTCTATGGTAGGTGATTACCAAATCTTGAATCAATTAAATAGAATGAGGATATTTTTTCATTACTGCAATGGGGGAGTAATGACCCTATCATATCTCTAATAATCTTGCATGATCACTACAATCATCATGTGTTTCTTGTATATGAATCATGCATAGAACGTCCCACATCAAATATTTAATGCTAATAAAAAAATATACCACTGACATATATGATGAAGACTACCCCACAAAATCTACTTGTAGGACAAAATTCAAGTCCAATCAATGGAGACCAAAGAAGTGGATGTTTCGCTGGCAGTATAAGTTGTTAATAGATTACAAATATCATGCTGTCCAACTCTACATCCTATCATTATCCTAATTTGGATATGGACTAGAGTCCATGTCAACATACATGGCATGTATTGGGACCACACAATGTGTCATAGTGAATAGGGGTCTACTAGTGTGTTCCTAGTCATGCCCGAGTATGTTAGACCATGCACATATTCTTTGTCATGTACCTGTCTATTTGTAGGTACCGACCAATGTCCATGAACTCTAAGATTACACAGATTTTCCTCCCATATGGGGTCTAGGGAAAGAATATATAGATAATTGTGTAGACACATGGAAAGGTTCATATTACATGTATACATGACCTTATATGATGTGTGATTTCTGTCTTCCCTGAAACCCTTTACACCCTAAAAGTATGTGGATACACCGATTTTGTTCATTGTTCACATGCCACATCATCTATTATTAATTAAAATTACAATATTTTTACAAAATATCTGTATATGGTCACCTCAACCGAAATCATTCTTATTGACCATACACAATCTTATGAAATTTCTATACACCGTCATTTCCCCTCATCTGATTGTCCAAAATAGTATCCTAATCACCAGTGATGGTTTGTCAGGCATTCCATGCTCCCTAATCTCAAACCATTTATCCCTCCAGATCCTATATCCTTAGAGTATCACACTTATCATATATTTTCCATCAATACATTCACAAATCATAGATCCATGAGTTTTTCTTCTAGCACAATGAATCCATAAGCTCAATATCAGTCAAACTAACCCAAAAATTGTCAAACCATGGTGTCGTATAATAGTAATGAAAATCATGTTGGGCACTATAGAAAAAATAATTGGAAAAAATTGAATATATAATTGATAAAGAGGTATTTTCCAATGATCATAGATTGGGGATTTTCCATGGAGGATAACTTATGCAATAAGGAGAGAATTTTTTAACCAACACTATTATATGAAACAATGATTTTGTAAAAGAATAGATATATCACACAATGAGAATATCAGATAATAATCCATGCTTAATATTTTAAGGAAATAAAAAACATCGATTTATGGGCCTTAAAATGATTGTCGAGTGATTTTTGGTGAGGAACATGTTCACCAATGATAGAGAATACCACTACGATCATTGTCTCATAATACACCATGATCAAATCGTCATTCATCATCCAATTCCAACTCTCAAATGACCAAAAAACTACATCTACTGTAAATGTTCCTATGGTTTTGTGGAGAACCCTGGTGAATTTATATTAATGAAATTATAAATATTATGTTTTGGTTATTGGTATTAAATTAAGTTAATTTAAATAATCCACTTAACATATTTTCCAATGGTTTCCTTATCTAAACATGATATGCCAACAAAAATTAGGTCATTCCTAGGATAACCATTCATTCTGTACTCAGGATTAGTCACATAATTATGGTACATGCTCCATTTAAATTTCAGGTCACGTTTTATTGAATCCTACATGTGTATCATATTAAAATATTTAAATTTAAAAAATATCAATCTTAGGATCATCCAGACCCATAATCACACCCCATATCAGTTTCTGGATCTAAAAATATTTCTTAATATATTTTAAAGTCTTAATTTAAATAACAATGTTACTACATAAGAAGAGTGTTCAATAAATTTTGTATTCCACCACCAATGATGTCTAATAAAATCCAATCCCTGATTATAAAATAATAAATTAGTAGATATAATATGAAAATAAGTGATTAAATAAATATAACCATGTTGGGATCAAGTTCATTAAAGGTCACTCATTATACAATATCCACTTTAGAATAAGCTAGAATGTATCTAATAATGAATGACCATATATATTTACAAATATGTAGTAATATATATGATATAAATATGTACATGAAGTTATCATTATATATTTAGATTCACAATACAATCTTGGGACCAAGGTGTAACCCCAACATCCATATATAAAAATAATAATAATAATAATAAGGTAATGTAACTATAATTATTTAAATATTTGTACAATCCAAAACATATAAACATGGATTATAGAGAACCATGGCTAACAATCCAAATAAATGAAGAGAAACATGATGTCCAACATTAGGCCATGTAAGCAATATAAGATGAAGCCTATGATGTACATCTTGTAAATTTGATACAATGACATCTAGTAAATGGATCATAAGCCCAACTCCACAATGTACATTTGGGAAATCTAACAGTGATTTGAAATTCCAGGTAAAATATCATATACCATGATAGAATTGAGGAATCTTATCCAACAAAATAAACCAAGGACTCTTAGTAATATTCACATATAAATAATCTCACCTGGAATATAAGCTGTTAAAAAGGTGTTCTATTAAGAGAAACCTTGTAATAATCATGTTTCTGTGTAATTCCATTTGACTATTATCCCATTCAAGGTATTCATACATAGGATTCTAAGGATCACTTTAGAATTAGTATAAAAGTGAATGATTCATACATTTAACAAATAATAAATCATAGTCAAAGTCATTAATTCCATAATATAAGTTAATCATTGATATTGACAAGTTGACCAGGGATAAGGGTGAGACCTTTCCATTAAATAAATAATTAATTTCAATTTACCCAGTCCATTTATTTAGGATAACTCTAGTATAATATAATTAATTATTATTAATAAAATGAGAAATCCAAAAAAAATTAATTCATTCAATTCTATATACATTGAGGTAATTTAACAAATCACAAGGTGTGATTTTAATTCCAATGATATAACATGATTCAATGTAATAAAAATAACAAAAAAATAGTGGTGGTTTGAGTCCATGTAAAAATCAACCAATTAATTATTAATGGAAATTAGGACTATAAATATAATGTTATTAGAAATGTAATTATCTAATTACATATTTAAAGGGAAATGCTCAAAAATTCATATATGTGAAACAAATAACTATTTAAAAATAAATTATTGGGAAATTAAGATATACACCAATTATCATTTTAAGGGAGCCTTAATAATTCATTATTGTGTTTATTTTCAAAAAAATGAGATAAATTGGAGGAATTTTCAAACACCTTATAAATAAGGAATACGATCATTCATAATTATAACATCAAAATAGCCTGGATAAACAAATAGAAGAGGAAACAAGAGTATTAGAATAAGGAACAATATTACAAGGAATCCAAAAAATAATTAAATCTAACCATGAATAGAGGAGATCAACCCATCAATGATAGTGGAAGAGGTGGGTTGTGTTTGAAGGGATACTGTAGAAATATATAATGAAAAGGGGTGAAATTCATTTATGGACTGACGAATAATAATCATTCTTTTATCCAATTAAATATTCCACAAATCCTTTCTACATGGTAAGGTTAATCTTGATCCAACCATGTAGTGATGCTATCTAAAGGGAAAACCCCCACCTGAAAAGATGCATAGTTTTTCAAACCATGTGATTCCCCTGCACTATCCTCTTCATAATTGTGATGAAATTTTAGACAACAATACTCTTAACCTTTCCCAGTGTATTAAACTATGCTCCTCCATTTATGGAATGTATGTTTGAGCCACATGATTAATCATAACTATTTATAAACCACGTTGCTCATCCTTCTCCATCCTTAAAAGATATTTTGATTCCTGATGCTTCTGAAAGACAAAAAAAACTCCCAAGAAAAATCTTGCTAATTATACACATCTTGAAACACATCATTGATGAAATATAACTCATGGATATTCATTTTGAGTCTTAATTTTAGATTCTTCCCATCCACAAAAAAAAGATTAAATTCACATGGAATTTTTTACACATCCTTGAAACATTATACATTACACCCAATAATCAGTAATCCAAATATCAAATAAGTTATTTCAATATATAAGCGAAAAATTCCCCCTTCACTACTTTTTATTACTTTAGGAATTATAATTATACATAAAAATCTATTACACCATCTCAAAATATTATCATCAATATATTTATTATATTAAAATGATGTTATGTTTGTGGAAAATTCATCATCTTCATATGCCTTTTCTCTATAAAAGAATGATACTTTTGTCCACACATACATGTACAAATCTATCTTTATGAATGATTCTATTTAATTTTTAAATCACTATATATAAGGCCCTAGCCTTAAACCTTACATAATCGTGAGTTAATACAAGATTACACATTGAGGATCTTTTCAGGATTAGAGTTTTAGATAATTAGGACATAACTATTACATATCAAAAGATTACAAAGTAGAAACTTTTACTAAGTTTCCATAAAATAAAAACTCTTAAAAAGAAACATGTCCAGTTCCATGTTTTAGGTTTCCTAACATTCCCTTGATCCCATTCTTGACCCTATTCCACTTTAAGCCCTGTGAAAAACATTTCAAAAACATGGGATGAGCATAAAAAGATCAGTAAGGGATACACAATGAATGAAAACTGTTAGTTTTTCAAAAAAAAAAAGTAAACCATGTATACTTTATCAAAGCAATAGTTTTCACCTTTTTGAAGTAGAAAAAACTCTTCACTGAATAAAATTTCATTACTTACCCTTCTGTAACAAAAAGATTACCATAAAACCCATATAATGATCACATAACATATAAAGGTAAATTGGGACATAAACATACTTAAGTGGAATAAACATACGGTCAACTTCCACACATACTTAATGGAATAGCCATACGGCCGACATCCTCACATACTAAATGGAATAGCCATACGGCCGACTTCCATGCGCAATGAATTGGGGGTTATAACGTAACCACCCGTCCTGGTATTAACGGCACCACCCGTCATATGGTTTATCACGTAACCACCCCTAAAATGTACAAGTTCCATCATTACACATAAAATATTGAAAATATAAACATTTCAATAACAACATTTCATTTTCAATCACAATAAGTAATTCCTAGATATTGAATTAATCAATCCATTTCCAAAAACTATTTAAAATAGATTTTTGGAACAAAGTGTCCCATACCACTTTGAAGCTTTTAATGGAATTAGAATTTTAAAATATTAATATCCATATAAATAAATACTGAAAATCATTTTGAAAACATGGACATTAAAGATAAATATTTAGAATAATAAATCTTTAAAACATTAAAAATGATATTTTTGTTGAATAGTTTTTATCAAAATGAGAGACTCTTGAATACAAATAATAGCGGAATAAAATTTAATCCGAACATTATAATATCATGAGAATAATGGGATTCATGATATAATATGTCAAAGGACAGTATACACACCATATAAGAGTGAATTGGTGCATAACAACAATGAAGTCTCAAAAGAAATGTAAAATGAGATGAAATCCATTATAAAGAATGTATCCTTAAATTGAAGATAAATCAATCTCATAATTATGTGTGATAAATATAAATACACCCAATATTAGTGGATATTAAGGGTAAAAAAATAAAAGGTTATTCACAAGTATTCAAAGGATGACATATTCAATAACTACATGTTGAACACAAAGAAATCGAAATTGGGTTAAGAAGTTCCCTTGGTAAAACTCGACAGCCTATCGGGGTCACAGAAAATTTTACAAAAATGGTTTATGAGAGAGATAAAGGGGATCTCATAACTTGGACATAAAATATAAATAAATAAGGATATAGAAGAAAATATCCCAACATAATAGTATGTCAATTAAAAGACATAACAAAAGAAGTCTTTTAAAAAAAAGGAGGGTGAAAGGTCCCCTTACCGAGTTGGGTAAAGTTCGAAAGGTACACCCCATGGAAGAAGGGTCATACAATGAAAATGTGAATACCCAAAAATGAAATAATACTACACAAAGTTTATAATAATGGGAATTACATAAAACACTCAAAGGAAATTGTGGAAAATGTAGCATAAATCTCATGGGAATATAAGTGAGATGAAAAATCCCTTACGAAAACTCGGCAGCCTAACAACGCCACTTAAAACTTCCAAAAATGGATTTATGAGATAAAATAGGGTCTCCCATAATATGAACATAAAAATTAAAGTCTGAGGAATATAAAATAACATCCCCAAACATAACAAAGAGGAGCTTAAAAGAAGTGACATAAAAGAGAGTACTAGAAAAAAGAGAGAGGTTGGATCTCTTACGAAAATTCAGCAGCCTAACAGCGCCACTCAAAACATCCAAAATGGATTGATGAGAGAGAACAGGTTCTCTCATCGTATGAACATAAAAATTAAATTAGGAGTAATATAAAATGATATCCCAATCACAAGAAAGATGAGATTAAAAGTAATGTCAAAATAGAGTGTACTTAAAAAGAAAGAGATGAGTAAGATCCCTTACCTCGGGTCCGACTTGACTCGATCATTCTTTAATCTCCTGAATAATAAACTTCAGTTAATTTCTACTTTGATAAGAACCTTTTTCAAGTTCATTAAAACTTTTATATCAATTATTGACATGTTATAAACATTATGTAATCATTTAAGTTAATAATGTTTGTTTTGTCGATATTTGGTTCTTAAGTCAAAAGTCGATTTCTTACAATTACATGATGTTCGTGTGGTAAAATGTTCTTTATATCCAGAATGAAATTCCGGATTTGGATATCATATATATCATATATATCCAACATATACTTGTATTTATAATATTACATAATCATTTAGAGGTAAGAAATGAAATGCACCGTTCATGGAGACGGTAAGCCGTACGTACGGATGAACGCTACTTTCATTTTTATGTCATATTATGGAATTAAATCTAAATGAGAGATGTGTATATTATTAATTACAGAATTATATTCACCTTTTATATGTAACATACATCATATATATCCATTATATATATGTACTTATAGTAGTATATTACATTTGGGGATAAGAAATGAAATGCACCGTTAATGGAGACGGTAAGTCGTGCGTAAGCATGAAAGCTACTTTCATTTCTATCTCATATATTAATGGAAAGAAATAATAGTGATATAGAGGTATATTATAATTCCAGTATAACATCATATATAATAACTTTAAATACATCCTTTATACGTCCCACATATGGCATTAACGAATCAAATCACTTTGAGGGGGCGGTAGTCCACACTTCCTAAAATCAAATTATCGTGTTTTCCCACAATGGAGACCATAAATTTATGCCAAAAAAGAAAAATACAGAAGATTAAGTAAAACATAAACATATAATATATCATATATAAATATAGTGACATCTTAATGGCCACCTGTGAAGGTGTTATATGAGTGTTGAACAATAATCATTTCGTGAGGCAGAAATTCTCCATCCACAGAAACAATATGTTCTTTAACCATTAGCTGTAGGTGTGTGTAATTGTAGCTAGAATCCTTATTGTAAAAAAAATCATAGTATATTGAAGATACTGGGGTTGTTACAAAATAAATGAATAGAAAGATTTTAGGGGGTTGGAGAACCAAAATAATACAAAAGAACTCAAGTGAAGACATTACCTTAAAATCAGGTAACTCCCTCTGGTTTGAGCTAAAAGGCTTCCTTGGGAACACTTCTGCCCAAAGTGAGGCTTCAAGGAGTTAGAGAGGGATGTGAAGATACAAAATGGGCAGGGTTTGGCCGAGCAAAAGGCTATGGAAGTGTGGGTAAAGAGGTAGAGGTGTGGGCCTTTTATAAGAGGAGAGGAGGGGCACCCCTGCAAAGCTACAAAATGATATTTTATTTTCAAAAGTGTTTCAGATTTTAAAGGTCCCACATTGATTTATTTCGACGATAAGGTGATAAGGGATCTAAATACACTCATCCAATAGGTTTTGGAAATGTGTAGGTTTTAGATATTACATTATCTTTCCATTTTATTTAAATCATTAAATAATGAGGTCATCGCTGCATCATCATGATGCCATAAATAATTTAATTTATTTAATGTCTAAAAATTATAAAACAAATACTATGATTTAGGAATTATTTTTATCTTTCCAATTACTATTTATAGTCAAAAATCTGACATGTATAACCTCATGTAAAAATTGTTTTAGTAAAACATCTCATGTTTGTGTCATTTTTACTTTAACATTAAATAAAAAAAATATTTATGTCATTTTCCAACCAAAGTGGCTCCATCGGGTCCCCAAGATGACCCATGGATTGTCTTGGTCGGCCATTACACATACAATGAGGGTAGGACATGTGTATAGGTCATTTAATTTTATTAAAACAGTATTCTTACCTTAAACTACACTAATTACCTCTAATCGCGATTAAAAACATAATAAGTTACTATTCACCAAAAAATTAGTTTAATCGCATTTGACCACATTTTACGTCTTAATGACAACCATTTATGAAGGATTTTTGAAATTGAAAACACAAAGATGGAAAAATTTCATTTAAACGGAAAATTAGTTTTTATAATTATCACTTAGTGGTTTCACTATTCATAAAAAATTGAAGTTTTTCAGAAAATTACCAAAAATTCACCCTAAGCTATATTTGATATTCCGAATTCAAATATGAAGTCTATTTTAAAAAATTCAAAACATATAAGTTGAATTAATTAATTTAATAATTAATTCCCGCTGCCAAAACAAATAGCGGGTTTTTATGAAACAAAATGAATCAAAAGATTGATACTAGTTTAAATCCGATTTCAAAGTGAAATTAATTACAAAGACAAATACTGGATTAAATGGTAAAAATATATTCTAATTTCACTTTAAAACCAATTCAAAAGATAATCTAATCATATAAATCAATTATATTAAAAATTGGGTTTGAATTAAAATACAACATTTTCACTATTCATTAAAAATTGAACTTTTTTGGAAAAATAGCAAAAATTTACACAAAGAAAATTTTAATGTCCTGATTCTAAAGAAGAATTTTATTTTGTCAAATATAATACATGAAATTGTCAAAAAGGGGATTTAAAAGAGGTTCTCCTTCAAAAGGTGGTTAATCGACTTTTTAAAGAATATTAGACTGTCTACGATTAAAATTTGATTCATTCGCATTTTTAATCCTCTAACATTTATTGTAAAGCGTAAAAATATTTGACAAACATATATAATCATTTGGTATTTAGTTCTGTTCATTCCCTCCATTACAACGGCAAGACATTAACTACCATTTAAAATAATATTATTTTATTATTAGAGTGCAACGTAAGATTCCCAAGAAACTCGTTGTTGTGTATTGGGTACGCCATCGAGCATGGAATCCACTTTAAAGTAATATTAATATTTTATTCCCAAATATGGATATATATAAAAATGTAATATTCTTTATTTACCTGAGGTGTTACATCCTTCCCCCCTTTTGGGAATTGAGTTCTCGCAATTTTAAAATTGATCTTGGAAACATCCTTGAAAGTCCCACATCGGAACAAGAGTCGGTAAAACAATCACTTTAAAATAAAGGGAGAGAAGTAAAGAGGTCACCCGAATTAACCCATACTATGATTCTAAGTAGGAAAATATGAATATGGAAGAAAAAAAGGGTCATGTTCTGATGGAGAGTGATAGTAAACATGTCTAGGAAAAAGTTAACTATAAGAGAATCACAAACTTGTGATGGGTTATACGGTATTCGATTCCCCAGTAGGAAAAGTTAATAGACAACATTTTTGTTTTATGTTACTTTGTATTGAGGAATTTATTCATAAGGAAACATAATCACTTATCATGTTGAATTTCAACTTTTACTAGATTCCTTAATCAAACTCATATTTTCTCCAAAAGACGAGTATTTAGGAAGACATTTTCGCATTAAGAGTTCTATAATCAATTCTAGAGAATGACCTAATCCACAATAGAGAACTATATACTTCCCATGTCTTTAGACTCTAACCAAAACCAAAACCAAAAAGGTTAGTACAAGATCAGATAATCCAGAAAATGATAACCCTTTATAAAAAGAAAATCTATTCTTAATCTCCAAAATTTGTCCAACAAAACCCAAAGTTCAACAAGGACCATTCGATAAAAAATTTGTCTATAAAATTCTTCAAAGTAAACAAAAATAAGATTGAAACCCAAATATTTGAAGGATTTAGTCACATAGTCTTCCATGTTAAATCGTAACATTTATCTCCAAACATCATCAGTTTCTCTTAAAGTCTCGCATTGAAAAGTAATTAACCTAATCACATATCCTCCATGATAGGTTAATAAATTTCCATAGATAACCCAAAATAAACTTACTCATAATTCATAAAATCATCTAACTAAAAAGAATCAGTCAAACTAACCATGGAATTCACGTAGTCTAGTGGTAGGAGATAAATACCAGTCGCACATTGCTTGTGGGTTCGATTCCCGTAGCTTTGTCCGACACGACGGGTTGTCACACGGTTTACGTGTTGTCCTTTTTCAAAATATATATAATTCTTAAAACATTCCCCAAAATGAGATAAAATCTTCAAAAATAATCATAACATATTTTAACCTCAAGTTTATCTCCTGCCTTTCATTTTCCAGCATATCATATAATAACCCATAATTACCTCAAAAGTAATGATCATATAAACTCTAATGGTTACCATTATAATTATTACCTGAACTTCCATATCGATTGGCCATCTCATACATGATGCATTACAGAACATACCAAGGTACAAGTGGTTGATCATGGCTCCTAGATTGTTGGTATAGAACAACCATGAGTTTCCTCATTGAATGCCCCATTTCATCCAGTCTCTTAATCAGAGAACCACCACAGTTTCCTTCAAACTTATTGTCACTTTTGTGCCTACTAGATCCAGCCATTTACTAAAACCAAAAAGGTCAGTGTGAGTATATCAACAAAACCATCATGTACTAATGAGTAAGATAAACACTAATATATACATACTCATTCACTTTATCTAAAACTAGGACTCGTTCTGAAATCCTAAGCATTATGGTAATGTCACTTATTCTTAGAGAATACCCTAACCTCTAAAGTTATCTAAAACGACCTTTGATACCAACTATATGGCCCCAGCCTTAAAACTTACTTAATATTCACATAATACAAGATTACACATTGAGGATCTTTTCAGGTTTAGAGTTTTAGAGAATTAGGACATAACTATTACATCTCAAAAGATTACAAAGTAGAAACTTTTACTAAGTTTCCATAAAATAAAAAACATTAAAAAGAAACATGTCCAGTTCCATGTTTTAGGTTGCATGACTTTCCCTTGATCCCATCCTTGACCATATTCCACATTAAGTCCTGTGAAAAACATTTCATAAACTTGGGATGAGCATAAAAAGCTCATTAAGGGATACACAATGAATGAAAACTGTTAGTTTTTCAAAACAACAAGTAAACCATGTATACTTTATCAAAGTAATACTTTTCACCTTTTAGAAGTAGTAAAAACTCTTCACTGAACAAAATCTCATTACTTACCCTTCTGTAACCAAAAGATTACCATAAAACCCATATAATGATCACATAACATATAAAGGTAACTTGGGACATAAACATACTTATGTGGAATATCCATACGGTCAACATCCACACATACTTAATGGAAAAGCCATATGGCCGACTTCCACACATACTTAATGGAATAGCCATACGGCCGACTTCCATACCCAATGCATTGAAGGTTATAACGTAACCACCCATCCTGGTATTCACGGCACCACCCGTCATATCGTTTATCACGTAACCACCCGTAAAAGGTCCAAGTACCATTATTACACATAAAATATTGAAAATATAAACATTTCAATAACAACATTTCATTTGCAATCACAATAAGTAATTCCCAGATATTTAATTAATCAATCTATTTCCATAAACTATTTAAAAGAGATTTTTGAATCAAAGTGCCCCCTACCACTTTGAATCTTTTAATGGAATTATAATTTTAAAACATTAATGTCCATATAAATAAATACTGAAAACCATTTTGAAAACATGGACATTAAAGATAACGATTTAGAATAATAAATCATTAAAACATTTAAAACGATATTTTTGTTAAATAGTTTTTAACAAAATGAGAGACTCTTGAATACAAATAATAGCAGAATAAAATTTAATCCGAACATTATAATATCATGAGAATAAAGGGATTCATGATATAATATGTCAAAGGACAGTATGCACACCATATAAGAGTGAATTGGTGCATAACAAAAATGAAGTCTCAAAAGAAATTTAAAATGAGATGAAATCTATTATTAAGAAGGTATCCTTAAATTAAGGATAAATCAATCTCATAATTATGTGTGATAAATATAAATACACCCAATATAAGTGGATATTCATTGTAAAACAATAAAAGTATATTCACACATATTCAATGGATGACATATTCAATAACTACATGTTGAACCCAAAGAAATCGAAATTGGGTTAAGAAGTTCCCTTGGTAAAACTCGACAGCCTATCGGCGTCACATAAAATTTTAGAAAAAGGGTTGATGAGAGAGATAAAGGGGATATCATCAGTTGGAAATAAAATTTAAATAAATAAGGATATATAAGAACATATCCCATCATATTAGTATGTTAATTAAACTACATAACAAAAGAAGTCTTTTAAAAAAAGGAGGGGGAAAGGTCCCCTTACCGAGTTGGGTAACTTTCGAAACGTACACCCCATGGAAGAAGGGTCATACAATGAAGATGTGAATACCCATAAATAAAATTATACTACACAAAGTGTATAATAATGGGAAGTACATACACCACTCAAAGGAAATTGTTGCAAATGTAGCATAAATCTAACGGGAATAAAAGTGAGATGAAAAATCCATTACGAATTCTCGGCAGCCTAACGGCGCCACTTAAAACCTCTAAAAATGGATTTATGAGATAAAATAGGGTCTCCCATAATATGAACATAAAAAATAAAGTATGGGGAATATAAAATAACATCCCCAAACATAACAAATAGGAGCTTAAAAGAAGTGACATAAAGGAGAGTACTAAAAAAGAGAAAGAGGTTGGATCACTTACGAAAATTCGGCAGCCAAACAGCGCCACTCAAAACATCCAAAATGGATTGATGAGAGAGAATAGGGTCTCTAATCGTATGAACATAAAAATTACATTAAGATTAATATAAATTAACATCCCAATCACAAGAAATATGAGCTTAAAAGTAATGGCATAAAAGAGTGTACTTAAAAAGAAAGAGAGGAGTAGGATCCCATACCTCGGGTCCGACTTTACTCGATCGTTCTTTAATCTCCTGAATAATAAACTTGAGTTAATTTATACTTGATTAAGAACCTTTTTCAAGTTCATTATTCCTTTTATATCAATTATTGACATGTTATAAACATTATGTAATCATTTATGTTAATAATGTTTGTTTTGTCGATATTTGGTTCTTAATTCAAAAGTGGACTTCTAACAATTACATGATGTTCATGTGGTAAAAGGTTATTTATATCCAGAATGAAATTCCTGATTTTGATATCATATATATCATATATATCCAGAATATACATGTATTTATAATATTACATAATCATTTAGAGGTAAGAAATGAAATGCACCGTTCATGGAGATGTAAGTCGTACGTACGCATGAACTCTACTTTCATTTCAATGTCATATTAATGGAATTAAAACTAAATGAGAGATGTGTATATTTTTAATTCCAGAATTATATTCATCCTTTATATATAACATAAATAATATATATCCATTATATATATGTACTTATAGTAGTACATTACATTTGGGGATAAGAAATGAAATGCACCGTTCATGGAGACAGTAAGTCGTGCGTATGCATGAACGCTACTTTCATTTCTATCTCATATATTAATGGAAAGAAATAATAATTATATATAGGTATAATATAATTCCAGTATAAAATCATTTATAATAACTTTAAATCCATCCTTTATACGTCCCACATATGGAATTAACGAATCACATCACTTTGAGGGGGCGGTAGTCTGCACTCCCTAAAATGAAATTATTGTGTTTTCCCACAATGGAGACCATAAAGGTATGCCACAAAAGAAAAATACAGAAGCTTAAGTAAAACATAAACATATTATATATCACATATAAATATATTGAAATCTTAATGGCCACATTTGAAGGTGTTATATGAGTGTTGAACAATCATCGTTTCGTGAGGCAGAAATTCGCCATCCACGGAAACAGTATGTTCTTTAACCATTAGATATAGGTGTGTGTAAGTGTAGCTCAAATCATTCTCGTAACAAAATCCTAGTATATTGAAGATACTGGAGTTTTTACAAAATAAAATAATAAAAAGATTTTAGGGGGTTGGAGAGGCAAAATAAAACAAAAGGACTCAAGTTAAGACATTACCTTAAAATCGGGTAACTCCCTTTGGTTTGAGCTAAAAGGCTTCCTTGGGAAGACTTATGCCCAAAGTGAGTCTTAAAGGAGTTAGAGAGGGATGTGGAGATACAAAATGGGCAGGGGTTGGCCGAGCCAAAGGCTTTGGAAGTGTGGGTAAAGAGGTAGAGGTGGGGGCCTTTTATAAGAGATGAGGAGGGGCACTCTTGTAATGTTGCAAAATGGTACTTTATTTTCAAAAGAGTTTCGGATTTTAAAGGTCCCACATTGATTTATTTCAAAGATAAGGTGATAAGGGTTATAAATCCACTCATATAATAGGTTTTGGACAAGTTTAAGTCTTATTAAATACATTATCTTTCTATTTTATTTATATCGTTAAATAATGAGGTCATCGTTGCATCATCATGATGTCATAAATAATTTAAATAATTTATTGTCTAAAAATTATAAAACAAAAACTATGATGTTGGAAATATTTTGAGATTTCCAATGACTATTTATAGTCAAAAATAGGACTTTTATAACCCCATGTAAAAATTGTTTTAGTAAAACATCTCATGTTTGTGTCATTTTTACTTTAACATTAAAAAAACGATATTCATGTCATTTTACCACCAAAGTGGCTCCATGGGGTCCCCAAGTTGACCCATAGATTTTCTTGGTCGGCCATGAAACATCCAATGAGGGTAGTACATGTGTCTAGGTCATTTCATTTTATTAAAACATTATTCTTACCTTAAACTACATTAATTACCTCTAATCGCGATTAAAAACTTAATAAGTTACTATTCATCAAAAAATTATTTTAATCCCATTGAACCAGATTTTACTTCTTAATGACATCCATGTATGTCGGATTTTTGAAATTAAAAACACAAATATGAAAAAATTTCATTTAAACGGAAAATCAGTTTTTATAATTACCACTTAGTGGTTTCACTATTCATAAAAAATTGAAGTTTTTCCGAAAATTACCAAAAATTCACCCTAAGATATATTTGATATTCCGAATTCAAAAATGATTTCTATTTTACAAAATTAAAAAAATATAAGTTTCATTAATTAATTTAATAATTAATTCTCGCTTCCAAAACAAATAGCGTGTTTTTATGAAACAAAATGTATCAAAAGATTGACATTAGTTTAAGTCCGATTTCAAAGTGAAATTAATTCCAACGACCACTATTGAATTAAATGGTAAAAATATATTCTAATTTCACTTTAAAACCAATTCAAAATATAATCTAATCATATAAATAAATTAGATTAAAAGGTTTTTTTGAATTAAAATACAACATTTTTCACAATTCATTAAAAATTGAACTTTTTTTGGAAAAATACCAAAAATTTACACAAAGTAAATTTTGATGTCCAAATTCTAAAGAAGAATTTTATTTTGTCAAATATAACACATAAAATTTTCAAAAAGTGGATTTAAAAGAGGTTCTCCTTCAAAAGGCGGTTAATCGACCTTTTAAAGAATATTAGACTGTCTACGCTTAAAATTGGAATCATTCGTATTTTTAATCCTCTAAAATTTATTGTAAAGAGTAAAAATATTTGACAAAAATATATAATGATTTTGTAGTTAGTTCTGTTCATTCCCGCCATTACAACGGCTAAGCATTAACTACCATTTAAAATAATATTATTTTATTATTAGAGTGCAACGTAAGATTTCCAAGAAACTTGTTGTTGCATATTGGGTACGCAATCGAGCATAGCATACCCTTTAAAGTAATATTAAAATTTTATTCACAAATATGGATAAATATAAAAATGTCATATTCTTTATTTACCTGGGGTGTTACACTATAATAGAATTATAGTTATGAAATTTAGTATAATAAATAAATATTTTACTTATAAAATCATTAATATTATATAATGAGAAATATATATATTCCTTCATTTTATCATGTGTAAAATGAAAACGTCATTTGTTTGTATGTGAAGATTACCACCTCCACAGAGCAACCAATTCCATTTTTAAATAATTTACATTAATTATGGTTATTAAATTTATTTGATGAATAAATATGATGTTAAATATTAATTTTTATCATCAATATGTTTTATAAATGATACAAATAAATATTGATTAATATTAGATAAGATGTGAATATTAGTAAGTAACTTGAGACAAGTTTACCATGTATCCCATTCCCATGAAAAATTCCCATAGGTTTAATCATGTGTACATGGAGAGGTAAAAAATTGAAACAATATGATTGTAATATCTTTTATAATATATTAATGATTAAATTTTTATTAGATAATGGTGTTCAACATCTCCATTATGAAATATTTGTAAAATAATAGAAATTACAATCATCGGAAGATGAAGATAAACATCATATAACAATAATCATTATAGTAAATAATTATAATTAAATAATGAAAAATATATTCAATGAGAATAAGGATATTTAATAATTCATTAAATTTATTGTATTAATTTTACGTGAGGTTAGTGAATTATTATGAAATTTGAGAATATAGGTAAGGGTTTCCATCTCGATTTTCATTCATTGAGACATGTTTCGTATTATGCACATATTTTTGTGTATATATTTTATGTACTACATAGATTCAATATGTTATTACATATCATTTTTTTCATGGTAATTAATGTTTTTATTGATTCTATTTCAATGGTTTTTTGTTCAAATGATATCAATTGTGTAAGGGAGACCTCTTCTCAGTTTAGCTTCATTTACATATAATCAGTTTCCACAACTTATTTTTGTCTGTATTGTAAATTCTATAAATGGATGTTTTATTAGCATACATATTATTAAATTCATGTGATTCAAGAATCCATCATATCATTTACCTTACTTGTGTTATTTATTTGAATGGTAATAATGTTTTATGATTTTATATCCAATCTCATTTTCAATATGTTGTTGATATTGAAGAATTTACATCTAGGAAACATTTTGTGAATAATATCTCTAAGTGTGACAACCCAAAATCATTCTCAATGGAACTTCAATTTTTATATAATTTTTTATATTTAGTAATTAGTTTTATATAAATCACATTAAACACATAATTAAAACCAATAACTCTTAATTATATTAGTTTGAATAATAAATTTAAATAATAATTATTGTCATAAAGATTTATAATATTAAAATGGGGAAAAATATAAAAAAAATTACTATAATATAGTAATATAGATCTTGTCAATCCACCAAAATAATCAGTCATGAAAAACACTATAGAAATGAAAAAATTTAATAATACAATATTCATCTACAATATTAATATATATATATATATATTTGGTAAAAAAATATATAAATAAGGAATAAATGAAATACTTGGAATTTGTTATGTGTAGAAAAGCCATCATAACATTACTAATATTATCGTTGGAATGGTAATAAGACCACTACAACAGTAAACTAGTAGTTAAAAATTTAAACCTGAATGTTAGGATAATATTCCCAATTATAGTAGTGTAAAATAAACTATTTTTGTCATAAAAAAATGAATATATATATATATATATATATATATATATATTTGTTTTTTAAGGAGATATACTCAAAATCGGTTTAATTTAGTATCAAATAAAAACATTATTTTAAATGTAATTTATTAAATACACAAAATTTAAAAACATTGAGTTTCATAATATAGTTGGAATATTAATTATATGTGTTCAAATAATCTCCCTTTATATTTATCAAGACATGATTAGAATATGTTCATATGATTATAATCATTTGATATTATTGTATACTAATAAAACAAAATATGTATCAAATATTAAATTTGAGTATCACAGTACATGTCTGTAAAATAGAATATAAAATATTTTTAAAATTACAGTATGTGAAAAATTCCGAAAATTAAAAAAAATAGTTTTCTTCTAAATAAGTGAACTAATCCCCTCTCCTTATTAGAATCCCAAAATCAAGAACAATTATAAATAATCATGACACACAACCCATAATGATGACAGATGGAATAACATCACATAAGGTTTCTTTTGATATTACAATAAATCTTCCATAGTATTCAGGTAATTTCATCATTTAAGGAAATAAAAATGGAGAACATGACTACTGTTCTATGATATACATGTTTATATGATTTGAATGATTTTTGGAAAAATCCAATAAAACTCAAATATTATCAAATAGATATAGGGAAGAAAATGAAGTTTTTATTAAAACAATATATGTATTTCTAGATTTAATATAAACATATATTCTCTTATCAGTGACTCAATTCAATTATGAGATAATTTTTGATGATATGAATGTGTTCTTGGATCCTTCTACAGAGATTTTATGAAAATATGGTACTTGTTTATATTTTTCCTGACACATTAAAAAGTATTTTTCCACTACCATTAGTATTCATTGACATATTAACATTCATCTAAAGAGATATATTAGGAAATAATAATTAATAATCATTGTAATTGACATTAAAAAATTTTAGTATTAAATTAATTTGAAATATCATTTAATTCTACAATGAATGTGGTTAAAAAATATTATAAATTATAATTCCTACATTATTCATGATCTATTGTATTTTTTAGAATCGTATTCTCCATGGTAGATCTAAAACATATTAAATATTCCTTGTTTGTAACCCTTAGGGGTGTTTTTTATGTCAATCAATCAATAATTCCCATTATATGAACATGTGTTCACTTAAATTCCATACGGTCAATTTAATAAATTGTCAAAATAAAAATCTATCATATATTGCCTCAAATTCATCATGAAGTTAATTATAAGAGACACATATTTTCTCTAACATTTTGATATATTCCTAATATACATATACTCTATATGGACTATTCTAATTATCCAGGAAATCACTTAGTTACTTAGGTGTTCAGTTGATGATCTTGTAAGAAATAGGTCATGGTCAATTTAATAGTAATATATTAAATCCAATGGTAAAGTATTTTCATAAAAAATTATTAAAATTTAGGAAATATAATATGTGGATCTATGTTATTGATCCATTACCCTCACGGTTGGTAGTGATTATAAATAAATTTTCATATATTTATACTCCAGATTTCTAGTATGAAATAACTATAAATTTTCTTGTGAATATATATTAATTGTCAGTCCAATACCTAGTGAAATATAGATCATTTCTAGAATCCATCATATGGTCGATAGAAGGATTTTTTTCTCATTTCGAGATTTATTAAAATTTAATGTATTTATATAAAAAATATATACCTTAACAAAACATAAAATTATTAGATAAAAAATTAACGAGATTTTTCCTATTAAAATATAGAATTACATTATTATACATAGACTCTCATAAGATTTGATGATCATAAATAATACAATGAATAGATTAAAACAATTAAATAATTAAAAAAATTAGAAAAACCATTTCAATCTGTTGTGGAACTCCATATAATAACTTCAGAATTTACTCCACTACTCTGGATTATAAAAAAATATTGTATGAAGTGGTGGGAAAGTAACCATGGATAGTAATTGAACTTTAGAGTATTAAGAGACAAGAGATAAATACAATATTTTTCATTAAAGTTATCATTTAAATTATAATGGACCTTTCATATTCATTAATCATAATTATAATCCAATTGGTCTAAAACTATATACAGATCAGCATTGTATTTTCATTTCCAAATAAATGTAATTGGAGAAGGTGTAGAGTTTGGAGAAGAGGAATCTCATCGGATCATAATGGTTTTTGAAATAGTTATGATTTATGAAATTTCATAAGTAATGAGGAGACAAAAAGGTCATGAAAGAGTTATAATAGCATACATAATGGATAGTGATAAAAAGACTATAGTTGGTGGTGAGAGTTTGGTTATAAGAAGATCCAAATATTATAGAACTGAAGAAGGGGAAACAAATATATATGTCTCCAAGAGACTAGTAATGTCTTTCATATCTCTTGAACAATTTTCAATAACCTATAAAAATTTATACTCTTCATACAAAAGTTATCCATAATAGGTTCCATGATATAAAACATATCTAAAAATATTTGAAGGGTTCATTTGTGGAGGCGTCTTCATGTATCATTCCTAAGATCAAAACTATGTCCTCAGAAATGAATTAGTTGTAAAACAGTAAATATAATACATTATAAAACCCTAAATGGACTATTTTTCTCTTCTTCTATTTACTATATCATCCAAAACTATATCATAATGAATTTCACAATTGGAAAGAGCATCCATCTGTACCCCAATTCCATATATTATTACAATATAATAAGATAAAATGGATTTCCTCATGAAAAATAATTAAATGATGTTCGTCACATATGGAACCTAATGTAGGAGGATAGTAGAGAGAGGAATTAGGTGATATGGATGAATTATTGATAATAAAGAGATATATTCTATTAATCAGTGCCTGGATATTAATCAGGTCTTCATGTAAACTCTTAATTTCTATATAAACCCATCATGTTCATGATTAATATGAACTAGTTTTAGTTGAATATTTTTATCATATATGGGGAAATAATATGGAATAATGAATGATATATCATATTTTTGGTAATTATCATTAACACTTTAGATAGTGTAAAAAATGCTTCTAAAACATAGAGAAGATCATTTTTAAATTAAATAATTATATGAGATAATTACTAGAGAGAGAAAAAATGACGTCAGAAGAGATGTAGTAGAATGAGGGGAAGAATTTGTGTCACTAAAGAATAATGTATATATTCCAATCAAAGACTGTTTATTTTATGATGAGTCATACACGGGTTGTCCAATTTATTGAATTGCACAATCTGAATAGTTAATACTTACAAGTTATGTATTAGAAGGAGATTCATGTAATGGATCACATAGATAAATTTTATCTAAATTAAATATTGTGGAAGAAGTCTTGGTATGTGATTTATGGGTTGAGATAATTAGACAATGGAAGACATCATCATGTAAATGATAAATATTTCATCTTTCATTAGGAGTAATAGTAGAGTGTCATTGCACAATAGTTTCTGGAATTTTTGTACTAATCAGCTCTTTAGGATAATATAGATTGGGTTTACTTTCATCATCATTATCGTCCTTATCATTACCATTATTACTAGGTGATGGAAGATCCAATATTACAAGAGGGGTCTCAAGAGACATATCCTTTCTACGATGTGTTTAAACAAAAACTAGTATTCCCCTTATCTAAGTCATTAGTTGATTTTCAATAACAAGAATATCATTACCATCACTCCATGAGTCAATAATATTTTCTCCCAACAAATAATGTTTTGGGAGTCATTTCCTACCCAATAGTTTTTCAATCACCCATGGATCCTTCAGATTTGGAAATCATAGAAGAATAAGAAATAACTCCATCATAAGCCCTTATGGTTTCCTCTTGCAGCATCACTTTAACAACAACATCACACTCATTAGAGGACTTATCATCCTTAAATACCTAATTTGGTTTAAAACATGGTTGAATTATAACTTTAGTCCTATTTGGGGTCTTTTAAGGATTATAGATGTCAAAGATTTCACTTTATCACAGACACTAATTTTTCATCAAGGGATCAACCATACATTCATCGTTTTTCATGTGGTTTGTTTGGAAAAAACACTTGAGGCAGTAAAAACATCATTATCATAAAAAACTAACACTTTAATATTTAGGTATGAATAAATAAACAATATGTAGGGAAATAAATTATATATAAATGATAACATACTTTTCTCATCAATGTTTCTCATGAGAGACATTTGTGGACTTATATGAACATTATTCACTGTTAGATAGAGAAAGTTCATATCATAATTCCTAATCATACTAAAGTCCCCATATTTTTTATAAATGGGATGTTGTATAATCTTGAGAAACAAATAAAATTCACTACTGAATTAAACTATATTTATCCTTTTGGGTTTCATTTATGTTCATATCTTTTAAAGGTTCCTCAAAATAAAAATGGGTATTACTGATGATATAATATCTTTTACATTATTATAACTATCCACTGGGAAGCACATCAAGAATCATAGACTATAAATTTGATGAAAATATATTGTCCATATAATAAATGTTCATATAGGGTTGATACCTTATTTTTTGTGATTCGAAAAACATAATATGTTAATACACATTTACCAAGAGCGTATAAAAGGTCTTTGATAATCTATAAGAAAATTATTCATTAAAGATTTGTAATAGTTCTACACATAAGCGAATGATTCTACCCAAACCACATCAGGTCCAGTTTCTTCCCTAAAAATTCTCCTGATGATTGATGGTATGACTTTAATGGAATCAAATTTCGATTGGTACTGGATTTCAACAATTTTCATGTTGTCATAATCTACCTAATCTGAATCCTGAAGAAAACATTTCATCTTACCAATAATTTACTGTTTTGAAATACTTTGATTCAATGAGACCATTTTCACCTTATTTTGTATTAGAATTAGTTAATTAATTTTTTCGTTAGGGGTATAAAAATAATGTAGGTCTCGATGTACAATAACGAACGAAGAAAATTATATACTTAATATTTTTAAAATTAATTATTTTATAAAGAAAAAATATAATTTAATAACTTAGAATATAAATTCATTTTCAAAATGATATTATTCAATTTTCCAATACAAATGGATTCAAGAGTGATATCCCCTTTTTGATAATTACCACTCATGATGTGATGTCTAATATAAGTGTGTGTTTTCCTTGAATGATATACAAGTTTTTTTAAAAACATTAAATGAATTTGGATATCCATGTTTATTGGGATATATCTAAATTGATATCCATAATCTAGATGAGGTTTTTTCCATCAGATAACTTTTTTCACATTATCTAGATGAATTTATGCAGTCATTTTTAATAGTAGACAATAAAAATATTCTTATTTTTAAAATAACAAAATATAGAATAATTTTCCAATAGGTTACATATTTTAGAGGAACATTTTTCTATCATAAATATATCCACTAAATTAATAATTAAAATAACTAATTAAACCAAAATCAGATATTCTATAATAATATAGTCTTATGTTTGTAATAATTTTATTGTAATTAATAATTATTTTAATGCCAATAAATTATGATATCCGAGAATCTTCGTGAAAATGAGAACACATACATTCACTAAACCTAATGTCATGATGAATACATATTATTTAAGATAAACACCCAATCATAATTCTATATATTTTTGGTTTACTAGTTTCCCAGTTTCATCATGATTCAATTTATAGGTGATACACATTTGAGTATCCCTTCCATTTGTGCCATCCACATCAAAAAAATTTTAAATATATTTATTGAAATTAAAATAGTTTCAAATAATTTCATTCTTTTGAAATATTTAAATTCAAATAATGAATTTTAGTTCACTCATAAAACTCTTATGAAATTTATTTTTTATAATATATAAAAAAATTTACAGAAATAATTTATTCAATAACAAAATTTAACAATATATATATATATATATATATTTGTGAAACCAAAAAAATTGATTTTTTATCTATATTTGGTATGATCATAATAACCACTCATAAATCAATTTAAACGAAATTTTTTCTAAACCTATGAATACAATATTTTGGAGATTTTTTAAAATAATAATATGATTCAGATAATTTAAAGACATTATTTGGAAAATGTGAATTTCTGAATCTATATGGAATGTATATGAAAGCATCGTCAACAATAAAACCCTTTAGAAAAGTACACTAGATATATATTCGAAATAATTCGACATTTAGATGCGCTAATGAAGTAAAAATTTACCTAATAGATATATGTAAATCTAATAGAGAAAAGGAATCTTCATAGTGAATTACTTTTTCTTAACTAGAACTTTTGTCCACCGATCATACGATATTTATAATAATTATTACATATTCATCATCATTGTTTCCATATTACCTTTTCATAGAAATGGTAAAATATTATTTTTAAAAATCAATTATTTTCTATATTATATTTCTTCTAGTATGATTAAAATTATATTATTTTGAAATCCTCAACATATTATCACAATTTTCTTGGTTAATGTTCTAGGGTTTACAACGTGGAAAATGGATTGATGAATAACAGTGGGGAAATTATATGAATTAATTTTTTTCCTTTATCTTTAATACCTAAAAAATATTGTTGATAACCTATATGAGTTCTTATGGTATTGGGTTGAGTATTCGCCTTTAGGGTTTTCATATAGTATGGTTCCTCGTAATGTTCTCTGATAAAACGTTTCCATGTAAATCAATACCATAGTTATTTATAATAAATGTGTTATTGATATTTGTATTGTAAATTTCTTCCAAAAGGATTTATATGTATTTTTTTATATTGATTGATGAAATAAAATGTTTTGTGAACATATTCATCAAAAGGTATTATTACATATTAATTACTCTATAGGATTTACTGGATATAGAATAAACATGTCAAATTCTATAATATCTTTTTGATAGAATCATATCAAAACTATCCATTTTTATTTGTAATATAGACATTGAAACTAAAAACATTGAAATAATTTAACCTAGGAATTCTAATATCCTAAAATTTATATATATTCTTTATTAAAATGTATTATATCAAGACAATATAATTACATAATAAGTTGTACTTATTGATTGAGTCTACAAATAGAGTGGTAGGTAATATTCTCTAAGTGTGGTGTATGATATTTCTTTAAGGGTCATTTTTAATTTTTCAACCACCCAATTCTGTTGTGGTGTTCTAGGAATATAGAAATTATTATTATAAACATGATTTGAACATAAAAATTTAAAATAATTGTTTTTAGAATCATGTCCATGATCTCTTATCGCACACTAAATTAAAATTTTCACTTATACTATCTATAGATTTTATTTAGTTTGAATAACATTTACAAGAGTCTATTTTTTTGTCAACAATCATACCCATATAATCTTTAAATAATCATCAATTATTTAATAATCACAATTTTTCAGGTAAAAATTAAAATCTATGTGGATCAAACAAGTCCATGTAATTTATCTTTAGTAGTTGGGAGGTAGAAAAATATTTATAAGTTTGGAAATTGAATTTATTTTGATTTATAATTTTATATATATTTAATACTTACTTTTAAAAATTTAAGTTTAATGCGATCCTAGAAAAAATAAATTTTTTCCAAATACTTAATAGTTAATTATCTATTCCAAAACCATGATTCATGATGAAATATATTGAAATAATATACATTTATTAAAAATAAGGAATTAAAAACAATTGAATAAACACTTTCATGAAATAAAGTATTAAATAATAAATCAAATATATAATTATAAATCTTACCTGAATTATTTATAGATTTTAAATGAAAAATATCATCACATAATTTATAAACTCTTATATAATTTTACATTAATCCTTCATTACAAAATAACTTTTTGAAGTTTAAAATTGATTAAAATTTAAAAAATGACTAAGGATTATTATTCATCATTATGTAATTTATCCAAATGTGACATTTTAACCATCCAATCAAGCCAAACACGAGAATAATTAGAATAATAATGTCATGTGTCTCGAACATCCACTATATAGATACAACATCCTCTTCTAGGAACACATCAAACTCATTTATTTAATTCAATTAAATTATAACTAAATTTGTTACCCAACACTGTTTTGGTCTAGAAAGGTTTTTAATTATTTAATATGAGGTCCAAAATAATTAAAAAAAAATTAGTAATATATTTATGATAATTTTTTAAGGAATCATTAATATAATCAAATTTTAGTCCAAAATAGAATGTTCCAATTTTATATTTTCCACCCCTATTTTTCACTAAATAATTATTTATATCATTTCAACTTGGAAGAATATATTTCTTATAGATTTGATGTTTTTAGGATGATAACCAAAAATTGATTGTAGATTAGGTACAATATGACTTCAGTAAATGTTACATATTAGTCTCCGTACATACATCAATACCAGCAATATTGTTTCAATAGTTATTCACAAATGAATTGAAATTCATTAATTTTCTTGAAAATAATTTAATTTCATCTATTTTGAGTTGCTATATCATTTTTTAAAATTGATGATATATCTTGATATTTTATTAAATTTTATATTTATCTATAATTTTCTTATAACTGTCTTTGTGTACATTAAAATACTAATATAAATCATTATTAATAATATTTCACGCATCATGGTTCTAATTTTTATAGAAATAATACATATGTTAAGAATTAATATAATATAGCTATAGATTATTAGACATGATTCATAGATCTTTCATTTCATTTACATCTTCTTGGTATGTATATATATCTCTAGATCTATCATCATAATCACTATAATTTTTATTTAATGATTTATTTTGATCCCATATTTAACAAAGCATTTATCATTTATTTTATTTTTGGACAATGATATTTTGTTTTTCATTTTCTTTAACATTTATAGTAGATTACTTCGATATAGTTAACATCATTATTCTATTTTAATTTATTTTCAAACCTTCCATTACGGTTAGATTCCCAAATAAATATTTTTTAATAATATTTATTGAATTTTGAGGCTAGTTGAGCCATATACTCAACACTATTAGATCAACCATCACTTATAATAGTGATCTCTATTTTGATAAATTATTTATATTTTGAGAGAGATTAATTGAATGTTGTTAATTATTTGGAAAAAAATCCTCATTATTAACATTAGGTTTAACCTCATACATCATATGTTTTATAATCATATCTTTTCTTGGAATATTTGTAACATCCTATTTTTTTCAAATGGATACAGTAGTGCCTCTATATTTTTCAGATTATCATCTTGGAATCAAAAGAAGTTGGGACTTGTCATCAATATTCTATCATGGAACATGATTAATGATTGTAATAACATTATGAATGGGAAACAGTTTATAAATATATTCACCAAACTTTATCTCATTTTCATAAACTAAATAGTATTGTAATTTAAAAACATTTCATTAAAACTATAAGGTAATATATGATACACATATAAGGTACAGAGAATATCAGAAATTTTAGCACAAATTTTTTTTAATTCCCTACACTTAGTTAAATGTATAAATAATTAATTTCATTAAAATTATAGTTATAGGATTTCATAGTGGCAATACTCCATTCATCTCTAATAGTTTTTTTTTCTACTAATCTTATGTTATATTCTAGAAATCAAGACCCATAATTTTATGATGTATTTGCATTATGATATTTCCTTGCACATAGGTAGTACCATTAAATTATTGAAGTCATTTATTAGAAATTTTATTTAGACTAATATTATAAAAAATGACTGAAATCAAGAAAAAAAATTAAATTTTGATCATTTTATTAAACATTTGACCAAAAAATAATTCTCGAAAAAATATTATATATCAATAAAACATTGATAATAAATGTTTTTCATAGGGTAGTTCTCAAGGGGGGTGAATATTGCATCAAATAAAAATGTATATTTAATTAAATTTATAAAACAAAACACCCTAGTTTAAAAAATACAAGATTTACTAATAAGATTGTTTAAGTAATTCATTGTGTTGAAATTATACATAAAAATCATGATGAAGAATAATTTATAATAAAATTATATTATCTTAATATTTTTATATAATTATAATTATATTTAATAGTATATTTATCACATGTAATTGATATATATAAATGTGTAGTTTTTGAAATTATATTTTAAATTTGTCTTAATATAATAGTAAGAAAATCATTAAAACACATTGTTGAAATAAAAAAATTTCATCAATCCAAAGGCGATAAATTATCCTCTACAGATGATATTCCTCACTAATAATAAAATTTATCATTACAAATAGATGATTCATGAATAGGATCATGTGTACATAGTACAACAACCAACAAGAATATCGACAATGTTACCAAGTCTCTTCCACATTTCCATTGGGAGTATAAGTTTGAAGGAAATAAATTAAGAATATATGAGTTCACTACAATTATTTAAAATATTAGGTTAATTAACATATTAATAGATATGGAAAATAATATGAAAATTTTAATTTAATAAATAATGATATAGAAATTAATGTTTTTTCATACAAGAGATCAATGTTATTCTATTAAATGGATTTAAATTACCTTATAAATGTTATACTTAAATCAGTATATCTGATGTGAATACGTGAATGTGTTCTCAGATATTTTATTTATTTTTAGATGAAAATAGGCGTTCAATTTTATGATAATATAGCACTAGTTTGTGTTTTTTCACACCCATAAACATATATTTCCCACAGTCTTCTTCTTTCATAAAATAATATTCCTCCAAAAAGTTCCATTTTAAATAAATCATTAAAAATCATCATAGACATCATGAAATCAATGAGTATTAAATTATTTGGAACCATTATATAATTTTACATAAAATTTGTTTTTAATATAGTTTATAAAATGTAATTCCAACATTTTCTATGGTCTCTTGAAGTGAGGCATATCCGATTCCAAATGGTAGTTCCTAGAAATAGTGAAAATCACGGGAACTGAAACCTTAGGTGTCATTCAACCATTATATAAATCATTTAGCCTCTAAAAATGATCATCTGGTTTTTTATTGTCTATATGGGTTCTAAAATTATCATAAAAATATTAATATGTTATATAGTCATTAAAATTCACTATGTAGTTGATTAGAATCAATGTGTGGTCACTCCAATACATTATGAGATTTATAAAAGATGGATATTCAATGTGGCACTTCAAATTATTCTTATTGTCATTTGGTTACTCATGTAATTGGATGAGAATATTTTGAAAAATCAATCATGGTCGATCGAAATGGAATGTGGTTGATCCAATGGATATGAGGTCCTATCCACACATTCTGAAAAAAATTTAATGTACCTTGTGGATTTTTTGTGGTCGGTCAATTATCATTACGGTCACTTGAAAATTTATCCAAAATTTTATAATTTATAATTCTTAGTTGGTAATATGATTTCAAAAACAATTTTTTCAATCCATTGGATTTAGGTTCGATTCAATACATAGGTAAATTTTTCATTATTCAAGAGTCCTTTTAATGGCCAATAAAACATCTTCATGGTGTTATTTCTAGACATAAAAGAAGTTCAAAAATTCCATAAAAATTATTTACAATCCATGGAAAACATAATTTAATAAAAACATGAAAAAATATATTTTTATTATTAAAAGATTCATTTCACGACTAGGCTAACAATTTATTTCATGATAAAAGTATATATTTTTTAAAAAAATTTATAAATATATTTGTTTTTGTTGTTTGAATGGATTTTGTTATTTCATTTATATATCGATGATAAATATTTATAATAAATTTATAATAGTAAAATAATTTTATAAATTAACATAAATTTCTATTGTAATAAAAATATAATATTATGATACCATAATTAAATTATCAATGGTTCGGAATTTTCATTATAATAATAAAATTGTTATATCTCCAAAAAATAATTATATTAATTAAAAATTAAATTTCTCATATATCAAAAATTATTGATATAAAATGGATTTATATTTTTTTAATCTACATGTCAAAAAATGGATAGGAATAATCTATATTATTTTTATAAAATAAATTTTCTTATGGTCAATGTTAAAATACATTAAAATACTGTATTTAACATTAAAAGATAAAAACATAATTTATTAAATAAGGAATGATGTCTTCTCCAATTTCTTAAAAATAAATGCACTATTAACTAAATATTGAACCAAGATTCATCACTATTTGTTTTATTTATCAAAAATATTTATCTAAAAACATAATATTCAAAACACCCTCCTCCCCATTATAAATACCACCACTCTCCATCCATTCTCCCTGTACATTATAAGCATTGGAATGTAAAATAAAGATACCAAAATATCCTCAAATCCCTCTCCCCATATCCATATAATACTCTGTCTCACTAAATACCATTATAAGGGGCCATAAGGGGCACCCTAAGAGGCAACAACCTAAGAGGGAAATAAATTATCAGATAAAACTATTTAAATATTATTATTCTTCTACCATGCCATCTGTATTCCTTCCCCCAAGGCATAAAATCAAAGGTATTAATAATTTAATACTATATTTTTATTATTCTTTAATATAGATCTTAAAGAATCCTTTTAAAACATTCTAAAACTAAATCATTTTTCACAATATGATTGGTTCATCACCTACTTGAACAACACACTTCATTTTTAGCCACCAATATCAAGGATGAATAATATAATAATATTATTATCACATATTACGATATTAAATATAGTATAACTTATATAACATTATATAATGAATTAAGATTCACTTAATTCTATAAACTAAATCTAGTTTGTGATGGTTGGTCTAACCACCCAAATGAACAATCCATTTAACTTGTTCTTTTTTACAAAATGAACCACCCACATATTAGAACACATATTGATATTTGGGACAATTTCATTTTCAATTTTTTCAAGTATATTCCTTCATTAAACTTATGTATTTTTATTCTAGTATTATATTTACATTAATAAATGTGAACATATGATCTAATATGGGAACCATGAAACGAATTCCCTAAGAAAAAATTTAACTTCATAACCCTTTTAAATGCTTGTAAATGAAAATAATATAATTACACTAAATCATATATATATATGTAATAGGATCTATATAATATCATTAATGAATATAATTTTATTACTAAGGATGCAATTTAATAGTGAAAGAACTATTTTCTACCCTAAGGAATGGGATATCTATGAACCATCCAGTTTTATTTGGTTTTTTTTCTATCACTTTACAACTCAATCACTGTATATTTTTTAAAATATAATTTCACTACATTTTTTATATATCAAATATATATATAAAGTTTCTTATAATTTTTAATGATGTTATATATATGTGTTCAAGTTTCTATTCAAATTTTAATTTTTTAATCTAATCTAATTAAATGGAAATTTTTAGTCTTCTTGTCTCATTTCACATACTAATCAAGGAATTGATTTTAGCTATACATGAGATCTAAAAATTACCATTTAATTATTTAATAAACATATTAGTTCATTTTTTGTTTTATGTAATTTATTATAACATTTTCATATTTAAATATTATTTACCATTAGCCTAAAACCAATCATAAGTTATACATTTCCAATGTTACATTTCCACAATTTTAAATTTATTCACTTATTTTGGAAATAATTTATTATTTTCAATACATATTTTTTCACCAATAAATGAACATGAAATGTTAATATATTTATTCATTATACTATTTTAACAATTCATAGGGTTAGGGTATAAGGCATGATTTTGAAACCTATTTCATTCCATGGTTAATTATTATGTATAAATTTTATAGATGGTTTCTATTTATGGCATGTACATGTTATGGTGAGTGAACATAGAATGGGATTAGATTCAGTGGACAATGTTTATGTCTCATGGGATGATTTTTATATGATTATGGAGTAAACCAAATATATTATGCTACTCTATCCACTATGTGATTTTTTCTTAATGGTCTCCCATCAATTATAGTTATTTCACATGTTTCATTTATACTACATTCCAATGATTCTATGTTATTTATATCCTGACCCCTTAAAACTATTCATGAACAATAAATTTTATTATATAATTATATTTACTTTTTACTCATATTCAATGATTTATAATCATGCATATTCACATAAATGGATTTATTGATCATTTATTTATTTATTTATTCCCTAGGTTTCTATATATAGTTTTAGGATATCCTAACAATTTAAAATATCATTATAAATAATTAAATAAATATTTTTTGTTTTAGCCACTATTTAATTAATTTTAAACCTAGTCTTCTAAAGAAACTTGTCCTCTAGTTTTTTGTTTTTTTATTTGATATATAGGATACAAAATATGGTATAATATGTTTAGGAGTGATGGGATTATATAGTTGGTGACAATGAAATTTCTAGTTATTTTTTGTGGATTGGTAAAAGAGTACATTAATTTGATCCCTATAGATAAGTCTATATATAAGATAATATAATGAAATATTTTCTATGTATTGAGAGATTGGATACTAAGAAATTATAGCTCGGTATAGATACTACATGTGGATATAGATATCTCACATCTATTCCTAGTGGTAACAACCCCAAATGGGATTATTCAGAATTAACAAGACTTATACAAGGTGAATGAAAAAATTAGACATACTATAGTCCTAGTTTTATACTCTTGGGAAAAATTATTTATAAAATTCATAAACTCATTATGAACCATTACTTGGGAATTCAATATATTTTAAAGAGTCAAACCTAATAAGAATGTTACAACGGATAACATTGATTGAAACCTTGAGACTCATATGTTATGATATATTTGTAGGTTACCAATTAGTCCTTATATGTTAATTGTTTCCCTTTTTATATTATTATTAGGACATTTTGAATTTTAATCCATAATTATAGTTCTGAATTAGTAAATGACTAATACTAGAATCAAGTATCAAAATTAATTAGGATTATCAATTAATGAAAATAAAATTTCCTGTATTATTATTGTTCTCCACATTCTTTCATATCATGAATGATTTGTAAAGCTTTTGAAACCCCACCTAAAAATGGGGGTTGCAATATTTGGGAAAATATATAATATAAAAATAATTTAATACCAAGTATATAAATACCCCCATATAAGGTTGTTAGACTAAACCTCCCAAGAACCATATCATTATTCATTTATTAGAATTTAATTCTATATAGGGATCTGATTTTCTATACTTAAGACAACATTTATGGGTTAGAGGGATAGAGAGATCACTCTTCAGCTCATGAGTTATCCTCCAATTACATGTTAGTGTAATTTTAATACTGAATGTAATATGTAATCCACATCTCTAGAAATGATATTATATAATTATGATCAGGAATATATCATAAAAATGACTGATAAAATGGCTGGAATCATTCATGACTACATTCCCATTATGAGGGACCATACTGATATATTTCCTAAATAGTATCATGTTCCTCATTGTGATTAAGAGTTTTAGTTCTAAATTTAACATATACTTGGACCACTACCTATATCCAAGACACCAAATAAAATGTACATTGTTGAGTTTAAATAGCTATAGAAGCAGTTAAAAGATAATCTTGGCTAGGGTTTTATACATGAGAGTGATTCAACATTGGGTATGTGACTCCTATTTTTCATGAATAACGATGGGTAAATGCACCATCAAATTTTTTATCAAGAACTCAATAAATGACTAATAAATAAAAAGTATCAATTTCAATAGAATGATGAATTCTTTTATAAAATACGTGGTCCTAGAATTTCTCTATAGTGGACCTTGAGTCAGGATATCAATAATTTATAGTAAGGAAGGTTGATATTCCGAAGACATCCTATAGAATAATTCAAAGACACTGTGAATTAATTGTGATTCCCTTTAGACATAATAAAGATATAAAAATATTCATGGAATTAATTTATAGTTATTAGAGGTTATATTGATAATAAGTTGGTTATATTTTTTAGATGATCTTCTGATATAATCCAATAGTAGAAGGTGATTTAGGCTTAATTAAACACTATATTAAAATCATTCAAAAGGAGAAAATATATGAAATGTTGAGTAAATGTCTGTTTTATATGTTGTAAGTATCGTTATCATAGTGAGATATCACAAGGTAAAGGATACCATCATTCCATTAAAATAAAAATGAAATTGACTAGTGTCCAAGACTAGAATCTATTAAATAGAAGTAGATTTTTCTTAAACTAGATGGGAAATATAAATATTTTTTTAGGAAATTTAATGACTATCAAACTCACTGACAATGATTTCACAAAATAAAGTGGTGTTTTTAAAATGTTTGAATATAAAGGAACTATAAAAGAGTGAAAAAGCATGAATATGAATGGAAAAGTCATTACATTGGTCTCATGTATGGAACTGGTAAATTTCTAAAAATATTTAGAAAAATTTCCTGGGATAGGAACTGATAAAAAATGGAAAAGTGATAGACTACCCCTAAAGGTAGCTGAATGTTCGTGAGACGAACTATCCAACAGAAGATCTGGAGTTAGATATTATAATCATCACATTGATAAATTGACATGACATATTTATAGTGAGATTTTTGGAATATATATATATGATAATATACAATAGTATATATTAAAGTAGATTAACATTCTCTAATGAAGATAATTATAGACAATCAATGATTATGGCTGATCTATCCACTAGAATTTCGAAAGATAGATAATTTGGGAGTCTCTCTATGTAGAAATGATCTTATATCTCAATCCTTTATGGTAATTGAGAAGAAAATTATATTCCTAGTCTTGTGAAGGATGTAAATATATGTCGAAAATGAAAGATAATCATTATTACATTCTCAAATGGAAACTAATACATAACTTCAAGAGAATTGAAAGGATCCTCATAGACATGTTGTTGTTAAATAGTAGAAGGTGGAATATATAAGTAATGTAAAATCATTAGAGATAAAAATTGATGAAGAATTATTTAGGGGATTAATGTAATTATAATTTGTACCTTTAAATCCTATAATAAAGAATGATCTATTTAATTATGTATATAGATCAACATTATCTATCCATCCATGGAGAAGTAAGATGTTTTAATATCTCTAATATAACTATTCATGGGACTATATGATGAATGAGATAAAAATTATACATCAAATATCTTAATATAATATAATGTGATTATATAATAAAAACAATCCAAGGGGATAATAAAATAATTACCCATACCTACATGAAAATTGGAAAATATCACTATAGAAATTTTGTATTTTCATATCAATACATATAGGTAAAATATTTTCTTATGGGTTTTTTTGGATCATCTAAAAAAGAATTCTCATTTCATTACAATTCGAAGTGATTTCTTAAATGGTAAAAATGTAATTATATGCGTAAGATAAGTGTTGGGTCTTTGTGGAACACCTCAAATGATTGTATCTGACCATGACGTATAACGTTTCTACATGCATTATAAAACATTCAATTTTATATTAAACATATAGTCGAAATTTACAATGATTTATCACCACTAATCTATGTTCCAATATGGGTGTAGTATCAAAAAAGATAGAAAATGTTGTGAGAATTATATATGTTAATCAATGGGGGATGAGGTCAGCATCATCCATTTGTTGATTTCTTATATAATAACCACATTCACAAATAAATTCAAATTGAAACCTATGAATCCCTATCTAGGAAGGGATTTAAGGAAAAAAATGTGCTAGAATGATGTTATTAAATGCAACATACTAGGACCAAAAATAGTTAATGACATGGTTGAAAAGATCAATACTACTAAGAAACACATATGGGCTTCTCAATGATGAAGTAAGAATTGTGCTGACAATAATTGATGTGACCTAAGGATCGAGGTCCAAGAAAATTGTTTACTATATATATATCTATGGAAGAGAAACATGATATTTCAGAATATGGTAATGATATTTCATTGTTACATAATCCCCATTGGGTTATTTGATCTCATCAAATTTGTGGATATTAAACTAGCACTCCCACCGATCATATCTCAAGTAAATGAAATGTTTGTTGAATCCCTATTATAGAGGAACAAACCAGATACCTTGCATTTAAGTAATTTGATGTGGTTCATTTTGAAAATGATATCCTTTATGAAGAACCATTGATAAAGATTGTCACACCATGTAAAAAATTTAATTAAACAAGAAAAACCAACTAATCATTGTACTATGAAAGAGCCATATGCACGAGGAGGAAAAATGGTAATGATAGGAAGAGTTGAAGATGAAGTACCCTCATATGTTTTCACTATTATTTGTAAAAAATAGGATGAAATTTCATAAGGCGTAGGGGGTGGAGAACATAAAAGAATAAAAGATTTAACAATGATATTAAACTTCTTATAAAAGTATTCCACATTTAGTAATAACTATTTATTTAAATAACATTCAATACATAATATAAAAGAACAAAATATTATAATAATAATTTGAAAATTACTTCAATAGAATAAATATATCAATACAAATATGAAATATTACTTTGGAAAAATTGAAAATAAGGAAGCTATAATATTAAAATTTGGTTATTATCAATCCAATAGAATATACAAACTCAGAAAATAAAGTGTAGAAATGAATAAAATATTAATAATAAAATATTTATCATGGAAATGAAAAAAAAATATATAATTTAAAAAAGATATAATTGAATGAAAAACGAATGAAAAATGGGATATTTATATAATATAGGGTTACCCTTTCAGAATAAAAAAATCAAATGATTGGAGTAGTATTCTGTTAGTTGGAATAATTATTTAATCATTGGAAATGTTATATAACCATTAGGAATATTTTTTGACAATTAGAATAGTATACCCACCTATGGAAGTGTAAGAAAATATTGTTGTATCCAATAAAATGAAAATATTGTTTATTATCATATTATGCGTTTATAGTTTAATATTTTCTTGTATTGTAATTATAATCAATTTTACGATACCATATATAATTTTTATACAGGGTTTGAAAACTAATCATAATACATAAATTAAACATTTTGAAATAAATTATTATTTTATCTAAAAAATTATATTTCTCAATTTTGGTAAATTTTATGATAAAATTTATTTCATTTTGGTTATACAAACCTCAAAAAACGGTTTGGGTGATTTTTTGGTATTTTTCCAAAATAGATTATTTTCTTTGTGAATACAGTAACATGATAAAATATTATTTTTTAACATTAAATGTTAAATTCCAGATTTATTGAATATGGGATCATGTCTGAACCCATTAGTTCAATATCAAATTAATAATTTATTGAATATATGCACAATATTCGTCTTTATTAGTGGTCATAACCCATAATAACAAACTAAATTCTATAATATTAAAAAAACCACTCAACCACTTAAAAACACTACACCTTACCACCAATTATACTAAAAAAATATAAGGCTTATGACGTTCCCAAAATATACCAAAAACACCACTCATATCAATTCTTATATCACTAGGAGGCCAACTCTCACTAAATACTATTCCATGGAGGCTTATGTGGTATCCTAAGTATAGACAACAAATGGGTGAGACAAATTATCAACTAACACACTTCGAGTTATATTCCACTTCTATAACCCCCACATGTTTCCCATGAACTTATATATATTAAAATAATTATACTAAATAAAATAATTATTTGTTTTTATTTTTTATCCATCATATACAATACATAAAAATTATTCTAAAACAAAAGAGTAATTAGCAATATGGAAGGATCACCACCTCTATGAAAAAAACTATTCATTTTTCTCCAAAACCATTTATGATTGTTATAAAAAAAATTATAATTGTTTAATATGATTATTATATTTATATCATATATTTCTAATTCATTATAATAAATTAATAATCCTTTATTTGAATAAAAAGATTCTAGTTAATGATAGTGGGTAAAAAATCCTAAATGAAATAACCATTTATTTTTAATATTTTTAGAAGTGAACCAACCCAATATCAAAACACATATGGATATTTGGGACTACATAATATTTTTAGGGAAATAATTATTAATTAATATTTTTTTTGTTTTAGTCCCATTTCATAATGATTTTTGTAACTATCCTTAATTAATCTTACATGGGAACTATGAAATGGACACCCTCATGACACAAAAAGAAAACATCATATATCAATGAAATGGTTCTAAATAAACATTTTATTATTGTAGTAAATAAACTATGGTATTAAAATTGTATTAATTATTTAATTAATTAATCTAATTTGATTATTCAGAATGCTTAGTGTACGTGATGAAATTTTTTAGATCATACGGTAACATATCTCTCTGAAATAGATCATTTTTGATTGGTTCTGTTTCCTCTCTTTTTTACGTCATATTCTTTCATTATTCTTCTAATTATTTATTATATAATTTTTATATATTCCCCACACAAATATACCATGTATAATTAAAATTTCATTAATGGTGATATATATTTTTTAATGTCACCATTCAAAATTTTCTTTAGTTAAGCAGAGGTGATATAAGGGAAAAGATTTGTCCTCCTGTCCCATTTCATGTAAAAATCAACAAAATGAATTAAAAAAAATTATATCTAATAAATTATTTTTATTATGGAAAACATTTTATCATTAATTTCTATTTTATGGAAATTATTATACACTTACCCACTTTAATTTCTCATTACCCTTTTACCTGAAAACCTACTTAAGTTATATGTTTCCAAGTTTATCATTTCACTATTTTTCACATATTCACTTCATTTGAAAATTATTTTTTATGATATAGGTATATTTTACACTTATTAATGTCAAAGAATTATTATATAACTTCATTCATGGAAAAAATTATGATACACCATCTGGTTTTTCTATAATAAAGGATTTTTTCAACTAATTTCTTTCAATGGGTAATTCTTATGTTTTGACCTTACAGTTGATTACCATTTGTGGAATGAATTATCATATTAATTTTATTATGGGTTCACATAGATAATATTCCCATTAATTTGTTATTCTTTTTTCCTCAAGAGGTTATGTGTATGGGATTATGAAGTAAGCCTAATCCATGATGTGACCTTTTCTACCCTGTGAGGTTGTCATAGTTTTTATCCATTAATTATTATTTTGTCATGATTTTATCTTGTTTTTAAATTCTCATTATTTTTCAATATTATGATTCCATGTTCTTTGTAAAATTTCCCAAAAATATAATTAATTAACATTATATTTTAGGATATAAATTTCCCTCGAATGAATTTTTTGGAGATTATAGGGATTTACAATCTTCATATAAATAATAAAAGAAATATTTTGATTATTTGACTCATTGAAATGTATTATGAAATTATCCATCCAAATACACTTGTCCTCCTAATATTTTGGTTGTGTGTATTAAATATTTATATTACAAATCCAGTAATATTATGTGTTACAGACTAGGGTCACTATAATCAGACCCCAACCACATTATTCTTATATACTTATTATTGTTAATTTATACTTCATCTTCCAATTTCATTTCCCAATAAAATGTATTTTCCTTGTGTGAGGGTTATAAGTGAAATCTACCCAACTCTTCATTACAGTTTGAAATATTTCATCTCTATGACCCTTTTTATTTTATACATGTCCTTATCCATTATTAAATAATTCAATAAGTTAATTTTATATGTTTTTATACTTTCTTTACAATATTTTTATTTTTTTAATGATTTCCACATGTAACATTCTAAAAAATATACCGCTTTAAAAATATTTTCACGTGAACACATTTTTTAACCATTATGAGAACTAAAATTTAAAATGGTTCATATTTATGTTATAAATTTATTTATAATTGATTTTTAAATCTTATTTATTTCAATAATAAAAAATAAATACTGTAAAATTTTTTAAAATATAAATGTTTGATGTTAAAATTATAATTCAAATATTAAATTGATTTTAATGGATTATGTTTCTAATATTGAAATATTTTTTTGATGTATTGTTAAATAATATTTCTTGATATATCCATAAATTATAATTATTCTTTTTATTAAAACTGATTTTCGTTTTAAATGGAATTTTTTTAAGGTATTTATCAATATTAATGTATTACATTTAACGAAAATAATTTTTAAGAGTATTTAATAATATCCAAAATAGGAAATTCTCTCTTGTTTATATATTTATAATAACTAATAATATCAAAATGTTTTTTTTTCATCTATTTAAATGACATATGAAACATCTAATGTTTCACTTGGAATATTTTCATATGATATCATCCTCCATCACACTTTTTATGGTTTATAGTAATGATTTTTATGGAATTGACCATGTAACCCATTTCATTAGCACATTATAATTTATAAATGACAAATGATTCTTACAATCAGGATCATGTGGAAATTTTTATATAATTATCGTAATAAAATGGTATGGTTCTAAAAATTCCCTATGAAGTTTTTAGTCTGATAAATAATATTACATTTTCATTCTTACAAATCCATGAGATAGTTGGGGTTCATAATCCATTAAATTTACTTTGGTATGAAAAATCACTGAGATTAGTGCTACTAATATTATATAGACCTATAATTAATTTTGTAAATCATGATATATCACAAGGTAAAGTGATATGGACATGTGAGTAACACGAAAGCCCTATAGAAATATGTCAATTATGTACCTAGAAGGGCTGAAATTATAATGTACTATAATGAATTTGAAAATGACTGATTTATTATGTGAAGGCATATCATGTATTGAGGAGTAAAACCAATCAATTATGATACTCTATAGACTATGTTTAATGGAATTTGGAGTGAACCCAATCTACTACGGAACACTATCCAATAAATGATTTTGGTCATAGTTGTGACCCATATGAAAGGAAATGTGTTTTGACACAAATGTATGTTCGATAATATTTCATTTAATAATTTTGTCATGTTATAATGATGCATGTTTTATGATATGATTATATTTTATACATTATTTACTAGTGATGATCAATGTTTTTTTATTCTCTAAAATCAAATTCAAGGACCATGACTGTAGTCTCATGCATCAAATCTTAACATATGCTCAATTATGATGATCAATTGTTTTCTCATATGAAAAATAGTACTGGTTGACTTTAAAATATGTATGAATCAATCATGTAATGAAGGAACGTTGTTTTTCTAGAAGTTTAGAAGGGTACTATGTCAAAATAATGTTTGTGGGAAATTTTGAATATTTTATTATGAATAGGTAAACTATGTATCTAGTATCTAATGAAACGAATCCTTGTAGTTTTCAGTACTAGGTAAGATTACTATGAGAGAAATTGTCATTTTTAAATAAATTTAATATTATCATGTGTAATATGAATTATTATTAAATATTTTTTTATTGTACCTGTTTTTGGAACATGATCTAGGAGTGTTTTTCTGGGGTACCACAATTGCAATCAAAGATGGGTTAAGTTATATTTAGATATTAGTTTAGTTATTTTTGTTCTTTTTTATGATATAATTAATAGCCTAGTCAAGATGAATATTTTCTAAATGATATAAATCATGTGTACATTATAATTGATAAATTTAATTTTTTATATTAGTAACATGTATATTCTAGTTGTTTATTTAAATATTCTATAATGGCCGATTGACTATAAATCGAGAGAAGTGATTGTGAGAAAAAAGGGTTGAGATATCTATTTAATCTTGTATCCATAAGAAAAATCAATAGACTATACTGAATATTTGATTGGACATCAAGAAGGAACATTGAACTCAGTATAATTTTTATTAAGGGTTGGAGTGACTGAATGACCAACTGGATCAATCGCATTCCTATTCGATCAACCATGGTGGTTTTTTTGAGGAATATCCTCCACTAACCATAAGGGAATCCATGGGATCCAAAGGAAAAGTTGGGAAACATCTTTTTATATCCATTATGTTATCCAAATTTTAGGTATTGGAGAAAACACACATTGTTAATAATTAAACTAATGTTAATTTCAAGTTACTATATGATAGAAATTTGTTGTTGAAAATTATATAATGTAACTGTATGGAAATTAAGTGACCTCAATTTCAAATGACCGTGTTTTACATTTTATGGATTGACCACATGACCTATTAATGTATTTGACCAATTTTTTTCCAAAATATTGGAGTTACCATTGATAATGTTATGTGGAATACTTCACATGAAAATTCCTAATATGTATTATATTTTAATAATATATAATCGACCATGTTCTGTGTAGAGTTAATGAAAATTTCTTAAACCTTAATTGTTCGTATATTTCAGGCTTTTTACAAGGGGTTGTAATTTAAATTCCATAATTGATCTTATTTAAAGAATATATCATTGAATAAAGACTAATATTACTAGTTATAGAGAGGGTGGAAAAATATAAACATGTTATCCATTTTAAAAACATACAACACTATGTATTTATCGATACCTCACCATATTATTGTAGAATAATTTCCAATAATAAATTTTTAACTCATAACTGTTGGAAGACATCAATAAGAATATATAATAGTTTACAACAATTGAACATCAATATAAAAATACATCCAACGTTCACATCACTCTATATTTTTTATATTAAAATTTAGTTTCATTTCAATTTATTTAACTATCAATTAAATAACATACTTTTCTATGTAATAGAATAGTTCACAAATACACTTTCCATAATTTCATCATATTTATTCTCCCATAATAACAGTGAAAGAGGTAGATTGATAGCCTATAAAGCCTTACTTGATGTTCGTAATCTATACATGATCTATGTTATTTATCAATAAATTTATTCAAACAATCTTCTTTAATAGTGTTTTATTTTCATGTGGAGAATCCATTTTCATTACTCAGGATTTCACCAATTATTTTATATTTCAATTGTTGGTTTTTGGTTTTAATTAATATATTATAATATTGATTCAAATATATTATTTAAAACTATAATTTAATTAAAAAAAGTACTATTTATATATAAACTATTTAGTGTGAGTAGTGTTATCATGAAATATTTAAATAATGTGAATTCATTTTTACTAAGTTTTAACCATTACCTTGAGTGGATATTTGAAAACAATAAATTATATATACCAAATATACCATTTAATTGGGTGCTTTCTAAAAAAGGCAATATTATATTGTACTAGTTTTGAATGAAATAAAAAATTCCTTTCCTGAAAATCATAGAAGAAGAAAAAATCTATAAAAATCCAGTAATCAATATTGAAAACATATATGTTATCATTTATCAAAGTAGTAAATAATAAAGCTTGATTAGAATCCCATATCATACAAAAATTATTCTAAAATATAACATGAAAACCATTATCCCATAATTAATAAATATGATGAAAATTATACATTAATCCATATATATATAATTATAATTTAAAACATAGTAAGTGCTAATTATTATTCCAAGCCCTATAATAATTCTGTAAGCATTTTCACTAAAATTGTTATGTCATACATCACCATTTATCATATTTTTAAAACCTAAGATATCCATAGTCATTTATTTGTAGAATCCACTATCTAGATTACATATGTTTTTATTGGTACTATATAATAATTTTTCCCACAAAAAATTAAATATGAATTGATTTTTTGAACCCAAGATTTCTTTGATTTTAAAAGTTTAAGAAATAATGATTTGGGAATCCAAATATTTTTAACACTTAAAAATTAAAAATATTTGAGAAATTATAAATAAAATTATTCTTATATCAATAATTATTTGAAATGTTTATTAAATTTGAAGAAATTAAACCATTTTATAACCATTTCTTTTAAATTTTATATTGATGAACCTAGTTATCTAATCTAGTGGTATATAGTGGTGTTGTGTTTTTATACTATAGTTATTTTCAATGATTCTCTTTTTTGGGTGAAAATTTGATGATCCTTCCTGATTATTTAATTATATAATTTATGTTCATTATTTTATTTTAATAATAAAACAATTTTTTCTTGTTATATATAGATTTCACATTTTACTATTGAAGAAAAATAACATTGTTTCATAAGATTCTTATAGTTATCATTTAACTCATTAAATGTTTCCTCTATAATATTATATTATTGAAATATATATATTTTAGTAATATCTAGTTAAATAATATTTTCTATCTCAAAATTTATAGTAATCATACTAATTACAACTAGTGTCATTCCCCTAAAACATTAATTTTACTTCTCATGAGAATCTTCTTTGGATTAGTCTATGTCACCCGAGCTATCCTAAAAATCACTCCAGTTATCCTTTATGTATTTCTTGTTTTTTGTTCCTTTATCATCACAGATATAATTATAATTTAACTTTTTAAAATTAAGTTGATGTCTCCATTATTATTTAACTTCTAACATGAAACTTCTATATAGTTATCCTTTTTCATCGAGTTTCCATTATTATATTACAACACATTCATGTTTCATTTTCTAATGAAATTATTATTCTGATACAAATTCATAAATCTTATTGTTGGAAGATCCATGTATTAATTACTATTTGTGTCATCATATCCTACATCGGTGTAATAATCTTTAAAAATGTACTTTGATTTAGAATAGGACATGTTAAATGTAATTGAATTCTTATGTTCAAAATCATCATTATATATAATATGTTATTTATTGTAAAAAAACATATTTTACTATCTATTCAATGAAAAGTACCTTAAAAATATAATATCATTCTCTAATGTATATATTATTCCCTCTATAGTGAGTGATATACATCTCAAGATCCTAAACACAAGATCTTTTTAAAATAATTTCTTTCTAAGAGAAATCACAGGCTTATTAATTTCACTAAACCTGAGATACATATAATAAAAAGATTCATCTTATTTTATTTTGAATATATCATAACTAATCATGTTGGTATTCAATATAATTTATTTAACATTTTAATACCCTACTTGAGTAATATAATGAGTATTCAATATTTATAAATATGAATCAATAGTAGATATTATATAACATTTTTCCTCCCCAAATTCATAATATAAATAATTCATGGATTTAGAGTCATAGTTATAATAATCCACTCTAACTAACGCTAACCACATATGATTTCTCATATTTGTTCAATATGATAGTATAAATTTCAATACTCATATGTTCAAGATGAATTTTAATTTCAATTTTCCAATGTGTATATAATTTTACATTAACATAAGTAATTTTATTGGTATTATGCCCGTCATATCTAGAGTTATCCAGAATTAAAGAAAATTAATAAAAAAATAAGATCTTGTCCTTTTGTTTTGATAATGGAATGATACAAAAATAATGAAAAGCATACAATTAATAATGAAACATTTGATAATAAATATTGTATGGAGTGTAGTTTTCTTGAAGTGGGGGGATTGAGTCTCCAATAAATATTTTAGTATTAAATAATATATACATTCATATACACCAACATTGAAAACACCATGTTAACTGATATAGTAGTTATATATAATTAAATGTCATTAAATTACCTCTCCATAGAATTATCAAAAAATAGTTTGAATAACACGAGATTATGAAAAATTATAGAGATTATTGTACTGATAATAAAAAGTGTGCATATCAAAGGTAAATGATTCCTATCAAAGTATGTTTTTTTAGAAAGATATTAAAAACATATAATATTTTTATAATATAATATGAAAATCATAAAATGAAAAAAAAAATATAAAATATGTTGTTCATCCACAAAATGAGATCTATTCCTCTCCACATGATAGTAAACCATGGTCAAATATTTTATTTGAATAAATAACTTGATACACAACTATGATCTGCAATTAGTTACAATATAATGTTGTGCTATCCCGAATATCATTCTATATCTTCACCAGCTTCCATGTGACAATAAATAGTAATTAAACAATGGATATAATGTCTGTGTACTATTATATTATTTAAATGAGTGAGTTATTTAATATATATATAATTTAATTAATGAAAAACTAAAATGTAATATAAATTAGAGATATAGATAGTGAAATGAAATTTTTATGAATCTATATGTCAATGTTTAGTTGTTTTTTAATTGTATAATATCTTATAGATGTCCTACTTCAATTATAATATAAATGATGGTGTTTGAAAAAAGTTACCAGATATTTAATAAAGTTAATATTGAAATGGATTAATTATAGTATGTTTAAAAAGTGGACTAGAAAATTTTTTTCCATCAATTCCATATCCATTAACTCCATCACTCATTAAAATAAATATTTCTCCCCTAAAATGTACTTAAAAATGATAATTATGAATCCCCACATGTAGAAAAAAATATATGATTTTTTGATTATTCTCAATTGTTAATTAATTTTTCATAAATGTTTGTTGGAATAAATACTATTGAAATATAATTGCATTTAAAATAGGAACAATTTGTGATTCCATATCAACTTATCTATATCCCCTCCAACACATATAATATAATATCAACAATTACCTTGACATGCATTAAGATTGATCGATAGATTGTACAATTGGTTCATCTGAATGTATAGTCACATGACGTCCATATAACCACTTAATAAATTCATGAAAAACTAAATTGTATCATAATTTTTAATAAATTGATAATTTATTCTATTAGAAAAAATGTTCTTCCACATCAGTATTTGTAAAATTGGATGAAATTTAAGATGTACCATGTGGTCCCATCACTTTTTCTTTTTTTTCTGTGTTTCTCTTATGTTCATTTGTAGAGTTGGTGAATAATCCAAGGAAGGTTGATAAAATTGGGATGTGGATAATACACATGTAATTTTTTCACATCAACTATTAGGGATGATTATGTTGATTTAAAAATTTCCATATGTGGTTTTTCAAATCATTTTTACGATCAATCGAGTACTCATTTGATCTCTTTAGTATTGAGATATTTTTACACTTTTGACCAATGGTCACTTTTTCCAGATTTATGATAGATGTTTTAAATAAGACTACATCAATATATAAATAGAAAGAACATGTGGCTAATATAAAACACATATTTAATTAATAGTATAATAATGAATTCTTGAGATCCCTAAAACAAGGAATATATTTGACAATCCAATAATCATCCCCTTTTCCATGATAAAAAAATAATATAATAAAAAAATATAAGTATTTCACTAATGAAATATTTAAATAAATATTAATATGAATTCATAATACACCATTAAATTATTATTCCACCTTCTAGGATTATCCTCGAGATAAAAGATGAGAGTCTGAGAATAAATGTGTACAAATCAAAAATAATTTAGATGATTTAATGAAGTTAAGGGAAAACAAATAGATTAAATGAATGAAATAAAGATAAAATAATTAATAAAACATATTGTATTTGTCATTAAATGATATGAAAAGTAAAAATTCCATATTAATGCCCTTAAAAAAACCAGAATCATGAGGGTATCTAATTCATGAAAGGTCATTTTGTTTTTTTTACTTTTTTCCTTAAATAAGGAATGAGGAGGTTCTATCATATGTTGAGGAGAAGAAAAAACTCAAGAAATCCAAATTCCATTTTAAATAGGTCTTATATGTTGAAGGGTTATGGTAAAATTGAGACCAAAATAGTTACATGAGGTGTGGAAGATATTGTTATATCATAAGAATAAATTTTCATAGGAAGTGTTAGTGGAGATATAACATTAGTATCGTAAGGATATATAAAACAATCTAAAAGTTGAATGGTGTTTGATACAACTCTAAACCAATTATCTATGATTTTCTTTAAATCATCATTATTAGTTTTAATTTGTTCCATAGAAGGATCCATGAATAAATATTTTTTAACGATGGATATAATGGTTTGGAGTAAAAGAGGAATCTTCAATTCATTATCCATTGGCTATTACAATGTCAATATATTTTCCATAGTCAGAATTTATGAAAGATAATAATTTATGGAACCCATAATAACATCTCAATCATTAAAAGTCTAATCAATGTCATATTTAACCATGTAAAATAGATGTTAAAAATGATTATTGAGGTCCATCTATATTATAATATTTTTCTCAATAACACTATACATATAAATTTGAACATAAACATGAATATATATTCTAATATGATTTTCATATATTGAATCCATTATAGGTTGATAAGTAACATGATTTATATAATCTATAGTGAAAACATTGAGAAACATATTTTTAAGAGTATCCAATAGAAATATGAAATCATCTTCAAGATACACCAAAAGTTCTCTAAAACAATAAATATCATGATCCATGTGGTATAAAATGTGAAACAAATATTAGTGACTAAAAAATTACATGAAATTGAAAATGTGATATCATATTTCCTACTATATTCATAAGGACCAACTAAAATAATAAATATCTCTTTAAATACCTCTAAATGATAATTATTAAATTGAATATGATATAATGATAAAATAGGTAATATATGAATCATGTTGAGATGAAGTAGGGATCGGAGTAAAGACATTGAAACAAAAATCAGAGGGTCTCATCCTAGATCCTTCATTATCTGAGCTATAATTGTTAGGATTCACAATATCTTGTTAAAAAATTATTAATTTTTTACAATAAAAATTCATATTTGAGGAGATAAATAATAAATAGTTTCAAAATTTATTTAGTTCTCTGAATCATAAATATCAAAATATATCAAAGAATGTAATACAGTTTTTGAAGGGAACATATTATAAAGGAAATATTCGATAGAAGGTTCTGGATTTTCTTGTTTTTACATTATAAGAGAAGATATAATGTATATAAATTGTTATAGAGATATCAGAAAAAGTGATATATCTTGTCCTCTATGTTTTTATGGACTTTTATCATTCTGGTTATTCCTACAAAAAATAATACGAGCAGTAGAATCCAAAATTATGTGAGGGGAGTAATGTGCCTTTTCCTATCTTGTAGGACTAGAGATAATAATTTTTCCTCCCATAATATGAAAATTAGGTTGATTATATACAATGTGTGGTTCATTTTCATCACTTCTATAGTGATTAAGATCAGTTCTAAAGTGTATGAATCCAAGAGAACTCTCTCATTATTTTCTACAACATATTCCATGGGTTTTGTGATATCTATAACGTTTTATGTTCAAATTAATCCATTTTATTAATCATTCATGTTTTATTATTTCTTATCCACTACCAAATCCACATAACATACATCTGAGGAACAACCAGCTTCCACCACAAGAACAATTTTTAAAAATGAAATAAGTATCATTTAACTTGGATTGAATCTTTACAGGATTATAGTTCTCAATAAATCCCTCATCTTCTGGTACCCACTTTTTTATATAATGTATCAAACAAATATTTATTCATTTACATGTGGTCTAATTTAAATAAATACCACACAATGTAGTATAATTTATCTTCCCCTAAGTATGAAGTTTGTTATGAAATGTCATAGAATAAATTAATTTAGTGTAATATAATGTGTTAAACTGATTATGGGATTTACTAAACTCATAAATATGCTTCATAATGAGTCTTTGTAGACATGTAAATTCCCTTTTCAACATTAAATAGATTATTAATTGATCTTGATTTCTGTAAATGATTGATACCAATATTTGTTTTAAATAAATATCTTTTTGAATTAAAAACATCAAAAAGATTTATTCAATATGAAATTTAAAATAATTCATCATTTATGGACTTTTATTTATGCTATACTCCAACATGTAATTCAGAAACAAAAAATTGGAATATTTTATGGGGTGAAAACTTTTAAAATATGCTTACCCTCCATCGTGTGGTTTATATAAAAAATATACCATAACTATAAAGAAATTACTTCTTCTATTCCATTAATAATCACCTTCATATTATCCCATCTTACTATAGTTTCAAAATTTCTATAAAAATAAAACACTTTTCCAAAAAATGGTATAAGGGGTAATAATTGTTGCTGGACTACTTCATTCATATTTAATATAACACATGTATTTTTAAATTTACCCTTACCCTAGTCTCTTATAATCGATGGATACTTTATTACATTAGTACTATATATAAATATCCACATACCAATGGGATGAATAGTTTAGTAGCATATAAATACATTATTATATGTTTAATATCACATTTCATTTTAAAACATAAAATAAAATAAATAATTTTACTTGATAAACCAATATAAAATTTATTATCTCCCTAAATATAAATTATAATACACATCATACCCTCTTAGGTTAATGAAACATAAGAATGTGTGGAGCTCATATGCTTAGTAAGGGAATGTGTATGGCAGGAACAAATATAACATGAATAAATGTCTGTAAAATATTTATATTTAAAAAAACCTCACCTTGATCTTATACAGGACTATGAAAACTTTTTAAATAAACACGTGGATAATAATAATTTATTTAACAATTATGAAATATATAAAATTAGACATCTAAAACTTAAGGGTGAGTCCTCATGCAATAAAATCTTATGTAATTGAGTAATTACATAGAAAAATAACAAATATAGTTAATCTCATTAAACCCACTAATATACATAAGTGATATGGAATTTTAGGACCCACTCATAAAATTATAATTCCAACTAATTAATTAAATGAATCATTAATAACCCATAATTAACATGCCATAAAAATAAATAATTATCCCTATCAAAACTACTAGTATACAAATTTTTATCACATTACTTAGAAAAATTAATCATAAAATAGTAATAAAAGCATGTTAGATGGTATCTACATATTATATCATTAAAAAATAAAAACATTCAATAAATGAGTTTAAATATTTGAAAATACATTAATAATTTCACTATGAAATTTGTTTATAAAAATAAGTTTTTCACATCGAAATCACCAATATAATAATTACAGAAATATTAAGGAAAAAATAATTTTCAAAAGATACTTATAAAATTATAAAGTATGCTTAAAATCATTGATATTTCATTAGTATGGGTTATTCAAATCAATCCATATATATGAAAGTCATTCATTCTACACATTGGTACAAAAGTAATAATGTACTTCATTAAGAAAATCTCCAAATGATTCCTTTAAACCCATTTTATAAAAAAACATAGGAAATTTTTTTCCAATAAGTCATTAGATAATAATTATAATATTTTTCAATACATTATAATGAAAATTTGAACATTGAATAAATTGCAACCAAAATAGTAGATAAAAAATCTTATTTTCCCTTAAAAATATATATATTTTGTATATAAAGAGAGGATAATTGAATGTAAAAAATATATTTTATAAAAATAAAAATAGGATAATAAAAACTATATTATAATATATAATTAACATATAATTACACCAATATATATTTAATCATATGAAATGATGAAAAATAGAGATTTTAAAATATACCTTTACATCAAGTTTGAATTCTATCGTATTATTCCGAAAATATAGTATAATCAGTACATATATGTTATAAATATTACATAGAACAGTAATAATATATATTATAACATAAAATATTTATATATTCATTTTTTCACCTTTTTATTAAGTTTTTTGTTAAAATTATTGTTTAGCGTAATAACTCTTTCATTTTTCATGTATGTCTTGGTTTGATAGTTCTGATACATATACATGGATCATGTTAGAATAATATACATAAGGATAATATTGATATAAATATAACATATATTAATTATATATTTATTTATTTAAGTCCAAAAAATATAGGTATAGAAAAATAAATTACACCTTTCATGGAGAAAGTGGTCCATATATACACATTAATGTTGATTTAAAATTTAAATGAATGTATGGAAAAAAAGGAAAAAATTAATTATCCTTAAAATATTCATTATTATGTCAAATATATAAAATTTATTAAGTAAATATATCCTCATTACCATCCATTTAATGTGAAATTAAAAACTGAATCAGGTTGTTTCGTTGAGGTGGTAGTACATACGTACCCACATGTGACATTATGATTTTCCATTTCATATAAAAGATGAGTGATTATGGTGTTTTCATAATAATAATTAAATTTAATTATACGTGGGATATTTAATATATTATACTATTTAAAATACAAAAGATTTAGAGGATTTAAATGAAGAAATAAAAAGAAACTGATAAGTCATGGAAATTACCTCTTCATTTAATGAATTCATTTTGATATCTTCTCATAATCATAAGCATACAATTTTTAAAATAAATTAACCTATATATCTTGGATAAGAATATTAATAAGTTTAATGTGTGGGTTTTGGATGGTCATTGATTCTTAATGTGTTATAATGTACTGATGGATGTGGGTCATTTTATAAGAGTGGGAAAACATACACTTCGAATTACTCAAATGATTAAAACATAACAAAGTTATTAAAAATGAAAATGATTTTAAATGAGCATATAATTAATATAATCTATTTAATGTTTTAAATATAACTAATTAATTATATTTCCATAGATTTAAGTGTCACTTTAAACCTTATCATTTTGATAAATCCCTTACTGAATATCTGGTGACCTTAACCATGGTAATAACTTTTTTAATCCTAAATGGTAATAGTTTTACTCAAAAGATTAATATTGGTTCATTAATTGGTATGGTATGAAATTTTATACCATATAATATTATAATTTTCATCTTTCATTATTTTTATTATTTTTTAGTAATTAGATAAATATAGTTTTCATAGAATATCATTTTTTAAATTCTGACACTATACATTTAATTTTACATTAAAGTGAAAAATAAAATATGGAATTATAATTGAATCTTTATCACATCCCTAATATAATATAATTATCTCAAAAAACTATATAATATAAGAATTGATAAAAATATTTTTAGTTTTAATATCATTATTTTCATTTATTTTTCCCAACTAAATGAATTTATACTTTGTTGGCGTTGTGAAAGACTTTAATGTAATTTAATGATCAGTAAAAAAGTAGAAATAAAAAACCATCATAAGAATTATTCCATTATTTAGAAATTTAAATTTAATATTAGTAACAGTTTCTATCCCAATGTGGAAAATAATGAAGATAAAATCCAAGAGAGTTCAATTTTTTATTTTTATTCCTTCTTTAATATTATATAAAGGTAAATATCAATGTAAAATAAAAACATGTCTCCATATATATGATAATTTGATGGAAATGAATGAACTCATGATATAAAATTGGATAATTGAATGTGTTAGAGAAATGTTCAATCAGAAAGAAATTATTTTTTAACCTTCAATAGTCGATTTTTGATTTATCATGGTGATAAACATTTCTAATAGAACTATTCCTTGTAACCAAAAAATATAAGGGGAATATTTACCTAATTAAATAATATTGATTCAAAATACGGTCTGCTTGTTTAATTATTCAGTTTCTAAATGTGGTATAAATAAATTTCAAAATACATATCGAAAATCAAATAACAAATTCCATTTCGAAAAGTATAATTTTAAACATTTAATTAAATATTTTATTATCCCATTCCTAGAAAAATATTAAATGACTGATTTTTTTATATAATATATAAATTAAATTTAAATCATTCACCAAAATATTAATTTTAACAACACTACTGTTTTACAAAGGTAAAAATTGCAATATTTTCATTTTGGATAACATAAACGTTCATAATGAATCTTCTAATCATGATAAAGAGGTTACGAGAATTTGTGAGGAACATACGGGGTCTAGATCTCCAAATATGGGAAAGCATAATGGGTCACATGGTTTTCCTAAAACAGTGTGACCCAAGAACTAGGCAATGAGACCACTACAGTGGGGTCCATTTTCCATCTATAGGGTCTAAGCTTAGTTTGTGAAACCACGCAAAGAGGTTGTGTGGTGTGCCATGATATGTAGTGACCTACTCACGGTGTACACACGATTTGGACAAACCATACATGGTTACCATGGACACCCAGTTTTGAGGGAAAATTTCTACTTTACTCCCCTCCCCTCTTATGTATTTTCTGTTATTACTCTCATTCCTGTAGGTAGAAACCTCAATCATTATCCTAGTGGTCTCAATCCATCATCTTTTTCGCTTATTTCAACTCTTACATGCGGATATCGATTCATGATCCGAGGGATGTTTTGGATAGGTCATGGTATGGCTAACCCCGCATGATCCTATTTCCTTGCAAAAAAATTCCATATATTACTCTTTTTATATACATGATCATTAACTTTATTTGTATGGAATTGGAATGTAAATGATATCTACTTCAACCTACTCTGAATATGTGGTCGATACATAGTGAGGTATTGTCTACATAATTGGGTTAGGTGGTCACATAGTATTCCCTATCAGTTTTGGCCATTTTGTATCTAATATCGTTGTTCAGTGAGCCCACATATTCCAAGCTCCCATAGGTTTTGTTGATTCCTTTATTTCCAATTGTCCCTAGAGTGACAAAAAAATGTTAATTGAATCATTTTTAGTGATTTCGTTATCACCCTTTCATTTTTTGGACTCCCAAGGGTCATTCCACCCATGTTATCCATTTTAGGTCAATTTTCATAAAATGTTAAATTATGGTTTATGAATTCATTCTTGGTTTTAAATAGAAATGACGTTTGTTCCATGTTTATTTTGATCACCCAAAGACACATCATGTGTGTTTGCTGCCCCTAGGCTTGGAATTTCCAATTTGACCCTATGACTATTTGACATGACAATTTTCTTGTCTTATTACCCTTTGAAATTGGTTTCCTTGTTATGAATATTTAATGGTATACCTTATAGGTTATATGGTATGAGATTCCACAGGCATATAAATATATAATTATTTAATTGGAATTCTGTCAAGGAATTGTATGACCTTTCCTTGTTTAGTGAATACTATAAATGCATTTCTTAATTAGTTTTCTGGTTATATTTGAAATCATGTAAGATGGTATTCCTTACATTATTTATTGTAAATAAATATTGTAAGGGTTGGTGTCCTGAGAACCAACTGTTTTGTACTTTGATTAAATGAATTTTCACTTATTATATATTGTTCATTGTTCTGCATGACTAAAATATAATAATGTCCTGAAATATTTGTTGCATTGGTAAGGTCATGGCAGATCCATGCTATGATGAGAACTTTGAAATGCTATAAAAATATTCTTAAATAAAGTTCTATGGTTGGATGACATACTATTATAGGAAACATAATATACAGACTGTCATGTGTGAGTACTCATAAGAAGACGAGACTCTCTCTCATGGAGATTGCACATGGTAATCTCCAAGATGGGAGATTAAGAGAACAGACCAGCCAGTAGTAATTCTGCATGTCTTGGTGTCATCAGACATTACTATCTGTGAGCGTGTGTGATGGTCCTTAGACTGGATGATTATCAGCAACTCATGTCATGACTCGTGCACTTAGATTTACTGATGAAAACCGTCACGCATACAGTTGGCGGGAAGTACTGTACGTTGGGTGCGTCACGAGTGACATGTTGTTAATGGATAAGTCGAGGAAGGATTTTTACCTTCCATTTAGGGATGTTGATATCTCATCCCTTTTATTGAAATAGAAATGTCTCATGAAATTCCATGCCCATTGTGTAAACGATGAGTTTATTTCAGGTAGTCAAAGAATGACGGATCAAGCATATATGTTTATGACACTGCCATGAAACCTGCTTGATGAGATATCGAGACAAAGGGATTAAATTACACAGTAATAATTTGTATGAGGTGATATGTCAATGCGGCGTAAACTACTTGTTGGGTGCCTTGACCCATTGCTAGACAGTAATCTTGGACTTTAGGCAAGCTCACCTAATGCCAACGACAAAGAGGCCTAGAGGGTCACACACTTAGTGTATTCAAGTATCTCAATTAGAATAAAGATTATTCTCGTACATGGTTTAATAATTATTCAAGGAAGTCTAAATCATTTTAATTATGGAGAATGAAGGAAGTGAAAAACAATAAATACACGGCATGAATTAATGATTACACGGCGTGTAGTTTTTCATGGAAAACAAGTACAGGCCGTGTAATAAAGATTACACGCCGTGGAGTTTTCTTTATGGAATGCAAATGAATAAATGAAAACAAGATATACACTCTGTGTACATTGAATGTACATTCCGTGTAGATTTCAATGAAAAACAAGTACACACTATGTATTTATTAATACACACCATGTATTTTGTCCTATCGGGATTTTGGGGATATAATATTGTTTTAAATGATATTTATTATAATCAGCATGGGAGAATGTTAAGGAATTAATTATTCAACATGGGGGTTTTAAATAAGACTCAATGAAATAAATAAAATGTGTAACACGTTTATTTATTGTCATAACACTACAACCTCAAACTTGATTATAAATATCATCACAACCCCAACACTTTTCCAATACACACACACAACAATTCTGGAGAATTCAATCAAGGCCGAAAGAACCTATTCCTCTAAGAACACTCTCAAGATCGAGAGAGATCCTCTTCCATTGGATCAAGACGATCTAAGGTGGAAAACACAAGCAAAGGTTTCTCCACGCTCGCACCCGGAGATTCCTTTGGAGACGTCCCGAGATACAAGGTACACATGTGGATCACCTCTAGAGAAAGTCTACACTTGGCTTCGAAGATGCAACGATGAATCACATAGGAACGTGATCAAGAACATCAACGAAGAAAGAACACCCAAAAGGTACTTCTTTTCAATTGATTAAATTAATTATAATCAACATGTAACGATCCTACATTGTGGTTCCGGGACAAACCTTCTTCTTTGTCTTTTTCTGTGACTCGATCCGTGGATACTGGTGTTTACTGTCGTATTGATCCCGGATTGATCATTGTTAATATAAAAAAGCTAAGTGGGCACATCCACCCATGCGCTTCCGCTGCGCCTGGAACCTTCCAATGGTATCAAAGGGATGTTACAATGTTGATTATAGTTATTTAATTTTTGTTGTTAATTTACACATTTATATTTGATTCAATTCAAAATGAATCGTTCTATAAATCTGAATAAACAAGATCTATTCATCCTCCTTCGTTTCTTGATTCATATCATAGGAAATACCATTTAATTTTAATTTATATTAAAATAAAAATGTGGAACTCATCCTGAGGAGCCGCTCTTTTTTCTGTACAACAAGGGATTACACGACATGTAATTAAAACTAGACGTCGTGTACTTGGGTTCAAAAAACATGCAATATTCCACCAAACCATGTCATGTGAATTGAATATTAATAAGTATTAATCACACCATGTTGACCAGAATTGAACGGCGCGTGGAAACCTGAATACACGGCGTGCATGTTGGAGCAACACGCCGTGTAGTCCGTTCTGGACCAGGTGAAACCGTGTACAAGGATAAGCTGCGTACCGCGTACACGGGGTTTCCAGGCTAGTTACCATGTAACAAAGAAGTACACGGCATGTATGATTTATCTACACACCGTGTACTCCAAAATTTCCAATGTAGAGAAAACATGCCAATGCCCCCGGCATGTACTTGGGATAAAAGGTGAAAGAAATACACACCATGTAATTATAAACTACACACCGTGTACTTTCCAGAAATGGAATTTCACCAGGATTCCTCCAATGTACAAAGAACCATACAAAGAATATTGTTGAGAAGATTCTCAAGGAAATTCAAAAAGGAATTTATGATAAATAATTGAATAATTATAAGATCAAAATTAATTGAATTCGAGCGCGACTTATCTTAAATGAAAGAACGATTAAAATAATTTTAATTCTAAATATGCGTAAATGATGTTGCTTGCTATGGATGATCATGAGATTGACCAAAGACCCTTTTTATGTGTATGGTTTCATTTAAATTTATTTAATTTAAATTTGTTGTCCTACGATCCTTCTTCCAACAAAATGAAGGGTCTGCGTGCCCATGGTCTATTTAATGTAAACCCATGTAATAGAGGATCTCCCAAGCCAGAGGAGACGGTTCAAATCCTGAATCCGATGTGAAACCGACGCAAGAAGATACAAAGATGGATAGGTGGGAGCTTTAAAACACGAACCACCGGGTTCATGTTGTTTTTCCTAGGTGAGTGTTAGCTTATCAAAATACGCTAGATAAGAAAACCAGTAGAAGATCATGATCATTCCATTTTATTTTATTTCTATCTAAATTGCATGGTTTATTTATTATGTATGTGTTGTTGCGATCACATAGTTGATAAAATGAACAAGCATGCAACAATGGAATAAAATAAAAACTGGACTATGTGTAAAAATTATCAGAACATTGTTAATCACTTAAGCAAGCATCACTTAATATTAACAAGAATTTGATAATGCAAAACTACGGATAAAGGACTAAAATCCCCCAATACCATATTAAGTCAGACCAAGCCTTCTATTACCTAATTAAGGAAAAGACTCAATAAAACTATGTGTTTGACCAACCCTTGTTGGGACACTTACTTTAATAAAGGAATCCCTTATGAAAGGTTTCAGGTTGACTTAACTATATTACATCAAGAGAAGTATCCCTTTCTAGACTTGGTGTAATATTGGAGGCAAGAGTTGAGGAAATACAATTAAGGATTTCAGGATTGGGGAGTCCACTCCACAGATCAAGGAACTGTAAGCTCATAGTTGGCAAAGACCTGCCTACCTAAATACCTTCAAATAGCTTGACCGACCCTTATTGGGGTTATGCGAAGGGGACTATTGATCCTTGCCACTGGAATGACAAATCAACTGGACATTTCGAGTTCAATGGTGATGGCCATTGGGACATGATAAAATAGTTGGAGAATTAATTAATTCATTTATTATTTCTCATAGAAATGTAATCAAGAAAGTACTGATAAATCTTCTCTTTTAATTTGTATAATTGAAAAGACAAAATGTTCAACCAAATTTTCTCTGCGAACAATTTTGAATAAAGACAATATCCTCACCAGCAGTAACATTCAGGAATGGTTTAGGCGCCTTCAGGTTATCCTATGCCATGAACGAATGTTTTACGTGTTGGAGTCCTCACTTCCTTATTCTCCTAACCTGGGGGTGAGTGATGAAGATTTTCTAGTCTATGATCAACAATTGAACGACACTCTCGACGTTCAATGTTTGGTGTTATCAACGATTTCTATTGAGTTCATGAAGTCTCATGAAGACATGGATGCCTATAGCCTGCTCGAGCTCCTCGATGGTCTATACCAGCAGGGAGAAAGATGGGAAAGGTTTCAGATCTCCAAGGCTCTATTTTAGAGAAATCTTGTAGAGGGTTCCCCAACTGGGCCTCATGTAGTAATGATCATTAGTTACATTGAGCGCTTGGAGGTTCTAGGGTTAAACTTCCCGAAGAACTGGGCACCGATCTCATTCTTGCATCACTCCCCCAGAGCTTCTCGAACATTGTTGTTAATTTCAACATGAACAACATTGAGAAGCCTCTATATGATCTTCTTATCCTTATTCGACAAGTAGATAATGACATGAACCATGAAAAGCCTTATATCCTTATAGTGAGTAAAAGGAAAGGGAAGGCGATGATCTTTAAGCCCAAATCATCTTCAAGGCCTTCCAAGAAAAGGAAGATCAAAGGGGAGGCAAGGTAATAGGATGTTGTTTGTTTCACATGTGGCAAGAAGGGCACTGGAAGAAAAACTGCACCCATCCAAGGAAGAAAGGGGAAGCTTCAGGAGCATTTTTCATTGAATGCAATCTATCTGTTTCTATAAATTGTGTATTAGATACTGCTTGTGGTGATCACATCTGTATCCAAATACAGGAACCATGTAGATTCAGAAAGATTTATCGAGATGAGGTGGATCTACGAGTAGCCAACAGAGCCAGACTTGCTACTGTAGCTATCAGAGACTACTATCTCACATTGCCTATTGGGATGGTATTGGTTTTTAAAGGATGTTATTATGTACCCTCTTTAATAAAAAACATTATTTCAGTATCCAGATTAGATACTGATGGATTCATCTTCATTTTTGGAAGTGGATGTTGCTACTTTTATAAAGATAGCATTTGTTTTGGTAGGGAACATTTATATAAAGACCTTTATGTGTTAGACTACACAAACCAATAAATGGAATTCGATGAAAATGTTAATTCAAATGACTCATACCACACCCAACTTTGGCATCATCGGCTAGGTCAGGTCAATGAGAAACTTTTGACAAAATTACATCAAGATGAATATTTAGATTCTTTTTAACTAAAACCACTTGGTGTATGTCATGCATATCTACAAGGCAAAATGACCAAAGACCCATTTAGTGGGAATATTGAAAGAGCTATAGAGCTTCTAGAATTAGTTCACACAGATGTGTGTGGGCCATTTCCAGTTGAGGCAAGGGGTGGGTTCCCATACTTCATAACTTTTACTGATGACTTTAGTAGATAAGGATATATCTACTTAATGAGGTATATGTCATATTCTTTTGATCGGTTCAAAGAATACATGAATGATGTTGAGAACCATCTTGGTAAAAATATTAAGAAACACCGCTCAGACTGAGGAGGATAATATCATAATCAGGACTTCATTTATTTCTTTCGGGAGTTTGGGATTCTATCTCAACTCGCTCCTCCATACATGCCACAGTGGAATGGTGAATGCGAAAGGGGAAACCGCACCCTGTTGGACATGGTAAGATCAATTATGAGTCATGCGAGTCTTCCATTATCCTTTTGGGGATATGCATTACAAACAGAAGCACCCATACTAAACCAAGTACCAACTAAATCAATAAATGGTATTCCATATGAGCTATGGAGTGGATGCAAATCCATGTTATCGAATTTACATTTTTTGGGTGGAGAAGAATTTTTAAGGCCTCTTCAGGTAACAAACTTGCGCCCCGAGGCTCAATGTTTATCATTATGGGATATCCTACGGAAACAAGGGGATATTACCTATAAAACCCCTCAGAAAAAAAGGTTACTGTGGAATGACACGCCGTATTCCTTGAGAGGGAGCTCATATCCAAAAGAGATAGTGGGTGCGAGATATATTCGATGAATTAGAGGCTCAGGATACATAGAAGTTGGTACAAGAACAGATTCCACAAAGCCCCGTGGAAGAATAATCTGTTCCAGAGACACAAGAACTGCGTAGGAGCACGAGAGAGGTGAGGGAAGCAGAACGATATGGTTTTCTTGTCACCGAGTATGGTGACTCATTATTGGTTGACAATGATGATCCTCTTACCTATAAGGAAGATGTTAAAGGCACATACATTTCCATGTGGCAAGAAGCCATTAATTCTGAAATGGATTCCATGTACACAAACCAAGTCTGGATTTTGGTAGATCCTCTAGATGATGTAAAGCCTATTGGTAATAAATGGGTATTCAAGAAGAAATTGGACATGGAGGGGCAAGTCAACACCTACAAGGCATGACTAGTTGCAAAAGGTTTTGGACAGTGTCAAGGAATTGACTATGATGAAACCTTTTCACCAGTTACGATGCGGAAATACATCAGAATCCTATTGGCCATTGCCGCTTACCATTACTATGAAATTTGGAAAATGGATGTCAAAACAACTTTCCTTAATGGGAACCTCCAGGAAGATTTCTACATGAAAAAACCTGAAGGGTTTGTGACTCCAAATGATGCCAAAAAGGTATGCAAGTTTCAGAAATCCATTTATGGATTCAAGCAAGCCTTAAGGTCATGGAACATTCATTTTGATGAAGCCGTAACAGAATTTGGATTTGTTAAGAAGTAATGTGAGACTTGTGTCTAAAAATGGTATAGTGGAAGTGCAGTCGTTTTACTAATAGTATATGTTGATGACATATTATGAAATGGAAACGAAGTACCGGTCTTACAGTCACTTAAGACATGTTTCATAAATTCTTCTCCATGAAAGACTTGGGCGAGGCAGAATATATTCTTGGGATCATGATCCATCGTGATAGATCCAAGAGAATGTTGGGCTTGAGTCAATGTACACACATTGACAAGATACTAAAGATATTCAGTATGAAACAATCGAAGATGGGATTGTTTCCAGTGTCAGATGGAATTCATCTTTCCATGAAAATGTGTCCTTATACACATGAGGAAAGAAATAGAATGGAAATGATCCCTTACACATCCGCGACTGGGACATTCATGTATGATATGCTATGTATGAGGCTAGATGTTGCTTATGCATTATGTGCGGTAGGTAGATAACAAGCTGATCCAGGAGACCGTCATTGGATGACAGTCAAGACTATCCTTAAGTATCTGAGGCTTACTAAGGATGTGTTCTTGGTTAATGGAGGAGATGAGGAACTAGTCATCAGAGGACATGTAGATGCTAGTTTCTAGACTGATCAAGATGAAATGAAGTCACAGACTAGATACATCTTAAGTTTGAATGGAGGTGGAGTGAGCCAGAAGAGCTCAAAGCAAAGTGTGGTGGCATATTCTACAGCAGAGTCTGAGTATATCGCAGCTTCTGAGGTAGCTAAAGAAGCATTATGGATGTGAAGCTTCATCCAAGAACTGGATGTATTACCGAGAAGTAAAGATCCTATCACACACTATTGTGATGATACTTCAGTGGTGGCACTTCCAAAAGAGCCAAGGTCACATCAGCGGACAAAGCACATATTTCGGAAGTATCATCTATTGAGGGATTTTTCTCAGAGAGGTGAAGTTGTAGTGAGTAGTATTTCCACAGAACAGAATGTGGAGGACCCCTTGACTAATGCCTTGACTCACAGAAACATGATCATCATGTGAGGTCTAGTGGACTAAAAGTCATAGGCAGATGGCTCTAGTCCAAGTGGGAGTTTGTAAGGGTTCGTGTCTTAAGAACCCACTATTTTTTACTTTGATTACATGAATGTTCACTTATTATATATTGTTCATTGTTCTGCATGACTATAATATAATAATGTCCTAGAATATTTGTTGCATTGATAAGGTCATTGAAGATCCCCACTATGATGAGAACCTTGAAATGATATAACAATATTCTTAAATAAATTTCTACGGTTGGATGACATACTATGATAAGACATATAGTATACAGACTATCATGTGCGAGTAATCGTGATAAGATGAGACTCTCTCTCATGGAGTTCGCAATTGGTAATCTCCAAGATGGGGGATTATGAGAATAGACCTTCCAGTAGTAATTCGATATGTCTTGGTGTCATCAGACATTACTTTCTGCGAGCGTGTGTAATAGTCCTTAGACTGGAAGATTATCATTAACTCATTTTATGACTCGCGTACTTAGATTTACTGACGAAAACTGTTATGCAGATAGTTGGCGGGAAGTAGGGTATGTTGGGTGTTTCATGAGTGACATGTTCTTAATGGATATGTCGAGGAAGTATTTCTCCCGTCCATTTATGGAATTTGATATCTCAACCCTTTTATTGAAATAGAACTGTCACATGAAATTCCATGGCCATGGTGTAAATGATGAGTTTATTACAGGTAGTCAAAGAATGATGGATCAAGCATATAGGTTTATGACGCTACCATGAAACCTTCTTGATAAGATATTGAGACAAAGGGATTAAATTACACCATATGAATTCCTATGAGGTGATACGTCAATGGGGTGTCAACTTCTTTCTCTGGGTGCCTTGACCCGTTGCTAGATAGTAATCTTGGACTTTAGGCAAGCTCGCCTAATGCCAATGAGAAAGAGGCCTAGAGGGTCACACACTAAGTGTATTCATGTATCTCAATTAGAATAAAGATTATTCCCATACGTGGTTTCATAATTATTCAAGGAAGCCAAAATCATTTTAATGATGAAGGAAGAAGGAAGTGAAAAACAAGATATACACGCCATGTATTAAAGATTACATGCCGTGTAGTTTTTCATGGAATACAAGTACACGCCGTTTTTTAAAGATTACATGCCTTGTAGTTTTCTTTATGGAAATGAAATTAACAAATGAAAACAAGATATACACGCTGTGTACATTGAATGTACATGCCATGTAGTTTTCAATGAAAAACAAGTATAAGCCGTGTATTTGTTAATACACGCCGTGTAGTTTTTCCAGTCGGGATATTGGGGATATAATATTTTTTTAAATGATATTTACTATAATCAGCATGGGTGCATGTCAAGGAATTAATTATTCAACATGGGGGTTTTAAATAAGATCCAATGAAATAAATAAAACACATAACATGTTTATTTAGTGTCATAAATCTACATCCTCAAACCGGATTATAAATATCCTCACAACACCAACTCTTTTCCAATACACACACACAACAATTCTGGAGAATTATTTCAAGGCCGAAAGAAACTCTTCCTCCCAGAATGTTCTCAAGTCCGAGAGAGATCCTCTTCCATCGGATCAAGATGATCTAAGGCAGACAACTCATATATAGGTTTCTCCATGCTAGCACCCGGAGACTCCTATGGCGACGTCCCGAGATACGAGGTACACGTGTGGATCACAGCTATAGGAAGTATACACGTGGATTCTACGATACAACGACGAATCACATCAGAATGTGATCAAGAACATCAACGAAGAATGAACACCAAAAAGGTATTTCTTTTCAATTGATTAAATTAATTATAATCAACACGTAACGATCCTAATATGTTGTTCCGGAAAAAACCTTCGTCTTTGTCTTTTTCTGTGATTTGATCTATGGAGATTGGCATTTATTGTTGTATTGATCCCAGATTGATCATTATTGATGACAAAAAAGCCAAGTGGGCACATCCACCCTCACGTTTCCACTGCACCTGGATCCTTTAATTATGACATTGATATGCTTGTGTGATAATGTCAATGTGTGGATAGGAGGAATTCATTCCCCATGTCACATATGAGATGTATGGGTAGGAGGCATCTTTACCCAAATGACATTGATAATATCTTGTATATGTTGTCTAGAGGAATTATTATTCCACGACACTTATAAACTATGTATGCATGGGAGTCATTCATACCCCATGCTAGTATATTCTGTGTGTGAGAGGAATTCTAATCCCAAACAAACTACTATATACTTGTCTGGATGAGAGGAATTTTTACCTCATCCCAGTGATAACCTTTATATTTATCTACTAATTTAATCAGGCATACCATCATTTAGTTGAAGTAGGTAGACCTGCCCTGTGTCTCATATAATCCCAAGCGGGGGGCGGATTGTGTATTCATTATTTATTTACTTCCACACATTTGGAGAAAAACTACTTATATACAAGCACCACTCAGACAAAAAAAGACTTCATTAGTGGTGGACTACCGAGATTTATCTAAAACCCTACTCATGCCACCTGTGGTACACATTAATATTTTTTTTCTAGGTATGGAATGAGGAAAACACCACTCTTCAAGATTTTTATTCTCATAGTTAGACGGATCTTACATGAAGAGGAGCGGGCCTAGAACCGAGATGCTATTGAACAACTTTTTGGGTTTTTCTTTATTTTGTACCTTTTATTTTTATTCATACTTCTTGTTTCCTTTTTTAATTTTTTACTACCATTCCAAGAATGAATATCTTTATCAAACACTGTCGATGATTATTTTTGTTATATTATTCAGTCATCCATTGTTTAATTTATCCTTTTGTATATTTATGTTTTTACTCCTATGTATTGTTACTACATCTGTTGTGTACTCTGACATAGGGGTATAGGCTCCCCGCTGATTTAAATTCACACTCCCACTGCTACTTATATGGCCCTAGATTATGGGCAGATATTCCATTCTTCATTTGGTTAACAAGGCTCGGGGCACAAGTTACGTGGAATCTAGGTCTGGGACTTCACAAAGGGGTATCATAGTAGGTCTGTTATTGGTTTACTATTTGGCGATAATTGATTAAATATTAGAAGTTATCGATACTTGGTCAAAATCCATGTATTGGTTTCATGAACCCATTTATGTGTTAAGGACCAATTTTCTTGAATTATAACTATTATGTATTCTAGTATTACTATTTATATGATTTCATCGTTGGGTGCTTCAAATGTGTCGTGATGTTAATGATATTTTTCATATTGGAATTGCTAGTTCATTACTCAAATCAATGAAATGAGGCTTATGTGATAGAACATGCATCGCAATAGGAACAATTTGAATAGGCTATGAATTTTTTAGTGGTGTGACTATAGTGGGTTCCACAGATTGATTCATTATATTAATTGGACCATATGAAATGGGTAATGTTGTTCCAGCAAGCTCAACCATCAGATGAGTGATATTACCATACAGAGAAGAAATTTTTTAATTAAAATGACATCCTATTGAGTTTTATCTTTTGCCTCAAAATGTGTATGGGCCCTTATGGGCCGGTAAGTGACATATCATTGGATTCAACTAGTTGAAATGAATTATAGCTAGAGAACAACCCTTCCTCACAGTCCTAAAATTGAAATTTGATCCAAAACTCACCTGAGTAGTGGGTAGTGGGTGTTATTCGTTCTTACGGTCTATACTAATGTCTAGTTCGGGGTTTTGAATTAGGCTTAAAGGATTATTTATTCTTATAGTAAGGTTATATTACATATAATTATTTCTTAAATACATTTATCTAATATGATTAATTAACTTCAGATACATTCATTTGGAATTGTCTTAATTTTTCTCCATGACGTCCTTCAATCACGTGCACAGAAGGAGGTGATGATCATCATCCTGAGGTGGATGGCCTTGATATTCCAATTTTTCATTACGTTGATCCACTCGTGGCTCACCCAACTATACTAGAGTTTGGTGATGCCACTCATATTCAAGAGGGAATCTTTTGTATGATCTAATATATGTATTATATCGTTTGACATTCCCTGATCATTAATGAGATGACTCACGAGCTTCTATAGTAACATCATCTTACTTCCTCGAGCCTGGGGAGACCACTTGATGCAGAGTATTAGATCGAGGAGATTATATCTAACATCTATCAACTAATGATGCCTCCTGATGGGAGGGTAAACTAGATTCTTACATCCTACATGACCCATCAAAGAGGAGGTGGGATTTTATCACCCAGATATGTCATCCAATAGAGGTGGTCTTAGGTGGCTTTCAGACTATCTTCTACAACTACTTATTTAAATAATCTTCAAGTGCTGATAGAGCTCGAGAGATCATGAATATATGGTTAGGGACCATGTTTTCAATGAATTACTCATCCAATTTCACTAATATATAGTTTTTTACTCCTTCTATAGATACTTATGTACTAATGGATTCTAGGTGATTGGAGGATGGGTTGGGTTATACCATACAGTAAGAAGTTAATGTTTTTAGGATGATAACTGTTTGAAAAATCATAAACTAGGCCATAATCATAGAAATAAATTTCATAGAGAAGAGGATAAAAGCCAAGTATTTTCAGCACCAAAGTCTTCCAGTGGATTTTCTTCGAGTTAGGAGAGATATTTTAGAAACTCTTGTGGGAATATCAACGGTGTGGCTCCTTTCGTTGGTGATTCTCCTATATAATATAATTATGGAGAACAAGGTTATTTCAAGATCTAGTGTACATGGAATCCTATTGAATACAGAGACCATGTATGTATGGTCCCTCTCCACCATTTTTTCAGAACATTCCCTCCAATTGAAAGTGACAAAGGGATCTGCACCTACTGCTTGATCAAGAAAGAGGTTGGCTAGATCACGACAGATAGGAAGCTAAAATACCACCAATCAATCAGGCCTTGTTAGTTTTCAAGGAAAAGGTAACTGGGATTATCATTATAAATTCCCATAGATATGTCCTGGTCAGGGTTGTTAGGAAGTGACTAAGGGCCATGTTATAAGATAGTTACATGAAGTGCAACCTAGACACATGAGAAGAGAACCAAACCAAAAATTCCCTATGTTACAATTCTAGTAGCCTCCACACTTATGCCGGATTTGTTTCATACATATGTGTATCATTCTATAATATCTATGGAAATCACTGGGATTTGGGCCTCAGTACTAGGTACTTTTATGGATTTACGACACTAGATACACACTTTAGTATCTGTTTAGAGGGGGTTTCCCACAGTCAGAATTTCTCCATGAGATAAAGAGTTACCAATTTTAATGGAACCATTATATTATCAAGAAGATGGTTTTTGATGTAATCCTTAGGATGTACTATTATGTAGCCTACATAGACATCATTTAATGCTATTGTTTTAGGGTGATGATTAAGTCACAAGATGGAATTGCGTATGATGATAAAGGAGAGTGGGATGTTTGTGTTACATGTGCATGTCCCGAGCAGGAGAGGTTGGGTTGTGTTACAACATATGTTTCCAGTCCTTACCTTGATGACCATGGGTTGAAAGCCATTTCATTCTCCCATAGTAGAGTGTTTAATGGTTTTTTTACTAAATATTTTTCTATTCTACCTCATTTTCAAGAGGTAAGGTTCACTATTAAACATGGGTGTGGTGCATCAACTTTTACCATTAATCCTTATAGGATGGCTTGTAAGGATCTTCTAGAGCTCAAGAATTTGTTCGAGGATCTGTAGGTCATATGTTTTACACCCCCATCAATTCTCCTTGAGAATAACATATCCTCTTTTCCATGTAATCAGGTGGTACCCTTAGGCCTTATTGGATTATTGTCAGTTAAATAAGATTAATATCAAAAATTATAATCATTTAACTAAAATAGATGACATATTTGATAAATGTTAATATTTAAGGTGTTTTCAATGATAGATATGAGGTTGAGCTATCATAAGGTGTGTGTGAGAACATTAGACAAAACTAACACATCTTTTCGAAGCATGTATGGTCTCTACAAGTACCCGGTTATGTCTTCTGGTCTCATAAATGAACATGTTGTCATCATGGATGTTATGAATCATTTTACACACTAGTATACATAATCATTCATGGTTGTCTTCATTGACAATATGTTAGTTTATTCTCTCTATAGACATGAACCTAAAATCTATAATGGGATCATGCTAAATTGTCTTTGAGAGCATAAGATCTATGAAAATATTAGTAAATTCCACTTATGGATTGTTAACATCTAATTATTAGGTTATATAATCATAGAGTCATGAGTTTCAGTTGACTTATAGAATCGTAGGGTTGTGGTTTCTTGGGAGTATCTGAATAAATTAAAAGTTATTTTTAGTTCCTTGGGGTTTTCTTGAAACTAGATAGGCATTATTCTAGGTTTCTAAGGACATTCAGCTATGCTTATTGGCTTGGTGAAGATGGGATTGAAATTTTAATGGTCAGAAACTTATGAAGAATCCATTTTGGAGTTGAACAGAAGACCTTCTATGACACCCATATCGATTCTACCAGATTCATTCAGGGAATATAATGTTTATTGTGACACATCACGTATCAGGACTTGCATTGTTCTAATATAGTATGAGTTATACACTATGTATGGATCTCAATATTTGAGCCTTCATGATAATAATTACCTATCACATAACCTCAATCTTGCTGTTTTTGTTCATGCATTACGCTATTAGAGACACTATTTTTTGGGAGATCATTTTCAGGTGTTCAAAGATCACAAAATAATCAAAGAAATTTTCACTCAGTTGGACCTGAATTTTAGGCATTATAGGTGGTTTGAGTACCGTCCATTTTCTAAGTTCAATCTTTCCAACACTTTAGGGAATGTGAATTCAATAACCAATTATCTGAGCTGAAACATGCAAACATAGGTAGATTAAGAGTCCTGTGATGAATGGAAGCTTATGGAATTATTCTTAGATATTCATGTTGAGTTTCAGGAGGATCATTTTCAAACATTTATCTCAAACTTAGCCGTGAAATATACTCTTTTGGAGTTATTAAGGTCAAGACAACTATCAGATCATAAAGGCCCTGTCCAATGGGAATGTGTGGTAAATGAAAATACATCATATGGTGGGAATATTATGGGGGTAATAATCATTTGTTTTTTGGATTTATATGGGACACTAACAACATTTGAGAGTGGATTAGGAATGATTTATACTCCTCGAAATGGGAAGTTCCCCATAGATTCACCATAACGTATCAGAATTTATGATGTCAATATTGGAGGCCCAGTATGAAATGTTAGATAGTAGATTTCATTACATGATTATCCAATTATCAGAAGGTTATGGTGTACCATTATCAATATATGGGTCTTCATACTATGTTAACAATTTCGAATTGGTAATGGGATGATTTTTTTGATATACATCATTACTATTTTTACCTGATCACCTAATGGAAACGATGTACTATGGGTTTTCTTAGACCTTCTGATGAAGGTTGAAATTTTCATACCTAGGAGAGAGGCCATTTATATAAATTATCTTAGAATAATTTACATCATGAAGCAATTAAGTCATCCTGGAGGACATCATTCTATAATTTTTGATAGAGACACTTGTTTCACATTTCGGTTCTAGCATGGGTTTTTGAAGGAATAGGGTACGCAGGTACTTTTGAGCATTGCAAGTCACCCTTAGATCAATGGGAAGACAGATAATAAAATTTAGGTGCTATAGGATATGCTTTTGGTGTGTATTCGCAACATTGGGGGTTCCAGGGAGAAAACCATTCCACTCGTTGAGTTTTCTTATAAAAAAATCATTCAAGATACCATTGAGATGGCTCCCTATGAAGCATTGTTTGGTTGAATTTTTCACTCCCCTTTGTGTTTTTCGGTGGTAGGGGAAGCATCAGTGCTTGGGATTCATCTCATGTAAGAGTATTCATAGTAGGTCCAATAGTTTCAGAAGTGTTTATTGGAATCTAAATCTAGACACCAGTCATACGACAACTGATGTCAATGTCCTATTGAGTACGATGTCAGAGATGGGTTTTCTTTAATGTCTCTCTCAGGTGGGGACATAGACATATCTAGAAGAAGGTTAACCTCTCACCATGATTCATTTGACCCTTTAAGGTTGTGATGAAAATCAGACCAGTTGATTACCTATTATCACATACTTATAGATACCGGTATATGCATGATGTATTTCATTTACATCAACTTCAAAAAAAATTTCCAGAACTATCTCTTATCCTCTAGCTTGAATAGTTTGATATGGATATTTAGGTTTTCTTTGGGAATTATCATGTTCGTATTGTTGATCGGTTTGGGAAGCAACTTTGAGGATGTTCTGTTCCCCTGGTACAAGTTCTATAGAAGCACAACAGTGTATACGATGATACATGGGAGTGGGAAGATTATATACAATTTCAGTGGCTGGAGCTCTTTACTAAAATTACCTCTTTACCCTCAAAAGGGAAACTCAAAGATGAGTTTCTATAAAGAGGGCAGGTAGTAAAGAACTGAGTTTTTGGACAAGGCAAAAATTGTGAGTTTTTCTTTTTTGATAAATTAAATTATCTTAATAAAGTCTTCTAATTAATAAATTGTGGTCATAGAAGCATCCATTTAGTTCTAGGGCCTGGGGTTATGAAAAGAGGAAAGTAATTTGGGCCATACAATTTATCTACAACCGTGTGACCGAGGCTCACGACCATGCAACTACTACTGTGGGGGTATAGATCCCATATGGATTCTCTACACTTGGTTAAAGAAATTGTCCACAGACGTTATGTGGTGTGTTCAGTGAGGTAGTGATTTATGCAGGGTGTGCGCACATTGTGGTCAGACTATGTGCAATAACCGTGTGTGCCCATCATTGATGAAAAATGAAAATCATGATCTCCTTCCCACTTATGTTATTTTTCCATTTTTATTCTCCTTCATGAGAATATAACCATACATCCTATTCCTTGAGAACTCAAGCCACCTTACACTTGGTTTCCTATTTCTACCCCATCCGGTTATCTATTCATGATCTTAGAGAATAGTTGGATAGGTTAAGGTAAGGCAAACCCCACGTACTCCTCCTTCCTCACTAAATTTCTCCATCTATTAAAAAATTATGATACATTCTCATTTTTTATATTTTTAGGACATTGGATGGAAATTTAGAGCTACTCCAACATGCTCTGAATCTGATGTTGATATGCAACGAGATATTTTCTATGCCTCTTAGGTAGGTATTCACGTAGTTTTCCATTTGAGTTTTTTCCATTACTTTTTAAATGTCATTTTGTTGTGAGTGGGCCTTTTCCAAAATCCACTATTATGTTGATTATTTCATGTCTAATTTACCCTAGTGTGATGACATAGGTTAACTAACCCATGTTATTGGATTTCATTATCACCTTTTATTATGGATTACCAAGTTGTGTTCCACCCATGATTTTCATTTTAGGATAATTTCCCCAAAATTTCATATTATGGGTTATGCATCCAGGCTATGTATTTAATTGAACAAGCCTTTGTTCCATCTGTATTTTGATCAATGTAAGACATGTCATGGATGTTTGGTCCAATTTTTCTTGGAATTTTCAATTTGAACCAATTAATATTTGACATGACCTTTTTCCATGTCTTGTGCTGCATTGAAATGGGATTCCATGTTAAGAAAAGTGAATGATATCCATTGTTGGTTGGATACAATAAGATATAATATAATTAATAAAATGAAATTAATTAAATGTAATTGCGTCAAGGCATGGAATGTACAAGAATTGTTTGGGGGTTACTATAAATACATTTCTTTGTTGGTTTTATTGTTAAATTTGAAATGTGGTAACATGTCTTTCCATACATTATATATTGTAAATTAATATATCGTTTGTATTCTTGTGAGCTGATGTGCATGTGTAGATGTGATTCATTCATACCCCATTCCACTTATGATACGTATAGGTTGGAATCATCTTTACCCCACAACATTAATAACCTCTTGTATATGTTGGAGGGATACATTCTTTCTATGTTCTAGTTATAACCTCTCTTTGGATGGGAGGAATTATTACCCCAAGATACTATCTTCAAAGGGGGAGGCATTCATATCACACACCAGCTGATGTATACATGTATGGATGAGATAAATTATTACCTCGTACAAGTGAAAACCAATATATATATATATATATCTAGTCATTTGGTAAGACATACAGTCATTTAGCTGAAGCAGGTAGACCCTCCAAGTGTCCCTTGGAATCCTATGTGGGAGGTTGATTTGTCATTATGTATTTATTATCTTACTTGCTTTTAGTTGCACAATATTTTTTTTACGAGCGCCACCCAAATAACAGGTAGACACCGTTTGAGGTGGCCAATTGAGATTTATCACACACCCTACCCGGTCCAGATTTAGCACCAAAGAATTACATTTTTCTATTATTATGGATATGGGAAAAAACATTCTTAGGGATATTGATTCATACTTTTATCTGGAACATATTAGCGGTGGAATGGGACTATGCTTGCGATTCAATGGAGTAGCTTTTGGTATTTTGGTTTACTTTTTTACCTTGTATCTGTATGACTACATCTAGTTTCTTTTTACCATTTTGAACTAGAATTGCATGTATTCATATCTATTTCAAAAAAAATTTATGAGTCATTTTGTAATATTAATCATTCTTTTGATATTTAATTTATTTTTTTGTATGTTTATGTTTCCGCTGTTGAATGTTATTATTGCATCTGATTTGTACTTTGACATTGGCGTACAGTCTCCCGACTAATTTATCATCAATCCCCAACTATATTCTGAATCCCATTTCATAATGGGAGATATTCCAAGGGTCATGCGGTGAACCAATCTTGGGGCACAAGTTATGTGGATGTTAGAAACATGACATCACACCAATTTTTTTTCACTCATTAAAAGTGTTTTTAGAAAAAACATCATTTTTACCTTCATATGATTTTCAATTTAATTCTTAATTAACTAATAAATAATTTCTTACAAACAATAATATTTTTTTAGTTTAGTTAGTCATATTATTACACATAAATTTTAATGGATGTATTATAGTGGTCACATTTATATAATATTTCAATAGTATTTAACTATTCATTTACTCTCGATGTTGTGTGTAGCCAAAGCTATCAATGAAATTAAATTTATTAAATAAGATATATATCATAAAATATTGAGGTGTTATATTATTCCCCTTATATTAATATAAATATAAAAATTAATTCACACTTTTATAAACTAATGAGGATAATGTTTCCCCATAACGTCATCAAGATCCCAAGTAGCCTATTGAAATTTATTGTTTTAACATAAAACTTTGTCCACATTAGTGGTCTGGTTTACCATAAATTTCCCCATATGATCTATAATCCACATAGCTAATTCCAAAAATTATAGATAATTCAATTGTATCTTTACTTCTATGTTCATTAAATTTGATTTATTTTGTATCTAAATACTCATGAGAGATACATGGAAAACATCACGAACATGAGAGAGATTTGGCGGGATTCTTAACTGATAATACAATTTCAAAATAAAATCAAGAATTTTGAATAGGACAATATAAAAAGGTATAATATATCCTTTTAATATAAATCTCATTTACTACTTCCATGATTATATTCACAGAAATACCATATCACCATCTTCATTCATATATATCATCAATGAGTTATACAATTTTTTTTATCTACTATGATTTTACCTTATGGGTTATTTAATGGTTTTAGTTGTTTCTATTTTCATGTATTTCATAGGCCCTAATAGATAATTTTCTCCAACCTCTTCTAAAAAATTTGTTTTTATGCACATAATTCAATGGATGGGTTCATAAGTATCCATCTATATCCTTGAGTGAAATAAATTTTTATAATAAAATTACACAAAATTACTGTGTTCATCCCAAACACACATGAAATACATAGATCATACAATTAGAATGTATTGTAGATTTTGAATGGTCCTTCAATGATGAATATCTATCTGATAATGACAATAAATATTAAAAATTATTTCTTTCTACACATATTATAGAAGAATTTCCACAAACATCACGGTAAAAAATAGATTCCAATTAGATTCTAGAGAATTTTTTAGTTAATAAAAAACATCAACATAGTTAATATATATTTTGGAATAATAATTTGAAGATAATTTTTATTGATAGTAATGATGGTTTTTAAAATTTAATTACGATTGAGTATAAATAAAATAACACAATGGAGTTTCAAATTTTTTTTATTATGATGAGAAATTCAAAGTTATATTTTCCAATATTCATTATATATTGGGAAATGGATGTAATATCCCATTATATATCAGTCTCCCATCTATAAAATTTTGATATTATATGAACAAAGATACATACTTTCCAATATCCCTCTTCATGTTTCCAACCGAAAATACTCATTCAGATATCTATAAATCATTGTAGTTCTAGGATAAGTAGAGAATGATGAAAAACATACATAATCCAATAACTCATTTTTCATGTTTGGAATATATGGGAGATATGATATATTCTCAAAAAATATAATTCCTACTTGATCATTTTTTAATTATGAAATAGTCTTCAAATTTAATTAGGCATCTTACTTATCCACCTTCTTTGTCCTCTCCTAGATGGATGGTGGAATATTCATCTAAAAAAGATACAACATTTCCTTTTCCTCATATTTTCATGTACCATTATCTATAAATTTTAAAAATAAAGTCTTTATCAGTATTAATAATGGAATATCTATTGTGTTATTTTGGATTCAAAGCATCATCAAGATTGTTTTCTTTCATAGGGTGGTAATTAATTTAGAAATTGTAATTTTTTTGAACTCCAAACATATTATTTGGAAAAAATAAAAATCTATCTATATAAATATATACATCAAGATTTTATTATTATTATATATATCACATTTCCCATGTGAAAAATTTGTCATGTATATGTTCATTATGAAAATTGTCATTTAAAACTCCAAATAATGAGTTGGGAAATTTTGATCCTACATTTTTAATTAAGAATAGGAATATGATATAATAATTTAATTATATATGATGGTATATCATATTTTATTTTATTGAGGAATAAATAATGATCACAATACCTTGTCAACTTTTGTGTAGTGAAAGAACATTCATTCCGACCAAAGTTGTAATATTTATTTAAACCTCCCATCACAATTATTTGTTGAGATGATTATAACCCTATTACGAAAGAACCTGTCTAGTCATTTAGATATTCCTAAGAAATATGTCACAATGTGTTTTCACTGTCCATCCAAGGTAATAAAACTATAGATGTTAGTTTTTTTGGTTGTTCTAGGCCATTACTCAATAACATCCTTCTTTGGTGGATCCATTGATATACCGTCTCTTGGAATTTTATAACAACTAAATTAAGAATTATGAATCCAAAACTTACACATTGAAATTTTATAATAAATTATTTCCATCTTGAGGATATTCAACATAATTTTCATATATTCTTCATTCTCCTCCTACATCTTTTTTTAAATAAGAATATCATCTATAACGACACAAACAAAATGATTAAGGTATTATCTAAAGAACATATTTATTGAATACATGAAAAGAATAGGAACATTAGAATGTATAAATGGAATTATTATTAATTCATAATGATCATACCTCACACAGATAACTGACTTGGGTGTTTCATTCTTCATGATCCATAGCTGATAAATCTTAGTTCAAAATTCAATCATGTTAGAGAATATATTTCTTACTAATTAATCAATGATATCATCAATATGGGGAAGATGATACATTATTATTGTTATTGTCCTTTTCATGATCTCAATAATAAATGCACACAATCATTACACCATCATTCTTGTTAGAAAAATGAATTAAAACACCCCATGGTGAAGCCCTATAACAAATGGAATCCTTATATAGACTCAATTTAAGTTTTTTCTTCAATTCCAACAAATCAATCTAGATTGTTATCTATATTGTTTTGAAATTGGAATTATTCCTGGATTGAGATCTATGAAAAAAATAAACATTACAATTTGGGTAATGACTAAGAATGTCCTTAAGAAATACATCATCATAATCCCAAAAATGGGAACATATTCAATATTTAAATTATCACCAACTATTTTAGATTAATATCCCTCATTAATAGATATAAAATTCCATTTAGTGTTACATATTTTGTTTTACATGTTTTCATGTTTTTTTGCACATAGATAATCAATTCATGGTCAATTCAGAATGTCAAAAATATCATTCCATCCTGAGAAATAGCTATGGTATCAATATTGGGTGAGATAAACGATACAAAAAATGAACTCAAATTAATATACAAGAAGAATAATTATATTTGATGAAAAAAAATTCCATATGATTATATTAGAGGTGAGTAATATAATTTAGACGCATTGGTCCTCTCATTATGATTTCTCCTAAAGAACTGAAAATATAGTTATTGAGGTGGTGATGTGATAAAAATATAAAATTTATCATCTAGGAAAATGTTTTTAGAACAAAAATTATATTAAACATTCTCAATCTTGTAGTGGTAGAAAAGTATATGATTTACTACATCATAAATAACATCCATTTCATATTTAATAATTTAAGATAATTTCCCTTCTACATATGGATCCTATTACAATATAATCACTACACATTTATAGAATTTTTTGTAATATCGACCCTTTGGCGACTCCCCGAGATACGAGGTACACGTGTGGATCACCGCTGGAGGAAGTCTACACTTGGATTCTACGATGCAATGATGAATCACATCAGAATGTGATCAGGAACATCAATGAAGAAAGAACACCAAAAAGTTATTTATTTTCAATTGATTAAATTAATTATAATCAACATGTAACGATTCTAATTTGTGGTTCCGGGAAAAACCTTCGTCTTTGTCTTTTTCTGTGATTCGATCCATGGAGATTGGCATTTATCATCGTATTGATCATATATTGATCATTGTTAATGAAAAAAACCCAAGTTGGAACATCCACCCTCGCACTTTCAATGCACTCAGATCCTTCAATCATGTCTCTGATATTCTTGGGAGATAATGTGAATGTGTGGATAGGAGGAATTCATTCCCCATGTCACATATGAGATGTATGGGTGGGAGGCATCTTTACCCAATGAAATTGATAATCTCTTGTATATGTTGTCTACAGGAATTCTTATTCCATGTCACTTATAAACTATGTATGAATGGGAGTCATTCATACCCCATGATAGTATATTCTATGTGTGATAAGAATTCTAACCCCAAACAAACTATTATAGACTTGTTTGGATGAGAGGAATTTTTACCTCATCCCAGTGATAATCTATATATTTATCTACTAATTTAATAAGGCATACCATCATTTAGTTGATGTAGGTAGACCCGCCATGTGTCTCATAGAAACCCAAGCGGGGGGAGGATTGTGTATTCATTATTTATTTAGTTCCACACATATTGTGAAAAACTATTTACACACAAGCACCAATCAGACACAGAAAGACTTCATTAGTGATAGACAACCGAGATTTATCTCACACCCTACTCAAGCCACCTTTGGTACACATTAATATTTTTTTATTCTAGGTATGGAATGAGGAAAACACCACTATTCTAGATTTTGATTCTCATAGTTAGACAAATCTTAGTAGAAGAGGAGCGGGCCAAGGACCGAGATGCTATTGAACAACTTTTTGGGTTTTGCTTAATTTTGTACCTTTTATTTTTATTATACTTCTTGTTTCCTTTTTAAATTTTTTACAACCATTCCAAGAATGAATATCTTTATCAAACAATGTCGATGAGTGTTTTTGCTATATTATTCAGTCATCCATGGTTTAATTTATCCTTTTATGTAATTATGTTTTTACGCCTGTATGTTGTTACTACATCTGTTGTGTACTCTGACATGGCAGTATAGGCTCCCTGATGATTTAAATTCACACTCCCACTGCTAGTTATATGGCCCTAGATTATGGGCAGATAATCCATTCTTCATTTGGTTAAGAAGGATCGGGGCATGAGTTATGTGGAATCCAGGTCTGGGACTTCACAAAGGGGTATCAGAGTAGGTCTGTTATTGGATTACTATTTGGAGATAATAGATTAGATATTAGAAGTTCTCGATACTTGGTCAAAATCCATGCATTGGTTTCATGAACCCATTTATGTGTTAAAGACCAATTTTCATGAATTATAACTATTATGTATTCTAGTATTACTATTGATATCATTTCATCGATGTGTTCTTCAAATGTTTTGTGATGTTAATGATATTTTTCATATTGGAATTGTGAGTTCATTGCTCAAATCAATGATATGAGGCTTATGTGATAGAACATGCATCACAATAGGCACAATTTGAATAGGCTATGAATCTTTTAATGGTGTGACTATAGTGGGTTCCACACAATGATTCATTAGATTTATTGGACCATATGAAATGGGTAATGGTGTTCCAGAAAGCTCAACCATTTGATGAGTGATATTACCATACAGATAAGAAATTTTTAATAAAAATGACAACCTAGTGAGTTTCAACTTTTTCCTCCAAAATTTTATGGGCCCTTATGGGCCGGAAAGTGACATATCATTGGATTCAACTGGTTGAAATGAATTATAGCTAGGGGAAAACCCTTTCTTACATTCCTAACATTGAAATTTGATCCAAAACTAACCTTATTAGTGGGTAGTGGGTGTTATTCGTTCTTACGGTCTACACTAATGTCTAGTTCGGGATTTTGAATTTGTCTAAAAGGATTCATTATTCATATAGTAATGTTATATTACGTGTACTTATATCTTAAATATGTTTATCTAATATGTTTAAATAACCTCAAATACATTCATTTTTAATTGTCTTAATTTTTCTCCATGATGTCCTTGAGTCACGTGCCTAGAAGGAGGTGATGATCATCATGCTGAGGTGGATGGCCTTGATATTCAAATTTTTCATTAAGATGAGCCACTTGTGGCTCACCCTATAATACCAGAGTTTGGTGATGACGCCCATATTCAAGATGGATTCTTTTGTATGATCTAATATATGTATTATATCATTTGATATTCCCCGATAATGGAAGATATGACTGACGAGCTTCTGTAGTAACATCATCTTACTTCCTCGAGCCTGGGGAGACCACATAATGCAGAGTATTAGATCGAGTAGATTATATCTAACATCAATCACCTAATGATGCCTCCTGATTAGAGGGTCAAATTATATTCTTACATCTTACATGACCCAGCCAAGAGGTGATGGGATTTTATCACCCATATATGTAATCCAAGAGAGGTGGTCTTAATTTCCTTTCAGACTATCTTCTGCAACTACTTATTTAAATAAACTTCATGTGCTGATAGAGCTCGAGAGATCATGAATATATGGGTGGGGACCATGTTTTCAATGAATTACTCATCCTATTTCACAAAGATGTAGTGTTTCACTCCTTCTGTAGATACTTTTGTACTAATGGATTCTAGGTGATTGGGGGATGGGTTGGGTTATGCCATACAGTCACAAGTTAATGTTTTCCGGATGATAACTATTTGAAAATTCTTAAACCAGGACCTACTCATAGAAATAAATTTAATAGAGAAGAGGATGAAAGCCAAGGATGTTCAGAACCAACGTCTTCCAGTGGGTTTTCTTCAAGGTATGGTAGACATTATAGAAACTCTTGTAGGAATATCAGTGGTGTGGATCCTTTCGTTGGTGATTCTCCTATATAATATAATTATGGAGCACAAAGATATTTCAATATCCAGTGTACATGGAATCCTATGGAATACCGAGACCATGGATGTATGGTCCCTCTCCACCATTTTTTCAGAACATTCCCTCCAATTGAAATTAACAAAGGCATCTGCACCTACTGCTTGATCAAGAAAGATGTTGGCTAGATCAGAACAGATAGGCACATACAATACCACTAATCAATCAGGCCTTATTGGTTTTCAAGGAAAATGTAACTGGGATTATGATTATAAATTCCCATAGATATGTCATGTTCAGGGTTGTTAGGAAGTGACTAAGGGCCAAATTATAGGATAGTTACATGAAGTGAAACCTATCCACATGAGAAGAGAACCAAACCAAAAATTCCCTATGTCACAATTCTAGTAGCCTCCACACTTATTCCGGATTTGTTTCATACATATATGTATCATTCTATAATATCTATGGAAATCACTGGGGTTTGGGGCCTCAATACTAGGTACTGTCAATGATTTATGACACTAGATACACACTTTGGTATACGTTTAGAGGGAGTTTCCCACTGTCAGAATTTCCCCATGAGATAAGAGGTTACAATTTTTAATGGAACCATTATATTACTAAGAAGATGTGTTTTGATGTAATCCTCAGGATGTACTATTATGTTGCCTACATAGCCATCATTTAATGCTATTATTTTAGGGTAATGATTGAGTCACAACATGGAATTACTTATGATCATAAAGGAGAGTGGGATGTTGGTGTGACATGTGCATGACCCAAGCAGGAGAGGTTGGGTAGTGTTACGACATAGGTTTCCAGTTTTAACCTTGATGTCCATGGGTTGAAACCCATTTTTTTCTTCTATAGTAGAGTGTTTAATGGGTTTTTACTAAATAATTTTCTATTATATCTCATTTTCAAGAGGTAAGGTTCACTATTAAACTTGGGTGAGGTGCATCACCTTTTACCATTCTTCCTTATAGGATGGCTCATAAGGAGCTTCTAGAGCTAAAGAAATTGTTCAAGGATCTGGAGGTCAAATGTTTTATACACCCCAACAATTATCCTTGAGATTAACATATCCTCTTTTCCATGTAAGCAGGTGGTACCCTAAGGCCTTCTTGGATTATTGTTAGTTATATAAGATTAATATCAAAAATTATAATCATTTACCTAAAATATATGACATATTTGATAAAATATAAATATTTAAGGTGTTTTCAATGATAGATATGAGGTTGAGCTATCATTAGGTGTGTGTCAGAACATTAGGCAAAACTGACACATCTTTTCGAAGCATGTATGGTCTCTACAAGTACCTGGTTATGTCGTCTGGTCTCATGAATGCACCTGTTGTCCTCATGGATATTATGAATCATTTTACCCACTAGTATACATATTCATTCATGGTTGTCATGATGGACCATATGTTAGTGTATTCTCTCTATAGAACTGAACCTAATACCTATAATGGGATCATGCTAAATAGTCTGTGAGAGCATAAGATCTATGAAAATATTAGTAAATGCCACTTATGGATTGTTAACATCTAATTATTAGGTTATATAATAATAGAGTCAGGAGTTTCAGTTGAGTTAGAGAATCTTAGGGTTGTGGTTTCTTGGGAGTATCTGAATAAATTCATAGATATTTTCAGTTCCTTTGGGTTTTGTTGAAACTAGATAGGCTTCATTCTAGGTTTCTCGAGACATTCAGCTCTGCTTATTGGCTTGGGGAAGATGGGATTGAAATTTTAATGGTCAAAAACATATGAAGAATCCATTCTGGAGTTGAAGGGAAGACCTTCTACGACACCCATATCGATTCTACCAGATTCATTTAGGGAATATAATGTTTATTGTGACACATCACATATCAGTACTTGTGTTGTTCTAATATAGAATGAGTGATTCACTATTTATGGATCCCTTCAGTTGAGCCTTCATGAGAATAATTAACTATCACATAACCTCAATCTTGCTATTTTTGTTCATGCATTACGCTGTTGGAGACACTATTTATTGGGAGATCATTTTCTGGTGTTTACAGATCAAAAAATCCTGAAATAAATTTTCACTCAGTGGGACCTAAATGTTATGCACTATAGGTGGGTTGAGTACCGACCATCATCTAATTTCAATATTGCCTACACTCTAGGGAATGTGAATTCAATAACCTATTATCTGAGCCGAAACATGCAAACATAGGTAGATTAAGAGTCCAGTGATGAATGGAAGCTTATGGAATTATTCTTAGAGATTCATGTTGAGTTTCAGGAGGATCATTTTCAAACCATTCTCTCAAAAATAGCCGTGAAATATACTCTTTTGGAGTGATTAAGGCCAAGACAACTATCTGATCATAAAGGCCTTGTCCAATGGGAATCTGTGTCAAATGAAAATACATCATATAATTGGACTATTATGGGGGTAATAATCATTTGTTTTTTGGATTTATATGGGACACTAACAACATTTGAGAGAGACGTACAAATGATTTCCACTCCTCGTAATGGGAAGTTCACCATGGATTCACAAAAACATATCAGAATTTATGATGTCAATATTGGTGGCCTAGTATGAAATGATAGAAAGTATGCTTCATTACATGATGCTCCAATTATCAGAAGGTGATGGTGTACCATTATCATTAGATGGGTCTTCTTACTATGTTTACTATTCCGAATTGGTAATGGGAAGATGTTTTGATAGACCTCATTACTATTTTTACCTGATCGCCTCATGGAAACGATGTACTATGGGTTTTCTTAGACCTTCTGATGAAGGTCACAAATTTATTACCTGATAGAGAGGCCATTTATATAAATAATCTAAGAAGAATTTACATCATGAAGCTATTGCGTCATCCTGGAGCACATCATTCTAGAATTTCAGATAGAGACACTTGTTTCACATTATGGTTCTGGCGTGGGTTTTTGGAGGAATAGGGCACATAGGTATTTTTGAGCATATCATATCACCCTTAGATCAATGGGAATACAGAGAATAAAATTTAGGTGCTATAGGATATGCCTTTGGTGTGTATTCTCAAAATTGAGGGTTCCTAGGAGAAAAACATTCCACTCGTCGAGTTTTCTTATAAAAAATCATTCCGGATACCATTGAGATGGATCTATATTAAGACTTGTTTGGTTGGATTTTTCACTCACCTATGTGTTTTTCAGTGGTAGTGGAAGAATTAGTGCTTGGGATTCATCTCATGTAAGAGTATTCATAGTAGGTCCAACTGGTTCAGAAGTGTTTTTTGGAAACTCAATCTAGACACCAATCATATGACAACTGATGTCGATGACCTATTGAGTACAACGTCAGAGATGGGTTTTCTTTAATGTCTCTCTCAGGTGTGGACTTAGACGTATCTAGAAGAAAATTAACCTCTCAACATGATTAATTTGACCCTTTAAGGTTGTGATGAAAATCAGACCAGTTGATTACCTGTTATCACGTACTTATAGATACGGGTATATGCATGATGTATTTCATTTATATCAACTTCAACAAAAAATTTCAGAACTATCTCTTATCGTCTAGGTTGAATAGTTTGATATGGATATTGATGCTTCCTTTGGGAATTATCAAGTTCGTATTGTTGATCTGTTTGTGAAGAAACTTTGAGGAAGGTCTGTTCCCCTGGTACAAGTTCTATAGAAGCACAACAATGTATAATATGATACATGAAAGTGGGAAGATTATATACTATTTCAGTGGCTGGAACTCTTTACTAAAAGTACCTCTTTACCCTCAAAAGGGAAATTCATAAATGAGAATCTATAAAGAGGGGTGGTAGTAAAGAACTTAGTTTTTGAAAAATGAAAAAATTGTGAGTTTTTCTTTTTTTTATAAATTAAATTATCTTAATAAAGTCTTATAATTAATAAATTGTGGTCATAGAAGCATCCATTTACATCTAGGGCCTGGGGTTATGAAAAGTGGAAAGTATGTTAGGCCATACAATTTATCTACAACCGTGTGACCCTGTCGCACGACCGTGCAACTACTACAGTGGGTTATAGATCCCATATGCATTCTCTACACAAGGCTATAGAAACTGTCCACAGATTTCATGTGGTGTGTTCAGTGAGGTAGTGATCTATGCAAGGTGTGCGCACATTGTGGTCAAACATTGTGCAATAACGGTGTGTTCCCATCATTGAAGAAAAATAAAAAACATGATCACATTCCCTCTTATGTTATTTTTCCATTTTTATTCTCCTTTATGAGAATAGAACCATCCTCCCACTTCCTTGATATCTCAAGACACATTAAACTTGGTTTCCTATTACTACTCCATCCGGTTATCGATTCATGATCCTACAGAATAGTTGGATAGGATAAGGTAAGGAAAACCCCGCGTACTCCTCCTTCCTCGCTAAATTTCTCCATCTATTAAAAATTTATGATACATTCTAATTTTTTATATTTTTAGGACATTGGATGGAAATTTATATCTACTCCAACATGCTCTGAATCTGATGTTGATATGCAATGAGATATTTTCTATGTCTCCTAGGTAGGTATTCACATAGTTATCCATTTGAGTTTTGGCCATTACTTTTTAAATTTCATTTGGTTGTGAGTGCGCCTTTTCCAAAATCCACTATTATGGTGATTCTTTCATGTCTAATTTACCCTAGTGTGATGACATAGGTTAACTAACCCATGTTATTGGATTTCATTATCACCGTTTTTATGAATTACCAAGGTGTGTTCCACCCATGATTTTCATTTTAGGATAATTTTCCAAAAAGTTCATATTATTGTTTATGCATCCAGGATATGTATTTAATTGAAAAACCCTTTGTTCTATATGTATTTTGATCAACGTAAGACATGTCATGGATGTTTGGTCCAAATTATCTTGGCATTGTCATTTTGAACCAATTAATATTTGACATGACCTTTTTCTATGGCTTGTGCTGCATTGAAATGGGATTCCATGTTAAGAAAACTGAATGATATCCCTTGTAGGTTGGATAGGATAAGATAGAATATAATTAATTAAATGAAATTAATTAAATGTAATGGTGTCAAGGCATGGAATGTACAATAATTGTTTGGGGGTTACTATAAATACATTGCTTTGTTGGTTTTCTTGTTAAAATTGAAATGTTGTAAGATGAATTTACATACATTATATATTGTAAATTATTATATCATTTGTATTCTTATGAGCTGATGTGAATGTGCGGATGGGATTCATTCATACCCCATTCCACTTATGATACGTATAGGTGGGAATCAACTTAACCCCACAATATTGATAACCTCTTGTATTTGTTGGAGGGATGCATTATTTCTATGTTATAGTTATAACCTCTCTATGGATGGGAGGAATTCTTACCCCAAGATACTATCTTCAAAGGGGGGAGGCATTCATATCCCACACCAGCTGATGTATACATGTATGGATGAGAGAAATTATTACCTCGTGCAAGTGAAAACCAATATATATATATATATATATATATATATATATATATATATATCTAGTCATTTGATAAGACATACCGGCATTTTGCTAAAGCAGGTAGACGCTCCATGTGTCTCGTGGAATCCTAAGTGGGATGTTGATTTATTATTATGTATTTATTTTCTTCCTTTCTTTTAGTTGCACACTATTTTTTTACGAGCGCCACCCAAATCATAGGTAGACACCGTTTGAGATGGCCAATTGAGATTTATCACACACCCTACCCGGTCCAGATTTAGCACCCAAGAATTTCGTTTTTATATTATTATGTATATGGAAAAAAACATTATTAGGGCTATATATTAATACTTTTATATGGAACATATTAGCAGTGGAATGAGACTAGGCTCAAGATTCAATGGAGCAGCTTTTGGTATTTTGGTTTACTTTTTTACCTTGTATCTATATGACTACATCTAGTTTCTTGTTACCATTTTGTTCTAGAATTCCATGTATTCATATCTATTTCAAAAAAAATCTTATGAGTCTTTTTGTAATATTAATAATTCTTTTGATATTTAATTTATGTTTTTGTATGTTTATGTTTCCTCTGTTGAATGTTGTTGTTACATCCGATTTGTACTTTGACATTGGGGTATAGTCTCCCGGCTAATTTACCGTCAATCCCCCGCTATAGTCTGAATCGCATTTCATTAGGGGATATGTTCCAAGGTTCATGAGGTGAACCAATCTTGGGGAACAAGTTATGTGGATGTTAGAACCAGGACATCACACCAATTTCTTTTCACTCATTAAAAGTGTTTTTAGAAATACATCACTTTTACCTTCAAATGAGTTTTCATTTTAATATTTAATTAACTAATAAATAATTTATTATAAACAATAATATTTTTATAGATTAGTTAGTCATATTATAACACATAAATTTTAATGGATATATTTTAGTGGTCACATTTATATAATATTTCTATAGTATTTCACTATTCATTTACTCTCGATGTTGTGTGTAACCAAATTTATCAACGAAATAAAATTTATTAAAGAAGATACATATCATAAAATATTGATGTGATATATTATTACCTTTATAATAATATAAATATATAAATTAATTCACACTTTTATAAACTAATGAGGATAACGTTTCCCCATAACGTTATTCAGATCCCAAGTAACTTCTTGAAATTTATGGTTTTAACATAAAACTTTGTCCAGGTGAGAGGTCTTGTTTACCCTAAATTTCCCCATATGATCTAGAATCCACATAGATAATTCCAAACATTATAGACAATTCCATAGTATTTTTACTTCTATGTTCATTAAATTTGATTTATTTAATATTTAAATACTCATGAGAGATACATGGAAAACATCATGAACATGAGAGAGATTTAGTGGGATCCTTAACTGATAATAAACTTTCACAATAAAATCAAGAATTTTGGAGAGGAAAATATACAAAGGTCTAATATATTCTTTCAATATAAATCTCATTTACTTCTTCCATGATGATATTCACAGAAATACCATCTCACCATCTTCATTCATATATATCATCAACGAGTGATACAAATTTTTTTATCTACTATGATTTTAACTTATGGGTTATTTAATGGTTTTAGTTTTTTCCATTTTCATGGATTTCATAGGACCTAATAAATAATTTTCTCCAACCACTTCTAAACAATTTGTTTTTATGCACATAATTCTATGGATGGGTTCATAAGTATCCATCTATATGCTTAAGTGAAATAATGTTTTATAATAAAATTACACAAAATGGCTGTGTTCATCCCAAACACACATGAAATCCATAGATCATACCATTAGAATGTATTGTAGATTTTGAATGGTCCTATAATGTTGAATATCTATCTGATAATGACAATAAGTGTTGAAAATTATTTCTTTTTTACACAGCTTATAGAAGAATTTCCACAAACATCATGGTAATAAATAGATTCCAATTAGATACTAGAGAATTTTGTAATCAATAAAAAACATCAACATAGTTAATAAATATTTTGGAATAAAAATTTGAAGATAATTTTTATTGATAATAATGATTATTTTTAAAATTTAATTACGATTGATTATAAATAAAATAACACTATATAGTTTCAAAATTTTATTTAGTATTATGAGAAATTCAAAGTTATATTTTCCAATATTCATTATATATTGGGAAATGGATGTAATATCCCATTATATATCAATCTCCCATCTATAAAATTTTGATATTATAGGATCAAAGATAAATACCTTCTAATATCCCTCTTCATGTTTCCAACCGAAAATACTCTTTCAGATATCTATTAATCATTGTAGTTCTAGGATAAATAAAGAATGATGAAAAACATATATAATCCAATAACTCATTTTTCATGATTGGAATATATGTGAGATATGATTTATTCTCAAAAAATATTATTCCTACTTGATCATTTTTTAAATATAAAATAGTCTTCAGATTTAATTTGGCATCTTACTTATCCACCTTCTTTGTCCTCTCCTTGATGGATGGTGGAATATTCATCTAAAAAAGATACAACATTTACTTTTCCTCATATTTTTAGGTACCATTATCTATATATTTTAAAAATAAAGTCTTTATCAGTATTAATAATGGAATATCTATGTGGTATTTTGGATTCAAAGCATCATCATGATTGTATTTCTTTCAGAGGGGGGTAATTTATTTAGAAATTTTATTTTTTATGAACTCCAAATATATTATTTGGAAATATTAAAAATCTATCTATATAAATATATACATCAAGATTTTATTATTATTATATATATCACATGTCCCATGAGAATAATAAGGTATGTATGTCTTCAATGTGAAATTTTTCATTTAAAACTCTAAATAAATAGTTGGGTAATTTTGATACTAAATTTTTAATTAAGAATTGGAATATGATATAATAATTTAATTATATATTATGGTATATCATATTTTATTTCATTGAGGAATGAATAATGATCACAATACCTTGTCTACTTTTTTGTAGTTAAAGAACATTCATTCCAACCAAATTTGTAATATATATTTAAACCTCTCGTCACAATTATTTGTTGAGTTGATTATAACCCTATTATGAGAGAACCTGGTTAGTCATTTAGATATTCCTAAGAAATATGTCACAATGTGTTTCCAGTGTGCATCCAAGGTAATAAAACTGTAGATGTTAGTTTTTTTGGTTGTTCTAGGCCATTACTCAATAACATCCTTCTTTGGAGGATCCATTGATATACCGTCACTTGAAATTTTATAACCAATAAATTAAGAATTATGAATCCAAAACTTACATATGGAAATTTTATAATAAATTATTTCTATCTTGAGGGTATTCAACATAATTTTCATATTTTCTTCATTCTCGTCCTACCTACTTTTTTAAATAAGAATATCATCTATAATGACACAAACAAAATGATTAAGGCATTATATAAAGAACATATTCATTGAATACATGAAAATAATAGGAAAATTCGAATGTATAAATGGAATTATAATTAATTCATAATGAACATACCTCCCATAGATAACTGACTTGGGTGTTTCATTCTTCATGATCCATAGCAGATAAATCTTAGGTCAAAATTCAATCATGTTAGAGAATATATATCTTATTAATTAATCAATTATATCATAAATATGGGGTAGATGATATATTATTATTGTTAATTTCCTTTTCATGATCTCAATAATAAATGCATACAATCATTGCACCATCATTATCTTTAGAAAAACGAATTTTGGCACCCCATGGTGATGCACTATAACAAATGGAATACTTATATAGACTCACTTTAAGTTTCATATTCAATTCCAACAACTCAATATAGATTGTTATCTATATTGTTTTGAAATTGGCATTTTTTCTGGATTGAGATCTATGAAAAAAATAAACTGTACAATTTGGGTAATGACAAAGAATGTCCTTAAGAAATAAATCCTCATAATCCCAAAAATGGGAACATATTAAATATTTAAATTATCACCAACTATTTTAGATAAATATCCCTCATGAATATATATCAAATTACATTTAGTGTTACATATTTTGTTTTTCATGTTTTCAGGTTTTTCTGCACATAGATAATCAATTCATGGTCAATTCAGAATGTCAAAAATATCATACCATCCTGAGAAATTGCCATGGTATCAATATTGGGAGAGATAATCGATACACAGAATGAATTCAAATTAATATATAAGAATAATAATTATATTTGAAGAAAAACAATTCCATGTGAATCTATTAGAGGTGAGTAATATAATTTTGATGCATTGGTCCTCTGATTAAGATTTTCCCTGAAGCGCTAAAAATATAATTATTGAGGTGGTGATGTGATAAACATATAAAATTTTTCATCGAGGAAAATGTTTTTACAAAAAAAATCATATTAAACATTCTCAATCATGTAGTGGTAGAAAAGTATATGATTTTCTACATCATAATGAACATCCATTTCATATTTAGTAATTTACGATTATTTCCCTTCTACCTATGGATTCATTTACAATATAATCACTACACATTTATAGAATTTTTTTTAATATAGACCCATATCATGGAATTTAAATAGTTTAATTTGGTTTATTCACCCATAAACATTAATTAAAAAGAATTATGGATTTTCACACCAAACTAAAATTAAAATATTTATCTTTCTAGTAATTTTTAATGGTGTTTCATTTGATACGTATCACATGATGCAAATATTCCTATTCAATTCATCCACCTATCCACTCTTTTTAATTTTCATCATCTTAATATGATTATTTCCATTGAAGGACTATGAAATGGTCCATTATTTCACCAACATAATAGAACATGTTATTTTCTATTTATATATTAAAAAAATTGTATAGACTAGTTCTATTTTAATGATTGGCTTAAGAAGATTAAAGAAATAGAACATATCGAATATTGGATTAGGTTTGTCGTATGAAACATGCCCTAATAACCTTGTAAATATATCTTCATACAAAAGAGAATTTTACTATCCCATTATTCCTATTCTCTAGAATAATATATCTATATGTACTCATTTTTCACATGGAGATTATTTTTCAAATAAATGTAATATCAAATCATTCCAGTTAATAATCACAATTTCTTCCTCGTACATAGTTATTTGAAACAATGAACACGATTAAATAGAAACCCCAATAATATGATACATTACCAAGGAATATTTCTCACTTTCATTAGTTTTAAAAGAGATAAATATTTTTTATAAAGAATATAGCCATTTTGGAACTAAAAATGGATTTATAGTCCCGTTTAATAATATTGGTTTCTTTCACATGAAGTGGTACAACATTGTAAATTATATTTTATAGCATCTTTGATGCCCCAAAAAAGAATGTTTATTAGTAATAACACTATTTAGACAACCAAATATAGTCATATTTTTTTTATCTCCACCTGAAGATCCTTCTCTAGATTCATTATCCTGATTAAAAGGGAAATACCTATACAAAATTCATGTATTGATTCATTTTCCAATACATCAACTAGGTTCCATTTATAAATAATTTTTCACACTAGAATATAATAATTTATTATGATTAATAATATAAAATTAAAATGATAGTGAGATGCTTTAAAAAGTTAAAAAATATACTCATTGATGATACATGAATCGAAATAATTATTTCATTGGGACTATTCTAAATATAGGAAAATGTCTAAATAAACTATATAATGTGTATAAATGAAAATTTCAATTAACCCAACCATATTTTATACGAATTTTATATGATACACGTTGTTACTACACACACACACACATAGACATAATGAAACAAGATATACTTGAACTAACTCTTTTCAATGTTATTACAAATAAATTACATTATTAAAAAACTATGTCCACTAGTAGTATCCATACATGGATCATCGTTAATCAATTCCATATAACCCAAAACTCAAAATATTGAAGACATTATCATATACATACAAATTTCATCAAATTTAGTCATAGTTTTATATTCACTAATTAATATTTTCTTACATCATGGTCCCATGGTCTATACTAAAATTCCAACCGTAACAAAAATAAAGACCCTACCCCTAATAGCCCAGAGTTGATAGTTGAAATTCTAAATTGACTCTAGATACTAGAAATAAAATCCCAGATTACTAATGATTTTTTTTCTTGTAAATTTATTTAGATACTTTAATTTCACAATAAATTATAAAAAATAATAATCTAAGTAGAATTTTTATTTAGAATAATAATATTTCCCCATGTATATCTCTGAATAAAAATAATCTCATAGTTATGGGTAATTAAAGGAAATGAAACCTTATAAATGGGTGAGGATATATACTAGGTTAGTGTATACGTATAGTAGTAGGTCGAAAGTAATGAATAATATGAAATGAATAAATGATAGTCATATATTGGAATAAAAATAATCATTTGTGATTGGAATGTATCCAAGGATATAATAACTATTGACTTAACCACAAGGATATCAATAACTGATTTTATAATGATGGAAAACATAATGATAGAAATATTAATCTTATCAATGAGGCCTCTTTCCCGGGGATATTACCTAAATGGGTATGTCCTAGACCTAACACTCAATATAGATTGTCTCAATAGACCTACCAATGTTTTGAAGAGATATTTCATTTCGATCCCCATCAATAAAATGATAATTCCAATGCAATTATCTTATTAATATGTAATATAAATTAGTAATCATTTATTAAAAACCAATATCTACCCATATTTGATGAATATTAATACAATATTTTAATTCTTTACCAAGTAAAAATAATCATAAAAGTTATATAAAAATATTATGGATGCTATATCTTATGTATATCACTAAAAAATCAAATTATTTATCAATGGTTGTTGACAGAGGTTAATGTAATTTAAAATGTTCCATATTAATATATTGGAGGAAAACACCCTTATCACATTGAATTCACATATCTAAACAGTGTACCAATATAAATTAAAAATATTTTATTTTAGAATAATATATTAAATATTAAAAAAATATTCAAATCATTTATCTTTAATTAATTTGGGAAATTATTTTCACATTTTTTATGTTAAAAAACTCATTTCACTGTTTTGAATGAATTTCGAATATAAAACATTTGAAAATGATAAAAATAGGACAATTAATCCATTTTTACGAAATTAAAACCTGGTTAGAATTATAATTAACCATTAATTTTATTATATATAAAATATAATTTTAAACATATTATGTAAAATATTTATATGGAAGGACAATATTCATGACCAATTTGAAAAACAATTTTAGTTTTCCTTAAAAACATGATTTCAATATATTGAGTACTTAAATAGAGAGAAAATGGAATTAAAATGTAAAATTTCATGAAATTACTAATGGTGAGGAAAATATATTAGTTTTAAAATATAATGTTGAAACAATTCCCCTTGTGGAGACTAAAACACAAACAATCTGGAATAATGAAGAGATTGTTAAATAAATGCTAACGTCGTGTTTGAATTCCATCAGATATATAGAAAAATAGATTATGGTAAATTTATATGTATTATAGATTTCATATAGATTCATAATAATTTTTATCATAACATATATTATTTACATAAAACATTTTATGACATATTTTTTAAGAATTTCTTGTTTATATCACTGTTCTGAGAAATAACAAGATTGATTTTCATTTATGTTTTGGTTTGAAAGTTTTGTTCCCTGTAAATTGATCATGGTTTCATAATTTCAATACATTTATTCAGGATATAAATATATTATATATTCATTATGTATGTATTTATTTTGGACAATAAAATATAGAAAATGAAAAATAATTGCACTGTTTATTGAGATGGTAGACTATTTGTATTCATGAACATTGTTCACACATTTTGACAGTTGGAATGAACGAAATTTAAATAATAGTTCAACATTTAAAAAACATTATTATATCCTTTATATATTATAATTTTATAAAAAACACTCTCTATTCCAACCATATCAATCAAAAATGAAAAAGGAATGAAGTCGCTTTGTAGAGGAGGTTGTCTTCACATACGCTTGAGCAACATTATCATTATTTATTTGATCAAAAAGCTACACCACCCCTTGGATTTACCAAAAACTATGTGATTACACTCTCATTCCATATTCTATAAAGCTTGAAATGATTGCTTATTTTTTTTTGAAAATATAGATCTTCTAGAAATTTTACCCACTTAACTTCATTTTGAGGCCTCTCAATACTGTTTTAATGACTTTGATGTGTTGGTATGGATGCCTAACATGAATAGAATTTTCACCGCAAATGAGAGTTATAGATATATTGGTGGGGATTCTATGTACCATCCTCAATAGGTTAAATATTTATACAAACCCCATATCCCTACATCTCATTCAATGCAGTTTTGGATTATATGGAATTTCAATCTTCCCCTACAACCCAGGATACAACACTATGGTTTTCAGATGGCTGCAACCTGTAGTTTTTGTTTTTCAATGGATGAATCCATGTTGCATATATTTTTTCGGGTACCCTTACTTGCAGGTTTTGGGCTTATATGTAGGGAATTATTCATTGAAAACTATCCCTCCAGTCTGTAGAGGATTATCTTCAGTTTGTTTATAGTTATGAATGCAGTGTGTATGATAATGACATCATATTGAAAGTGGAAGCCATGATCCTAGACATTATTTAATGGAATGTAATGCCATTATATTCAACAGCATAAAGACCTCTTTCCATGAAGTTGTTCCCTCTATTCACTATTCCATCTAAATTGCCTCTAAAATTCAAACGGGTTCTATGAGAAATGATGTCTCTGAACATATTCTATTGAGGTCTCTCAGTGTTAATGATATGAATTAGAAGTCTCTAATGAGGAAGAATGTTTCATGGATACTGCCTCTCCCACACTGTATAAATATCATTGTTGATGGAGCTTCTTCAGGTTCTCCATGTCCCTCTGGATGCGGTGGCATCTTCCATACCTATAGGGATTTGTGAAGGGGTTATTTATCCATTTCATTGGTAATGTATTCTCCATTGAAGTGGAGCTCTAGGATATGATAAAAGATATAAGGTATAACTTCAATTTCAGTTTGCATGACTTATAGATAGAATCAGACTCTTTTGATGTAGTCCACTTTCTTAAATACCATTTAAAGAATGTACCATGGAAGATGATACCGGTTGGGATGGACTGTCTTTGACTCATTGGTACTCTCTCCCTTGAAGTAACACATATTTATGATGAATCCAATCAAGATATGGATGCTCTGTGAAAGGGTGAAATCTCTGTGGTCTATTCTAATTATTCTTTTGTCTTACCTGAGTATTGTAAAATTCATTATCATGTTGATTACTATGGTGAGGTGTACGTTCGTCTTTTTAGAGAAGCTCTGTAATTTCATGTAGAATACCTTTTTTCATTTTAATTTTTTTTCTAGGACCAGGTTTTCCTGACTCCAGATCTTCTGGGTATTTGATAAAAAAGATGCTCAATGATGGTTTTTTGAAATTTATGATAATATTTAATAATAATAAAGATGTTGAAGTAATTATTTTAAGAAAAAATCATATATTTGTAAAATGAAGGATAATTAAAAATAAATTGATCGATTTAGTGTATTTCAACTTCTTCAAATCAATTCCTTGAGATATAATTTAAAGGACCATAGAGTTTTCATTAATAGAAGTTAGTAAACACTATAATATGAATAATGAAGCTTTAGAAGAGATATGGTATGGTCCTGGTGATTCTAGGATTCTCAAATTTTCTTGAACAAAAGATGTATGGGGAGTCCTTTTAGAAATGAAAAAATGGAACAAATGAAATAACAAAAATATTATAACATAACTAAGTCATTATCATTACAAATACTATGAAATGGAAAATGACACAATTACATGGAATAATTTTGTAGATATATCATTAGAAATTAATTATTTTCACATTTTTTTTATTTTACACACTATCTTTTTGTTTAAACATGTCATTAACATATCTCATCCAACGCTGATGTAACATATTTTTCAATTATGATGGATTATAATTTTACATATATTTTAAAAAATGGTTCTTAAAATAAAAATTGATTAAATTTTAGGCCATATATTATGCCTCTTATTCCTAATATTTTCTTTTAATGTTGTTAATTAATTTAATACAATATCATTCTCATTTAATACCATAATTTACATTTTTAAAATTATTCATTTAATTTAGAATTAATGAAAATAAGAAAATTACTAAAATTGAATATAATCTATTAAAAAAATACTAATAGGAAATACTCATACATTAAATTATTGTAAAATAATAAATAATAGAAATTTATTACATTATTTATTTTTTAAATCATATATTTTAATTTGAAAATTGTTATCGAAATATTGTATTATAATTTTTCAATTGTATAAAGTAATTATATAAAAAAATAAAAAAAATATTCATCATAAAAATTATTTTATTATTCTAATAAAAACATTTAATATACATTTAGAACTTATTTGTCCTCATATTTGAACATAAAAGATAATATTAATCTACAAAGAGTGAAATTTTGTATTTTTCTTTACTTTAAATAATATAGGTGTCTATATAAATGATAAATGGACCCAAGTGGACATTTGTTGAGGCATGGATGGAAATGTTAAGACTTCACTCTTCCAGTAGGACAAATACATATCTTTGAAAAGTTTTAAATCCATATCAAAATATATTTTCACCACAATTACACAATCATCCATTACTAATGTGATAAATTTTAGAACTATTACAATTAATAATGACAAGAAAATCAAAGGGGTGAATTTTTAAATTTATCACATACTTATTCCAAATAAATTTTACTTTTATAATAATTAACTCACAACAAGTGGCACTGATTTTTTTCATAAAAAGTACGCTAAACATGAAAAATGTTTTGTAAAATATAATTATACAATTTAAACTATATTTATCTTTGTCACATTCCTAGAAAAATATTAGACCATTGATAAAAAAATTGATTTAGTATATCATATATATTTAGTTGATATCATTCAATAATAGTGATCAATTAAATTTATTACGATCCAAGACCATTTCATGCATGTATTTTTTTTAAAAAAATCATCACTATTACAATCAAAATATTTTTATTTAACATAATAAAAATTGAATCAAAATTCATTATAAAAAATAAATTATTTATAATTTAGATATTAATGTTCCATCACACCAATTTTAGCAGATAGGTTATAATAGTCCTGTTTAAAAAATATTTCACTATTATATCACAACTCATTTAAACATGGTGATGTGTTCAACAAAATATGTCAAGGAAATTAAATATTTCTTAATAATTAATATATCATAAAATATTATGGTTTTTATATCCACAATAAATATCATCTTGATCTCAACTACTACATGTTTATTTTATTTTTGATAACTAGTTCTCAGGATAAAATGTGAGGCTTTAATGGATTCAAGATTCCAATGAAAGTGTCTTTTGATTTGTAGAGGTTCCCAAGGCTTCCACTATAGAATCCAAAAGAGATAGTTATATCTTATATACCATAAAATTTTATTAAATGATTTCAATATTGTGTTTGGTAACGATTGAGATAATCATTAGTTAGAAAATGAAGTAGAAATTCTGATTCTAATTTGGGTAAATTAAAATTATTTATGGAAAACAATATAGTAAATCACGTGGAACACATAAAATAGGATAAAAATAATATAAATACATAGGTTATATATAAAATAAATGGAAATATAAATCAAATGTTCTATATAATTATAAATATAATATTACAACTCAATTATCAAAATAAAATTTTTATTTTTTGATAAACAATATATTTTACAAATAAAATATTATACATAAGTGAATTAAACATATCTAATAATAAAAATTTGATATCTAATATAATAAAATCTCTCTCAAATAATTGGATTTATAAATATGTCACTAAGGTGGTGTTCTATTCCAATTAAATAAATAGCGATATATACTTTTTGAAAATGTACTCTCAAAAAGTTATGTTTGATAGAACTATGATTAGTCCTGGAATGAGATAAATAGTTCTTAGATATGTCAATAGAACTTCTTTTCACTAGGTATCATTCCTGAAATATGAAAAAAGAAATTACCAACTAAGGATAAGAGTATAAGTGTTCCTTAATATTATTATTCCCTTAATACATTGTGATTGAATAATATTTCCATTCTCCATAAACATAAGTGGGTTTTGGGCTATATAATCCACATTTACACTCTTATTGGGGTGTTGATTGTAATATTCCCCAAATACCATGCACTTTAAAAACTGGAGTTTGTGTGGTTTATTATTTTGAGATGTATCTCTCTCTATTTATTTAATTTACTGGCCTCTTCAAATCAATTCTTCTTTCTCTTCATGATTTCTAGGAATATCACAATGGTAAAACCCACTTTTTCCATTTAATATTTCACCTAAGATCTTCTTCCCACATTTTAAGAATTTAGGTGGCTGAAATTCATTTGAATCATGTGATTTATATGAGTTATCTTGGGTCACGATCTTCTATTTCTAATCCAAGCCATGTGAATGGTCAGAATCACCAATTTCTATTTCCACATTTAGACCCCATCAAATCAATTCATCGTAGGCACTATAGTTTTTTATAAGTAACACCATTTTAAGAAATGAAATTGGGCCACTAAATAATTGATAAATTATTATTTTTGGACTAATGTTTTGACTAAAAAATATCTTTCAATTATTATAGACAAAGCTTCACCTATAAAAGTAGAATCACTATAATTTTATTTTATCTTAATAAATTCATTATCCATCCATGTTCATGGAATACCAGTGAACAACATACTCAAAAATATCCTCTTAAACATATTGGATATGATTAGGTCAATTGCATGTTTTTAACTCATATTCTTAATAAGGTTCCACCAATGATTTTCTTCCCTTTACAAATGATGGACAATCAAAATGACTTTTCATGCTTAGAACACTAGAGAATGTAATATATATTTTCAAGGAAATTTATATATATCTAATAACTAGTGGATTATATCACCCAATGAAATAGTGTAGATGATTCTTCATAAAGGGAATATTATAAAATTGTTCTATATTTTTTTCATTTGAAATTTCAGCATGATTCATATCTTAAGAATGATTTCTGTGAATAATTAATAGGGGTTTCATTCCAAATTCCATAACATTTGGTTTCATGGGGGGATAATTTAATTTTTTATTGCATTTAGAATTAATATGAATCCTTCAAGATCCATTATTTGACAAAAATCAATAAAAAATTGTGTGAGAAACACTAATAAATGTGTAAAAATACATATTGATGAAAAATAATTTATATTATATATAAATCATGAAATATTAGTTTCAATATTTGAATCATATGTTTCAATATAGGTCAATCATTGTTATTATTCAAATTTTTCCTGACGGTTCATAATGAGTTTGTGAATTTATAAAACTTATCCATTGAGAGTGTTGTACATGGTGTGAAACAAGACCAATAATCACACACTTGGAAAAAATACAATGTTGCTCAATACAACATTTTAATAGTTATTCACGTTCGGAACCTCTGTACAAGAGCCACATCCACTTTTATTATCCACAAAATTATGAAATTTCAATGAAACCACATACTCCATATTTTATCAAAATTGTATAACATTTTCAAATACATTGAATCATCATTTCACTTATCATTAGACATATCCCTAGAAAATCCATTGAAATATCCCTAGTTATTTCACTATATTATTATTGTTGATGTTATAAAAGGTTAAAAAAACCATTAAAGTCATTAAAACTATTGATATCCAAACATCTCATACATAGATATCACATGTTAATATATTTATATTCATTAAATTTAAAGAATACATGAACAAGAACCATAATGTGTTAGTTACTTTGGAGACTATGCACACAAACATATTATTTTGTTTCATATCCCAAATATCTACCATAATGATCTTCCCCTTTTATTCTATTCCAAAACATTACCTACTTAAAACCTTTACCCATAACATGGGAATGTAATGAAAAAATAATGCTATCTGATGTATAGTAAGGATATTAATGGGATATACATAAAAATAACTTGATTACAAGGGGGTGAGAACATGATCATAACATATAAAAACCAAAAACTACCTATCAAATTCCAAAATCATATGTCTTAATATATTTATTGGAAGTTCCAAAGACATCAATCATTAAGGAACAAATGATAATTATCCAAGAGAACATTGAATTTTCATAAGAAAAATATTTTATTTCATTCACATAAAATTATAAAATTGTGAAATATTATAAATAGAAAAATGTTAACTCATTATTTTAAGGACAAAAAATCAGGCCCTCTTATAAAATTATATACAGGCAACCATGTCCATAGATAAAATTAAGGGAATGAAATCTGGCTCCATCCATAACACTATTAACATGAAATCAGGTTAATGAATAAAATAATGAATATATAATCTATTTCACACATAATATTTTAGACATATAATCATATTCACACATATCACATTTAAACAGGAGATATCCATCATTACTCGATTCATTGAAGGGAGGTATAAGTATCAAATGTCACATATTCCATACATATGTGTTCCACATGATCAAAAAATAATAATAATATCATAACCCATGAAATTGAAATGGTTTCATAAATATTTCATCATAACATAACCTGTGGAAAAGAAAATGATTTAATAATCATTTTTTCATTTCATCCAATTATATCAAAAATAAAAAAATTAGGTTTTGTAAAAATATAATCATGATATAACCCATTAAACAGAAATTAATTTAATAAATATCTATTCATCATAAATATAAAGCATCTATAAAAAAATCAATATTGTTATCCTTTTATATAATCCCCATTATTGATTATGTAACTTCAATGAATTTTATCATAGGTGGAAAATTATTTAGAAATATCACATGAATCCTTTCTTAAGAAAAAAATACTTTACACTTCTAAAAACAAATTTAAAAATTTAAAACATTTTAAAATTAATTTTTTTGAAATTATCTATGCAAATATATAAAGGATATATTGAAAATAATTTAAAATATTTCTTGAAGAAAATATCAAATCAACATTGAATTTTTTTTATAAAAACAAAAAAATATAAAATTTTTATTATTTTTAAATATTCATTGAAAACATAAAATGGATGTTCAATGTAATATCAATTTCATTTTTTGGGAAATTATATTAATGGTGTTAAGAATTAATAAATGATATCCTTAATATATTAGATAATTTATAGACATGCATTTCTTGGAATGTAAATTTATGATTAGTTTAATTTTTTTTTGAAATTTATAAATGAGTTAAAATTTCATGAATAAATAATTATTAAAATTTCAAAAATGTTTTTTACAATTTTATTGTGAATGTTTATTTGATGAAATTGTTGTTTTGTTCGAATAGATAAATAAATATGATTTGTACGAACAAAAATATTTTAACCTAATGAGTACATAAAGTGGTGGGGGGGGGGGCAGAAATGAAAACATTCGATATATTTAAATTAATAGATAAGAATAAAAGTAAAGAGTTTTTTTAGAGATTGATCATAATATTTTGTCTTTAAAAACATATTCATAAAAAATCCCAATGAACGATGAGATTGTTCCATTAAAACAAAACCACATTGGAAAAATTGATTCATAAGACCCATGTAATAAATACACTAAAATAGTGACGTGACATAGAATTATTTTCATTAATTTTATTATGAAATAAATGACTTGTTATTTTATACAACCCATAAAAGAAAAACATGGTGATAATGGCATGTGTCTCATAGAAAATTGAAATGAGATGGAAATACAATATCATGGTTCTTTCCTTCATTCTCACAGATCACAACATCATGTATAATTAATATATGATTAATATAAATATGTTATAGGATCACACACACAAACAGATTTATATATATATATATATCATACCATATATGATTTACTTATGACATTTTATTACTTATTTATTAACAATTAATGTTATTTTCATTTTTTTGTCTAATAACTTCTTTGTTTTTTGTGTAGCTTTTAATTTTTTATATTCTATCCTTTTAAGTTGATTATTTTTAAATAATCAATTTAATTTTAACCATGATTAAAATATCAACTCTTTTAATTATATATAAATTTAAATTAATCCATAATATTTATATATAAAAAATAATATAAAATAAGCATTGACACGAAAGTCCATAAGTTTGAATGAACCAGGTTTCCATTTTATCAATGTAATAAATGAAATAATGTTAAATAATATAATACCTTCCTTGAGTAATTTTAATTTCATATTTAATTCGTGGGTATATTTAATCATGTCCTTATTTCCATTCATGTAATGTATATGTTATGAACAAATCACATATCTTTGCGATGTAGTAGCGCATCGTACAAAGCAACAATGTAATATAATAATCAAAGAAAGGACGATATGAAGAAATATGTGATATTATAATTCCATAAGAGTTATATTATTATAAATATCACAAATAAACAATAAATATATCATAATTTCCATCAATGAATAGTGGATATTGAAAAATATTAACATCTGTATGGGAGGTGATAGTCTGTCTTACACATGAAATAGGATTTCAGATCTCATTTGATGGAAGAGGAAATTATTTAGTTATTTTCATTAATATAATATAATATAATTATTCTAATGATATATTGTTTATAATAACATCACAATTTAATGATAATTTGATGACTTGGATTAATAAAAAAATATGCTTGGTTAGGGATGTTAAGTCACCATTAGAAAATTTCTTTTTGTCAAAATTAAAATACTTATTATGTTTGATCATTTAGAGTTTCTTTAGTTTGTATAAAATATTTACTATGATTCATTTCAGAGGAAACCATATGAGGATCTTTACTAGAAACCATATCACTCACATATCTATTTTCCTTAGTCAAGTGAGTCAGTAGCTGTGTAACACCCATAGATTTTTTAGAAAAAATAATATAAAAATAAAATTTTATATATTTGTGTTATAGGAGAAAAAATGATTATATTGAATTAAACACAATACTGAGTTTATTTTGCATAACATAAAAAATTAGTCATAGATGGATATAAATTTGCATGATTCAAAATATGGAATATATTTTTTCCAAATTCCATACATGTAAGTTGAAAAATTAATTTAAAATTTATATCACAAATGAGATGAAACGACAGTTATTTAAAGGGAAATGGCTCACAAGTTTAAAAACAATTACATTAAAATTCAATAAGAAATTGATTCTAATGGGATAAATTTTATTAATAGTTATATAATTGAACTAATATTTAAATTCCAAAATATTTCAAATCAATTTTAATGTATTTTTGAAGATTTAATATAAATGATATTTATGAAGAAAAACCAAAATATTTTATTATCCATGAAAAAGTTTAATTGTTAGGAAAATTTTCAAATACTCATTCCAATAATTTTTCACATTAGAATTAAAAAATATATTTCTTCTTCTTAAATTATTTATCGGAAATTGTAACCTTATTTTGAAAAAATGTGTGAAAACGGAGAAAAAACTATTTCAAAAAAAATACAAATTTAACAGAAAAATTCTATTCATTATTATATATAATATAAAAAAGACATAATATAAATGTTAAAAAAAAATTTAACATATAAAATATAAATAATGTATAAAAAATATTTGTTTAATTTATTGTGGTAAAAAATGTTTGTGTATGGAAATAATTTCTATGAAGTACATTTTATTTATTTTAAAATAGTTATTATTTTAATTTATAATTAATTGGTTACTAAATATTGGATTTTATATAATTTTTTTATCCATATAATAATATAATTTAGTTAATCCTCTACATACCATCCATTCCAATGGCTAAGTGATAACTATCATATTAAATAACAATATTTTAAAGGCATTTCTTGTTTTTTAAAACATGGTGTTTTTTGTCATGAAAACTAATCTCAGTACTGTGTTTAATTCCATCTAAACATGGTGGTTTCCCTAACACAAATATATATAATTTTATTTTTATATTAATTTTTTCTAAAAAAATATTTGGTTGTTAAACAGCTACTTCCTCACTCACCTCGTGAAAATTGATATATGTTTGATATGGTTTCCAGTAAAGATCCTCATAAAAGTTCATCTGAAATGAATCATGGTAAATAATTTTTACTCAATGTCCAGAAACTCTAAATGATCCTAAAAATCATCAATAAATTAAAGGAATGAAAAAAGGATACATATCCTCCAATATGAACACTATTCTCCTGGGTTGTAAGTATATCTTATATTGGTAAATCATTCTCAATCTCAACATTGTTTCTATTGTCCTCTACCAGTCATTAAAAAAACATGATGTAAGAAATGTTTCTATATCTAAGACAATTCTCAATTGATATCCATGTAGGTGTATGATTTCATAGAAATTATGACTTCATTGATCCTCCACTGAGTGTGTCTCTCTGATAAAAAAAATTGAGCAGTCTGATTTCATGATACATCTTAGAAACACTAGGATATACAACCCATCCATATTTGTTCTAATGTTTCATTATATACTCATTTAATAATTAAAATACGACTACTCTAGCATCTACCAATTACACATCGGCATCATCAATCCACCATTTGAGAATTAGATCACCAAAATGGATTTGTTATGTCTTCAAATGAAAACACTTTACCAATATTATTTGGGTCAATAGGTGATGATATGATAACAAAATGATCAAAATTTACATATACCTATTATTTAAAGAAATCCCGCCTCAAATTAGTTAATAATATCCCCGTGATCCATTTCTCCTCTGATGGATTCTCAATAAGATCCTACATTGTCTGCATCTTATGTCTATGAGAATCTAAAATAAAATTACCCTTCGTAGATGAATATACAATATCAAAATCAAGACACTATAGATAATCATACCAATTACATTGTTTCATGTTCATGTCCCTCTATGTAAAGATGTACTAAAAAATTCTATGGTCTGTACGGAAAATATATACATGTCTGAGGAGATAATATCACAAACACTTTAGATCATCAGCCAAAACAACATACATTAGTCCATGTTTATGAAAGTTATTCACATTGGGCTGTAGATGATGAGTCCCATAGGCTACAACCAACTATCTCTATATTTCACTTATCCCTAATCAACACATGATTCATAATAATGCACTATATATCCAATTCCAGTCATTAGGAGTATCAATAAGGGTTTTTCATCAACCTTATCTACATCTCATGAAAATTGTCATCATACTTGTATAACCAAAAGAACCACAAAACCTCCTTCATCAATACAATCATAGGTTTTTCTAGTTGGGAGATATCCTAATAAACAACTAGTAATATCTTTTTAATTCATGAGACACTACGATTTGAAACATGTTTTGGGTATGTGGTAATGAAATTAATACCTCAATATTCTCTTTGCCTACAAATATAACCATCTCAGTCACCCCATATCCCATTACCATCAACATTGGAATCCATTATTCACACATCAAAAACATTCTATAGTGAATATTTTATTGAAGAATACTCAGGGCTACTCTATTCTCTTACAATGTTGCACTGGTGTTAGTATGTTGATGAGAATGTCATTAATGAACACTATGAAAAAATTTAATCTATGAGAGGAAGATCATTTTATTGAAATACATGAACATTGTGGGATTTTGTTCATCCATAATGACATTACCATGAACACATACCACCCATTCCTACTATAAATCACAATCATCAAAATGGCGGCATATATAGCTCAAAATTGGTGATAGTTTGATCAAATATCAATCCTATAGAACCCCCATGTTTATAATAATATACTGAATAGATCATCAGTACATGAAATGGGATATAGTATATTTAATACCACGTAAGTTCTCTTCTTGTAATCAATTTATATTTGAACATTATCATCTACCCTCTTTGTGAAAAACCGAGGTTCACCTCATGATGAAGTACATAATTTGACAAAGATATTCCACTCCAATTCATCCAGATGTACTTTGATTTCATTTATATCATTTGGAAATATAAGGTATGGGGGTATCAAAATGTGTTTCTCACCTAATAGATGCTTTAACTCAATGTCCACTCTTATATCTAGTGGGTTTCTTGAGAATAATTTGAGAAAGACATTCGAATGGAGTTCCATGAATAGTGTAAGAGATGAGGGTGATGTCATTGATCGTTCCAAAAGAGCCAAGAACACCTTTTATGTATTAATCATATTACGTTGTGTCAAAATAGGTCCAACTCTACCTACTCCTAGTTCCCACTCATATATCATCAAGAACATTTTCCCCTTTAGATAAGTTAATGGAACACACCTCTTATAACAATCAATTTGTGGTCAGAATTTGGCCAGTTAATCATGGATTAGAATCATATTAACATTCATCATCATTAGTATCATGAACACAAACAGATTCCCATAAATAAATATATGTCCCTATGGGTTTCAATATTGTTAAACCACATTAATTCTAAATTATTTATCAAGGGTAAAATACTCAGATGAAAACATAGATAGTATTCCATGTCCGATAACAATTTGAATAGATATAAAAGAAAGGTATGAACTAGTATCAAACAAAGTATAAGACAATGTAGATTTGATCAACATCATTACTCAAAAAATATATGTCCCATTTCAATAATCTATTAGAATTCAGTAAAAAATTGAGAAAAAATCAACTTTAGCTATGTAACATTGACCTAGAGGTAAGTTACCTCTCTAAATAAATGATTGACAACCCCACCGAATCATTGGATAATGATCTATCTCATTGTAAAAATTTTTGAGTCTCTAATATTGAATTCCTAATGAAAATATGTTTATGATTTCATCACTTTCTTTATTTCCAACACATATTCTAAGGTGTAGTAAAGAACTTATTGTAATTTACTGACCAATCCACCCTTTAAAAATTGATGAAATACTTTTATATAAATTGAGGAACAAAATGATTTCATGATTTTTAACACTATTATACAGTAGAAATATCTCATATTCATCTTCCATCCATATAAAACGGTAATCAAAATGGTTTGAGGGGGTCCACTATTCTGTGTACATGAGAGGAAACTTTTTTCTTGGTCCTATTTTAGACCATTATTTATGTTCAGTGACTATTAGAGCTCCTGGTTGTGATTTCCAAATCAAAGTTCTTGTCCTAGAATCTCAACAATAGTCAATTTATATTTCAAATCATTATGGTTTTATGTTCCTCAGGTGAAGAAAAGATAAGTTCCAAATGATGATTCTCTATGGATTTCACGGATCCAGTAGAAACAATCATCACTATAGAATGAATCTCCATGAACACTTGTTCTTGGTCTTGCTTCATTATATTTATGAATAACTCCAAAATTTTTGAGTTCCATAAATATAATTTATGTCAATTGGGAGTTATTTGAAATCATTCATGTCTCTCCATATTCAAGAGGATACTTATTAGTAGTGAGATTACGAGTTAGTGAATTTTGAGACTATTCACACTAATAATAATTTTTTTCATCCCACCACCATCAAGTATATTCTTACAGAAAATGGTTGTGATATTAAGATTATAATCCTCCCGAGACAATACAATTTTGAATATACTATCAAAAAACGTAATGACAAACTCAACATCTAGGGGGTCTCTTGCTCCCTAGATAGATGGAATATCTTAGAGCAGGAAGTCATTAGCTTACTTGACCATATTTTTGGTGACTCCAATGCCTTGGATAAGAAAAAACTTATAGTTCCCAATATGAATTGGTTCAATGGATTAAATCACTAATGTCAGTATAGGATGGTGTATTGTAGATTCTTAGGATTCCATAGCTAGTTGTCCGATATAACTTCTCCAAGGTGGTGTCATTGCAATATAATGAGCATTAGGAACATAGTAAGTCCTAGCCATTATAAGGGATCAAGCAAGGTTCTTTTATGATTCAACCATCATCCTAATGTATATCTATCCCTTCATAAAACCTATTATCCATTAATGTGTGTTAGTCAATGTCATTATAGATATATACTTTCATAAAATCTTGATTACAACAACAAATTAATTATAGTAATGAAATATTCTAACTTCATAGAAACAATGATATTCCATAATGTTAAGGGAAAAGTACTGAATAGATAGTAAAAATCAAAGAATATAATTAAAGAAGTTCGATGTAATATAACAAACATATATATTAATATATCATGTGAACATATGTTCCTATTATAGATACATGTTCACACCCAAAATCTAATTAATCACATGTAAATATTCTTTCCATTACCTGAGGTGATATAACATAATATTAAAAATAAATCATAAACTACCACTTACTTAGAAACTATGATTTCCACTATATATTATTATACATGATATTACATGGTTCCCCTACCCATGTATCTAATATTTAAAAAATTATATATCATGTCCCAAATAAACGAAATGTTACAGACATGTATGTAACATCATGATCCTCTGAGGCCATTTTTAACATCATTAAAATAACCATAGGTCTCTCATGGGATTTACATGAACTCATATGCACCTATAAATACACATGAGGATATTTACTAGTATTGATGTTCAGATTCCATCTATGGTGAGACTATTACCTTTTTATCATTTCATAAGTTTGATAATTAATTATAAATAATCTACTAAAAAATAATCACAGTCATGTAGAAACAATATTGAAATACATTTCTTAAAAGTGAACGAGACCCCAATGTTTGTAATACAAGAGTAATAATAAGGTCAGGTAAATAATAAATAAATATAAATAAGTTTTGCTATTTTCTATCACAATTAACAACCAAATCCATACTCCTCATATCAACAGTCCACCACATGGCCCTTACCCTTTACTAGATTCATTACAAAATCTACAAGCTTAACAAAAATTCCATATTGGGTGTGAGAAAATACATAGTACGGTACAAATAAAATATTATGATTGAATGAAAGACAACATATGTCATTAATAACATACATAACTTTTATATTTCCCAACTATGTAGGGAGTTACATTTTTAATACCCATCACATTATATTACCTAAATCTCTTACAAGAAACATTAACATTTACCTCCGTCACATTACCCAGTTAATTGGATGGCTATCTCGGGCTCACCCGCCCTAGGTTTATCACAAAACCACCCGTATTTTTAAAAAATCCCCAATAACCATACCATAATCATAACATATAAAAAATCATAAAGTAAATATAACATTTCCACATTGCAATCACAATATAACATTTCATGTTATTGACATAATCAATTCTTTGTAAAATGATATTCAAAACCATTTTAAGAATTTAAAAACGAGATTTTTTAAACAATGTGTCCCATTCCAATTTGAAGATTTTAAAGGAAATAAAATTTTAAAACATTAATGTCCATATAAATAAATTCATAAATCAATTTGGAAGACATTTTCCTTAATGTTAAATATTTCTGAAAATAAATCATCAAAACATTTAAAACAATGTTTTAGATAAAGAGTCCCTTACCACACGAAAAAATACTTGAATAAAAATAATTACAGAATAAGATTAAACAAATCATATAATATCATGAGAATAATTATACTTACGATATAACTTGTTAAAGGGAATTATATACACGATATAAAAATTAATTGGTTTAAAACAATAAATATGTCTCAATGGAATATAAATTTAGACAAATTTACTTAAAAAGATTACATCCTTAGATTAAGGATAAGACAATGACATAATTACATGTGACAACATATAATACACCAAATATATTTGTATATTATGTGTAGAACAATCATAGGTCCCTAAACAGTATTTTTATCACAATATAATCATGATATAGAAGTTTTAACCGTATAATAGAAATTGGGTTAAAAAGTTCAATTACAAGAATTTTGATAGTCTAACGATGTCATTTCAAAATTCAGAATATGAGTTGATGAAAGAAAAAATAGTCTCTCATCACATGGAAATAATTTTTAAAGAATGAATGAAATATAATGACATATCCCCACATAACAAAATTAAATTTAAAAGTCATAACAAAAAAGTAGTCTTTAACTAAAAGAGAAGGTTGAAAAGTTCCCATACAAAGATCATATAACTAACGTTAGGATTCATCAATTAGGATGTTATGTGTATAAAACGTGTATAAAACGTGTATCCAAACAAAGGGGAGGGAAAATTACAACATAAATAAATAAATAGTATTTCCACACATAATAATATCAAGACATAATTATGAATTTGAAGATGAACCCAATGAACGGAAATTGGGTTAAAAAGTCCCCTTACCGATTTAGTAACTTACGAAACATACACCACGTGAAAGATGGAACATAAAATGAAGATTTATATTCATATAAATTAAATTATATTATAAAATATAATACAATAATGGAATGTACAAACACTGTACAAATGGAAATAGTGGCAAATATATAATGAATCTCACGGGAATAAAAAGTGCGATAAAACCCCTCACCTCTTGTCTTACTTGATTCGTTCGTTCTTTAAATCCCATGAATAATAAGTTAATGTTAATATATACTGTATTAACAACATGTTTAAATTTTATTACTATTTTTACATCACTTATTACCACGTTATAAACATTACATAATTTTTTAAGTTAATAGTGGTCGTTTTGTCGATATTTGGTACTTATAGTACAAGTTGTCCATTTGGTAAAAATTCCATTATAGATAGAATTATATAAATGATTTACATATCACATTAATACCATATACCCATTATATGTCTATTTAGAATAGTACATATCTTTTGGATATAGGAAAATGAAATTCATCATTCATGGAGACAGTAAGTTCTACGTACACAAGATTTCTAATTTCATTTATTTTTTTCATTATTAAAAGAATGAACACCAAATGATACATATGTATATTATTATTATATACAATATAATATTTATATAAATTACATAAGCTCACTAAAACCATACTTTATAAGTTCCATGTATGGTTTGAATGAGTCATATCACTTTGAGGGGGTGGTAGTCCGCACTTTCTCAAATGAAATTATCGTATATATACAACCTGAAAACGATAAAGGATTGGACTAAAAGAGAATTAAAGAAGTATAGAGATAAAATAAGTATCATAAATATCATATATAATTATAGTTCCATCATAATGAACACCATGAGTGGTGGTAAATGATAATTGAAAAATCTGCGTTCCATGAGGCAATAGTTCACCGTCGATAGAAAATGTATGTTCATATCCATTAGATGATGGTGTGTGTAAGTTTAGTTGGAATAATTATCCTAAAAAACATATTATATTTAGGATACTGGGTGTTTTATAAAATAATGTTATATAAAATAGTTTATGGGGTTGGATATGTAAAATAAATAACGAACTTATGATAAGATATTACATTTAAATCGGGTAACTCTCATTGGTTTGAAACAAAAGGATTTCTTAAAGGGATTTATGCCTATGGTAAGCCTTATTGGTGTAAAAGAGGGATATTGTAACCTTATTTGTGGAGAGTATGGACAATAAATGGGGCTTGAGAGGTGTGAGTACTGGGATAGATGTGATGGATTTTTATAAGGGGGAGGAGGGGCTCTTTAAGAATGTTTGAAAATAATATTTTACTATAAATGAAATTTATATTTCAAAAGGTCCCAAACGTATTAAATTAGAATATAAGATCATTATTATTCGAAATCCTCTCATCCAATAGTTTTTATAAAATTTTTGATATCTAATTTATCCATATCATTTAGCATTAACCCTTAGTTAACTAATTTGACTCTTACCATAACTTCATCTGTATTCACTCTATAAGGTTAATATAGTTACTATAAAAACCCAATTGAACCAAAGGGAGACCATTAATTTCATTTCAACCATATCTATTTCATTTTGAAGAATCATATTATTTTTATGATTATTATATTACTTAATAATATAATAATGGTTTTAAAAACATTTTTTTTTTCAATTTGAATACTATTCATATCATGAATTTTTTAAAAAATCCAAACTATGTGATTCATTCAAAAAACTTTCATTAATAAAAAGATGAAAAGTCATCATAATATATATAATTAGTGGATGGAATATGAAGGTTAAAAATAAATTTATTTAAATATTTATAATATCATATATTTGAATCCTTTATTATTGAAAAAGTTACCACATCACCATTGTGTCATTATTAAATTTATTTATTTAATGTCTAAAATTATAAATAAAATAACATGATGTAGAAAATATTTTTTGATTTCTAATGAATATTCTTAGTCTAAGATATCAACTGTACAACCCAAAATTAATATTTTTTGCGAAAAATAATACATATTTATGATATTTTTATTTTTACATTAAATAAAAAGTTATTAAGGTCATTATGTTAAACAAAAAGATTTAAATGGCCAAAATTCAAACCCATGATTTTCCTTGGATAGACATTACACATCCAATAAGGTTATGAAAAGTGTTTACATAATTTTATATTGTTATAATATTTTTTTTACCTTGAATTACCCTTTCTACCTTTAACCGCGGTAAATATAAATCCAATGTTACTATTCAAAAACTATATTTTCATCTCATTGAACCACATTTTACTTCTGGATGAAAACCATGTATGTAGGATTTTTGAAATTCTACTAAAAAATTGTAAAAAATGTTTAAATAAAAAAGTATGTTTTAACTACTTAGTAGTATTTGTCACTATTCATAAAAATTGAAGGTTTTTAGAAGAAAAAAACTCACCCTATGAAAAATTTGATAATCCAGATAAAAAAATGTTGCCTATTTTAAAAAAATTTATACATAGATGTTTCATTAATTAATTTAAAATTAATTCTCGTGTTCAAAACCAGAAAGCTTGTTTTTAAGATATAATAACTACCAAAAGATTGACATGTGTTTATGTCCAATTTAAGAGAGAAATTTCTTCCAATGGCCTAAATTGGACTAAATGGTAAAAAAATATAATACAATTAAACATTAAATACAATTGAAATAATAATCTATCTATATAAATAAATTTAATGAAATTGTAGTTTTAATGGCCCAAACACTCATGATCCATCCCTTTTCCAAATTCTAAGATCCTAAGGGGTTGCACCTCATTCGGCATGACCGCTCGGCGCGAACGATCGGTGCTACTGATCGGCGCGACTGATCGGCGTGACCTATCGGCACGACCAATCGGCGCGACCGACAGTTCGGTTCAACCGATCGGTGATATCCAGCCTTGTCGGGGTTTCCTTCTATAGTTTTTCCCGAAATGCCACTTTTAGTCTTTTTAAAACTTTTAAGGCATTCCAAGTCCATTTTTAACCCATAATTAATATCTAAAAATCCTGAGAAACCTCTATATTAAATAACAATTAATTTAGTCATGTGTAACCACCCAACAACGTGGTTGAACCACGATCCGACTTCCAAGGCAATAAAATTTCTTATCCCATAACATTGATGATCTCATCTATTTATCATGCTAGAAATTCTTCTTATCCCTATTGGCATGTCTCCTCCTTTTCCTTGTGCGTTCGAAGTCCATTCTTTCCCGAGGCAAGTGGTGCACCTTTGCGGGAGCCCTGCGAGTCGCACTTCCTCAATTTTGGCATGTGGAGAAGAACTTCGATCATTAATCAACCAAGTATGGACTTTTTTACCTTCGTCTCTCCATTCTTTGTATCATGATGGGTGGGTACACCACTTATTCTGTAGGAATGGATGAACCAATCATTAATGAAGATAAAAAATGAACTTTTAATGAATTAATTAGAGGGGTGTGATCGATGATCCTACCCCGTTTTCTCCAATTTCGTGATTAATGATTTCTGAATTGTGTGTGCTTACGCCTACTAAAAATCATGGTCGTTGGTGGTCATTGTCTATGCACTAATGTTCCCTTACCCCCTTTTAATGTTTAAATGGCTTGTATTTTGGTCATCGACCTTGTTTTGAGTAACGGAAATTGGATAATTATGTATATTCGGTTAAATAAATTGAAAGCACCATGATCAACTCTTTTTCTATGATAACCCCGGTTTAAGCCCAGTAGAATTGAATCCATGGAATGTGTTAAATCATTTAAATCCGAAAATACCTGCATGGGCCTGCCTTTTTTTGGTGGTAGGAGTTTGGTTGTTTCTTTTACGAGCCAATTGTGGGTGACCATATGGTTTTCATGGATAGGGGCTTAGATTACTGGGGTGATATGGGTGGGGATGAGATCCCCTGTTGTTATACATTCACTGGTTGTGAATCTAAGGTTGTGTTGTTACTCTTCTTATATCACGAATTGGGGTGGAATCCCTTGTTGTTGAGATACCGTTGGCTCCTCGATTTTGGGGTCATGGGGCTATGTATCGGGGTTATCTTTGGTTCATGTACCTTGAGGGATCTCACTTATCCATTTGTTGTTGTGGCTTTACAAGAGAACTGGGTGTGAATGTTTACGTTGCTGTTTGACTGTCTTCTTTCTCTGGCTTGTGGTTTTTCCTGTTAATTTAACGATAGTGTAGAAATCACCTAAATGGGGTTACATGAACATGAAAACCGGAATAGTTTAAATGGTAATTGTTTTTGGGAATGAGTTGTGGCTTGTCCATGAGTGTCGTGCTGTTCTTTCATGAATGAATAGTAACGAGGGTGTTTGTGATTAGGTTTTGGAACACATAAGTTGGGATGAGTTCTTGTTACCTATACCTATATCTGTAGCTTCTATGTTTCTTATTCGCGCCCCACCCATGATGAGAACTTATGTTCTGAACACTCCCTTTTCATGGGGGAGGGTGTTTTTCCCAACACTCCTACAACTGGCTGGTTGTTAGCCCCTTTTATACTCCCTTTCCCGAATAGCCCAAGACTCTTCGGGCAGGCTGTGATGGCCTGAAGTCCATTTATTAGCCTACGAATCTTCGGGAAGGGTAGTTGTGGTTGTTGGAGAAGGTGTTTATGGGTAGGTTTTTTCCCAAGTGTCTTCAGTATGAGGCCCAGGTGTCTTTGGGCATGGAAGTAGTTGTTCTGACCCAGGTGTTGCGGGTGTGGTTACTCGTGGTGGTTGTGGCCTAGGTGTCTGTGGTAAGGATAGCGGTTATGGCCCAGGTTTGTGCGGGTAGAGTTTGGTAGTGGGACAGTGGTGAGGTTATGGCCTAGGTGTGTGCGGGCGGGGTTTGGCGGTGTGACTGCAGTAAGAATGGCGGGATTGGTTCGATGCATAGGATGTCTTCATTAACCAGTGGGAAAGTGGCGTGGGGTACCCAAACAACTATGTCCTATTACTAAACATTACATTACGTGCATTATTTGGGGAGTGTGCCTTGGTGAGGTTTAGGTGGTTAGTTTCCTTTCTAGGTATTGGTTATCCCTTTTCTCATAAGGCATTAGCATGCCTCCCCACTTGTGCACGAGAGTCCGTGGTATTCTCTCTTAGGAATATTCGTATACTCACCCTACGTATATAAAACTGCTTTCAGGTTTCCATAAGGGCTTTGGGGATCGTGCTGGGCCGTACTAGCTCGGGTGTTGTGACTATCGTAGTTGTTTTTTTATTCCTTTTTCAATTTTTACATTGTATCCCTTGTACCTTATGACAATAATTTTATATCATGCATATGGGAATGGTTCTTTGGATTTACTTTTACTTCCATTATTTGTGTTGTTTTGATTTTACCATCTTATCTCCTGATCGAAATAAACAGAAAGGGTAATGCCTTCCATTTTTGTGTGTGTGAATTTTATATACTTGGTGCTAGTATCCACTATGTGACCTATTTAATGCGCATTTCGGGGGTCATTATCTCTCCTTCAACTTGAAGAATGAAGGTTCTAGAAATCTGATATCTCTTCCCTCATCTTGGTGAAGGCGGGTCGTGACAGAATGGTATCAGAGGAGTTGAGAGATAGGATGGAGTCTGGAGTTAGGCACAATGTGGATTGTATGGGATGGTACGATAACAGTGTTCAGTGATCTTGGTCCGTGAAATAGGCCAGGGAAGATAGGCTAGGACATGGGATTTTAGGGCCCCCCGTGATCCGATGCAAGGACTCTGGACCTACCGAATGACCAAGCGATGCTACAGTGATTGCAGGGTAGAGACCCTATGAAAGGTACATGCATCATAATGACTTGTGTTTTTGTGTTTCTGGGAGTATTTTGGGAATTTAAAAAAAATGAAAAGAAGTCTAAGAAAATTTGAGCAATATTCTGCACTACTTGGGCTTAGGCATATTTTGTTTACCTTGCAGCAATGGAACCGAGGAGATGACAACGAGTGGTATAGGCGATCGAGGGCCAGGAGGTCGATTTAGATAATCTGCAAAGGTCTGACTGAGAGGAGGAAGATGACCAGTGGTAGAAGACGCTTCAATATTTATAGCGACATACCCTAGAGAAGTATGAGGGTAGCACCTCTGAGATGAAGACGAAGAGCGGGCTAGAGGAGCTGGTGATAGCTTTCGCCTTGATCCGGGCTCCAGCGAAGTACTGGGTTCCTCTGGCGATAATCCAGATGTGCGGTGTAGCGCGTCAGCGGTGGACTCTTTATCTTGGAGAAAAGAGGGAAGCTGGGGTGATGTGGGCTGACATCGAGAAGGAGTTCCGGGAAGAATTCCTCTCCTCCACCATGAAGGTAGAGAAGAGATAGGAGCTACTCTCCCTCCAGCAGGGGAGTATGTCAGTGAGGGAGTTGGGGATCAAGTTCAAGGATCTCCTCCACTTTGTTTTGTTCCTCTTTCCAGATGGGGAGTCTCGAGCGAGACGTTTAGAGGAGGCTATCCGACCTTCCATCCAGTATGATGTTACTCCCTTCACCCTATCGACATACTTAGAGGTGAAGAAGAAGGATGAAGTGGTGGAGAGGATGCACATTCTTGGAGGTGTATCAGAAGAGGGGATTAAGCTAGGCCCATCAAAGGGAAAGACTATCATCATCTGACCTCCAGCATCCGGACCCTATAGGTTCCGACCAGTAGGAACCAGGACTCAGTAGTTCCAGTTCGGATCCCCTGGCCCTTGCCCTTTCCCTTCGGGCCTAGGGCCAAGATTCTTCGTCTGCGGGATCCACATGCACCTTTAGAACCAGTTCTTGGATAGAGTGTAGTGTGACGATAGTGGAAAGACCCATCACCCGCCTCAGTAACCGCAGCTTCCTACTCGGCCCTTTCAGCAGCAGAAGCTGCAAGGGAAACGAGCTCCCGCTCCTCTGAGGGGAAAAGTTTCAGGAGGAGGCCGCCCCTTGGGCGCTCCTCAGGGATCTCGACCAGGGATTGGTCATGGAGGTGGCCGACAACCGAGAGGCAGAGGAGCTAGGGATGGGAAGTTTCAGGCCATGGAGGCATCCTTTCCAGTAGGACCGAAGGTCGTTCGAGGTACGATCATTTTGTTCAGTACAGTTGCTTATGTCTTGTTTGATACAGGAGCTTCACACTCCTTTGTTACACCCAGTATGGCCCGTGCTTTGGGTCTAGATGCCGAGAGTCTTCCAGTGCCCCTGGTGCTGAGCACAGTAGTCAGAGGTGAGGCCGACTTGATATATGTTTTTCGAGGATGCAGACTGATGATAGGGCCACCTCAATCAGTCACGGACCTCCTACTATTGCAGATACCACCATACGATGTCATCCTAGGCACTGACTGGCTGTTCTCTGCATGTTCCGTCATTGACTACTTCTGAGGAAGGGTCGTGTTTTCAGACTTAGGTGGCTGACATATTACATTCTCCAGTGAGTGGGGTGTCAAGAAGGGCAGCAGGCAAGAGGAAACCCTCCTCTCCTTGTAAGCTGAGCTATCAATGGAGTCAGTGGATGCAGAGATGGTGGAGGTACCAGGGATTCCCAGTAAGTTTATGGACGTCTTCCCTGAGGAGGTGAAGACTCTACCCCCTCGACGTGATGTTGAGTTTGGGAAAGACTTGGATCCTGGTGCTTGTCCGATATCGATGGCTCCCTACCGGATGGCACCTTCAGAGCTACGAGAGTTGCTGATTCAAATTGAAGATATAATGAAGAGTGGTTATGTTCGGCCAAGTGCGTCACCATGGGGTGCTCCAGTCTTGTTCGAATAGAATGAAGATGTTGGTCTCAAGTTGTGAATAGACTACATGAGGCTGAATCAGGTGACAATCAAGAATCACTACCCTCTTATGAGGATAGATGACCTTTTCAACCAGCTGAAGGGGGAAGGATGGTTATCGTAGATCGATATGTGGTCTGGATATCACCAGTTGAGGGTGGAGGAGGGTGACATCTTGAAGACGGCATTCAGGTGCAGATATGGGAACTTCGAGTGTGTGGTCATGGATTTCGGTGTTAAAAATTCTCCAGATGTGTTCATGGGTCTTATGAACTCTATCATCCATGAGTATCTGGATCGGTTCGTAGTAGTGTTCATTGATGACATCCTAATCTATTCAAGATCAGATGAGGATCACGCTGAGAACCTGAGGACAGTTTTTGAGGTCCTCTGACAGCACCAACTCTTTGGGAAGTTGTTGAAGTGAATGTTTTGGATGCGAGATGTACACTTCATTGGGCACGTAGTGTCCGAGTAGGTGGTAGCAGTGGACCCATCAAAGGTTGAGGCGGTTATATCTAGTAAAACACCCAAGAACGTGGAAGAGGTCCGTATTTTCCTCGGGCTGGAAGGTTACTATAGGATGTTCGTACCCAACTTCTCCCGAGTGGCAGCACCTTTGACAACTTTGACCAAAAGGACCAGGCTTTCATGTGGAGTGAGAAGTGCAAGGCATCCTTCGACTATCTGAAGGAGAAGTTGGTTAGTTCCCCAGTTCTACGATTTCCAGAAGAAGGGGTGGCGTACGAGGTGTTCTGTGATGCTTCGGGACAAGGCCTTGGGTGTGTGCTGATGCAACAACAAGGGGTGATCTCTTATGGTTCTAGATAGCTATGCCCTCATGAGCATAATTTTTCCACACACAATATGGAGCTCACAACAGTCATTTTCGCACAATAGTTGTGGTGGTACTATCTCATTGGAGAGCACTTTGTGGTCATCATGGATCACAAAAGCATGAAGTATATCCTCTCCCAGCTGGACCTGAACATACGACAGTGAAGGTGGATGAAGTTCCTCCAGGATTACGATTTCGAGATTTCCTACAACTCAGGAAAAGGAAACGTGCTGGCTGATGCCTTGAGCATGAAATCATAGAGTGATACAGTTCGAGAGTCAGTGGATGCTTAGAGTGCGATGGAGGAGTTGGATTCCCTACACCTGGACGCAAGGATGGTTGGTGGTAAGGGTTGCGTGTATTAGATGAAAACACATTATTCTCTATTATTCCAGGTGGAGGAGTCTCATTGGGGAGGCACAGAGAGTGAAGTGATGCATGAATGTTTTAGGCAGGGCACTGCTCCGAATAGGTGGACAAAAGATGGTCAGAATTAGATTATATTCCGAGGGAAGTTGTTCATTCCCGAGGCGATGCACGAGAGAGTCCTCGGTGAGTTCCACAGCTCACCCCTAGTGGTGAACCCAGGAGTTTCTAATATGTGCCAGGGTCTGAGGAGACAGATTTGGTGGCCCAGGGAAAAGCGGGTGGTGGTATAGTTTGTGGCCAAGTGCCTAGTGTGTCAGCAGGTTAAGGCTGAACACCGTGTTCCAGGTGGTTTGTTGTAACCTTTAGATGTCCCCGAGTTGAAGTGGGATGAAATATCGATGGATTTCATCATGGGGATACCCAAGGATCAAAGAGGGTGTGACGCCATCTGGGTAGTAGTGGACCGGTTGATGAAACGGGCTAACTTTCTGGAAATCAACGAGTCGAGTGCAGTAGACGCTCTATCATGGAGGTATATGGACGAAGTGGTGCAGTATCATGGGGTTCCGAGTTCCATAGTCTCGGATTGGGATGCACACTTTACCTTATGAGTCTAGAGGGGTTTTCAGCATGCATTTGGCACCCAGCTATGCCTTAACACTGCCTTCCACCCCCAAACAGAACGGCAGACAGAGTGCACCATCCAGACCATGGAAGATATGCTATGAGCATGCATCCTAGACTTTGGGGCATCATGGGTGCGTCACTTTCTGCTGGTAGAGTTCACCTACAACAATAACTACCAATGTACCATTGGAATGGATTTGTTCGAATACTTGTACGGGAGGCTGTGTCGCTCTCCCATGTGCTAGACAGAAGTTGGGTAGGAAGGTGTTCTTGGCACGAAGGTGGTACAAAGCATAAAAGAGAAGGTGCAGCTTATACGAGGGAGGATGAAGGTGACTCAGGACCAGCAGAAGACATATGTGAATGATAGGAGAAGGCCCTTGGAGTTCAAGTTCGGGGACCATGTGTTCTTAAAGGTCTCCCCTCGGCGTGGGTAGCGGAGGTTAGGCAGGGGAAGTAAGCCCTCTCCCAGGTTCGTCGGACCCTTCGAGGTGTTACACCGGGTCGGCGAGGTGTCTTATCAGCTGGAGTTTCCACCAAATCTAAAAAGGGTGCACGATGTCTTCCATGTTTCCTAGCTTCATCGGTATCTGCATAATGATTCTCACATCCTCGATTGGGGAGAGATAGATATCGAAGATGATGCAACCTTCGTGGAACGACCAGTGATGATCGAGGGACATGAGGAGAAGGAGCTTTGTGGATGAACCATGGCATTGGATCGCGTGTTATGGATGCATGGTGGGCTTTAGGAGAGTACCTGGGAGAGGGAAGCTCAGATGTGTGCCCAGTACCCATAGTTGTTTTGGGTTTTATCTTGTTTTTTCAGTACTTGTTTTCTATGTAATGCTTTACCTTGTTGACTATGGGATGTGAAGTTTCCTGTTTCTGCGAATTTGTGTGAAGTGTCCTAAAGGATGGGTAGGGGAGGAAGAGATTCCTAGTTAGGACACATTAATGTGGATGCACCTAAACCTATGCAGGAAAGTCAGTGATGCCCAAAGCGGATAGTATCTTAACAAGGAGGAAGGGAAACCCCTATCCCACATGTCTGGATAGTTTAGTCTTTTGTTTTGCGTGGTTTCACAGAGAAATGAGCGGTATGACATCCATGATTTTTCAAGAGATAAGGTGTTCCTGTGTCAGAGAGGTTAACTCTTGAGAGGTATCTTATAGGGTGGTTGTTCGGACCCCCCTCTTTCTTTCGGGTCTGGTTCTGGATTCTCGAGGGAGAGAATAGTTTCAGAGGTATCTAATGTAATGGTCCAGACCCTCATGATCCATCCCTTTTCAAAATTCTAGCATCATTAGGGGTCACACTTCATTTGGTGTGACCGACAGATCGATTTTATCCATCCTTGTTGGGTTTTCCTTCTACGGTTTTTCTCGAAACGCCTCTTTTAGGCATTTTTGTCATTTTGAGGCATTTTAAGGCCGTTTTTTAACAAATAATTAATAACTAAAAATCTCGAGAAACCTCTCTATTAAATAATAATTAATTAATTCATGTGTAACCACCCAACCGCATGGTAGAACCACAATCCGACTTCCAAGAGGTTCAAATTTCTTATTCCATAATGTTGAGGATCTCATCTATTTATCACGATAGAAATTATTCGTCTCCCTCTTGTCTAGTTTCATCCTTTTCCATGTGCATTTGAAGTTGTTTATTTCCTGAGAGAGGTGGTGCACCTGTGCGGGAGCCCTATGAGTCACGCATCCCCTGTTTTGGTGCGTGGAGAAGAACTTTGATCATTGATCAAACAAGTAGGGATTTTTTACCTTCATCTCTCTTTTTTGTGTATCATGCGGGGTGGGTACATTACTGCTTCTATAGGATGGGATGAACCAAAAATTAATGATGATAACAGACATAATATTATATAATGAATGGGAGGGGTCTGTTCGATGATGCTACTCTCTTTTCTCCTCTTTCATGATCAATGATTTCTGAATTGTGTGGGCTTACGCCTACAGAAAACTGTGGTTGTTGGTGGTCGTTCTCTGTGTACTAATGAACCCTTACCCCCTGTGATGTTTAAATGGCTTGTATTTTGGTTTTCGACCCTGTGTTGTGTAAATTAAATTGGTTAATTATGTATATTCGGTTAAATTAATTGAAAGCACCAGGATCGACTCTTTTTTTATGATAACCAATGTTTAACCCCAGCTGAATTGAAACCATGGATTGTGTAAAATATTTTAAATATAAAAATACATGAATGGGACTTCCTTGTGTTTATGGTAGGGGTTTGGTTGTTTCTTTCCTGGGCCGATTGTGGGTGACCTTATGATTTTTTTGGAAGGGGGCTCAGATTGTTGGGGCGATATGGGTGGGGATGGTATCCAATTTTGTTATAATTTCACTGGTTGCGAATCTGAGGCTGTGTGGTTACTCTGATTTTATCATGAGTTGGGGTGGAATCCTCTGTTGTTGATAAAACATGGGCTCTTGTATTTTGGGTACATGGGGCTGTGTCTCGGGGTTTTCATTGGTTCTAGTTCCTTGGGGGATCTCACTTATCCCTTTGTTTTTGTGAATTTACAAGAGAACCGGGCGTGAATGTTTAAGTTGTTGTTTGACTGTCTTCATTCTCTGGCTTGCTATTTTTCCTGTTAATTGACCAGTAATTTAAAATTCACCTAAATGGGGTTACTTGAACATGAAAACAGGAATAGTTTAAATGGGAATTGGTTTTGGGAATGAGTTGTTGCTTGGTCGTGAGTGGCGTGTTGTTCTTTCATGAATGAATTGTAACGAGGGTGTTTGTGCTTAGGTTTTGGAACCCCTATGCTGGGATGAGTGCTTGTTACCTATAACTATCTCTGTAGCTTTTATGTTTCTTATTCGTGACCCACCCAAGTTGAGCACTTAAGTGACGAAAACTCCCATTTCATTGGGGAGGGTGTTTTTCCCAACACTCCTATGAGTGGCTGATTGTTAGCTCTTTTTCTTCTCCCTTTCCCAAATAGCCAAAGACTCTTCAGGCATGTTGTGATGGCCTGAAGTCCTGTTTTTATCCAAATAATCTTCGGGCAGGGTAGTTTTGGGGGTTGGGCCAGGTGTTTGCAGGCAGGCTATTTCCCACGTGTCTTCGGGACGAGGCCCAGGTGTCTTCGGGTGTGACAGAAGTTATTCTGACCCAGGTGTTGCGGGTGTAGTTACACGTGGTGGTTGTGGCCTAGGTGTCTGCAGGCAGGATAGCGGTTATGGCCCAGGTGTGTACGGGTGGAGTTTGGAAGTGGGACTATGGTGAGGTTATGGCCCAGGTGTGTGCGGGCGAGGTTTGGCAGTGGGACTATGGTAAAAATGGCGGGATTGGTTCGATGCCTATGATGTCTACAATAACCAGTGGAAAAGTGGAGCGGGGTACCCAAACATTGATGTGATATTAAAATAAATTACTTGACTTGGTTTATTTGGGGAGTGTTCCATGGTGAGGTTTGAGTGGTTAGTTTCTTTGCTAGGTGTTGGTTATCTCTTTTCTCACAGTGCATTAGCATGCCTCCCCAATTGTGCATGAGAGTCCCGTGTTTTCTCTAATGGATATGTTCATATACTAACCCTACATATATAAAACTGCTTTTAGGATTCTAGGAGGACATCAGAGATCGTTCTAGGCCGTACTAGCTCAGGTGTTGTGACTGTCGAAGTTGTTGTTTTCTTCTTTTTGGTATTTTTACCCAGTATCCCTTGTACCTTGTGTCATGAATTTTATATCATGCATATTATAATGGTTATTTGGCTTTACTATTACTTCCATTCTTTGTTTGGTTTGGATTTTCCATCTTATCTCCTAATCCAAATAAAGAAAAAGTGTAATGCCTTCCATTTTTTTGTGTGACTTTTATACCGTTGGTGCTAGTCACCACTCCGGGACATATTAAAGGCGGGTTTCGAGGGTAATTATCTCTCTTTCAACTTGAAGAATGAAGGGTCTAGAAATCTTCTATCCCTCCCATCATCTTGGTGAAGGCGGGCCGTGACAGTAGTTTTGATTTAAAATGCAGCATATTTCACTATTCATTAAAAAAGGAATTTTATCAGGAAAATACAAACAATTTACCCACATTAAATATTTATATCCCGCTTCAAAATAAGTAGTTTATTTTTCAAATGGAAATTATAGAAGATACAAAAAATATATTAAAAAATGGTTCTCCATCAAATAGTTCTAATTGAACCTTTTAAATAATATTAGAGTATTTTAACTTCAAAATAGATTTATTCGCATTTTAAGCCGCTAACTTTTACTAGATAAATGTAAAAACATTTATCAAACATTTCTAATCATATCATAGTTAGTTCTTTTCATTACCACCAACCCAATGGCTAGGCATTAACTGCCATTTAAAATAATAATAATATTATATTATTTTTCTGTATAACTCAATGTTGTGTGCAACGTAAGGTTTTAAAGAAACAGGTTGTTGCATATGGAGTAAGATATCAGACATTACATCACATTTATAGTAAAATTAATATTTAATTAAAAAATATTAAAAAATATCAAAATTTCCTACTTTTTATTTATCTGCTATTATATCTTTCCCCCCTTTTAGAAATTACATCCTCAAAATTTTAAAATTGGGCTTCAAAACATCATTAAATGTTCCACATCGGAAAAAGAGTCAATAAAACTATGACTTTAAAACAAACAAAGTGAAGTACAAAGGTCACTCGAGAAAACCTATACTATGAATCCATTTCAGAAAACATGGAAATGGTAGAGAAACTAAGGGTAATGTTTTGATAGATAGTGATCAAAAACAAGATTAAGAGAATTTTAACCACCCTAAAATCACAAACATGTGATAGGTAAAACAATCATTGTTTTCCTAGGCACATTTTTTAATGTTTCATTTAATAAATTTGAGGAATTATTTTACTACATTGAATAATAACATAAAAATGTACTTACCTTTCACGGAGAGTTTCATCATTTGATAAATTTTAACCACAAACTCATCTTTTCTCAAAATTATGGTTATTCCAAATGACTTAGTCACACATAAAGAACTAGAATCAACATATAGAAGATCCAATAATCCCCAAAAGATGAACTATATATTTCCCTTGTGTTTAGACATTAACAAACATCAAAATTGTTAGTACAAAATCTGATAATCTCTAAATATAATAATCCACTATAAAAAGAAATAATATTCATAATATCTAAAAATCAACAAACAACACCCATTGTTTGGCAAAGAAGATTCACTAAATAATTGTTCTTAAAATTCTTCAATATAATCCAACTAATATTGAATCCCAAAACTTAGAGTAATTTAATCCTATAGACATCCACCATAAATCTTATCATTTATCTCCAAATAACATCAACTATGCTTAAAGTCTCATATTGTAGAGTAATTAACATAAAAAGATATTCTCTATTATAGGTTAATCATTTACATAAATAAAAAAAATCACCATATGTCCACAATAAAAATATATATTCTTCCCAAAATAATATTTCATCATTACTCCCCAAATAAAATCCCAAAGAATTATATTTTCCATAGGCATATAGTGTTCCCAAAAGAGACAACATCTTCCAAAATTAAATTTATCATTTTATCAAAAAATAATTTTCCAATACTAAATATATCTATTTTTATAAAATAAATTTAGCAAAATGAACTATTTCTTGATCCATAAAATCATTTAACTAATTGAATAAGTCATAATTACTAGGTATTTCACGTAGGCCAGTGGTAGGCTATCAATCACTAATACACATTGGTTATGGGTTTAATTCACGTAGCTTTGTCTGACGTAATAGTTTGCACATGGTCTGCGTGTTATCCTTTTAGAAAAAATATATAATTTTATAAAATTTCTGAAAAAATAGATAAATTCCTCAAAAATAACCATAACATATTTTAACCACAATGGTTTTCTAATACCTTTCATTTTTATCCCAAAATGAAATTACCATTTATCAACTCTAAAATAACTAATTACACTTTCTAATATGAAAACCATTATGGTTATGTAACTTATGGTTATATAACACCATAACCTCTAAATTTATCTAAACCGACCTTTGATACCAATTATAAAGAAATTGCATTAAAAATTACTTAAACATGAGTTAAATCAATAATTAATATTGGGGACATTTTCATGTTTATAGATTTTTATAATTAGGTCATAACATATAAAAAACATCTTGAATATTATATGTAGACACCACTACCCAGTATCCATTTTTTTATAAAATAAAAACAAAAAAATACATGTCTAGTTCCTTGTTTTAGAAAACATGACTTGTCATTAATCCCATCCTTGACATTATTCCCCTTTAATTCCTATGGAAGAAATTTTAAAAACATGTTATGAGAATTAAAATCACATTAAGGGTTATAAAATTAAATAAAGGAAATCTTATTCCATCAAAACAAAATCTTTTTAACATACCTCATGAAATCACAAGATTAATGAATAACACATGGAAAACATAAATCTTAATGGTAACATGTGGAATCCATAATATGCATACATTGTATATTTCACAGCTTTGTAGGGAGTATATTTGGAATACCCATCACAATATATTCTTTAAATCTTTTAGAAGAAATAGTAATGTTTACCTCCTTCACGTTTCCCAATGCATTGGAGAGCTATCTTGGGATCACCCACCATCGGTTTATCATGGAACAACCAGTATATGTAAACAATGCCTAATAACCATAACATACTCATAACACATAAAAAAATCATAAAGGAAAGAAAAAATTTCCACATTGCAATCATAAAATATTATTAAGGATATTTATATAATCAATGCTTTATCAAACCATTAAAAACATATAATCAACATAATTTTTAATCAAAGTGTCACATACCACATTGAATCATTTTATGGAGTTTACATATTAAAAAATTAATTTCTATATAAATAAGTCATTAAATCCATTTTGAAAACATCATCATTATTGAAAAATATTGTGAAGAAGAAATATTTAATACATTTAAAATAATGTTTTAGTTAAAGAGTCCCTTACCACTTGAAAAAAATACTTGAATAACAGTAGTAATAGAATAACATTAAAGACAGCTTATAATATCATGAGAATAAGTAGATTCATGATATAATATTTCAAAGGAATATATATACACCATATAAATGTGAATTGGTGTATAAAAATAAATAAGTCTCAATGGAATGTAAATTGAGACAAATATCCTTACAAAGACCATATCATTATATTAAGGATAAATCAATAACGTAATTATTTGTGAAAACTAATAATACACCCAATATAAGTGGATATTAAGTTTAAAACAATCATAGGTCTTTCAAACATACATTTATCATGATATAATCATGATGTATAAGTTTAAACCAATGAATTGAAATTGTGTTAAGAAGTTCTCTTACAAAAATTTGACAGCCTAACAGGGTCACTTAAAAAATCATAAAATTAGTTTATGAGAGAGAAAATGGTCTCTCATCACATAGAAATAAAATTTAAAATTGTAAGGATATATATGAACATATCCCAACATAACAAATTTTTAATTTAAAAGAGATAACATAAAGGAATTATTTAACTAAAAGAGATAGGTGAAATGATCCTTGAGAAAGACCAGATAAATGACGTTAAGATTTATCAATTGGGATATTATGTTTATAAAATATATATCCACACAAACAGAAATGTAAATTAAAACATAAATAAATAAAAAATAATTCCACACATAATCATAGAATTCCATAATTAAGAAATTTATGATTAACCCAAATAATATAAATTGGGTTAAAACGTTCCCTTATTGATTTGGTAACTTACAAAACATACACCCCATGATAGATGGATCATAAAATGAATATGTAAATTAATATAAAATAAATAATATTACATAAAATAATTCAATTATGGGCAGTACATACACACCGAAAAGGAAATAGTGGAAATTGTAGCATGAATCTAACTGGAATAAAAAGTCAGATGAAAACCCCTTACCCTATGTCTAACTTGAATCGTTCATTATTTTAATATCCTGAATAATAAACTAAAGTTAATATATACTTTCTTTAGAACCATTTTAATGTTTATTATTAATTTTACCTCACATATTCCCATATTATACACATTATATAATCATTTTCGTTAATAACTTATGATTTGTCGATATTTGGTACTTATAATTACATGTAGTCCATGTGGTCAAAATTACACTATATAAAGAACAATATTCATGATTTACATATCACATAAATGATATATATATAGTATATATATATTTATAATAGTCCATATCATTTGGATATTTGAAAATGAAACGCATCATTCATGGAGACGGTATGTCGTATGTACGCATGAACTCCACATTCATTTCTTTTTTTAATGAAATGGAAACCAAATGATACATAGGTATATTATAATTCCAGTATAATATCCTTTTTTAGATACATTATATAAGTTCATTAACAACATCTTGTATACGTTCCGTGTATGGTATGAACGAGTCATATCGTTTTGAGTCGGTGGAAGTCAGCATTTCCTCATATGAAATTATCATATATATACAACAAGAAATGCATAAAGCTATGTTTTAAAATATAATTAAAAAATCATAGAGATAAAATAAATATAATATATATCATATATAATTAAATTTCTATCATAATGGCCATCATGATATGCGGTAGGAGATAATTGAACAATCGTCGTTTCATGAGGCAGTAGTTTACTGTCCATAGAAACTGTATCTTCGTATCCATTAGATGGAGGAGTGTGTAAATGTAGTTAGAACCTTTAACATAACAAAAACAAGTTATAATGAGTATACAAGTTTTGTTATAAATGAAAATAATAAAAAGAGTTTAGGGTGGTGGATAAGTTAAATAAAAAAAAATATCTTAAGAGAAGATGTTTCCTTTAAATCGGGTAACTCTCTTTGGTTTTAGCCAAAAGGATTTCTTGAAGTGACTTATCCCTAAGGTAAGGAATATATGTGAATGAGATGGATGTTGGGAGATTATTTTGGGATAGGTTGTACAATACAACAGGCTTGATAGGTGTGAGTAATTGGCTAGAGGTGATGGATTTTTATAAGGTAGAGGAGGTGCTCTTTAGGAATGTTTGATCATATTAAATTATTATAATCCAAATTATGGTTTCAAAGGATCTCAATATTAATAATTTCAAAGATAAGATGAAAATTATATTAAATTTTATCATACAAAATGATTTAGACATGTTTTGGTTTTAAATATAACTTTATCATTTAGCATTAACCCTTAGTTAACTAATTTGACTCTTACCATGTATTCTTGTGTATTGACACTATAAGATTAATATAGTTACTATAAAATTCCAATTGAACCACAAGTGGTCAATTAATTACAATTTAATCATTATATAAGTAATTTGTCTGAATAATATATTTTTTGGATTTTTATATCATTTAATAGAAAATATTTGTTTTAAAACCTCATTTATTTCAATTTAAATACTGTTTATATCATGACTTTTTAAAAAACATCCAAACCAACCTAATTATTTTTAAAAACCATTAAAAAGTAAAATATAAAAAATAATCCTAATCTATAAAATTTGGGAATGGCATAAAATGGTCCAAAATAAATTTAATTTAATATTTATAATATCATTTATTTGAATCCTTTTTTAATAAAGTAATTTCTACATCACCATTGTGTCAAAGTTAAATTTATTTATATAATGTCTAATAACTATAAACAAAATAACATGATGTAGGAAAATATTTCAGATTTTTAATGAATCTTTATAGTATAATATATAAATTATATATCCCCACATTTAAATTGTTTTGGAGAACTAATAAATGTTTTTGATATTTTTATTTTTACAATAAATAGAAATTTATTAATGTCATTATCTTACCAAAAAGGATTGGAAAGGCAAAAAGTCTAACCCATGATTGACATGTGTTGATATCCAATTTAAGAGTGAAATTTCTTCAAATGAGAAACATTGGATTAAATGGTAAAAATAAAATGCAATCACACTTACAAAAAATTAAAATAACACCCTATTTATATAAATAAACCAGATGAAAAGGAATTTTTGAATTAAAATACGGTATATTTCACTATTCATTAAAAAAGGTATTTTATTAGAAAAATACCAAAATTTTTCCTAAATTCAATTTTGACTCCCTCTTCTAAAGAATAAATTTATTTTTCAAATGGAACATATATAAGTGGAAAAAACTATATTTAAAAATCATTCACCATTAAAATGAGATAAATTGACCTGTTAATGAATATTAGAGTATTTGTACTTAAAATTGGATTTATTCACATTTTTATCCACAAAATTTTATTGGTTAAATTTAATAACATTTAACAAAAATTTATAATCATATTTTATATAGTTATTTAAATTACCACCAAAAAAATGGCTAGGCATTAAATACCATTTAAAATAATAGTAATAATAATATATTATTTTTCAGAATAACTCAATGCAGCATGTAACAAAAGATTTCAATGAAACTTGTTGCTGCCTATTGAGTATGCTATATGACATAGCATCCCGTTTAATGTAAAAATAATATTTAATTAAAAAGTTTTAACAAATATGATAATGTCATATTTTTTTACTTGGTTTGTTACACATCATGTATTGACCATATACGTGGAATATATAATGAATTGGTTAGAGTACATATTATAAGGCACCCAAATTTGACCAACATTATATCCAAACAACTTGTGTGAATCCCTCAAGCAATAATTATACCATCAAAGTCACCTATCATGTACATTACATACCAATCATAAAAAAATATATATAAGGGAATAAAAAGATAATAACCATAGAAAACATAATAAAAAATATTGAATCCTCACATATCAAACACCTGAATCTATCAAGATCATGTAGTGTATATATCTCAAAAATTATCATGGGTGAAATGTCTTGTGATATCACCATCTAAAAACACACCCACACCCATTGGGGATCCCAATTCAATCTTGAAAATAAATATGCTAACATAAAAATCATATGAGGGAAATATATGTAATGAAAGGCGAATAAGATGAGTAACAGCATACCTCATTTCTATTGATGTCAACATCATGGTCTGTTGGAATCAGTTCCCAAACAGCACATTAAAGGTTATAGAGTAGGGTGAATAATATAATACTAATGTTTAGAGAAGTTTATTACCCAAAGTCGGTTGTTGGAAAAAACATATTCTCTTTAAAAAGTGCTTCAAGAGTTGATATTCTATTGTTCTAGCTGGGAGGATATGACATGGATGTGCATTGCACATGATCACCACTATGTAGGTAAAATCACTAAAAAATGAAGATTATCAATAATGATTTCATCATGGTTCAAAGGATGAAAACTGGTGTACGTGGTTGAATATTATATGATTAAAGCTATTAGTGCTATGGAATATCGGTGTCCATCAAGACACAAAGAAAGAGTCTCATGTAATTGTACAAGGAAATGTTTTCTTATAAAGATTATAGACGATTTATACTATGTGTAGATTCTTCTATAGCCATTATGTGATCCTTGAATCATATCAAATGAATGAAGAGGTTTGGTGTTTTTAAGGTTGTCTTTGGATTTTAAATCCATGCAGAAAAAATCTCATAAAGCCTCATTAATTTTCCCCTTATAATTTATTTTACACACTCAATCAATTAAATTTGGTAATAACATATTCATTTCATTTACTCATGAAAATATATGGACAATTTTTCCCATCTGTAATCGACATAGTGAAGAATCATACGGAATAAACGAAACTACTACGATATAGTCAACTGGATCTATACATCCTAGTTGATTTTTGTTGTCCATACACCATGAAACCATAAATAGATTGATTTAGATTCATTATACTACGATGTATCCAAGAATCCCTAACCATTTTTTACCATATTCATTCCAATTTTGCAGCTTCTATTACATCATTTTCATTCAAAATACTATGCAAACACCATTATTTTTCAATAATTCTTTAAAAAATATTCATTAGGTCTTAGTTTTATTATCAAATCCAATCCACCTTAACTAGAAAAATGGTACAACATGAAGTAAAAGATAAATACAATTCTTTTATTAATGGAAATTAATTTTATGGATTTACAGGACTGAATTAATTTAATCTATGTTGAGTTTAAGAGAAAATATCTATATAAAATTAATTTATAGAAATATTTGTGGAAAAAGAGTTAGTATAACTATACTGGGGATTCCACTAAATGGATAAATGAGTTTATATTATTTAGTTGGCATGATCACCTAATTTATTACCTCCATATAATTTTCATGGCCTCTATTTGGATTAAAATATGAGATATCGGGATTGTTTCCACTAGAATGTCTACAATGATGGGAAGTTTTTAATTAATTAGTGAGGGAAGTTTATAATTGATATAAAAGTGGGGGAATTAAATAAATTAAAATTATTGTAGTGTCACATTATTTTTAATAAAATGATGAACTAATAATGTGATATTTTATAATTATAGTATAATAGAATATTGATCAACAACATTATTCATAAGATCAATTTTCGAGAAAGGATATCTAGTTACTAGATGTAACATAAAGAAATTATTGACATTACTATGGTTATTATCAATCCATTAATTGAAATATTATGTTCAATACTCATTATAACATGATTATTTTTTTGATAAGGAGTATATTGAGAAGGATTTCATTGATTATGGAAAATTCCTACGTTACACTATCTACAGTATGTTTTTACTACTTCAATTTACGTCTCATAATATCATGAAGTCATATGGAGACATTGATGATTATAGAATACTCCAACATCTTCATAGTATATCAATGGATAGATAAAATATATATATTGTGGTTTGAATACACTATTTTAGAGAAAACATGGAGAAAGTACACCAATTAGGTCTCACATAGTCAAACTGATTAGCTAAAATGAGTACCTTAATCTTTTTCGGATTACCCTAATCAATGAAATGCACATAAATATCAGTATTTCCTCACTTACTTAGTGCATCTCTAGAATTATTGTTAATTTCAATATGAAATACATAGGGAATACTCTGCTAGATCGTCAAACTCTACATCATTATGTTGGAATGAATATAAATCAAGAAAATCCTATTATCCTTATTATGGAAAAAAATTCTAGTATTGGAGATATATGTCTAAAGACTGAACATAATTATATTCCATGAAGATAAAGTTAATGTTGAAATAAATGGAATGATATACTCTCTATTTCACATATGGAAAGAGGGTTCATTGAATAAAAATGCAATCAGAAGAAGACATATGGGTATGCTTAATGTGAATTCATTACCATGTGAATTAATTTATTTCTAATAATTGGGTATTATTTAAATTTTTTGGGGAACAAATATTTAATATATTATAGGAACACAATTTAATAAGAAAAATTTCTCAAGGGAACAAAGAGATATTATAAGACAACAATTCCATACATACTGATGTGGTTATTGTGGAATAACACCCCGAGAGATAGATGATAATGATATTGTTTTTTTTGTTTTTTATTATGTTCCATACGTTAACAAAAACATTATATATATCTATACCTGATATAGATGGATTTATTTTAAATTTTTAGAATTAGGGTTTTTTCTTTTATTAAGAGGTCACTTATAATAACAATGACTATTTAATTAAGGACCTTTTTGTTTTGGATTTAAAAACCCATTGATTGAAATAGATAATGATAATAGTTCACCTGATTCATACCAAACCCAATTATAGAATCATTAAAATGTTAATGTATATGAAAAAAATATTAAATATATTACATAATTATGGATATTTATATTCCATTCATGTAAATACACTTAGTGTATGACATGTGTTTTTAATTGAAAATATGACCAAATATCCATTTAGTTGAAAGTGTGAAAGGGACATTAATCTTTTGGAGTTTATTCAAACGGATGTGTGTGGCACATTTTCAGTTTATGAAAAGGGTTAGTAATCATACATTGTAATGTCTAATGATGGATTTAGATGATATGTGAATTTCCAATGAATTTTTTATAATTTAGATTATTTTGGGATTTTCAAATAATATACTATTGATGTTGAGAAAAACATGTTAAGTGCATTATGATAAACTATTCATATTGTGAAATAAATCCCTTAATCAGGTCATCATTTATTATTTATAGGGTTTTTTCAATATAATTCTTAATCACTTCTCCTTACATACCATAGGGGAATTGTGTAATTTAAAGGAGAAGAAAAAAAAATATTATAATTACTGAGATCTATTTCATGTTATTTTATTATCATATTATCCTTTTAAGGATATTCACCATAGAAAATTTACACATTATTAAACATGTTCCAACTAAATTGGAAAACTATATACCCTATGAACATTTATATTGACACAAACACATCTTGTCACATGTATGAGAGTCAGGATATGATGATTTTTTCAAGGCTTTTTATTTAATAAACTATCACCTCAGGGAAAATGTATGTCTTTATAAGTTATCCCAAGGTAACAAAGGGATACAATTTACTAGACCCATCAGATTAAATGATCGTGGTTTAAATAAATCTTAGATTCCATGAGATGGACCACAAATCTAAAAGAGATTGTGGAAGTGAAATAGACTTTTATAAATTCCAGGATCAAGATACATATGATTTGGAATAATAAAATATTATAGAAAGAACCACAGGTGAGAATATTCATGAGATAGAATTACCACGTAAGAGTATAAATATGATAGAGAAGTTTATGTATATGGGTTTCTAGTAATATAGGTTGGTTAGATATTATTTGTCGATAATAATGACCCATTAAAAACATTTAATAAGTAAATGGAATTGATTCTATGAAATGTAATGAATATATTGATTATTAAATGGATTTCATATTCCAGATCCAATTATAGAATGTGGAAGATCCTATAGTGGATGGAACACCTATCTGTTAAAAATTGTTAATTGGGATGAAAATGGAGTTGAATTGAAAATTCAGTTCCTATATGGTATTACTAATTTAAAAAGAAGTGAAATGTAATCTTTTCATTAACCATGAAAAATTAATTTAACAATTTTTAGTTTAGAATCCATTATAATTCTATTTTACATCAAATATTGCCATGACTAGGATATTTTAAAAATGTATTTCAACACAACATTCTTCAATAAGATCATTTAGGACAAATTATACATTACACAACCCAAAGCGGTTTTGATTCCAAATGTTTCCAAAAAGGATTACATGATTTCTGGTCAATTTATGGAAGAAATAAATCATAATATGTATTAAAAATCATCAATAAAATGGAAAAATTATTTTTATGAATCTATAAGGGATTTTAGATTCATAAATAATGATTGTCAGATATCTATCAAAAAATTGTTTACTGTGAGTGTGGTTTTTTTATTAATAGTTTATGTTAGTAAAATACCACTTGTTGATGATGAAATCATAGTCTTATAGTCTATTAAATATTATTTTACCACATTATTTTCAATTATGAACTTGCCTAAAGTTATATATATTCTTCGGAACAATATCCACCATGATATAACCAAGAGGGTTATATTTCTATGTCAATGTACATATATAGAAAATATAATGAAAATATTAAGTATATAACTAACTAATGATGTTTTCTTTCTAGTTTCATATGGAATATATCATTTTATGAAAAAATTTCCTTTGATACATTATGAAAGTCAATGAATAGAAGGGATTAGATACACTGAGATGGTTGGGTCTTTTAGGTGTGTTATGAAATATATTAGGATAGATATCGTATAATCTTTATTCATTATTTGAAGGTTTCAATCTGACACACATGATCATCATTTTATGGAAATCAAGATTATATTTCTTTATATTGGCTAAACTATTGATATGTTATATTTATATTGAGGAGATGAGGAGGTAGTCTTCAATGAATATCCTTGTTCATTGATTTTACAAAAGATTATTTGAATACTGTGTCTTTTGAGGAAGATAATGAAGATGTTTGGATATATAACATCATCATAGATATTTATTTGTGGTCTATTAATAATTATCCAAATAGAAAATATTTTGATAATACTTATGTGATGGACATCGAAAATTAAGAAATATCACATCAATGAATGAAGCACATACTTTTGAAATAATATATCTTGTGGTATTTTTCAACAATAGGTGAATTAACATGGGAATGATTCTCCACATAAGATAAAAGTGTATAATAATTGAATAATGACTTAACTTATTAGAAACATAATCATCATTTAATTTCCAGTGGAATAAAATTCATAGGTCTACATCACTTTTCCTTCCTAGAGTCTATTTGAGTTGGTGTTTTATATCCAAATGTTTTTTACATTCGATTACATTTATTTTAAAATTATTTAATTTAAATTTAAATATATTTTTATTTATTGTTATTTTTTAATGTGGAATTATTTAAATAGTTTAATAGTGTATAAATCACATTAAAATGGTATATTAGTTCCCATATATAGTGAGAACCATGAAATTCGATGATGGTATTCTGAAACAAATTTCTATGGTCAAATATCATAGTATGATATGGAACATATATTACACACTTTCATGTTCTAGTACTAATGTGAAGATTATACTTCTTCTCATGACGTCTTCAATTTTCAATCTCCATGATACGAAATTACAAGAATATAACTTCTATTAAGAATTCTAAATGGTTATGTGTTATTATAAATTCATGTTTGTGAGAATGTTTAATGGTCCCCAAAATATAATTATATTATTATTTCATATCCTGAATTTCACACAAAGATGTATTATTTCAATCAATGATGATTAACCATAAATGAGATGTTGGGTATTTTCAGTGGATCATGGATAATAAAGACCCAAACATCACATAAATAGAGATCTCATCTTAATGTGCGAATATTAAATTCATTTCATGAGTACACACTAAAAGACCATAATGGTCTAGTGCCTCTAGGGACTATGTACACAATCTTCTTCTATAGTGAATGAAAATCAACATCCCCCATAATGATATTGAAATTTCTATACTCTTAAAAAATATTCCTATATTAAATTTTTTTACAAAACCTAGTAAGGAAACATAGGGAAGGTTGATTATATATTCTTAGTAAGTGTACACATGGGCTATATGTAAACATAACCTGATCAAGATGGTATGAAAACATGATCATAACAACTGAAAACCAAACCATGTATATCATAGATCAAAATATTGTGTCATGGAATAATGAAATGAGGTTTATAAGACATGAATATAATGGAATCCACATGAACCATAATAAAATAACATAAGTGTAAGGCTTATATTTTATATATAAAAATAAGATTATAACATTATAAATAAGTACAAATTAATTAAATTTCACAATTTAGGATAAGGATATTAAATCACTTGTCTACATAAACTTATAGACATGTAACTGCGTCCATGCATAATCTTATGAACATCAAAATCTAGGTCTATACAGAACACCATGATAAAATAATCGGGTTCATCCATACAACACTGAATATTTCAATAGGTTCATACTTAAAAATGTTAATAAATAATGAGGTTCATAAATAACATTTTGAAAAAGTAATTAGTTTTACAAAAAATATATTTACTAATGAGATATCATTATTTAACTACTACATTTGAGGGAGAGATAGGTCCCACCTATCATATAATCCATAAATTTCTAGACCACATGATCATAAAACATTAATTAAATCATAATCCACCAAAATAAGTCTTCTTTAATAATCATTTCATTCCAATATAACCCATGAAATGAAATGGGTTTCATAAACATCTTGTTCTCATAATCAAAAAACCCAAGTGAATGAAACAATTTGGTATAATTGGATAATATCACTTGTAAGAATTATGTATTGTCAAAATAGTTTATCTTTGAATTAATGATTTTAAAAAATAACATAAAGCCATTCTTGTGGATAATGACCTCTCTGTACTGTGAAAATATTTTTAAAACATATATTTTTAGAAGAATTTTATTTGAAAATATCATCATAATCATATAAAGGATGATTCAAATAAAATAATGGTCAGGATGGTGGTATATTATATTCAACTCATACACATTATAAAATATTAATTTTACATTATATGTATTGTCCAATGTTGTATTTTTTTGGAAATTAAAATAATTATTTTTAACAAGTAAAACATTGGTATGTTACTATTTATTAAATTAATTTGATAACATTTAAAATATTGAAAACAGATTTTTGGAAAACACTGATATGATTGTAAAATGGTTTTTGCTGAAATTAGAAATATAGTTGATTTTATTTTAAAAAAATTACTTTTTCATGTTGAGAAAACAATGGCAAGAAAAATAAATGGAAAAATTTATTCACATGAAATATATATAAGAGAATAAAATTATTTATTTCCTTGATATTTGGATCATAATATTACTTCATTTTAATTATAAACATTAGGAATCTTGATAAACAATGAGGTTGTATTATCAATTTTTTACCACTTGGTATTTTTTCAATCACGTGTCCCAATAAAGAATAATATAAAATTAAACATTTAATATCAATAATTTTTTTTGATATAACCTATAAAATTTGTAGTATATAAACATTATATAATAATATTGTTTTCTAAAAAACATACATCCCAATGATGAAAAATTGAGAAACAAATTCCATACTTCTTTTATAAAATTTGAACCGTAAACCCCTTAAAAGAGAAATAATAAAATGGAAATTTATATCCCCATAAATTTTATAGAGATAAAACATAAAAACATTTATTTTTTATATAATATATATAAATTAAACATGTGGTTAATATGGAACGTGTTAAATATAAAATAAAAGTGTGATAGAAATCCCTTACTATAAGTCTTCACTTATTTCATAAAAGTTTGAACCTCATGTGAAATAAATATTAGTTTTTTAGAAATATATTTACAACCAATATATATATATATATATATTAATAGTATTTATTTATTTATGACATTTTATTACTCATTTATTAATAATTCAATGTTAATGTCGAGTTTTGTGTAATAAATTTATTATTTTTTCATTTTTTGTTGAGTTATTTTATGTACTCTTAAAATGATCATGGTTATATCACCGAAATAATTTTATATATTTAATAAATATAATAAATATTCAGTATTGTTTTAATTAGATTAATCAATAAAATTTATTTATATAAAATTAAATACACCTTTCCAGGAGATTATAGGTTGAACATATAAATGAAAGCATTTTAAATTTTCTGAAAGGGTTGATATAAAAGAAGGTTAATAATATAAAAAAATTATATGGAAATTATTATTTCATATAAAAAACATATACTCAATAAATTAACACTTATTAAATTCCATGAAAATCCAGAGTGAAAAACAAATCACATCACTACCAACGAGCATGTACCCTAGTGGTTCAGGCTTCTTCCTGGCATCCAAAAGACCCAGGATCAAATCTGGGCAGGCGAGAATTCTCTAGTTACTGTAGCAGGGCATTGTAGGAGCGTTTTAGCAGGTCACTGTAGCAGTACTGTAGTAGCTGCAGACTGTAGAAACAACAGTACTATAGAGGCGGAGGGACTATTGCAGGTAATGTAGCAGCGGCGGTATTCTAGCAAGTATTGTAGCAGCGCGAGTACTGTAGTAGTACTATTCACATAGGGGTCCTTTGTGCCAAAAATGGGCTTTCTAGCCCTGTATGCAGGCCACATGGCCATGGGCCTTCGGGCTATGTAGTGGGTCACCCTCTAACTAGTCTAAAAGAGGTCTTTGCTTTAATAATAAATTGAGGCTTCGGCCACAACCTTTTAAAAACAAATCACATCACTTCATGTGGTTGTTATCCACCATACATAGGAACATCATTGTAATATTATCGCCATATTGGATAATAAAATGGTATATCTAATATATTTGATAAATAGTTATTAGTATGTAACAAATATCATATATATTCATTTAATCTATCTTTATTCCATTACTCATTAAAAAGAAATGAAGAAACACATCACATCGATTTACATAGAGTTTTTCTACCCTATACATATGCAATGTTACTATTTTCCAATGGGTTGGGAGGAAAAAAATTACATGTGTTATTATAATATGAAATGTTTAATGATATAATAAATATCATATGAATACATTATATAATTGATTATATTTTTTTTGATGGATGGGGATGGACAATGAATATTATTGGTTCATTTGGCAGTAGTCCGTCGTACACACAAACAATGATAAATTAACACATCTGATACGAGATGAGAAAAATATAGAAATTATAAAAAAATTACTATATATATTATTATGAAGTTTTTATATATTCATTTTTTAAAACAATTTAATTATTTTAAAAATGATATAATATATAACACTCGGTTATGTACATTACCTCGACTTCAGACAACATATTTTGCATTACACCAGAATACTTTCTAGGATGGATTTAAGAGAAAACAAAGGATTATATAATGATATTAGGTAATTAATATAGTGATTTTGGTAGAAAATATCTGATCAAATCCATTTGGAATGTGTGAATTGGAGAGGAAAGAGGTTCCGTCTATAAGTGAGTTTAATGGAACGCTTATAATTATTGAAAACATAAAATGTGTACCCATGTTTATAGCATAAAAAATATCCAAAATAGAAAATTGTGAATCATTAGGAGGTATAAGTTTTAAATATGGAATTATAATTTTTGATGGGAAAGATTATAGGTGATTTTACCACTTATCATTCTTGTTTGACCCCATAGTAAACCAATTTTTTATCCTTAAACAAGGTATAGGATTTTAACTATTAAAAATATTTGTTATGGTAAATAAATAAGTATTCAAAATTATATAATATGAATTATGATGATTAAAAATGTGTTTTTTTTGAAATTCAACTCAATGATGTGGTATAATATAAAAAATAGGAAACATATAGTTTTGATAAGAATATAGTTTTCTAAATAAAAAATTATCATATGTATAGAATGTTATGGTATCAAAGTTCAATAATGAATTAGTAACAAAGAAAAAATGGTTTAATATATATTCAATAGATATAATTTATAATTTAATTTAATCATAAAATAATATGGATGGTCATAAATTCTTCAAATGAAATGACATTTGTTAATAAATACTACTATTTTCCAAATTCATTAAAGAAATTATAATTTCAAAGAATTATAAAAAATTAAGCCCATGAAAATGTGTTCATTTTCATTCAAAAATGAATTCCATATTTTCAAATTATTTTTATATTAGTGTAAAAATTTAATTTTGAAATAATTTATCATGAATAGAGAAACTATTTTTCAGAACAATATAGTTTTGAAGATATATATTTGATTTATTAATATCACTTGTTTATAAAGAAAATATGATGAATTATAAAACATTATATAATATATAAAATATATATTTTTTTAAATAAACCAATATAATGTATTTAATTTATTTATTTAGGTAGATGCATTTGTCTGTATTAAATTATTTTTTAATAAAACGATTTTCATTGCCTTAAAATAGTTATTATTTTTATTTTCAATTAACATGCCACCAAAGTGTTAATTTAATATGCATGTGTAAAAAAAATATTTTTTAAATAAAATTCTCTCTTATTCATACACTTAATTCAAATAGATATGTGAAAAAATATAATATTAAATACTAATACAATAATAGTTTGTGATATCTCATTTATAGTTGGTATTTCATTTATGATAAGCTAAACTATGTTTTCTATGTATTAAAATCTATACAAAGTGTTTAATTTAATGAAAAATATCTAAAAGATTAATTTTTTAAATATATTTCAAGAAATATCTTATTGTTACACTATAAACACCTTAAAATTATATTCTCACAAAATTCATCACATATGTACCAAAAATGATGATTCATCTGCATCATTACATCCTCAAGATCCCATGTAACTTCCAAGAGATGAATATATTTCTGATAAAACATTGACTGGTTGAGTGGTCTTGATTAATTGAAAATTAACTATTTGATCTAGAATTTAAATTATTAGTTCCTCATCAGATGTATGAATCTCTTGTGGTACAACCTCCCAGCTCAATACCTATGATTTATTAGTTATGCACATCATCAGGTGAGATGAATTGAACACATTATGAATATTAGAGATGATATATTGAAGAACCATGTGATATTCTATAGGCCTGTTATGATAAATAATCTTAAAAGAACATATATTCCTACGGATCCAGTTTCAATTCATTATTCTATGGGGATGTTTTTAAAAAAAATTATGAAAATTGATATTATAGAATATATCAATGATTTCTAGCATAACATTTATATCAAATATTTTATTCCCTTAGGGTTTTCGGATTTCCATTATCATTTTATTTCATTTCATTATCTTTATCAGGACCCAATAGATTTCATTCTACAAATTCATTCTAGTACATTGTATTTCTCTGCTTCATTCTATAAAGGGATTAATGAGGACCAAAATGAATGTGGGACTGAAAGATATTGTTGTATGAAAAATAAAATAAAGGAACGTATTAACACATGTCACCTCCAAAATTCATTGATAAATATTTTCAAGCCACCATGGTTTTAATTTATTTCTCACGTTGACCATCAATGTGATGATAATAAATAGTGAAGAAATGTAAATATGTATAACGAAGTTTTTTATACATTAGAAAAACAATTATGTAATAATTAGGTCCTGATTATATAAAATTGAATGTTGTAATCCAAGAAAACGTACAAATTATTTAATTTATATTCTAGGAAGGGAATGCAGACATAAATACTCTATGATATAAATGATCTGTTATTAAATTGTATGGGGATTGAATAAATCCCATAAATACTACATAAGTAATGAGAAGTTAAATTCTATAGTTTACCAATACCATTAGTCACATGTCATCAAAATGTAAATTCATTCCTCTTAAAATAATATTATCACAAAAATATATAAAAAACTGGGTTGTATTTCAATAAATGTATCATAAAATATCATTAATCTTGATAAACTCACATCATATAAATTATATTTTGTGGTGTCAGTGAAATTTAATTTATGATCATACATAAACTCAAAAACCAATTAAGGTATCCATGACACAAAATTTAATCGTACATGGAGATATATAAATATCCAAAATATAATTCACACTTTACTCCTTATATATTATTTTATTGTATAACGAAATTCATTTGTACTTTGGATTCATCTTTGTACTGGCCTAATATCAAAAACTATTTCAATCTTCTAGAATTCATATTTTGAGAGACAATGACAATAATTTTAACTAAAGGATGACCTATAATATATATAGCACTCATTCATAAAACATATAACATGAAATATCAAAATAAGAATTTATAATAATCATTATTTAATTATAATAATTCCCTTCATAAATTAGGATTTCATAATATTCCTAATTTTTCGTTTTTTAAGAGGATGTTTTGGCTTATCACCAACAATTTTCAATTGACTAGGTCATGGTTTTTTATAATTCCCAAATCGTTTCACTAGAAACAATATATTGTGTCTAGTGAAGAATATTTAGATATATCTCTATTAATTTCATTTATTGATCTCTTCACATCACTTATACATTTCTTTTCTTGATATACATGATTCCCACACATGTAAGGCCCTCGTGTCCCCTTAAATAATTCAAATGATTGCTTCTTACCATAGTTCTAGCATGTGGGAGACTAAAATTTCTTTCATCCATGTGATTTATTCATGGTTATAAATATTTTGTGAATTTAAAAATCATGTACCCTTGGAGGGTCAAAAAAAAGGGTTGCAGAAAGGCCCATTTTCCTGCACCAGCTAATGATGAAGTCTAATCAATGAACCCTTTTAGGAGTTAATACTCCTCAGTACCTACATTCCAAAGAATTATCCCCTTATTATATCCAATTAGGGATTTAATTCCATGTAATCCACATACTCTATCCATTTTGGGAATTCCAGGATGTTGTCTTATACATTGAATAATCTTTAGAGTTATACATAGACATATCCCTAGTCAATTCAATAGAAATTCATCTTGGTAACTCAGAAATGTTTTTTTAATCCTAGATTCCAAAGGATAACCAAATCTATATTATGAATCAGAATGTTGTTAAAAAAACCTATAATATATATATATATATCACATATTAAAAGTTGAATATTGATCTCATTTCACAATTACATTTCCATATACTATAATGGTTATGCACATTTGGAGACTATGCACATGATATTATATTTTTGTGAAAGTTATTAAACAAATCCCATAAATATGCCCCCATTTTTATATTTTTCATAATCATAACATATGTATAAAAGATAATTCTTATTAATATTGGAATTAATCATAGAAAGGGTCATCGTAGATTCTCATTAAGGTTGAGAATGAGACATTTATCAACAAGAAGATTATAACAATGACATATGAACATGAAAATAACATGGGGAAAACATACCCTATATATTAAAGAACAAATCAATATATGATGAAATAAATATTAGATGTTAATAATACATGAATCATAATGGAATCAAATAAAATGATCACTGAGAACATAAAAAGGGAATATGCCAATGATTTTTCTCACACTCATAATCTTATAGCATTGTGAACATTAATGAATATAAACTTGTTCAATAACTATGTCATGGAAAATAAATTAGTCTCTCACATAAACTTATTGAGATAGAACATAGTCTAAAAGAATATTATGGACATTAAATCCCAGTCCACGCATAATACCTTGAATTTTTAATCATGTCCACACATAAAATTGTGATTGAGTCAGTAGGATAACACATAATATTGTTAAAAGAGAATTAGGTTCACATATTACATTACAAAATAGTAATCAGGTTCTACATAACATCATTATATATTATTTATCCATTTTTTCCAAATGAATTCGAGGAAGGACTAGTTCATCAAGTCATATAATCCAGACATCAGTGTGTGAACATTTCACAAAGCATTCATCATATCATATCCCTTAAAAGGGGCCATGTTTAACGTACATTTCATTATATTATAACAAGTGCAAAGAAAGAAGATTAATGATATCCTAATCATAACAATCATGAAACATATTAAGATATATTAATTATCGTATCACTAGATCAAATCCCTATTAATGAATATAAAACATCAATGTATTTCATCCTAAATAGTATGTGATTTTTAAAAATAAATGGAACATTTCCTATAGAAAATAGATTTTACATATTAAAAACTAAATATTAAAAAATAAAATATATTATAAAATGAATATCCTTTAAATAAATCTAGAATCTTTTAGATTAATGTTTAATTAAATTAATCTCTATGAAAGTGGGAAATTCGTTTCCTGTCGTACATGCTAAAAAACTTGTCATTCAAAATTTTAGGTAAAATAAAAATATATATTTCTTCAAAAATAACGTGACGATTCATTCCAATGGATTTTTTTAAAATAAAACATGTATAAGAATGTATATAATAACTCACATGTTGAATTTCAAAAATCATTTAAAACATATTTTTAAAAAAAACTTGCATATGAATAAAAATGTGCATTTGACCAAAAAGTGAAATAAAGTCAATTTTCATTAAAAAAATTGAATTCTAATATTGAGTTCATAAGGAGAGGAAAAATATTGGAAAACATTTATTGTCATTGAATAATCATATTAAAAGCAAATTAATGAGTTTATCAGGATATGGATCTCACTCTCTCATCCATGGATGAATAAAAAATTAATCTCGATAAACAATGTGAATCTTACATCAAACCATTACTACATCAGTATCTTATGAATCATAGGCCCCATTAAATAGAAAAATAAAAAATCCTTGAATATCATGAGATAATAAATATCATTTATATATAATATTATAGGGGAATTATATACTCTTCATTGAAAAATATTGCTGCATACCAATAATTATGTACAATAGAAAAAATTTGTGACAAAAATCACTTTTGGATATTTTAACTTCAGAACTGTATCCCCCATGAAAGTGATATACTCAAATAGACATGTTAATAATAATAAATTAAATTATCATAGTAATAAAATATAATTATTGGATGTATATACACCCTATAAAAGAAATATATGGTGAATATAGAACATGTCTCACGGAAAATAACAGTGAGGTTGATTTCCCTTACAATAAGTATAAAAATTATTCAAAAACATTAATACATTATATAAAATAAATTTAATTTAATTATATATATATATATATATTATTGAAATATAATTATATATATCATACAATATATTATTTACTCATGAACTATTATCAACCGTTTATTGAAAATTTTATGTTAAAGTCACAATTCGGATAATTGATGTTTTTCTTGTATTTTTTCATTTGATATTTAAAATTCTTCTAATATTAGTAGTAATATATAAATTCCATAATGATATAAATTATGTATTTATAATAAATATTCATTATATATTTATTTATATGAAATAATTATTTTTAAATACTGAAAATTAAATACACTTTTTAGGGTGATGGTAGGTTATATCTATGCAAGAACACAGTTTCCATTTTCAAGAAAATTTGAATCACATGTGGGTAAATAATATATCACCTTTTTAGATTACTTTAATTTTTATATATATAATATAATAATTAAATATTTATTAATACTTATGAAAACCATTAGTGAAAATGAATCATGTCGCTTTGCGAGGTGGTAGTCCACCATACACACGAATGACACTATCGTACCCCACATAGAATAAAATGTTAGATATTATATTTGATATATTTAATTCATTGGTATAATTATTTTTAAAATATTATATATATTCATTTTATATATCTTTATTCCCCTCCACATAATGTGTAAATGGAAAAAGGCATGAGATCAATTACTGAGGAGGTTGTCCATCGTACAATAGAGTGACATTTTTGTAATCAAGTAGGTTAGTAGGTAAGATGTTTGACATGAGATTAATGTTATAGAGGTATAATAATATCATAAATATAATATATAAAACATAATTCTATTTTTATTTCTAGTCATCAGCTATGGTGATAGAACAAAATTACATTAGTTTGTGAGGCAGTAGTCTGTTGTACACACTAATTATGATTTTGTAACCCATTTTAAAGAAGATGAGATAAATATAATTCATGAACATAGAATATAATAATAAAAATAAAAATAAAATAATTATATTGTTACACAATCATGTATTAAAAATAATAGATGGAGTTAGTGGAAGAAAAAAAATAAAATGATCAGTTAGGGATGCGACCTATTATTCATATATCCTTTTCTGTTTTACACAAAAAAATCCATCTTAGGATTTGATTATAATAAAACTAAAGATTATTTTATATTATTAGTGAACTATTTATGTGATATGGGTTATTATTTATTGATCCAATGGGTTTTTGGATGTGTGATGAGGATATGATATAGGGCGGCCTTTTATAAGTGAGGTTAGTGGGATGGTTGTAATTATTGAAAAGAAAAAGTTGTCACTGAATTTTTTAGAGTACAAAAGCGTTAAAATTTGAATTATTTATTCTTGTAATTTTTTCATCTGAAATATGGCCATAAAATAACAATTTTAAATATTTTCATGATTTTATTACATATCTTTTTTTAATCCATAGGTAAACCCATTTTTCCTATATCGTGGTAAATGTTTTAATTCTTTTTTAATATTAGTTATGTTACAATAATTATGATGGAATTTTTATATAATAAAAAATTTTATTATTCCAAATATGGAATCAATTTTTCTAAATCAAACTCACATATGTTGTCGAATTTAATTTAATATTAAAATTAAGACATGAAGAGAAAGTGTGTTTACATTGAAAATATCCTCATAAATGTATAAAATTATAATATACCAATTCCAATTGAAAATAATTGAAAAAAATATAAATTAATTGATATATCATTGAACTATTTTAAAATTCTATACAATATTTAATTTTTTATATTTTTATAATAAATAAAATAAATTAAAATTCTAAATAATAACAAGTATTTTTCATTATTAATAAGAAAATATCTTTTGAGGCGTGCAATTGTGATGTTTAAAATTAAATTTAGTATTATATACACTCTATAAAACTCAAATGATGAATGTAAGAATTTTAATTGATTATATAATATATAAATTTCATTAAAATAAATACAAAAAGTAATTTTTTAAAAACAATTAATGTGGAAAAAAAAATTTGTGTGAGTAAAATATCATTAATATTGATAAACTCAAATCATATAAATTATATTATGTGCTGTCAATGAAATTTAATTTATGATCATTCAAAAACTCATAAACCAATTAAGGTATCCATAACACAAAATTTAATCGTACATGGAGATATATAAATATCCAAAATATAATTCACACTTTACTCCTTTGATATTATTTTATTGTATAATGAAATTCATTGGTACTTTGGATTCATTTCTGTACTGGTATAATATCTAAAACTATTTCAATCTTCTAGAATTTATATTTTGAGAGACAATGACCAGAATTTTAACTAAAGGATGACCTATAATATATCTATTTCACTCATTCATAAAACATAGAACATGAAATTTACAAATAAGGATTGATAATAATCATTATTTAATTATCATAATTCACTTCATAAATTAGGATTTAATAATATTCCCAATTTTTTGTTTTTTAAGAGGATGTTTTGGTTATCAGCAACAATTTTCCATTGACTGGGTCATGGTTTTTTTTAATTCCCAAATCTTTTCAATATAAATAATATATTGTGGCTGGTAAGGAATATTTAGATATATATCTATTCATTTCATTTATTGATCTCTTCACATCACTTATACATTTATTTTCTTGATATACATGATTCCCACACATGTAAGGCCCTCGTGTCCCATTAAATAATTCACATGATTTCTTCTTCCCATAGTTCTAGCATGTGGGAGACTAAAATTTCATTCATCCATGTGATTTATTCATGGTTATAAATATTTTCTGAATTTAAAAATCATGTACCCTGGGAGGTTCAAACAAGGTGTGCAGAAAGGGCCATTTTCCTGCACCAGCTAATGATGAAGTCTGGTCAATGAACCCTTTTAAGAGTTAATACTCATAGGTACCTACATTCAAAAAAATTATCCCATTATTATATCCAATTAGGGATTTCATTCCATGTAATCCACATACTCTATCCATTTTGAGAATTCCAGGACGTTTTCTTATAATTTGAATAATCTTTTGAGTTATACATAGACATATCCCTAGTAAATTCAATAGAAATTCATCTTGGTAATTTAGAAATGTTTTTTCATCCTAGATTCCACAGGATAACCAAATCTATATAATGAATCACAATTTTGATAAAAAAACCTAATATATATATATATATATCACATATTAAAAGTTGAATATTGATCTCATTTCAGAATTACATTCCCAAATACTATAATGGTTAGGCACATTTGGAGACTAGGAACACGATATTATATTTTTGTGCAAGTTATTAAACAAATCCCATAAATATGCTCTCATTTTTATATTTTTCATAATCATAACATACTTATAAAATCGAATTATTATTAATATTGGAATTATGTATAGAAATGGTCATCTTAGATTCTCAGTAAGGTTAAGAATGAGACATTTATCAAAAAGAATATTATAACAATGACATATGAACATGAAAATCACATGGGAAAAACACACCCTATATATCAAAGAACAAATACATATATGATGAAATAAAGATTAGATGATAATAATACATGAATCATAATGGAGTCAAATAAAATGATCACTGAGAACATAAAAAGATAATATGCCAATGATTTTTCTCACACACATAATCTTATAGCATTGTGAACATTAATGAATATAAACTTGTTCAATAACTATGTCATGGAAAAAGAAATTAGTCCCTCAAATAAACTTATAGAGATAGAACTCAGCCTAAAAGAACATTATGGACATTAAATCCCAGTCCATGCATAATACCTTGAAAGTTTAATCAGGTCCACACATAAAATTGTGGGTGAGTCAGTAGGATAACACATAATATTGATAAAATATAATTAGGTTCACATATTACATTACAAACTAGTAATCAGGTTCTACATAACATCATTATATATTATTTATCCATTTTTTCCAAATTAATTGGAGGAAGGAATAGTTCATCCAGTCATATAATCCAGACATCAGTGTGTGAAAATTTCACAAAGCATTTATCATATCATATCCCTTAAAAGGGGCTATGGTTAACGTACATTTCATTATATTATAACAAGTGTAAATAAAGAAGATTTATGAAATCCTAATCATAAGAATCATGAACCATATTAAGGTATATTAATTATGTTATAACTAGATCAAATCCATGTTAATGAATATAAAACATCAATGTATTTCATCCTAAATAGTAGGTGATTTTTAAAAATAAATGGAACATTTCCTATAGAAAATAGATTTTCCATATTAAAAACTAAATATCAAAAAATACAATATATTATAAAATGAATATACTTTAAATAACTCTAGAATCTTATAGAGTAATGTTTAATTAAATTAATCTCTATGAAAGTGGGAAATTTATTTCCATTCGTACATGCTAAAAACCATGTCATTCCAAATTTTAGGTAAAATCAAAATATATATTTCTTCAAAAATCATGTGATGATTCATTCCAAAGGATTTAATTAAAAACAAAACATGTATAAGAATGTATATAAAAACTCATCTATTGAATTTCAAAAATCATTTAAAACATATTTTCTTGAAAAACATGCATATGAATGAAAATGGGCATTTGACCAAAAAGTGAAATAAAGTCAATTTTCATTAAAAAATTGAATTCTAATCTTGAGTTCATAAGGAGAGGAAAAATATGGGAAAACATTTATTTTCATTGAATAATCATATTAGAAGAAAATTAATGAGTTTTTCAGGATATGGATCTCACTATCTCATCATTGGATGAATAAAAAATTAATCTCGATAAACAATGTGAATCTTACATCAAACCATTACTACATCAGTATCTTCTGAATCATAGGCCCTGTTAAATAAAAAAAATAAAGAAATCCATGAATATCATGTGATAATAATGATCATTTATATATCATTTTATAGGGGAATTATTTACTCTTCATTGAAAAATAATGCTGCATAACATTAATTATGTACAAAAGAAAATAATTGTGACAAAAATCACTTTCGGATATTTTAACTTCAGAACTGTATCCCCCATGAAATTGATATACTCAAATAGACATGTTAATAATAATAAATTAAATTATCATAGTAATAAAATATATTTATTGGATGTATATACACCCTATAAAATAAATATATGGTGAATATGGAACATGTATCATGGAAAATAATAGTGAGGTTGATTTCCCTTACAATAAGTCTAAAAATTATTCAAAAACATTATTACATCGTATAAAATAAATTAAATTAAATTATATATAAATTATTGAAATATAATTATATATATCATACAATATATTATTTACTCATGAACTATTATCAATCGTTTATTGAAAATTTTATGTTAAAGTCACAATTTGGGTAATTGATTTTTTTCTTGTATGTTTTTATTTGATATTTAAAATTCTTCTAATTTTTTCAGTAATTTATAAATTCCATAATGATATAAATTATATATTTATAATAAATATTCATTATATATTTCCTTAGATTAAATAATTATTTTTAGATATTGAAAAATAATTACACTTTTTAGGGTGATGGTAGGTCATATCTATGTAAGAACACTGTTTCCATTATCAAGAAAATTTGAATCAAATGTGGGTAAAAAATATATCACCTTTTTATATTAATTTTATTGTTATATATATATATAATATACTAGTTAAATATTTCCTTAAAACTTATGAAAACCATTAGTGAAAATGAATCATGTAGCTTTGCGAGGTGGTAGTCCACCATACACACGAACGACACTATCGTACCCCCCATAGAATAAAATGTAAGATATTATATTTGATATATTTAATTAATAGGTATAATTATTTTTAATATATTATATATATTCATTTTTTATATCTTTACTCCCATCCACATAAAGTGGAAATGGGAAAACGCATTAGATCGATTAATAAGGAGGTTGTCCATCGTACAATAGAGTGACATTTTTGTAGTCAAATAGGATGGTAGGTAAGAAGTTTGACATGAGATTAATATTATAGAGGTATTATAATATCATAAATATATTATATAAAACTTAATTCTATCATTATTTCTAGTCATCAGCGATGGTGATAGAAAAAAATTACCTCAGTTTGTGAGGCAGTAGTCTGTTGTACACACAAATTAGGATTTTGTAACCCATTTTAAAGAATATGATATAAATATAATTCATGAACATAGAATATAATAATTAATGTAAAAATAAAATAATTATATTTTTATATCATCGTGTATTAAAAATAATAGATGGAGTTAGAGGAAGAAAAAAAAATAAAATGGTCAGTTAGGGATTCGACCTATTATTCATATATCCTTTTCTGTTTTACACAAAAAAAATCCATCTCAGGATTTGATTATAATGAAAATAAAGATTATTTTTTTTTATTAGTAAACTATTTATGTGATATGGGTTATTATTTATTGATCCAATGGGTTTTGGATGTGTGATGAGGATATGATATAGGGCGGCCTTTTATAAGTGAGGTTAGTGGGATGGTTGTAATTATAGAAAAGAAAAAGTTGTCACTGCATTTTTCAGAGTCCAAAAGGGTTAAAAATTTGAATTATTTATTCTTGTAATTTTTTCATCTGAAATATGGACATAAAATATCTATTTTAAATATTTTCGTGATTTTATTCCGTATCTTTATTTAATCCCTAGGTAAAGACATTTTTCCTATATCGTGGTAAATGTTTTCATTCTTTTTTAATATTATTTATGTCACAAAAATTAGGATGGAATTTTTATATAATAAAAAAATTTATTATTCCAAATATGTAATCAATTTTTCTAAATCCAACTCACATATATTGTAGAATTTAATTTAATATTAAAATTAAGACATGAAGAGAAAGTGGGTTTACATAGACAATATTCTCATAAATGTATAAAATTTTAATATAACAATTCCAATTGAAAATAATTGAAAAAAAATATAAATTATTTGATATATCATTGAACTATTTTAACATTCTAAACAATATTTAATTTTTTATATTTTTCTAATAAATAAATAAATTAAAATTCTAAATAATAACAAGTAATGTTTATTATTAATAAAAAAATATCTTTTGAGGGGTACAATTTTGATGTGTAAAATTAAATATATTATTATATACTCTCTATAAAACACAAATGATGAATGTAGGAAATTTTATTGATTATATAATATATACATGTCATTAAAATAAATCCAAAAATTAATTTTTTAAAAACAATTATTGTGGAAAATAGTTTTGTGTGAGTAATTTTTAATAACAAGTATTTTTTCTATTATATATATATTCCTACCAAGATAATTTATAGTGAGAAAAATTTTGTATCTCATTAAATTTATTTGTTCCACAATATGAAAATGATCCATTGAATCTATCAATTTATTAGTCGAGATTGGGTTCAATAAACTCTGTTACTATACTAAAAGAAATAAGTAATCTCACTACCCTGTGTTTTCTCAAATATATGAATTTCTATATATTGACTTGGCCTTTGAATATTTAGGATGAAAATAAAATATGTGAAATTATTTAAATAATAAAGATAAAATTAGGCATTGACTATTTTGGAGTATATAACAAGATTAAAATTCAACAAATTGTTTTCAAGATATACCTTAGCTGTAGAGATATAATAAGATCATTATTCATCCCATGGATTTAAAGTTTAAATTAAGAAGTTATCCTTAATTGAAATTCACATAGAGAATTTATTTTCATACTGTATATTATAATTATAGTTGATGAATATTTTTATAGAAGGATAATTTATTATAACATTAATTTATCTGAAAATAATAGATAACTTCATATTGTCTAACTAGAATTCATTATTATGAATCACTATAATTGATAAACTAAAATATATTCTTGTTACCATGAGTTTATTCATAAGAATATTATTCAAACACTATTTACATGGGTAACGCAGAATCTTAAACACATCATATTATATATCTATTATTCTAGGAAAATCATATCATGGAATAGTGAAGAAACACATGGGGGGTTGGAACAATGACATAATTTTTTTAAATGATTCATTGATGAAACAATCTAAATAATTAGTATAAGTGTTTTTTAGTACTATTCGAGTGACCCAAATGAATAGAAAAGAATCATTACAAGTTTCACCAATCAAAAGGAAATATCCACCATTTGGAATGAATTTGAATTTATTGATCTGATATAGACCACTAGTTAAAAATTTTAGTAACAATAATAAGTTTTCTTCTCTATAATCAAGGGTGAAAATGTATCCCAACTGTGAAAGTGCATCGTACACATTTATTGTTAGTAATTAATTCATATAAATAATTACAAGGATTTCAAATAAAACCCTCATTTTAATAAGATAATACAACTATTAACCCCCTTATTCATCATGTAGAATGAAATGTAAGAAATATTCAATTAGTTATATATTTCCCAAAACCATTATATATTATTTGATTCTTAATTTTATATTTTATTTATCATTTTTTTCTTAAAATATAATGAATTCTACTTTTTAGAACAACTAATACAATGTATAAGGTAAAATTTTTATTTTTTCAAATTTTAAATTAAAACATTAAACTAACTTCAACCAACAAAACTACTCAAATATTATTTTGATCTATTAAATCTATTATGATTTAATTGACATCATTGATTCCTCTAAAATGATACCAATGATTTAGTTGGAAATAAGTTATATTTTTCAAGAAGCTATGTCAGGAAAACAATAACACACCAATAATTTATATGTAATTTTTCATTAAATAAATGTTAATAAATGGATTTTTTAAATCATAAAAAAATATTGTATTATTTTTATGGATGAAAATAATTTTCTCTCGACAAAATATTTTTTGGTTATAAATTAATATCAATATTCAAAAATAGAATATTTTTTTTATCTTTAAAGGGAAATAATATTTAATTTTATTCATAAAAATATATCTACTTATATTGAAAAATGGATATAAAATACACTATCAAAAAATGTTTAAATAACTATTATTATTACAAAATAAGTTTATTTATTTATATTTTTATTATTTTCAAAAAACAAATTATGCATTTTTTTTAAAATTATTTATAATAAATTAATATATCTGTGACACATAATAATTATTAACAAAAATTAAACAACCAATGTCAATTTGATAAAAAAAAATTAAATATCTATATTTTGTGGTCAGAAGTATTTAATATTCATTTTAAAAATTCCATTTTATAAAAAACTCATTTTTTACAAAATATTTCAAATTATTTTTTTAATATCTAAATTCATAGTTTCATATATATTATATGTAATTTTAATTATTTAATCCACATAAGAATTTTTTGTGTTGAATGTTTACATTTTTTTGTAAAATAGGAAATAAATTCTTCAATTTTAACAATTATTGTCATGTATTAGAATTGATACAATTAATATATATATGCTAAGTTGAAAATAAAATACACTATATAAATGAAAAATGATAAAATTTTTATGTGATCACAAAAATAGACACCAATATTATCTTATTATTTATTTAATAAAAATAATTTTAATACTTGTAATAAAATATTTTCTATCTATGGAGCCACAAGGGACATCCCATCAAACCTAATGTGGGGAAAAAACTAAACCCAAGGTGGAGGGACATCCAAATGAAATAACTATAGGTATGTGGGGAGAGTGATTATGGGTAATTCTTAAGAATAAAAATTGTATGGTGAATAGTGTATCCAGAGTTGTGAATGGGTTTGGGCCAGTCAAGTTTCCCCCATAATGGTGTGTGTAATTGTCTATAGGTTCCAATCCTAGTGCACTGGATCAAGAATTTAACTTCAATGATTTATATTTAATAGAATTCTCAATTATTCAAACTATTTATGTTGGACTTTCTCTTCTAAGTATTGTTCCTCCATGATTAAAATCATTGTTTGTATTCCATTTTTTCGATCAAAAAAATAATAGCCATTTGATATCTCATTATATCGTTGTCTTCTTCTTCATAATGGGATGAAGGAACACTTTCATATTCAAACATATACTATATGAATTCTCATACATAATTTCCTCCTCCCACAATAAGACAATGCCCATAGCTCTGACCTACACACCATACACCTCGAAACCCCTACATCCTATGTTGTATTATTAGATAAATAAATCTGTATTCCTTGGTCAATAATTTTTAGGTTATTAGGACACAAAGTACATAAAACACCAAAGGAATTATTTTGTTATCGATGAAATTGTATCAAGGAATTAATAAACATAAATATACGTACATAGAATAAATCAAATTTAAATTTACTTTATAATATTACTAGTGAAAATATATTTATATGTATATGTATATAAAAATATATCTAAAAATTAAATTTCAATTATAGTACCCATATTGAGAGTCATAAACCATGAATCCTCATGCTTCTAGAAAGTATTCACATTATTTTAATTTCAATGGTTGTACATTCCAACATCCCTAATTTATGCTGAATTTTTATCTATAGGTAATTGAGTTACCCAAACACTTATATAAACATGTATAATTAATTTTCTCTTTTCCCATTGGAATTATTTTTCTCGATTTCTCGTTTTCTCCCTTGATCATGTACTATAATATCTTACCATTAATAATGAGGTATAACCTTGTCCATCTCATTTTTTAGATGTAAGTTAAAGGAACTATATTATAAATTTTGGTATTTGGATTTTTAAAGAGCTCTAATATTTCTATAATTTTATAAACAAAATATATTATGACTTTTAGTATCATTTCAAGATCCTCATTAAATAAGGGTATTAATTCTGTAGAAAAATAAAAATTATTTTTCATAATGGAAAAAAAAAATTTTGGAGAAAAATTTTATGTATTATTTTAAAAAACATTTATTTAAGGGATAATTTATTTTAAACAATATATTATATATATTATTTTAATCCCATTTCTTGAAACGTAAAAACTATTATTTAATGTAATGGATTATAATAATAATAAACACTATCTCCAATAACATCAATATTTTTAATTCTATGATTTTATATATGGGAAAATTTATTTCTTATTCAATTAATTTTATTTTCAAAAAAATATTTATATAATGGATTTATTGAGTTGAATAAATTATTTTATGTTTTTCCAAACCCTTCTTTTATAAGTGAAAGTGTGATTTTTTTGGGGGGAAATGTAAAGACCTCGAATTCCCATATAATTTTTTTATAAATGGGAATTCTATGAGTCCACGAAAATTGACAGCGCATGATTCCAAGGCCTGAAGTTCCCAGAACTAATTTATGAACTTTTGTTCAGTTACGTTTAGTAAATGTGTGAGTGAGTTTTTATATCTTTTGAACTGGTGCTCGAAATTGAAATCTAAGGACACCGTGGAAATCGCAGTACCAGTATTCGCTTAAGGATACCTTCAACTCAACCGCAGTGGGTCGAGAGTGAAGGATTGATTTTGGGATTTTTGTGAATGAATGAAATAAAAAAAATGGTGTAACATTTTATTTTTATTTTATTTTGAAACCACCCATGTGGATATTTCATAGGTGGCTACCACCTGAACGAAAACCTCTCAGGAGAGGTTATGAAGGTGGGGATCACCGAGCCTATCCTCCGATGAGTGGTTGTGGTGGTGGGGACCACCCAAGGTTTAAGTCCCCTTGAAATCCATAATATGTGTGGGAGAGCCTCTTAAACCTCCCTTCTTAAATGGTACCACCCCCTTAAATTTATTATTCCATCCTATGTAATTAATTAACCCAATTTGTAATTAAGTCATCAATTAAACTGTGGAATCATATCATTTTAGCTACTATTCTTTTTGGTGAATTTGGGGAAGGAGAAATATTGGGAGGATTTCACTTCTTTAACAATTAAATCCATCGAATACCTTTTTTCAGAAATCAAGGAAGCAGACTATGAGTGATCCCAACATCAAAATGTGGATTCGAAAGCGACAATCATTGGAACTCTTTTTTCCTTATTCGGCCTCCTTCTCACGCCAACGTGAAAGAAAAATCCTATTTAGGGGTTTATTAGTGTATTATTTTTTGCGGGAAATTTTATGGTGGTTGTTTGGAATTCTTCTCTCTTTCCGTTCTTGTTAATTCATTATAATTCAAGTAGGAGTTATAGTAGTTTGCTTCTGCTCTAATGTGTAGAGTGCTAGCCAAATAAACATGGCATGTGCTCTCCAAAAAATTTGCGGCTAATTTTTAATCGTGATAGAGGATTGACTACACACCATGGTGGTGCATGAGAATAGTAGTTGGAACCACCGCCGACCAGGATGAAGGCGACGGTGCCACGACGCCGCCCCGTGGCCTCCTCTAGCCCATGACCTTTGCGCCCCGTGTCACCACTACCCTGCGGTGGGGATGCCACCCCAGAATCGAGCCACCGCCACCCCGTGGCCGGGTCGCCGCCCCGCATCTTAGCTACCTCCGCTGCCAGGATGGGCTTCCACCCCGCCGACGCGCCCCTACCCATGGCTGGGACGCTGCCTCGTGGTCAGGACGCCACCCCCACGGCCGGCCCACAACTTCCCGGATAAGCCATTCCACGCCGCCGGTGGCCTCGTCGCGCCGCTCCGCGGCCTCCGATATCCTATTAGATATTCTCTAGTCTAGGCCAAGCCCCTTATACTCTTGCGGCACCCCCACGGAAAAGTCGTTGATTGCAGTCAAGTCGACCTATGGCCTCTTCCGCCCCGTAACACCTGCGGCCCCTACTGCCCCTCAGGGCCCTCGTGGCCTATAGGGCCTAACCCAAAAGGTCAGACCGGGCTGAACCCAACGTTCCATGAAGAACCTAACGGGCTGGGTCGACCCGGGCATGGTCGGCCCAGGGCGGGTCGGGCTAGGTCGGTCTGACCGGGTCAGACCAGACCCTAACTGTGACACCCCAAGCTTCCACTGTACGTTTCCCTTCAAATAATGCAATAGCGTGTGTTGTACGCAACCTCGAGCTCTAACACACACCACAACTAATTAAACTAGCCGTTGTGAATAGTAATACCTACTTTTTGAAATTTTATAAATCAAAATGGACTTCATTTTTGGATTCGGAATATTGAAATTAGCCTATGTTGAATTTTTGGTATTTTTCTGAGAACTTCTAAATTTTTATGAATAGTGAAAAATACTTAAAACAAATTTTTTAATAAAAATAATTTATATTGATAAATTATAATATTTAGTGGTTTTAAAGTATAATTAGAATATATTTTTAGCATTTTATCCAATGGTGGTCATTAGAATTAATTTAACATTGAAATTGGACATAAACAATTGCCAAACTTTTGATATAAATTGTTTCTGAAAAACAAACTGTTTGTTGTAACAGCGGGAATTAATTATAAAATTAATTAATACAACTTATATGTTTGGAATTTTGTAAAATAGACATCATTTTTGAATACAGAATATCAATTATAGCTTAGGGTGAAATTTTGGCCTTATTCTGAAAAACTTCAATTTTTGATGAATAGTGAAACCACTAGGTGGTTGTTAAAAACTGATTTTTCGTTAAAATGAAATATTACCACTTCTGTGATTTGATTTTCAAAAATCCGACATACATGGTTGTCATTAAGAAGTAAAATGTCGTTCAATGAGATTAACATAATTTTTTGTTGAATAGTAACTTTTAAGTTCTTAATCGCGATTAGAGGTAATTAATGTAGTTTAAGGTACAAATGATGTTTTAATAATATGAGATGAGCATGAAACTTGTCCTACTCCTATTGGATTAGTCATGGCAGACCAAGAAAACCCATGGGTCAACTTGGGCACCCCATGGAGCCACTTTAGTTGGAAAATGACATTAATATATATTTATTTAATGTTAAAATTAAATTGACACAAACATGCGTTATTTTACTAAAACAGTTTTTAAGTGGGGTTAAACAAGTCCAAATTTTGACTATAAATATCCCTTATAAAGAAAAAAAGATTTCCTACATCATAGTATTTTTTTATAATTTTTAGACATTAAATAAATTAAATTATTTATGACATCATTATGATGCAGCGATGACCTCATTATTTAACGATTTAAATAAAATGAGAAGATAATGCAAAATCCAAGGCTTACACTTGTTCAAAGCCTATTGGATGAGGAGATTTAGAAACCTTATCACCTTATCCTAGAATTATATAAGTGTGGGACCTTTAGAATCCGAAAAGCATTGTGAAATAATGTAACATTTCAATCTTTCCAAAAGTGCCCCTCCTCTCCTCTTATAAAAGGCCCCCACCTCTACAACCTTATTCACAATTCCAAGCCTTTTGGTTCGGCCAAACCCTGCCCAAATACTCTCCCAACTTCTATCCCTTCATCATAGAAGCTTTACTTTAGTCAGAAAGACATCCTAAGGAGTCCTTTTGATCAAATCAAAAGGAAGAACCCGAAGAAGAGGTAACATTTTCATCACCCTCTTTCAAGTTTCTTTCTTCTTCCACTCCTTCTTTGTTTATTATTTCAATTCTAAAATTATAACTCCAGTATCTTATATATACTGTGATGTTATTATAAATATGGAACAACCATATTCAGTATTCTACCCATCATTTGAATGACATGTCACCATACGTGCGTACGTACGGCTTACCGTCTCCACGTCGTGGTGTAATTGTTATTCATTATATTATTATTTAGACGGGTATAATAATGATATGTAATTCATGTAAATAATAAATATAACATGATAATGATTATGTATATATGATACACTATCCAATTATATATTATTTTAATATCAAAATAATGATATTGTCGCTCGTGCGTACGTACGGACTACCGTCTCCACGAACGCGATGAGATTCATTCTCCGTCGTATCCATTCAAGTATAATTATCATTTGATGATTTAAAAATAATGTTTAAGGACATGATATCATTCTGGATATGAATAATATACAACCTATCCATGAAAAACAAGACTTACATGAAAAAACATATAAAAGAAAACGAGTAAGTTAACACCCGAAACAACGATAAATCTAAGATATTGTCAAGAAAGCAATGTTAAAAGATCATATATGATATCATATGAATGTATATGATTCTTGTATAATTTAATAACAATTATTTCACCATTATACAGGAGGTTAACCTACCCCAACCAAGGTAAAGTACAAGGTAAGGGTTTACTTCACAACCTCTTCATTATCCAAGGTTGTTTATACATAATTATCTACTAGGACCCTATTATCATCCACATCCATGTTTCTTAAAAATGTCTTTCAAAACATTTTTACTATTAAATGGAAAATGGATTAAAGTCATTTATACCCTTATACGTTTTTGAAAGGAATCTTACCGTCGTTTTCCAAACAATGTACTTTTTGACCTTTTTGACAAATTTAAGTTAAGAATGTTTTTTTTACTTATACGGCGGGTGCGGCTATTTTCCGCCATTATAACTTCGTCGAAGCTTCCCTAACAAGATTATAAGAATATTTTCAAAGTAAATGTATTATTTTATAATTATGGGACTTTTACAAAAAGGAGAGATATTTCTCTCAAATAGCTTTGATTTCATCCATGTCAACATCCTTTGATGGGTTTTAAGTTTAATTGAAATTGATTTATGATACAAAACTTCCAATGAACATTTTGTGAGATATTTGACTGTGGATGTGTTATTTTATACCATCCATAGTTTATGGAGAAATTTTTGACATTTCGTATGCTAGTTTTAATACGAATATTTATGTTATGTTTAAACCTATTCATATGAGGAATGTATTGGACTTAATATGAGACGGGTGGAGCCCGCTATAGCTCCTCGATGCATCGGTAGGTCTCATGAGACAACTAGACGTGGAATTGGCCGAGGCCCTTTCCAAATTTTATTTATGGTTTTGGTCGAGGCCTTAATCATTTTAGACGTCTTGGCCTAGGCCTTGACAAAATGTTTCAGAATGTCTGGCATTATACATTCCCTCATTATGAAAGTGGTTATTGATATTTCATGTGATTATTCGTCTAGTAGAATATCCATGTGAGTAAGTAATGGCATTATTTTATTTTACTTTTGCCATATTATGCTGAAGTTCAAGTTCAATAAGGCTTTTGTTTTAGTTATACATTGCCTTAAATGCTTATGTTTTCTTATAAAAGATTCCACAATATTGTTATCCTTACTGAGCATCTGAGCTCACCCCTTTCAATGTTTAAATATTTTCCAGGATGTGAAGAAGTGTATTATGACTAACTTGCAAGGATAGTCAGTGAAGATATGAGTGTGGACTATGAAGACCATGTTATTGTAGTTTGTTTAATTTTGACGTAATGAAAGACTTATGAATGTATCTAGTGTTTCCAAGGCTACTAAACTAATCGGTCTTTCGAGACTTGATCTTTTGTGATCATGCCAATGTTACGAACTAATGCACCGACTCTGGGTAGCTGGGTTCAGGGCGTTACAGTTGGTATCAAAGGCAGTTTAGTACTAACCTTGGAAGCTAGATTTAGATAAACTCTGATTAGAGCACATATCCCGAAGATAGAATTTGAGGATTAGTATAGGAGAACATCCTAGAATTTTGGTATTGTAGAGATGTTGTGAGTTTTCCGAGCAATACATCATTGTCTGGATACGAGCAGGTAGAGGCGGCTCTGGCACAGATGTACCTAGGGGTAAAACCCGAAAACACCGATTTGAGCTAGACTCGAACGGGAACTGGTGCACGACAACGGGCCTTGCTGCACTCTTGGTTACGACACTCCCGGGGGATATGCTTTGGATAATTCCCATTTTCTTTACAAACCACTATGAAGGGTTACGAGTGTATACTTCCTCAAAGAAAACATTTTTATAATTATGGATTATATCCATAATTAGTTCAATTTATGTTAAGTGTTTTACAAGTATGGAATTATGTATTTTGATTCATGAACTAATCTAGTTTATGCCATTATTTAGAAATGGCGCCTAGTGGAAGGAATGGAAACCATATCAATGCACGCACTCCGTGTTGGGATTTCCCTCCTGCTCATGAATAATTATGGTGGATCTAGTGATACAACTGGTGCTGATCAGCTTCTCACCGTACTGGGACAACTCACGCAGGTTATGAATAACAACCTTACTCGTATGGAGCACCCTGATCCGCAACGTGGAGGATCAATGCTAGACCGTTTCACGAGGCAACAACCTCCAACCATCAATGGGAGTACAAATCCTATAGTAGCTGAGCAATGGATAAATTCCATAGAGAAAATATTCCATGCCATTGGGAGTTGTGAAAGGGAGAATGTTGTCATGGCAGTTTACCGCCTCACTGGAGATGCCGATCAATGGTGGTCACTAATTCAAAACACAAAGGAGGATGATGAATTAACAAACATGGAATGGCAGGAGTTCAAAGAGCTGCTCTTAGAAAAATACTTTCCTCGAGACCACCGAGCGGATATGGAAAGGCAATTTCTGAGTCTGAGGCAGAAGGAGGATGAGAATGTCGCAAAGTATGAGGCTAACTTTACAAGGTTAGCAAGTTATGCTGCAGATTACATACGTAACCCAAGAAGTAAGACTGATCGTTTCTTTGATGGGTTGAAACCATTTCTCCGTCGAGCTTTAGTATCAAAAACCTTCTCTTCATACGAAGGTATTGTCTCGTGCGCTATCAAGACGGAAAATGAATTATCTAAGTCTTATGACTTTCAATCAAAGCAAGATAAGAAGAGATCCGCTGAAAACTCTGGGAAAGGAAATAAGGAAGCAGGGAAGAAGGGTAGAAATGAATTTCCACCCTGTGATAATTGTGGTAGGAAGCACCCTGGTGCCTGTCTAAAAGGAAATGGAGTATGTTACATGTGTGGTGAAAAAGGCCACCAAGCTCATGAATGCAAGGGAAAGAAAGCGGATGTCAATGTGGAATGTTATAATTGTAGAGAGAAGGGACATTATGCAAATGAATGTCCTAAGCGTCAGGGGAACTTACCTCAGAAGAGGCCAAGGGATCAAGGCCAGGCTTATGCTATCACTACTGCTGAGGTGGAAGCTCCGAAAGACATGGTGGCAGGTAATTTAATGGTTTCCTCAAGTTTAGCAAATGCATTATTTAATTCTGGATCATCGCATTGTTTCATATCTTCCCAGTTTTCTAAGAAAATTAGATATTTCCAATTTGATTTAACAAGGGAGTTGTCAGTAAAAACCCCTAAGGGAAGTATTGTTGCAACAAATTTTTGTCGATTAGTTCCCATTAGAGCACCTAAGTGTTCTTTACCTGCTGATCTCATCGCCATACCCATGATTGAATTTGATATAATCCTCGGTATGGATTGGATTTCAGACCATGATGCAAAAATTTATTGTAAGAGGAAAGAGGTTACGATTCTTGATGATGATGATAAGGAACACCTTATCTTTAGAGCAGAATCATCGCCACATAATTCTTATCTAGATCCACCCCCAGTAGCTCAAATAAATTCAATTATTGGGGAGGAAGAGAAGGAAATTACTGAGGATGAGGGAAGGAATATTCAAATAGAGGATGTACCTATTCGGAGAGAATATGTTGATGTGTTTCCGGAAGATTTACCTGGACATCCTCCAGAACGTGAAGTTGAGTTTTCCATTGATTTAATTCCTGGATCAAGGACCATATCGAAGACCCCATATAGAATGGCCACTGTGGAATTAGTTGAACTAAAGAAACAACTAGAGGAATTGAGTAATAAGGGATTTATTCGCCCTAGTGTTTCTCCTTGGGGAGCCCCTGTTCTTTTTGTTAAGAAGAAAGATGGATCTATGAGGTTGTGCATTGATTATAGGGAGATCAATGCTATAACAATAAAGAATAAGTATCCCCTACCTCGCATTGATGATTTGTTTGACCAACTGCATGGAGCTCAATACTTTTCAAAGATTGACCTTCGGTCTGGATACCATCAGTTGTGTGTGAAGAAGGAAGACGTTCCAAAGACAGCATTTCGAACAAGGTACGGGCATTACGAGTTTACAGAAATGCCTTTTGGATTGATAATGCACCCTCTGTTTTCATGGATCTAATGAATAGAGTTTTCAAGGAATATCTTGATGACTTTGTAGTGGTATTTATTGATGATATCTTAGTATACTCCAAAAGCCACGAAGATCATGAAAATCACTTACGCATTATCCTGAAGACTCTTAGAAGACATGAATTATATGGGAAATTTAGAAAGTGTGAATTCTGGCTTCATGAGATTTCTTTTCTTGGCCATATTGTCTCTAAGGATGGAATTTCCGTTGATCCTTCTAAAACCAAGGCAATCCAAGAATGGCCAGCACCGACAAGTATAACTGAGGTACGCAGATTTATTGGTTTAGCAGGTTATTATCGACGTTTCGTCCAGAATTTTGCCAGATTGGCTAACCCATTGACAAAGCTCACACGTAAAGGGATTAAATTTGTCTGTACAAAAGAGTGTGAAGAATGTTTTGAAGAACTAAAGAGAAGATTAGTCAATGCCCCTGTACTGACTCTACCATCGGGGAATGATGGGTTTGTTATTTATAGTGATGCATCGAAGAATGGACTCGGTTGTGTCCTTATGCAGAATGATAAGGTCATTGCCTATGCATCACGACAGCTAAAAATTCATGAGCAAAACTATCCTACTCATGATCTTGAGTTAGCAGCTGTGATCTTTGCTTTAAAGATATGGAGACATTACCTTTATGGTGAAAAATGTGAGATTTATACTGATCACAAGAGTTTGAAGTATATTTTCACACAAAAAGAACTCAACATGAGGCAAAGGCGATGGCTTAAACTACTCAAGGATTATTATTGCACGATACATTACCACCCGGGGAAGGCAAACAAGGTGGCAGATGCTTTGAGTAAAAAAGACCATGGAGTTTTGAATGTGATTTGAATTGAAAGGGATCCAATTTTCTTGGATCTAGTGAATATGGACATGGGAATAACTAGGGAAGGTGAAACATCAATGCTTTTTCAAATGGTTGCCAAACCATCATTACTAGAAAAGATTAAGAGTTCTCAGACCAATGATGAATAATTTCAGAAGAAGATTAAAGGTGTGAATGATGGAAGATTGAGGGACTTTGTGTATAAGGATGGAATTTTGAAATTCGGGAAGAGACTTTGTGTTCTCGATATACCTGATCTAAAAAGGGAATTGCTGGATGATGCTCATAGTTCCAACTTCTCTATACACCCTGGGAGCACCAAAATGTATAGAGATTTGAAGGAACATTTTTGGTGGGACAATATGAAGAGGGAGATTGCTGATTTTGTGTCGAGGTGTATGGTTTGTCAACAAGTGAAAGCTAGAAGGCAACATCCTGGTGGAGTATTGCAACCTCTTCCCATACCTGAGTGGAAATGGGATAATATTACGATGGACTTTGTCATGGGACTACCAAAGACTCCTAGATGGAATGATGCAATATGGGTCATTGTTGATCGACATACTAAGTCAGCACATTTTCTGGCTATACGGGAGGATCTACCACTTGAACGTCTAGCAAGAATATATATTAATGAAGTTGTAAGACTTCATGGAGTACCCCTATCGATTGTTTCTGATCGTGATCCCCGTTTTACTTCAAGATTCTGGAAAAGTCTTTAAAAGGCCTTGGATACTGAACATCGTTTGAGCACTGCCTATCACCCTCAAACAGATGGCACCATATGAAGCGTTATACGGAAAGAGATGTCGTACACCAACCTGTTGGGATGACGTTGGTGAAAGAAAACTTATAGGCCCAGAACTGGTGGAGGAAACGGTGGAAAAGGTGAAAGTAATCCAAAATCACATCAAAGCAGCTCAAAGTAGGCAGAAGAGCTATGCCGATAATCGAAGGAAGGATTTGGAATTTCAAGTCTGTGATCATGTTTTCCTGATGGTATCTCCATGGAAGGGAGTCATACGTTTTGGTAAGAAAGGTAAATTGAGTCCCAGCTACATCAGACCTTTCGAAATTCTAGAACGAATTGGGGATGTAGCTTACCGTTTGGCAATGCCGCCCAGTCTCTCCAAAGTTCACGATGTGTTCCACGTATCTCTGTTGAGGAAATACATGCCTGACCCGACGCATGTACTCACCTATGAGGAATTAGAACTGGAACCCGATCTTTCCTATTGTGAAGATCCCGTCAGGATTCTTGATGTGAGGGAGCAGGTGCTGAGAAACCGGACGACTCGTCTGGTGAAGGTTTTGTGGAGAAATCATAAAATGGAAGAGGCAACGTGGGAACTTGAGGAATTTATGATGAAAAACCACCCGAGTCTTTTTATGCAGTAATACTCTAGAAATTGCGAGGACGCAATTATTTGAAGGAGGGGAGAATGTAACACCCCAAGCTTCCACAGTACGTTTCCCTTCGAATAATGCAATAACGTGTGTTGTACGCAACCTCGAGCTCTAACACACACCACAACTAAATAAACTAGCCGTTGTGAATAGTAATACCTACTTTTTGAAATTTTATAAATCAAAATGGATTTCATTTTTGGATTCGGAATATTGAAATTAGCCTATGTTGAATTTTTGGTATTTTTCTGAGAACTTCTAAATTTTTATGAATAGTGAAAAATACTTAAAACAACTTTTTTAATCAAAATATTTTATAGTGATAAATTATAATATTTAGTGGTTTTAAAGTATAATTAGAATATATTTTTAGCATTTTATCCAATGGTGGTCATTAGAATTAATTTAACATTGAAATTGGACATAAACAATTGCCAAACTTTTGATATAAATTGTTTCTTTAAAACACGCTGTTCGTTGTAACAGCGGGAATTAATTATAAAATTAATTAATACAACTTATATGTTTGGAATTTAGTAAAATAGACATCATTTTTGAATTCAGATTATCAATTATAGCTTAGGGTGAAATTTTGGCCTTATTCTGAAAAACTTCAATTTTTGATGAATAGTGAAACCACTAAGTGGTTGTTAAAAACTGATTTTTCGTTAAAATGAAATATTACCACTTCTGTGATTTGATTTTCAAAAATCCTACATACATGGTTGTCATTAAGAAGTAAAATGTCGTTCAATGAGATTAAAATAATTTTTTGTTGAATATTAACTTTTAAGTACTTAATCGCGATTAGAGGTAATTAATGTAGTTTAAGGTACAAATGATGTTTTAATAATATGAGATGAGCATGACACTTGTCCTACTCCTATTGGATGAGTCATGGCCGACCAAGACAACCCATGTGTCAACTTGGGGACCCCATGGAGACACTTTAGTTGGAAAATTACATTAATATATATTTATTTAATGTTAAAATTAAATTGACACAAACATGAGTTATTTTACTAAAACAGTTTTTAAGTGGGGTTACACAAGTCCTAATTTTGACTATAAATATCCATCAGAAAGCTAAAAAGATTTCCTACATCATAGTATTTTTTTTATAATTTTTAGACATTATATAAATTAAATTATTTATGACATCATTATGATGCAGCGATGACCTCATTATTTAACGATTTAAATAAAATGAGAAGATAATGCAAAATCCAAGGCTTACACTTTTCCAAAGCCTATTGGATGAAGAGATTTAGAAACCTTATCACCTTATCCTAGAATTATATATGTTTTGGACCTTTAGAATCCGAAAAGCATTGTGAAATAATGTAACATTTCAATCTTTCCAAAAGTGCCCCTCCTCTCCTCTTATAAAAGGCCCCCACCTCTACCATCTTATTCACACTTCCAAGCCTTTTGGTTCGGCCAACCCCTGCCCAAATACTCTCCCAACTTCTCTCCCTTCATCCTATAAGATTTACTTTAGTCAGAAAGACATCTTAAGGAGTCCTTTTTATCAAATCAAAAGGAAGAACCCGAAGAAGAGGTAACATTTTCATCACCCTCTTTCAAGTTTCTTTCTTCTTCCACTCCCTCTTTGTTTATTATTTCAATTCTAAAATTATAACTCCAGTATCTTATATATACTGTGATGTTATTATAAATATGGAACAACCATATTCAGTATTCTACCCATCATTTTAATGAGATGTCACCATACGTGCGTACGTACGGCTTACCGTCTCCACGTCGTGGTGTAATTGTTATTCATTATATTATTATTTAGATGGGTATAATAATGATATGTAATTCATGTAAATAATAAATATAACATGATAATGATTCTGTATATATGATACACTATCCAATTATATATTATTTTAATATCAAAATAATGATATTGTCGCTCGTGCGTACGTACGGACTACCGTCTCCACGAACGCGATGAGATTCATTCTCCGTCGTATCCATTCAAGTATAATTATCATTTGATGATTTAAAAATAATGTTTAAGGACATGATATAATTCTGGATATGAATAATATACAACCTATCCATGAAAAAAAAGACTTACATGACAAAACATATAAAAGAAAACGAGTAAGTTAACACCCGAAACAACGATAAATCTAAGATATTGTCAACAAAGCAATGTTAAAAGATCATATATGATATCATATGAATGTATATGATTCTTGTATAATTTAATAACAATTATTTCACCATTATACAGGAGGTTAACCTACCCCAACCAAGGAAAAGTACAAGGTAAGGGTTTACTTCACAACCTCTTCATTATCCAAGGTTGTTTATACATAATTATCTACTGGGACCCCGTTATCATCCACATCCATGTTTCTTAAAAATGTCTTTCAAAACATTTTTACTATTAAATGGAAAATGGTTTAAAGTCATTTATACCCTTATACGTTTTTGAAAGGAATCTTACCGTCGTTTTCCAAATAATGTACTTTTTGACTTTTTTGACAAATTTAAGGTAAGAATGTTTTTTTTACTTATACGGCGGGTGCGGCTATTTTATGCCATTATAACTTCGTCGAAGCTTCCCTAACAAGCTTATAAGAATATTTTCAAAGTAAATGTATTATTTTATAATTATGGGACTTTTACAAAAAGGAGAGGTATTTCTCTCAAATAGCTTTGATTTCATCCATGTCAACATCCTTTGATGGGTTTTAAGTTTAATTGAAATTGATTTATGATACAAAACTTTCATTGAACATTTTGTGAAATATTTGACTATGGATGTGTTATTTTATACCATCCATAGTTTATGGAGAAATTTTTGACATTTCGTATGCTAGTTTTAATACGAATATTTATGTTATGTTTAAACCTATTCATATGAGGAATGTATTCGACTTAATATGTGACGGGTGGAGCCCGCTATAGCTCCTCGATGCATCCGTAGGTCTCATGAGACAACTAGACATGGAATTGGCCGAGGCCCTTTCCAAATTTGATTTATGGTTTTGGCCGAGGCCTTAATCATTTTAGACGTCTTGGCCGAGGCCTTGACAAAATGTTTCAGAATGTCTGGCATTATACATTCCCTCATTATGAAAGTGGTTATTGATATTTCATGTGATTATTCGTCTAGTAGAATATCCATGTGAGTAAGTAATGGAATTATTTTATTTTACTTTTTCCATATTATGCTGAAGTTCAAGTTCAATAAGGCTTTTGTTTTAGTTATACATTGCCTTAAATGCTTATGTTTTCTTATAAAAGCTTCCGCAATATTGTTATCCTTACTGAGCATCTGAGCTCACCCCTTTCAATGTTTAAATATTTTCCAGGATGTGAAGAAGTGTATTATGACTGACTTGCAAGGATAGTCATTGAAGATATGAGTGTGGACTATGAAGACCATGTTATTGTAGTTTGTTTAATTTTGACTTAATGAAAGACTTATGAATGTATCTAGTGTTTCCAAGGCTACTAAACTAATCGGTCTTTCGAGACTTGATCTTTTGTGATCATACCAATGTTACGAACTAATACACCGACTCTGGGTAGCTGGGGTCGGGGCGTTACACTAACCCACTTCGACCCATTTACACTCTTTTGGAAAAAACATTGGCACCATACGTCCATTTGAAAAAACTTTAGTAGATATGGAAATCATGGAGTGAGATGGTCCCCTTGAGTATAACCCACTAGAGTTTTTGATAAAGGTGGAATATGGTCGGGTTGGATCGAGCACGAATCCAACCAGGCCCTATTGACTACGGAGCTAATAAATTATAGATCATGCATCTGATTGAAGCATCGTCTGTTGCGTTGAGACCCCTATGACATGGAGTTCCTTTCATATAATTCTTATGGGTCTTCCAGGATGTTTTATTATTGACCAGGGTCTTGGGAAGTGGATCCTTTCAGAGACGAGAGAGCATAGTGCAAGAATCCAGTAGCAAGCTGTGAAGAGATGACTGACTAGTGGTCTTGTCTGGGTCAGCTCCAAGTGATCCTGTGTGGGTAATATTCTTAAGATCATGTGTGGGTCATCTCCTAGAGATCTTGTGTGGGTATGCTCCAAGTGATCCTGTGTGGGACATCTCTTAGCGATCTTGTGTGGGTCAGCACCTAGCGATCCTGTTTGGGTCAACACCTAGCGATCTTGTGTAGCATAGATCCTAGCGATCATGTGTGGCTCATCTCCTAGAGATCATGTGTGGGTTTTCTCATAGTGATCATGTGTTGGATACCTCCTAGCGATCATGTGTGGGTAAGATCCTAGCTATGATATGTGGGTCAGTTCTTAACGATCTTGTGTGGGACAGCTCCTTGGTATCATGTTTGGGTCAGCTCATAGTGATCATGTGTGGGTCAGATCATAGATATTCTGTGTGGGTCAGCAGAAGAGCCTCTTAACAGGAGTAATATGTTTCAGTAGATCTAATTAATCATCTCTACTACCATACTTATGATGTAGAAGGAATGAGATATGTTTGTACTGGTGTGGTACTTTCCGTCATGGTAATTCCTTGATGGTATTATTCTGTGTGGCATACCTATGTGGTATTTGCCTTTATGGTTTTCCTTCCTTTTTCAAATAGTTGAGATTTGTTCTTTTGGGTTGAACCCTATTTTTACTCATGAATGAGATGGGTATACTTGATAACTTAGGTATATGTATGGGCATATACCTAAGTAGGGTTGAAATTTGACTTCATGTTTAAGGTTTATCCCTTGTGGATTTTGTGAGACATTGAGGGTCTCGGGGTCCCTTATGAGTATCATTATTTTCACAACTGTATGTGAAATGACCGCATCTTGTTGTTTTTGGTGCAGAAGACGGACAACGTTGATCGAGATTGAGGGTACCAGGACTGGACGGTGCCCGGAGGAGGACCTTACGACTAGTCGGAACACAGAGGAGGAGGACAGACGTGGAGTGCTGGGGAGGTTATTGGTACCTACCATACAGGTAGGAACATCAGAGGATGACTGAGTATATGTAATTCACTATCTTCAGTTGTATTTAATTGCACTTTTACTTGTACTTTCCAGTTGGGGCTTGTATTCTGTCCCCTTTCACTTACTCCACTCACTCTGTTTACAATTCAGTTTATTTGAGTACGTAAATTTTTGTGTGATTATTAGCACGTGCTTACAGGATATAAAGACAATGTCTTCCCATTTTTAGAGAATACAGCTTTAGTGCTAGTCTCTAGCCCCTGGACTGTGGAAGGGGGGCTTGGGGTAGTCACGACACGAGCCTCGGGTGACGGGTCATGACAAATTGGTATTAGAGTAGTTGGTTCTACCATAGAACATAGGACTCTAATCATTTATTTTAATGTAAATAGTGCTAAGTGTAGTGAGTTTGGTTATCAGTTTATGGAATTCAATGTTGGTTCATTGGCCGACATATCCAAATACCAGGACCCTGATTTCTGATTTCTTACTCAGTGCATGAAAACACTGATTGCGTGTGTGTTTTAAAATTTTTTCTTTGTGATATTTTGTGTAAGCTCTCTAGGTATAACTTATTTACCATGGATCACCTATTCATTTAATTATTCCTCCATACAGATAGCTAGCTAGGGTTCTGAGAGTAGTACACACTAATTTCCTATCGAGTGACAAGGCCTAGGTGCAAGGCCCAATTCTAGTAGGGGAACTAGTAGAGCCACCAATGGTACCATTACCCATGGGCCACCGATGCCACCAGCCCTAGCAGCAGAAGGTGCATGCCGCTTAAGTGTGTTACGTGAGTTTCATAACCAGAGGCCACCCAGGATTAGGGGAGGGTCGAACCCACAAACGGCTGAGGATTGGCTGGAAGCCATAGTGAGAGTTTTCCAACTGGTAGGGACACCTACTAATCTCATGGTAATTCATGCCACTAGCCTTCTACAGGAAGAAGCATGCAGATGGTGGATTTTGATGCTCCTCGTTCATGATGAGGTGACTCTTCTCTGGTAAGACTTTTAGAGCCTATTTCAAGCATTGTTTGTCCCATCGACTCTTTGCGAAGTGAGCATTTAGAAGCTTCTTCCTCTCCAGCAGGGCGGCATGATTGTTTCACAGTTCTTAACGAGGTTCACTTACCTCTCACACTACTCGAAATATATGTTTCCAGACCCATTTTCTAGGTCCCCGACCTTCGATCATGGGCTCATTCAGGAGATTTGAGCTTCGATGATATCACTCAGCATCCAGACGTAGGAGGCGGTGTTAGAGAGATCCCTCTTAGTGGATAGTTTTCTTGTTGAGCAGTCACTAGCAGTGACACCCACCACCAGACATCATGTAGAAGTGTTTTATGTAGCTGGAAGTAGACCAATGTCCCATAGGTCCAAGAGAACCAGACGTATAGGTGGACGACTGAATGACTCAGGATCGGTAGTGTGTGGTGCCCGAGGTGGAGCCAGTTATACCAGGAGCGAGCAGTGTTACAGATTTGGTGGGCAGGGTCACTTAGCTTGTTCTTATCCGAACCTCGTACGGATGATCAGCAGATGGTCAAGGGACAACCTAATTAGAGACAGAGGTTTCAACCAAGGTGGTCTGCAGGGAACATGCAGATGTGGTAGAGGAGCTGGTCGTGTAGTTGGTAGTGGGTGATGATTCGAGATGTTACCACTACCACCACCAAGAGGTCCACCCCAACCATAGGGAGCAAGAGGACAGGGGAAATCTCTGCTCTTGGAAGCTAAGGCCTACAATCATGCCGCTTCGGAGATAATACAGGGTACGATCATTTTCTACTCAACCATATTTTTAGTACTTATAGACACATGATCCAGTCATTACTTTATTTCCACTACCCTCGTTCGGAGATCAGAGATTTTGATGCAATCGTTAGCTCGATCCTTATGGATAGAGACTCCTATGGGAGAAGTTTTGACGATTATGAACTGGTGCCAGAAGTGTGAGATTACTTTAGGAGGGGGAAGCTTCGGCTGGGATCTCCTAGTAGCAGCGGCGATGACTTACTATTTCATCATGGGCATGAACTGGTTATCTGCAGTCCATGATCAGTTTGTATTTATTAGGCACAATTTGTGGTGTGTGCCCATGGATGGGACTAGGTTTACCTTCACTGGTGAGAAGGGAGCCTTTTTAGAACAAGATGGACTTACCCGGAGGAGAGTGCAGCCGATCACTCATCAGTTTCCTATCCATACCGTCAGAGCAGTTGATGTGGAAATTCCGAGTAATCCTATAGTGGTGGACCAGTATGAAGATGTCTTCCGTGAGTATGTTTTGGCTCTACCTCTTTGTTGAGAGTTGGAATTTTAAATTGGCATGTACACTCAGAAAAAAATGATATCTTCACCAGTGTATCAGATGGCTTTAGTGGAGAATCGTGAGCTCCAGGTACAACTAGAAGACTTTTAGGGGATTGGATTCATTCTGCCTAGTGTTTCTCCCTGGGCAGCCCTAATTTTGTTCGCCAGGAAGGCGAATGGGAGTTTGAGACATTATGTTGACTCTCGGTGCTTGAACCAAGTGACTGTGACGAAAAAGTACCCATTTCTGAGGATTTAGGACCTATTAGATTAGATGAAGGGATCAGGGTGGTTCTTAAAGATAGATCTCAGATCAAGATATCACCTGCTCAGTGTATGAGATGAGGATGCGTAGAAGACAGCTTCCAGATGTCGGTACAACCATTACGAGTTCTTGGTTATGCCATTCGGTGTCAGCAACACCCTATCTGTGTTCATGGGAATCATGAATAGGATCTTTCAGCCATACATTGTTCTCTTTTTAGTTGTCTTCATCGATGACATTCTGATCTACTCAGCTACATAGGAGGAGAATGCCTATCATTTATAGGTAGTACTAGATACAGTCCTAGTGCACCAGCTTTATGGTAAGCTCTCAGAGTGCATGTTCTAGATCTGAGAGGTTCACTTTCGGGGACATGTAATATCGAAGGCTGGATTTGTAGTGGATCCAGTGAAGATTGATGCGATACATGTTTGGGAGCCACCTATGAGTGTGATGGAGGTACGATTATTCCTAGGATTGGCTGGATAATACCAGAGGTTTGTGCCATATTTCTCCAGAGTTGCAGCACCTCTATCATCATTTACAAAGAAGGTTAAAGCCTTCATGTGGTCGGAGAGATTCAAGTAGAGTTTTCAGGAGCTGAGGCAGAGGCTATGTAGTAACCCCATCTTGAGGCTTCTAGAGAAGGGTGTAGGGTACGTAGCCTACTGCGATGCATTAGAGATCGAGCATGGATGTGTCCTGATGTCGGAGATACCGGTGATCACTTATGGTCATCGATAGATGATATATCATCAGTAGAACTACACTACCCATAACCTGGAGTTAGGTGAGTGGTCTTCACCTTGAAGATGTGGCAACAATATCTGATAGGTGAACGTTTTATAGTCTACTCGGATCACAATAGTCTCAGGTATATCTTCTATCAAAAGGACCTAAACACGAAACAATGATGTTGGCATGAGTTCCTCCATGACTATGACTATGAGATAGTTTATACTTCTATGAAGAGGAACATTGTAGCAAATTCACTCACCATGAGATCTGTTATACAGCTGCTAGACTAGGCAACGGAGAAGCTGGCCAATTTTAAGATATCCTTTGTGGATAAAGATGGAGAATCTTTTCCTCAGCCTCTTATAGTCACTCCCCCACATCATCAATGAGTAAGGAAGGCACATCATGGGGACACTGACTGCAATACTCGACGTGCTCAGATATCCTTAGGGCATTCACCTGATAAAATTCTTGATGGTAGGGATCATGTCATCCTCTTTTGAGAGGACGTACCATGGTTCCATTATCGCTTCAGGAGGATGTGATGATGGAGTTCCACACATCCACTTTAGTGATACATCTAAGAGTGGTGAAGATGTACCAGGATCTCCAAAGACAACACTGGTGGTTAAGAATGAAGAGAGAAATAGCAGAGTTTGTATCTCGGTGCCTCACTTGTCTGCATGTGAAGGCGGAGGATCATGTACCGGCTGGCATGGTTCAGCCTTAAGAGGTCCCCGAGTGGAAGTGGTAAGGGATATCCATGGACTTATTGTAGTAAATCCATGTACGTCTAGAGTTAATGACTCAATTTGGGTGATCATCGATTGACTCACCAAGTCGGCCCACATCCTATTGATTATAGAGAAGGGTTCAGAAGAGATCTTGGGACGCCTCTATGTGCAAGATATTGTGTGGATACATGGACTTCCCCCTACTATTGTCTATGATCGTGATGCACGATTTACTTCCCGACAATGGAAGCGGTTACATGTGGCTTTCAGGATGCTGCTTTGTTTGAGCACTGGCTTCCATCCTTAGACAGATTGCTAGACTAAGTGGACAATTCAGACCCTTGTGGACATTCTGTGAGCTTGCGTCCTCGACTTTGGTTGCAGCTGGGATGCTCTCTTTCCTTTGGTGGAGTTTTCATACCACAATATCTATCACACCACCATTGGGATGACACCTTTGGAGGCATTATATGGGTGACCCTATAGATCACCTTGGTGGTAGACTGACCCATGGGAGTCAGCACTAGTGGGAGTAGAGACGGTATGAGCTACCATAGATAAGATGCAGATCATCAAGGAGTGGATGAAGACTGAAAAAATTAGTCATAAGTCATATCCCAATATGAGATGGAGACAACATTTGTTCGAGGATGGAGACCACATCTTTCTATGGGTTTCAACTCGACATGGTTTGTAGAGATTTGGACGAGGTGGCCTGTCATATCTGAGGTTCATCAGACCTTTCCAGGTACTCAATAGAGTTGGCGAGGTGGCTTACCGCTTAGCTATTCCACCTCAGTTGCACCGGGTGCATGATGTCTGCCACGTATCCCAGCTGAGAAGATACATGTGCGACCCTTATCATGTCATCGACCATGGTGAGCTGGAAATCAACAATGGGGAGACATTTATGCATGTTCTAGTAGAGATTGTATATTGACAAGAGTTGGTCCTTCGTGGACTGTTGATACCTCTGGCGTACATTCGATGGCAGCACAGTAACCTCCAAGTGAGAACATGGGAGTGGGAGGCTCGGATGTGTGCTCAGTACCCCCACTTATTTACCTAGTTTGAGTTGTGTCTTACAGGGACATAGAGCCCTGAAGTGTGGAGAATGTAAAGACCTATAATTTCCATATATATTTTTATTTAATGAATATTTTATGAGTTCATAAAAATTAATGCCGCATGATTCTGAGCCCCAGAGAGCCCAGAATGAATTTATGATCTTTTTTTCAGGTACCTTTAGTAATCATGTGAGTGGGTTTTTCTAACTTTTGAACCGGTACTCGGAATTGAAATCTTAGGACACCGTTGAACTCGCAGTTCTGTTATTAACTTAAGGAGACCTTCCCCTCGACCGCAGTGGGACAAGAGTGAAGGATATATTTTGGGTTTTTTCGTTATGGAATAAAATAAAATAATATTGTGTAACATTTTATTTTTATTTTATTTCGAAACCACCCATGTGGATATTTCACAGTTGGCGACCACATGAATTATAACCTCCCATGAAAGGTTATGGACGTGGGGACCAGTGACCCTGACCTACCATGAGAGGATATGGTGGTGGGGACCACCCGTGGTTTAAAACCACTTGAACTCCATCATAAGTGTGGGGGGAGCCTCTTAAACTTCTCCACATAAATGGTACCACCCCCTTAAATTTATTATCCAATACTATGTAATTAATTAACCAAATTTTACATTGTTACAATAATTAAATTGGGAAAACATATCTTTTTGGATACCTTTCATTTTGGTGGATTTGGGGAGTGGAGAAATATTGAGAGGATTTTACTTCTCCAATAAAGAATGCCATCGTAGAACGTTCTGTGGAAATCAATGAAGTGGACGACGAGCGAGCCTGACATCAAAGCATGGTTTAAGAAGCGACGATCGTTGGAACTCTCTTCACATTCTTAGACTTCCTTCTTACACTAACGTCAATGAACAATCCATGGTAGGGGTTTATTTGTGTATGATTATTTGTGGTAAATTGTAGGGTGGTTATTTGAAATTGTTCTCTCTTTCCATTTTTGATAATTCTTCATAATTCAAGAAGTAATTATAGTCGTTTGATACCTATCTAACGTTGAGAGATAGGGAAAAATAAACATGGCCCATCCTCTTGGAAAACATGGTGGTTAATTGTTTATTGTGATGGAGGAACAACTACAAACCATGGTGGGGCCACCGCCCGTGGCTGAGCCCCTGCCCCACGGTCGTGCCGCCACCCACGGTCGAGCCTCCACAGCCTCGCGGCCGAGCTGCCACCCCACAGCCGAGACGCTACCCTCCATGGCTGAGCCGCCGCCCGTGGCCTCACCGACCCCCCCCCCCCCCCCCCCCGCGGCTGGGCCACCCCAGCCCCGCAGACTTGCTGCCGCCCTGCAGCCGTGCTGCCTCCCGTGGTTGGCCGAATCCCTGCGGCCGAACCGGCATAGCCCCATGGTCGGGCCACCGCCCCGCAGCAGAGATGCCACCCTCCACAGCCGAGTCGATGACCACGGCTGAGCCAAGCCACCCCGCGGCCTCCACCCTCCCATCAGAGCCACCCATGGCTGGGCCGAGCCGACCCATACCCTCGAGGCACCACCGCGGATGTGTCATTGACTTTGGTCAAGTCGACTCGCATCACGAGCGTCCCCCATGGCCCCTCACGACCCTCATGACCTACCGGGCTTGACCCAAAAGGAAAAGCCACCCCATGGGCCAGGATGGACCCTGTGGTCTAGGCCAATCATAATGGGCATGTTTGACCCTGGCCAGGTTGGGCTAGTTGGTCCGGCAGGGTCAGACCAAACCCGGACACACTTTGACAGTTTTACGCTCTTTTGGGCATAACATTTTCATTGGATGTCTGTTTGATGATCCTCCAGCGGCGATCTAAATCTTGGAGCGAGATTGTCAATTTGAGTATACCCCCTAGAGTATTGGATAAATTATGAATACAGTTGGTTTGGATCGAACACGAATCCAACTGGGTCCTCGGGTCTAAAAGGCTAATAACTTACAGACTGAGAATCTGATTGACGCACTGTCTATTCCATTGATACCCCTATGACGTGGTGGTCCTTTGAGATAATTCTTCTTGGGACTTCATGGATGTTGTATTATCGACCAGTGGTTTGGGGAGAAGATCATCATGGAGACAAGCGAGCATAGTGCGGGATCCCAGTAGCTGGCTGTGACGAGAAGACTGACTAGCGATCCTATGTTAGTCAACTTCTAGCATTCCAGTGTGAGTCAGATCCTAAAGATCTTGTCTGTGTGAGCTCCTTGAGATCCTGTGTGGGTCATCTCCTAGAGATCATATGTGGTTCATCTCTTAGTGATCATCTGTGGTTCATCTCCTTGCGATCTTGTGTGGGTCAACTCCTTACGATCCTCTGTGGGTGAACTCCTAGCGATCCAGTGTGGGTCAGCACCTTGCGATCCTATGTGGGTCGGCAACTAGTGATCTTGTGTGGGCCAGTTCCTAGAAATCATGTGCGGGGAAGCTCTTAGAGATCATGTGTGGGTCATCTCTTAGAGATCATGTGTGGGTCATCTCCTAACGATCTTCTGTGGTTCAGATTCTAATGATCCTGTGTGGGACAACTCCTAGCGTTCATGTGTGGGTTAGCTCCTAGCGACCCTATGTGGGTCAACTCCTAGAGATTTTGTGTGGGTCTGAAGCAGAGCCTCATAATGGAGTAAGTTGATTTAGTAGCTATAACTAATCATTTCTACTACCGTGCATATGTTATACATGGAATTAGATGACTTGAAACATGTGTGGTACATTCCTTCATTTTAATACCTTGGTGGTATTCTTCTGTGTGGTGTACCTATGTGGTACATGACTTTGTAGAATAATTGAGCTTTGGGATTTTGGGTTAGACCCTGTGTTTCCTCATGATTGAGATGGTTATACTTGATAACATAAGTATATGTATGGTAATATACCTATGTTGGGTTGAAATTTTGACTTCATGCTTTGAGGTTTATCCTTGGTGAATTTTGTGAGACCTTGGGGGTCTCGAGGACCCTACTAAGTAACATTATACTCAACCCTTCATAGGCTATGCCCATTTCTTGTTATTTTTGGTGAAGATGACAGATATTATTGATTGATATTGAGGGTACCAGGACTGGACGATTCCTAGAGAGGGACCTTATGATGAGTTTGTACATGGAGGAGACTGACGGACGTGGAGTGCTGAGGAGGCGATATATACCTACCCTTCAGGTAGTAACCTCGGAGGATGACCTAGTAGTTATATTTATATTTCTTCATTTGTGTTGTATTTATGTTTTACGTTCAGTTTCCATTTGGGATTGTATTCTGGCCGCTTTTACTTACTCCACTCACTCTAATTACAGTTCAGTTTACTTGAGTTCATATCTTGTTGTGTTCTTAGTAGCATGTGCTTATAGGATATAAAGGCAATGCCTTACCAGTTATAGGGAATTGGCCTTCGGTGCAAGTTGCCTACCCCTGTCATAGGGAAGGCAGGCTTGGGTTAGTCACGGCACGGGCCCCAGGGGATGGGTCGTGACTGGAAATATATAATATAATTTACAAATTAGATTTATGATAACTATTTATTTAATGAAATTTATTTATATACTTCAACTAAATTTTAAAGATATCATTTGATTTTAATTTTTTTCAATTTATGTGAGAAATGATTATGAAATGAATGAATTTTCACATATATTTTGGTGTGTCCATGAATTATCATTCCATTAACATTCCAATCATGTGTGGAAAAGTAACTATTTTTCATGAATTATACAATTTTTTTATGTTTCAAATTCAATTTAAATATTAATATTCATCATTAAAGGAGATGATGTTTACTTTTTGTGTATTTATTTTATATAAAAAAATACAATATATATATATATATGTAATTTTTTTTAAGTAATATTTAATGGAATTATAAATATAATGGATGGATATGCAAAAATAATTAATTTAAAATTTGGAATCATGGGAATCAATGGTGATGATGAGGAACATGGATTAACCCATGACATCAAAGTGTATTTTTTTTGTAAAGTGATACTACTAGTGGACTCATGGATATAATAATATTTTCCAAGGATCATTACATATTATATAAGAATATTCTTATTTTCATGATAATGAATTTACATGTATTTTACGAGTAATATGTTCTGAATGATTTTATGTTTTCAGAGGATAGTTCTGAATGTTATTTATTTTATGAATTTTGAGTCTCCCTAATTTTATTAAACATGGAGAGCTTTATTTCAAATTTTAGTTTATTTGTGTTTCATAATTTAAAAATAACATTTGAAATTTTTTTGATAAATCAAAATATATATTTAAATGGTTAATATATGTTGAAGTAAATTTTTTTAAGTAAAATGATTTTTTAAAATATTTGGAAATTATTTTATACAGTTATATATCTTTAAATCCCTACTTTTATATTTTTTAATGTTATTCATCATATATTATATATTTCATATAAAATAAACATTTTTCTAAAGAGTTTTGAATAAAATTAATTAAAATATTTTAATAGTTATTATGGAAATGACTAATTGAGATATTAATTGCTCGCTCGATATTTTAAAATGATTTTCACAAGATTAGAAGTAGTTACAATGGTTTTTTGTTTCAATTTAATGAGATATTAGGAGTAATGTAAAATAAATATTTAATTTATAAATTGTATAAAATTTGAAACATTATAAGGATATTTTTTCATATCCCCCAAAACCAAGAATATAATTATCATTCGATGTGTAAAAGACTATATATAATTTTATGTTACATTTCTATTAAAAATATACATCATTTCTCTCACATTATCCTGACACTCAAGTATCAAGATGTCGTATTTGGTATTAGAAGGAAGGGTTGGGAAGAATTTAGATATTAGGATATTTTAATTATAGAATAATTTAAGAGAAAGGGATTTTTTGGTCCATGATAATTAAATTAAAGGTCACACATGTGAATATTTATGTTTTAACAACCAATTTTTTCTTTACTAAATGAATAAATATTCATAATTTTCTAATGTATGATAAATGAATTCTGAGGGCCCTATTCCTTTAATGGGGAGAATGCTATCCCTAAACATTAAAGAATAATTTTTTATTTAAATAAATTATGGTAAATATATGGTTTTTAATATAATCAATTAATTTCTATTTTCTTATGAAACAAAAAAAATAAATTAAATATTATATTTTTAATCCATATTTAAAATTAAAAAAAATAAATTATATTTTTTCAATAAATTGTATTATATTATCGTAATAAATATATATTTTAAAAATCACTGTAAAATCATTTTTTTCATAATTTTTAGTTAATTACAGTAATATGTGAATAAGATTAATGATTTTTTTGATAATGTATAAAATACTATTTTTTAAGAAAATTAATAAAAATTGTTGTCACTATACAATTATTACTATGATATTATGTAAAAATAAAAACAAATAAATCTATTCACATAACAATGAAATCAAAATGGTAAATGTGTACATTTGTGGTCATATGTATTAAATATTATTTTTATTGCATAATTTGAATAAAATTAAAAGTGTTCAATAATTATTTAAATAAATAAATATTTTTATATAGAATATCATTTATCAAAAAATATTATTTTGAATTAAAAATATTTATGCCTTACTTAAATCTATAGAAATTTTTTCTTTATTGATTAGTAAAATGAAAAATTCATTTTATATTGATAGCAAACAATGTAATGTATTTAAATAAAAAACAATTAATATTAATAAGTTGTGATAAAATTATAAGAAAGAATAGTTAAGTAATAGGACGAAATTTTTATGCTGTTAAAATAATATATTCTTATAGGATACTATAATTATTTTACATAACTAAATTTAAAAAATATTTAAATTTTTAAAAATAGTCTATCTAGAGAGCCACGTGGGCCAACCCATCTAGCATAATGTAGGGAACAAGCACAATCCATATTGGTGAGCCAGCCTGACCAGCACATGAGTGGCATGTGAAGTGAAGTAATGTTTGATAGCTGTGGGAATAGCTTGGAAACCATTCATAGTGAAACTAAAGGAACAAAAGATGTAACACCCCACCCCTTCCTCATTATCTTTAGAAGGCTATGAGGTGCTACAAAGTCTTACGATCTGTTCCAAATATGCCAAATGATTCCAATAAATGAAGTTGGATCCAAGAATGAATTGGGGAATGATTTTCATTTAAATATACCAACCAACCAAACACTCCATTACTAATGAAACTATATGGTGCACATTAACATAAAAACGCGAACCATATATTACCGAAAATAACCACGTTATTCTATAACCATTTCCAAAAACCAAAACAACCAATCCAAACTATAACAGAGACAGAGTACCAAGTGGAAGGCTAAATAAGAGACCCAATGTAAACCATGACACGCTCCACTTCTCCCCAACAATCTTCAAGCTGCAAGAACCACCAATCCACAAATGCATCACAGAGAACTGCTTGCAAAATAAGAAGCATTACTGTTACATGTGTCTCAGAATAAAACATCTACAAAAGAATTAATGTTACATCAAGGGGTTTTTAATAACACACATTAGTATTTCCCCAAATTACTTCCCTATACATGCCACTAGGTTAATACATTATGAACAATTATATAAAAAAATATATAAATATCAAGTAGTCCAACAATTACAGACACAAAAAACATAACTTTATGAAGAAACCTAACCCAAACCATAAAACCAAAAGGAAATAAGAGATACCATGACATAATCCATTTCACCATTTAACATTAGCAACGAAATTTTAATTTTGTATAACAACAAAAAAAAATGCAAAAAACCATGGTGGAACATCACATCCAAACTCGTTTACTACTTTTAGAAACTAGATGTAATTCTTGACCACTTATCCCTTATGATGGACTTTACATCCACTATCTATGAATTTTTATATTGTGACTCCCCACCCACATCACACTGAATTAACACAAGACATAATAATTGACTAACCAAAAAGCATAAGCACACCAAGGGTAGACATTATGAACACAAACATTTACAACACATGCCAAAACACATCAATAAATTTCCATATTTATTGAAAAGTATCACTAACTATTTTCCATTATAAAAAAATTTTAAATAAATAAAAAAAATTATTGAAATTACTCCTTAATAAAACAATTTTTCTTTAAATCTAACCTTTATCTATTTTAAAATCAATATTTTAAAGTCATAGAGCAAAAGAATATTTTTCTACAATGCCCCATTTTAATCCAAATTCAAAAATCATCACAAAATGGTTTCCAAAAATATTCACACATCATATTGACAATCAATTTCATGAAAAAATATTAATTTAAAACAAGGACTCATGTACTAGCAATGTGGTGTCGAGAAAGAGTCCACTTATCTTACGGTTCTATTAAAATCGACCCACAAGTAACCGCACCACAAATCGGGGAAAATGATCCCTCAAAACTATTCTAGATCTCCTTATCGATCATCAAAAGACATAATATTATCACATAAGGAAAAAAATACCTAGATATATATGATACATATGTCGATCTAAAAAAACCAAGAATAGGAAGACATCAGATCTTGGGGAAACCACAAAGAAACCAAAAGAAAATACATACACGGGATGAACTGCATTCAAGACACCATAAAACCCATTCAAGTCTCTTCCAATTTTTCTGGGAGATCACCCCTAACCCTTGAGAAGAAGAAATGCTATGTAGGGTTCGTATGAGAGAAGAAATATGTGATTTAGGAAAAATATCGAATATCCCCATTTTAAAATAAAAGCATTTTTAATGGGAACAATGGTTAGCTCGCACAGTTTGACAAACCTTGCACTAACCATGTGGATTCTAGTATCCTAACAGTGTCATATCGCATGTATACTTGAGATTATCTCACAATTTATCCTATATGTGCTCAAACCATTCGGCCTTAATAGGGCCTCCAATCTTTTCCAAAGACTTCCCAAAATCGCCCAAACTCTCCAAAACAATTCTGAACCATTTTGTATACATAAGTCGGTTACAAGAAAGTTCACATAACTTGAACTGGGATTTCTACATTCACCCCAAAATTGTAAATTCCTTCCTCTGAAGGTATAGAACCACTGGTTTGTAAAAAAAGATCTATTCCTACACCATTTATTTCTCCAACTCCCAAATCTCTTCCGAAATCTGACGATGTTTTCATTAGACCCGAACTAAATAACTTATTTTACCATGAAATACATTCTATTTCCTATCCAAAATATGCACTGGCACGTGAACCAAAGAAGAATTCAGATCTAACTCAACAAGATCCCTTCGATTAACATGGTCCTAATGTGGATGATCGTTTTTGAACATCGAGATATAAAACACATTCTACACCATACTAATCAGTGGTTTGAAAGAAAATTGATAAGACACATATCCAATTCCCTCATATATCTCAAAATGACCCAATATTCCTCAGATATAACATACTATGATTTCCAAACTGACAATGTCCGAACCTAGGTGATATTATCAGAAACACATGATCACTCCCCTCGAATGAAAAAAATCATCAATGATGTTCAAAAAACTATTTCCCACAACATTTAACCATATCCATCCTCTTTCTGATCAAATTTTTCTTATCTATAGTCTCTTGGACAATTCATGGCCCAATAATCAAAGACCCTAACATTTCAAACCAATATATTGGAGAATGACTTGGATTCCAATACAATTCCTCAAATGAGGCCATTTTTATTGAAGCCCTATAACTGTTATTATTGAATAAATCAAACATAAATATGTTCTCCTCCAATGAACCAGAAAATCCATCACAAATTCCATTAGAATATCCTCCATTGTTTCTATCATCCTCTCAGAATGGACATCATTTTGAGGATGATATGCCATACTCATTGTCAACAGTGTCCCAAGGGATTTCTTCAAGGATTTCCAAAAACAAGATGTGAACATAGGTTCTCTATGTAATACAATCAAAACTAGAACACCATGCCTCTTTAAAACTTCATGGATTTTGATTTTTATATATACTCTACAATATGATATTCACCAATCAGGATGAAATTGGCCAAAATTGTGAGACTATCCATAGTCACCCAGATGGAATCATGTTTTTGGACCATTCTTGGGAGCCCTATCACAAAATCAATCACTATTAGTTTCCACATCTACTATATAATTGGAAAAGATTACAAAATTCCTGCTAGTCATTGATGATCTTCCATGACTTTTTGACAAGTCAAATTTCATGAAAAAAACTCATTCAAATATCTTTTCATACATACCCACAAAAATATTTCTTTCAATGCCTTATATATCTTCTCAATTACTGGATGGACAACCCACCAAGAATGATGATAAATTCTAAGAATTATCTCTTAACATGATACTGGTTCCAACCCCTGATTTTGAAAACACATAACTGAATTCACATTCAGTTCATATCCCTCAATGGTCTCCTAACCAATTAGCTTCAACCTCATTTCCATAAACTTAGAAATAGATTCATGAACCTCTTTAACCTAACCAATCATCATAGGTACCAACATAGTTTGAAAGAATACTTCTCTGTCACCCTGGTCCTCACATTCCAACCGCATTTGGGCTATGACCGACATCAATTTCCACTGATCTAATTCCTGTTTCACCACCCGAGAATATGATTTTCTACACAATGTATCCTATATCGAATTTCCATTACCCGGTGTGTGCATTAATTCAAAATCAATCATCTTCAGATATTCGATCCATCTCATTATTTCAAAATTCAAATCTATTTGTTGGAATATTTGTTTTAATCTATTTTGATCAGTAAAATCCAAAAATTTCTCACCAAAGTGAAAATAAATCCATATATTCAAAACATAAATCACTACTAACTATTAAAAATCTTATATTGGGTAGTTTTTCTCAAGCAACCTTAACTACAATTAGCCATATGTACCATATAATTCCCCTATATGAGAAGACATCCCAACCATGATCCTAATGTTTCAAAATATTCAATTTAGCCTTTCTATAGTTCATGAAAATTCAGTATTGGTATAGATGTAAGGTGACCCTTTAGCACATCCAAACATTTCTGGCACTACACATCCCAGTGAAATGGAACTTCTTTCATTTTCAAAGATTTCATTGGTGAGGCCAATCATGATAAATCACTAACAAAACATCAATAATTGCAAGCTAACTGAGGAATCCTATATCTCGAAAATGTTCTTTGGTGGTTTAAATGGGAAAATATCCTCTATCATTTCTAGATCAACTGAAACACCCTTCTCTAATATAACATGTACTAGGATATAAACCATATTTATCCAAAAGTCACACTTTTATAGTTTGGCATACAAACGATCATCGCTCCAGGTCCCCAACACTATTGGAAAGTGTTTCTCATGACCCACTATTTTTCATGAATACACAATTATATCATTACTAATTACCTCCACAAAAGAATATAGATATCTATAAAATATATAATTCAATAATTCCATGAACATTGCTAGTGAATTCGTGAGAGCAAAGAGCATAACCACATTCCTGTAATGTCTATATCTACTTCTCAAAGCTGTTTTTAGAATATCCTTCTTCCTCACCCACAATTGACGAAATCCTTACCTCATGTTAATCAAAGAGAACCTTTGAGCTTTACGTAGCTTGTCCAATGAATCCCTAATATTAGGAAATAGATATCAGTTCATTATCATAACCTGATGTAGTCTATTATAATCAACACAAATCCACAGAGATTCATACACCTTTTTAACAAATAAATAGGCACTAACCATTGAGACATGATAGGATGGATGAACACTTTGTTCTCTAACTCCTCCCACAACACTGTTAATTATTAAAATTTCTCTTCTTCTATTTCTTATGTTAAAAGTGAGATAAGACTGGTACCTATAAGAAGATCAATCATAAACTGTACCTATATCACTGGTGGAAACCTATAATTCTTTAGGATAGAAATCCATGAAATGATCAGTAACCTCTGGAAAAACTCACTGCTCAAATTCTTCCACTAATGAAACTGAAAATTGCACTAACTGATACGATATCATGGAATCAACTTGTGCTAACAAATCTGTTGGACCAAAATATTCATTCATCTCCCATCTAATGATATTTTATACACCATCCTCCATTGTAATATTAACTGCTCATTCATATAAAAAAATGTTGGATTTAAAAATCTCCAACTAATACATTATCTGGATTATATCATAAGCTTCTATCTCAAGCATTGGGAAACCCAAAATGAATACAATTCCTTCCACAACTAAGCAACATTCTCTACAAAGGAGGGTTCGAAACTCTCCGTGACCTTGAGGATTTTGATATTTTAAAAATGAAGCCTTCATTTCCATGATTAGACCTAGAAAACTAATAACACAAGAAAAAATAATGGAGTATGAACCCTCCATATCGTACAATTCTTGGATCAATGTGGAATTAAAAAGAACCATAACTCAAACAATGGATGGCCCCAACAGATCATCCATCACAACCTATTCATCTTCCAACATTTTATTTCTTTCCACACTCTTATCCTTATTACCCTAATGAGGTGTCATGTTATTTTCCGATTCATCAGGACTAACTCAGCTCTGGTGAAGAGGAGTATGTTGCTTCCCCCGTCCCATCGAGGCATATGATCCCTACATCCCCTGATGAGTGTCACAAATACCCATTATCAAAGCTTTATGACAACACCACAAAAGAATCTCATCTATTCACAGTGATGACATGATTGAGGTTGTTCCATTTAATCCTACTGGATGTGTCCCATAGAGCCAAAATGTAACCATCTCAGATTTATTCAAGGTTTATAAGGATGATTCCCCCATCCTGTCATTAGATTCTCCATCATACTCCCCCGAGAAAAAAGCATCCCACTACCGCTTTCTCCTAGAATTTGAGTTCCAACTATTCCCCATGGGTACCAACATACTTCCCCTACATGTAACCCCCAAAAGATTCAGCACAACCACCATAACAATATTCACTATTTCTATGTAATTATTTATACACATCACTGGTATCTTGACATGAATTTAGTGATTCATACCAGGATAAAAATTTCATTCCTTCAACGATGTGCTACCTGCTTCCTTGGGGGAAACCACGCCAATTTCATAATCGTAACTTCATAATCCGTTACTGAAAATTTGTCCTACTTTAAACAGAAGAAATTCATCATGTGCTATATTCTGAATATATGAGGGTAGAATTGTTAGTTAAATAGATCCTTAAAACCCTCAAATGCCACACCACGGTCTGTCCCTGCTTGGACCGCCATCTCCAACCACTAATAGAAAATATATTCCAACATGTATGTGGCTAACTTCACATTCATATTTACCAGTGTTTCTAAGAAGTCAAATATACAATTCAATATTTCTAGGCATGCTTCATCCCTTTATGGCCCTAAATCACCCCTAAAAATGGGTGGATTCGACATTTAAAACTTAACTTCCTCATACAAATTCTTTGGTTCGTCCACTTTATTCCCACCTTCCATAGATTTGAAAGAATACACTATACTATGCACTAGCTTTTGGTTCACCTGAGTCATATGTGTAGAAACATTTTTAGCAGAGTCCTCCTGTTGGTCTCTATAATGCCAACCCAATTCCATTTATATCAATACAAAAATACCTATACGTCCCACACCCGTAGAAGGAAAATTTTTATGACTCAAATTCAATTACATGAAAACTATCACAACTAGTATTCCCACAAGTTCACATTTACCTTGTTGAATTATTCTGAAAAAATCTATAATATTTTGAAAATAGACCCAATATCAATTTACCACAACCATTCACATTTCGAATCAACACATTTGAATTAATCCCCATATTTTCCACACAACAATAAACTCGTACTATAAAATAACAAATTATACCAAATAAAATATGCATCCAATAGGGAAGAAATTTCTACCATGCAAGTCATGCTAATCTCATTGGATACACCCTTGATAATGAGATATCCAATGTCTATAAGTTTCTCCCAAACACTTATGTACCCAACTGCCTGGTAACATGAAGTTGAACATAAAAGATTTAGATGTTCTCTCTTGTGTAATACCTTCCATGTGGATATAATCCTCTACCTTGATACAATTTCAATTCAATTAATTTACCATTAATGTAGGTCAAAACCAATACTAAAAATTATCACCAATGGACCGAAAAAACTGATACCACTTATAATGCCCCGCCCCTTCCTCATTGGCATGAGAAGGCGGTGATGTGTTACAAGGCCTTAAGACACATTCCCAAATCCCAAGGGCTAGAAATAAATGTTTAGAGCTCTATGAATGAATCAAGGAATAGTTTTCCCATGAAATAAACCAACCAACCAAACAATCCATTACTAACAAAACTACATGATTCATGTTAACATATAATCTCAAACCATATATTACAAAAAGTCAACCAAGCTATTTTATAACCATTTTTAGAAATATAAAGAACCAAACCATCCTAAAATGAAGCCACAGTTTTATGAGGTAGGTTAAAAACGAGGCCCAACATAAACCAATACATGTTTCACTCCACCATAACAAGAACCATTAACCAATAATTACCAAACCGCTTGTAAATAACGATGAACCACTAGAAAAAGGAGATTCATTACACATAATTGTTTCTCGGAATATAACTTATTCAAAAGCACCAAAGTGTAAAAGTTGGGTTGAGTAATAATACATAGTAGTATTTCCTCAAATTACATACCTACGCAAACCACTATGATAAAACAATTAACCAAATTGTATAAAAAATTATATAAACAACAAGTAGTTCAACAAATACCAATAAGATAAACACATCCATACCAAGACACCTTACACAAACCATGAAACCGAAATGATATCCATGAAACCATTACATAATCTATTTCACCATTTCAAATTAGCACAACAATTTTATTATTTCATAATAACAAACAACAATGCAAACAACATTGGTGGACCTTCCTGTCCAAACCCATTTACAACATCTCCAAACTAGATGTACTTCTCGACCAATAATCCACAATGGTGGCCCTTACATCCAATATCCATCACCTTTTAATCTTACACTTCTCTCCCACATCACAATGAATAAAAAACAAGGCATAATACATGACCAACCAACAAACATAACCAAACCAAGGTCACACATTATACACAAAACCACTTCCATCACATGCCAAAACACATCTATAAATATCCCTATTTATTGAAAACGCTCTTTATCCATTTTAAATTTCTATTTACATTTTAATGAAGCAAAATATTTGTTGACATTTATCTTTTATAAACCATTTTACATAATTATAACAATTATCATTTTTAAAATCAACATTTTAAAATCACACAACTATAACACTTTTCCAATAATGTCCCATTTTATCAAAATTACCCAAATCATCCCCAAATGGGTCTCCACCAATATTCACACATCATATTCATAATTAATTTCAATAGAAATAAATCAATTTCAAACAAGGCCTCATGTTATTGCAATATTGATTCGAGTTAGAAGCCACCAGACATATTCTTCTATCGAAATCAACCCATATGCTACATGACCATAAATTTGGGAACACACACCACAAAACCACTCTAGATATCCTCCCCTATCATAAATACCCTTAATATCATCACATAAGGAATCATAAACCCAATATCTATATGAAATGTGTAACGCCCCGACCCCGGTTACCCAGAGTCGGTGCATTATTGCGTAACATTGGCAGGATCACAGACGATCCAGTCTCAAATGACCGATTAGTTTAGTATCCTTGGAAATACCAGATACATTCATAAATGTTACATTACATCATAAAGTGAAAAACTACAATAACATAGTCTCCATTTTCCATACTCATATCCATTTTAGACTATCCCTTCAGGTCATTCCTAACATACTTCTTCACATCCTGGAAAAATTAAAACATTGAATGGGGTGAGCTCAGATTCTCAGTAAGGATAACAATATAGATGAAGGTTTCATAAATAAACAAAAAAAATTAAGGAAATGTATAACAAAACAAAATCCTTTTAAACATGAACTTAAACATAATATGGCCAAATTAAAATAAAATAATTCCGTTTACTTATTCACATTGATATTATATTGGTCGAATAATCACATCCAATATCAATAACCACTTTCATAATGATGGAATGCATAATTCCAGAATATCATAACCACGTAGCCGAGGCCTCTTGCTAAGACTAAAAATAAGATTTTGTCATGGCCTCATGACAAGACACTAGTTTGTCTCATGAGTCATGCCGATGCATCGAGGAGCTATAGCGGGCTTCACCTGTCACTTGTTAAGTCCAATGCATTCCTTATATGAAAAGGATTAAAATTATCATAAACCATAACATAATCGTATCACATAAAACATGCATAAAAAATATACAATTTCCACATTTCAATCACAATATATCAAAACAACACATTGATGTAATAAAAACACTTTCAAAACCATTTTTAATACAAAATAAAAGAATAGAAAAATAAGGTATTTATTTTTCATTTAAAAAAACTATGGCTTTTAGAGGAAGCCGAAACTCATGTAATGGTCATGGCAGCGGAGAAGTCATTGTCGCCGCATACGTAAGACAAAACATTCCTTTTGTCGTTTAGTGAATATTCTTCGTATAAAAATATACCTTTTTAATAAACATAAATGTCAAAGGGGTTTATACACCGCATAAAAGTAAGTTGTGTATAAAACAAAGTATGCCTCAATGAAAGGAGATTGAGATGAATTCCCTTACAAAGATAATTTTTTTTAAAATAAAATTGATCTATTAGGTGTATTCACTATAAATACACACAAAGAAAATACAAATACAAGACATGACAAAATAATATCATGACATAATTTGAAAGTAGGAGATTAACCCCAAGAATGGAAATTGGGTTAAGAAGTTCCCTTACCTCGTGTCCGACTTGACTCGATCATTATTTAATCTCCTGAATAATAAACTAGAGTTAATTTCTAGTTTATTAAGAACCTTTTTCATGTTCATTAATCCTTTTATATCACTTATTACCATGTTATGAACATTTTGTAATTATTTATGTTAATAACGGTCATTTTGTCGATCTTTGGTAGTTGAGTCAAAAATAAACTTCTTATAATTACAAGTTGTTCATGTGGTGAAATATCCATTATATCCTGAATTATATTAATGATTTAGATATCATATATTTCATATATATCCATTATATACATTCATTCATAATATTATGTGACATTTTGAGGTAAGAAATGAAATGCACCATTCATGGAGACGGTAATCCATACGTACGCATGAACGCCACTTTCATTTCTATTTCATATTTAATGGAAAGAAATCATAATTATATAAAGGTATACTATAATTTCAGTATAATATAATGTATAATACCATTTACTCCATCATTTATGCATCCCACATATGGCATTAATAATTCAAATCACTTTGAGGGGGAGGTAGTCCGCACTTCCTAAAATGAAAATATCGTGTTTACCCATAATGGAAACCATAAAGGTATGAAATAAATGAAAAATACAGATGCTTAAGTAAACAATAAACATATTAAGGATCATATATAAATAAAGTGACATCTTAATGGGCACCTTTGAAGGTGTTATATGTGAGGCAGAAATTCTCCATCCACAGAAACAGTATGTTCTTTAACCATTAGATGTGGGCGTGTGTAAGTGTAGCTCGAATCATTCTTATAACAACATCCTAGTATATTTATGATACTGGTGTTGTTAAAAAAGAAATAAATAACAAGAGTTTAGGGGGTTGGAGAAGAAAAATAAAACAAACTAGCATACGGGAAGACATTACCTTAAAATTGGGTAACTCTTTTTTGATTTGATCCAAAGGCTTCCTTGGGAAAGATTCTGCCCAAATTGAGGCTTCTAGGAGTAAGAGAGGAAAGATGAAAGAGTATTTGGGCAGAGGTTGGCCGAGCCAAAAGGCTATGAAGATGTGAGTAATGTGGAAGTGGTGGGGGCCTTTTATAAGAGGAGAGGAGGGGCACTCTTGGAAAGATTGAAATGTTACTTTATTATGAAATGATTTTATATTATCATTTCATTTTTATTTAAATCGCTAATTAACGAGGTAATCACTACATAATCATTGTTTCATAGAAATTTTAATTTATTTAATGTCTAAAAATTATAAAAAAATTATCATGATGTAGGAAATTTTTTTAGATTTTTAAGGAATATTTATAGTCAAAAATATGACTTGTATATCGCCATTTAAAAAAAATTAAGTAAAAGAACTCATGTTTGTGACATTTTTATTTTAACATTAAATAAAAAGTTTTTAATGTCATTTTCCTACCAAAGTGGCTCCATGGGGTCCCCAAAGTTGACCCATGGATTGTCTTGGTCGGGCATGTCTCATAAAATATGGGTAGGACAAGTGTAAAGGTCATTTCATATTTTTATAACATTATCTTTATCTTAAATAACACTAATTACCTTTAATCGCGATTAATTAAACTTAAAAGTTTCTATTCACCAAAAAATTATTTTAATCTTATTGAACCAATTTTTACTTCCTAATGACAACCATGCATGTCGAATTATTTAAAATCAAATCACAGAAGTGGTAATATTTAATTTAAACGAAAAATCTGTTTTTTTAACTACCACTTAGTGGTTTCAATATTCATAAAAAATTTATGTTTTTGAGAACAATGAAAAAATTTCACCCTAAGCTATAATTTATATTCCTAATTCAAGAATGATGTCTATTTTACAAAATTCCAAACATATAAGTTGCATTAATTAATTTTATAATTAATTCCCGCTGTCACAACAAATAGCGTGTTTTAAGAAAGAATATCAATCAAAAGATTGACAATTGTTTATGTCCAATTTCAAAGTGAAATTAATTATAATGAACACCATTTGATAAAATGGTAAAAATATATTCTAATTATAATTTTAAAACAATCAATAGTATAATTTATCACCATAAATTATTTTGATTAAAAATGATGTTTTTAAGTATTTTTCACTATTCATAAAAAATTGGATGTTCTCCGAAAATTACAAAAAATTAAACATAGGATAATTTCGATATTCCGAATACAAAAATGAATTCCATTTGGGAAGATAAAATTTATAAAATTTCGAAAAGTACGTATTACTATTCATAACCGCTATTTTTATTGGTTGTGGTGTGTGTTAGAACTCGAAGATGCGTACAACAAACACTACTGTATTATTCAAAGAGAAGTGTAATGTGGAAGCTTAGGGTGTTACATTCTCCCCTCCTTCAAATAATTTCGTCCCCGTAATTTCATATAATATCACTGTATAAAAAGACTCGGGTGATTCTTCATCATAAGTTCCTCGGGTTCCCACGTTGCCTCCTCCATCTTATGGTTTCTCCATAGAACTTTTACCATATGAGTCATTCATTTTCTCAGAACTTGTTCTATTGTATCAAGAATCCTCACGGGCTCCTCGCAATAAGACAGATCAGCTTCTGGTTTAATTCCTCATAGGTGAGTACATGCGTTGGGTCATGCATGTATTTCTTCAACAGTGATACATGGAATACATCATGATCTTTGGAGAGACTTGGCGGCATTGCAAAACCGTAAGCTACAGCCTCAATTCATTCTAGAATTTCTAAGGGTCCGATGTACCTTGGACTTAATTTACCCTTCTTACCGAAACATTTGACTCCCTTCCATGGAGATACCTTCAAGAAAACATGATCTCCTACCTGAAATTCCAAATCCTTCCTTCGGTTGTCGGCATATCTCTTCTGCCGACTTTTAGCTGCATTGATGTGGTTTTGGATTAATTTCACCTTTTCCATCGTTTCCTCCACCATGTCTGGGCCTACAAGTTTTCTTTCACCAACGTCATCCCAACAGGTTGGTGTGCGACATCTCTTTCCGTATAATGCTTCATATGGTGCCATATGAATACTTGAATGGAATCTATTGTTATAGGAAAATTCTACCAGAGGTAAATATTGATCCCACATTCCTTTAAAGTCATGTGAGCATGATCTCAACATGTCTTCTAAGGTTTGAATATTTCTTTTTGATTGTCCATCTGTTTGAGGGTGGTAAGCAGTGCTCAAACAAAGTTCATTATCCAAGGCCTTCTGAAGACTTTTCGAGAATCATTATGTAATATGAGGATCACGATCCGACACAATTGACAGGGTTACTCCCTGAAGTCTCACAACTTCATTAATATAAAGTCTTGCTATACGTTCAGGTGGTAGATTTTTCTTTTATAGAAAGAAAATGTGCCGACTTTGTGAGACGATCATCAATGACCCATATTGCGTCATTCCTTCTAGGAGTCTTTGGTAGTCCCATGACAAAATCCATCATAATATTATCCCATTTCCACTCAGGTATGGGAAGAGTTTTCAATACTTCACGGGGCAGTTGCCTTCTAGCTTTCACTTGTTGAAAAACCATACATCTTGACACAAAATCAGCAATCTCCCGCTTCATGTTGTCCCACCAAAATTGTCCTTTTAAATCTCTATACATTTTTCTTATCCTAGGGTGTATAGAGAAATTTTAACTCTAACAATCATTCGACAATTCCCTCTTTAAATCAGGTATATTGGGAACACAAAGTCTCCTCCCAAATTTCAAAATTCCATCTTCATACACAAAGTCACTCAATCGCCCATCATTCAAAGCTTTAATCTTTTCTTTTCAAATCTTCATCACTGGCCTGAGAACACTTTATCCTTTCTAGTAATGATGGTTGGGCAACCATTTCAAATATTTTTTGATGTTTCACCCTCCATGGTGATTCCCATGCCCATATTTACTAGATCCATGAAAATAGGATCCCTTTCCACTCTCATCATGTTCAAAACTCCATGATATTTTCTACTCAAAGCATCTGCAACCTTATTTTCCTTCCTTGGGTGGTAGTGTATCGTGCATTCATAATCCTTGAGTAGTTCATCCCATCGCCGATGCCTCATGTTGAGTTATTTTTGTGAGAGAATATATTTCAAACTCTTGTGATCGGTATATATCTGACATTTTTCACCATAGAGATAATGTCTCCATATCTTTAAGGAAAAGATTACAGAAGCTAACTCGAGATCATGAGTAGGATAGTTCTGCTCATGAATTTTCAGCTTTCATGATGCGTAGGCAATAACCCTATCATTCTGCATAAGGCCACAACCATGTCAATTCACTGATGCATCACTATAAATAAAGAACCCATCATTCCCTGGCGGTAGAGTCAATATAGGAGCATTGACTAATCATATCTTCAGTTCTTCAAAAAATTATTCACACTCATTTGTCCAGACAAATTTAACCCCTTTACGTGTGAGCTTTGTTAATGGGTTAGACAATCGGGCAAAATTCTGGACAAAACTTCGATAATAACCTGCCAAACCAATAAAGCTGTGTACCTCAATTATAGTCGTCGGTGCTGGCCATTCATGGATTGCCTTGGTCTTAGAATGATCAACATAAATTCCATCCTTAGAGACAATATAGCCAAGAAAAGAAATATCTTGAATCCAGAATTCACACTTGCTAAACTTCCCATATAATTCATTCCTTCTAAGAGTATTCAAGATAATGCGCAAGTGATTTTCATGATCTTCATAGCTTTTGGAGCACACCAAGATATCATCAATAAATACCAACACAAATTCATCAAGATATTCCTTGAAAACACTATTAATTAGATCCATGAATAAAGAGTGTGCATTAGTCAATCCAAAAGGAATTACTGTAAACTCGTAATGCTCGTACCTTGTTCGAAATGATGTCATCGGAATTTCTTCCTTCTTCACACAGAACTGATGGTATCCAAATCGAAATTCAATATTTGAAAAGTATTGAGCTCCATGCAATTGGTCGAATAAATCATCAATGAGAGGTAGGGGATACTTGTTCTTTATTGTTATTGGATTGATCTCTTTGTAGTCAACGCACAACCTCATATATCCATCTTTCTTCTTAACAAAAAGGACAGGGGCTCCCCATGGAGAAACACTAGGGAGAATAAATCCTTTATTACTCAATTCCTCTAGTTGTTTCTTAATTTCAACTAATTCCATGGTGTCCATTCTATAAGGGGTCATCGATATGGGCCTTCATCCAGGAATTAAATCAATGGAAAACACAACTTCTCGTTCTGGGGGATGTCCAGGTAAATCTTCCGGAAACACATCTACATATTCTTTCACAAAAGGTAAATCCTCTATTTGAACATTCCTTTATTCTTCATTAGTCATTTCATTATCTTACTCCCCACTAATTGAATTTAGATGGGCTACTGGGGGTGGATCTAAATAATAATTAAGTGGTGACGATTCTGCTCTAAAAATAAGGTGTTCCTTATCATCATCATCAAAAATCGTAACCTCATTCTTCTTACAATAAATATTTTAATCATAGTCCGAAAGCCAAACCATACCGAGGATTATATCAAACTCAATCATAGGCATGACAATGAGATCAGTGGATAAAGAACAGTTTTGTGCTCTAATGGGGAATGAATCACAAAACTTTGTTGCAATAATATTTCCATTAGGAGTTTTGACTGACAATTCTCTTGCTAAATTAAATTGGAAATATCTAATTTTATTAGCAAACTAGGAAGATATGAAACAATGAGACAATCCAGAATCAAATAATTCATTTTCTAAACTCGAGGAAACCATTAAATTACCTTCAACCACATCTTTCGGAGTTTCAAACTCAGTAGTAGTGATAACATAAGCTTGGCCTTGATCCCTTGGCCTCTTATGAGGTAACCTCCCCTAACGCTTAGGAAATTCATTTGAAAAATGTCCCATATCTCTACAATTATTGCATTCCACATTAACAACAACTTTATTTCCCTTGCAATAATGAGCTTGGGGGACTTTTTCAACACACTTGTAACAGAATCCAATTCCCTTCAAGCAAGTACAAGGGTGTTTTTTCCAACATTTACTGCAAAACTGATATTCAACATTTCCCTTCTTCCCCTTATTTCCATTTCCAGATTGATCAGAAGATCTCTTCTTTTATATCTTTGCTTTAAAGTCATAAGACTTAGAGAATTCATTTTCCATCTTTATAGCACATGAGACAATATCTTCATACGATGAGAAGGTTTTTCAGACTAATGTTCGATGGAGAAATGGTTTTAACCCATCAAAGAAATGATCAATATTACTTCTTGGGTTACTTATATAATCTACAGCATGCCTCGCAAACCTTGTAAAGTTAGCCTCATACTTTGTGACATTCTCATCCTCCTTCTGCCTCAGACTCAGAAATTGCCTTTCCATATCTTCTCGATGGTCAGGTGGAAAGTATTTTTCTATGAAAATTTCCTTAAAATCCATCCATTCCATACTTGTAAAACACTTAACATAAATTAAACTATTTATGGATATAATCCATAATCATAAAAAGAAATTTTTTCTTTGAGGTAGTATATACTCATACACCCTTCATAATGGTTTGTAATGAAAATGAGAATTATCCTAAGCATATCCCCTGGGAGTGTCGTAACCAAGAGGGCAGCAAGGCCTGATGTCGTGCACCAGTTATCATTCGAGTCTAGCTCAAAGCGGGGTTTTCGTGTTTTACACCTAGGAACATATGTTTCAGAGCCGCCTCTACCTGCTCATATCCAGACAGGGATGTATTGCTCGGAAAACTCACAAAATCTCTATAATACCAAAATTTTCGGAATTTCTTCTATACTAATCCTCAAAGTCTATCTTCGGGCTATGTGCTCTAATCAGAGTTTATATAAATCTAGCTTCCAAGGTTAGTAAAAAATTTCCTCTGATACAAACTTTAACGCCCCGACCCCAGTTACCCAGAGTCAGTGCATTATTGCGTAACATTGGTATGATCACAAAAGATCAAGTCTCGAAAGACAAGTTAGTTTAGTAGCCTTGTAAATACCAGATACATTCATAAATGTTACATTACATCATAAAGTGAAAAACTACAATAACGTAGTCTCCATTTTCCACACTCATATCCATTTCATACTATCCCTGCAGGTCATTCCTAAAATACTTCTTCACATCTTGGAAAAATTAAATCATTGAAAGGGGTGAGCTCAGATGATCAGTAAGGATAACAATATAGCGGAAGCTTTCATAAATAAACATAAACATTTAAGTCAATGTATAACAAAACAAAATCCTTTTAAACATGAACTTCAACATAATATAGCCAAATTAAAATTAAATAATGCCATTTATTTATTACCATGGATATTCTACTGGTCGAATAATCATATGCAATATCAATGACCACTTTCATAATGATGGAATGCATAATGCCAGACTGTCATAACCAGGTATCCAAGGCCTCGTGCCAAGACTACAAATAAGATTTTGTCAAGGCCTCGTGTCGGGACACTAGTTTGTCTCATGATACCTGCCGATGCAGGGAGGAGATATAGCAGGCTCCCCTCATCACTTATAACGTCCAATTCATTCCTTATATGAAAAGGTTTAAAATTATCATAAACCATAACACAATCATATAACATAAAACATGCATAAAAACAGAAAATTTCCACATTTCAATCACAAGATATCAATACAACACATTTATATACTAATAACACTTTCAAAACCATTTTTAATACCAAAATAAAAGAATAGTAAAACCTGATATTTATTTTTCATTTAAAAAACAATGGCTTGTAGAGGAAGCCGAAACTCAAATAATGGTCACGACGGCGGAAAAGTAATTATCGCCGCATACGTAAGACAAATCATTCCTTTTGTTGTTTAGTGAAAATGATTCGTATAAAAATATACCTTTTGAATAAACATAAAAGTCAAGGGGGTTTATACATCGCATAAAAGTAAGTTGTGTATAAAACAATGTATGCCTCAATGAAAGGTGATTGAGACGAAGTCCCTTACAAAGATCATTTTTTTTTAAAATAAAATAGATCTACTAGGTGTATTAATTATAATTAAAAATAAAGAAAGTACAAATACAAGATAGGACAAAATAATATCATGACAAAATTTGAAAGTAGGATATTAACCCAAAGAATAGAAATTGTGTTAAGAAGTTCCCTTACCTTGTGTCCGACTTGACTCTATCGTTCATTAATCTCCTGAATGATATACTAGAGTTAATTTCTATTTGCTTAATAACCTTTTTCATGTTCATTAATCCTTTTATATCACTTATTACCATGTTATGAACATTATGTAATTATTTATGTTAATAACGGTCATTTTGTTGATCTTTGGTACTTGAGTCAAAAATAAACTTCTTATAATTACAAGTTTTTCATGTGGTGAAATATCCATTATATCCTGAATTGTATTCATGATTTAGATATCATATATATCATATATATCCAGTATATACATTCATTCATAATATTACGTGACATTTTGAGGTAAGAAATGAAATGCACCGTTCGTGGAGACGGTAAGTCGTACGTACGCATGAACGCTACATTCATTTATATTTCATATTTAAAGGAATGAAATCATAATTATATAAATTTATATTATAATTAAAGTATAATATAATGTATAATACCATTTAATCTACCCTTTATACATCCCACATATGGCATTAACGATTTAAATCACTTTGAGGGGGCGGTAGTCCGCACTTCCTAAAATGAAAATATCGTGTTTACCCATAATGGAAACCATAAAGGTATGCAATAAATGAAAAATAAAGAATCTTAAGTAAAACATAAACATATTATATATCATATATCAATATAGTTACATCTTAATGGCCACCTTTGAAGTTGTTATATGAGTGTTGAACAATCATCATTTCGTGAGGCAGAAATTCGCCATCCACAAAAACAGTATGTTCTTTAACCATTAGATGTAGGTGTGTGTAAGTGTATCTCAAATAATTCTTATAACAACAGATTTTTATATTTATGATAATGGTGTTCTTACAAAAGAAATTAATATCAAAATTTTAGGGGGTTGGAGAAGCAAAATAAACAAAATAGCATAAGAAAAGACATTACCTTAAAATCGGGTAACTCTTTTTTGATTTGAGACAAAGGCTTCCTTGGGAAGAATTATGCCAAATTTGAGGCTTCTAAGAGTAAGGGATGGAATATTAGAGAGTATTTGGGCAGAGTTTTTCCAAGCCAAAAGGTTTTTATTGTGTGAGTAAGGTGGTGGTGGTGGGGGGCTTTTATAAGAGTAGAGAAGGGGCACTCTTGGAAAGATTGAAATGTTACTTCATTATGAAATGATTTTAAGATTATAAAGGTTCCACAATGATATATGTCGAGGATAAGGTGATAAGGGTTCGAAATATACTCATCGAATAGGGTTTTGACAAGTGTATGCATTAGATTTTACATTTTCTTTTAATTTTATTTAAATCGTTAATTAATGAGGTAATCGCTACATCATCATGGTGTCATAAAAATTTTAATTTATTTATGTATAAAAATAATAAAAAAAGTATCATGATGTAGGATATATTTTTAGAATTATAATGAATATTTATAGTCAAAAATATGACTTGTATATCCCCATTTAAAAATTGTTCTGGTAAAAGAACTCATGTTTGTGACATTATTATTTTAACATTAAATAAAAAGTTTTCAATGTCATTTTCCTACCAGTGTGGCTCCATGGGGTACCAAAAGATGACCCATGGATTGTCTTGGTCGGCCATGACTCATACAATAGGGTTAGGACAAGTGTAAAGGTCATTTCATATTATTATAACATTATCTTTACCTTAAATAACACTAATTACCTTTAATCTTGATTAATTAAACTTAAAAGTTAATATTCAACAAAAAATTATTTTAATCTCATTGAACCACCTTTTACTTCTTAATTAAATCCATGTAAATTGGATTTTTGAAAATCAAATCACAGAAGTGATAATATTTCATTTAAAAAAAATCAGTTTTTTTAACTACAACTTTGTGGTTTCACAATTCGGCAAAAATTGAAGTTTTTGAGAACAATGCCAAAATTTCATCTTAAGATATAATTGATATTACGAATTCAAAAATGATGACTATTTTAAAAAATTCCAAAAAGATAAGTTTCACTAATTAATTTTATAATTAATTCCCGTTGTCCCAACAAATAGCGTGTTTTAAGAAAGAATATCAATCAAAATATTGACAATTGTTTATGTCCGATTTCAAAGTCAAATTAATTCTAATGAACACTATTTGATAAAATGGTAAAAATATATTCTAATTATACTTTTAATACAATCAATAGTATAATTTATCACTATAAATTATTTTGATTAAAAATGTTTTTTTAATGTATTTTTCTCTATTCATAAAAAATTGGAAGTTCCCCGAAAATTACAAAAAATTCAACTTAGGATAATTTTGATATTCCGAATAAAAAAATGAAGACCATTTGGAAAGATAAAATTTATAGAATTTTAAAATGTAGTTATTACTATTCATATAGGCTACTTTGATTGGTTGTGGTGTGTGTTAGAACTTGAAGTTGCGTACAACACACGCTACTGTATTATTCAAAGAGAAGTGTACCATGGAAGCTTGAGGTGTTACAAAATGGATGTATATCATGAAAACCAAGAGAGGGAATAGAGAAGATCTAGAGGAAACAACAAAAAATCCAATAGAAATGACTTATCTGAGATGATCAACCTTCAAACCACCTTGAAACCCCTTGAAATCATTCCCAAATCAAGTGGGAGATCACCCCTAAACCCAGGGAAGAAGATATCATGTGTAGGGTTTGTGTGGGTGAAGAAATGGGTGAGTTATGGAAAATATCGACTTTCACCTTTTAAAAACACATTTAAATGATCTAAAGGGTTAACTCAAATGGTTTGACTAAACTGTGTGCTAGTCAGTCAGATTCTAGTATTCTAAAAGTGTCATATCACATGGTAACCTAGGATTCTTGCACGGTTTACCCTAACCATGCACAAAAAGTACAGGCTTAAAAAATCCTCTAATATTTTCCGAAACCTTTCCAAGCTCTCACAAACTATTCCAATACTTTCCCAAACACTTAATATACAGAAAATTGTATAACAAATGGTCATATACCCCAAAAAACTGGTTCTAAAAAGATATCATTGTGGATCATTCACTTTTGGTTACATTCCACTCATGTTTAAAACATGAATTTATATCCGATTTTTTTATCAAATCAATAACATTAAATTTATCACTCTGGGTATTGTCATCTTCCTACACACATTGGACTGATGATGTTATTTCATATTTAGTCTTTTATGTGAATCCTTAATGTTCTTCCTCCTATCCTTCCAACACAAGACACCACCAATGGGTTTGGAATATACATTGTGCACCTCGATAAGCCAATCTTAATTGCTGACTTACTATGGTACAAAATATACATCCCTTGGTTTTCAAATCATTCCTTTTTATCCCACACCATATGTCAAAAATAAAAGGGAAGGATTTATTTCGAAGGAATCATGGTGTGACAAAGAATTAATCAAATTGTATATATATATATATACAATCAAATATGAATTATAGTCTTAAATGTAGATGGAAAAACATATTTACATTTATATGTATATTAATATACCTATAAAAAATGGAACTATAATTATAATTATAGGATTGAGACTCAAACATTATAAAGCCTCGATCTTATAGAATATAGGAATATTATTTTAATTTCAATGTTTTTACACAAAAATGTAACAACATCTTACTCAATATTTAGATATTGGTAATTTCAGTACCCAAACACCTATATATGTACATTCCTCTTCACCCATTTAAAAATAACAACCCATGATATCTCTTTCTAAATTGATCCTATATTACCATTTTGAGGCATAGACAATGAATTATATCCTCTTTCGCCCATTCCAGGTTTGGAAATTTCGTAAGGGGATAATTTTAAAAAAAATTAATACCAATTTAATTATTTTAAATATCTCATAAATTTTTTTGATTTTTATTTTTTTTATATTTCAGATTTTTATAAAACCCATATTCATAGGATATGATTACATTTATAGAAAATTATTTATGTTTAAAATTTTAAAACCATTATTTTATGTAATTTATGTTCAAATTTTAATATTTTTAAACAATATTTATATTGTTTAAAAATAAAAAATTAAATAAGTGATTTAAAAAAAATTAATTCTATTTGTATTATTTTAAAACATTTTCATGAAAAGAAAATGATATTTTTAAAACATATATTATATGTATTAATTCTAAATTATTTACTATAAGGGAAAAGTAATAATTGTATTTAAGTGATTATTTTCATAATAACTATATCATAAATAAAATAATTAATTTTTATATATAATGAATTTATAAATGGGGATATTTATTTCAAAATATCTGTATTTAAATTTTCAATACCTTTTTATATAAAGGATAATAATTTAAATTCTATAATTGATGGATTTCCAAAACAATAATTGTTTTCACAAGTTGTTTATTTACATTCAAAATATTTAAATTTGGGGAAATTGATTTATTGATTTTTTAGTGGTTTCTTATGATATTTTTTTGAATTATATTTTTTATAAATATAATTCTTAGTTCTATATAAAAATTTTAATATTTATATATCACTTTATTCATAAAATTTATTTTAGAAATGATGGATGTTTAACATATATTTGGGTAAGCCTATAAACTATTTTTTAGTTAAAATTACATACATGTTTATAATATTTTCTATATTTTAGGAAATAAAAAATGATATCATATTTAAAATTCAATATAAATTTTGATTTTCTTATTTAAAGGACATAAATATCAACCGTTGTGTATTAATTTTCAATTTGAAAAAAAAATAGTTTTATGTTATGTTTTTAAAATGATTTATTAAAGAAATTATGATGATAAACACATTATTTGAAAAGAAATATATTTATATAAAATTATACACTTGTGTATCGAAGGAGATGTTAGTGAACTGAGAGTGAATGCATTACCTTAAAGGGAGTATTTACTAAGTGGTATTTCTAGTGTCCTCAAGATTTTCATACTGTTTTCCAAATATTCATATATTATATAAGAAAAATATTTTATTCAATGTAAGGTGTTTAAATTTATTCATGGATATATTTTTTCATATCATATTAATTTTTTCAAGGGTATGTTTTAAAAAAAATTTCTTATATGAATATTGACAATCATAATATTATTATTTATTAAATGTTAAATTTTGTATTTTAGATTTTTTTTGAAATAAAGGTTATCATTTTAAAATAATTTTTTAAAACATTTTATGGAAATCCTATAAATATTTCAACGTTATTTATAATTTTAGATGAAATTATGTTCTCTACATGATATGAATTTTCAGTTTTTCTGAAATGTATTTTAAAAATATTTATATTATTCCCTAAGGTTATATTATGGAATGTTATTTATAAAATATTATATATATAATATAAAATAAAATTATTTCAAAATTAATTTTAAATTGTAATAAAAAAATTATTTTACTAACTAGTTTTAAAATACCTTAATGGGAATTTTAATTCTTTCCCTCTGATAGTATATCATTTCCATAGGATCAATATAATTAATAAAAGGTGTTTGGGTTTGATTTAGAGATATTTCATGATTGAATACAATTAGATATTTTTGTAAAATATGTATAAACTATGATATATATTAAGGATATTTTTCTTAATCTTCCAAATCCTTCAACATATAGATCATTGAATGTTCCATGGATTGTATATTTTTCTATTAATTTTTATACAGAAATTATACAATATTAATGCACCAGATCTAGATTATAAGGCCATGAGATCTCTAATATTTATTTATAGGAATAGTTTAGTCATACTTTTAGATAATAATGTTTTCATTTTTGGATAAAATTAAATTTAGAAATTTAATTTTTAGGTCATAGGATATTAAATTTTAGGTGATTTACAATAATATAGATGTATTAGAAACCATAGTTCTCCAAATGGTAATGATGGAAAATTGGAATATCTATAAATATATAAATAAATAGAGATGGTTCAATTACTTTAAGGGTGGGGGGTTAAATTCATAAACCCTAGAATTTCAGAATAATTTTATTTAAATTAAATTTCATTATATGTTTTTTTATTTTAAATATTATTAAGATATATTTTATCATTATGTACTAAACTTATCCTCATTAATCCAAATTTTGTGTGGCTACCCATTTAAAATAAAAATAAAATTAAAAATAATATTTTATATTTTCTAAGAAATAGTATATTATTATCAAAATAAAAATATATCTATCTATTTTTTTAAAATGTATATTAAATAACTTTTTGAACATTTATATTGAATTATGTTTATATAGGATTATGTTAAATTATTTTTGTGAAATTGTATTTAATAATATTTTTGAAATAAAATTATTTCATAATATGGTAACTAAATTATTATTTCCAATATATTATATCAAGGTCAATAAAATTTAAAAGTAAATATAACGTCGAAATAAAAATGTTAAATATCTAAATTTGTGATCAAATGAACATAATATTATTTTTAATACTAATTTTTTTAAAAAAATACATGTTTTTCAAATTATTTAAAAGTAAATTTATATTAATATGGAAATTCATTATTTTCAAAATATTATTTTTAATTGAAAATATATAAGCCTTAGAAAAATATATATTGATAACATATTACATTGATGATTAAATTATTAAATTTATTTACAAAATTTAATAAAAAATGAAATTTATTTAATTTAATAGAGTTTATATTAATATGTTAGGAAAAAAATCAATATATTATAAATATGAAATATGATAATATAATTTGGAAGGCAAAATAAAAGATACCAATAGTATACAATAATTTGTATAAGTAATTTTTTTTAATAAATATTGATGTTAATAAATTTGTCTAGATATGAAACCACCATAGAATTCTTTTCAATTGTAATGTGAGGAGCAAGCTCAATACATAGGTGAGGGCCAGCTCATGCAACCCACAATCAACATTGGTAGTGTTCAATTACTAGATATGCTTGGTCATAGCACCCAAATAGTGCATAGTTCACCCAATGGTCTTGAAGGATTAGGAATTTTAATTATTACTTATATAGGATTCTATATATGGGTCAAGGTGTTGACCCCAGAGCTATGGCTAGAGAATTTAGTGGCAATGATTTATATTCAAGAGATTTCACAATCAAACTGTTAATATGGGATGTGATATTTTGGGTATTATGAACCAATTTTTAAAAGCTGTAATTATAACTTATCCATTTGAATGTATCAATATTTTATTAATCTTTTGAATTTTGTTTTCTTTCTCCACAAGATAGGAAGATATATCACATTAATATTCAATAGTTCATGGGGTACTATCATCGTCTTCTTCCTATCCTTCCCCCACAAGGAATATCCCATGTGTATGAACTACACAAAGTTCCCCATGAAATACCCTACATTCATTGTTTATTTTCAAGGGTGTAAATTCCATATCCCTTAGTCTAACCTTCATAGTTTTTTGTCTCACATCATAAATTGAAATTGAAATTTTTTTTTATTTCCAAGGAATCTTATCGAGTTAAAGAATAAGATTAAATGTATATAAAAATAAAAAATAGAATTAATATTATTACTAATGATAGTAATGGTGAAAACATATTTGTATATGAATGTATAAAAATATACATGTAAAAAATTATGGGTTTGATTTAATTTCAATTGATCTCCCTTCTAATATACTTGTTTTTCCTCAACCTTTTGTTGTGTGAAATTATAGTAACAAAAATCACAATTATACATTTACAGAGATGTTCCACTTCGATGATTGGAAAACCCCATACTATGTTCACTATTTCAACCGTTATCCTTAACTACCATTTCCAGGATTCTACAACGATGTATATACATTCCCTTTTTGTTTTGGGTTGGGAAATTAGGTAAAGATACTATTTTAAAATTTAATTTTATAGAATTTTTGAGAGCTCATCTATTTCTATGATTAAAAAAACAAAACATTTTATGATTTGAGAAATAATTTCAAATCCCTATACATGTATGGTGATTAATTTTATTGAAATTTATTTCTTACTACATTTCAAAAAATATATTTTTGTAAGTGAAATTAAATTTCCATTATTTTAATATATATTTATTTTCACTGAAAACTAATATTATATATTAGGGAAACATTATATTCAAAAAGTTATATTTTATGTGTTATTATATAACACTATTATGTAATGGAAAATTTATTTTCAATATATTGTATTGTATTTATTATTTCAAAAAAAAATTATATATGGGAAATACTATGATTTTATGTGAGAGATTATTTTTAAATAAAATATTATTTGAATATCATTAATTTTATTTATGTGAGATCTGTTACTTTCTAATGAGGTTTGAAACCTTTATATTTTACTCTTAATACCTCATTTTATTCTAATGGAAAATATTAATAGTTTGAGGAATTTTTGGGGGTATTTGGGGCATGTTCTAAGACCATAGATTCTATTTTTTAGAGGAACAAGCAGAGGCACATGGTTGGGTCATGGTATGTAGTAACCATGCTTCTCAACCATACAACCCTATAACAGGTAGATCAAATTATTTAATTGATGAAAGGTATGCCATGAAACTATTCGTGGCCCTACAGTGAAACTATATATGGGACTCACATGTAATGTTCACAGTCTTAGAAACTATACACCGAGACACAGTAGAAGTTAATCATAGGTAGTGACCCTTGAAAATTGGAATAAAGTTTAGAAAAACAATGTGGCCTAAAAATTATAGGTATGAATCCCCATAAACATTGCAAGCATCTGATTCACACACAGTTTTTTCTACTATGGGGTTAAACTTTTTAACTTTTAAAAGGTATTAAAAATGACAATTTTTTCCTTCCATCCATAAATCATACTTTTCCATCACTCTAATTCATATTATCATGCACTATAAGGCCTCACGATTGGGTGTTCCTACTTCCCCTTCATCTAGTAATTGAATAACCTCAATAAAGATTATGATTATCAGACCACCCTTTGTCACATTGGATGTTTTTTGGTAATATTTTTTCATCATTACCTTCCTTACTCCATTTATCTTTTTAAAGGTTATTTTAAATCCATTAAAGGTATTTTTTTCCTAGTTCCTTAGAATCCATCTATTTCTCCGATTAATCACATATAGATCGTATCAGAACTTGATATTAGATAGGGAGATTACTAACCATCTATGGTATTTGGTCAATATCTTCTTAATTCATGTCAGGATGTTTCTTATCATACAACATAGTGCCACCCAACATAATTTATGGGTATTACTCCCAAAATTAATAGACAGTTAAATTAGAAGATTAAGCCATGATCTATCCATGTTATTACACTCTTATGAAAGGTTATAGGTTGTTAACCAAAACCTAAAACTCCTCTATTATGCGTTCATTTTATTGATCCCATCAACATCATCCATGGTTTTAGTTGATGTATCCAATATTTTGTGGGAGATTTATGGAATGTAATGAAATGTTTTTGGTTTTATCTCAATTTTTATAATAGTTTCATTTATATATGATTAGATTAATGAGATGGATGACATGGTATTTTTGGAATAAAATTAAAAATCGATAACCATATTCTTAAATATATACCTATTTTGATATGTGGAATAAATATTGACACATAAAAACTTATTATTAGGTGCAGGTAATTTAATTGAAGAACACAATATGGTAAATCAAATTTATCAACAAATCTAAAACTATCATAGTCACTTGGTAATTTTATTATAAATTATTTAAAATTGGTTAATGGTGTGGATACTAACTCTAATATCCTTCCCCAAGATCCATTTAACTTTTTCCCCATGTTATTGTGTAGCGACTTGGGTTTTGACCCGTCAGACTTTAGAAATGTTTCTATGAATAATTCCATATCTAGGCATAAAGACGGCATTTGATTCCGAGGCCCGGGGTGACTGGAATTAATTTTATAAATATATTAAATATTTTTTATACTCTTCACATGGTAGGGGTGTTATATCTACTAAACGGTAGCTCAGAACGAGAATATGGGGGCATAGTTGCGTCTAGAATGTACCGTTTACCCTAGGTGGGGTGTAAACATTGCGGGCGCGGGCATGCGGTGGAAAGCCCAACCAGGAGAATTTTCGTAAATAAGTGTAAAAGTCAATTTATGAGCGTCGGCTCAAATAAATTCTGAATGGACTCTCAGATAGAAAACCAGAGTCTGCCATTACGTTCAGAACAATGCGTTTACCCTAGGAAGGACCTAATATCCTCCGCACCGGGAGGTCTGGTCGGGGGTGTTAAATGAAATTATGTTTTTTTAAATAAAAAAACAATTCCTCATCTTCTCTCCCCCCACATCATACGCGCATCCAGAATAAACCCATCCCTCTCCCTCCGTTCTTTGCTGATTTGAGATGAAACCGTCTGTTTTCTGTTCTGATTGTCAGCAGATCGAGCTTCAGGGTGTTGCAGGTGTCGTTCTTCACCTGAAGCTTCGGCATTTTGCACGTGAGGTAGGCGTTTGAGTTTAAATCCCCTGATCTCTTTTTTGTTTGGAATTTCTTTGTTTTGATTTCATAGCAGGAAAGATTGGGTCGCGAGGGTCGGGCAGGAGGTTGCGGATCCCAAAACGAACCGTCGGTGTACACCTGGCGGTCCATGGAATTTCCGCCAGCACGGAACCTATGCAGCAGACCCGTGGTGGCCCACAGCGGTCCGCAGAGGAGAGGGGCATTGCGAAACGCCGCACGGCAGAGGCCCATCTTCCAGGGCGGGCCGACGACGGCTGTGGCCAGGTCGGTAGGCCGGACCGACCCTCTTTTAATACACGGTGGTTTTAAAACCCCTATCTTTTGCTCCCTAAAAGTCTATTTCATGTTCCATCTATGGAGACGCAAGCCTGGAAATGATTCAAACCCTTCTGTGTGTGTTCTAGAGTTTTATGGTACGGGATCATTTCCCAGGAGCTTGAAACATCGAATAAAATAATTATATTTTATTATTATTCGACTTTGGGCCGTTGTATATTCTACCCAGAGAGTCTGATTGACGTTTCGTCAGAGGAGTTGAGACCCCAATGATACAGTGGACTATTCTTGATAGTTTCTGGGTGTTGGGACCCAGTTTGTGGTTCGAGCCCCATGAGGTCAGGTTTGGGCGTTTTCAGAGAAACACAACTTTCTCACCAGAAGTCCGATTTTGGCAGATTAATAGTCAATCCTATGTGTTTTTCTAAGAGGATCGCAATGGTGCGATTCTTTCGTTGATTATCGGGATCGATGTGTGGGCCCCACCAGAGCTAGAATTTTTGAATATTTCCTTTTTCACTGGGGGTCCGTTTGGGACGAACGAGTAGTGGATCCAGTGGGTTTTTCCGAGTGGATCACAGTTGTATGATCCACTTGATGAGTTTCAGGATCTTTATGTGGCCCCACATGGGCTCGTTACAATGAATAGTAAAATTTTCAAGTATTTTCTATTTCAGTTGAGTAAACTGCCTATCCTGCATGTTTTTCCATGTGGATCACGATGGTGGCCTTGGAATCTTCCTTGGAGGTTCGCGGGGTGGTGTTGGGGTGGGTTGCTTGGGTTAGCGACATTTACACCAACTGTGGTTGATGGTACTCCCTTGGTTCGTTCCTACTAGGGTTTGCACAGTATCACATCCTGAGTAAATATTTATGATCCTCTCGATGAGATGTTTAATCTTTTAGAGTTGTGTCGTCCCTCCATTGGGCCCGGAGGGGGATCCTCTAGCATTGTTTCCCTTGATCGGGTTCTTGGTATCGCTATGACCACTTATTCACAGGGGAAGATCCCCAATCAAGCAGTTTAACCCCATAATGTTTGTGGATTTATCGATAATATGATCCCCTATGTACTTGGTTGTAGTCAGTAGGGTTGTGGCATCGTCGGGTATACGATCCCATACTCAGCATGAGGATTATAGTTGGGTTGTAGTAATGTTGGTTATATGATCCCCTGCTCAGTGCATGGTTTCTGTAGGGTTACAACATCGTTTGTTCAAACCCCTACACCACAAGTTATACGAGATAGGGTTCCGGTATCATCATGACCTCTTTTACATGGGAATCGATCCTCTATCTGAGTGACGTGTTTCTATCGAATGACAGATCATGTTGTGGTATCCCCCAACGGATCCTCAAAGTGATCCCCTATCTGTGAGATCTATAATGTTCAAATCAGGTTGTGGTATACCCAAGTGGACCCTATGAGTGATCCCCTATCTGTGAGATCCAGATATACTGGGGTGGGTACTAGTATCCCTTAGAATTCTATAGGAGCGATCCCCTATCTGAGTTGTTTGATGTTTTTGTTGTTTCTGTGAGGTTTCCATAGTGATGGTATCTGAAAAGAATGATCTCTCGGGTGAGCATCTGAGATGTTTGTATGGGACCATATGGAGTGTATCTCTCTGGTGGTTGACATCTAAGATGATAGTGATCCTGTAGTGTGTTCTCCTTGTTGTGGACATTTTCTGGTGATGAAGTCAGCACCTCGTGTGGCTTGGTACTTGAGCTAAGTATATCTGGATGTTAAAAGTGTTTGTATGGGAATACACCTGGTTTGAGATGATTAATTGTGTTTAGCAGAGGATGTCACGGGATGGAGTTTCTCTCTCATATGGGTTCCCTCTGGCTGGGATGATCAAACTATTGCCTTTCAATTACTCTCTTTTGTTTTGGGTTTTTGGGGTGCCTACTGAGTATTGTTATACTCACCCCATCATGGGCTATGCCCGCACATGTTTGTGTCTTGTGCAGACCACATGCCTTTCAAAGGAGTCCTGGGAGGACCCGGAGTAGGCGGAGCTGAGTGAGCGTGACTAACTGTGGAGTCTTACTAGTGTTGTGCCAAGGAGATTTCCGGTGGTGATTTGGGTAGCATACCCAATCTCCTGAGCATGTTGGACACTTTTGTGGTTTCCATTTGGTGGGCCCTATTTTTCCTGTTTGTACATCTGTTGCACTTGGGTTTGGGATAGTTGTGTGAATGAATTTTCTTTCTAGTTTTAGATATATCCGCACTGTTTCATAGAGGTGTATGTGGGTGCGTGTGTATATATACCTTGGGCTAATTCCTCCCATGTGTGTGATATCCTACTCAGTGCTAAACGCCAGCCTATGGCCTATTGGAGACAGGCAAGGGGATTCGAAGCTGGAGCCCCATTGGGTCGGGTCATGACAGGGTGGTATCAGAGGAGCTTTCACCATTGGGATCTCAGAGCGTAGCTGTTCTAGCTATGAGTTAGGTTTGGGTTGCATTGCGATAGTGTTAGGATGTTTTGAATTCATCTTTGAGGACATGGACTCCAGTGTTGGTGCGGCGGCCAACGTATCCATACACCAGGACTCTGATAAACATCCTTTCGAGTCAGGACATTTGGACACTAGACGTAGGGACATAACAGTACATGCATCATATAGGACTGTGTTATTGGGTTTCCCTTATTATTCTTGAGTCATCTCTTCAAATATACTTTTGACCATTGAGGGTCTTGATTGTATTTCAGGATGCCCACATGATGACATCTAGAGAGGGTTCCGTAGCAGGATTGTGGTGACGATCCACCCTATGTAGAGGCTATGGACCAGGGCGCAGGTTCTAGGGCTGCACCTCCAGGTGGTCCACCAGTGGAGCCACCACCTGTCAAGCAACTGGTTGTACCAGCATTGTAGGACAAGGTTGCGCATAGGCTTAGTGTGATACATGTAGAGACCCAATTCTTGACGTACATGGACATTACATTACATTTGTGTAATACTTAATACATAACAAAAATAGACACACAAGAACCGTAATAGTTTAGTGTCTTTGGAAACTCGGAATAAAATCTTGTAATCGTGGTGAAAGATCTTCCACAACTCCCATAAAGATCTTCCCCTTTTTTTCTTTCCTAAAACCTTTATTTATATCTGGGGGAAAAGAAAACATAAAAAGGGTGAGCTCAAATGCTCAGTAAGGGTAAGCGTGGATAAAATAAAACATACTATATACATTTGAACTTAAAAACATGAACATAATGTTTAAAAATCAAAATCTTGAACAATGAAATAAAACATGGAAGTACGTAAGGCATAGATCATAAATAAACATTAAGAATGATAAAATAGCATGGGAATAAAACATGTAATTGTGGAAACCATTAATAAAATGATATGATTTCCATATTAGCCAAGGAATTCCTTCTAAGACTATCTTAGTGGACAAAGTCCCTTTATGAATCGAGTTCACTCCTCATTCCAGTCCTGTATTACTGAACCAGTTTAACTATTCCTTCCAGCCATGTCTATCTCATGAGATATAAATCTCTACCTAATTCATTGGAGGGAGATATAGGTACCACCCATCTCAAAGTGAAATCATTCTTACTTGTGCCACAAAATAAACTTAAAACATTCATCATAACCCAAACACTAAAATGGGTTTCATAAACATCATCCCATCATCACAAAATCCATATAAAACAAATGGATTTTTCATCATATGAAAAATGATACCATGTAAATCATAGAGACATTATACTTGAAACTTACGCATATGAAATAATTTCATCTTAGATATAAAATGGTTTTGATAAAACACCTCAAATGAATTCTTGAGGAAAATATCCTTTCTTCGTCAAAATTAATTTCTTTTCACAAAACATCATGAAATTTTAAAAGAAATGGATTTTTTTGAAAATAGTCATGAAATATTTTGGACGAAGCTTCATGAAAATAAGGCTTTATAAAACCGTAAAAATCTGTTCGTGCCGTATAAGTTAAAAACATTTTTCTCGTACTTTTTCCAGAATTTTCAAAAAGTACCTCATACGAAAAACGAAAAAATATTCCTTTCATATCTTTTACAAAAAACTCATCAAAGGGTAAAATTGAATTTAAACAATTTTAGGTGGATGGAAATAATATTACATATTGAGGAAACATGGATGTGGATGATAAAATACACCATAGTAATTCCAAAGTAAAAACAATCTCAGATAAAAATGAGATTGTGATATTTCCCTTACCTTATGGCTGATATTCTTCGTATGTATCCAATCCTCTTGTATAATGATTTCTATAATGTCATTGACTTATTACATAATCATATTCATTGTTATGATATCATATATGGTTCACTTATGATTTATATTACCCGTTCTTTTGTAAATTCCGTGTTAAAGAGCGTTTTGGGTAAAATCGTTTCATTTGTCATTCGTGTTTTGACTTTTAATTATTCATATGATTAATTAGATCACGATTACTTAATTCCAGAATATAAAAAATGATTTATATATAATATATATTCATAATATAAATATATATAATAGATCGATAAATGGAATGAAACACACCGTTCATGGAGACGGTAGGCCGTACGTACGCATGAACACTGTTTTCGTTTATTTATTGAGTTGAATGGAATTAAGTAGAGGACATACATATATATATATATACATAAATCGAGTAGATTTATAATGTCATATATTTCATTATTATTTCTTATATATACTTTATAATCATTCTTAAATGGTTAACATGGAGAATGAATCTCATCGCATCGTGGAGACGGTAGTCTGTACGTACGCATTAGCGATGATATCGTTCCCATAATTATTGTAATGAATTGGATAGGATGATACAATGTATCATAATCAGTATGATTTTATAATAACAATTTATATTTAATCATTGCACCATTATACCCATCCAAGTAAGGTGGTGTTGGAAAAACAGATTACACCACGGCGTGGAGATGATATTCCGTACGTACGCACGCGCGGTGATTTCGTTTTCCGTAGGATGGATAGATGGTGAAATAGAGTTGTTTCGTAATTATAATAACATATCAGTATATGACTGATACTGATGTTATTACTTCATAATGAAACAACTAAAGAAGAAGAAGTTGAAGAAGAAATAAAGTTGAAAGAATCGGTAACAGACATTACCTCTTCTTTGAAGGGCCTCTTTGAGACCTCCTCTTAGGGCCCTAAAATTTTTCTTTCAAGAATACCACGACTTCTAGGATGTTTCTAGGGAAGTGTATAAGAGAATTTGGCAGGGCTTGGCCGAGCATTAAGGCTCAAAGTGGTCTGAGGAAGAGAGGGAGGAGGTTCCCTTTTATAAGGGAGGAGAAGGTCACCTTTGGAAAACTAAAACTATTATTTTTTTATTAAGTAATATTCGGTTATAAATAGCTCCAAATTGATTTATATTTAATATAAGGTGGGGATGGGTCTAAATCCTCTCACCCAATATAATTTAGACAAGTTTAGGTCTCTATTTTAACCTTATCATTTAGATTTAACTTTATGTTAAATAATTTTAATTTTATCGTGTCTTCTAGGTTTCTTACACTATAAGGTTAATAAACATACTATAACAAGCCAAAAGAACACCAAGTTGTTTATTATTAATATATATAACCTTATATAAGTCATTTGGCTGATCCTTAGATTTTTAGGAATAAAATAACGATTAATAATATAATATTTGTTTTAAAAACTATTTTATGTCAATTTTGATACTATTTGGTAATTGATTTTTGTGAAAATCATAACAGAATTATTAGTTCTAACAAAGTGAATTAATTCAATACTAACATGTCATATTAACATATAAAATTATTTTAAATCATAAAAAGCCTCAAATTACATTTATTTGGGCATTTATAACATCAATTATGTCAATATTTCATTAATAAAATAATTACTGCATCGTCATTGTGTCATAAATAAATTAAATTATTTAATGTTTAAAAATTAAAAATTAAATACAATTATGTATTAAATATTTATATCTTTCTAATTAATATTTATAGTCTAATTTATCTTATGTATGACCCTATATTAAAAATAATTTACTTATTAATCATTGATTTTAACTATTTTAACCCTTCTTTAAATAAATTAATAATAAATGTCCTAATCTAATCCATGAGGGCCTAAATGGTCATATTTTATTCCTATGGTTGTTTTTTGTCGAATTACACTTATCTAATAGAATTGGGACATGTTTTAGGGTAATAATAATATTATTTTTACCCTTAATTACCCTATTTACTTTTAACCGAGGTAAAAAAAGTAAAAAGTTACTATTCACCAAAAATTATTTTCATCTAATTGAACCAAATTTTACATACTGACATCAACTGTGTCTGTCAGATTTTTGAAATTCCACTCACAGAAGTGGTAAAATTAAGTTTCATGAAATTTTTTTTAACTACCACTTAGTGGTTTCACTATTCATCAAAAAATTAAAGATTCCAGAAAAATACCAAAAATTAGGCCTAAGATATATTTGATATTATGAACTAAAAAATGATTTCTATTTTAAAAAATTCAAAATATATCAGTTGCATTAATTAATTTAAAAATTAATTCCCGTCGTCAAAACAAATAGCGTGTTCTTAAGAGATAATAACTATCAAAAGATTGACACTTGTTTATGTCTGGTTTAAATGTGAAATTACATCCAGTGACCAACATTGTATTAAATTGTGAAAATATATTATAAATATAGTTTAAAACCACTCAAATTAATAATTTATCAGTATTAATTATTTCTATAAAAAATGTTGTTTTTAATTAAAATGTAGTAATTTTTACTATTCATCAGAAAATGAAAGTTATCCGAAAAGTACCAAAATTTCACCCTAATCTAATTCGATATTCTGAATCCAAAAATGAAGTCCAATTTAAATGATAAAATTTATAAAATTTCAAAAAGTGGGTATTACTATTCATAACGGCTAGTTCATAATAATATTATAATAATATCTCTTTTAGTGGGACTCGGTACTGCGTACTACACACGCTATCGAGGAGGGTCACGATTGCGTGTAATGCAAGTCAAGTCAAGGATGCGTGTTGTGCAAGTTCCTTTTGGTGTAGCGTACAACACAAGACATTAATGAAATTAAAAATAATATTTTTCATAAAATCTCAGGGTGTTACATTCTACCCCCCTTAAAATGAATTTCGCCCTAGAAATTCTTCGGGGTTATAAATGGTTTATGACTCGAAAGTTTCTTTAATAGAAACCCACATCGTAAAAAGGAATACCAATACATGGATTTAAAAAATAAAGTATGAAACGTAATGGGTACCCAAATTAACTCATCACTGGGTTTGCATGTAGGAGAACATAGGTGAAAATATGGATATGGAAGAAAAATCTAACCCTCAAGTTATGATGGAGAGTGGTAGAGAACATGGATATGAAAAAGCCAAAAATCACAAAGCCAAAAATTTGTGAAGATCTAAGGTACTACCTGATTCATCAGATATAAGAGCACTAGGACAACATTTTTGGTTTTCAAGATCATTTCCCTAATGTTGATGAAATTGGAATTAGAAGAAATACTTTCGTGGTTTTGGTATTGTCTCACTATTGGTCGTTATTTGGAAAATTTCCACTTCATCTCTTAATGAAATGATGTTTAATTTGTCATTCGTGATGTGTTAGCAGATCATATGATAAAATGATGGGTCATTTCATCTATCTCAAACAAAAGGTTAGAAAAGTTATCAAATAAATACATAAGTCCATCTATAGTGCGATTAATCATATATGGTTCCTAAAAAGGACTTATAATTCATATATCATAATGCTTAATATAATAACACTAGTTTCTACTATACAGAGACTTCTTATAGGCCAATGGTGGGCGATAAAGGCCTGTCGCACTTCAGTTGTGGGTTCGATTCCCACAGCCTTGTCCGAAGCGGCGGGTTGTCGCCCATCATACAGGTTAACCTTTTTCTAAAACTAAATTAATATAACATCCCATAAATAATATCGAAAAAACTTCTATCCTTAAACAATACTAACTTATTTCCAACATAATCCATTCTAATCTTTATGCTTATCCAAAATACTGTTGTCCAGTCTCATATTATAGTGAAAACGATTACCAAAGAGTTCATACAACTAGCATGTTAATACCATTTTTGATCCCCATATATCATGAGATATGTCTTGTGGGTCACATTCCAAACATTCTAAGCCCTTAATCATGTATTATCTTGAAAAAAATGAATACCCATTGAATCTTAGTGAAAACATGAGTGCTATCAAAATTTAACTCTTTTCACATACCAAAACCTCAAACCATGATATAACTATTTCCTTATATCAGTCATGAGCTCATGAATACTGTCAAACATTTCATTTTCTCATATTCCCTTCATTTTGTGCATATCATCTTTTTTTCCAAAAAATATCTCAATCACTTTCCATGGTTACCAGTACCTTAAAATTATTGAAAACCAAAATAGTCCAATACATAAATATTCCAATATTCCACAATACTATTTACAACATTATTTTGGAATCCTAGTAAATAAAAACATAATAATTTCACCACATAGTTGTCATATTCAACGTCGCCAATAGTGATCGCATGTGACTTCCCTTTGTCCTTTGCCTTAAGTGGTTTCTCATGTCGATCATCACTAACCCTTGGATTGTGGCATTTATTAGCATAATTCCCCATTTCCTTGCACATGAAGCATTAAAGTGTTAGTGGTGTGTTCTCTACAGTCTTTTCTTTATTCACATCATTAGAAACCCTTTTTCTATTACTTCGACACTCAGCTGCTTGATGACCTTCTTTTTCACACTTAATTCATTTTCTAGTCCCTTTAAAACAATCTCCACCGTGCTTCTTTACACACTTTGAGAATAAGGAAACATTCATCTTCTTTTCACCATTATTCTGAGATTTCTCCTTGAACTCCATCTTTCGTTTCTTTTCAAAACTATGAGATGGATAAGTAACACCAACTTCCATTTATACCTTGATAGCACAATGCACAATTTCTTCATAGCTACTGAAGTCTCTTATAGCTAATTCCCTTCGAAGATTTGGTTTTAAGCCACTGAAGAATCGATCGACCTTACTCTCAGGTTGGATAATAATACTAGAAGCATACCTTTCAAGTCTTGTAAAATTTGCTTCATAGGTACCAACAGATTCATCATCCTTTTGCTTTAGTTCAAGAAACTCCTTCTCCATCTTTGTTCGGAGAATACGAGGGAAGTACATATTGAAAAATAAGTTCTTGAACTCATCCCATTCCATGGAATCAATTTCATCTCTTTGCCTCATATTCTTGATAAGATTCCACCATTGATCAGATTCACCTTCCAAACGATATACTGATAATATGACTTTATCATGTTTCGAACATTGAAAAACTGAAAATATCTTTTCAGTGGTACCGATCCACTGTTCAGCAACAAGTGGATCAGAAGACCCACTAAAAGAAGGTAGACGTTGCCTCATGGAGGACTCAATAGAATATTGTTCCCTTCTCTGCTCATTTGGAGGTCCAGAATGATTCATATCTTGTGTAAGTACAACAATAGGTTTTTTCACTCCATCTCCCATAACATTTTTTTGTTCAGGAGGACAATCATTGCATTTTCCATTGCATTGATCAACATGTTTCCTTCGGGTTCCAGCGATCGTCTAAAACCCAAATATAATAGTGTGAGGGGAAAAATCATTCTAGGGAAAACAACATAATAAAGGGGGAGTACCTTCAACATCTAACATATTAGGTTTAATTCTAAGATCTTTACCGTAATTCTAGGACTATAACCTATACTTATACTTAACCATAGGGACATCCATAGACATACCTTATAAATATCTATAGGGATCTCACTAATGTTTTCGCATCCTTTTTTCCAAAGGTTCACTAAACCTTTCCTCTGATACCAACTGTAGAGACCTGAAGCTTGACGTACAGGGACATTACATTACTTTTGTGGAATACTTAATACATAACAAAAATAGACACACAAGGACCGTAATAGTTTAGTGTCTTTGGAAGCTCGGAAGAAAATCTTCTAATCGTGGTGAAATATCATCAAAATCTCCCATAAAGATCTTCCCCCTTTTTTTACCTAAAACCTTTATTTATATCTTGGGGAAAATAAAACATAAAAAGGGTGAGATCAAATGCTCAGTAAGGGTATGCATGGATAAAATAAAACATACTATGTACATTTGAACTTAAAAACATGAACATAATGTTTAAACATCAAAATCTTGAGCAATGACATAAATCATGGAAGTACGTAAGGCATAGATCATAATGAAACATTAAGAATGATAAAATAGCATGGGAATAAAACATGTAATTGTGGAAACATTAAGCACATGATATGATTTCCATATTAGCCAAGGCATTGCTGCCAAGACCATCTTAGTGGACAAAGTCCCTTTCTTAATCGAGTTCACTCCTCATTCCGGTCTTGTATTAATGAACCGGTTTAACATGTCGTTCCAGCCATGTCTATCTCATGAGATATACATATTTTATCCAATTCATTGGAGGATGATATAGGTCCCACCCATCTCATTGTGAAATCATTCTTACATTTCCCACAAAATAAACTTAAAACATTCATCATAACCCAAAGAATAAAATGGGGTTCATAAATATTGTCCCATCATCACATAATCCATATAAAACAAATGGATATTTCATCATAAAAAAATTGAAAACATGTAAATCATAGAGAAATTATACTTGAAAAATACACATATGAAATAATATCATCTTAGATAGAAAATGGTTTTTATAAAACACCTGAAATGAATTCTTGAGGAAAATATCCTTTCTTCTTCAAAATCAATTTCTTTTCACAAAACATCATGCATTTTTAAAAGAAAATGATTTTTTTGAAAATAGTCATGAAATATTTTGGAGGAAGATTCATGAAAATAAGGCTTTATAAAACTCTAATAATCTGTTTGTTCCGTATAAGTTAAAAAAATCATTACTCTCGTACTTTTTCCGGAAAAGTCAAAAAGTACCTCATACGAAAAAGAAAAATGATTCCTTTAATATCTTTTACTAAAAACTCACCGAAGGGTATAATTGGATTTAAACAATTGTAGGTGGATGGAAATAATATTACATATTGAGGAAACATGGATGTGGATGATAAAATACACCCCAGTAAATTCAAAGTATAAACAATCTCGGATAAAAATGAGATTGTGATATTTCCCATACCTTATGTCTGATATGTATCGTATGTATCTGAACATCCTATATAATTATTTAAATAATATCATTGAATTATTACAGAATAATATTCATTGTTATGATATCATATATGGTTCACTTATGACTTTATATTAGCCATTCTTTTGTAAATTCCATGTTAAAGAACGTTTTGGGTAAAATCGTTTCATTTGTCATTAGTGTTTTGAATTTTAATTATTCATATGATTAATTATATCATGATTAATTAATTCAATAATATAAAACATTATTTATATATAATATATATTCATTATATACATATATATAATTGATCTATAAATAGAAAGAAATACATCGTTCATGGAGATGGTAGGCCGTACGTACGCATGAACGCTATTTTCATTTCCTTATTGAGTTGAATGGAATTAAGTAGATGAAACACACATATATGTATATACATAAATCTAGTATATTTATAATTTCATATATTTCATTATTATTTCTTATTTGTACTTTATAATCATTCTTAAATGGTTAACATGGATAATGAATTTCATCACGTCGTGGAGACGGTAGTCCGTACGTACGCACGAGCGATGATATCATTTCCATAATTATTGAATTGAATTGGATAGGATGATACAATATATAATAATCAGTATGATGTTATAATAACAATGTGTAGTTATTCTTTACACCATTATACCCATCCATGTAAGGTGGTGTTGGAAAAACAGATTACACCACGGTGTGGAGACGGTATTCCGTACGTACGCACGCGCGGTGATTTCGTTTTTCCGTAGGATGGATAGATGGTGAAATAGGGTTGTTTCATACTTATAATAACATATCAGTATATGATTGATACTTATGTTATTACTTCATAATGAAACAACTAATGAAGAAGAAGTCGAAGAAGAAATAAAGTTGAAAGAATCGGTAATGGACATTACCTCTTCTTTAAAGCGACTCTTTGAGACCTCCTCTTAGGTCACTAAAATTGGTCTTTGAAGAAGACCAGGACATCTATGATGTTTCTAGGGAATTGGAGAAGAGAATTGTGCAGGGTTCAGCTGAGCATGAAGGCTCAATGTGGTGTGAGGAAGAGAGGGAGGAGGTTTCCTTTTATAAGGGAGGAGAGGGGCACCTTTGGAAAACTAAAATTATTATTTTATTATAAATTCATATTCGGTTTTAAATAGCTCCAAATTTATTTATTTCAAATATAAGGTGGGGATGGGTCGCAATTATCCCATACAAAAGAATTTAGACAAGTTTAGGTTCCTATTTTAACCTTATCATTTAGATTTAACTTTAAGTTAAATAATTTTACTTTTACCGTGTCATCTTGTTTTCTTACACTATATGGTTAATAAACTTACTATAACAAGCCAAAAGAACCCCAAGTTGTTTATTATTAATATATATAACCTTATCTAAGTCATTTGTCCGACCCCTATATTTTTAGGAATAAAATAATGATTAATAATATAATATTTATTTTAAAAACTATTTTATGTCAATTTTGATACTATTTGGTAATTGATTTTTTTGAAAATCATAACAGAAAGATTAGTTCCAAAAAAGTAAATTAAATAAATATTAACATGTCATATTAATATATAAAATTATTGGAATTCATAAAAAGTCTCAAATTACATTTATTTGGGTATTTATAACATTAATTATGTCAATATTTCATTAATAAAATAATTACTGCATCATCATTGTGTTATAAATAAATTAAATTATTTAATTTCTAAAAATTAAAATAAAATATATAATTATGTAGTAAATGTATTTATATTTCTAGTGAATATTTATAGTCGAATTTATCTTATGTATAACCCTATATTAAAAATGATTTACATATTAAACATTGATTTTAACTATTTTAACCCTTCATCAAATAAATTAATAATAAACGTCCTAATCTAATCCATGTGGGCCTAAATGGTCATATTTTATTCCTAAGGTTGTTTTTGGTGGAATTACACTTATCCAATAGAATTAGGACATGTGTTAGGGTAATAATAATATCATTTTACACTTAATTACCCTATTTACTTTTAACGGTGGTTAAAAAAAGTAAAATGTTACTATTCACCAGAAATTATTTTCATCTCATTGAACCAAATTTTACTTACTGACATCAACCGTGTCTCTCATATTTTTGAAATTCCACTCACAGAAGCGGTAAAATTATGTTTTATGAAAAATTCATTTTTTTAACTACCACTTAGGGGTTTCACTATTAATCAAAAAATGAAAGTTTCCAGAAAAATACAAAAAATTAGGCCTAAGATATATTTGATATTATGAACTAAAAAATGATGTCTATTTTACTGAATTCAAAAGAAATTAGTTTCATTAATTAATTTAAAAATTAATTCCCGTCGTCAAAACAAATTGCGTGTTCTTAAAAGATAATAACTATCAAAAGATTGACAGTTGTTTATATCTGGATTAAATGTGAAATTACATCAAATGACCAACATTGTATTAAATTGTTCAAAATATTCTAATTATAATTTAAAACCACTCAAATTAATAATTTATCACTATTAATTATTTCGATTAAAAAGGATGTTTTTAATTAAAATTTAGTAATTTTCACTATTCATCAGAAAATGAAAGTTATCCGAAAAGTACCAAAATTTCAGCCTAAGCTAATTTCAATATATCGAATCCAAAAATGAAGTCCATTTTAAAAGATAAAATTTTTAAAATATCAAAAATTTGGTATTACTATTCATAAAAGCTAGTTCATAATAATATCTCTTTTAGTGAAACTCAGTATTGCGTACTACACACACTGTCGAGGAAGGTCGATATTGCGTGTAATGCTTGTAAAGTCAAGGATGTGTGTTGTAAAAGATCATTTTGGTTTAGCATACAACACAAGACATTAATGAAATTAAAAAGAATATTTTTCATAAAATCTCGGGGTAGTACACTACCTGAGTTCCAGAGGCTGCATCCTATGAGGTTCTGGGCTGATCCCGGCCCTCCAACTGCTGATGAATAGCTCGAAGTAGTCACCCTTATTTACCACCTAGTGAGGACACCTTCAGATTAGATGGTTTTCTTATTGGCGAGCCTTCTGCATGGTTCATCCAAGAGATGGTGGAGTTTGGTGACGTAGTTCCACGACGAGGAGACGCTCATGTGAGCAAAGTTTGAGCGGCTCTTCAGAGAAGAGTTCTATTCGGTGATGCTGAGGTCAGTGCGGATTCAGGAGCTTCTGCAACTTCGACAGGAGGGCATGACTATGTCAGAGTATATAGCGAGGTTTACAGACCTGTCGCCCTACTCCCTGGATATGGTTTTAGACCCGTTATTTAGGGTTCAGACATTCGAGCGTGGCCTATGAAGAGACATCCAGGCAGGTTTGGTTTCCCTGTCGTTTCCCACCAATGCTGGAGTGTTGGAGCAAGCCCTAGTGGTGGAGAGGTTTCTGGCCAATCAGATCCCACCTATTAGTGTATGGAACATGATAGATGAGACTCCGTCTGTCGGATTGGCATCTGGTAGCCGACGACAGACTCAGGGGCCCGGACGTGGGCAATGTTCCAAGAGGTGACCCCAGGATGGAAGATATGACGCTCCGGGCTCACAGGGCTTGCAGGTCATCTTGGGTCAGCTGTAAGAGAGGCAGTGTTACACTTGCGATGTTCGGGGAAATCTTACTAGAGATTGTCCAACCCGTCATGCTATTAAGAGGGACTCGGTTGACAGACCTCCTTGGAAGAGGCAGCATCTCAAGGAAGGAGGTCTGCAGGGCAGCTGACGGGGTGATGGAGCTGGTGCAGCAGGATGAGGTGGTAGGCAGTAGCAGTTGCCACCACCACCACCCCCAGGTGGTCCACGCCAAGCTCATGGAACTGGTGGTCGAGGGCAACATCAGCTGCATAACCTAGACTCCATTCGCCCAGATGCTCCTCGGATGGATAGAGGTATGCCTTGTGTCTGTTCTACTTTCTGCAGCAGTTTAATTGATACTTTTTAGTGGTACACTTTCCTTTTAGTTGCATGCTCGAGTTTTTTTCAGTGAGTTGGTAAGACCCGTTGTGGGGTTTTTTCAGTGTTCTTATAATGTGTGACAAAGAGGGATCCTTCCCCCAGCAAGGCACGTTTTTTGATGTGATTAAAACTGTGCAGGCGAGTCAGTGCCACTCAAAGAGGATTGTGTTGAGGTGTGGTGGATGAATCCCTTCGACTTATGTGTTCGAGAATGGGTGTTTATAGGGAAACTCCCTGGCATGGGAGACCCAGATGAGAGTCCAATCGCTTTCCTTGTGCTTATAGATTTTTGGGGAAGAAAAGATATACGGGGGAGGATGTAACAACTTTGGTTTTGGCCCAGTCAGACTTTGGAATATTTCATTGAATAATTCCAGATTTAGGCGCGAAGACGGCGTGCTATTTCAAGGCCCGGTGTTCCCAGAATTAATTTTATAAAAATATTATGTATTTTTTTATACAATTCACGTAGAAGGGTTGTCATATCTCCTAAAATTTATCTCAAAAAGTGAATCTAAGTGCACAGTTGCATTTGAAACGTGCTGTTTACCCTAGGCAAGGTGTAAAAATTGTGGGCGCGGGCCTGCGGTGCAAAGCGCCACCAGGGTTGTTTTCGTAAATAAGTGGAAAAGTTAATTTACGAGTTTAGGATCAAATAAATTCTGAATGGAGTCTCGGATTGAAAATCCATGTCTGTTGTTGCGTTCCGAAGGGCGCGTTTACCCTAGGGGTGACCTAAGTTCATCTGCGCCGAGAGGTCTGGTCAATGTTGGTAAATGAAATGATGTTTTTTTAAATAAAAAAACAATTCCTCATCTTATCCCCCCACCTTCTATGCACAGTGGGACGAAAACCACCCCTCTCCCTCCGTTCTTCACTTACTCGAGCTGCAAATGTCAGTTTTCTGCACTGATCATCAGTGGATCGAACTTCAGGGCATTGCGAGTGTCGTTCTATACTTGAAGCTTCGGCGTTTTTCCCGTGAGGTAGGAAGTTTGAGTTTCAATCCCTTGATCCCATTTTTTCTTTGAATTTATTTGTTTTTTTGCCGTTGTCAGGAATATCGGGTCCTGAGGGACGCCCAGGAGGTTGTGGATCGCAAAACAGACCCCGGGGTACCCCATGCGGTCCATGGATGTTCTATCAGTGCCGGCGGACCCGCGACGGCCCGCGGCTATCCGCAGAGGTGCGCCACCCATGTCAGAGGAGCATGGTGGCACAGAGTGCCTTACAGCCGTGGGCCGCCGACCATGGTGGGCCATCCCAGGCTGGCCAGTTCATGCTGGTCCGGCCCTCTCTAAATCCACGAGGGTTTTAAATTCCTCATATCATGCTACTTGGAAGTCAGTTTCGTGTTCCGTCGACGAAAACATGACCCTGGAAATGTGGTGAACCCTTCGGTGTGGGTTCGATAGTTTTATGTTTCAGGATCATGGCTCAGGAGCTTGAAACGTCAAATATATTAATAATATTTTATTATTATTCAACTTCGGGTTGTTGTATTTTCTACCTGGAGCATCCAATTGACATGATGTAAGTGGAGTTGAGACACTTATGATACAATAGACTATTCATGTTGGTTTTCAAGTGTTGGGACTGAGTTTGGGGTGTGGGCCCCACGAGGTTGGGTTTGGGCGTTTTTGGAGAAACACAACTTTTTCAACAAGAGTCCGATTTTGGTGGATGAATAGTCGAGCCTGTGTGTTTTTCCGAGAGGATCGCAATGGGGCAGTCCATTCAATGAGTTTCTAGATCAAGGAATGTTCCCCACTAGAGTTGGCTTTAGTGATTTTTTCCTTTTTCCTCGGGGGTCTGTTTGGGACTAACAAGTAGTGGATCCCGTGTGTTTTTATGAGGGGATAACAGAGGTATGATCCGTTTGATGAGTTTTGAGATCATTTTGTGGGCCCCTCATGGGCTGGCTGTTGTGAATTGTGCCTTTTTCACCTGTTGTATGTTTCAGGTAAGTAAACAGCTTATCCTATGTGTTTTTCCATGTGGATCGTGATGGTGGCCTTAGTATCGGCCTTGGAGGTGTGTGAGGTGGTGTTGTGGTGGGTCTCTCGGGTTAGTGACATTTGGACCAGCAGTGGTATATGGTAGTCCCTTGGTTCATTCCTAAGAGGATTCGAACTGCATCACAACCATAGTAATGGATTGTGATCCTCTCGAGGGGTTGTTTAATCTGTTAGAGTTGTGGCATCACTCTGGTGGGCACGGAGTGCGATCCTCTATCATCATTTCCTTTGATCAGGTTCTTGGTATCACTATGACCGCTTATTCACGGGTGGTGAACCCCAATCTAGTAGGTTAACACTGCAGGGTTTGTGGAAACATTGGGAATAAGATCCCCTACGAAGTGGGCCGTGTTTGGTAGGGTTGTGGCATCGTTTGGTATACGACCCCCTACTCAACATGAGGAATATAGTAGGGTTGCAGTATCATTGGTTATACGATCCCCTACTCAGCGCATGGATTCGGTAGGGTTAGGCATTGTCAGTTTGATCCCCTACATCACAAGTTATACTAGATAGGGGTTCGGTATCATCATAACCACCATTCCAGAGGCGACCATCCTCTATCTAAGTGACATGTTTCTATCGAATGCCAGATCAGGTTGTGGTATCCCATAGTGGATCCTAGGAGTAACCCCCTATCGGTGAGATCTACTAATGCTAGATCGGGTTGTGGTATCCCCCATTGGACGGTGGGAGTAACCCCTTATCTGTGAGATCATTATATAATAGTGTGGGTACTGGTAACCCCTAGAGGACCCTAAAAGCGATCCCCTATCCGAGGAGTTTAGTTTTTATGTTGTTTCAGTGAGGTTTCCTTAGTGACGGTATTCGACGAGCATGATCTCACAGGTGAGCGTCTAAGATGTTTGTGTGGGACCCGATAGAGTGTATCTCTCTAATGGGTGTCATCTGGGATGACAATGATTGTGGAGTGTGTTCTCCTGGTTGTGGACAGTTGCTGGTGATGAATTCGGAACCTTAGGTGCCTTGGTGCGTGAGCTGAGTATATCTGGATGTTCAAGGTGTATGTATGGGAATACACCTGGTTTGTGCTGACTAGTTGTGTTTAGCTGTGGACGGTCACAAGATAGAGTTTCTCCCTCAGCTGGGTTCCCTCTGGCTGGGATGAGCGAACTGTTTCCTTTTAGTTTCACTTTTTTTTGGGTTTTTGGGGTGTCTAAGGAGTATTGTTATACTCACCCGGGAACAGGCTTTGCCCGCACATGTTTCGGTCTTGTGCCGACCACAGGCCTTTCAACAGAGTCCTAGGAGGACCCGGAGAAGGCGGAGCTGAGTGAGCGTGACTGACCATGGAGTCTTACTAGAGCTGTGCCGAGGAGATTTCCGGGGGTGCTTTTGGTAGCATACCTCTTATACCGATCAGGTTGGACTCTTTTGTGGTTTCCTTTTGGTGGACCTTGTTTTTCCCTTTTGTACTTCTATTACACTCTCGTTTGGGATAGTTGTGTGCATCCATTTTTTTCCAGTTTTATATATCCATACACTATTTCATGGAGGTGTATGTGACTGTGTGTGTAATGTTACCTTGGGATAATTCCTCCCATGTGGGTGATATCCCACTCGACACTAGATGCCAGCCGCTAGCCTATTGGAGGCAGGCGCGGGGAGTCTCCACTCGATCCCTATTGGGTCGGGTTGTGAAACACTGGGTTACAATGCCCCATGTGCACCCCCCAGTTTTCCAGAGGCTGTCTACTACCAGAAATTGTGTAAATGTGGTATAATGGAGAGACTATACCCTCATATCAGAGTGGGACATCATATATAATAAGAAACTTATAATAATGGAACTATATATAATAAAACACAACAAATAGAATACCAGCATCCCATCATAGAGGAATTATATACAAAATATAATAACTATAAATCGAATAAGAATAAATAACTACGAAACCGACTAACAATCAAAATCTACTTGCTAGTGTCATATTTATGATTTTATGGAATGCTGATAAAAAAAGGGTAACTTGGAAGAAGCATATAAACCATGGAATATAAAAACCAAAAAATACAATAAGGATGTTCCACTAGAATCTCAAACATATAGTAAATCATCATCTAATATTCATGATATACATGATATTCATATCTATAATATATAGCTTGATACTTTCCATAATCGATTACTAAAGACAAGTAATCTACTTGAGTACTAATGGAGGGTTTAGTGGGGTGTGAGATAAAATCCAAGTATACCACTTCCAACGGTGTGTAAAAGTAATCAGTGTAGTGTACAGTTAATCAATAGTTTGATGGTATAAATAAAATTATAGAGATTACTGAATAAATATTTACCATCCCTCTTAGGTTCCTAAATGACATATAGTTGCTCTACTGGCTTCGTCTCATGGCTGGAATGATTGTACTACTTTCAAATATATATAGTAATAATATATATACATATATTGTATATATATATATTATCCACCAATATGAAATAGGTACGTGAGGATGTATGTATCCACATACATGGATAATTGGTACTAGACAGGCTGGGGGATAACTCAATCATCCAAAACTAGTCTAAACAATCCTATAAGCTAATGAAAAGAAAAAATACCTCAATATCATGAACAATGATATGAATCATTATTTTAACATGACATGGTTGGTGATCCTTTTTCCAATACCATTTATATGATAGGTGGTTCATCATTCCCATCATCAAAATAGTGCCATTAGTGAGAGAATTCACGCTCAACACAGATTTAAGGGTGTGTAAAACCCTATGACCATAATTTACCTTATATATCGTACCATCGAAAATATTTATGAAATAATCATAATTAAAATATTAATCACGAGGTTTCACCTCTCATGCATTGAATTCATTAAGACCAATTATATATATGGAAATTAAAAAACATATAAACCATATTGAAAATCATGATAGGATTCATGTGTACTTAAAAACCCTTAAAATATAGTCATTTAATCTAACTAATTTATTTAGAATGTCATACCACCATGAAAAATGACATTCAACTAAATAAAATCCCCTTCATTAATCAAAACATGGCTACTCAATTTCATAATTCAATGATGCTGTAGGATGGTTAAATTATTAATTTCAGAAATACATAGATTATAAATTCCATGTATAATGATATCCTAATACGTAATAGGATATCTTCTTCAATTAAAATGTATATAAGATTGTGAAATTTCAATTAAAAACCAATAAAAATAGTTAGGATGTTTTCCAACCATTTATTTAAATGATTTGGGTGGGTAATTTATAGACAAAACACCAAAGAAGCTTATATAATGTAGGCCAAAATCCTCTAATTACTTAAAAAATATTTTTATAAGTATAAAGACACATGAAATATATTTAATATAAATAATTAATGAAACTCTAGGACATGATCGTCATGCATCACAATATATGTAAATTGAATTTATTATAAATTTTAGGGTAAAACTATACCACTTACTTTAAGGTTGTTGATGACCCATCATATGATAATGAAAATATTTTTGAAGTAGATTAGATAAAAATTAATAATAGATAAATTACCTAAAAATATGAAAAATGAACATTCATGAAAATATCAAAATGGAATAAATGATAAAAATAAAATAAAAGGAAGAGGACTTGAGGGAATACCTCTAACTACACAATACATATAACTAATATTTATTCGGTGTCTATATTTATGAGATATTGAAATCCTAGAATAGTGAGGATGTGAACCCATAAGAGTAAAAGATGAACTAATCTACTGTAAATGGCTGGAGAAAAGATTAAATAATGTTTTCTCATCCATTATGGAAAAAATAATAATTTTTCCCTCAAAAAAGGGCTGCACAGTTTGGACAAAATTTTCTCAAACTGTCCTTAGTCCACTAAAAAATAGGAGACATGATATTGCTAAGGATCCTAGTTTCTCTAATTGTGCACATTCCTTATAAAGGATCTGTGTCCTAGATGTATGAAAAGACAAATGGTCATGTGCCTCATGGAACATGATTGTTGAAAAATGGTGAAGCAATTTCTGGATTAGAAAGGCCCTGCATGGTCACCCCACATGGTTTGTACAAACCATGTGGTAACACTGTGACCTTTTATTTTCCCTATATTGTTTAGCATCAGGATCTAAAAAAGTCATTGATTCTATTGGGATCTTCCATAGACTACAAATAATGATTACTAGGATTAAAAAGTATGTAAACTAAAAAAAAGCTTCGAATTCATGAAAATACGTGTCATAATACCATATCATTATTGGAGGAACTCATATAAAAAATTTTGTTATGAGAGTTAAGATGTAACATCAGCAAAGATTTATATCGTCTATGATTTTATATCAGGATCCCATTCTCAGGTCTCATCATGTATTTATTTGCACTTCCAATGAACCCAAACTAATGGAACTAACCTTCCTTGGAGTTTCCTCACACTCTAATCCATAAACTAACCTCAATAGTGCTTTAAGGAAGTATCTATATACATATCATCACCATTTTTCTAGGATACATGTGATTATTCAAGATAATACTGGTTACACTTCAATATATTAAAGAATCTATGTTTAGTCTGGTATCTAGGAAGAAGCTCTATCTAGTAAGCCACTGGTCTAATCCATTTCAACACCATGAGGGGTCTAAGAAACCATGGTTAGAGCACATCCATTATATAAATATATCGATGTACCAAATTAATAAAGGCTCGTAAGAAAATCCTATATTATAACTCAAACACAAGGGGTTTCCAATGTCTGTTGGAATATGGTTTCTTTCTAGACCGAGTTGTCATCATGCATATCCTGATGAGATGGACCTAACCTATAGTCTCCTTAATGAGACGTGTCCACAGAAATGTTTCATCCCATTCTTATATCCAACACATAGGTAATAATAAAGTCCTAAAATATAAGGTTTAAAAAGAATCCATCTTAACGGTATCATCAAAGCTTTTATTATAAGAGAAATAAAAAAGGGGTATGTGTTTCTCCCAAGATCCCCAAAATTAATGGACACGTTCACAAATAATTTAATCTAATACCTAAATAATATGAAATATATGGTAATTAGTCTGAGCATGAATTTTCATACTCATAATAACTTATTTACCTATGGTCTTCAAGAACCCTTCCAATAATCCAGATGTAAAGTGAGAATCTATTCCTGAAATGATGGAATGTGATCTCCAATGAAGGTTTATGGCCTCTCAGGAGTATATCCACCCTATAAAATATTTTGAGAAGGTCTCCAGAGTATGTATGAAAATTGAAACTATCAAAAAAATCAAATAACCCACACTTTATTATTTCTATGTTGTGATCTTAGTAATATATTATCAAAATAAACAAACACATCATCCTATATCAAATGAGGAATGGATAATGGATGCGAAATTCGAGTTGGTCACTAATGTACTACCTTAACTTGGTGATAGCTGAAATACTGAGTGGTAAACCCATATATTTTCCATTTAGTACTTTTCCACCAATAATGGGAATTAATTTATTGGTTTATCTTCATGATACTATAATGTACTACAAAAACTGAACAATGAATTTACCATATTAACTCCTCTGTTATATCTACTATGACCCAAACATGCTCATGAAAGTATAATTTATCATCCCCATCAATTTTATAAAATATGTTTAATAATAATATGAGATACATTACCTGAGGAAAATTCCCTCGAGATCAGATAGTTGTCTCATTCTCACTCGTTACAAAATATTAATGGTCACCGCTAATTCTGTAAGGATCGTATAACCACATTCTTCCAAAACATCAACATGAATATCTAAATATAATAAAACGAATTACCACTCTCTACTAGCCTCCTGAAATAATTTTATCAAATCCTTTTGGATCCATTCGTCAACTATAACATTTTATTTTCCAATAAAGTAAAAAGGATATAAATAAAATTAATACAGTTACTCAGCCCACCTTCATTATCTTATATTAAAATAAACATGTTTACTAGAGGATATTGTGATTAGGTAGTTCCAAAATCTCCATTCAAGTACATTATATCTCCGATAATTTATATAATGATCTATAGCAGCTGGCCCTAGATCATTTTTCAGGTAATTTGGCTCATGAGTCCTCAAAAAAAGGAACATAAATAAAGACTCATTCTTTGGATATAAGGAATGCTCCATGAAAAAAACCCGATTAATCACTATTGACTATAAAGGTTTATCCTTACTTTGGAATAATCAGTGTCAGTTGTGAAGTTAATCTATTAATCAAGTCTAGAAAGGATACATCACAAGCTTCTGAACATATGAATTTCACACTCTTTTTGGTTGAGCACGTAAGTGGTACTACAATACATGATAAATAATAGATGAAGAATCAATAATATCTTTCTAGATCTAAGAAACTCAGTATATAAAATATTATATTCTTATGATCCCAGTAAAAAACATCAATCACTATCACTGGGTGTACTGAAACTCATGACTACTAGATAATATATCCCAGGAAGTGTAATATATTGATTCCAATGTGGAATTTTCTAGGAATATCAAAATGATAACTCTCCCTTGGTGTATTCATCATGATATCATGATAATGGGAATGAGTATGTCATGAATGATAATACAATAATATTTTATCTGTAAAGACTATGACAAATGAATCTAGATATGGGTGGAATTCACAATTCAATAATACAATGAACACATCTGGTGAATTCATTCTACTAAATTGAACAACAAGGCACTCATAATGACCATACCTATTGAGTAAAGTTGTGTGATATGGGAATGATGATCTGACAAGAACATGGTGATAAAATGAAATCAAATATATCTTTAGAAAATATTATCCTCAGATATGTTGAAAAAAATTCCATTAAATGTAGAGGTAACAATTCATTAATGTGAGCTAGTTTAACCAATAACAATTCATGCATATCATGATTGTACCATCCACCTTCTTGGAATATATAGACTACAAAACCCCAAATAGATGATTTGGGTAATATAATTTCTTTACTCAAGAGATTATCCAGTTTATTCTTGGGATCCAAAATCTCTGTTTGTTCTATCTTATAGAAGGAATTAATAATTTTTCTGCTCCTAGTACTCTGCTAGTGAATTATACCTCTCACACGAGAGGTAGCCCAATTAAGTCTTCATGGATGACGTCCCTTAAATGCTCTACGATATAATGGAAAATAGATTTTCATAATGCCTAATAATCTATGAATAAACCCAAAATATGAGTATTCATACTTCCAAACCACTTCTACATATGATTAACATGATATAAAAAAACATACCATCCATTCTTATGCATATACCTACCACCCTTGGGTAATATAAAATTCACCCTTTAATGATAAAAGTCAATGTGGGTTTGATTGTGAACTGAACAGTCCATAATGATGATTATTTAAAATCAATTCATGTTATATTCTATATTATTCTATACGAAGAGATATCATTTTACGTAAATGGGGAAATGATTGAAAAAATGATATTCTTCAGATCAAATAACTAATAGGGTATCATTAATCAAAATGCCATATATTTTCTTGATCATGAGGCCAAGAATCACATTGATTTCCTCATAAATATATATGTGTGTGGGATGTTATCGTGTCATATAAGGTATACACTGATGAAGCAGATACTAGAATGGTACCTTATACAATCGATGTTTGGACAATATACTCATCCTGCATAGGTTATATTTCAACTACATGGCATATATCAGGGCCCTGAGTATCTTCATTACTACCCTAAGAAAGATACATCTGATGGAACTAAGAATCATGAGTCTGACTACCTCTTTCTGGACCATCACATTATCCAGAATGACCAGTGGCACTAAAGTTGAACACCTGACATGATACAACATTTATTCATCTTGAATTTTTAGTAGTTGTAGATCCCTACTAACGAGGTGCTGATGAGAATGTCCATCAAATGATCTCGATAAGTATAATAATACTATAGGCTCTACATTCCACTAGATCCTTTAAAATCTGTGGTTTTATATGTACTTTCTTCACTCAATGGTTAAATTTAATGAAAGTATTATTTCGATGATCTTAACTATTACTGCCCATATGAGAATTCCTAAAGAAATTTCTGATCCCACTAAAAGAACCATATATATATATATTTATTGTGTCGAAACACCAACAATCGCACAACCAACATCTATTAGATTATTTTTATTAATAAAGGATTGGTGGACTTCATTTGATAGGTTCATCAAATGATATACATTGACCTACAACCGAATGGCACATACAAAGCCATCCATGAATCACCTAGTGTTCATAACTTCATCTCCCACTAAATATGGTGTGAACCGCTGAAGCTAAGTAAAGAAATTAGACTACTCTATGTTAGATATAACTTGTTACTACATGTTCAAAAACTATTTATCTCAAGAAACCCTCAGAGAGAATATAATGATGTAGTAATAAAAGATATTGTGGATATCTCCCCAAATCATATCATGATGTCGATCTTCCATGGTAATAACATGAATTCAACGATTGGAATAACTGTATAACATATAAGCTTTGAGTTTTTCCCTACACTATTGAGGTGTTTCTAGATTCATGAATATATAAAGAAATGATTCGATCCACGATTGACCAACATGTGGTCTACCATCCTTTGAGAAGGTGGGAGGATGTTTTTGTAGGAACTCCTAAGTCACAAATTGATACTCAGGGCAAGGTGACAAACACAATTCATAGACTGAAATAATCTTATAAATCCATCATAGAATATGGAATAAGTTACTGTATCACTAATAATCATGAGTTCTATATGTGTTACAGTAGGTGAGATCACTGGAATCTCATGGACATCCACCTCAGGTTTATGGTCATCCAAGCCTTTAAGGAATTTGTCAAGAGGATTTCATGGAAGCATGATGCTATATTTCCAAACACACGCCCAAGAAGGGAAATTTGCATTTGAAAGAATTAAAGATTAAAAAACCAGGTTATGGAAAAAACCTTCCTATGAATAGATCACTACTCACTTAGAACTCCAAATGCAAAATCTATGTAGTAGAAAATTCCATTAGATTCCATAATAACATAAGAGACACATCAACTAACCATTACTAAGTATTGGTTTGGTTCTAGGTCATTATATGACACGTATAAAATAAATATTTCCTTCTAAATGTAATGGTTATTTTAAATGTTATCCCATTTATGTGTATTGGTACCATTAAATTTGTCAATTATATAGAATAAAATATCTAAGAGATAGGGTTTGATACTTCTCATGAACGAAAATATAGCATCCATGATATTTATATCATAACACGTTCTGGTGGACTTAGCTAATGGTCCATTGTTCAATGTTCCAAAATGGACTGCAGTAGTTGTATACTTCACCAACGGTAGGAATACACATGTAGGATAATGAATTTAATTTATGTATCCATAATTTTTTCAAATAACCATTAAATTTTCATCACATTTTCATACATAGTATGAAGACATAACTATTACCAACAGAAAAATGCATGTTGAAAATAGACATGTCATGAAAAAAATTCATATAATATCAAACATATTGTGCCTATAATTATTGATGTATTGAGACACTACTGGAAATGCTGTTTTTCCCAACGGGAGTTTACCAACGGTTTGCTAAAACCGTTGGGTTTGAAGGATTAAGAAAGCCTTTCCCAACGGTTCATTGAAACCGTTGGGAAAAGCCACCCCTTTGCCAACGGTTTGAAGAAACCGTTGGTAAAGGGGTGTGTTATTCACCTTTTGCCAACGGTTCAAAAGAACCGTTGGGAAAGGGTCACCCCTTTGCCAACGGTTTCCTCAAACCGTTGGTAAAGGGGTCCTTAGCATCTCTTTCCCAACGGTTCTTTAAAACCGTTGGGAATTATTTCCCCCAAATCCAGCTCTCCCCCATTCGCACAGAACCTAATTTCATCCGCTCCACTGCTCTCATCTCGCGAAATCCCCTATCCGAAGAGGTGAAAACCATCTGAAATCAGGTATCTTTTCATTTATACACATATAATTCCTTATTTTTATTGTTATTGCTTTAGTATTTTAGTTTTAAGTTATCAATCCACCACCAGCTCTCTGCTGCTCTCCAAATCCCCCATCCGAATAGGTGAAAACCCATTTGAATCATCTCAAATCAAGTAATTTTTTCTTTATACACATATGGTACCTTGTTTTTATTGTTATTGATCTAATATTTTAGTTTTAAGTTTGGATTTTGATGTGATTTCACCGTGTAAAATAGGGAAATGAATAAATATTTTGTTAATTAATTAGTTTCCCCTAGAATATCAGTTGTGTTATAATGTCCATGCTAAATAAAGGGGTAATGTAATAAAAGACCTTGAATAAATAATTTGTGGAAGTTGGGGTATGTTGCCTCTATGAGAGGTTTTTTGTTGTGTTTCATTGTATGTTGTAGGCTGTTTTATGGGGATTGAGGTGACCAGTTGGGCTTTGTGATATGTGGGGTTGTAATGTGATGGTTAGTGGGCATGGATGTGTCATATGAAGTTGTATGATAGTGATGATGTGTGGTGGTGTTGTGTCGTGTGGAGGTGTTGTGTGATGAAGTTGTGGTGTATAATGTGGTGAGGTGGTTTTGGTTGTGCGGTGGTTTGTGATGTGCAATATTTTTATTGTGATATGTGGTTGTTTTGGTGAGATGGTTGGTCGATGTAACATGGTGTCGATGGTTATTGTGAGATGGTGAGTTGTTGTGTGGTGGGGTTGTCCAGGGGGTGTGGGCTGTCCTGGGGGTCTGGGTGGGGTGTCCTGGTGGGGGAGGGGTGTGTGGGGTGTCCAGGGGGGTTGGTATGTTTAGGTGGTGGTGGTGGGGTTGCAGGGGAGGGGGGTGTGGGCTGTTTGGGAGGGTGGGCGGGGCTATCCCGGGGGGGGGGGGGGGGTACGGGGTGTCCAGGGGGGTACGGGGGTGGGCGGGCTGTCCACAAGGGTGGACGGGCTGTCCACGGGGGTGGTCGGGCTCTCAAGGAGGGGTGGGCGGGCTGTCCAGGGGGGGTGGGTGGGCTGGCCACAGGGGGTAGGGGTGTCCAGGGGGGTGGGCGGGCTATCCAAGGAGGTGGGGGGCTGTCCATAGGGAGAAGGGGTGTCGAGGGGGGTGGGTGGGCTGTCCACGGGGGTGGTTGGGTTGTCTAGGGGGTAGGGGTGTCCATAGGGGTGGGTGGGTTGTCCATGGGGGTGGGCGGGGCTGTCCTTGGAAGGTGGAGAGAGCTTCTGCCCAGGAGCCACCGGCTGGCCGGTGGGAAGGCCACCGGCTGGCCGGTGGTGAGACAGTAGGTCTCACTATTCCAAAGAGTTCCACCGGCTGGCCGGTGAGGAGGCCACCGGCTGGCCGGTGGTCTGGACAAAAGACATCCCATTCTGTCTGGGCCCACCGGTTGGCCGGTGGCCAGACACCGGCTGACCGGTGGCACCTGGCAGAGGGCAAGCCCTTCTGCCTTGTCCACCGGCTGGCCGATGGGCTGGATCCGGCTGGCCGGTGCCCTTACCGGCTGGCCGGTGGTCCTACACCGGCTGGCCGGTGGACTTGAAAAAAGTCCACTTTTCCTTTTTTTTGCCACTTCTTGCTCCTGAAATCATGCCTATTAACAAGAACACTTGAAACAACATTAGATCACTATGAGAGTGATTGTGATCATTAAAATCCAAGAGAGTGGGGTACAACATTCCCTACTCTTTCTTCAAAAGTGATTGACCATGTGTTTTTAGGCAAGATGCGATGTGATTGTCCATGTGTCTTCAGGTGAGATGTACTATGATTTCCCTAGTGTTTTTCGATGAGGTGTGATGTGATAAGGCTATAATAAGATGTGGCATGTGGTTGGGGTCATGTAGGGTAGGAGGATGGCACAAGGTTGATGTTATTCATGTTCATGATACCCTACTAATATGGTTATGGGATGAGTCATGCTGTTATGTGATATAACACATTAAGTTCTTGTTGGTTTTACATTTTTTCAATAACACATTTGTATGTTTTTTTGACATGTGTAGTTGATACCTTGATTATTTTCTTCCTTTATCGTTTACTTAAATGTATATTCTATTATAGTTAATGCCTATTGAATTGTTTATGACAAAATGACTTATATAAATTCTTTTTACAGAATGGACAGAAGTTGGATGTATGAAACCGATCGGATCTCAGATGATTTTCAAAACAATTTGGAGAGCTTTATAGATTTTGCATTTGACAATGCTTCAGATAGTGGTCGCATACACTGCCCATGTTCCAATTGTGTTGGTAGACCTTGGTTGAGCCGTGAAGAAGTCAGCTACCACATAACCAAAAATGGGTTTCAAGCAAACTACTTTCTGTGGTATCACAATGGGGAGAAAACGAAATCTCAAATTGGTGATGATCGAAATGAAAAGACTGGAATGGAGAATTTGTTAGATGATCGGTTTCCGTTTATTCGTCATCATGAAAAAGAAAGGATTTCGACTCAAGAAGACTTCGATATGAGGACAGCTGATGCATCTAGTGAAAATGATGATATTGATAGGGTGAAAAAATTGAATGATGCTGCCACGACTCCAGTATATCGGCAATGCGATAAAATGAAAAAGCTGGAATTTTTAATCCGATTATTTCATGGGAAAACTATGTATGGGATTTCTAATACAGCAATCGATTACATTCTTACCCTCTTGAAGGATTTACTTCCAGATGATGCAGATATTCCCTCAAACCACTATATGGCATGGAAGTTAGTTGAGGAACTTGGATTTTCAAGAAACAAAATTCATGCTTGCCCGAAAGATTGCAGTTTATTCTGGGAGGAAACCGCTGAACGAAATGATTGTATAAAATGTGGCACATCCCGCTGGAAGTCAAAATCTGATGGAACACCATCCCGCGTTCCACAGAAAGTAATGTGGCACTTTCCATTGATTCCCAGACTCCAGAATCTTTTTATGTCTGATGACATATCAATAAAAATGAGATGGCATGATACCGAGAGAAAGAAGACTGATGATGAGTTGGTTCATCCTGCAGATGGATTTGCATGGAAGAGATTTGATGCTCGACATCCTGATTTTGCAGCTGACGTGCGTAATGTGAGGCTGGGTCTTTCATGCGACGGTTTTAATCCGTTTGGGCAGATGCTTACTTCGCACAGCACATGGCCAGTTTTTATACACATTTATAATCTTCCCCCATGGTTGTGTATGAAAAAACCTTTCACTTTCATGAGTATACTCATATCTGGTCCTTCTGATCCTGGCATTGATATTGATGTATACATGCAACCTTTAATAAAAGAGTTGAAGCTTCTTTGGGATGTGGGTGTGCGCACATACGATGCATGTTCGAAAGACATATTTCAGATGCGCGCTGCGCTTATGTGGACAATCAATGATTTTCCGGCTTATGCAATGATGTCTGGATGGAGCACGAAGGGGAAACTGTCATGTCCAGTTTGTATGAAGAATACACGATCCAGAAGACTGAAACATCGTTGTAGTTTCAGTTTTATGGGACATCGACGATTTTTGCCAAAGGATCATCCATATAGAATGAATCGTCGAAGATTTGATAATACTATAGAGACCGATGATCCACCTCAGCGTATGTCTGGAACTGATGTGCTTAATGAATTGAAAGATTTCAGTTTTTCGTTCGGGAAGGGTCAAATGAAATCTGGAAAGAGAAAGAATGTTTCCACAGAAACCTGTTACAATTGGAGGAAGAGGAGTATCTTTTTTGATTTGCCTTATTGGTCAACCAATTTGCTACGTCATTGCTTAGACGTAATGCATATTGAAAAGAATATATGTGAAATGTTGCTTTCAGTTCTTCTAAATGTCAAGGGGAAGACAAAAGATGATTTACGATCTCGACGTGACTTGGTGGATTGGGGCATCAGACCAGAATTGCATCCTGTGCGTATCAATGAAAATAAATGGCAACTTCCATGTGCTTCTTATGTGATGACACCTACTGAAAAAAAACAATTTTTGGAAGTATTAGAGACTATTAGAGTTCCTGATGGCTATTCAAGCAACATATCTAAACGGGTCAACAGAAGAGAGTTGAAGCTAAAATCTTTGAAGACTCATGATTATCACGTTCTACTGCATGAGTTGCTTCCAATAGCAATCCGTCATCTTTTGTCCAATAATGTAAGGGTGGGTGTTATTCGGTTGTGCCATTTGTTTAGAGATCTTTGTGCTAAGAAGTTGTCGAAGTCTTTCTTGCAAAAAATGTTGACAGATGCCCCATTAATTTTGTGTGAGTTGGAGAAAATATTTCCCCCATCATTTTTCACATGCATGCTGCATCTGACTGTCCATATTCCAACTGAAATACTTCTCGGAGGACCTGTTTCTTTTCGTTGGATGTATCCAACTGAAAGAAATATGTTCACATTAAAGTCTTATGTTCGAAACAAGAATCATCCCGAAGGTTCTATCGTGAACGGTTACTTAGCTCAAGAATGTATGGATTTCTGTTCAATGTATTTGTCTGATCTTACTACAAGAATGAGCAGACCAATGAGAAATGAAGAAGAACAATATGAGCAAATTGAACCCAGTTTTCCATCACTTCCTCAAACAGGAGGAATTCCTGGATCATATACATTGAAGACATTAAGCAATGAAGAGCGGGAGATGGCACATCGCACAGTTTTGTTCAACTGTGATTTGTTCGATGACTATATCAGGTAACAAAATTGAATATGTATATCTTACATATATATCTGTTAAACTATTCATATTTTTTTATCTACAGGGAACATAAAACAATGATAAATAGGAAGCATCGTTCTTTATCTTTGAGAAGGAGAGAGACTTTGCATAGCAAAGAGTTTTCTGCTTGGTTAAAATTGAAGGTAAAAATATTACTGTTTAAATTAATTATTTCAATATTTACTTAAGTTTAGCTGTCATTTATATTGCAGGTATTGAGTTTGTCTGCTGACTCTGTCTCTGAGGAAATAAGAGCTTTGGCTTTTGGTCCTAATACCGTGGTTCGTGACTGTAAATCAATTGTTATCAATGGGTACAGATTTATTGTCACTGAACGAGCCAAAAACATGAGAACACAACATGATGGTATTATGGTTACTGCCACAACAGATTGTTATGCCAGCGCATCAGATAGTAGACCGCGACTTGAAAATGTGGGTTATTATGGAGTCGTTGAGAAAATAATAATATTGGATTATTACTCTCATGGACGAGTCACAATGATGAAATGCCATTGGTTTGATTCGATGACGAGACATGGCACATTTATTGATGATTGTGGATTTCGAGTAATTAATATGACCCGCACTCTTGCAACCGAAGAACCATATGTGTTGGCATCAATGGCTAAACAAGTTTTTTATGTCAAAGATCAACTTCAACCTGAATTTGGTGTCGTAGTTGAAGTAATTCCAAGACATATTTTTGATGATGCTGATGATGGAATTGACACTGTCCCTATTGCCATTGGAACCAATCCATTTATTTCTTTTGATGACTCCAATAGCTCAATTGTCAGAGTTGATTGTGAACCTGAAGTTGTGGTTGGAAATATATAGAATCATTCATCCATGTTCTCAATTCTTTTGGTTTACCTCGAGTTGGGTTGTTAAGGTTGGTAATATTCATATTTATTTAGTATTGATCACAAATATGTTTTAGCTGACTTGACCGTTATGTGAATTTTCAATGTTTATTGGTTGCTGTTTTATTTGAATTGCATTTTCTAATTTGGAATTGAACTGTATTCAAACCAAATCAAACAATATTTCAAACTTGGTGAACATTACAACTTGTATGTTTTATTAAATTTATTCAAGCTCTTCTAAAACAATTGATAGGTAAATTACCAATGAATCCCCTCATTCCCTCATATATTTAGTTTTTTGGTTTACACATTAATTTTCTTTTTCTAATTAATTACATATTTGTTTTCCAATGCAGGAAATGAAGCCAATTGAAGAGAGACGAAGAAAAAAAATGGCGGAGAACAATCGTCGGATGGAGGAGCTGGGCATTCCACCATTAGTGCCTACAGTGAGTACTTTATTTCAAATATATATATATATATTTACAGAATATATAATGTCATGTGATTAATTTTTTTTGTAAACTTTTTTGTAGGATCCACCATTACGTCGACAGTTATTCGACGAGGAGCCTAGTACTGGTCCGAGTACTCAGGCCGGTGGTACGAGGAGGGTTCGTACCAGAGGTGGACGTAGAGCTGCGCGTGCCCGACTAGACCCTGCCCCTCCCACTGACATTTCAGCCTTCCCACATTCTGATCCCGGTGTGTCGTTAGGGACACACGGGATATTTAGACCTCCCATGTTTTCGCTACCTTCTGCATCTTCTGCCCCATCATTTTCACATCCCATGATGATTCCCACTCCCCAGTCAGCATCAGGTCATACAGTTGTTCCATCTTCTTTTCCTTCTACTTCTGTCTCTCCGAGCTTTTATATTCCATCGTCTTCGACTCCCGTTCCACCAGAGGGTGTTCCATCAGGTTCTGTGGATCCGGCGCCACTCATTGATCAGACTAGCACAGGTATATTTATAAAACCCTATCAAATTTTTATAGTAATATTTATTTTCATTATAACATGTTTTGATAAAATATTTGTTTTTCTTTCATGACAGATACATCTACTGAAAGGAGGCGGGGGCGGGGCCGTACACGCATGCGTTCGGTGTGGAACCGTCGCACACAGGTTATGGTGGAATATAATGAAGACAATCAGATGGTTGAGAAAACAGGGCAGCAATGTCGGAGTTTTATGGCGACGCTTGCCAAATACTCCGACATCATTCCCGTCAGCCCGCTGTCGTGGAGACATTTGCCACATGAGGTCAAAGATAGAGCTTGGTCAGAGATATGGGTAAAAAAATCTGTTGTATTTAATGCCATGAATTTTTTTTGTATTTATATAAATTAATATTTTCATTTCAGCTTCGATTTAATTTTCCTGATGGTGAGGGTGCACGAATGGAACGTCTAAAGGATTTAGGCGAGCTTTGGAGAGCCTACAAGCATGAGCTGTATATTGGCTGGCGTGCTAGAGTTGGCACTGAGTTAGAGGCGGTACCAGTCGTGGATGATTGTCCTATAGAGCAGTATCGTCAGATGATTACTCATTGGACGAGTACCCAGTTTAAGGTATGAATTACATTTGAGGTATTTAAATAATAACTTTCAAGTTTTGCATTAATATTATCCTTTGTATTATCGAATTTTATTTAGGAATCATCTGGTAAAAATAAAAAAAACATTGATGCAAAAAAATACCTCCATACACTAGGACGCACGACGATGCCGGATCATGAGAGGCAGCAGGTATGACAATTGTTTATAAGTTTTCTTTACGACTTACATTTTCTTTTTTTTCCTCAATTATTTAATTATTTGCTGAAGTCTTTATATAAATTTTGTTTTCAATGTCATTGTAGAGGAAAGTACAAAATATTGAAGGACGTGTGCCTCGAGCAAAACTGTTTTGCTCGAGTAGACGAAAAAAGGATGGACGTGCTGTCAACGAAGCGACTCAGCAGCAGATTGTAAGTTTTAATCTGTTGATTTTATATTTTAATATCTATTTCGTAACTTAACAATATATTTATATTTGTAACAGGATGCTTTAGAGGCCCTCGATGCCCAAGAAGCAGACAATTTTGGGCCATCTGATCACTTACATCAGGTGTTGGGAGATGATCATTCTGGCAGAGTACGCTGCCGACCTAGGATAGCCCCGACGAGGTATTGGCCTGCCTCAGGTACGAGTTGTAGTGCCACCGAGCTGCAGCAAGTTAGGGCACAAGCAGAACAGGCTGAGAAAAGGGCCACAGAGACGGCAGAACAGTCTGCAAGGGCAAACAGTGCATTTATGAAATTTATTGAAGTTCTACGTCCAACACTTCCAGCAGAGGCCAGCCCAGCGATTGATGAATACATGTCGTCGATACATTCTATATATGGTGCACCAGGTGGCAGTTCCAGTGGTGGTCAGGCCGATGTCGAGCTTGAAGATGATGATGGCGAGCAGTCTGATTCGGAAGAGGATGGAGATGAGGAGGGCGAGGAGGAGGGCGAAGGCGAGGAGGAAGGCGTTGAGGAGGGTGATGACGATGAGGAGGACGATGACGAGGGCGATGATGATGATGATGATGGAGATGGTGATGCTGATGTGGGACATATTGATCCGTTACATTTTTGACTTGACATGTGATGTTTAATCAGTCGCCCGTATTTGTCGTCTGATTTCAGGCCATTCCGACATCGTTCGGCCCGTTTGGACCCCCCTCACGCGCGTTTACGAAGCGCGCGCATCACTTAAAACACGAATATTGAGCCGTACCGCGCAAACCGCACGTCCGATTGAGGTGCCGTCTGCGCGTACACGTCACGAATAATAATTAAAATGTTCCACGGTGGTTTCAGATCAATCTGAGGCCGTCCGCTATGAATTTGACCGTTGGACGCCCGTTCTGGCCGTTTATGACACCATAACTGCGTTGTCGGTCACCGCGGGCACACGACAAGTCCGATTGACGTGCCGTCTGCTCGACCACTTCAGAAATCACTCACCCGTATTTGTCGTCTGATTTCAGGCCATTCCGACATCGTTCGGCCCGTTTGGACCCCCCTCACGCGCGTTTACGAAGCGCGCGCATCACTTAAAACACTAATATTGAGCCGTACCGCGCAAACCGCACGTCCGATTGACGTGCCGTCTGCGCGTACACGTCACGAATAATAATTAGAATGTTTCACGGTGGTTTCAGCTCAATCCGGAGACGCGGTGTGGCCGACACCACTCAAAGTGTCCGTCTTTTGTTTCAAAAGGACGTCATTTTAAGTGAAAAGAATCAACTGGCTTACGGAAAACCGACCAAACGCATTCCGAATCTGTTGATAATTTATCCCAACAATCCATGGGTCATATGTGACGTGTACGAGCCAACCCGGGATGAATCCGAGTCGCGGTGTTGCCGGGATAAGTTTAAGTGGCTCTCTTTTGTTTAAAATGAACACCATTTTAAGTACATACGGAAAAACGACCAAACGGATTCGGTTTCCGTTGAAACTTTAGGAGAACGATCCATGGGTCATATGTGACGTGTACGAATCAACCCCGCCACAATCGGAGACGCGGTGTGGCCGACACCACTCAAAAAGTGTCGGTCTTTTGTTTCAAAAAGACGTCATTTTAAGTCCACCGGCCAGCCGGTGTGAGACCACCGGCCAGCCGGTAAGGTCACCGGCCAGCCGGATCCAGCCCATCGGCCAGCCGGTGGACAAGGCAGAAGGCCTTGCCCTCTGCCAAGTGCCACCGGTCAGCCGGTGTATGGCCACCGGCCAACCGGTGGGCCCAGACAGAATGGAATACCTTCTGTCCAGACCACCGGCCAGCCGGTGCCTGACCACCGGCCAGCCGGTGGAACCCAGACAGAATAGCATGCTTCTGTCCAGACCACCGGCCAGCCGGTGGCTCAGCACCGGTCAGCCGGTGGAGCCAGAGAAATCCCTTGCCTCTACATCAACTACACTCACCTCCGACCCAACATCCATCAGTCATATGTGACATGTACGAGCCCACTCGGGCTCAATCCGAGTCGCGGTGTGGCCGGGATCAGTCTAAGTGGCTCTCTTTTGTTTAAAATGGACATCATTTTAAGTACATACGGAAAACCGACCAAACGCATTCGGTTTCCATTGAAACTTTAGGAGAACGATTCATGGGTCATATGTGAGGTGTACGAATCATCCCCGCCACAATCCGAGGCGCGGTGTGGTCAACACTGCTCTAACTGTGTCTGTTTTGTTTAAAATGGGTAGGATTATAAGTGAAAAGAACTGACATACGCAAAACCGACCAAACGCATTCGGTTTCCATTGAAACTTTAGGAGAACGATCCATGGGTCATATGTGACGTGTACCAATCATCCCCGTCTCAATCCGAGACGCGGTGTGGCCGACACCGCTCTAACTATGTCTCTTCTGTTTAAAATGGGCATGATTATAAGTGAAAAAGAACAACTGGCATACGCAAAACCGACCAAACGCATTCCGAATCTTTTGATAATTTATCACAACGATCCATGGGTCATATGTGACGTGTACGAGCCAACCCGGGTCAATCCGAGTCGCGGTGTGACCGGGATCAGTCTAAATGGCTCTCTTTTGTTTAAAATGTACACCATTTTAAGTACATACGGAAAACCGACCAAACGCATTCGGTTTCCATTGTAACTTTAGGAGAACGATTCATGGGTCCTATGTGACGTGTACGAATCATCCCGCCTCAATCCGACATGCGGTGCGGCTGACACCACTCAAAGTGTCCGTCTTTTGTTTCAAAAGGACGTCATTATAAGTGAAAAACATCAACTGACATACGGAAGACCGACCAAACGCATTCGGATTCTATCGATACTTTAGCACAACGATCCATGGGTCATATGTGACGTGTACAAGTCAACCCCGTCTTAATCTGAGATGTGGTGTGGCCGACACCGCTCTAACTATGTCTCTTTTGTTTAAAATGGACATGATTATAAATGAAAAGAACAACTGGCATACGCAAAACCGACCAAACGCATTCAGAATCTTTTTATAATTTATCACAATGATCCATGGGTCATATGTGACATGTACGAGCCAACCCGGGATGAATCTCAGTCGCGGTGTGGTCGGGATGAGTCTAAGTGTCACTCTTTTGTTTAAAATGTACAACATTTTAGGTACATACGGAAAACCGACCAAACGCATTCGGTTTCCATTTAAACTTTAGGAGAACGATCCATGAGTCATATGTGACGTGTACGAATCAACCCCGCCTCAATTGGAGACGCGGTGTGGTCGGCACCACTCATAGTGTCCGTCTTTTGTTTCAAAAGGACGCCATTTTAAGTGAAAAACATCAACTGGCATACGGAAAACCGACCAAACGTATTAGGATTCTGTCGATACTTTAGCACAACGATCCATGAGTCAAATGTGACGTGTACGAGTTAACCCCGCCTCAATCTGAGGTGCGGTGTGGCCGGTATCACTTCAGGTGTATGTATTTTGTTTAAAATGGACATCATTTGAGGTAAAAATATATGGTATAGAAAAAACCGATCATATTATGAATTGAATTTCAGATTCCACGTATAATTGTCATCTAAATTTTAAATTGAATTCTATATGAATTATGTATGTTTATGAATTGTAATTTAATTATGGATTTGTATAGTTTCAGGATCCATTATATGTTAAATGTGTATGAATTTGTTCGTAATTGAATATGTATGTTTTATTTTATTACTGGTACAATAGTTGGATCGAAAATGAGGTGAAAATGAGGTAAAAATGAGGTGAAAATGAGGCCTGATGACCGGTGGTGATAGACAGGGGTTGTGCAAATTGCAGGGTGCTGCAATTTGCAGCATAGGGTATGCCAACGGTTTCAAACCGTTGGCATATAAGTTTCTAGCATGTCTTTTCCCAACGGTTCTAAACCGTTGGGAAAGACTTCACCAATTCCCAACGGTTTAAAACCGTTGGGAAATTGTTCCACATGGTATATCCCAACGGTTTGGAACCGTTGGGAAAATGTGTGGCATTTGAGTTTTCCCAACGGTTTGTGAGAACCGTTGGGAAAAACTAAATTTCTATGGGCCTATTGCAACGGTTTCAAGTAAACCGTTGGGAAAACCTTTTCCCAACGGCTTACTTCCCAACGGTTCTCATAACCGTTGGGAAAACCTTTCCCAACGGTTTGAGGGGCTTTCCCAACGGTTCAGAACCGTTGGGATATAGTATATTTCCAGTAGTGAGACGCCCTCATTTCATCATTCCAAGTAACAGAAATATAATTTTAGTAATAACTATATTAATAACATCCTAATATGTCTTCTTTAACCAACAATGAAGTTTTATCAACCAAAACAGGCGATAAATATTAACCCCAACAACCAATCCTAGGTAATTTGGGTTTTCCCTATACGTGAGTTATATTTTCCTGGGCACAAGATTAGTAAAAAGACATTATGTAATAATATCTTATCTACTACCCAAATAGTAGTAAAGAAGAAGTAAAACCCATATGAAACCACACTGTAATGTCCAAAATATAGATATACTTAACATGTTCACCAATCCAGTGGGTCACATGGTCTTAAGCACAACTCCACATATGCCAAAGGCTACTAACTAAGAGTTAGGGAGTAAAGGTGGTTCAATGCGTAGACTATAACATCATATCCATGTGGAACATCATATATACCCATAAGTAGACAATAAATGAAAAATATGTAAGTGGACATAATAAATACTTGATCGGTAACCCATTGTTGCACAAGCACAAACAAAAAATAATAATAATAAATTGTTGAAGCCTAAATAATTATGAAACTAAATAGTAATCAAAATATAGTAGCGAATTTCATATTAATGATGTTGTGGCATGTTGAAAATAAAAAGTGGTTCATGGAACATGCATATACCAAAATCTATACCATAAATATAAATGATGAAAAGGATGATCTACTTGATTCTTGAGAATATTCTTGGCCCTCTTCTATTATGATACAACTACAACTAATAGATTTCAAGAATCTATAGTAGAGTGTATTCGATTATCCATACCTATAGATTGGTAATCTACTTGCATAAGGAATGTTTATTGAATTTGGTTCAAAAGAGTTATTATTTAGAGATATTAGGACTACATGGGAACATAAACAATGATTTCATTTTTCTTGGGTGGTTATACATAGGATCCATAACACATTACTACTAGATGAAAATAATGCTAACCCACTCAAGTTATTCACACCATGGGTGATACACAATCATTGAATTAAAGTACCTAAGCACATATTATCCAAGCCACTTCATTTAGAGTTATACCCAACCATAATATGTATACTTATGGCCTAATTTACCTTAAATAATAACTAGGATTCTATATCATGCATGTCACCTACATGGTAACCATCTATCCCATGTCACAAAGATTGGTTCCCTTTCACCAAGGTCAACTACCTCATCACCCAATGGTTAGCAATATAAGATCTATTTCCACATAACCCATTTTTTCAGTTATAATATATAGTCTCTTTCTTTCACTACAAATATAAATAAATTTTCAATAACCCCCATGACATATTGACAGTCTCATAATAAAACATTCTTGAAATTTCATGAATTATTTTTGTTGTAATACTTCAACACTTAGTATTTCCCCAATATAATTAATTTGAGATACTCTACTTGGATTCCAAATAAACATGTACTTTATCCACAACACTTGTTTTAATAAAATAACATAAATTTAGATTATAAAAAGTGTTTCTTTAATCATAATAAATAATGATTCCCACATTATATTCTGGGAATACCAAGAGTAATAATTCTTATACTATATTATTTGGTTATCCATTTCCCATAATAATATTCTACTCCATTTAGTGATTTTGAGGTAAAAGTTCAATTTTTATTTGAAAAAAAGACATTTTAATAATAGATATTTTTTTTCATATTTATTTGAATAAATCTAAATTTGAGTATATTTATTATTTTACATAGTACACTCAGAAAAAATATTGAAATTTTTTAATTACTTTTTTAGGGATCGTAAGTTAATTTTGTACAATTCAATCAACTGTATCATGGGCCAATTCATCCATCCAATGGGATATATGGTCCACATAAGAAGGCACACCCAATCTATGAAGAAAAATAGACTATTTATGAAGATATAATTTCTGAGCTCAATCCATAAGAAAAAATTTGGTGAAAGTATTTATTATTTTTATTAAATATCCTGAAATTTTTTAAATAAATTTTCATGACCCATATCTACAATAAGGTTATAATCATATGCTCTGATGTCCAGCCCACAATTATTCCTTGAATTTAAATCATCCCATTATTCAAATCTTTTCTCCCAATCTAATTTACTAATTGAGTAGTGATTTTTTGGTCTGAATCAAATGATATAAAATAAATTTTTTTATAATATATAATATGAATTTGTTTAATATTAGATGTCTAAAGGAATTTTCATTTAGACTAGGATAAAATGAGACATAACAATGGAAAACACATCATGGTTTACTAAAACCGCAATAACATTGGTTCAAAATGTCCAATGAATGCCATATTTTGAGTGTGAAATTGAAACATAATTATCTAAAACTTTAAATATTAATATATCTCGAGATTAGCTTATACTAATATTAATATATGTTATCCTAGTGGTGGGGATGTTTTGGAAGGATAATTGTCCACCACCTTCGACTATTAATACATCCCCTCATCTCCATGAAAGGGGTTGGAATTCTATAGCCTAGAAGATGAGTTTTGAATGACCATAGCCCATAGAAATTCCTAGTATGACCTTAAAAACATTTTTCAACTTGAAATTCTATTCATACATATATTCTTTTCATTTATTTCATGTGTTTTCAATTGTAATCAAGTAAATTTGGATTCATTTTAATTAAATATTAAATCATTTTTCTCCTTCATAATTTCTAATTATCATTCAGTATATACTGTGTAATATAAATGTTATTAAGAAAAATTTGAATTATGTGGAAAATAATTACCTTCTTTTTCATTCTCATTTAAATGAATGTATGTGTTTAATTCTCTTCAGTATTTGTGTGTGTGATTGACGCACAACTCTAATCACATGCCATTATTTTAATTCTAAAATTTTTTTAAACCAAAATAAATAAAATTGATTAATAAAATTCAAAATGAATGAGTATATTTACAAATGGGGTGAGACATAATTTGGGGGTATTAACTGACTATGATATTTTTTTGATTAATATTGTTTTAATTGATATTGTTTTTGTTGAACTTAAAATGTGATGTAGTAATGACATGTTTTGTTTGAAACGAGAATTAATGGATTATTGGAATGAAATATACACATGGTTACATTAAATATTAAACCTTAAATAAATAATAATATATACTAATCAGTTCCCTGGATGAGTTTTATATTTAATCCCACATATATATAAATTCTATTCAGAAATCTATTGTGAAGTGGGAATTAATTTATTGAAATATATTACAAAGTTAATTTATATGACAATATTAAATCCCTAATGAATATATCACACAAATAATTTTAAAATAGTTCAACCAAATATGAAAATAATTTATTTCACATAATATCATAAAAAACCCATCTTTTCAAAATAAAAAAACAATCAACTATTACCCATGTGTCTCTATACTAATTAGTAGAGAACCAAACCATAGAATGCTCGATAGCTGATAATCATCCATATTTCAAATGGAGCATCTTATAAGAAAGGTTCAATTAGAATTTGGTATTTTTTAAAAAAAAATTAATGAAACTAGTATATGTGAATAAAACAAAAAGAAATGCACACTTCCCGTGAAAATCGTGATGGGAAAAATAGACAACCCTCTATCCCAAAAAAATCATTCAAGGATGGAAAAAAATTAGAAATAATCTAATTACTCGTCCATATAAAAATCTATAAATTCTCCAAATACTACTAAAAAATCCATAATATTTGATTGACCTAAAAATTGAGCAAACAATTCACCGACATAGGAGGAATATTAGGAGATATAAAAATCACCAATCAAACATTCATTTCATATCCAATTGAAATAAATATGGAAAATACAAGGGAAAAAACACATAAATTCCTTGATTCCCCTAATATGAGTTACCCACCCCTTAGTATTCAATTAAAAAACATTGTGGAAGGTTAAAAATAGAAATTGGGTTTGATTCATCTTCTAACACATTACCATGGGATAGTTGGTGAGGATACACATATTCATCTCATTGTCATTTAAGTGGTGAGATATAGCATGAATCATCATGATGGTACTAAAGAACAAACCAAGCCTTGAGAAATTCCTTTCTCTCTAGCTAACTCCACTATGTCATGGATCAACTACCCCCTCTGGATTCTATAACCACAGTGAATGAAATGACATTACACATCATGGAGAAATTATTCTATGCATCTAGAACCACTAAAATCCAAAATGAAATATGTGGTTTCCAACAATTCAACAATGAATAACTATGGGTGTATATTGGGAAGTTATAAATGATTGTGTCCAAATGATCACACCACCAAATCCATATAAAAATCTTGTTCCAATACCTATAAAAGGGTTAATTTGATATGGGGAGAACTGTAATTGACACAACAAGTGGTGGTTCTATCATTGAAGAAAACCCTATAGCTTCATTAGATACCATAAGAAATATTACTGAAAAAACATAGAAATTTCATACTCATGAAAGTTCTGCAGTTAAAAAGTTCGTAGAGGATTTATCCATACTACCGAAAAAGATATCTAAGTGGTCGAGCGAACTTATAGGTGTCGTGGAAGATCTAGAAGTGGATACCAAAGAAAAAAATTAATATTCTCTATTATCTTAATTCCCAATATATATCCTGAATTGTGGAATCTACATCCTTATAGCTCATAAAATAGAAACCTTTTATAGATTCAAGATGATCCATTAGATTTATTTGGAAAAATGGACCTCATTACATATTATAATAAATAGAACACCAACACTCCGCTATAGGGTAAGATTATTAGAAACATCAACCAATGTTACTATGACACAATATCTTTCACGTATAATCCAAGATCAAGGTATTATAGTCATATATGTCTTCTCCCTCAATTCCCTCTTCAAAATCCAATCCAAATAAAAAATGATCAAGGTGGTGGTAACTTATAACAACCTTATCATTTTGTTCATAAACATAAATTAAGAAATTCCCCTACATCCTCTCATGGATTGCACTATCATAACAATCATTAACAATTCCAAACCCAATATAATTGATTTCCCAATTACCAAAATCAATATATCCAAAACATGTGAGAATCCTCTTCTTCAAGGAAACCACAATAGAGTGTTTTGGAATTAACCTCATTCTTAATCCATTCTAGAATTAAAAATATTGATAAATAAATTCATATCCTTTTATTACACCAAAATCATTAACCAAATAGAAACTTTTCTTAACTCCCAACTCAACCATTTCCCAACCCAAGGGAAATGAAAGTTCAATTTTACTTCTATTTTGGTAGAAAGTATCTTGGCCTCATTATTAATCCTCTAACTCTCCTCTAAATATTGACATGAAAAATGAATAGAAAAAGGGAACTAGAAAAAAAATCCAATATCACACATCCTTCTATTCCACAAAATAACCCAATTCATTTTCATCAAACTGTATCCATGAAAATGATGTCCTTTGAATCAAATCTGGAAATGATGCACGTGTTTAGCCATATTTTTGTAAACATTACCATTATAGATCCCACAAAACAAATACATAGGTATGAAAATATTAATAATGAATTTTCACTTATAAAAGATAATATATGTCCATTGAAAATTTTAAAATGAAACATTCCATTCCCATGATGTATAAACACATAAGGGAATTCAATATTCCATTCCAAATATGGATTTCCAACATTTATAAAGAACTCACTGAACTTGGAGCTTCAATAAATATAATTTTTAAAACCATCCTATACAAACTTGTTATAGGTCCCTTACACCCAATGGGTGATTTCATCTAGTTATAAAATCGTGGCACTGCAAGTCATGATGGAATAATTTAGTATATCCTTTTCCAAGTCAATGTTCTTAAATTTGTAGCTTATTTCTATATCCATGCCATGAAAGGAAATATAATATCATTTCGATCTCCCAATATTCAAGGAATACCATTCCTCATGAAATACATAACTAATATTGATGTCAATGTAGGCATCTTTTCTATATAATTTGGTGTCCAAATATTCTTGTTCGGTATATTTCCATCCATAACAAGCCCCTTAAAGGACCACTGGTAATTATCTATCCCTTTATTCATGGACACATATGAATGTTGATTCATCCCTATTTCAAAATATTCATAATTTTATAATAAGATAATAGTTGTTAAAATTTTCAACATAATTAAGAATTTCCTAATTATATATGTTGATGTTGAAAAATCATTCATTATCTCCACTAATCTTGAGGATCATGATAAATTTCTTGAATCTCATATCAACATCGATTTTAAATGTTCCAACATTGAGACAATTGAGAAAAATGAATCAAAACCAATTGAAATCCCTTCCTTTATTCTTATTTTTTCAATCCCACAAATAAATGTTGAAAATGATCTGAAACCTCAACATAGGAACCTAAAATAAGAATTACCTTTCCATGATCACTCTTACCCTATCAATACTTCCACAAAAATTACTTATATGAGGATTCCATACTTGTTCATGTGATAGATGGAAAAAATAATTCCTAAACTAAACACCAGATGACATATTAGAAATTAACTTTTATCTTTACATGCAACAGGTCCATTGTGAATAATATTACAAACCAATAAGTCATCCATAAAGAAGACAAAATCAACCCATATATTAGGTTGTTATGGAAGAGTTCACTAAGCTATTTAAGGAATGTATTTTCTACCATAATTCTGATAGATAATGGGATATTCTTATTCATGTTGTATCTAATAATGGAGGGAAATATATTGAAAAAATAAACACTGATAGTTGGTTAAAACATGATTGAAAAACAAACATTTTCATTGTGTTTATTATCAGAAATTTGGTGCGGAATCATAAAAAATCACTACCGTCTTCCTTATTTTGATCAAATTCTTGAACGATTATACAAAAAGTAACATTATTTGTTTCTTAATGGGTACAACAGGTACCTAAAAACCCGAATAGCACATTTGGACCATTAAAATACTACATTCAATTTCCCAGTTGGAACATATGCATATTGGAAAATCACTTTCGTCCATTTCAATTCTCTTGCTACATTACATTGGGGGATGCTGATTACCTTTTCCATATTATTTGATCAATGAAAGGAGTTTCTTGTGGATGATATTTCACTTTTCAGTGAGTAATTTGAATCAACTTTTCAATCACTCTCTCGAGTCAAACATAAGTGTTTCTAATGTACCATTGTGATGAATTTTGCAGAATTTGACTTCATGGTTTTAATTGGTATTGTTCTATGGAAAATAATTTCACAACAAGGTATTGAAGATGATCCTCTCAAAATTACAGTGATGTAATAATGTCCAGATTCCCCATTAGTTTACCACATATATTAATTCCATGGTCATGATAGTTTCTATTAGTGATTCAATGACATCATTAAGAGTATTTCCCTCCCACTTACTAGACTACTAAAAATATATGTTACATTAAATTTAGATAAGTCTTTCAAGATTGTATTTATTGAAATAAATGTTCTTCTTTCATATTTTCCAGTAATCAAACCCCAAGGTTGGTCCCTACCCGGTGAATTTCTTTGTGATGCATCTAATTAGTCCATCCAGGATGTTCATGGTTAAGGATGAGAAAATAATAAAAATTTCATCAAATTTTCCACATTAATAATCGATGAAACTCACTATGACTTCAGTGGGACAAAAAATGAACATTTAGCAGTGGGTTTTCAATTGAATTATTTCCATCCATATCTCATAGGTTACAAAATCATCATTTTTATAGACCATTCAACTTTGATTTCCGTAATTTTGAATATTGATTTCAAAATGAATCTGATAAGATAGATCGCAATGCTTCATGGTTTAGAAATGGTGTTAAATAATTGGCCTTGAATTGAAATCCCATTTTCTGATAATATAAGTAATTTTTTTAATTATATTAATTTTGATGTAATTGAAGATAAATTTCCAACTTAACACCTTTATTATGTCACTCAAATGATACAATGGTATACCATAATTTTAAATTACATGGTTTGCAGTGTTTTTCTTAAAAAAATAAAAATATCAAAAAATTATTTTATAACATTATTCCAAATCCAATTTTTGAGAGGATAATATTGTCCCGAAAAATTTCCCTACAATGGAAATTAATTTTTGTAGGGGTGAAGATGAGAATTCTTCCATCATTTAATTATATTATAAAATTCTATTTTATGGCCACATTGGACCTAAAAAGTCCTCCTGAAAGGTCCTTGACACATGATTCATCTAGAATTCACTCTTAAAGGAACCACACAAGGTCTTTCAATCAGGTACCACTTTCATGTAATTAGACACAATTTATAAAAAAAATGAAATTACTTAAAATCGCTTAATCTTGTTTGAGTTCATTGAGGTTTTATGAATTGTTTTCATGGTACACTTTACTCTATCCAATAGATTATCATATATGTTTATAGTTGTTGAAAATGTTTGTTGGTGGGTCATATCCAAACCCATAATGAAAGATGATGCAGATACTATTGTTGACTTCCGAAAAACCCACATTTTACATCAATCCGGAACATGGAATTCCTTGGTATGTGACTTAGGATCCCATTTCTATAAATGATCCACATAATATTTTCTGAAGAATAATGGGGATATACATTAAAAATGTACTTTATATCACCCCAAAAAATTGTCAACGATGAACTTTCCAATAGAGAAGGAAAAGGGTTCTTGAGAGAATTTTTAATCCCAAAAGAAAAGAAATTCCCTAAATACATGATGAAGCACATGGGGACAATAAATATTTTCTATAAAACACTAATTATGATGTCCCCATTTAGTATATTATTTAAATCCATTTAATTTAACAGTGTAAATCCAACATAAGTCAATTTTTATTGTCAAAACCTGGAATTTTTTTTGTTAAAATTTGGATAAAGTAAAATTATTGTTTCTGAATTTACCAGAGTTTCATTAACATTATTCTTATGAGAAATATAATCTCTATAATGAAAATGATATCGTACTACTCGACAAAAATTTATTTTCAAAGGAATTCATCGAGTGTTTAAAGTTAAATTACATTAATTCATGATTTTGGATTCACCCAAGTAATCTTTATTCTCAGTGAGATGTTCCTTTTGTTATTATTAATGATATCCCATTTGGTGCAGTGAAAAAAATGAACCTTATTAAGAACCTCATATAAAAATAGAAATGACTATGACTAAATTATCATAAATTCATTTCCATCTATGGAAGATGCTGAAATGTTCAAGAGGGCGGCCCAAGAGAACCATCACAGACCCTAAAAATGATCAAACCACCAAAATTTGGTCAATCCCAATTAAAAGTCATTTATATAATATGTATGGATAATAGGTATATGTAAAATGACTCTAAATATGATGAATTTAGGTAGATGACATTCCATGAGAAAGCAAACATGGATCTAGAATAAATCTGGTCAAAAATGAATAAATACAGGAGTTGATTTGGGGAGGTTTCACATCATGGTGGTTTGACCAGAAGGGTATAATTAGGGGGAGGGGGAATAAGGGTAGTGAAAAATAATATCAGAAATAAGAAAAATAGGGTATAAAATTAAATATAAATATAAATTAATTAAAACTAAGAAACTAATAAGGACCACCAATCTATATAGTGATAGTGAAACACACACATGTTTAAAAAAATCAACCATAAATTTTATTATATAACCCCACATAGTGTAGATGTAATTTCTCCAAATATAACACCTAAATATATAACGTTGAGAGAACTTCATGCATGTTTTCTATGTGGTAACTAATATACAAGTTCAAGCTATGTATAATAAAATTCTATGTATTCAAAAAATTACAATTTAAACCCATATATTTGAACAAAAAACCAATAACTCATAAATTAGTAAATTAAATTAACTAAATATTACCAAAATAAAATTAATGGCATTAAAAATATCCCATAATTACACTTTCTAACCTAACAATTTCTCAAGTAACTGTAATGGAATCAACAACATATAATCCATGATAAGAGGCACATAACTCTCTATAATGTAAAAACAACCACCAAAATATAAAATAGGAATAATCAATATGAATCCTATAATAATATATGAATTAAGTTAGATAGAATGGAGGTCTTCTAAATATTTATAATCATTTTAAATAGTGAAGATTTAATGGATACTCTTATAATTAAAGAATCACTGAGATAAATATGAATTCCAAAAAAACCAAAAGTGATCATCAAATTAAAATGACTACAAAAACCCATAAATAATATAGTTCTATATGGGATAAATTATCTAAGATAAAATAATAGGATCCTAATGAGGCAAATTATCATATATCCTTTTATCTATCCCCTAAAATGAACCAGATCCAATATATCCATATTAAAAATGGTCACAATAACTAGTTAGAAAAACCATTACATCTCAGTGGTAAAAATAATAATGATAAAACTAATAATATACCTCAATCAAGGAAATGAAATGTTCCCTAAACTTTTATCACAAATAGAGGGAAAAAGGATGAACTAAACACATATACCTACATTTCCTTCTCATTTTGATCCCAGCCTAGTAAAATCATAGACTAGTAAGTTCATAATATCAACTAGGGTGATAACATTTGTAGGCAAAAAAAATAAATGACCCAATATTATTTCACATCCACGAAACTAATGGAAACATAATGAATGTCCCTCATCATATGTTCTTCATTAAAAAACATTCACATAATGAAAATATAATGAGGCAGAATGAAAAAAAAATAAATACTACACAATCCAGAAATACCAAAAGAGAACTCATGGCTCATGAAAATGAAAATATACCACATGGCATCCAAATCTACACAATAATCTATAATGAAACCAATGGATATACTATAATCAAAAAATAAAACATGAACCCAAAAGATCAAGAATATCAATCCTGAACATGTAATTAAATTTACAAACCAAGTATCACCTCGATCAATTTCCCCAATATATTTTATAGAAAACCCAATACTACATCAAAAATAAACATTCAAGGGAAGGTAAAAAAATGTCACTCCATCTGGCACATATAAAAGTTACCGAATAATAAATTATTAACTACCCTGAAAAAATATTCATACCCATTATTGAGACTTCTTTTGTGAAGAATCCTATACATAAATTGAAACATATAATCAACTAGGTCGTCTTATATAAGCCAAAATTGTTTCTATAAACCCAAATTAATTTATATAAAACTAAATGAAAATATAAGATTAAAAATTTAATGCAAATATTAATTATTTTGATAACCATCACATTATTTATAGAATAAATAATATTTCCAAAAAAATTTATAAAAATATATTTTCTAAAATCACACACTAAAGTTAAAATAACCCAATCACCTCAATATATTCCATAGAATCTTAAACCATTTTTCTAAATCATCACGAGTTCTCATCGATAATTCAATAAAACATTGAATAATGATTCATTTGTTGATTTTTTTATATGGTAATAATATCTTTCTCAAAAATAAACAACCCCTGGATTTTCGTATTTCATGAAAATTATGTTACCAACGAGTTTTAAGATATAGTTTTTCCAGAAACACACAATGAAACTATTTGAAGATAAATAATATTAAACTTTATTTTGGGAAAATTAATTCATTATATAAAAATAAAGATGGAAAAATTATGAAGAAAAAATATATAGATATTAAATTTCACAATTTTATTACAATCAAGAAAAAATGATTAATTTAAAATAGGAATAATTTTCAATGAAGCCTACCATTTTCATAAAAATATATTTCACACAACAATAACACACCAAAAAGGAGGAACATAACAATTCTCAATCTATTGCTTCAATATTTTTACGACCCACCATGAATCATACCTCACCATTTTGGATCTCCCAATTGTTTTCTATGAACAAAAATGTTATGTGGAACTATTTTTGATTTTATCACGTGTCTAATCATCCCCCATACCATCTATGAAATGATTCTTATGTAATATTAGTATTACATGTTTTAACATCACCGAATTAATTATCCCATGAATTGAACCTCACATCATTGATCGATCAAATATTTCTATTAAATGAATAACACGACATCTAAGGAAATTGAAACTTTTCTTGTCTAGATCATCATATGATTAATGGTAAATATAAAAAAAATAAAAATTCACAATTTAAGTGCAATATTAGATGAAAAATCTAAGTACATGATTCGAAAGTTCTAGTTAGAATATCCATGTTGCTACTTCTCAAGTTGCATTAACCATTATATACCCAACATACTTTTAAACAAAAACTAAAAAAATGTAGTTCCAATGGGTTTGGATATTATTTTTGAGAATAAAATAAAAACTAATTCAAATTGTAATGACCTAGCATAAGAAGTTCCTGAGATAAATAACTGAAATATCTCACAGTGTGCCAAAATATGTTCAAGATACTCTTGTGGAGAAAACTAGTTCTTTGGTATCATTTGAAAACACATGAGAATAGTTTTCAAACTAATCAGAGTAAGTGATAAGATATTAATATAATAATAATAAATTATGAAATGTATATATATAGGAAATAAATAAAAAATAAAAATTTAAGAAACAACCAAAAAATATGATAAAGTAAGATTCAATGTGCTCTAAATACCACCCATTCCACCTTAGTATCCCTCGCATGCAAGGAATGTATGCCCACTAAATTGATTTGCATCACACACAAGTAACTATAGTTAGAATCTGTTTGTATAAGGAAATAAATTCCTTATGGCCAAAATTAAATCATTTTACAGGTATCATTGAAGGCATTATAAGAAAATAATGGCAGGTCCTAACAAAACCATATAATAGGCACGCTAGATGAATTATGAAAAATAAAAAACTAACAATTGATCTTACAAATCAAAAATAGTATTAATTAGGTGATCCAAGAACCTACAACATAGATAAAATATGTGCGATCACATAAGAACTTTTTTGACCACTAATACACATTAGATATTTCAGAATCCGATGTTAAGATAGGTTTAAAAATATTATTTTTAACATAACGTATGAATTAGTTTTTATATAAATTTAAAAAAAGTTACACCAAAACATTTTATAATAATTAAATTTATCAAAAAAATAGAAAACATATAGTTAAAATTTTTAATTTAAATAATTATACCAATAATAAAAAACTAGAGGACATTTTCAATTTTTCCATCATATCTAGATAATATAGTTTTAATAAGAATTTTCATCGAAAACTCATTTCATGAAAAATATTATGTAAAAAACTATTTTTCTTTTCCAAATAATATAGTGAGGAAATTATAAATTAATTTATTTGAATGGAAACTATCTCACATAAGGAAATTCATAACCCATACATAGTCACAAAATATATGGAAAATAAAATAAAGAAAGGTTGTAATACAATAAATCAGACTATGGTAATACAATTAAATAATAAAATTAAATCGACCAAAAATTTCCAAAAGGAGCTTATATCATTGTAATCATCCATAGGATCTAGTAATATTAGAAATTATCTAATGATAATGAACATTTATTTGTATTACCAAACCTATCAGCCTCACTATGAGTCCCACCAAACTACATGTGATAGTATCCCATGAATGCTTGAGTGAAATGGAACAAGGGTGTTGTATTATCCTGGAAGAATTATCACAAAAAACAATGAATGGGGTGTCCCTAATTCTCCATTCCCCTAAGAACACATAAAATAATTCAATAGAATTTGGATCAGAAACTCCTTCAAGAATAATCATCTCAATATGGGTAGGCTCGGATTCTCTAAAAAACTATCCATCATGAAAGGGGATTTCTACACAAACATCACCAACCATATCATCGAATTCAAAATATAAGTTATATAATAAGGTGAGAAAAAATTAATCACTTTCATTAAATATTGAGAATTCAAAACATACACCCACCACTCTTCAAAAACCCTAAAACATAGTAGACCCAATCAAGTATCTAATAATAAGTATAAAGAAATTCATATCCCCTGAATGAATGTACCATGGGAGTAGGATCCTCAATAAACCATTGTAAAAACATGATGCCCATAAGGGTGGAACCCATTTAAAAAAAATAAAATTATAAGCGGCATTCACAAAAAACTCATTAAGTTCCTTCATTTATGCACTATTTCGTAATTTTATTTAAAATATATTTTCAAATATAAATATTAATGTATCTCACATAATTTTCTGACTATTATTTAAAATTTCATTTGAATTTGAACTCTTTTTTACCACATCTTACATACCTTATATTATATGGAATACTGGAATCCTATAATTTTCCATTTTAGTGCATTTTCTAAAAAACATTTGGATCTATGTTCTCAAATCATTTAAATATAGGGATATATTACCAATTAATATAATAAATATCCTTTAAAAATAATCCCTAAATTTTCACAATTATACGCGCTTCAAATATATTTTGAAAAAAAAATCAAATATATTTGGAAAAAAGAAATGGGAATTTAATACAAAAAAACCATTTGATTTCCAAAAAAACCAATAAATCTTGCACACCCATCAAAATACCTGGAATTTTTTTTATATTATTGAAATATTTTTAAATATATATTTGGGAAATTTTTAAAACACTTGGAATATTTTTGGGTCCCATGACAAGTTATAAAAACTGATGAAAAATTATTTCAAGTGTATCTTAACAAATTACACGTTTTTTATTTTATAAAAGTTTATTTAATAAAAAATGAAATTTATTTCATGTAATTCAAGGAAATAAATTGAGAAACCATAAAATTGAATGTGGGAATGGAAAATATTTTCATATGCATTGCCTTTGGTGAATGAATCCCAAACAAGCCAGAGAGCGGAAAAAGGAACCCATGAAACATACTAAAAATTAAATAACAACTAAAATAATCTCAACCCCATTTCTTGGGTTCATACATATTAGGATATGTGACATGGAGGTGTAAAACCATAATAATAGTGATTAATGAAGGATGTATGGGACATTTCATTAGGAATTGACCATAAAAGAAGAAGATATTTAGTGAACACACCTGACGTGAGGATGCTATAAGGGGAGGTCACATTCCATGGGGGTTTGTACAAAGGATTTCATGGTTGATAGAGGGGAGAATGAGAAGGAGATAATTAAAAATTATTAAAGAAGAAAATAAGTGAAAAAATAATTACCATTTTTAATAAATAACTATGAAACTTGGATCGTTTACCCATGCTGTTTTTCAGGATGAGTAGTGACCATGCGGCCAACCTAAGAATTATAAATAGGTCAAACATGGTAATTATAATGATCCAACATGGTCAATGTAGTAATCTCCTTACTATTCCCGCAATAACTACCCAACTATTAGACCCTCACACATGGCATTATTATAGTTACTCATAAACATTTGTAACCCATGCACAAAACATATATTTCAAAAAAATTTAAAACTCATTCCCATGGGATTGAAAAATATTAAATGTGTGAATATTACATAATTTTATTAATTTTTTAATTCCATAGTCACTCAGAGGGTTGCTCATATAAATCCACTCACTACATATGGTCTTCTGTTTTATGATGTGTCATTCTGTATTACACTCTATAAAATGATGACATGTTTTCATCAAGGACTATGTGTTTTTTATTCCTATTATCATTGGATAAATTTTTATCCCATGATCTATTATATGAGGAGTATAAATTAATATTTATCCTATTAATTTTTTCATATATCATGGACCTATGAATTTTAATTTTTTATTTTAGATTATCTCTAACACCAGTGGACTCCTAATTCAGATTTGGTTTTTCATTTTCTAATGATATATATAGAATTCGTAAATATTTATCAATGTTGTATGTACCTAAATAATAGTATATTTTGATCTAGACATCATGAAACAAAATCTCTACAAGGCTTGGTAAAATTCTTTAAAATTTTTACAATTCTGACATAGATGTCCTTAAAATACAAAAGTAAAGATAGATATTACTCACTCTCTTTAAAACAATGAAAATTAATCCTAGAAAATAACGGTGAATCCATTCTCCATATCGACCCCACAAAAGACTATAAAAATTAAATTTATTCAAAAGATATGAAAAGTGAATGAAAGGCTAGTCATGATGAAAATATCTAAAGATCAACCTATGAATGATTTGTGTGCCTCTATACACTAAGAATATCGATACATATATTATAAAAAATATATGAAAAAATAATATGAATTCATTTTTGGGATAAAAAATTATCCCAATATAGAATCTACCTCTAATCACATGAACCACTAATATAGAAAACGGTTTTTGAATGTTCATTACCCATGTACGTGAAAATGATCTATTCAATCAGAAAATAACCACTAATGATGTGATTAATAAATAACATTGGTAAAAATAACAATTCAAGTTATTTGTTACAAAAGTATTTTAATGTTATATAATATTACTCTAAGAATGTATAAAATACAAAAATGAATAACATTTAGTGTGTTCTAAACCTTATTAAATATCGTTTTCTCTATGAACCTAATATATATATTTGATGTTTGATTGATCTCAATCCAAAATTATTGTGCCATGATTCTACACTTGTTATTGTAAAAACGTTTATTTTTTTCTATTGTTTTACCATTTTCATATAAACCTAAAATAATTTAATTGAATTATCTAAAAAGTAACCCATACATGTAAATGAAATCATTTTCATACATCCAATCATCTTATAATGGGGTTTTTTAAAGGAGAGCCCCCTTGAACCTCAAGCACTATTTTCGAATGGTGTTTGGATAGTCCATCCTCTAAAAAAGGATAAATTACTCACAATTGTCTCTATTTAACATTGAATCATCGACTATTGTTTTTTTGATACACTCTACATGAAATCATTTCGTGTGGTCTCAAATAACCTTGAGGTTAAAAATCATTGCATCATACCCATTTTCAATTAAATACAATAATTTACTAGTAATGTTCAAATTAATTTATGGGTAAAAATTTTATATTAAAAAACTAAATGAGTTAAGATAATCCCATTAGTAACCCAAAAATCGTCTAATTGAAAATATCCTCTAGGATAATTTCTGTGATGATTCGTGTTCATCATTGGGTTCAAGTGATCATTAGGTCAATGTTTTTGAATCATTAAAAATACCATAACAATTTTTTTTAAAGCAATATGATATTAGAATCTATTAAATATGGGAAAAATATATATATCCTCAAACATGAGTATATATAGGATAATTATATATGACCTAAAATCCACTAAATGTAGGTCAAATTTATATGAAAATAAATCAAAGACTTCCAAAGTCTTAATTAATATAAATTAAATTGGAAAAGAATGTTATTTAAAGGATTCTATAGTTAAAAAATGTAATGTGTGGCATTATTAGATTCAATACATTCTATGATATGATTTTAAATATATTGAAATAGGAAATAGGTAGACTATAAGAAATATAAAAAGAGAAAGAAAACTGTTCATAATGAAAATTCATGAATGGAGAACTGAGGAAAAATAAATTATTGACTTTAAATTACATTACCATTAATGGATTATTTAAAAAATAATGTGTTGAACAGAAAATTAAAAACACATTTAGTTACAAAAACATGGGCCGAGAAAAATTATCTTTATTCTCACCAGACACACTAGTATTGGGAAAAATTGATAATATCATTGTTTCCCCAAACAAGTTATCCAAAAATATTTCATGGGTACATTGTCATTCATAAAAAAACTATTCAAATATGTTACTTCCTCTAATTTGTATATATTTTACTTATGTAATTTCATGACCATATATCATTACCTTGAAATTATTTTTCATACAAAATTAGGTAATGTTTAGGATTATTGATCCCTTCAGATTGTTTTTTGCATTACAAAATTAAATCAAGCCTTTATTTATGAATTGTGGGAAACCTAAGTAATTGGGATGAAATTATCCTCTTGTTATCCATAAAAAATTGAGTGTAAAATATAGAACTCCCATTTGATATAATGTTTTATTAGGTAGCTTGACTAATCTGAATAGACTCCAAATGTAATTTGAGAACCACCTCACAGATTTCTTGTAATATATATTAAATAATATAATCACTTTTTTATTCTTCAAAAACCTTATGTATTGATTTTTATCCTAGAGTAGAGGTCCCTATAAACCAAAATAATTATATCCAAAGGGTATCTGGTAGTATCTTTATTAGCAATGGTTAATTTATTCCAAACTCTCTACATATTCCAGGGAATCAATCATTATGATGTTATAAATTACCTATTAATAACTCATTTATTCATATAGATTCAACCACCCATATTGTAGAGAATTATTTAGTCAATATATTAATTAATGAATGATTATGAAATCTCAATTTGTAATGATGTTATAAACTTATATTAATATTATGTGAATAAAAAATTCCATGACTCTAGGTACTCTTCAATTTTTCCCAAATTTTTCAAAAAAGTGGTTTTGAGGTGTTTTAAAGATGTTATGAAATATTAAGATGAATTATGGTAGTCTTAAAGATTCATTAGTGAAAGTGTTGTTTTTTATTATAAAATAATTTAAAAATACCATGTTGTTAATTCTTATAGATATGATCTAATTGAGTTCAAATACATGATTTAAAAGGACAAAAGATACAGACCTGATGTGATCAGACGTGTTTTTTTGAATGTTAATTCAAATTTTCTTTACATGTTATGATAGATTGAATTTTTTGGTTATGAATAGTCTTGTGCTCCTTTTATTATTAGAAGGTAAAAAATAATATAATTACTAAATGATCATATAATACATTTTTAATTTCAAAAGAGTATTTTTTGTCTAATTTTTTTGATGTTTTGGAGTCACAATGTTGTAATGTTTTAACCATCAAAAAGTTATAATAGAGGCTGATTAGATTTCCTTTTATAAAGCTTCAAAGGTATATCACTGGGGAATTTATTCATATTATGTTTATTGGATGATCTCTTATAATGGAATCAATTTTAATCCATCATGTGAACTTTTTGGGATATATTCCGACCAGAGACAATTCTCTTTTATAAAACATATATCATATGGAATTGTATGAATTTAATATTTGGAGTTATTATAGGATGATCAAATATAATTCTCCAAGGGACCATATTTTGGATTTTTTAATATTTCACCTAACACAAGGTTGTGATTGACGTGATTATATAAATTATTTTTTTCTAATCCATATATAAGATGAGTGTGATATCAATATATAAGATGGAATATATGAATGTTCAAATGGATTTATGATGATTTCATAAAGATATAAAATAAGATGATGATTACATGGACATTCATGGTTTAAATAATCATGAGAGATAGTTTTAACGATTCACACTAATTCTTATGTATGAATTTATTTTAGTACTAAAAAAAGAAAGAATAAGGGATTTTTGTTGTTCTATATGTTTTTATGGGAAGATTACAAAATTGTTGAATATAAATGTTGGAAAACATTAAAATAATAACTCAAGCCATATACACAATGATATAAATCAACTATAAATAAAAAAATAAAAAAAGGATATGAGAATTATTTCCATTATTGATGATTTTACTCTCCTTACATATATTATGTTCTTAAAAATAATGAAAAATTCTCAAAATATTTAATGGTATTTAGAGATGTATTGAATAGGATTTTGTTAATTTGGTGGAGGATATTCAAACTGATAATGGTGTAGATTATAGGAATGATTAGATTTATTACTATATTGAAAATAAATTTAGTCAACATGAATTTAGTACATCATAGACACCACTACATATCTATATATCTGAATAAATAAAATGATGATTGGTTTGGATAAAAAGAACAATATGGATCATACATAATAATTATAGATATATCAGGAAAAAAATATATCAACATATTATATCTTATTTATAATTGATTATTCTATATGTAAATCTCTAATATGGATCCATATGAGTTGTATTATAAGGAAAAAATTTATATATAATTCCTAATATCATTAAAAAATTCTGGCATTTTTAAAATCAATAGGGATATAATTATTATTTTTGATCAAAACTTATTTGGTGAATGATTTCATGGATACCCACATAGTGGTAGAGGATACACGTGTTATAATAATGAAACATGAATTATTATTGATCTTTTATGTGTGAAAGTCCTCGTGAAATATGATAAAAATACACAATTAAGGACAAAAATAAAAGAAGTTAAACATAAGTTGTTACTATTTCAAAGCATATAAACATTTATAATAGATGTGAAAATGAACAATCTATTCAAAATGAAAGTGATGACATAGATATAACATGTGTGGACGGATAAATATGTTCATCCCATCCATTATTGATGAAGTATACTAAATCAAAATAAATAACTTCTGATAAAGGAAAATAGTTTCAAATAAGAAGAAAATCTTGGTTAGATTCACATACCCTCATAAATTCATAGTTTAATAAAATATATGATAAATAAGATAAGGATTTTATAGAGTTTATTGATTTATTAAATATATAGATTGATCATATTGATAACAATAATAAGTTGAAGGTTATACAGATAATAATAATAAATATTTGATTTGTATATAGTGATATATCCAAAACATGATTAATGAGAATGGTAATATAATAATAAACAATCAATGAATGGGTTGTTAAGGATATACATAGATAGGTTTTATTGACATTGATGAGTCCTTCAATCTAGTAGAATGATTACAATAAATAAAAATCATTCATTCTATCACTCCACAATGATGATATAAACCATTTTAGATTGATGTTATGTCATATTATCATAATAGTGACATCTATAAATATGTTTATATAGAAAAAAAATATTTTTTATTCATTGGGAAATATAAAATTTATGTGTTCATGTTGGAGATGTTTTTTCATGGATTGAAAAAATACCTATGAGCTTAGTATTATAAACATGATACTTTTTGAAGGAAGATAAACATAAAAGAAGGAAGTGTTTATAATAACCTATATATATAATAACATTAACGATTTTCATTAAATGTTATTTTTTATTTTCATGATATTATATTGACATGGAATGATAATGAAACATTTGACAGGTTTCATAATTAGATGAAAGATTTTTTGATATTTAAATGTTATTTGAAATCAAATTTATTTTGTCTAATAAATCAATTAAAAATTGTAGTTATATTTATTATTTAAATAAAATTACGCTAAGGAACATCTCAAATTATTTGGCATAGATGCTCCAAAAAATATTTCCTTCTCTATGTCAATGGATTTTTTTGAGAATGTCTTGAAATGATGATAAATTAATTGAAAAGTGTTTGTAAATTTGATTGGTAGGCTATTATATCTAATAATTTGGTTGAATGATTACATATATAATGTTAAATTTTGTGTTCGGTATCAATGTACATTAACATAATATCATTGTATGTATGGAGATATAATTTTATGATATATTACTGGCATAAGTGAATATTGGTTTAAATATGACCGAATAAGAATAATTGATCTAGAAGGATTAATATATTTATATAGCGAAGGAAGTTTCAAATATTTAAGATCTAAATATGGTGGAGTTTTAATTTTTTGGGATATATGTGTTAGCTGGAAAAAAATAAACAATGTAATGTGACTCTCAGTATGATAGAAGCATAGTTTATAAGAACTGCGCAAGCATCAACCTAGTCGATATTTATGGATATTAAATTGGAATATTTTTTGGATTATGGGAAGTTATACAATTTCTTAAATTCTTTGAATCAATTTCTTATAAATATGACTAAAAATATTATGAATAATTCTCATTCCATGTATGTTGGTAATTATTCAAACATCATCAATGAACATATAGAATGAAATTAATAGATGTAGGATATTTTTCCAACAATTGTGAAATTTTCAAAAATATTTAGGAAATCATTAATGAATGAAAAATTATAAAAGTAGAGAATTATATTATATGTGTTACCTTATCCTCCTTTGGGATATGGTTTGTGAAAACTATCCTCTCTATATATTATCAATGGATAATGTTTTCAAAATAGGAGCAATGATGTAACATAAATTTATCCATTTGTGTGTGTGTAACTTGATAGGGATGATAATTTAATTAGGCAGAGATTTTAAAAAGGGTTATGTTCTGATTTTACTATGTATATAATATTTAAAAAAAAATTTCCCATGTCTGAATATGTTCATATAGGTTGATGTTGAGAATGTATGTGAAATATCTCAAGTGGATGTTGAGGTTTGAAAAGATTCATAAAAAGTGTATGAAATTTGTCATCAATCATAAATAAGGGATAATGTCATTTTTTAGTGAATCATGTTTCATAGATTGAATTAACTAATTTAGGAATATAATTATTTCATATAAGATACATTTCATGAATTTGAAAGCTTCAATTACTTATGTTCACTGATTGAAAATAAAATCCAAATAGGTGATTGGGTGGAATAATAAGAATGATTTTGTTTTAAAAGAGATGGGTTATGTCAATAAGAATTTTATTTGGATTGAACAAGTATTACTGAAAGTATGGTCTTCATTTGTATAATATAATTCACTTTACATTGTTTGAAACTCCTAAAACTGTTGTTGGAATATTTTTATTGGCTCCAGTTCATCATACGATCTTTTCCTATCAAATGTGATCATCTTGAGTTTCTTATTCAATGGTTGTATGATATTTTTAACTTGTTCTATTATACCAAATATTCATTGATGAAAATTTGGGTGAGTATTTTTTTAAATTTTATATATAAAAAGTTGTGATTAATAATAGTCCACAAAATCCATTAATAAATTCAATGGGAGAGTTTTTTCGAAGATGGTGACTTTTTGGGGTTTTCGTGTTACAACGTGTTATTAGTAAAACATTTATAATGTTTCAAAATCAGAGGATGTTTATAGATGTGATATTATAAATTAATTAGGGTATTTTATCAGAAACATTTCATTAAATGATCTCTTCCAATTTCATTGGTCTGAGTCAATAAGTAGAACCCATTTTGATGCAATGAAATAATTTTTTCTTTTGTACAATGTCTCTAAAATGAGCATGTGATTATTAATGATCACTATTTACATAATGATGATGGTCTAGAAATCAAAATTTCATTATATTGAAGTTTTTTGTTGATGTAAGCAATGGGAAGGAATGGTTGAAGCCACTAGAGAAATTATTATATATAAGTATCATCGGTCAAAATAGAGTTATGAAAATGTTTAAGATGTCATTTTTTAATGTTCTAAATTATTTATATACTATTAAATAGAATTGAATGTGTTATTATACTTATATTTTCCTAAAATTTACTAATAATAAATAAGGGGGAATGTACTGATTCTCATTGAGTTTAAAAAGAGATAAATTAAGAAGCTATTGATGGGACATATGGTTCAATGAATTTTATCTTTCAGGATATTTGAATTTGGATAAAGGATGGAAATTTATTAGGGGGATTCTAAATGATTTTAATGTGATTTTGGAAATGAATTTCATGTGTCTACTAAAAAAATTTATGTTCCAATCCAATGTACATGGGGTGTGTGTGCAGATAGATGTATTGTGGAATTTTATGATATGGGGAAAATCACAACAAAAGTGGAAGGTAAATCAGAAAAATAATATAAATATATATCATTTAAAAGGATATTTGTTAGTGATTCCAATCACATGGGATTAGTTAGAGAATGTGAACTAGTGATCAGTTGATCAGGTTGATGAATCATATAATGAATAAAGTGCTAGAATGATCAAATGAACATCCCTTTAATTTCATGTTATCCTAAAGAATGAACAATAATTTTGATTCATAACAAACCATTTAATAGAGAATACCATAGAAAATACTATAAGAATATAGATTTCTCTTTACAATTTTTTTCCAATAAAGTAAAGATAAATAATAAGTACATGAAATAATGGTGAGTATGAAGAAATTCAGAGAAATATTATGTCAACATATTGAAGAATATTTGAGAATTTTCTTATAGATGTTTGAAAATAGAGCTATAAAGTTTATCTATTAAAGGAAAACATGACTGTTAATTAAATACAATTGTTTTAAATGTGTAATGATTCTCCGTTTTTTATATAATCAACTTAAGGGTTATTTTTTCTGTTATTTTGGGTTTTTTATTTCTTCTAAATAATGAAATGGAATAGCTACTCATTTTGAGTAGTGAAAGTTGTAAATACCTTGGTCCCTATGGGTTTTCGCAATTTCTTTTTTTCTAGTAGATTCATTTCCCACTTAATAGAATTTAAGGATGTTTTATATAAATAAAAACATAAAAACATAAGATCAATAGTTTAGTTCTCCCCATATTATAGATGACACATAACATGATTGGTCCTTTTATTGATTTATTTAATGGATATTCACCTTTTTGGATGTTCAATATCCCCATGTTCATTATTTAATATGTCAAACACAGAGCATTGGGTAGAGATTATACATTGGTAATATTATTATTAGTTAATCATTCTACATAATAATATCCTAAACATAAGGAATATGTGATATCATGAGTGAAATGTAAATTTTTAGAGTGGCTTAATCAATATTACTGGACACATATATTTTTTTATCCAAACATATAGAAGTTTTCCTAGTGTATAGTTGTACCAAATCAAATCACATTTTAATAGAAACCCGAAGGTTTGTTTACAAAATTTTATTTTCCCTTTTTCATTATTAAAATCATCATATATACTCTCATAAAAAAAATTATGTGTGTATTATATCCTATCTCTATTGGTTATGTAGTGTATTCAAAATCACTTATTTAATATTGAAACTAAAATTTATGTTTCACATTAATTCCCCCATTATATAGTCCCCTTATCCATGTTGGGATATTAATATCTCTAATATATTTGTTCAATATATATAAAATAGATCTTCTATTACATGAAATAAAATGGACCTTCTTCTTGTTCCAATCCCATTCTAGTATAGAAAATCCTTTCAATTACTATATGGGCATTGATTCCAATTATCATAACATAGATACTGATTTCTGTATGTATAATAACATTTACAAGGATAAACTGCACTTTAATTATACTACCTTCACTATACTTGAATTTTTAAATACCCAGTATATTCTAGTTATTATATGATGTTAAAATCCATGAGATGAAATTACCCTTGTGGAAATAAAAAATCCATGAAAAAAGATAATCATCATGGAAATAAAAATTCAATATACTATGGTTCTTATCATGTTTCCCCAAAAATAGTGATTCCTAATTCTACCTTTTGTGTTAATAAGACTTGAGTTGAGATCATAATCATGGAAATAATCCTATAATTGGCTGTTTAAACCCATTTTCCTACCATATGGGAAACTAATATATAAAAAGGAACTACATTACCAAATAATCACATTCTTAATAGTCATGAAAATTCCAATTTTGAGGTGAGTCGAGTATTTTCGTATCGTGAAATGTATTCCACATACATTGTTGTGGAATAAATTATACCTTCTTCAAAGATACGATTCAAGCCATATTCTAGTTTAAATGTATCAATTTGAATAAAAAAGAGACAAATTTATTCATAATACTCTAAAAAACTGGTCATACATAGTGATTTGTTAAACCATTTTAGTGGTGTGATGGTGAGAATTCCTCGCCAGGAGTTGGCCATGAATTTCATATATTTTTAGAGAAAGGATTTCACTAATAATTAAATATACCATTAGGACCTCTTCAGCCAACTTCATAAAATTATAAAACAAATATAAATTTCATGATCTATTTATATCAAATCAATTATAATTATATAAAATATTATTTAATATTCTGTGGTGCTAAAATTTACTTATGAATAAAAAGTTATGGTTATTTGTAAATAGATAATTTTTATAGTGCTTAGTGGAAGTCTATAAATGTGACATACCATGAATTCCTCACCATGAATGACCATGAATCACATTATATTAGTGTATTGTCATTAATATATCGTGTGGATTCTCTGATGAATCTACATGTGCCTATATAGAAGACATGGGATCCTGAGGAGTTATTTGGGTTCACTAAAACTAGAAGATAACTGAGGTGGGAGTTTTATTATAAAATTATATACTTGAATTTAATTTGTCTGATGATAGACCATTTATAGAATTGATCAGGATGTCATATGGTTTCCAAATTAGGATAGTGCACAAAAACTTTATTTTTGTCATTTTTAATCAAAGCCCTAGGGGATGCGATAGAAACCAGCACTGATGTAATCTTTTTTGATTAAAAAAATTGGTTCTAAATACGTGGACACAAACAACATGGAACCATAGTACCTGTATGATAATAACTCGGTACCGAAACACATGAGTAACTGAGCAATAAGGCATTATGCTGTATAGGTGCGACAACACCTGGTCACTATACAACCTAGACACTAGACAACAAAGGTCATAAATCACCTATTATCCCATTCACCCATTATCCCTATTACTATTCACCAATCCCTCAATTTTATAATTAATATTCACATCACTCAATACTCATTCCATGTTTATGATTCTAATAGATGAGCATTCATGGAACCATTTCACCCATGTGATAAATATTTTCATCTTTACTAATTTAATATATCTGGGTGCCCTTTCATACATTAAACCTACCTAGGTTCAAAATGATTTATAAAAAATGAGATTAGTAGTTACATTCCTAGTTTAATTGGTTAATAAGAAATTTTATCGATCCTTAAATTCAATATATCCACATATTCTATTATCCCCATTAGAAAACCAAGAATCATTTCCAGAAATTTTAATGGTTGACTATGCATGATTTATGATGTGATACTTTTAACAAACCCTTATTAAAAATAATCCACGAGTATTGATACAACTCATGATAACTCAATATAACTTGATTTGAGGTAATTATATTGGTTTCCCTAATGAACATTAGTTAATATTTCATTTTAATTTCCATAGATATCATAATTTGAGATTATCCAGTTGGTTTGCTTAAATTATTTGAATCGGTTTCCTCATTAGGGATTACCATATATACCATGATCCAAAATAACTTCCATAATAAAACCAAAATGGATTATAATGCATAAGTCTCACAAAATTTATTTCATGGTACCATTTACCTTGAAGTCCAATATTATTTTTATTAATGTTCAAGGAGGTAGTCATGATTGTATGACCCATTAAGTGGAACAAAACTATGTTATATTAAATTCTATTCATGGATATACATAAGAATCCTAATTGTGGGATTTATCCCAACACCACAACTAATTATTTCTCTATGAAAAATATATGAATGTCACCATGAATGTTGATAAGTTGTAGTGTCCTAAACTATATTCCAAAAAAATAATGTTTCTTGATACATGGATCAAATGATAGATAATATATTTCACATATGTAGTTTCCTATGAAATTAATATTGCATTCAAATAAAATTAATTTAAGGGTAACCAATATTATTAATTGGAAAGATTCATATTAATTTTTAAAATTATTATGATATTCCTATAATATGTAATAAGTTCTGATTAGCAAAGAAGCAACTCCCATAATCAAAAAATTATCCATAATATAGATGGTATTTCAAAGTTATAACCTTCCATTGGAAATAATTTCCATAGTAAATACATTCATGGGAGGATGTATGATGTTTATAAATTCCCTAGGATTCTAATGTAATTAAATTTTTCTCATTTGGATGATTATAAGAGGAAAAAGATAAATAAATGGTTTCTGATTTTTATAGAGAGAATTTACATAAAAAATTTAGTGTTATTATGCACAATCATTAAACAAAATTGATGCATAAATATTTATAAATGAAATAGATTATTTATTTATTTTTTAATTTATATGAAATAAATATCCTTCTCCTTTAACAATGAATGAATCTATGTGTTGGTCATATAAATTTTATATAATATTTCATTATGTAATTTTACATAAGTTTACACATATATGATTTCAATAAAATTTAAATTTATAAATAATTTGTTTTTATTTCCTAAAATTCAATTTGATCCATCTTCAAGCTGTAAAATGGACTAATCCATTTATTATTAAATTATAATTTTATGAATTTAATTTATTTTAAACTCGTATTTTAAAATTATTTTCTTTTTCCCCTTTAAAAATTGTACCTTTCACATTTAAAAACTACAAAACCCATCCTATAGCTAAAAATAATATTTATAATCATGACTCATCCTATATTTATTTTTATCTCTTTTTATTATTTACTAACTTTTTTATCCCTTAATCTCTCGATCCCACACCTCAATACCAACTACCCACCCTCCACTCCAATATTTCATTCATTAGTATTACTATTCAATTTTGTATTTTTTTTAAAAATGTTTTAATTCACACTAAATCATTGTCCATTCAATTCAAACACGTCAGAAAATATTTTGAATATGACTCTCACATTACCATATATCAACATAAACAATTTTAATTTATATTAAAATATAATTATAATATATCTAAAATCATGACATGAATAGTTACATAGAACCTCATTTATTTTATTCAATCCACACATAATATTAGTTGCAGACATGCACAAACATAAACGAAAATTAATATATTGATAATTTTCCGAAAAAAAATTAATATAACATCATTGTTTTCAGACTCTTATAATAATAATGATAAATACTATTATAATTAGTCTAATATTAGTCAACAGTAATAAAAAATAATTTTTTCATGAATTAAATTTTAAAAATTTATTATTTATAAAAAAAATAACCCAAAACCATGAAGTAATAAATGAAAATTTTCATCATTTCAAATCTAAATCAATTTTTGAGAAGAATAGAGAAAAGAATTCTTGAAATATTCTTTCAAAATTATTATTTATTTCTATTTTCACTTAAATTTTATAATTGATTTTATATTATCATTTATATTAGATGAATTTTGATTATCATAATAAACATTGAACAAAATATTGTGTTGTTATTTTTCACATTTTACTCTTACAATATTTTTAAAAGTGGTTCTAATAGATCTGTGTCCCTTTGATTTGGAATCCCTCTATAAATCATTAAACGAGGGATGATGTGAATAACTTTTGAAACCAAATGGCACATGATTGAATAAATCTGAACAGATATGTAGTACAACCCAAATACATAGTGGTTCATCATTTTTTATAGAATATCATATGAATTCCCAAAAATAAATTAGAAGAAACCAATTAAATCCAAAATTTAATGAGAACATAATTATTACCTGGATTGATACAATCCATAATCGAAAAAACACTATTTATTTTATTAAGAAGAAATGTAACAGAATATTCAACCATATAAAAATCTTGTTAATCCACTAAAATTTTTACTACTATAAATGAAAAAAAAAAATATTCACACACATGAGTCCATGTGATGTATCCCATTTCATTGTATACAATATTATAGAATAAAAATGTAGTTATTTTAGTTCCACTATAATTTAATCATTTTCGTAATCCATCACCCAATCAAATAAGTTACCATATATCCCTTGAATGATTGTACATTATTTCTTCTTATAATTAATAGTGTAATATTGAAAAAAACATACATGCACATATTAAATAATCTAGTGGTTATTTAAATTCTTGGAATAATGGTTGGTAGAATAATTTATATTAGAAATACGAGGAATTTAGTTATTCATCTAGTTTCCCCATGAATTTCCAACGAGTTAGATATTACTATTTAACACATAAATTCATTAATTATTGTTGTCATAGGAGATTGTTGATGCCTTCAAAAGGTTTTTTTGAGTTATTATGTGTTATTTGGTCCTTATGGTCATCAAATACACCTCCTATATTAATTTATATGAATGTGTTAAGAGTATCTCTATAGATTCTAGTTAATTTCTTATGGGGATTACGGTGACAGAGAAAATAAATGCATGTACACAGATTTATCTATAACTTCATTGATGGTTTGAAAACTTGATAGGAAAAGGTTTATTGATACTAATAAAGCAAAATATGGTTATCCTTATGTGATTGTTATTCTATTGGACTCATAACTAAGTCAATATTCTATTGGAGTTGAGCCTTAGAACGGGTTAGTAGTTATGAATATCTTATAGTTTTCCAATGGTCCCTTATATAGAGATTCTCAGTAAATTTGGAGACCATGAAATTGATTTAATTGTAATGTAATTTATTTTAATATTAACTATGGATAGTATAATATTGTATTTTACTATGATATATATTTTAATATTCACTGAAATTGACTCTAATAGGGAAAAATTTATAGGACCCATCTATATAAATAAACTAATATACATGTTTACCCTATTATAATAATATTCATTTGATAAAAAAACACTATAGAGATGAATATTGGAAGAATATAAGATGGATTGTTTGAATATGGGAATATAGTAACAATTTTTAGGTCTTAAAGACTTTTATATCTAAATTTTGGTCACCTCCAAAATTGATGATGAAAATGAGTCAAAAAACTACTTTGGTTGTGGATCAAGTAATGAGAATAATGTTCTAGTATTTAGGGAATACTCTTCAATAATGAAAAAGAAAAATGAAAAATGGTGGGACAACCCAAATCTCCTAATTTATGTAAAAACTATATTATTAGAAAAAAATCTAATGTAATATACTTCTAGAAAGACCATGGATATTCTTCTATTGGAGAGTGGTGGTCTAGAAAAGGATGGTTTAGCCTATAATAAATATGTAAAAAACTAGAGACCCTAAAAATTATGGGAATATGATATAATTTTAGTCTTCTAATATTATTAAAAATGGGTATATATATTACAAGAAACCAATAAATATAATATTCATATATACGGAGAAGGGAGAGCATAATAATATTACAACTATATGATCATTGTATTTAATTGAATTATATAATAAATAGTTTTTTACTAACTAATATATAGGTAATTTAAAGTGGTCTTTCATTGGATAAAGAACATGTGAGGTAAATCCAAACTACTTTAATGATGCAATTGTATTCAAAGGAATATACTAAAACATTTTATTTGATTATAAATTTCTCTACAGTGGATGATAATAGATTATATGAAAGAGTGATATATATCAATATCAAAAAATAAAAAACAACATTTATCAATGCCTATGTAGAAAATTTTAAATGGTCACCCACGTGCATTAATAAATTTTGACTCTTTCTTATAATTTATTTGAGTATATAAATAAGGTCAACCATTTAGGCATCTAATCATCCAAGTAATAATGGGTTATAACACTAACCATGAATTTTATTAAGTCATAAATTAATTAACATATAAAAAACATTATTAGTCATAAATTCATTAAAATATATAGATCTATATTCTATGAATTTGTGGTTCTACTAAATATGTTTTATCATATAGAAAACCATAAAATTAATCACAAGATAAATCATGGTCTATATATAATCAAACAAAATTATATTCCCTTTAATTATTTGAAATTACATTGACATCACATTTTTTAAGATCATCTCCTTCCCTAATTATGTGATTGTCATATAGTGTAGTACTATTTTTAATTGTAAAACAACATATTAATGACTATAAATCTATCATATATTAGATCCTATAAAAAGAAATAAAAATATGGTGGTAGTTTTCAATGTTTCCAAATATTATTCAATTTTTGTACCCACGAGCCCCTATAATATACATTATTGTGTGAAACATGGTTGTATTTTCCATACCATTGAGATACTAGAATATCAAATTAATTATTTCTTATATATGATTTTATAAAATCCATAAGGACCTACTTATGAAATATTCTTAATATACAATTTTAATATTCATACAAACCAAGTAAGACATCAAGATTCAAACAACACATTTATAAAAAAACACTCACTATGTACTCTATCACATTATTCATTTTACGCATGTCTATTGTGTATAAAATGAAATTTCTATATAATAAGTTCATCATAGACTTATACTATCTCATTTAAAATCATACCAAGTCCTTTCATACACTCTAAACGATATATGAATAATTATAATAATTTACGTCCCCTTTAATATTTATTATAAACACCCACTTCACAACATTTCAATACAATATCTATATTTTTTGGAGGAAAAATATACCATGCAACATATCTAATATATCCTTAGTTTTATTAGATATATATAATCTAAATAATTGATTTGTGATGAAAATATCATTATATATCTCATAATGATAATACAAATGAATAATATTTTTCATGATGAATTCATTATAAAACATGGAGCAATCAAATATCTATTTATATTACATTGGTTCGTATTTTATCCCATACAAAATATTTTTTTGTTGTTACACTAGTCCTCCAATTAAATTTTCTTAGAAACCCTATTTTTTATATGAGGATTAAATCATCCAAATCTTAATAATGGAAGGATTTCATTATATATAGTTTATTATCATGTAGACTCTTAGTAATAACCACTATAATAAATGTCTAAATTGTTGAATGATTTATAATTGGTGAAAATATTTCACTAAAATAGTCACATATTATTAATTGAAATCCTATCATTTATGCATTCATTATACAGTATATTAAAATTTTATTATTTTTTCCACTAGTATACAATCATTTTCAATATCATTCATTTTGCATTGGTTTTGTTATATATGACCTTCAATTCTAGATTCATTTATGATTCACTATACTTGTTCATTACTAACTCCTATTCTCTTTTTCCACTAAGACATGATTACACTTTTTGGATATTTGTTTCTCCCCCATCCATAAGAATCGAGTAGTTTATGTTTCTTCCCATAGTATTTATTAAGAACCTTTTCATGGTAGAAAATATAAATTCAATCATAGGGTCCTATCCCGATTAATTCATTATCCTTGAAAACCATGTATATCTATCCATAATGATATATGTTTGAATTGTTCACTAATAGTGCAAACACATCATAGTTATTTTCATTTAAAACATTTTTATCTAAAAATAAATACTATAGAACTCTATAGTTCATAAAATTTTTATGTCGTTTAGGATTTTATATTTCAAGAAAATAATTTTAATACAAAAAATTATCTATTGGAAATATCAAAATCATTCATGTAGTTCTAATAAATAGAGAATTTTGTGAAATTATCTTTGAATATGGTCACACATTTCATATCTTATTAGGTTCCTAGGATTGAAATATAAAATCACATGATCGTTAGGTAGGTTTAAAATTAATATATTTTATTATGACATTGTGAAACTCATTAGATTTATTTTTTATTTACAATTCATTTATATTCTTCCATTAATCTTGGGGTTCTTGTAGACCTTATATTGAGAGAAATCAATTATAAGGATTTGATTATTTTATGATCTGTTGATACCACCCATGTAATGTTTCACCACGGTCTCACTTATTTGTTTTAATATATTTAATTATTTTTGTAATTATCTATTCTTTTTTATGGGTGTTTGAAATTATATTTTTTGAAAAAAAGGATGTGTTATTCATGTCCCTTTTGTTATCACACAATAAGTGAAATAAATTAAAAAATAAATGATATTTTGATTAAGAATTATAGTAGATCATGTGTAGTTATTGTATGGTATCAAAAACATTTCATTACACAAGTTTCATGTACTAGGTTTTGAGTGAGGGTTGAAAAATATGTACATTATTTGATAATACATGCTACCAATTTGTATAGTCGACCCAATATCATTCAAATGTGGAATTCATGGAACCCCCAATTGTTTTAATCCAATTATCTCATTTCTATACTCTTCCTCAACTATATGAACCCAAGTTCCTATAAAATAAATTTACCATACCAAATAGACATCTATCACAAATTTTCTTTTTCACATATTTATTACTCCCTAATTTAGTCCAATATATTATCATTATAATCAAACTTTTCATTATTTTAGAACATTTATTTTATCACACGAACATTCTCAATGACCAAGGGTTTTATTTGATCAACATTAACTTTTGGTTTCCGTGTTTTAGAATCCACTATTGATTTCAAATCCCCATTTATGCCTTTAAATAGTGGTTTAACATATTTATTTGTTTAAATGAAATGTATTGAAGTAGGTAACTCATTAGTGGAACATCAAAATTTAAATGAATTTTTTTTCAATTTAACTCACTCATCGCACCCCTTTAAATTATTATATATTTTATTTAATGATAATTGTCTGGGAAAATTATATTCCATTTATTTTAATATGTTATAAGGGATATTACAAATTTCTCTAATTTAAAAAATCATTTTCACATATAGTGGTCATTAATAGTGGTTTTATAAATGATTATTTGGATCCATTAAATTTGTTTTTTTAAATGGAATGATAGGTTTTTTTAAATGGAATATTTTATTAAATTAAAATATTTGAACCTTTTCTGAATTCTCATAAGACCAATTATTTTTTGTAGTGATTTAATATGTTTTTAAAATAGTTTTGTTTCATTGAATGAGATTTTCAAAAAATATTTGTTGGTTAATTTAAAATATTATTGTATGATAGATTCCTATTCCAAGTTATATATTACAAATGAAAAATATGACATTATAAAATGAGTTTTCCTGAAGCCGTAGAACTCTTGTAATGACACCTTTGTACCACGTTACTACATTTTATTCCTCTATCCAAAATTGGAGTGTTTCATTGGAGGGTGTAGGGTGTGCAATAACGCTTGATGCTTATGTTTTTTTGACTTATTCTTCAGATGTTTATATGAAAATATTTATTTGTCACCACCATTGATATATGTCATTATAACTGAATGTAGATAAGAGGATGATCAAGATGAGTGATCTAATGACATTGATTATAAATTGGCCATTTCATTGAATTTTATTGTATTATATTTGGGTTCACCTCCTTGTAAGAATAATTTTTTAAAATTGGTTTGAGTGTAGTTAAGTTCACCTTGGTTCTATTTACATGATTTTATGTATTTTGCAATTATCGTCTATTTTCATTTCACATTATAAACTTGTTATTAACCCTTGATTCCTTCTTATTTAGGATGATTTAAGTAGTGTATTCCATCTCTAAACCTAAATTATATCACCATTATCATTATTTTATTTGAACATTTTATAATATAATATTTACAAAATATTTTTTTAATATGATTCTTCAGAAAATTTGTGGATTTTCATTTCTATTTTTTATCATTTTATAGAGGATTGAATGAAAATTTTGAAAACATCAAAATGGAGAAAAAAATTGTTTACGATCATAAATTTTGAAATCTCATCTCATTTATTTTTAAAACTTTTACCATTATAAATGTTGGATTCATCCCTTTTGTAAGAAGTGATTTTAGAAATTCTATTATTAACATTTAATGTTAAATTATATCAAATGGAAGAAGTTTTTTTATTGATTATTGATAAATTAGAAAATGTTATATTTTTATTTTTATTTTTAACTCAAATACAAACTATTTAGATTGAATTTTTATATAGGGGTACATGTGTAACCCCCAAAGACATTGTGAAATATATTTTTCGGAAATTAATTGACATTTTTTATTTTTTGTATTACAGGAAACCCTATGATTAAATTGTATTAAATGCATCTCCGAGTTTAAATAAACTGTGATATAATATTAAAAAAATTAATAATGTTATCTCTTTAAATATCAAATAATGCGTTATAATTGTATAAAATTATTTATGAAAATGTATTGTTTAAGTATTCCACATTTCAAGAGGTCTAAATAATAATTTCATATTCTATTAATATTTTTTAATATATTTTTTAATTTAAAACTTTTTAAGATGTTATTTAATAAAATGGATTAATACAACTAAGCCATTTCATATAATTAAAATGTAATTTTATTCAAATAAAAAATATCAATTTTTTATGAAATAGTTTTTTCTTTAAATAAATGATATTATTTTAAAATAAGTTAGAAATACATTTCTCCTTAAAAATATTGTTTGATGGAATGTTCAAAATATATTATTTATTTCCATGTAAACTATTTTGATATTAAATTATAAAAAACTTCTATTTTTATAAATTTATTATCAATTTACATAGTTGATATGTTTTAATATAAGGATTTAATTTTAATAAATTAATAAATTACATTTATATAACAACTATTTTAATAAATATAATCGAGGGAGAATAATATTAAAAAAATTAATTATTATTATAAACATTTAAATATGGGTAAATTAATTTAATAAAATTTACAGTAATGATGATGATAATAATAATAAAAATAATAACAGGAAGAACATATTTTTTTTGAATTTTTTTTTGAAGGTAATATATTCTTCAAATATATGAGATTTTATTATGATTTTTGATTTATAAAATAATAAATATTTATAATTGTTTTATTAAAAAAATTACATTATATATATATAACTAATAATATAAAAAATGAAAAACATGGGAGAAAAACATAAAAAGGGTGAGGACTTGAATAAAAAAAATGGTAAAATAAAGAATAATACAGAAATAAATTAACATTATAAGAAAGAGAAGGAATAAAAAATCTAAAAATAATAATATAAAAATATAAAAAAATGTACACCCACATGGTCGGTGGGGATAATAAAAAGTTGGAACCGCATATTTTGGATGACTTTACACCTATAAAGTAAGAATTATAGTATATAAATTTTTTATAAATGAAATAGCTATGTGTTGTTAAGAGTCAATAAATTATATGTACATTCGAACCAATATGGGATTCCTTGACAAGTCTTAAATGAGCACCATTTTCCGAAAAAATGTTTATATATATATATAGTAAAATTATTTTTATATAAAGGGACATTGTCTAGATGTTCATCAATGAATGCTGAATATATTTTTATGTGTGTTAGAGTCTGAATTAGTAACCAAAGTTGTCTTTATGGTTTTCTATAGTACATATAATGGATTAATTATTTCTTTACATTGGATTTTTTGTATTCTCTTTTATTTTTAACATTAATATTGGAAAATTAAAATACCTATATATATATATACAGTAATATATCTATATGTTTATACATTAAAATTCTGTAATAAAAGGATGTTAATTTTATATAATGTATGTTATGTCAATATATGGGTTTCATATTGAAATGTGAAATACAACCCTTCTATGAAATCTAATATGTTTCAATGATAATTATATGTATATATCTATATATTTACTTATATATATATGTATACATATATTTTTTAGAATTAATGATATATAGAATTATTATATAATTTGAAATAATTTCTCTTAATACAATAAAATGTACGTTTTGTTTTTATTACTATCATTAAATTTTATCTTTTAAAAATAAATTTAGAAAAATTATTATTTTATATATTATATAAATTACTTTTAATCATTCCTATAAGTGTTTCATTATATCATTTTTTGTGTGAATTATTTTTAGGCAAATTATTTTCATTAATAGAATTAGATATGTATATCATAATAGATATTTTTGACATTCCATTCACTTTAAATCAATAATTCATTTAATTTATTAAGAAATTATATTTCCATACTTTATACTGGATTTTTTTTTACAATTGTATTCCTCCAAATTACTATTATATATCCTTAAAAAGTGTTTCTTCTGTAACATACCATGTAATTAATGAATAATAGATATTTTTATCTATGTCTATTAATGATTAAGATAGTGTTATAGAGGCTTAAAATTAAAATAAATACAATCTTATGCATAGAATACACTAATATTCTTAAAAGATTGTTTTACTGCCTTTTGATGGAAAACCATTTTTGAATCTATCTTTTGACAATTTTATAAACTATTTTTGTCAAAATAAACTTATTCTTTATGATTGGGTCATCAAAATTTACCTTGTGTGAATTTTGGGTATTTTTCTGACAATGTTCATTTTTTAATGAATAGTGAAAAATACTGCATTTTACATCAAAAATGCTTTTTAATCTAATTTATTTATATGATTAGATTATATTTTGAATTGGTTTTGAAGTGAAATTATAATATATTTTTACCATTTTATCCAATGGTGGTCATTGGAATCAATTTCACTTTGAAATTAGACTTAAACTGGTGTCAATCTTTTGATACTTATTGTTTTGTAAAAACACGCTATTTGCTTTGGCAGCGGGAATTAATTATTAAATTAATTAATGTGACTTATATAATTTGAATTTTTTAAAATATACTTCATTTTTGAATTCGGAATGTCAAATATAGCTTTGGGTGAATTTTTGGTAATTTTCTGAAAAACATCAATTTTTGATTAATAGTGAAACCACTAAGTGGTAATCAAGCAAACTGATTTTTCAGTTAAATGAATGTTTACCACTAATGAGTATTGAATTTTGAAAATCCGACATACATGGTTGTCATTAAGAAGTAAAATGTTGTTCAATGGGATTAAATTTTTTTTTTTGGTGAATAGTAACTTATTGAGTTTTTAATCGCGATTAGTGGTAATTAGGGTAGTTTAAGGTATAAATAATGATTTAATAATATGAAATGACCTAGACACATGTCCCAACATTATTGGTTGTGTCATGTCCGACCAAGACAAGCCATGGGTCAACTTGGGGTCCCCATGGAGACATTTTGGTTGGGAAATGACATAAATAACTTTTTATTTAATGAAAAAGTAAAAATGACACAAACATAATATGTTCTACGAAAAAAAAATTTACATGGGGTTATAAAGATAAGATATTTGATTATAAATAGTCATTGGAAAGCTAAAAAGATTTCCTACATCATAGTATTTTTTTTATAATTTTTAGACATTAAATAAAATAAATTATTTATGACATAATAATGATGCGGCGATGACATCATTATTTGACGATTTAAATAAAATGGAAAGACAATGTAAAATCTATGAACTACACATGGCCAAAACCAATTGGATGAGTGTATTTCGAACCCTTATCACCTTATTCACGAAGTATATCAATGTGGGACCTTTTAAAACCGAAACACATTTTCAAATAAAGTAATATTTCTTTACTTTCCAAAAGTGCCCCTCCTCTCCTCTTATAAAAGGCCCCCACCTCTACCTCATTTCACACACTCCTCAAGCCTTTGGCTCGGCCAACCCCTGCCCATTTAATCTCTCCACATCTCTCTCCTCATCCTGGAGGATTCACTTTGGGCAGAATCCTTTCAAAGGAAGCCTTTAGGCTCAAATCAAAAGGAGTTACACTTCTAAAGGTATTTCATTCTCTCATGTTCATTTGTTTTATTTTGCTTCTCCAACCCCCTAAAATCTTTTTATTTACTTCTTTTGTAACAACACCAGTATCTTCAATGTAATAGGATGTTGTTATAAGATTTATTTGAGCTACACTCCCACACAACTACATCAAATGGTTAAAGAACATACGGTTTCCGTGGATGGCGAAATTCTGCCTCCCGAAACGATGATTGTTCAATAGTCATTTAACACCTTCAAAGGTGGCCATTATGATGTCACTATTTTTATATATGATATATAATATGTTTATGTTTTCCTTTAGCTTCTGTTTTTTTTCATTTTGGGCATACCTTTATGGTTTCCATTATGGGTAAACACGATATCTTCATTTTAGGAAGTGCGGACTACCGCCCCTTCAAAGTGATTTGATTCGTTAAATACCATATGTGGGACATATAAAGGATGGAACTATGATATTATATATGATATTATACTGGAATTATAATATACCTTTATATCATTATGATTCCATTCTATAAAATACGAAATAGAAATGAAAGTAGCGTTCATGCGTACGTACGGCTTACGGTCTCCATGAACGGTGCATTTCATTTCTTACCTCTAAATGATTATGTAATATTATAAATGCATGTATGTACTGGATATATATGACATATATGATATCTACATCATGAATAAAATTCTGGATATAATGAATACATGAACAACATGTAACTATAAAGGGATTATTTTTGACTCAAGTACTAATGATCGTTAAAACGACTGTTATTAACTTAAATAATTACATAGTGTTCATGACATGGTAATAAGTGATATAAAAGGAATAATTAACTTGAAAAAGGTTCTTAAGCAAGTATAAATTAACAAAGGTTTATTATTCAGGACATTAAAGAACGATCGAGTCAAGTCGGACCTGAGGTATGGGACTTCGTCTCAATCTCCTTTCATTGAGGCATATTTTATTTTATACACAAATTTCTTTTATATAGTTTATAAACCCCTTTGAATTTTACGTTTATTCAAAAGGAATATTTTTTTATACGAAGCATTTAATAAACGACAAAAGGGAATTTTTTGTCGTACGTATGCGGCGACAACGACTTCTCCACCGTCGTGACCATTATTTGAGTTTCGGATTCCTCTACAAGCCATACCTTCTTTTTAAAAGAAAAATAAATACCATGTTTTACTTTTCTTTTATTTTGGTATTGAAAATGGTTTTCACAATGTTTTTTGTGTTGAATTGATATCTTGTGATTTAAATGTGGAAATGTTATGTTTCCTTTATGCATGTTTTATGTGATACGATTATGTTATGGTTCTTGGGCATTATTATGAAGACAGGTGGTTCCGTGATAAACTAAGGGCGGGTGAGCCCGATATAGCTCTCCAATGCATTGGGTAACGCGAAGGAGTGAAACGTTAAGGTTTCTCCGAAGAGATTTAGGGAATATACTGTGATGGGTATTTCAAACGTAACCAAGAGGGTTACTCTCTACGTAAGAATGTTATGAATGCCTCAAGTTAGCTTTATGTCTTATGATTTCGATTATTTATTCATGGTTATATGAGGTATGTTAAAGTGCCTATGTTTTATGGGTAAATTATGATTTCATTCTTATGTATATATGAACTCATGTATCCTTTCCCTGTTTTTTTTTATAACCCATACTGATTTTTTATGCTCATCCCAAGATTTTGAAATGTTTTTCACAGGTCACGGGAATGGTACATGATAAGATGATAGAGTCAAGGATGTGTCAGGAAAGAATTCATGTTTTATTTTAAATATGTTTCCGTTGATGGGAATGAAGAATACTATCTTTATGTAACCACTTTGTTTATATGTGGAATGTAATGCATGTTTTATGATCTAATTCTCTAAAACACTAAACCCGAAAAGATCCTCAATGTGTAATCTTGTAATAACTCAAGATTAAGTAAGGCTTAAGGCTGGTGCCTTATAGATGGTATCAAAGGTCGGTTTAGATAACTTTAGGAGTTATAATTCTATTAAATGATTATCCAAAAATATTTTTTTCGAAATGATATAGCATTTAAAGATTACCATGTTGCTTAATCTAAGACATGTTTGTTCAGAATGGTTTTCCGCAGAGGAAACAGGGAAGCAGTGCTAGGAAGGAATATAGAAGGAAATAACCTTCCGAATCAGCATCCAGAAATGGTCGGAATTGGAACTGAACAGTTTGTTGCAGTAATGGCGCTGTTGACTCAAGCGATAAATGGCGGTGGTATCCGTGCACGAGATCATCCAGATCAACCGCAGAGGAACATGTCAGTGGTGGAACATTTCATGAGGCAACATCCACCATCATTCAGAGGATCATCTGACCCTGTGCTAGCTGAAGGGTGGATTAAAGCACTGGAGAAGATTTTTGATGTCATGGGGTGTTCAGAAAATCAAAAGGTTAGTCTTGCTATTTACCGTTTGGAGGGTGAAGCGGATCAGTTGTGGTCTATGGTTAAAAATATCAGGGATGCCGATGAGATTGATGCTCTTGATTGAGATGAATTCAAAGGTATGTTTCTTGAGAAGTATTTTCCTAAGGCTGTTCGACTTAGGATGGAAAAGAAATTCTTGTAATTGAGGCAAGAGGAAGACTCAGTGGCTGCCTATGAAGAAAGGTTAACTCGATTGGAAAGGTATGCTCCAAATTTTATCCGGGACGTTGATAGTAAAATCAATCATTTTTACTCATGATTAAAGCCAAAGTATCGAAGGGCATTAGCTTCTCATGAGTTTAAAAGTTATGAAAAGCTTGTTCGATGTGCTGAGAAGGTGGAAATGGAGTTTGCCGATGACCAAGTTTTCTATAACAACCAGCATAAGAAGAGTCCGAGGTGGCAGGAGAAAGGTAAGAATTCTTCAAAAAAGTCTGATGGTAAGAGAACTAAGTTTCTAGTTTGTGATAAATGTGGCAAAAGGCATGCTGGGGAATGTCTTCTGAATTCTGGGAAGTGCTACCGATGTGGTAAGATGGGACATAAGGCTCGTGATTGCACTGAAAAGGATCAAGGTGAAGGTAAGAACAAATTTGATTTGCAGTTAGTGAAATGTTATAAGTGCAATGAGATGGGTCACTATGCAAACGAGTGTCCGACAAGGATCTTGAGTGATGGGAAGCAGTTAGACTACAAGTAGAAAGGGGTGGTGAAATCCTTTGCAACTACTTCAGCAGATGTCGGGCCATCAAATGAAGTTGTATCAGGTACTTTGTTTGTTTTTTCAGACTTTGCCAATGTGTTGTTTGATTCGTGGTCTACAAATTCTTTCATCTCTGAAACCTTTTCTATTAAAATGGGAATACCATCTCAAGAAATGACTCCTGAACTTTTGGTAGAAACACCTGGGGGGAATGTTGAGGCAAAAAGAATTTATAAGAATCTTCCTATCCTTATCTGTGGAAAGAACCGACTTGAAAACCTTATTGTTCTACCTCTAGTAGAGTTTGATGTTATCCTGGGTATGGATTGGCTCTCTATTTACCATGCTAAGATTGACTGTAGAGCTAAAGAAGTTTCCTTTCAGAAAGACTTTCAGTTTGTTTACAAGAATGAACCCTTACTTTTGATAACCTATCAAGAGTCCGAGAAACTTGTAAAAGATGGAAATGAATGTTACCTTGCACACGTCGTTGAAAATAAAGGAACTGTTCAGATTAATGATGCGCCAGTGGTAAATGAGTATCCTGATGTTTTTTCTGATGAGTTGCCTGGAATAATACCATATCGGGAAGTTGAGTTTACTGTTGACTTAGTTCCTGATGCTAAGCCAATTTCAAAACCCCCTTATGGAATGGCACAAATTGAACTTTTGGAGTTGAAGGAGCAATTGCAAGATTTATTAGAGAAAGGATTCATTAGACCTAGCACATCACCATGGGGTGCTCCTGTTTTATTTGTTAAAAAAAGATAGTTCTATGAGACTTTGCATTGATTATAGAGCCTTGAATAATATCACTGTTAAGAACAAATATCCTTTGCCTCATATCGATTATTTGTTTGATCAGCTCCAGGGAGCTCAGTTTTTTCAAAGATTGACCTGAGATCGGGGAACCATCAGCTGAAGGTAAAGGAGGCAGATATTCCGAAGACTGCGTTCCGTACGAGATATGGCCATTATGAATTTGTAGTAATTCCTTTTGGGCTAACCAATGCACCTGCTGTATTCATGGACTTAATGAATAGAATTTTTCATTTGTTCTTGGATAAGTTTTTGGTGGTTTTCATTGATGATATTTTGGTGTTTTCTAAAATTAAAGAGGAGCATGAAATACATTTAAGGGTTATCTTGCAAACCTCAAAAGAAAAGAAATTGTATGGGAAATTCAGCATGTGTGAGTTTTGGTTGCAACAAATTTCTTTCCTTGGTTACATAGTTTCTAAAGATGGAATAACTGTTGATCCTGCAGAAACAAAAGTTGTGGAAGAATGGCAAAGACCCACAAATGTAACCGAGATTCGTAGCTTCCTTGGTTTGGCGGGCTATTATCGAAGGTTTGTTAGAAATTTTTCACGGTTATCTAGTCCAATGACTAAGCTAACTCGGAAGGGTGTTAAGTTTATCTGGACAAAAGAATGTGATGATTGTTTTCAGGAATTGAAAAAAGATTGGTGAATGCTCCAGTTTTGGCACTACCTTCTAGGAATGGTGAGTTTGTTATATACAGTGATGCTTCATTGAAAGGACTTGGTTGCCCACTAATGCAGAATGATCAGGTAATTGCTTATGCTTCATGACAGTTGAAGACTCATGAGGTAAATTACCCTACACATGATTTGGAATTAGCTGCTGTTGTTTTTGCTTTAAAAATTTGAAGGCATCATTTGTATGGAGTAAAGTGTGAAATATATACCGATCACAAAAGTTTAAAGTATGTATTCAATCAGAAAGAGTTAAATATGAGATAGAGGAGATGGCTAGAATTAATCAAGGATTATGATTGTACAATTCATTACCATCTGGGAAAATAAAATAAAGTGGTTGATTGTAGAGACCCGAAGCCTGACTTACATGGGCTTTACATTACTTTTGCGGAATACTTAGTACATAACAAAAACACACACACAAGGATCGTAATAGTTTAGTGTCTTTGGAAACTCGGAATAAAATCTTCTAATCGTGGTGAAAGATCTTCAACATCTCCCATAAAGATCTTCTCTTTTTTTTTACCTAAAACATTTCTTTATATCCTGGGGAAAAGAAAACATAAAAGGGTGAGCTCAAATGCTCAGTAAGGGTAAACAAAAGAAATATAAATCACATCTTATTCATAAGAACATAACATTTTGGAAATCATAACCTGCAAAAGAGAGCATAATTTCATAACATGGGATAAATCATGGTAGTGAAATGTAATCACAATAATCATAACTTAAAACATGAAACTTTGTGGCATTCACACATAATCATAGAGAATCATTTCTTGTTAGTCAAGACTCATTGCCAAGACTATCTTAGTGGACAAAGTCCCTTTCTGAATCGAGTAACCCTTGTTTCAGTCCTGTTTCACTGAACCAGTATAACCTACCATTCCAGCCATGTCTATCTCATGAGATATAAAATCTTTACCAAATGCATTGGAGGGAGATATAGGTCCCACCCATCTTATAATGAATCCTTTCTTATGTGTGCCACAAAATCTTAAATCATACATCATTGCATAACCCATGTAATAAAAATGGGAATCTTAAACATCGTGACATCATAAAACAATTCATATAAGATAAAGGAATTCATAAAAATATTTCCATCACAACATAATCAAATCCATGTAATAATAGGGATAAAAACATAACCCTTTTATTATCTTAGATGGAAAATAATTTTGATAAAATACTTGAACTCTATTCTTGAGGAAAATATCCTTTCTACTTCAAAAACATTTTTCCTTTCATAACATGTCATACGAATTTAAAATAAAAGAAGATAATTAAAAATAAAATTGAAAACTTGTAAAGGAAGCTTCTTGGAAATAATGTTTTAAAAATCCATTCAGGCCGTATAAGTTAAAAAAAAACATTCTTCATACTTTTGTCAGAAAAGTTAAAAAGTACCTCGTACGGAAAAACGACAAAAGATTCCTTTCATATTCTTTACTAAAAACTCACCGAAGGGTAAAATTGGATTTAAACCATTGCAAGTGGATGGAAACAATATTACATATTGAGGGAACATGGATGTGGATGATAAAATACACCCCAGTAAATACTTACGAATAAACAATCTCGGATAAAAATGAGATTGTGATATTTCCCTTTACCTTATGTCCGATTTGCTTCGTATGTGTCTGAACCACCTGTATAATGATTTAAATAATGTCATTTACTTATTACAGAATCATATTCACTGTTATGATATCATATATGGTTCACTTATGACATTATATTACCCGTTCTTTTGTAAATTCCATGTTAAAGAAGCGTTTTGGGTAAAATCGTTTCTTTTATCGTAGGTGTTTTGACTTGTTTTTCTTGACATTATTATTACTTATATCATGATTTACTTACTTCCAGAATAAATAATATGATTTATATATCATATATATTCTGTATATATATATATATAATAGATAGATAAATGAAAAACACCGTTCATGGAGACGGTAGTCCGTATGTACGCATGAACGCTGTTTTCCTTTCCTTATTGTCTTGAATGGAAGTATGTAGATGACATACATATATATATACACATAAATCCAGTAGCTTTATAATGTCATATATTTCATCATTATTTCTTATATATACTTTTTAATAATTCTTAAATGGTTAACATGGAAAATGAATCTCATCGCGTCGTGGAGACAGTAGTCCGTACGTACGCACGAGCGATGATATCATTTCCATAAATATTGAATTGAATTGGAGTGGATTATACAAGATATCAGAATAAATATGATGTTTTAATAACTATGTATAGTTATTATTTACACCATTATACCCATCCATGTAAGGTGGTGGCGGAAAATAGATTACACCACGGCGTGGAGACGGTATTCCGTACGTACGCACGCGCGGTGATTTCCTTTTTCCGTAGGATGGATAGAAGGTTAATTAGAGTTGTTTCATATTTATAATAACATATCACTATATAATAAATACTGATGTTATTACTTTATCATGAAACAACTAAAGAAGAATAAGTTGAAGAAGAAAGAAGTTGAAAAGACCGGTAATGGATATTACCTCTTCTTTGAAACGCCTCTTTGAATCCTCCTCTTAGGGAACTAATATTGGTCTTTGAAGAAGACCAGGACCTCTAGGATTATTCTAGGGAAGTGGAGAAGAGATTTGGGCAGGGGTTGTCTGAGCATGAAGGCTCAAAGTTGTGTGAGGAGGAGGGGGAGGAGGTGCCCTTTTATAAGGGAGGAGAGGGGCACCTTAGGAATTCTTAAAAATATTAATTTATAATAAATCTAACCCCACTTAAAAACCTCCAAAAATGACTCATATTCGAAGATTAGATGAGATAGGGTTGTAATCTCATCAACCAATCAAATTTAGACATGTTTGGATCTTATTCTAAACCTTATCATTTTGATTTATCCTTATTTAATCTATTTAAGTTTATTTGTGGTAATAAAATTCTAAATTTTAAATTATAACAAATAATTACTTATTTGTTGTGAATTTTCCATAATTGTTTACTTTATAACATTATAGACCATATAAATATAAATTTATAATTTTTAAATATTTTTGTGATTTTTAAACAATTTTATAATATGTTATTTTTGTAAAATAACAATAGTGTCAATTTTGACACTATTCATTTATTTGAATTTAAATAAAATAAATACAGACGATATGTTCAAACTAAAAGTTTTAATATATTAATAAAAGGTCATATGTATCTATAAAATTAGTGTATCACATTAAATAGTTCATATAATATTTTTTTTATGATTTTTAAAACCATTTATTTGGTTTATCTCTTAATAAAATAATTACTACATCATTTTTGTATAATTATTTAATAAACTTATTTGTTGTATAAAAATTTAAAATAAAATCCTATGATGAAGATAAATATATTAAATTTCACAATAATACTTTTACTAGAATTTATCATCTTAAAATCAAAATATTTAAATTGTTATATTTATTAAATTATGAAGGTGACAACTTTGGCATCATTTAAAATAAAATAATATAAGTGTCATAATCGCTTTTATAAGGCTCCAAATGGTCAAATATTCGACCATTGGATTCTTATGGTTTACATTTACATGGCCAATAAGTTTTGGTTAGGTATTTGTGCATTTTATGGTCACTATTAGTTTAATAAAAACAATATTCTTGATTTTTCACTAGATAAACAATTTCTGCATCACTATTGTGTCATAATTAATGATAATTATTTAATCCCTCAAAATTATAAATAAATTTATATGATGTAGATAATTTCATTAGATTTCTTGAGACTATTCATGTTCGAAGTTTCATGAAGTTTATCACTAAATTAAAAATAATATACTTATAAGATTTAAGAGAGTGACATGTTGTCACTTTCTTTGGTTTTAATAATAATTAAGTTATTTTCATGGAAAAATGTCCATTAAATGATTCTAATCCGACCCTTAGGTGATATGGGTCGACTTTTAGTCATCAAATAGGATTTAGACATTTGTTAGGGTAATTTTAAAATATTATATTTACCCTTAATTACCCGATTTACCTTTAACTATGGTAAATAAAATTTACCGTAGTTACTATTCATAATTCCCAAAAATAAAAAGTAGCTTATTAACATAATTTGGACCCACTGATTCCAAATATGGAATCAATTGTTCCAAATTCAATACACAAAATATGCAGAAATTAAATAAAAATTAATCCCGTTGTCGAAAGAAAACGGGTTTTTCTTTAAAACATTGTAAAATATTGAATTGATTTAACCTACGAATTCAAGGTAAAATCAATGATAATGACATAAATTATATTAAACGGTAAAAATATATTCTATTTATACTTTAAAACCATTAAATATTATAATTTAACCACATAAGATATTACGATGAAAAAAGTTGTTTTTAATTAAAATATAGCGTGTTTTTACTATTCATTAAAATATGAAAGTTATCAGAAAAATATCAACACTTTATGTAATGTAAATTTTTATATCCTGATTCAAAAGAAGAATAATATTTTGCCAAATTGAACTTATAAACATGTCAAAAACCAGATTTAAAGTGGGTGCGCCATCCAAAGGCGGCAAAACTGCATTTTTTGAAAAATACTTATTTTACCCGAAAAAGTTATTTTGTTCTTATACCATGTTCTAGAAATGTGTAAGATGAATAATAATGTTATAAAATTCAAAATTTAGTTAATACTATTCATAACGGTTAGTTCATTACAATATTATAATAATATAACATTGTTTATTAAAACTCGGTATTGCGTACAACACACGCTATCGAGGAAGGTCGCGATTGCGTGTAATGCAAGCCAAGTCAGGGTTGCGTGTTGTGAAAGAATCCTTTATTGTTTCGTATAACAGAATCCAACCATATTTCATTTATACATTTAATATATATATATATATATACTCAATGTTGCGTAGAATAACTATTATCAAAATTATGTGTAACACGGTCCAAGAATAGTGTTGCGTATACTGCAAGCTAATACGGTGTTACGTATAGCGCAGAATAATCTTGGTGTAGAATACAACATAAGACATTAATGAAATTAAAATAATATTTTTCATAAAATCTCGGGGTGTTACATTCTACCCCCCTTAAAATGAATTTCGCCCTCGAAATTCGTCGGGGTTATAAATGGTTTATTATTTGAAAGTTTCTTTGATAGAAACCCACATCGTAAAAAGGAATACCAAAACCAATCTTTAAAAACGAAAGTATGAAACGTAACGGTTACCCAAATAAACTAATCACTGGGTTTCCACATAGGTGAAAATATGGATATGGAAGAAAAATCTAACCATCATGTTCTGATGGAGAGTGGTAGAGAACATGGCTATGGAAAAGCCAAAAATCACAAATCCATAAATTTGTGACGATCTAAGGTACCATCCGATTCATCAGGTATAAGATCACTAGGACAACATTTTTGGTTTTCAAGATCATTTCCCTAAAGTTGATGAAATTGGAATTAGAAAAAATACTTTCGTGATTTTGGTATAGTCTCACCGTTTGTCATTCTTTGGACAATTTCCACTTCATATCTTAAAGAAATGAAGTTGAATTTGTCATTCATGATGTGTTAGCAGATCATGTGATAGAATGATGGGTCATTCCATCTGTCTCAAACAAAAGGTTAGAAAAGTTATCAAAAAAATACATAAGTCCATCTATAGTGAGATTAATCATATATGGTTCCTAAAATGAACTTATACTTCACATATCATACTGCTTAATATAATAAAACTTGTTTCTACTAAACAGGGACTTCCTGTAGGTCAGTGGTAGGCGATAAAGGCCAGTCGCACTTTGGTTGTGGGTTCGATTCCCACAGCCTTGTCCGAAGCGATGGGCTGTCGCCCGTCCTGCAGGTTGTCCTTTTTCTAAAACTATATTACTATAACATCCCATCAATAATATCGAAAAAACTTCTATCCCTAAACAATACTAACTTATTTCCAACATAATCCATTTCAATCTTTAGGCTTATCCATAATACTACAGTCCATTCTCATTACATAGTGAAAACGATTACCAGAGATTTAATACCATCGTTGATCCCCATATATCATAAGATATATCTTGTTGGTCACATTCCAAACATTCAAAGGCCTTAATCTTGTACTCTCTTGAATACCCATTGAACCTTATTGAAAACATGAATTCTATTAAAAGTTAACTCTTTACACATACCAAAATCCTCAAAATTCTATATACTCAAACCATGATATCACTTAGTCCTTATATCAATCATGAGCTCATGAATACTAACAAACATTTAATTTTCTCCTTATCCCTTCATTATGCGCATATCATCTACATTCCAAAAATATCTGAATAACCTTTAATGGATACTGGTAACATTAATTAGACAACAGTGTAACAATCCTTACATGTCTCTTTATTCTAAAGTACCATGAGATTACTTATACAACATTACACATGATAAACATGTAATCATTCCACTACATTCTTAAACCATTGACCGTGCTTCAACAATTCTTTCATCTCACATATCATTTGTAGTCTCTTCATCATCATCCACATAAATACTTCCCATACAACCATACTGATTATCATCATGAGACTTTCCCTTAGGGCATTGGTTTGCATAATGCCTGCACATTCCACATTTAAAACATTTAACCATTGTTGATGTCGTAGCAATACCATTATCCTCATCCATGTTGTTAATTGAACCTTTTCCTTTGCATTTAATTGCATTGTGTCCTTATTTTCCACACCCAAAGCATCTTCCAATTCCTTTGAAACATTCTCCTTGATGCCTCTTCCCACATTATTTACATAGGGGAAATTGAACTTTCTTTCCTCTATGATCATCATGAAACTCCATCTTTCTCTTATTAGTCGAGTCAGGAAACTTACCAAATTTTACTTTATTGATCATATTATGAGATTGCTGATTCGGCATAATAATGATGTTTGGACTTCCAAATCCCATTTCATTATGAAGAATATCATTCCATTGTCCATCATATCCTCCATTATCGTGAATCATCTTGTTTCCAGCCATTTTCTAAAACCCAAAAAGAATAGTGTGAGAGGAAAAAATCATGCTAGGGAAAACAACATAATAAAGGGGGAGTACCCTCAATATCTAACATCTTATGTTAAATTCTATGATCGTTACTGTAGTTCTAGGACTGTATCCTATACGTATACTTATCCTTAGGGACATCCCTAGACATACCTTATAAATATCTCTAGGGATGTCACTAAAGTTCTCGCATCCTAGTTTCCAAAGGTTGACTAAACCTTTCCTCTGATACAAACTGTAGAGACCCGAAGCCTGACTTACATGGACTTTACATTACTTTTGCGGAATACTTAGTACATAACAAAAACACACACACAAGGATCGTAATAGTTTAGTGTCTTTGGAAACTCGGAATAAAATCTTCTAATCGTGGTGAAAGATCTTCAACATCTCACATAAAGATCTTCTCTTTTTTTTTTACCTAAAACCTTTCTTTATATCCTGGGGAAAAGAAAACATAAAAGGGTGAGCACAAATGCTCAGTAAGGGTAAACAAAAGAAATATCAATCACATCTTATTCATAAGAACATAACATTTTGGAAATCATAACCTGCAAAAGAGAGCATAATTTCATAACATGGGATAAATCATGGTAGTGAAATGTAATCACAATAATCATAACTTAAAACATGAAACTTTGTGGCATTCACACATAATCACAGAGAATCATTTCTTGTTAGTCAAGACTCATTGCCAAGACTATCTTAGTGGACAAAGTCCCTTTCTGAATCGAGTAACCCTCGTTTCAGTCCTGTTTCACTGAACCGGTATAACCTACCATTCCAGCCATGTCTATCTCATGAGATATAAAATCTTTACCCAATGCATTGGAGGGAGATATAGGTCCCACCCATCTTATAATGAATCCTTTCTTATGTGTGCCACAAAATCTTAAATCATACATCATTGCATAACCCATGTAATAAAAATGGGAATCTTAAACATCGTGACATCATAAAACAATTCATATAAGATAAAGGAATTCATAAAAATATTTCCATCACAACATAATCAAATCCATGTAATAATAGGGATAAAAACAGAACCCTTTTATTATCTTAGATGGAAAATAATTTTGATAAAATACTTGAACTCTATTCTTGAGGAAAATATCTTTTCTACTTCAAAAACATTTTTCCTTTCATAACATGTCATACGACTTTAAAATAAAAGAAGATAATTAAAAATAAACTTGAAAACTTGTAAAGGAAGCTTCTTGGAAATAATGTTTTAAAAATCCATTCAGGCCATATAAGTTAAAAAAAACATTCTTCGTACTTTTGTCGGAAAAGATAAAAAGTACCTCGTACGGAAAAACGACAAAAGATTCCTTTAATATTCTTTACTAAAAACTCACCGAAGGGTAAAATTGGATTTAAACCATTGCAAGTGGATGGAAACAATATTACATATTGAGGGAACATGGATGTGGATGATAAAATACACCCCAGTAAATACTTACGAATAAACAATCTCGGATAAAAATGAGATTGTGATATTTCCCCTTACCTTAGGTCCGATTTGCTTCGTATGTGTCCGAACCTCCTGTATAATGATTTAAATAATGTAATTTACTTATTACAGAATCATATTCACTGTTATGATATCATATATGGTTCACTTATGACATTATATTACCCGTTATTTTGTAAATTCCATGTTAAAGAAGCGTTTTGGGTAAAATCGTTTCTTTTATCGTAGGTGTTTTGACTTGTTTTTATTGAAATTATTATTACTTATATAATGATTTACTTACTTCCAGAATATAAAATATGATTTATATATCATATATATTCAGTATATATATATATATAATAGATAGATAAATGAAAAACACCGTTCATGGAGACGGTAATCCGTACGTACGCATGAACGCTGTTTTCCTTTCCTTATTTTCTTGAATGGAAGTAAGTAGATGACATACATATATATATATACATAAATCCATTAGCTTTATAATGTCATATATTTCATCATTATTTCTTATATATACTTTATAATAATTCTTAAATGGTTAACATGGAGAATGAATCTCATCGCGTCGTGGAGACAGTAGTCCGTACGTACGCACGAGCAATGATATCATTTCCATAAATATTGAATTGAACTGGAGTGGATTATACAAGATATCAGAATCAATATGATGTTTTAATAACTATGTATAGTTATTATTTACACCATTATACCCATCCATGTAAGGTGGTGGCGGAAAATAGATTACACCACGGCGTGGAGACGGTATTCCGTACGTACGCACGCGCGGTGATTTCCTTTTTCCGTAGGATGGATAGAAGGTTAATTAGAGTTGTTTCATATTTATAATAACATATAAGTATATAAGAAATACTGATGTTATTACTTTTTCATGAAACAACTAAAGAAGAATAAGTATAAGAAGAAAGAAGTTGAAAAGATCGGTAATGGATATTACCTCTTCTTTGAAACGCCTCTTTGAATCCTCCTCTTAGGGAACTAAGATTGGTCTTTGAAGAAGACCAGGACCTCTAGGATTATTCTAGGGAAGTGGAGAAGAGATTTTGGCAGGGGTTGTCCGAGCTTGAAGGCTCAAAGTTGTGTGAGGAGGAGGGGGAGGAGGTGCCCTTTTATAAGGGAGGAGAGGGGCACCATAGGAATTCTTAAAAATATTAATTTATAATAAATCTAACCCCACTTACAAACCTCAAAAAATGACTCATATTCGAATATTAGATGAGATAGGGTTGTAATCTCATCAACCAATCAAATTTAGACATTTTTGGATCTTATTTTAAACCTTATCATTTTGATTTATCCTAATTTAATCTATTTATGTTTATTTGTGGTAATAAAATTCTAAATTTTAAATTATAACAAATAATTACTTATTTGTTGTGAATTTTCCATAATTGTTTACTTTAAAACATTATAGACCATATAAATATGAATTTTTAATTTTTAAATATTTTTGTGATTTTTAAACAATTTTATAATATGTTATTTTTGTAAAATAACAATAGTGTCAATTTTGACACTATTCATTTATTTGAATTTAAATAAAATAAATACAGAAGATATGTTCAAACTAAAAGCTTTAATATATTAATAAAAGGTCATATGTATCTATAAAATTAGTGTATCACATTAAATAGTTCATAGAATATTTATTTTATGATTTTTAAAACCATTTATTTGGTTTATCTCTTAATAAAATAATTACTACATCATTTTTGTATAATTATTTAATAAAATTATTTGTTGTATAAAAATTTAAAATAAAATCCTATGATGAAGATAAATATATTAACTTTCACAATAATACTTTTACTATAATTTATCATCTTAAAATCAAAATATTTAAATTGTTATATTTATTAAATTATGAAGGTGACAACTTTGGCATCATTTAAAATAAAATAATATAAGTGTCATAATCGCTTTTATAAGGCTCCAAATGGTCAAATATTCGACCATTGGATGCTTATGGTTTACATTTACATGGCCAATAAGTTTTGGTTAGGTATTTGTTCATTTTATGGTCTCTATTAGTTTAATAAAAATAATATTCTTGATTTTTCACTAGATAAACAATTTCTGCATCACTATTGTGTCATAATTAATGATAATTATTTAATCCCTAAAAATTATAAATAAATTTATATGATGTAGATAATTTCATTAGATTTCTGTAGACTATTCATGTTCGAAGTTTCATGAAGTTTATCACTAAATTAAAAATAATATACTTATAAGATTTAAGAGAGTGACATGTTGTCACTTTCTTTGGTTTTAATAATAATTAAGTTATTTTCATGGAAAAATGTCCATTAAATGATTCTAATCCGACCCTTAGGTGATATGGGTCTACTTTTAGTCATCCAATAGGATTTTGACATTTGTTAGGGTAATTTTAAAATATTATATTTACCCTTAATTACCCGATTTACCTTTAACTATGGTAAATAAAATTTACCGTAGTTACTATTCATAATTCCCAAAAATAAAAAGTAGCTTATTAACATAATTTGGACCCACTGATTCCAAATATGGAATCCATTTTTCCAAATTCAATACACAAAATATGCAGAAATTAAATTAAAATTAATCCCGTTGTTGAAAGAAAACGGGTTTTTCTTTAAAACATTGTAAATGATTGAATTGATTTAACCTACGAATTCAAGGTAAAATCAATGCTAATGACATAAATTATATTAAATGGTAAAAATATATTCTATTTATACTTTAAAACCATTCAATATTATAATTTAACCACATAAGATATTACGATGAAAAAAGTTGTTTTTAATTAAAATATAGCGTGTTTTTACTATTCATTAAAATATGAAAGTTATCAGAAAAATATCAAAACTTTATGTAATGTAAATTATTATATCCTGATTCAAAAGAAGAATATTATTTTGTCATATTGAACATATAAACATGTCAAAAACCAGATTTAAAGTGGGTGCGCCATCCAAAGGCGGCAAAACTGCATTTTTTGAAAAATACTTATTTTACCCGAAAAAGTTATTTTGTTCTTATACCATGTTCTAGAAATGTGTAAGATGAATAATAATGTTATAAAATTCAAAATTTAGTTAATACTATTCATAACGGCTAGTTCATGACAATATTATAATAATATAACATTGTTTATTAAAACTCGGTATTGCGTACAACACACGCTATCGAGGAAGGTCGCGATTGCGTGTAATGCAAGCCAAGTCAGGGTTGCGTGTTGTGAAAGAATCCTTTATTGTTTCGTATAATAGAATCCAACCATATTTCATTTATACATTTAATATATATATATATATATACTCAATGTTGCGTAGAATAACTATTATCAAAATTATGTGTAACACAGTCCAAGAATAGTGTTGCGTATTCTGCAAGCTAATACGGTGTTGCGTATAGCGTAGAATAATCTTGGTGTAGAATACAACATAAGACATTAATGAAATTAAAATAATATTTTTCATAAAATCTCGGGGTGTTACATTGATGCTTTGAGTCAAAAAAGTAATGCTTCATTAACAATGTTGCGGTTGGAACGTGATCCTTTGGTTAACGATTTGATGAACTTTGGCATAGAAGTTGTTGGTGCAGGAAGTTCTTCTGTTTTGTTTCAAGTATCAGTGAGATATTCTCTATCAGATAGAATCAAGCAAGCACAAAAGCAAGACAGTGAGTTGCAGAAAAAGGTATATCTGGTTCAGAAAGGTAAGTTGCCTGAATTCAACAATGATAATGATTGCGTTTTGAGATTTGGGAAGATATTGTGTGTGCCTTGTGATTCACAGTTGAAGAGAGAGTTTTTATGTGAAGCTCATAGTTCTCCGTTTTCAGTTCATCCAGGCAGTACTAAGATGTATAGAGATATGGGGGAGTATTACTGGTGGGATGGAATGAAAAGAGATATTGCTGATTTTACTGTGAAGTGTTTGACTTGTCAGCATGTTAAAGCAGAGCGGCAGTTACCGAAAGGGATGCTTCATCCTTTACCAGTGCCAGTGTGGAAATGGGAGAATATATCCATGGACTTTGTTGTTGGATTACCGAAGACATCTCGAGGTAATAATGCAATCTGGGTTATTGTTGATCGCTTGACCAAATCTGCTCATTTCCTTGCTATACGAGATACTTTCTCTCTTGATCAATTTTCCCGTTTGTATCATAAAGAGATAGTCAGGTTACATGGAGTTCCTCTCTCCATTATATCGGATCGTGATCCCAGATTTACTTCTAACTTTTGGAAAGGCCTTCAGAAGTCGTTGGGTACTGAATTAAATTTTAGTACAGCTTTTCATCCTCAATCAGATGGGCAGTCAGAATGAACAATTCAGACATTGGAGGATATGCTACGAGCTTGTTTTATGGATTATCAGGGAAGTTGGGACCAACATCTTTCTTTGGTTTAGTTTTCATATAATAACAGTTTTAATTCCAGTATATAGATGGCACCATTTCAGGAATTATATGGGAAGCGGTGTCGAACTCCATCTTTTTGGGATGAAGTGGGTGAATGGAAGTTGATGGGACCAGAATTGGTAGAAGAGATGGAAGAAAAAGTTCAGCTGATTCAGAAACACATTAGAACAGCTCAGAGCAGGCAGAAGAGTTATGCGGATAACCGGAGGAAGGATCTATCTTTCGAGGTAGGTGATCATGTTTTTCTCAGGGTTTCTCCTTGGAAAAGTGTGATGAAATTTGGTAAGAAAGGAATGTTGAGTCTAAGGTTCATTGGACCATACGAAATTCTGGAGAGAGTTGGATCAGTTGCATACAGAGTGTCTTTACCTCCGAGTTTATCTCAGGTACACATTGTTTTTCACATTTCGATATTGAGAAAGTATATGCCAGATCCATCTCATGTTTTGAGTCCAGAGGTAGTTCAGCTGGAAGAGAACCTAACTTATGAGGAACAACCGGTCCAGATTCTTGACCATAGGGAGAAAGTGTTACGGAATAAGGTGATTAAGCTGGTAAAGGTTTTGTGGAAAAACCACATGATTGAAGAGGCAACATGGGAATATGAAAATGCAATGAGGGATAAGTACCCCCATTTATTCGATAAGTAAATTAATTGCGGGGACGCAATTTTCTAAAGGGGGGAAGGATGTGACATCCCAAGTAAGTAATGAATAATCGATATTTTTATCTATGTCTATTAATGATTAAGATAGTGTTATAGAGGCTTAAAATGAAAATAAATACAATCTTATGCATGGAATACACTAATATTCTTAAAAGATTGTTTTACTGCCTTTTGATGGAAAATTTTTTTTGAATCTATCTTTTGACAATTTTATAAACTATTTTTGACAAAATAAACTTATTCTTTATGATTGGGACATCAAAATTTACCTTGTGTGAATTTTTGGTATTTTTCTGACAATGTTCATTTTTTAATGAATAATGAAAAATACTGCATTTTACATCAAAACTTCTTTTTAATCTAATTTATTTATATGTTTAGATTATGTTTTGAATTGGTTTTTATGTGAAATTAGAATATATTTTTACCATTTTATCCAATGGTGGTCATTGGAATCAATTTTACTTTGAAATTAGACTTAAACTGGTGTCAATCTTTTGATACATATTGTTTTGTAAAAAAACGCTATTTGATCTGGCAGCGAGAATTAATTATTAAATTTATTAATGTGACTTATATGATTTGAATTTTTTAAAATAGACTTCATTTTTTGAATTCAGAATGTCAAATATAGGTTAGGGTGAATTTTTGGTAATTTTCTGAAAAACATCAATTTTTGATGAATAGTGAAACCACTAAGTGGTAATCAAGCAAACTGATTTTTCAGTTAAATGAATGTTTACCACTAATGTGTATTGAATTTTGAAAATCTGACATACATGGTTTTCATTAAGAAGAAAAATGTGGTTCAATGGGATTAAAATATTTTTTTGCTGAATAGTAACTTATTAAGTTTTTAATCGCGATTAGTGGTAATTAGGGTAGTTTAAGGTATAAATAATGATTTAATAATATGAAATGACCTAGACACATGTCCCAACCTTATTTGTTGTGTCCGGGCCGACCAAGAAAAGCCATGGGTCAACTTGAGGACCCCATGGAGACATTTTGGTTGGGAAATGACATAAATAACTTTTTATTTATTGTAAAAGTAAAAATGACACAAACATAATATGTTCTACGAAAACAATTTTTACATGGGGTTATAAAGATCAGATATTTGATTATAAATAGTCATTGGAAAGCTAAAAATATTTCTTACATCATAGTAGTTTTTTTTAATAATTTTTAGACATTAAATAAATTAAATTATCTATGACATAATAATGATGCAGCGATGACATCATTATTTGACGATTTAAATAAAATGGAAAGACAATGTAAAATATATGAACTAAACATGGCCAAAACCAATTGGATGAGTGGATTTCGAACCCTTATCACCTTATTCACGAATTATATCAATGTGGGACCTTTTAAAACCGAAACACATTTTCAAATAAAGTAATATTTCTTTACTTTCCAAATGTGCCCCTCCTCTCCTCTTATAAAAGGCCCCCACCTCTACGTCATTTCACAAACTCCACAAGCCTTTGGCTTGGCCAACCCCTGCCCATTTAATCTCTCCACATCCCTCTCCTCATCCTAGAGTATTACCTTTGGGAAGAATGCTTTCAAAGGAAGCCTTTAGGCTCAAATCAAAAGGAGTTACACTTCTAAAGGTAATTCATTCTCTCATGTTCATTTGTTTTATTTTGCTTCTCCAACCCCCTAAAATATTTTTATTTACTTCTTTTGTACCAAAACCAGTATCTTCAATGTACTAGGATGTTGTTATAAGATTTATTTGAGCTACACTCTCACACAACTACATCAAATGGTTAAAGAACATACGGTTTCCGTGGATGGCGAAATTCTGCCTCCCGAAACGATGATTGTTCAATAGTCATTTAACACCTTCAAAGGTGGCCATTATGATGTCACTATTTTTATATATGATATACAATATGTTTATGTTTTCCTTAAGCTTCTTTTTTTTCATTTTGGGCATACCTTTATGGTTTCCATTATGGGTAAACACGATATCATCATTTTAGGAAAGGCGGACTACCGCCCCGTCAAAGTGATTTGATTCGTTAAATACCATATATGGGACATATAAAGGATGGAACTATGATATTATATATGATACTATACTGGAATTATAATATACCTTTATATCATTATGATTCCATTCTATAAAATATGAAATAGAAATGAAAGTAGCGTTCATGCGTACGTACGGCTTACCGTCTCCATGAACGGTGCATTTCAGTTCTTACCTCTAAATGATTATGTAATATTATAAATTCATGTATGTACTGGATATATATCACATATATGATATCTACATCATGAATACCATTCTGGATATAATGAATACAAGAACAACATGTAACTATAAAGGATGGAACTATGATATTATATATGATATTATACTGGAATTATAATATACCTTTATATCATTATAATTCCATTCTATAAAATACGAAATAGAAATGAAAGTAGTGTTCATGCGTACGTACGGATTACCGTCTCCATGAACAGTGCATTTCATTTATTGCCTCTAAATGATTATGAAATGTTATAAATGCATGTATGTACTGGATATATATGACATATATGATATCTACATCATGAATACTATTCTGGATATAATGAATACATTAAAGAACGATCGAGTCAAGTCGGACCCGAGGTATGGGACTTCGTCTCATTCTCCTTTCATTGAGGCATATTTTATTTTATAAACAAATTTCTTTTATATGGTGTATAAACCCCTTTGAATTTTACGTTTATTCAAAAGGAATATTTTTTTATAAGAAGCGTTTAATAAACGACAAAAGGGAATGTTTTTGTCGTACGTATGCGGCGACAACGACTTCTCCGCCGTCGTGACCGTTCTTTGAGTTTCGGCTTCCTCTACAAGCCATACATTCTTTTTAAAAGAAAAATAAATACCATGTTTTACTTTTATTTTATTTTGGTATTGAAAATGGTTTTCACAATGTTTTTTGTGTTGTATTGATATCTTGTGATTGAAATGTGGAAATGTTATGTTTTCTTTATGCATGTTTTATGTGATACGATTATGTTATGGTTCTTGGGAATTATTTTGAAGACGGGTGGTTCCGTGATAAACTAAGGGCGGGTGAGCCCGATATAGCTCTCCAATGCATTGGGTAATGTGAAGGATTGAAATATTAAGGTTTCTCCGAAGAGATTTAGGGAATATACTATGATGGGTATTCCAAACATAACCAAGAGGGTTACTCCCTACGTAATAATGTTATGAATGCCTCAAGTTACCTTTATGTCTTATTATTTCTATTATTTATTCATGGTTTTATGAGGTATGTTTAAGTGCCTATGTTTTATGGGTAAAGTATGATTTCATTCTTATGTATATATGAACTCATGTTTCCTTTCCATGTTTTTTTATAACCCATACTGAGTTTTTATGCTCATCCCATGTTTTTGAAATGTTTTTCACAGGTCACAGGAATGGTACATGATAAGATGATAGAGTCAAGGATGTGTCAAGAAAGAATCCATGTTTTATTTTAAATATGTTTCCATTGATGGGAATGAAGAATACTATCTTTATGTAACCACTTTGTTTATATGTGGAATGTAATGCAAGTTTTATGATCTAATTCTCTAAAACTCTAAACCCGAAAAGATCCTCAATGTGTAATCTTGTAATAACTCAAGATTAATTAAGGCGTAAGGCTGGGGCCTTATATCTTCCATGTAATGAAAATTTATAATAATATTGTACTCAACGTAAAAATATATATATGGATTTTAAATGTTTTTGGGCCATCAGTGATAAAGGTATAACCATTTAATTCTTTTCTTGAATTATGGAACTAGAGTATCGAATTTTATGGTGACATATTGGGAGAAAGCCCCTAACCTATAGGGGACAATATCAATCATATGAAACATCTAAGTGGACTTATTCATTATATTATTTCCTGACACGATCATGATTAATTTATATAAATTATTATTTTGGAAATGGAAAAATCCAATGGAGTATTTCAATAGAATCGTCATTTTAAATATATATTTTTCTCAATGTAATATAAACTATTAAAATATATTTAAAAAATTATTGATAACACTTTTCTAAATATTGTTTTTTCATTTTATTTATATGGTATATAATTTCTGAAATGTATTTATATTTTAGGATTAATGGTTTTTAAATTTTATTTTTAAATCTCTACCTCATAAAATTAATTCCCACTGTTTGTTTTAATTTTATTTTTCACAGGTATAGATAAATTTTTCTAATACATTTATAACACATACAGAGATATAAAAAATTAATAAATTTAGTTATTTTATTTTATATTTTTACATCAAGGTTAATTTTTAATGAATATGTTTTAATCTTCAAAACCTAAACTAGAAAAGGTGTCTTGTATGATAAACGATTAATGTATTTTTCAGCTGTTTAAAAAAAAAGAAAAATAGTTTTTATTATATATTCTATAAATGTTGGATATGTGATAAATAATTTTTATCAGTTAGATAGTCAAGAAACCAAGGAGATTTTATGTTATCTATGTGATAGTGTGTGGAATTTATCAGTTCTGGTTTTTCATAAATTTGAAGATGGATGTTCATTTTTTCTCTTTAGTAAGAATGAACTAAGAGGCCATAATTTTTTAAGGAGGGATTAATATAACATCCCAACAAATTTAAATATTAATTTTTAAATTATTTATTTATTAAATAGATTTTTATATAATATTGAACCAATTAAGAATTGTTTTAATACATTTTTTTAAACTATTAAAATGTTTATAAAAAAGGAGGTTTGATTGAAATTATAAAATATCACTTTCTCTAGAAATAGTATTTTCATTAAATAAATTTATTTTTATTAGAATAAATGAATTTTTTTTAAATGGTGTGTTTTAAAATTGAATGTTTTGAATAAAGTACTATTTTTTAAGAATGCTGACTTTATTTAAAATTATAAAACAAATAATATTTTCATAAATGTGCTATTAATAAATCTAATCAATGTGTTTCCAAAATGGTTAATATATTATTATTCATATAATAATTGTTTTACAAAATAAATTATCTGGATTTCAATTTAAATGATAAAATTATTTTTGAATATAAATGATTAAATTTGGATAAATAAATGTTATAAAATTGATTGTAATGAAAATAATAATAATTATGGTAATATAAAATAATGGTATAGAATATTTATTTATGAAATTGTTTTACGTTTAACATAATAGGTTTTTTCAAATATAATTTTTTTATGATTCTTTTTTTATAAAATCCTAAATATATTGATATAGTTTATTATAAAAAATGAATTCCACACAGATATATATATATATATATAATAAAACGAAATAAAAAATCATATACATGAGAGAAAAAAATTTAAATAATATAGTAGAATTGACGTTAGAAAAAATATCAATCAAATAATAAAAAAGAAATAAAAAATTAGGCAACAATATAGAGGAAAATGTCTAAAAATAATAATAAGAAAAGTGATAAAAAAAATAGAGACCGATATGGTGGGTTGAGAAAATAAAAAGAGAATACACAATTATTTTGATTTATTTCCACATATAAAGAAGGAATTATAATATATATATATATATATATGATATTAATAAAATATGTATGAGTTATGTTAGAATCAATAAATTATATGTACAATAGAACCTGTATGAACTTATATTCCCATCCTCAATATTGTACCATTCACGGAATCGAGAAATATATAATTTATATATTTGTGTAAAGTATAATTAGTGATATATAAGGGGTACTTCATTCAGTGTTCATAAATGAATTTTAGTTTGGTTATTAAGTGTGTTAAGCTCCATAGGAGTAGAAGAAGTTAATTTTCTGATTTTGTTCAAACCAGGTACGGGAATAAATATTTTTTCAAATTGTATTTTTTTGTTCAAATTTTTTTAATGATGATAATGATATTAAAATTCATATATCTATATATATCTAAATTTATATACATTCAAATTCGACATTAAAATGATGTTGTAATTTAATAATTTATATTATTTCTATATTTCGTTTTAAATTTTTATTTTATTTATAACCCTTATAAGAAATATAATTAGTTTCAAAGATACAATCAAGCACACATAGATATATATATATATATATATATGATATACTTATTTTTATATGAATTAATTATATAAATAATAATTTTATTATTTGAAATAAGTTGTCTGAAAACAATAAATAAACATTTTTTTTGTAATTGTTATCATTAAAATGTTTCTTTTAAAAATAAAATCCTAAAATTTATTATTTAATATATTCAGTTATTTTATATGCACCATTGTTGTAAATGTTTAATGATATAATTTTATATGTGTATTGTTTTTATATATCCATTAATGTCATTCATAGAATTGGACATGGCCATCGTCTCAGATATTATTTAAATTCCATGAACATCATTTAAACTATTCATTTATTTTTTCAAGATGATATATATATTTTTCATTTTAACAAGGTAAATATATATAAATATATATATCATATTTATTAATTATATTTTTTTAAAAAATAATTATTCCATGTAAATAAAATTTAATATATTATTTTCATCCCTGGAAATAATTTATGTATATTTTAAATTTTTATGCTTATGAGTGATAAAGTGGTTATTCTTAAAATTTATAAAAAAATTGTGGAACAATAGTATCAAATGGTACGAAAAAGTGTGGGGACTAACCCCATGACCTCAAGTGGATGATGTCACACTTCTGATACAAATATATGGGATTACGATTTTTCATATGTTTTAATGTGAATCATGATTAATCTTTAAAAAAATTTATTCTTAATATAGTGAAATCCAATTATGTAATTAAAAAGAATTATTATTTTGAATATATAATTTTTTCAAACTAAACTACACTATTTAATGATATTTAGAATGTTTCTGAATACATTTTAAGAAATATTGGTTTATCTAATGAGTTATTTGATAATTGTTATAAAATGATATTTTCTATTTTGGAAGAAAGGTATTTCAAAAATATTTTCAGACCCCTTATGAGAAAAATAAATTCTCACAATATGTTTTAAATTTATTATTCATTGGTTTAGCTGAATTTTTTGAAATTTTTCAGTTTTTTTACAGAGATAGAGCACACAAAAAAATATAGATATTTTATTTTTATGTACAACTTGGTTAATTTTTAATGTATATAACTAATTATTTAAAACATAGACCAGAAATGTCCTAGTATGTAAAATGTTCTATGGATTATTTAGTATAAATTAAAAAGATGCAGAAAAAGTTAGTATTGAACCAGAAAGATCAGATTCAAGGCTATGTAAAATATGTTTATAAAATTAATTCTTTGGTATAAAATTACTTAAAAATTAAAATAAATAATATTTGAAAATAAATGAAATATTTTTATGAAAAACTATTTTTATAAATACAAACATGTTTTACATCAATTAATTTAAAAAATTATTTTGATGAAATATTTTTTTTAAAATATATATATTATATATTCTAAAACGTCTTCACCATTCATCTATTGTGTTTTATAGTTATGTGGTATGTAAAGATAAAATTTAGGCTTAATAATTGTATTTTTCTATAAATCATTTTGGTCCCCTTTTGTGAAATTATATTAAAAATAAGTTCATAAAATATTAGAAATTTTTTTTTAAGAAAAAATCTTTTTTTAAAAGCATAATTTTATAACTTTATTATCTTAAATTTTATATAATTCTCAAAAATGGTTATTTTTTAATCAATATTAAAAAATACTCAATTTTAATTGAATATATAATTTGAATTTAAATTATTTTAGGAGGGTAATTATATTATAAAAATATTTCAAAATAATATTAATATATTAATATATAAAACCAAATAGGTAATTAAAATGATTATTCCTTATGGAATTTTGATATAAATAACACGTTATGTTTTAATCTTTTATTCATAAAAACAATTTTTTGCATCGTGTTTATGGATATAGTTTTTCTAGAAAATTTTCCATATATATGAATTAAATTTGAAAAAATGGAATTAATTTTATTAATTATAATAATTTATATTATATAATAGAGGGCATTATATTTTACCCAAATTATGTATAACACAATAAAAAATTATTACTATTATAAAGGAAAAAATAGATTTTCCAAGTGTTTAAAGTAAACACATAATGATTTAATTGAAATAAAAGTGGAATAAGATATATATTGTTGAAATATATTCACCATTTCATTTCTAATACTGTGTAATAATCCATTTTTTAGTCTTTGATCATGATTAAATCCTGGTTACACCGTTTTATTTTAAAAAAATACAAGTGTTTCATTCATGTCACATATAAAAGGCCATCCCATATAATCTATTATTGAAACCTTTATATACATTGGGATAAAACATTATATAAAATAATACCTTCTAAAGATCCTCAAATTAATTCTATAATATATTAATTTTTTCTTGATGCTATATTATGAAGGATTTTTGTTCCAACAGATGTATGATACCTAAAGAGGATTTAACCGTCTTCAACAAGATTTTTTATTTTATTTCATCATATACCTAAATTTATTTTTATTAAATAAATTAATTTGTTGTAATATATGTATTTTAAATAAACTAATATGTTTAACATTAATTTCGTGTCCTATAACTATCTCCACTTTCCTCAATCACTTTATAAAATCATTATTTATGTGTACAACATACAATATGTTTGTGAACTAATTTCATTAACTTATCCATTAAAACCTTTCAGTTTTGATTAGGATTATATATATAAATTTTATTTTATTTTAATAAAATAATTATACCTATAGAACCATTATTTCATTTATTTCTTTTTATTCAAATTCTGTAGGGGGTACGATAACGTCACTCATGTGTACAACGAAATACTACCATACTAAAGAGATATTACTCACTAATTTCATCACCAAACCACATAAATGATATGTGAAATTATATTTAAATAAATAATATTATATTTATGACATTATGAAAATTATTTAACAATGAATCATTAGTTACCTCTAATACAAAAGTATTATCAAAAAATCGAAACATTACTCGTATATATGCACGACATACCGTCTCCATGATCTGAACATACTTATTTTTTAAAATAAATATTTAATGATTGGTATTAAATGTATAATTTATTCATTAATATTATAATAATTTAAATATTATTGCATTGTAATTTTTGGAGCCATGATCAATTTAAGCATAAAGAAAATAACCAATCAAAACATATATGAAAAACATACTATTAGTACTGAAAATATGATTTTAAAAATGAATTGGTAATAAATTTTTATAATTAAATCATATATATTACAATATATATAATTATCAATATAAAATTGATTTATAATAAACACATATATGTTATATAAGAGTTTTGAATTTGTATAAATGACATGGAGACAAAAATTACGAGATTACCAGTCTCATTTATTTCATAGTTACATTAAAAAATTATTCACCCATGTCTATTGTGGGATGTAAATAATTCCCCAATTTTCTGTAATATAATTGACACCCTAATTTTCATTGTAATAAATTTTTTATTTGATTGTATGATTTATTTATGATAATGATTCAAAATATAACTAACTTAGGAAAGGGTTTCAATTACACTCTTTTACTTTTGAATGATACATGCAATTTTCAACACTTTACTATTATATTTTTTCAATATAATTTCAATAAATTAATTCTATATTTATTACCATTATAATTATGTGTTTTATCAAACCCATTTTATAATATCTCGTTCATAGGGATTACAGTTCAAAATATACAAATGTCAAAAGGTATTTTTTCCCAAATATTTATTAATTGATAAATATCATAGGTTATATACCTACCATATTTCAGGATGTCTATACAAATCCTTAATGACATGTAATGGAAATAAATAATTTATTATTATGATGTTTTATGTGTCATTTATTTTAAATTTTTTCATGGGGCTTGTAATTCAACGTTAGCAGAGATGTAATGATTTTATGTTAAAATATCTTCTTCTGTAAGGATTGTTAATGATTATATTTCCAATGATGAAATATTATGATCCATCAATTAAGAAATAAGTATTTTATTATCATCTATTTATGTCAGGACAATACATGTTTCCCATTAATTTTCATAAATTTATGTACACATAATTTAAAATAATTTTTCAAAGAAAAATCTTCCTTATTTAAATATTTGGTCAAAATCTTATTATTATTGTAAATCCATGTTTTCTAAAATTGTTTTCAATTATTTTATAATATTATTAAAAATTATTATTTCATTAAATTATTACACATGAAGTAATTTTTATGAAATTTTCTAAAAAGAATATTTTTTGAGTTATCCAAATAAGGTATTTTTCAATTTCACTAAAAATGTGATACTAATCTTTGTATGAATGTATATGATGTGAATATATTTTACAACCTTATATAAAATTATTTTTATCAATTAATCCTTTTTAAATTTTTACGTTTATTTTCATTGAAATGATTTAGAAAATGTTTTTTGTTTGTTTAAAATAAATTGGAAAATGTTATTTTCCTTAAGAAATGTTTTAAAATATTTTTATTTATTAATTTATATATTTGAATGAATATTTTAAATAACAAAATTTCAAAAACATTATTTGAATTTGATTATTAAGAAAGATACTTTTAGTGAAAATAATCCTTCTTAAAAAGTTTTTCCAATTCTTTTAGATTTCAGAATCATACTATATCAATGATGGTATCCCATGATATAATATATGATTTTTGGGGGTTATCTACCAAGAATAACATTATTATTATTTATTTGAATGGATTATGATGAAAAGATTATTTTAAAACCTATATCTCATCCACACTGTATAACATTATTAAAATTTATAAATTCAACTTCATTGGACATGTGTTATGAATCGAGAAATGGGTATGAAACATGTCTATTTGCACATGTTAAGACATGAAGAAGTGTCAATGAAGCCCACTTCATATCATGCGTCATGATATGATGGATGTGTTATGATATTGTGTCACACGTATATGTGATTTTCAAAAATGAAGAGTGAGACCTATATCTCCCTATAATTTTTGGGGAAAAGATTTATATTTCCTAATATATATAGTCTAATAATTGGGGGTTAACATGGATTAATAAGTGACTATTCACACTATGATGGTCTTATGAGGAGCCTTGACTTCTATGAATTTTTTTGGAGTGAACACATTCCACTAGTGTCCTGGGAAGTGATTATCGACTAATTTGAAATCATTTTTCTATGCTGATGTGTATGCAACAATTCCATGTCTTATTCCAATGTTATCATCTCATATTTACTTTTCCATGGTTTCCTTATGATTTATGTCTTATGAAAAAATGATCATTCCATAACTCATGATTTTGATAATTGATATAAATGGTTTCATTTTTATATGTTATTGTCATTATATAACACCCTTATGTTCATGTTTTACTAATTTACAAACCTTATTTCCACTTACTGAACATCTGATCTCACCCCTTCTAATGATTCTATTCCTAGGATATGAAACATATTTTTTGTAGAGCTTGTTTTTTAAGTGTACAAAAGGAGAATAACATTATGTTATATATTGACCATATTTCAACAAAATTATAAAATTATGTACCTAGTATATAAATACACGAAACTTTTATAGTCATCAGGAATGTTTGTGTATAATGTATTGAATATTTATCTACAAATATGAAATTTTCATATATAAAAATCTAGGGTTAAAATGGATTTTTTCAAAGTAAAGGATAAGTTAATATTTAAAATATATCATGATAAAACATTAGTGAGAACCCTATGGATATTTAAACTAACAAGTCTTGGGATATATTATAGGATTATTCTAAGGATGAGTCAATGTATATAAAAATATAAAATATGTTTATAAATGGATAGAACAATTGGTTTTGATGAAATTTCATCCATATATATATTATATAAGTTGATTATTATATTAAACATACGTATGTCGGTGTAATAGAAACAAAAAGAAAACTTTGAGATAGACTTTATCTCAACATAGTGGATGAAAATGTGTATTTCTACCCAAATTGTTCCAAAATCATAGACGATATGCCTTTTATAATGAAAAACACTTTACAATAACTATCATTGAAGAATATAAATAAATTAGGGATATGAATAGACTAGAGAAAACCTATGTATTAAAATACTAAAAATAATGTATCATGAATTAGACATCCTATAAGTGATTTTCATTATTATTTAGATTCACGTTATGATTAGTGTTGAACACACTATGATATTTTTTAGTTTGTAGAGAGAACATGAAGAATAGGATTGACATTGATTGTAGGAACACATTTATTAATGGGTATTGAAATGTGATGATTAATAGATTGTAGAATATTATGATTATTCCTAATCTATTATCATTGAATATTATTAAAATATAAAACCCCACCAAATATTAGAATCACCTATAATTTTAATGATATATATCAATGAGATTTTTTATAACAGAGACCATATATGAAAGAATATATATTTTCTTAAATGTTGAGAATGATGTATGAATAATTCAAGGGAATACATCAGAGGGACGTGAAGATATTTTCGGAGTGGAAAAGGACACAAAGGAAGTAACTTCATATAAAATATGACTATTTTGGTTAATGAAATGGATGATAATAATGGTATCCCTATGGTTTAATCAGTGGTGGATTTTTATAATTTTACAGAGCATAGGATTATGAGAATCTATGGACTAGGGGGAATCTATTTAAGAGAATAAAAAATTTTCTATGAGTAATGGTTATCCTACAGATGATTAAGAGTCTATAAATTACATTTTAATGATAGAATATGTTCTAATAGTATTGTTTATGTTAAACCTAAAAATATTAATTAATATTAAGTCAATGATTCAAAAGAAATTACTATGTCTTATATTTCAGAAAAAGTTATTAATTAATTAGACGATTCATCTCGATTAATGGTTTAGGAATGATATTTGATGATTGATGTGTCTAGTTTTTCTAATTCATGAATTAAGTTATATGATTAATGAAATATATAATGTTTTTTGTATAGAAGATTTAAATTAATTATTTTCAGGCATGCGATTAATGTTGATGACTATCTTAAATATAGATTTAACCAAATGTATATATTTTATTGAAAACACATGATTAATGGAATATAAAACATAATAATTTCTTGATATTGAGGAAACAACGTTTAATTATGAAAATGAGTTGATTTATATAAATAAATTAAAGTGGATATTGTTTATGAACATGGAACTGATTAATTTTTTTTTGGAGAATCTATCTTTTGTAATAAATGATTCAGTTTACAATAGTTGTTATATAAGTAGTGTATCCAACAATCAATGTATTATTTAATAAATAAGAATATTTTATATTTCCAATAATGATTTTGGATAATTTAGGATTAATATATTGAAATATAATACATTATATAGGTATACACAATTATGTAATGTGACAATTAAGAGCTAAATATTTTTTGTTGGGGGATTAATTATTTGTTCATTTTGGAAATGTATTTACCTTCTTTCAAATTAATTGGATTTTAATTTTTTTAAGGATTATAAGGTTAACCATTTATGAATTTGATAATGTTAATCCCTCTATGTTGTTTTATAAGTTAATATATTAATTCATCAAATTAATATTTTTCCATAATAGATATATGTGATAACAATGTTTTTATAATCTGAGATAAGTGGAATGAAAAATAATTAATTTATAGACCATATGATCTTATTGTGGTTCAGACATTAAAAAAATTAATATTATTTCTTAAAATAATATATGATGATGAAATATTTCAATGAATGTCAAAAGGATGAAATTGTTATAATGTTTTAAGGGAAATATAATTCATATATGAATTAGTCCCTTTAAAGTTATCTATCATATTGGATTTGTATCCTACTGATCATGACTTCCACCAAAAAAATATCATGATCATGATATGTTCCATATATCTCTCTTGAGAAAGTAAATAAAAGATCTATCATATTTACTGAACACATAGGTCATACCAATAGAGCATAATATTTCACGTATAAAAAACCTACAATAGATTCTGTATGACATTCATAAAATTTAATGACATGGAACCATTTAGATGATCAACTCGTTATAGAAAAAACACAATATTGATGAATCGACGTAGAAACATAGATTATATAATTAGTCAGAATTATCCTCATTTTTTAGTTCCAAGGTGAAAATTTTTAATGAAAATGTTCTTTTCAATGTGGGTAGAATATAACTAAGTTATAATTTTTTAAATGAAATAGATTTAATCATTCTGATATATTGTATTACAATCAATGCGGAGTTTGGATTTCATTACCCACAACATCATGTTTTAATTATATGTTACTTAGTAATATAATATTATTTTAGTTATTACTAGACATTGGAATGGATTGTATGAATAATAATAACATAATTATGAAAATATAATCCATACATATGTGTATGAAATGAATTCTTTAGTGACCAATTAATTAAAAATGAAAATTATTAAAATTTGAAAATAATGGAAATATTTTTTTAAATAATCAACTTGAATGTAAAGAGACATATTTTACCATTATTAATTATGTAAACCAATTTTTTGAATGGTTTTTGTGAAAATTATATCTTATAAATTCATTAAAATATTTTACATTCATGTAATGTGTTTTCTAAACAAGAAATAATGATAAATCCAATTTTATATATAAAAATATATTTTCTGAAAAGTTGTTTTTATCCTTTTAGGCATATATATGAAAATTAATCATTGAAAATATTTGAAAATTTGTTAGAAAAAATATTGATTAATTTTGATATAATATTTATAAAATAATAATATTGTGAATTTTTCATAATTTTATGAAAAGAATATGTTTTATGAATAGTGAAAATATTTAATTTTAATTAAAAATTGTTTTTTAAATATTTATATAATAAAAATATATTTTAAAATGGTTATAAAATTAAATAAATTAATATATACATATAATAACACTTTTTTTCATTTTATTCATTTTAATATAGAATTTTGATATAAATATTTTATAAAAATTTAATCTTTTTCCCTAAGAAAACCCACATTGTCATCATGAGTATAAGATAAATTTTAAATTAAAATTTTACACATATATTAAATAAATTTGGAAAAATGTATTATATAGTTTTAATTATTATAATTTACATTATATATTATGTTAAAATTTATTTTTTACCAGAATGTAATATGAAAAAAAATTAATTTCCACAATTATGGTAAAATTTGATTTATAAAGGCTAAAACTAAACAAATAAGGACAAAGAAAACCTGAAAAATAGTGTAAAATCTATTGTATGATCATATTTCAACCCTATAATTTATATTAGTCAATAATAAATCTTTTTGGAACCTATTGTTATGTAGAAAACATGGGTACACCTTTATCTTTTTTAAATTTACAATTGTGCCACTCACCTTACTTCAAAAAGGTCACCCCTCTCCTCTATTCTAAACTCCTTATAACCCATATTATTATTACATTACATGCCCAAATTCCCATCCAAATTATACAATATCATCATAAAATTGATATTTTGGGTTGAAATTCAACCTACAATGTTTATGCTTCTATGCTAAGTAGGATACCCAAAGAGGTGGTAATGATCATTAATGAACAATTTTATTTTATCTCATCCTTGACAATTTTAAATTATTAGTAAAACATTACGATTTAAAAACACAAAATATTTCATTTAAATATGCATTAAAATTTTGTGTTAATGGCCTCCAAATATCACTAAATTCATCAAATGGTTTATAAAATCGTTATATGTGCGTACGACAGACTATTTCCTTATAAACTAATGTCATTTTTCTTCACTACCAACTCTAATGGCGGGTTCTAATGATCGATACATTGTATATATATAAATATATATATTAGTGAAATATTTATACACATTTATTCACTAAATCATATATATCATTTATATTTTCATTCTATAGGGGATATGAAAAGAGTTATTGTATGTAAGGTGTAGTAACACCTTGTGAAGCGATATGATTCATTTTTCACTAACGCATTACGTGGAAGATAGTAAAAACAAATTTAATTAACATATTTTATATAAATGAAATTTATATTATTTTAATTGAATCATTTTCATTTTAAAAAGATAGAAATCATTTTCTATATTATCTTTCCACTCACCGAATGATGATTTATTTGTTCATGTATTTGTGGACTACCACTTTCAAAAAGATATCTGACTCTCTCTTTTCATCACTAAACCAAATGGATGGTAATTATAAATATATTTAAATTAATAACCTATTAAATATTAAATATTATAATATTATAATGATAAAATTTACCTTGCCTTCTTACCATATTGCTTATTGAAAAGTGGAAATATTATTCCAGAGTATGTACGAACTACCATCTTTAGGAACAAAACATACATCATTTCTCAAGACCGTATTTCAGGAACGGTCCTAAAGTATTATATTTAAAAAAATATGATGATAATTTAATTATTAATTTTAATTTTATGAGGTTATCCTGGTCAAAGTAATAAGAAAAAGAATAAATATTCAAAAACCAAAAAAAATCAAAGCGGTTATTACGTAAAACATTATTTTAACAAAGACTTCTTAATAAAAATATATTAAATGGGTATAAATAAATTTTATATGGAATAATATATATCTATTTTCTATAATAAATTCATAAAAAATCATATATTAAATAAAAAAGATGATCATTTTTTTGTGACGGATGATGTAACTTAAGGTACGAGATTCATATTGCCTATTTTATTTATGGAAGTTATATAAAAATTCCCCACTTTTTATTATTTGATTTTATTTATAGATCACATTTTACATTTTATATAATTAATATGATAATTTTCATGATATTAAAATTTTATATTGATGTTATTAATTTTTGTTGCTTACGAAAAAAAAATATTACTAAAGTAGAAATTGATTACCATCTCACTTTTTACTCCTATGAGATACATTCCATATTCACAAACATTTTCATAAATGTTTTTCATATTAAATATATGAATTTTTTTTAATATTTATTCCCAAATAAATTATGTGTATTTATATATATATTTTTTAAAATAATCTTTATGGGGATTATGATTGAAATGATACCCAAGTGACAAAGGGTTTTTGTCCCAATTTTCATTATTTGAGAGATATTTTATGATAAGAACCTATCTTATTTTTTGCGTAGTATATACTAATTAAATTGTTTTTTAATAACTTTATGTTATTTATTATCATGATATTTGAATTTTCATTTTATTTTATTGCATTATGGGGATTGTAATACTACACCACCAATGTTGTAATAATTTTATGTTACAATATCATCAATTATCGATATTATTTATGATAATGTTGCTAGTGATGAAATATTATTCGACACAGAAAATTTATATATATTAACTCAATATTTAATAATAATTTTAAGGAACAATGTTATATTTAATTTATATCTAAGTTCAAAAACATATTCATCTTTCAAAACCTTGAAATCTAAAAATGTTTTAAAAATATTTTTAACATCATTCAAATGATTTATTAATCACATTTTAGCTACGTTTTAATTTTTATTTAATTAATTGAAATGAATATTCAATTTGTTTTATAAAAAATTCATGTTTCTATTTTAATTATCATGTGAAATGAATCATTGTATCATTGTGTACGACATTGACATAATATCATACCATCCTAGTAATTATTTCCTTTGAAGCAAAATTTTAATGTTATCAAGGTTATTTTAAAATAAAAATATTTTAGAAAATTTTTATGTAATTTAAAAATAATTTTCCCAAACTATACAAGTTATTTTCCTCATAATTGTTTTAAATGAATATACAAAATAATTTATATTTTACAATGCTGTATTTCAAAGAAAATAATTTTTGTAATAATTTTTTGATATTTTTTTTAAAGGGAATTTCAAAAAAATAACTTCCCTATGAAATTTTCCCAGTGATTTACCATTAAAAAATATTCTCAATATAATATTAAATCCCTTTATGTCAATTATTCATTGACTGGGATATGAAGAATGGATATAATTCATATTCTTTGTCTGAATGTGTTATGATGAAATGATATTTATGAAACCAATTTCTCTTACATGTGTTATACCGAGATAAAATTTTCTTATTTATTTCTTCTTTCACCATGGGTTTTTCTGTTATGATGTAATTAATTTATTATGAAACCTATATATTGTAAAAATATTTTGTTAGAGTGAAATTCTTATGAAGGGAATTTCGTTACATAGTCCCTGATATAATAAAATTTTTTGGATCTATTGGAATAAATCTATTTTATGTTAATTATATGATGGGTGGGATAAATATCTCCATCTAATACATTGGAAAAATATTTATATCCAATGAGTTATATAGGATTTTATTTTTTAGTGAACCTAGTTTAGTAATGGAATTTACTTTCTATTATGGTCGTGGGGGTTGACCATGTGTACTATGATTGTTTTTTTAGTTATCCCATTCCACCATGATATCCTTAGTAGTAATACTTGACTTATATAGAAGAATTTTTATTTTATTATATGTATTACACAATTCCATGTCTAATGGAAATGCTATATTCTTTGTGCTCTTGATCTTTTATTTCCTTATGATAAATTTCTTTTGAACTACCAATCACTAGGCTATGAATCTTGAATCTAATTTCTGATATGTACTTTATTATTTTCATATGTGTTTCTAATTTTCTCATACACTAATGTCAATGTTATACATACACATCTCCCGTAATTACCAAACAATGAAACTAATATATCCCCTTGTTCTGATTCCATTTCCCATGTCGTGAATTAATGTAGAAAGTATCGTATGATTATAGAGTGTAATAAGGAAGAATATCATTAAGAGAGAAGTTGAATATATTTCACTAAATTTGAATATTTTTTACCTTTTATCCAAAGAGTGTAAACTATTATGATCCCTTATTATGGGTTTAGGTCATGTAATTAATGATCATCATGAAAGATACTATATCAATATATAAAAATAATGGGTCACTATAGTGTTGATAATTCCTATATTCCAATTGTAAAAAAAAATATTATAATATATGTTCAACAGTGATTATAGATGGATTATTTAGTTGGTTTATGGATTATAATTAACATATATTTTATGACATAATTATATACTCTTAATATTGGGCATAGAGAAAGATCATTGTTTTTTATTTATTTATGAAATATTCTACCATTGATCTATCATTCCATGTCAACACTCACAATTTTATTTAATTTTTGGTTTATTATATGACTATATTTAATATAGTTATAGGATTGATATCTGTATGAATTGAATATGTTAAATGACCTTACTAATTATTCACGAGCTATGTTAATAATTTTGATACTTGTTTTATATTTATAAATTGAACTTCTATTTATACATTCTTGAAATATTTAATTATGGAATGTTTATATAATACATATATTTTGATGTCTAATAATTGATTTTTATGGTGGGGTAATTATTCCCAATTGTTTATGTTTGTTTCTCCAATAGTATTATCAAGCCCATTGTTCATGGGAACATTCTTTGAGCCTAATGGTGATGTATCTTGGGTACTAGTATGATGGTAAACAATAATTATTTATTATGAAAGGAATTTTTCACATTATTATTTAGGGTTTATGTTGAATATATAGGAGGATTGTAAATATTGAAGAGTTAGTTTATCAGTAGGCACACGATAACTATATTTTGTTTCTAATTGTTAGTTACAACTATTATTTGTTATTTGAATATTTAATTTGAGTTTATTTTTGGTGAACCGGATAGAATGTTAATTCAAATTGTGTTTAAATTTAATTTTAAGGTACTCTTTAATACATTAGTTAAATAATGACATATGAACAATTACATAAAAATTTCCCACTCAGTTTTGAAAAAAATTATTTAGAAAATAAATATTGTAATGTAATCCATTTAAGAGGTTGTCATGTGGTTTGTTCCTGGATTTCCAACCCATGTTGAAATACCATGTATAGTTATATTAATCTTTATGACTTTACAAATCTACTCACATTCTTCCAAAATTGATCCTAATAGTGTTTATCATTTTTGTAATTTTCATTAAGGTTGTTCTTATGGTGAAATTGATGTTATTGAGTATTGGTTTTAATTGTATTTATAGTATATTCATTGGTTTTCATTTCATGAATTGTATCATGGATTTGAAATCATGCTTTTGGGTATAACAGGAAATTTTAATGAAATTTTGGTTAAAAATATTTATTTCAATTTTAAAAGATTATTTTTCAATATTAATATGATTTAGAAGAGGAATGATTTTCAATATAACTCATGGTATTTCTAGATGTTATAACTGATTAATATTGATTGTATTAAATTTATAAGTTTTTTTTAATTGTTTTTGTAAAAAAATTGGTTTTTATGATAGAAATGTTAATGACTATAATCTATGGGAAGAGAAGGGTTAATAAAAAATGAATTTTAACATATTATTTATTTGTAAAAAAAGATATTTTTTACGTTCTAAAGGAATGTGATACATTTTAATGACTCATAGGTAATGTTTTAATAAATTTATTTTTAGTAATTTCTATTTATTTTTGTCTATGAATTATTTTAATTATTTGATTTTAGATAACATAAATGTAAACAATATCCTCATTTTACATTATAATATAATTATGGAATATTTTATGATGGGGTTGATGAATTATTTCATATGTTACATTATGAATGAATTATGGACGTTTTATTGTGAAAATTATTTCAGTGGGTTGTTTCATTGAGAAATACATTCTTTAGAAGTATCCCAACAACGTAACAGGGTTTTATGATTTATTTCATAAAGGATTATTATTCTAAATTCGTATTTATAAAATTTTAACGATCTTATAGTGAAATTTTTGTATATTTTTAAAAGAGAAAACCTTTATAAATTATATAAAATTAACCTATAGAAAAATTTGACTTTAACAATATATATATTATAAAAAAGTATTATTTATCATTTTAAATGGAGTGAAATGATTTAATTAAGTGTAATTGTTTTTGTTTTCTATTTTTATTGTTTATTTGAAAATTATTATTTATTTATCCTAGTTTTTTAAAGTGGATAATTACATTATTTAATATTGATTTTTTTTGGAAATTAATTTGTTTTTTGAAATTCATTAATTTTAGTTAATATATTTTTTTGCTTTTTGTCAATAGTTTTCTTAATGAATATTAGGTTCTACTCAAGGAACATGAATTTATGAATTCAAAATATTAATTAATAAGGTAATCCTCTATAAAAATATTCATGAATGGTAAGAAGTCTATCCTTATTTGGGTCCTTACAAATTTTACCCATCTTCGTGGTGTAAATCTATATTTGGATTGGTTATGGATATATATTTTGGGAATTACGATTTTTATGTTCAAATTAGGATAAATTTTTGATGAAAATATATATTGATTTATTCATTCAGTATCCCTTTAATATTTATGTATAAAACGATATTTTTTCAATGTTTATCATGCCTCATGTATGGTTATATCATTCGGTTAGGTTATATTTGTATCATTGTATTGAGGTTCTTTATTAGAGTTGTTGTGATAGGGAGTTCTTGGGTGCATGTTATTGGGAAAGCTAGATAAGTGCCAGTACCATTAAATATTGTCTTTTAGCTAGTGTTCTATTGTATACTTATTTTCACTGGGAGTCAATATCTGGAGAAAGAGGTCCAATTTCTCTATCAAATGACACATTAGTGAAATTTTTTTTATCTTTTGTAATAATATAAATTCTTGTTGAATTTTTGGTTCTTTTATTAATTTTCTACATATATATCCATGTTTATTTCAAATTTATTTTATTTATCTAGAGGATTTTATTTTGATGAATTTTTTACTGATTATTTGTATTATTTTTTACTATGATGTATTGAGTCACTATTATCATTTTTTAGTGATTTTCGAGCTATTTATAAGTTTCAGTAAGATATTACTATCCTTAAGGTTATTTTGGTTAGATTTTATATTATGTTATATTATTCATGAATTTTTTAACTAAGTATAATTTTTTCATTGATGGAATTCATGAATATTTTGAAGAATAAAATGAATTTATCATTTTCTATTGCATCCTCGCCCTTTCTTTGGAGGTTAGGATATAATTTTTTAAGGAGTGCTATTTGGATTCCCTGACATAAATAGACCATATAGATTGTTTTTAGTAATTATTAGTATGATCCATATTTGGATGATGAATTTAAATTGATTAATAGTTTAATGATTGAATGAGGTCAAATGATTTTGAAATTCCCAACTTTCACATTAGAGATGACATATTTTTTTTCTTTGTTCTCTAGGGTTCTTGAGAAATGTGACAGAACTTTTTAGAATGGGTTATAGAAGTTGAATTTAATCATCATCATGTTATTGATCATCCTTTTCTACTTAGAGAATTTCAGGTTAAAAAAATAATGGTGCGAAGAATCTTCACATACTCAACTCACATTTCTATCTGGTTTTATTTATTTAAATGATTAATTTTTCAATAACATTATAAGGATATCATTTTAATTTTTTGGAAAATGTGTGGATTTATATATCAGATGGTTAACATATTTCTAGTGTGATCTATGTAAATAGACCATATAATTCCTATAGAAAATTACAATGGCTGGGACATGTTTGGAAGTTGGTATAGAATACTATGCAACCAAAATATTTTAAAATAACTACTTATTCTAATGGTGGTGACACAATTACTCTATATTTTAGTAAAAAAATTTATAAAATATGATTTCATTCAAATATTATTAAAATAAATAATTTTCATAAATTCTCATTTTGTTATTGAATATTTTGCAGCTTCTTGACCCCCTTGTTGATCAACCCCAATAAAGTCTCCTCTATATTCCCCATCATCAGAGGTATTGCTACTATAGATTAAAAGTTTCATATAGTGGTTATTCATCAAGGTAATCCCCTATATAATTGTTACCTATGATGCCTCACCTCAAATCAATAATTCTAACCTGGTGGTCTCTCTAAAAACATGCATACATCCCCATATGAATGATATTTTTAATTGTGTTTGGGGATTAAAATAAATACATGGTGTTAGTTCAACATTGTAATCACATAGTCATAATAGTAATGAAAAAAAAATATTAAAAATAATAAATGTGGTAAAAAATATGAACTAGTAAATAACTTTATCACATGAAATATAAAAATGGAATATCTTCATTAGTATATCAAGTTACAATTAATCCCCACAAATGGAATATTAATAAAAAATAAAAAAAAGAATAAAATAAATAAAGTGAAAAAAATTTTAAAGAAAAAAATAAATGTATTAGAATTGGGAATATCGTGACCACCACCATATAATCCACAATACAACAAAGGCTTCATTCCCTTTTCATGATTCTTGAACATAATTATAGGAAACACATTGACATTCCTAGATTGGTTGTGAGTATAAAACTTGTCGATCAAACTATATTTGGTTTTATAATAAGTAAATTAGATTCATAAATATTTTTAAATTTTATTTAATAAATAATTCAAAAAAAAATCTCTATGGGTAATCAGGAACTGACCTAGCTACCATAAAATCTCAACCATACCTCCATTTGATCTATAATATATGGATGTATCAGTTATAAGACTTATTAAAATTTAATAAAAATTAAATATCCTTCTAACTAAACACATAACAATATATTAGAAACCCATTCCAATACCCTCTCATGTGTAACTATACCCTCTCACCCATGGTAGGTCATAACATAATCGTTATCATTATTCTCATGAACATGTCATGACATTACTCAACATCATATCAATCAAAATTAATCCACACATACACAATAGATTTCACCTAATATAGTCTAGGTTATTCACACTTTCATAAAAAATTCCAACAATCATTTAATCCCATAAAAGTCTTCGTTATACTCTTCCACGCAATGAGGTCACATGTTGAAATCAACCCACCACATGAAATAATTGGAATAATAACAATAATATGACAAATAAATTTCTCAATTTGGTATCAAGGAACACACTAGGATATCCATTCCAAAAATCATGATACAATCATGGGTTCCACAATTTATAATTTATCACAATTTCACTACCTCTCCATATATTCATCCACAACTATGTAGACCCACCCTATCACATTATTTAAAAAATATTCTCATAGAGAAACACAAAAACCAACATGAATACAAATGCATAAATAATTATTCTAAATATATAAAATGGACAATATTTCGTACCTTAATTATAAAAGATTATTATCACTCATCTATAATCCACAACTCATGGATGAAAATTTAGAAACCATAAATTAGTTGAAAATATCAATAATTACGGTTTACACTACAGAAACCAAATTTTAGGGGATGAATGTGACATATTTAGAAACTAAGGGATTATTAAATTATTACGGGAATCATAATAATGAATTATAAATTTAGTAGAAATGTATCATAGATAAAAGAATCTAAAACACCCAAAATGTTTCCCTAAAATCTATCTAATTGTGTGAGGGTTAGGGGAAAAAGAGTGGAAAAATAAAGGATTTATAAATATTTATTACATATCCTTAAAAACCAAAAAAAAATTCGATTTTATGCTACCATATGGGTTTCTCCATGTTAGTCTCTTTGTTTTCAGCACTGAATCATAGTCCCTAATACATGAATCATGCAACTAAAAAAATATAGATGGGTCGACACCCCCTACAGGTGGAACCATATATAAAGGAAAAATAGCCAAACCCAAAGTAATCAACCCAATATATTCCAAGGTAAATTTATTTTGGTTGAACTATGAGTTACCGTATACCCAATGTTTTATGAATTATCCTCTTATATTTTATCCATTTAAACTACATGTAGAAAACTTCGACTTCTAGCTCAAAAATGAACCTAAAAACTACTCACAATCTATCTACAACACCCTATACAGCCTCGATGAATTAAAAATTATTATATAAAAAATATCATAAATGATAATGAACATTTTAATCTGAGGTACATTACAAAATTTATCAACATTTAAACCCTATGAAATGTCTCTACGGGTCATGTATGTAAATATTAAACCACATTACCCACACATCTAAATCCTTCTCCTAAGTCTTATCATGGATCCAATCATTCTAGAATAACATAGGGATGAGTAGTTAAATATTCAAATACCAAAACAACTATCTTGGGTATTTAATTTACATTGTTAATTCCTCAAACAATGCATTTTATTCTAAATGGACATCAATACAGTTGACCTTATATGAAAAATTAGGCTCATACATCTGGTCCGTTGAAAAAAATAAACACACTAAATATACCAAAATCATAGTAAGGTCTAAAAAACCAATAGGGATTCATCTTAATCATATATATAATATAAAACCAATATACATATTATGAAATGAGCATCCCCGAAATCCTCAATCACCAATACTCCCACAAAGGTGATTCATTCTAGAATACTTAGTCACTCAATGAAATTTCTATGGATAAATTCATTATATATAAAGATGAAGAATTATTATACTATATGATAACCAATAGGTTTCAAAATAGCCTAATCCACTATGTAGTTTTTAAAAAGAATATTTTTCCATTAATTTTTGTCTCAACCATATCTAACAAACAAAATAGTTTGTGGAATTTATTTCCTCAAATAGCATCAAAATAATCGATGTAGATTAAAACCCGATAATTATGTTTATATAAAAAATAATATTAATCCAAATTTTCTTCCAATAATGTTCTAACATCAATCATGAACTCCATGAGAATATAACATAGTACATAATTGATACTCAATGATGTACCAATCATCATCATGTTACATGAAATTATCAATTTTTTATACCAGATGACCTTTCATTATCATGGAAAGAATATCAAAGTGAATAAAGAATACTTATATAATAATATTCATTAATGTAATCCTTATAAATAAAATATATCCTACAAATATGAGAAATAATGTTCATCTATTTAGAGGGTCTCATGAATATGAAATAAATGTTCAAAATTTATTATACAATTATTTAACACCCACACTTAATCATGAACTCATGGGTTTTAGGGAAACCACATGATGATTTTCAAACACATCTCATCACATATTTATACCATCATTAAAATGGTATAATGTAATACACTAGGTCAATAGGGATATTCCATTATCTTATACCAAGATAGGTTGTAAGTGAAATTCTATATAATATAATTCATCATACAAATCTACTAAAAATATAACATGATATCATGATATAATACATCATGGTCTAGGTGAATTACCCATTATGTGGATTAGAATGACTCATTTTCTATTTAATGTCAGAAATAGGTACCGCAAAAAACTATTGAAATATAATATTTTGTAACTATACTGTTTCATATGAGGTGGGGATCATAATAAATGACACAGTCTTACAGCACACATTAATCTGAATGAGACTTGTACCTTGACATTCATCTCTATACTAATAAATATATAATATTAATGGGATATAATATTATTGAATATTAGAGTATTGAATTTATGTATTCCATTTTGTGAGCCATCTCATCAGCTTCCATTTCTTATGGGAATTCTCAAAATAAAACATTTAGGAATTTTTATAGAGATAATCTACATTTATATTCCTTTTTCATTAAAAATGGTTCATCTCAATATTGAATTTATGAAGGTACTTAATGAAAATCATTTTGAATTGATTTTACACATTAAATGATATATATAACAATATCAAACTAGTATATGTAGATGTAAAATATATCACTAAATGTATAAAGTCTCCATCACTTTAGTTCATGAACAATGAGAAATATCTCTAAATCAAGGGTTGATTAGTTACAGTCATGGAGTTATAGCTAACCTGACCCATTTATGACTGTACAATCATACTACATTTAAGGAGCTCGTTTTTAAACTATTGATTCATTACTAAAGACTATATAATGTGTCTCTAGGTATATATGTATTATAATTTAAGTGAACATTATCATATTTAATAGCTCTTGGAAGGTGTCTACAATCTATTATATTAACTCAAACATAGACCCCTTCATAGTCAAATAATTCCCAAGAAAGTCTCATCAAGATATGTCTTAAAAGAATTCCTTATATATATTTTTCCCATCCCAAGAAACATTTTATAATTATTATATTCTTAGTCTATTCCCATTATATCACTTCATCTATATTTTATATATTTAATGGGATCCCAACTTCTCTAGTATCTTGTCAATGAAAGGACACCTTAAGAATCCTAACCAGATGTATTTTGTACTTGGATTAAATATGATGTCTTAGAGGTGTTATATAAATAGTAATAAGGGGGTCAGTTTGTGACTCTTGGGTCAATGAATATACCCTAATTTCAATGAAAGATGATAGAGTCTATATAGAGATGAATTATATGTTTCTTGATTGCGATGAAATAGTTTGGAAATTTTTAAATCAATAAACAATAAAACATAATCATATAACAAAAAATTTCTTCAAAAACTATGTTTTTATATATACATTATCATGTCCTTCACATGATGGTAACTTGACATCAAAGAGATAATGGAAACCCAACATGATCCTATCATTATATCAAAAAGATCATCAATCTAGGGGAAAAGGGGAAATAGTTTATTACAATAACATTGTCTATCTTTATATAATTAAACCATGACATAATCCCATAATTTTATTTATTATTGAATATAACTATCTAACCACAGGGATGAGTACATAGATTTTTAAAAACCATGAATGAAGAACCAAGATACACTCCTTAAATTCCCACATCTCAAGTAGTTACATATATAATGTGGAATCAATTTGGAATGTTCACATGAAATGAGATCAATATTAAACTCTATATCACTCATTGTAGGAAGGAATGCAAAATCAGTCAAATATCATCACCTAACTAGTCCACCCCATGTGGGAATTATTTTGGAACTTCCCCATGTTCCACTATAAGAAGTAAAATATCATTATTTACGAAATTCATTCATAGAAAGATGAATTAACATCAAATTATACCTAAATCAACATCCAACTCTACCACTACATTAAAATCCCCTCCCAATGGGGTGGTGAAATACACTAGTCTCCAGAAGATGTAAAATTGATGCATAATGTGTGTCAAAAAAACTAAACAGAAAATGTAATGAAATGTGACATATCAATGAAAAGAAAATACCAAACAAGATATTATATTCTCAAACATATATAGAACATTTCATGAGCCTTTAAAAATTATATATACTCTTCATTAGGAGTGTATAATTCACAAAACCACTTGAAAAACACCATAGTAAACCCAATCGAAGATAAAAATCATCAAAAAAAAGAAGAAATAATAATTCCTTTTATCAAATAAGGTAGATGGAATCATTGATGTAATATGAATGGTATATTTAATATCCAAAGAATCCATACCCCTATCATCTAGAATTTGTTATAAATTATAAATATGGATATCTTCATAATGATGGAATTACTATTATGATCCTAGATAAATTTTTAAAATTGATCTTGGAGGTGAGTTCTTCTATATATATCGATAAGAACATCAATTATCTCCACATCCAAACCTTCCTTGCGCAACCCTGCTATCAAGATGAGGTCCTCCTTGACCATTTCCTTAATGTACATTTCTTCCTAGAGACCTCACCTAAGACGAATTTATACATCCTCAAGTAAAACTAATTTTTGTTCCAAATAAAAAAATATATATATATGGAACTCCATTGGTGGACTCAGTTATACAAAGTAGAAATGTCCTATCTAACCCCAATGATTAATGTAGTAGAGGACTCCTCATATGGTAAGAAACAATGAACCCCTACACTTACCCAACCACCTCTATCCACCCCCATTACATATCCTTAGACATAACATTAACATAAATGTAATATGAGCATATAAATCTACCTAATGGTCAACAAAATTATCCACTATGATAAGGTAGGTGAAAAATTATATCATCATTTACCACTACATTCTCAATGGAGATGGCCTTGGGGACTAAATCTAAGCATGCCACCAATTTGAATTAATAGTACTACTACCTGAGGTAATTTTTCAGTTCTATATCAATACTCATATACTTTTAGGAATCTATACCAACAAATAATGACGAGAAATAGATGATCACCACAAAGCATGTCTCTTTATATATATTATAAAACATACACTTCTAGATTTCCATAAACAAATGATTATGATCAATCCATGACAACTATTGAAATGATTCTATAATAAATATTTACTTGGATGCTTCCCTTAAAAATTCATTTGACATAGAGCCTGAATTATCTCACCCCACCTCTATAAAAATCCATGTTTTATAAACATTTCTGGCAATACCAACAAATATTATGAATTATATGGGAGAAAAATTATCCCCTTGGAGATCTAAATCTATTACTTAATATCCCATTTAAATTCCATTTCATAAAAATATAAAGGGTTAAATAGTTATGAATATTTGAAAAAATATATCATCATTGGCCATCTATGATGGGTTCCTCTCTCATCCACCAGTATCATTATGGAAAATGACAGATAGATAGGCTCTTCCACTAGAACCACAGGGGTATCATCAAGATCATCCACAACCAGACCTTATAAAAATTTGTAAGTTCAATGATAGAATTACCTACATTAAACATTTCCTACTATTTTATACTTAGTGGAACCATGGGTTATCTAGGAGGCAGTATTATCCAATGGACCTACCTAAAAATATCAGGAATAACACTTCAGCACTCACCTGATTCATATTATTGGGTTACAACTACCTTAATGTTAGTCAAAATGATAATAAAAAGTAATATTCATACATAGGTAAAATTTTCTAATTTTATTTAATAATGTGTTTTGAAAAATAATAAAATAATTGTTATTGGAATTGAATTTATTTAAATATAAATCCATAATAGGATATTAGGCTTATGATATGGTAATATGTGTGTCCACTCATGGTGGAAGAACTCACAAAAGTTTTCAAAAAATTCGAAGATAATATAATGAAAACTATGAAATAAAAATAGAAATTGATCATGAAATAATAATATCATAAAAAATATTATAATTAATAATAGACATAGATATATGAAGATCCTTTATACTGGTGATGAAAAGAAATAATAATAGGTTCCCACTAGTGTTAGGTACATCATATATTTATTATATACAGACAAAATATTAAACAAAATTAAAAGGGGGTCTAATACAATTTTATAAAACACTGTCTCAGATCCCCAGGTCAAATTAAGAGGGCCACATGACCTCTTTCACAACACCCCATATGCATGATAATGTATATTAATGGTTTAGGTACTAAACCAAACTATGGGTAGACTATAACCTATAATAAGAAAACCACAAAACAAATGAAATAACATACTCATTAGAAAAATATTTAATAGTTATAAATAAATAGATTGTAAGAAATAAAAACATATTATTAAATATCTATATATCATAAAATAATCGATATAGAATGTTGGAAGAGATACCCACATGTATTTTATCACTAAAATATTGGAAAAAATGAAACAAATAATGGGTGAGACAAAAAATCTAAATAACACCATATTAAGTCTATAAACAATGCCAATATCATCAAAAAATATCTTAATATAATTCCATCATATGATCCTTACTAAAATATTTATTTCAATGAATATAGTCTACACACTGTTTGAGATTCTATTTCATGGTGTGACTATAGTTCCAATATAAAACAATCAAAATTCCGATAAAGTATGATAAATGTATTTTTCGATGTTGAAACATCTATGAGAATAGGTAAATTTTAAAAAAACCAAAATGTGTTATGAAGTGATAATGAAGCTTCCACAAATCGCTATTCATAATTAATCTGGTTATATGCTTGAAGGATGTAATAGTCAGAAAAATAAACTCAATTCAAATACACATCAATGCGTAACTAATAAATGTCTAAAAAAATTCAAATACTGAATAATTACCCATATCACATGTAGGACCATCCCATATCACTCATGGTAGGTAGACCCATCATCCTCTTCCTATTACCAAAGACTAATGTATCAACCATCCTCTATATTACATCAATCATAAACCATACCATCATATTTATCATTGGGGAAACAACCTAGATTGGCCTATTTATTCTCAAATAGAGCAATCCATTTATAAACCCATTCCATCAGCCTCATCCATATCCTACAACTACAGATGAGGTCATATCCCAATATAAATATATCTCATGAGATAATAATAATCACAAAACCAATATATTAACTGATCAAATAACATGGGTTTCACCATGTTAAGAAATATCATTCACACACCTTCTATAAGGGGCAACTAAAAACATATCAACCCCAATCATCACATAAATACTAAAATAAGAGTCTAATTTGACTATAATCAGACATCCATATGCATTAAAGGGATGAAATCATTAAATGAAATGCTTCCCATAGTATGAAATTTCAACAAAAAGATTAATTGGTAATACTCACCATAAAACACACCCTAAATCATGAATAAATCACTAATCTCTTAAAATAAATCCCAAATCTCAGAATTAAAGGATTTTTTCAGAGAAGAAGTATTCTATAAGGATATAGAGACATCTAAGGATATGATATCCTTAAATATACAATGAAAAAATATCCAAAATAAAATATTGTTCGAACAACTAAGGAATGAGTATGAATTAATATAAATCTCCCAAACAAATCCCTCATATCAGAAAAATATCATGAAGGTATGGGGAAATGTGTTGGGAAAATGAAGGTTATGATTATTTTTTAAACACCTATTAAAGCCCAAACCAAAATGTGGGACAAGGTGAAACAGTAGTATAAATTTCTCAGAACACCACCACTTAGTAGTAATGTGATATAGTTCTTGGATCACAGTGTTGGTGACCCAAAAAATAGTAGATGGATCAATCCCACCAAGTAGGATTACACATGTGGAATATACACATGGATACACTATAGTGAATTCTCCTTGAAAATACATATGATGTGGCCCTTTTATTTTCAATATGGGTCATCACATGTTTCAACTGCCTTTCAACAACCCCCATCATGATAAGACAATCACCTTTCCACAACAAAATATCAGCTACATGATTAGACAAAACTCCCAAATCCCACACTATATCCACATATATCAATAGAATCTTTATAAAATAAAAATAAATTATAATAATAATTAATTTCCAATATAATGCACCTTGAAATTAAATGATATCATATTCCCCTCGTATTCTTTAGGTTATATAGTTTTTCCAATAATAGAATGGTTTCAATGTGGTATTGTTAAATTATATAAATTTCTAATGGGGTTTACATATTTTATGGTTACACATGCATTTATAAAGGCTCATCATACCCTCTTATTGTCTTTTGAAACCGTACATAAGGGAATAAACATTTATTGACATAAAATTATCCATGAGTAAGAATATTGAATTTAAATACATAAACTTCATAGCCTATTGACTCATGATTTAGGCTCCCATTAATTTATATAATTTATATTTAAATTTTCATAAATGAGTAATTATGATTATTTTTTTATATAAAATTATGGGTTTCCAATTTTTCACCCATCAAAAATCTAATTTTCTTATAATTTGAGAACTCCACATTATTAATTAGATGATGATACTTTCAAAAATAATTATATTTTAAGTTATTATGATTATTGATCTAAAAGGTGGTTGTTTAAAAAAATTATTTGGATATTATTTGACTTATTTTAAGACCATATGTCCATTATAGTGTATTTTTATGATTTAAATACTTAAGGGTTTCATTCAATATGATATTAAATGGGTTTTATTGGTTAATTTAATCGTGGTGGTATTATGGATTGTAATTACATGTTGATTTTTTTAAGGAAATGGTTAGAACTTTTGGAGATGAGTTAAATTGATATTTTATAACCTTTGATATAATCTAAATAAATCAAGTTATTCTCTATATATAATTTAAATTTGTAATGATAAATATCTTAGGAAGTGGAAGAAGGTGAGATGAGGTTTATTTTTTTATATTATTTTTGATTCATGTGATTTTCATGTAGATTGAATATGTTTGTCTCAAACCCATGAATTCTATTATAGGAACCCTATGTAGCTAAGTTGATGTCCTGCTTGACTTCTCCATTATAAATGATTATGCACTGGGTAGTGTAATAGGTGTGGTTGTGCATTTTATGGGATACCTCTCAGAGAGACCAATTATGTATGTTGGGATTGATTGTAAAATTTGAAATATGTAGTTGGGTAATTCAATTTCTGGTTTTCCATATGTGAATCTCAAATAAATATTATCTTAAAGACTAATGAGTTTTTAATTATGACTAGATATTATAAATGATTTCATTATTGGATACGCATTCCATACATTTATGGTATCTCATTGTATGTATTTAGTTCAATGGTAAAATTTGAATTATTAATTTCCCATTTTGTGTCAATGATAATAGGGTTCCCACTATTTATGCATTATTTTGAATGGTTGGGTTTATATGATACATTTTTATAAAAATAATCATTTTTGAATGGTATTAAGAGAATAAAAATGTTTTTACATTGATTCATAAATAGAAAAGTTAAAATTCATTATTATAATATGATTTTCCCCATCACGGATGATGTATTCAACCCATATGGAATAATGGGGTTAACAATACATGTTATTCAATTTTTAAATGAAACAGATTCAAATGGTGGTGATAATTTTTTTTATAAAATAAAAAACCGAAGCTTTTTTATATATATTTAAAACTAAAATTTATTCGATTTATTTTAAAATTATAAGCATTGAAATTGTGGAGTATGATTTTTATCTATTTTTGATCATGTATTTAATATTACAAGATCATTATCAGTTTTTAATAGATGTGGCAGCTTTTTTCCAATATTTGGGAATGTTGTATGGTATATGTTTATGTTATTCACTAATAATATAAAAATATGTTGTATGTTGTGATTAAATCATGTCATATTGTCTCTATAATATATCTGGACATGTTGGTACTCTATATTAAATTTTATTTATTTTTTAATTTTTAATTTTATTAAGGATTTGTTTTAATTTGATGTTGGGATATATTGAATATAATTATTTGCCTTATTTTTCTTGAAATGATATATAATCTCTAATTTATTACTTTGTTGGGTTTTTATTAATTTAATCTAATTTTCATACGTTCATGGAATCTTAAAAATTGGAAGGATCATGTTGAATCATCACATAGAAAACTTTATATTATTACTCTTTTAGTATGTGATATCATAACACAAATTGATTGTTTGATTACTAATCATATGTTTATATACAATGGTAATTGTGAATATGGTTCAAGAATAGTATAAATGCTACCAGGCTACTTGTTTGAAGATGACTTATGCTAATTATTTATGATGAAGGATTTTTAGGGCCCCAAAATAGTTATCTTAATCAAATGTTTATGAAGATATACCATATGTTATATTATGTTGTGTATGGTACAGTAAGGTTATTTCTCTGTTATATTAACTAAAAACATATAAATATGTTATCATATTAATATGGTTTTATAATGATTATACATTTTTTGGTTATTTTTCATCATTTATAAATGCTTCCATGGTATTAGAGAAAGTCTATCAATGTTTTGAATGGATATATGAATGAATGAATAATAATAAAAAAATTGATCCATGAAACATGAAATAGACTCTTTGATATATGAATATTTGTTCTTGGTTTTATTTTACAATGAAATTTTGATATTCAAAATTTGAATGGTTTTTATAAAATATAAAATTTAAAAAATATATATATGAATGAACCATTATTATTAACGGGTGTAAATAAATGAAAAATAATGTTGGGAAGTATAATCCTATGCACCATTATAAATAGATCTTTATTCCATGTTTTCATTCATAATAAATACTAGTTATTGAATAATACCAAAATTTTAGTACATGTAATGTTTAACTCGAAACATTATTTTCCCTATAAAGATAAATGATAAAAACATTGAACATGTAATATAATGAAAATTATAGACTGGTAAAATCATCACAACTCATGTTATATCCATAAGTATAAAATAACGTGATGTAGTAATTGGTTGAAGATATTTTGAATAGAATTTAAATTGAATTATATTTTTTAATATTATAAAAATACATCACTATAGTAGGTAAACATGGGATTCTAAAAATCATTATTGTCTTTAAATCTGTCTAAAAATATTTAAGTCAATTTTATGTAGGTTTAAAATGAAATTACATGGTCAATAATTGAACGTGTCTTCATATTATAAAATATCTTGTAATATAAAAGTATATTTTCTAATTTATGAATAATTCATAAATAAAATATATATTATGTTTCTATTATAGATTTACTATAAAATTTATTTTCAATTTTCTAAATGATGTTTTGGATGTTGATGTGATCAGTACATTTAATAAAATCAATTATATAATATAGTTATTTTATGTAAATCATTTAAATTAAAATATATGGATTATAATTCAATAGTAATAAAAACCATTAAAAAATTATATGATAAATATGAATAAGAACAATTTTAATCCCTGAAATTGATAATACAATATTTTCATATTGGATAAAAGTGATATTTCAATATTTGTTTGTGTAAAAATTATAATGTTATTGTCTTTTATTTAGGAATTGACTATAAATAATTTATCTCATTATTAAATATATTAAATAGTTATATTTTATTTTTCTGATACATTATACATATGTAAAAGTTTTATTTTAGGAATCTTAATGTATAAATATTTTGATGATTTAAATTACATTAAAGTAATCTATCATGTTTTTAAGAAGTTATATAATATGTATGTAAATTTTTACTCTACCAAATATCCATAATTAAAATGTTTTTCCACAATTATTTACATTTTTCTGATAATTTTTTTAATATACGTGAATGAAAAATAATGTAATTTAGATATTTGTTAAGTAAATCATCAATTAGTAGATGGACGTTGTATTACCCAACTCACTGGACAGAAGGTTTATTCCATATTAAGAAAAATTGATATTGATACTAGAAACATATGGCTTAATCTTTTGTGGATTTCTGAATTAATATGATTATAAAAATTTAATTGAAAAGGTTTTTCATATATTATGAATGAGTTTTATTAGGATATTTATTATTATTATTAGGTTTTAATATTGGTTAGAAATACAAGCTCTGATTTATATTTCTAGTCGTACACATATATTTTTTGAGCATATTAATATGCTGGATGGAATGGGATTTCAAACTAAATCATTAGAATAATCCTTCATAAATGGATTAAAAGGATATAATATATTGACTATAAATATACACTCCTTCAAAATTAAAATCCATGAATGATATTGATTATTTAACTTGGTAGGTTAATCTATGGCATGGTTCCCCTAATTAAATTTTTTAAAATAATGTAATGAGTAACTATAATATGTATATTTCTTTAATTGGTTATCTATTATATGGTAATACATAAGAAGGTTAAAAATGGAATATTCTAGAATTTATCAATGTGATGTATTGAAAAAATCATTTTCATGTCATCATTTCAAAGGTCTTATTTTAATTTATTAGTATAATGATATACCTAGATAACTGTGTTCTAATTGTATGAAAAGTAAAAATAAATTTTAATGAAGTCTTGATCTATTAACACAAATTAATTTGTTGAAATTAAAAATGTTTTATTAGTTTTGTCAAGACAAATTTTAAAAATATTAATATTAAGTAACTGTAAAAATTGATAATCATCAAATAAAAATATTCAATTATATATAGTTGATTAATCAACGTATTTTAAAATATCATTGATATATATCATAGTGAAGCCAACACAAAAAGGATGTAAATCCCTTTACTAGTCTCAAATTTTGATAATTTATGTGTGTTATAGATAATATATCACAAGGAACAAAATAGGGAATTCATTCAATAAATTAACATTCATAACTAGGATAAGAATATAAATTATTCATTATAATTTTATAATATAATTCATGTGCACATACATCACATGATGATTATGGAACATTAAATTAAAGATATTTATATGTGATTTTTGAAAAAACCATAAGGATAAATCTTTTCAAGAATGTACGAGAGCTATGTATTTTTTAAGGAATTCATTAAATTTAAATAGAAGAATGAATGAAATTATCTCAACATCATTTAATATAATTTTTTATGTTAGTGACTAGGATAATCTATCATGATTACTTTATCTGGAATAAAAATATACGACTACCATGGGAATGGATTTGGTAGTTAGTTTCTAATTACAACATTTATTAGTTTAATAAACGTTTATAATATCTCCTCAATTTGGTTTGGACTATATAAGAGGATGTAAGATGTCAATGCTCCTTTTACATGATCATGATTTAAAAGGATAATGGAAAAATATTGGGCTCGAATAAAAAGTCTAGACGATGTGGAGAGCCCATATATCAATCTCAACAAATGAAATTGAATTAAAATCATTCGGTTTTTTATGAAAATTGTTTCCATTAGAGAATGAATTTCACTGAGTGCAAAAATATTCAAAATAAATCTATTGGAGTGTAAAAATTTGGAATGATGTTATAAATTCTAAATCACTGATTTATAGGGGTATATAAATCTAAAAATATTATGTAAAATTGTTGTAAACATACATGTGTTCAAAGATTATAAAATTTGAAAAATGAATGATGAAGAATAATTTACCGTAATGAATAAATAATTTAATAAATTGAGGAACTATGTGTGATATTTACATCGATATTAGATGAGTTTGGAAAAAAATATTTTCCACTGGGATATCATTACATTCTCTATATACAGGTTCATGAAATAATGGGTTTTTATGAAATAATAAATATTTACTATTACACATGGTTTCTAAATCATTAATGTTTAAACCATTTTTAAAAATAATATAAAAATAAAATAAATTTATAATGATAATATACTAATGGAAATCATAATTATTTTTATGGAAATATAAAAATTAAATATAATAATATATTTCATATAGATTAAATCATTTATTTGATTAGGTATTTATAATATAACAAATATTTTTTTCCTGAATATAATTTGTTATGTGTATCTTATAATGATATTATGGAAGAAATATAGTTTTTATTTGACTAGTTGTAACGTCCCAAGTCCAGAGCCCCTCCATTGGTGCCGTGTACCTGGTTCGCCACATGACCTCAAGTGCGTTTCCCTGAATGTCAGATGCTGCCAACTATCAGTGAGGGCCTTGGTGAGTCGGTGGGGAATCTATGCCCTCATTCGGTAAGGTATACAAGGTAAGAAACAACAATAAACAGAATAAGCAGTAAACAACAGGCACAACAATAGAACCCAAACGACGAAAGCAATGTAGACATATCACTATGATGAAAATGATGCAGCTGGTACAAGTATCTAAGGAAAACGGCAAACACAACAACGTGCTGAAATACAACTGAAACCAAGTGCAAAAGAAAAAAAATAAGCTCCTGAGCATTGCAAGCCACAGCTCGGTCCCATGCTCCCCCGCTCCTAGTGCAGTCAAGATCCTCAAGTAGAAGGGCGCTTGCCCTTATCTATACCTACAACAACATAGCCTACTTGGGCCCAAAAGCATGGCCCAAACAGGGTGTGAGATACAATCTCAGTAGGCAACCACCCAAAGATCTGTTCCTAGCAGTCAATAAATACATGGCAGTACTAAATCAAGAAGCAGTAAACAGAAAAGCACAACAGCTACATTCCACAGTTCTAACAAGAATAACACACAAGTAAGCAGCTAGCAACAAAAAGTAAACAGGTAACCCTCTGGGTAGCTCCCACATTCTAACCCCTATTGTTCAACCTCTAAGTACTAGCAACCCTCTAGGAGGCACACACAGTCTCACCCCTCTGGTTCAGCATCACCATCAATTCCCCCTATAGTCTCGTATCGTGCTAAAGTCTCTCTGGGGAATCACTCAACGTTAATTCCCCCTATGTCCCGTGTCGTAGTTAAAGAAACTATGGAGAAGCCCTTCTGTCAATTCTCCACTTGGTCCTGCATCATGATTAAAAAGACACTCTGGAAAAGCCCTTCCATCAATTCTCCGTTTATTCTAATACTCTATATTCTCACAGTCCCAAGTAAAAGGTAATAAATGCTCAGCGTGCCTGTACATCATCCAAGTAAACCTCAAGAACTACTTGTCTATCAACTAAGGCTCAACAGAAACAATAAAAAAATAGTCCACAATCCTACAACTAGGCATGGCAAGGAAAACTGAGTGCAAACAAAATACTCTAATCACAAGAAATAACCTCTACTAAAGAAATCAAGAAAAGTAGGCAAGTAGCAAGGGAAAAACAGGAAACGCGCAATACCCCATTCAAGGGTATTGGTAGAATTCGCACATAATATTCATAAACTTCCAACCAAAAGGCACAAACCACCTACCTCGATCCTAGGAGACCGATCTATGTGAACCTCGAAGACATATTCCCCTTAGAACGATGTAGATCTGAGAAAACACACAAAACGTGCATCCCACGATAACTTGGAAATGAGGAGGAATCAAGAAACAAGGCTAAAGAAGAAGGAAGAACTCACCGCTGTGATTCCAATGCAACTGCCCGTGCTCGAATCGGAGAACGGACGGTGAGGCGGTCGTCCGTCGAAGATCCAGCCGTACGGTCGCTCCCAGACAGTTGGTAATTGAAGAAGATGATGAATATGGAAGTTAGACGTGACCCCGATCTGTTTAATGAAAAAAAAGAAAGTACATGGCATGTACTTTTGGAGTACACGGCGTGTACTTCTAATTTTCCATACTCCAAAATAATCGGCCTCCACCTCAGCCTTACACACCATGTGTGTGGCCCAGACACGACCAGAACAAGGCTTCGATCCAGGGAAAGAGTATACGGCGTGTACTCAGAAAGTACACGGCGTGTACTTCTGAAATTTCCAGAAAATTCATTTTTCTCAAAAACTCCAGAAAAAAAAAGAAAAAAAATACCTGAAAAGCGATCTGGGTTCTTACAAAATTCCCCCCTTAAAGAAATTCATCCTTGAATATCCCTAACGAGGTGGAGAAGGAGAAACCCTGATCAGCTCCGGCCACTGCAATCGTATATCGGCCTCCCTCTCCCAGGTCTCGTCCTGTACTCGCTCATGCTGCCATAGCACTCATACCAAAGGAACAGACCGCCCACGGAGAACCATCGTACTACGATCGAAAATCTGGATAGGATGCTCCTCGAATGACGCATTCGCTTGAATCTCAACATCCACGGGCTGAAAGACATGAGATGGGTCTGAAAAGTAGCGTCAGAGCAGAGAGATGTGGAAGACGTCATGCATGGCCCGATACCTCTGAGGTAGCTACAACCGATAGGAAACCGGCCCCACTCTCTCAAAGACCTCAAACAGCCCGACGTACCGCGGTGAAAGCTTACCCTGTCTCTGAATCCTCTTGTTCCCCAACCTCGGTGCGACCCGTAGGAAAACCTGATCCCTGACCTTGAACTCCTGAGGTCGTCTCCGCTGATCAGCATAAGACTTCTGTCAAGACTGCGCTGTAGCCATCCTCTTCTGAATCAACTCTATCTGCTCTGATGTCTCTTGAACAAGACGAGGTCCCAGCAAAGCTGCCTCTCCTGCCTCTAGCCAGCATAAGGGTGATCGGCATTATCTACCATACAAAGCCTCATATGGCTCCATCTGAATGGTCTCCTAGAAACTGTTGTTACAGGAAAATTCCACCAGAGGAATATGCTTCTCCCAAGAACCGCCAAAGTCAATGATGCAAGCTCGGAGCATATCCTCAAGCACCTAGATCGTGCGCTCAGACTGGCCGTCAGTATGGGGATGGTAAGCTGTACTCAAATTTTCTTGTGTACCCAAGGCCTTCTGAAGTCCCTTCCAGAACCGAGAGGTAAAGCACGCATCTCTGTCTGAAAAAATAGAGCACGAAACATCATGCAGACGAACGATCTCTCTGATGTAAAGTCATCCCATATCATCGAAACTGATGGTCTCCTTGATCGGAAAGAAGTTAGCAACCTTCGTAAGTCTGTCGAAGAAAACCCAAAAAACATCGTTCCCTCGGTGTGATCTCAGCAACCCGGTCACGAAGTCCATCGCAACATCGTTCCACTTCCACTCTGTAATGGGTAATTGCTGTAAAAGGCATGCTGGTCGCTGATTCTATGCTTTCACTTGCTGTCAAGTGGAACATCTGAAGACAAAACCAGCAACATCCATCTTCATACCAGGCCACCAGTATTGGCGATGAAGGTCCCGATACATCTTGGTGACACCAGGATGAAATAACCAAACAGAGGATTGGAAATCCCACAGCAGCTCCTCGCGTATGTCTGCTGGCACCCATACGCGTCCCTGGAAGTGAAAAATCTCACCCTCACCCACTGTCAATCCAGGAAGAGGGTCCCCTCCTGACACACTATCCCGCAGGACTAAGCCTTCTGAGTTTGATAGATGCCTCATCTCTACCCGATCATGTAGTGTGGAGGTAACAGCTACAGAAGATTGAAAAGTTTATCCCCGTCTATCGTGCACCTCCAAATGCATCTTAGAGAACAGATCCATCAGCTGCCACTCACTACTGGCCTCCTGAAATACCTGAATTTGAGTTCTCCTGGTCAACGCATTAAACACGACGTTTTCCTTTCCCGGCGTATAAGCGACCTCGAAATCAAAATACTGAAGATACTCGACCCACCTGCGCTGCCTCAGATTCAGATCCTGCTAAGTGAAGATATACATAAGACTCTTGTGGGTAGTGAAGACCACAATGTGCTCTCCCAGAAGATAGTGTCTCCAACAGTTCAAGGAATGACCAACAGCTGTCAACACCATATCGTGTGTAGGGTTGTTCCTCTCATGTGGCCTCAACTGCCGAGACCCATACGCAATGACTCCATCTCCCTACATAAACACAACTCCCAGCCTGATACCCGAAGAATCACATTAAACAGTGTATCTCCTGCCTGGCTCTGGAAAGAATAGTATCAATGCTGACGTCAACCTCCCATTCAGATCCTGAAAGGCTGACTCACAAAAATCTGACCATAAGAACTTCACCCCCTTCTTGGTCATACCTTTCAAAGGTGCTTCTAGACGAGAAAAGTCATGAATGAAGCGTCTGTAGTATCCATCCAGCCCTAGGAAACTCTGTACCTCAAAAACATTCTTTGGCTGCTCCCATGAAACTACAACTCTCACTTTCTCTAGGTCCACTGATACTCCTTCCTTTAAGATGACGTGACCTAAGAAGTGAATATGATCCATCCAAAAGTGGCACTTTGAGAGTTTAGCAGAAAGATGATGCTCTCTTAGTGTACTCAGAACGATCTCATGGTGTGTGGCATGGTCTTGTCGAGTGTGATAGTACACCAAGATATCGTCCACAAAGACCACGACAAAGGAGTCCAAGTAAGGATGGAACACTCGGTTCATCGGTGCAATGAAAACTACAGGCGCATTTGTGAGGCCGAACGACATGACTGTATACTCGTATAGACCATACCTGCTCCTGATGGATGTCAGAGGTATATCTGATGGTCTAACGCGCAACTGATGATAACCGGACCTCAAGCCAATCTTTGAGAACACCTAGGCTCCTCGAAGCTGATCGAAAAGGTCATCGATCCGCAGCAAGGGATATCAGTTCTTGACCGTCAACTGGTTCAGCTTCCGATAATCCACACAAAGCCGAAGGGTACCATCTGCCTTCTTCGTAAACAGAACAAGAGAACCCCAAGGAGAAGTACTGGGTCGAATGAAACCCTTAGCCTATTTCTCCTCCAACTTCTTCTCGATCTCCTTCAACTCAGGTGCGGCCATCCTATATGGATGAATGGACACCGGTGCCGCTATTGGAACAAGATCAATAGAGAATTCTACCTCACACTCCGGAGGCAAACCCGAAAAGTCCCCTGGAAAGACATCCCTGATGTGATCCACCACTGGAGGAAAGTACAACTGTGGAGTCCCCTGATCATCCAGATAGAGGCTAACAATCTGGGTTGTCACCCATCCTAGCCCAAGATGCTCGAGTCCCGCCTGACTCGCAGGAATGTCCCATTCGCCTCTATTTAGAAAAGATTCACGCTCTGGTGAAACGAAACTCACTCTGCGGCGATAACAGTCGACGACTACCCAGAAGGGAATCAAACAGTCCATGCCAAGGATGAAATCATAGCCTGTCATCACCAGGACATTGAGATCCCATAAGAAGCGATACCATGCAACCTCGAGAGGGCACTCTCTACACTGGCGTACACTAGATGTCCTTGTCCCCAAAGGTGTGTCCAGTGTCAACGAGTCAGCAGAAGAAAAGATGCAGAGTCCAAGGCTCTCCACAACAGAAATAGAGATAATGATTTGCGTAGCACCAATATCGAAAAGGGATGAAGATAAATCTGAGGATACTAAAACCATACCTCGAATAGTAGATGGGTCGGGATCACACTCATGATAAATTTGCTCCATGGCGAATGACTGGCCTGCACCACGGCCCTGCGACCCTGGCTAACCACTCTGAGCTGAACCCCCCTGCTGGTGCTGAGGAACTGGTGGCTGACCGCCACTGCCTTGACCTCCCCCTCATCCCAAATGGCCGGATGAACTCCAATTCCCCGACATGTGAGAAACTGGCGGTGCTACCCCAGAACAAGGAGTCGTGGAAGAACCTCGATCACCTACTGCTAGTGAGAAAACCTGTCAGAAACACTGAAGCTGACCCATCTTGCAGCACGATCGACACTCCATGGGGTCTCTCTGGCACTACGTCCTCGTGTACCCTGTCCGTCCACACTGGTAGTATGTCACCTGGCTGCCTGATGATGTGTCTCGCTTTCTCGCATCACCACGCGTAGGATCCCTAAAACGCTTCTTACTGTCATCTGAATGGAAGCAGGATCTGAAAGCAGAACCACCCTGGCTCGCAGCTCCAAAGTCTCTCAGATTGCGTTCCGCAATCAGTGCCTGATTGACGATCGAAGTAATGAATGTCAGCTGGTAGACGTTCACCTGCGAGCGGATCTCCCGCCTGAGCCCATCCTCAAACTGCCTCACCAAGAACACCCCACTCCCATCCCGAAGGGGTGTAAAACGATGTGGCCCAGTGAAACGAGAGGAATAATCCATGATAGATAGAGTACCATGCTCTAATCTCATGAACTCTCGGGCTCGATCGGGCCTTAGGGTCTCTGGGTAAAAGTAGTCGTAGAACACGCGATGGAACTCCTCCCAAGTCACAGCCTCATGCTGACCCGCCTGTGAGATCACATCCCACCACCTCTAGGCGAATTCTCGGAGCATGTAGGTGGAGAGCTTGACCCGCCTCTCTGGAGGAGTCTCCAGGTGCTCGAATATAGTCAGCATGGCTTCCAGCCACGACTCTACAGCTTGAGGTCCTTCCTCCCCCGAGAACCTGGGAGGATGCTGCTGCTGAAAGACCCGTGTAAAGTCTTCCATAGACAAGGCAGGAGGCGGTGCTCTCTGGAAGGCCTGCATCATCCTCATAAAACCTTCCCTGAACTATGCATCAGCGCTTGAAACTGGTACGACAACCGGTGCCAAAGTTGGCTCGGATGGGGGATCGACAAGAAGTATATGATCTGCTATATCCGGCGTCTGATCATTGACTGACGACAGACGTATGATAAGAGGACGTCTCGGAGGCATAACTCTGAAAGATCAAAAGAACACCATAGATCAGGAAACAAGGACAGAGAACACAAGAGTAAAAAATGGGAACAGGGGAAGAAAAACCCACAAGATTGCAAAACACGACTACACAGCGAGTATACAACTACACATAATGTCTTTTGAAACCACTGAAATGGGCGTGTACCCCTTCCCTACAAGTCGTGTATACTACAAACTACATGGTGTGTTGACCCCCACACACGGAGTGTACTTGAAAACTATTCCCCTGACCGAGTCTCCTTACATGGCTAACCTACACGGTCCGACTCAACCCGAGACTACGAGGAATGTTCAAAACAAACACAGCGTGCACTAGACAAGGATTTGGCGGTCTGTGTTGTTGAGTACACGGCCGTCTACATGGCTGGACCTTACACGACATGCTCCGAGAAAGCACGGCGTGCATAGGCGAAGGCAACACCGCCCCGTGTTGTTCGTGACACGGCCGGGTACCTGGGAAAGACTACACGGTGTGTTCCGAACAAACACACCGTGTGGAAAGGAAGGTCACACCGGCCGGTGTTGGTCGTGACACGGCCGGGTACCTGGATAGGACTACACAACGTGTTCCCTATGGACACAGCGTGTTCTACCCGAGCTTCCCTGTCCTGTGTTGTTAGTGACAACACCGGGTACACGACTCCAAACACACACGGCATGTACCATTGGTACACAGCGTGGTCCCGAAGTTACTCCCACGAAACCGTGTTCTGCTCACCCAATCAGTGACATGACCTGAAAAGTACACGGCGTGTATCTAAAAAGTACACGCTGTGTATTCTGGGTTTTTCTGGGTAGTATCTCAGAAACTGCGCAGAATTATAGAAATACTAAAACAAGATAAAAGGTGCCAAATTCTGATCTGTGAGGGCCCATAACACCTCAAGAACCAAACATCGGCGTTCACTTTAAGAAAATATCAGAACACACAATTTTCTAACACAACATCAGAGAGTATATCAAGAATCTATCACAACAGTATGCATAATCTACACAGATCCTATCACAACAGCATGAAATCGCTAATGCACCCTAGATGGAATGGAAAAAATGCATGACATGTGATTTCTACAAGTTCCTATATGATGCATGAGATGGAACATCGTCATCTCATCGGGATGCAACAAAAATAGAACCGAAATATCAAAACAATAATCGCACAAGTCCTGTGAATCACTCTAGGTAAAAAAAATGAACCATAATGCTCAAAACCAGCGAACTACAATTAACGAGGTAGTATGGCCTTTGCCTGTACACGGGTTAGCTACTCCCGAGCACAGCTTAATACCATGTACCGAATCCATCCTATCCCTGGCTAAAGTCTCCAAACCGTAAATAATGAGAAAAGAACTCCTCTGAAACCACTTTGTAATGTCCCGAGTCCGGAGCGCCTCCACTGGTGCCTCGTCCCCGGTTCGCCACATGACTTCAAGCGTGTTTCCCCGAATGCCAGAGCCTGCCGATTAACAGTGAGGGCCTTGGTGAGTCGGTGGGGAAACTATGCCATCATTTGGTAAGGTATACAAGGTAAGAAACAACAATAAACAGAGGAAACAGTAAAAAATAGGCATAACAACAGAACCCAAACGAAGGAAGCAATGTAGAGATATCAATATGATGAAAATGATGCAGCAGGTACAAGTAAAAGGCCCCAGCCTTAAACCTTACTTAAATTTGAATTAAATGAATAATTCACATTGAGGATCTTCTCAGGTTTAGAGTTTTAGTGAATTAGGGCACAACTATTACATCTCAAAAGATTACAAAGTAGTCTCTTCTACTAAATTTTCATAAAATAAAAACTCTTAAAAAGAAACATGTCTAGTTTCATGTTTTAGGTAGCATGACTTTCCCTTGATCCCATCCTTGACCCTATTCCATGCTAAGTCCTATGAAAAACATTTCAAAAAAACATGGGGTGAGCATAAAAACTCAGTAAGGGATACACAAAGAATAAAAACTGTTAGTTTATCAAAACAAAAAGTAAACCATGTATACTTTATCAAGGTAATACTTTTCACCTTTATGAAGTAGTAAAAACTCTTCACTGAATAAAATATCATTACTTACCTTTTTGTAACCAAAGGATTACCATAAAACCCATATAGAGAACACATAACATATATAAAGGTAACTTGGGACATAAACATACTTAAGTGGAATAACCATACGGTCGACTCCCACACATATCCCTTAATGGAATAGCCATACGGCCAATTTCCATACATACTTAATGGAATAGCCATACGGCCAACTTCCATACCCAATGCATTGGAGGTTATAATGAAACAACCCGTCCTGGTATTCACGGCACCACCCGTCATATGGTTTATAACGTAACCACCTGTTAAAATGTCCAAGTACCAATATAAAATCATAAAACATAAAACCAACATAAAGGAATGATAACATTTCAACATTTCAATCACAATATATCATAAATATATTGACATAATAGAATCCTTTATCAAAACCATTTTCAATACCAAAATACATAAAATAGTATATGGTATTTATTTTATTTTAAAAACCTTACGGCTTGTTGAGGAAGCCAAAGACCAAATAATACTCGCGGTGGCGGAAAAGGTCGTTGTCACCGCGTACGTTAAAAAAACATTCCTTTTTGTCGTTTAGTAAAACGCTTCGTAGAAAAAGATTCCTTTTGTATAAAAGTAAAAGTCAAAGCGGTTTATACACCGTATAAAATAAAGTTGTGTATAAAACGAAATATGCCTCAATGAAAGGAGATTGAGACAAAGTCCCTTACAAAGACGGTATCCTTGGTTTAACGATAAATCAATTGCATAATTATGTGTGACAAACGAATACACCAAATATAAGTGGATATTAAGTGTAAAACAATCAGAGGTTTTTCAAACATATTCATAGAACGACATATTCAAGGAGTACAAGTTTATCCCAAAAAATCAAATTTGGGCTAAGAAGTTCTCTTGCAAATATTTGACAGCCTAACGGCGTCACTTCAAAAAATTCAGAAAATGAGTTGATGAGAGATAAAAAGGGAATCTCATCACTTGGACATAAAATTTACATCAATAAGGATATATAATAACATATCACAACATAGTAGTATGTGAATTAAAATACATAACAAACGAAGTCTTTTAAAAAGAGAAGGGTGAAAGGTTCCCTTACCGACTTGGGTAACTTTCGAAAAGTACACCCTATTGAAGAAGTGTCATACAATGAATATGTAAATACCCATAAATGGAATTATATTAAAAAAGGAGTGTAATAGTGGGAAATACATAAACCACTCAATGGAAACTGTGGAAAATGTAGCATAAATATCACGGGAATAAAAGTGAGATGAAAAATCTCTTACGAAAACTCGGCAGCCTAACGACGCCACTTAAAACTTCCAAAATGGATTGATGAGAGGAAATAGGGTCTCTCGTCACATAAACATAATGTCTACAGAATGAGGAATATAAAAGAACATCCCCCAACATAACAAATAGGAGCTTAAAAGAAGTGACATAAAGGAGAGTACTTTAAAAGAAAGAGAGAGGTTAGATCTCTTACGAAAATTAGGCAGCCTATCGGCGCCACTCAAAACTTCCAAAATGGATTGATGAGAGAGAATAGGGTCTCTAATAAAATGAACATAAAAATTACAGTAAGATTTATATAAAAGAACATCCCAATAACAATAAATATGAGCTTTAAAAGGAATGACATTAAAGAGTGTACTAAAAAAAAGAAAGGGAGGAGTAGGATCCCTTACCTCGGGTCCGACTTGACTCGATCGTTCTTTAATGTCCAAAATAATAAACATCAGTTAATTTCTACTTGCTTAATAACCCTTTTTCAAGTTCATTATTCCTTTTATATCACTTATTACCATGTAATGAACACTATGTAATTATTTAAGTCAATAACGGTCGTTTTAACGATCATTGGTACTTGAGTAAAAAATAATCCCTTTATAATTATATGTTGTTCATGTATCCATTATATCCAGAATGGTATTCATGACGTAGATATCATATATGTCATATATATCCAGTAAATGCATGAATTTATAATATTACATAATCATTTAGAGGTAAGAAATGAAATGCACCGTTCATGGAGACGGTAAGCCGTATGTACGCATGAACACTACTTTCATTTATATTTCGTATTTTATAGAATGGAATCATAATGATATAAAGGTATATTATAATTGCAGTATAATATCATATATAATATCATAGTTCCATCATTTATATGTCCCACATATGGTATTTAACGAATCAACTCACTTTAAGGGGGCGGTAGTCCGCAATTCCTTAAATGAAGATATCGCGTTTACCCATAATGGAAACCATAAAGGTATGAACAAAATTAAAAATACAGAAGCTTAAGGAAAACATAAACATATTATATATCATATATAAATATAGTGACACCATAATGGCCCCCTTTTAAGGTGTTATATGAGTGTTGAACAATCATCGTTTCCTGAGCCAGAAATTCGCCATCCACAGAAACCGTATGTTCTTTAACCATTAGATGTAGGTGTGAGTAAGTGTAGCTCGAATAATTCTTATAAAAACATCCTAGTATATTGAATATACTGTATTTTTTTACAAAAAAATGAATAGAAAGAGTTTAGGGGGTTGGAGAAGCAAAATAAAACAAATGAACAAGAGAGAATGAATTACCTTTAAAAGTGTAACTCCTTTTGATTTGAGCCTAAAGGCTTCCTTTGAAAGGATTATGCCCAAAGAGAATCCTCTAGGATGAGTATAGGGATGTGGAGAGAGTAAATGGGCAGGGTATGTCTGAGACAAAGGCTTGAGTAGTGTGTGAAATGAGGTAGAGGTGGGGGCCTTTTATAAGAGGAGAGGAGGGGCACTTTTGGAAAGAAAAGAAATATTACTTTATTTGAAAATGAGTTTCGGATTTAAAGGGTCCCAAATTCATATAATTCTAGGATAAGGTGATAAGGTTTCGAAATCCACTCATCCAATAGGTTTTGTACATGTGTAGATATTAGATATTACATTATATTTCCATTTTATTTAAATCGTTAAATAATGAAGTCATCGCTGCATCATCATGATGTCATAAATAATTTAATTTATTTAAAGTCTAAATATTATAAAAAAGATACTATGATGTAGAAAAGATTTTTAGCTTTCTAATGAATATTTATAATCAAAAATATTATTACAATAACCCAATCTAAAAATTGTTTTAGTAAAAAAATTTATGTTAGTGTCATTTTCACCTTTATTTAAAAAAGGCATTAAAGTCATTATCTCACCCAAGTGGTTCCATGGGGTCCCCTAAATCGACCAATGGGTTTTCATGGTCGTCCATGACACAACCAATAGGGTTAGGACATGTTTCAAGCTCATCTCATTTTATTAAAGCATTATTTTTACCTTAAACTACACTAATTACCACTAATCGTGATTAAAAACTTAATAAGTTACTATTCACCAAAAAAAATTATTTTTATATCATTGAACCAAATTTTACTTCTTAATGACAACCATGTATCTCGGATTTTTGAAAATAAAAACGCAATGATGGAAAAATTTCATTTAAATGGAAAATCAGTTTTTTATATGTACAACTTAGTGGTTTCACTATTTATCAAAAATTGAAGTTTTTCAGAAAAATCCCAAAAATTCACCATAAGCTATATTTGATATTCCGAATTCAAAAATGAAGTCTATTTTACAAAATTAAAAACATATAAGTCAGATTAATTAATTTAATAATTAATTCCCACTGTCAAAGCAAATATCGTGTTTTTATGAAGCAATAAGTATCAAAAGATTGACACTAGTTTGAGTCTGATTTCAAAGTGAAATTAATTCCAACGACCACTATTGGATTTAATGGTAAAAATATATTATAATTCCACTTTAAAAACAATTAAAATTATAATCTAATAATATAAATAAATTAGATTAAAAAGAGGTTTTGAATTAAAATACAACATTTTACATTATTCATTAAAAAAATGAACTTTATCGGAAAAATACCAAAAATTTACACAAAGTAAAATTTGATGTCCCGATTATAAAGAAGAGTTTTATATGGTCCAAAAGAATGTATAAGAGTGATAAAAACTATATTTAATGACAGTTCGCCATCAGAAGGCGATAAGTGAACCTTTAGTGAAAATTAGGGTATAAAAGCCTAAAATTGAATTCTTTCCGTATTTTGAGCCTTTGGATAAATGTAAAAACATTTAAAAAACATATATAATCATATTTTTGTTATTTCTATCCATTCCCGCCAATAAAATGTCTACATGTTAACTGCCATTTAAAATAATATTATTTTATTATTAGAGTGCAACGTAAGATTCCCAAGAAACTCGTTGTTGCGTATTGGGTACGCCATCGAGCATTGCATCCCCTTTAAAGTAATATTAATATTTGATTCACAAGTATGGATAAATATAAAGATGTCATATTCTTTATTTACCTGGGGTGTTACATCCTTCCCCCTTTTGGGAATTGCGTCCTCTCAATTTTAAAATTGGGCTTGGAAACATCTTTGAAAGTCCCACATCGGAACAAGAGTCGGTAAAACAATCACTTTAAAATAAAGAAAGATAAGTACAAAGTTCACCCAAGTTAACAAAACCATCATTTACTAATGAGGAAGGTAAACACTAAGATACACTTACTCATTCACATTATCTAAAAATAGGACTCTTTCTGAAATCAAAACCATTATGGTAATGTCACTTATGTTTAGAGAATAGCCTAGCCTCTAACTTTATCTAAACCAACCTTTGAAACCAACTGTAAGGCCCCAGCCTTAAACATTACATAAAATTGAATTAAATTAATAATTCACATTGAGGATATTTTCAGGTTTAGAGTTTTAGAGAATTAGGACACAACTATTACATCTCAAAAGATTACAAAGTAGTCTCTTCTACTAAATTTTCATAAAATAAAAACTCTTAAAAAGAAACATGTCTAGTTTCATGTTTTAGGTAGCATGAATTTCCCTTGATCCCATCCTTGTCCCTATTCCATTCTTAGACCTATGAAAATCATTTCAAAAAAACTTGGGGTGAGCATAAAAACTCAGTAAGGGATACACAAAGAATAAAAACTGTTAGTTTATCAAAACAAAAAGTAAACCATGTATACTTTATCAAAGTAATACTTTTCACCTTTATGAAGTATTAAAAACTCTTCACTGAATAAAATATCATTACATACCTTGTTGTAACCAAAGGATTACCATAAAACCCATTTAGAGAACACATAACATATATAAAGGTATCTTGGGACATAAACATACTTAAGTGGAATAACCATACGGTCGACTCCCACACATATCACTTAATGGAATAGCCATACGACCAATTTCCATACATACTTAATGGAATAGCCATACGGCCGACTTCCATACCCAATGCATTGGATGTTATAATGTAACCACCCGTCCTGGTATTCACGGGACCACCCGTCATATGGTTTATATTGTAACCACCCGTTAACATGTCCATGTACCAATATAAAATCATAAAACATAAAACCAACATAAAAGAATGATAACATTTCCACATTTCAATCACAATATATCATAAATATATTAACATAATAGAATCCTTTATCAAAACCATTTTCAATACCAAAATACATAAAAGAGTATATGGTATTTATTTTATTTTAAAAACCTTACGGCTTGTTGAGGAAGCCAAAGACCAAATAATACTCGCGGCGGCGGAAAAGGTCATTGTCACCGCGTACGTTAAAAAAACATTCCTTTTTGTCATTTAGTAAAACTCTTCATAGAAAAAGATTCCTTTTGTATAAAAGTAAAAGTCAAAGGGGTTTATAGACCATATAAAATAAAGTTGTGTATAAAACGAAATATGGCTCAATGAAAGGAGATTGAGACGAAGTCCCTTACAAAGACGGTATCCTTGGTTTAAGGATAAATCAATTGCATAATTATGTGTGACAAACGAATACACCAAATATAAGTGGATATTAAGTGTAAAACAATCAGAGGTTATTCACACATATTCATAGAACAACATATTTAAGTAGTACAAGTTTATCCCAAGGAATCAAATTTGGGCTAAGAAGTTCCCTTGCAAAAATTTGACAGCCTAACGACGTCACTTCAAAAAATTCAGAAAATGAGTTGATTAGAGATAAAAAGGTAATATCATCTCTTGGAAATAAAATTTAAATAAATCAGGATATAGAAGAACATATCCCAACATAATAGTATGTGAATTAAAAGACATAACAAACGAAGTCTTTTAAAAAGAGAAGGGTGAAAGGTTCCCTTACCGACTTGGGTAACTTTCGAAAAGTACACCCTATTGAAGAAATTTCATACAATGAATATGTAAATTCCCATAAATGAAATTATATTACAAAATTATTGTAATAGTGGGCAATACATAAATCACTCAATGGAAATTGTGGCAAATGTAGCATAAATCTCACAGGAATAAAAGTGAGATGAAAAATCTCTTACGAAAACTCGGCAGCCTAACGGCACCACTTAAAACTTCCAAAATGGATTGATGAGAGGAAATAGGGTCTCTAATCACATAAACATTATGTTTAATGAAAGAGGAATATAAAATAACATCCCCCTACATAACAAAAATTATCTTAAAATAAGTGACATAAAGGATAGTACTTTAAAAGAAAGAGAGAGGTTAGATCTCTTACGAAAATTCGGCAGCCTATCGGCGCCACTCAAAACTTCCAAAATGGATTGATGAGAGAGAATAGGGTCTCTCATCACATGAACATAAAAATTACAGTAATATTAATATAAAAGAACATCCCAATAACAATAAATATGAGATTTAAAAGGAATGACATAAAAGAGAGTACTAAAAAAAGAAAGGGAGGAGTAGGATCCCTTACCTCGGGTCCGACTTGACTCGATCGTTCTTTTTCCGGAATAATAAACTTGAGTTAATTTCTAATTGATTAAGAACACTTTTTCAAGTTCATTATTCATTTTATATCACTTATTACCATTTCATGAACACTATGTAATTATTTAAGTCAATAACGGCTGTTTTAACGATCATTGGTACTTGAGTAAAAAATAAGCCCTTTATAATTATATATTGTTCATGTATCAATTATATCCAGAATGGTATTGATGATGTAGATATCATATATGTCATATATATCCAGCACATGCATGCATTTATAATATTACATAATCATTTAGAGGTAAGAAATGAAATGCACCGTTCATGGAGACGGTAAGCCGTACGTACGCATGAACGCTACATTCATTTCTATTTCGTATTTTATAGAATGGAATCATAATTATATAAAGGTATATTATAATTCCAGTATAATATCATATATTATATCATAGTTCCATCATTGATATGTCCCACATATGGTATTTAACGAATCAACTCACTTTAAGGGGGTGGTAGTCCGCACTTCCTTAAATGAAGATATCGCGTTTACCAATAATGGAATCCATAAAGGTATGAACAAAATGAAAAATAAATAAGCTTAAGGAAAACATAAACAAATTATATATCATATATAAATATAGTGACACCTTAATGGCCACATTTTAAGGTGTTATATGAGTGTTGAACAATCATCGTTTCGTGAGGCAGAAATTCGCCATCCACGGAAACTGTATGTTCTTTTACCATTTGATGTAGGTGTGTGTAAGTGTAGCTAGAATCCTTCTTATAAAGACATCCTATTATATTTAATATAATGGATTTGTTACACAAAAAATGAATAAAAAGATTTTAGGGGGCTGGAGAAGCAAAATAAAACAAATGAACAAGAGAGAATGAATTACCATTAAAAGTGTAACTCCTTTTGATTTGATCCTAAAAGATTCATTTGAAAGGATTCTGACCAAAGGAAATCCTCTAGGATGAGGAGAGGGATGTGGAGAGATTAAATGGTCAGGGTATGTCCGAGCCAAAGGCTTGAGTAGTGTGTGAAATGAGGTAGAGGTGGGGGCCTTTTATAAGAGGAGAGGAGGGGCACTTTTGGACAGTAAAGAAATATTACTTTATTTGAAAATGCGTTTCGGATTTAAAGGGCCCCACATTGATATAATTAGAGGATAAGGTGATAAGGTTTCGAAATCCACTCATCCAATAGGTTTTGTACATGCGTAGATATTAGATATTACATTATATTTCCATTTTATTTAAATTGTTAAATAATGAAGTCATCGCTGCATCATCATGATGTCATAAATAATTTAATTTATTTAATGTCTAAAAATTATAAAAAAGATACTATGATCTAGAAAATCTGTTTATATTTCTAATGAATATTTATAATCAAAAATATGATTAGTATAACCCCTTATAAAAAATTTTTTTGTAAAACAATTTATCTTAGTGTCATTTTCACCTTTATTTAAAAAAAGGCATTAAAGTCACTATCTCACCCAAGTGGCTCCATGGGGTCCCCTAAATCGACCCATGGGTTTTCTTGGTCGACCATGACACAAAAAATAGGGTTAGGACATGTTTCAAGCTCATCTAATTTTATTAAAGCATTATTTTTACCTTAAACTACACTAATTACCACTAATCGCGATTAAAAACTTAATAAGTTACTATTCACCAAAAAAATTATTGTTTTCCCATTGAACCACATTTTACTTCTTAATGACAACCATGTATGTCGGATTTTTGAAAATGAAAACACAATGATGGAAACATTTCATTTAAATGGAAAATCAGTTTTTTATAAGTACCACTTAGTGGTTTCACAATTCATCAAAAATTGAAGTTTTTCAGAAAAATCCCAAAAATTCACCATAAGCTATATTTGATATTCCAAATTCAAAAATGAATTATATTTTAGAAAATTAAAAACATATAAGTCAGATTAATTAATTTAATAATTAATTCCCACTGTCAAAGCAAATAGCGTGTTTTTATGAAGCAATAAGTATCAAAAGATTGACACTAGTTTTAGTCTGATTTCAAAGTGAAATTAATTCCAACGACCACTATTGGATTTAATGGTAATAATATATTATAATTCCACTTCAAAAATAATTCAAATGATAATATAATCATATAAATATATTAGATTAAAAAGAGGTTTTGAATTAAAATACAACATTTTACATTATTCATTAAAAAAATGAACTTTATCGGAAAAATACCAAAAATTTACACAAAGTAAAATTTGATGTCCCGATTCTAAAGAAGAGTTTTATTTGGTCCAAAAGAATTTATAAGAGTGATCAAAACTATATTTAATGATAGTTCTCCATCAGAAGGTGATAAGTGAACCTTTAGTGAAAATTATGGTATAAAAGCCTAAAATTGAATTCTTTCCATATTTTGAGCCATTGGATAAATGTAAAAACATTTAAAAAACAAATATAATCATATTTTAGTTATTTCTATCCATTCCCACCAATACAAAGACTATATGTTAACAGCCATTTAAAATAATATTATTTTATTATTAGAGTGCAACGTAAGATTCCCAAGAAACTCGTTGTTGCGTATTGGGTACGCCATCGAGCATTGAATCCCCTTTAAAGTAATATTAATATTTGATTCACAAGTATGGATAAATATAAATATTTCATATTCTTTATTTACCTGGGGTGTTACAACAAGTATCTAAGGAAAACGGAAAACACAAAAAGTTATGAAATACAACTGAAACCAAGTTCAAAATAAAAACAAAATAAGCTCCTCAGCATCGCGAGCCACGACTCGGTCCCAAGCTACCCCGCTCCTGGTGCAATCATGATCCTGAAGTAGAAGGGAGCTTGCCCTTATCTATACCTACAACAACATAGTCTTCTTGGGCCCAAAAGCATGGCCCAAACAAGGTGTGAGATACAATCTCAGTAGGCAACCACCCAATGATCTGTGCCTAACAGTCAATGAATACATGGCAGTACTAAAACAAGAAGAAGTAAACAGAGAATCACAACAGCTACATTCCATAGTTCTAATAAGCATATCACCCAAGTAATCAGCCATCAACAATATGTAAACAGGTAACCCTCTTGGTAGCTCTCACAGTCTAACCCCTATGGTTCAACCTCTAAGTACTAGAAACCCTCTGGGAGGCACACACATTCTCACCCCTCTGGTTCAGCTACGTAATTAAGCAGACACTATGGAGAAGCACTCACCGTTAATTCCACCTATATTCTCGTATCATGCTAAAGGCTCTATGGGGAAGCACTCAACGTCAATTCCCCATATGGACCATGTCGTAGTTAAAGACACTCTGGAGAATCCCTTCCATCAATTCTCCACTTGGACCCGCATCGTGATTAAAAAGACACTCTGGAGAAGCCCTTCCGTCAATTATCCCTTTGGTCTACTACTCTAGATTCTCACAGTCCTGAGTAAAAGGTAATACATGCTCAGCACGCGTGTACGTTGTCCAAGTAAACCTCAGGAACTACTTGGCTATCAACTAAGGCTCAATAGAAACAATAAAAAAACAGTCCACAATCCTACAACTAGGCATGGCAAGGAAAACTGAGCACAAACAAAATAATTTAATCACAAGTAATAACCTCTACTAAAGCAATCAAGCAAAGCAGGCATGTAGAAAGGGAAAAACAGGAAACACGCAATACCCTGTTCAAGGGTATTGGTGGAATTCACTCATAATATTCATCAACATTAAACTGAAAGGTACAACCCACCTACCTCGATCTTAGGAGACTGATATACGCGAACCTTGACGACAGATTCCCCTTAGAACAACGTATATCTGAGAAAACGCACAAAACGTTCATCCCACGATAACATTCAAATGAGGAGGAATCATGAAACAATGCTAAATCAGAAGGAAGAACTCATCGTCGTGATTCCAACCCAACTGCCCATGCTCGAATCGGAGAACATACGGCGAGGAGGTCATCCGTCGAAGATCCGGCCGTACATTCACTCCCGGACGGTCGAAAACTGATGAAGAAGATGAATATGGGGCTTAGACGTGACCCCGGTCCATTTGATGAAAAAAAGAATGTTCATGGCGTGTACTTTTGGAGTACATGGCGTGTACTTCGAATTTTCTGTACTCCGAAATTACCGGCCTCCACCTCATCCTTACACACCGTGTGTGTGGCCCGGACACGACCAGCACAGGGCTTCGAGCCGTGGAAAGAGTACACGGCGTGTACTCAGAAAGTACACGACATGTACTTCTGAAATTTCCAGAAAATTCATTTTTCTCAACAACTACAGAAAAAAAAGAAAAACATACCTGAAAAGAGATCTGAGTTCTTACACTATTGGAAACATGTTTTTTAAATATAGAATATACCAATTTCAATAAAAAAATATTATGCAATTCCTAATTAAAATAGAATATCACTCAATATTATAATTTTTTTTCATTGGATAGTAATTAAAAAGTAAAAGAGTTATATTTAGTTTTTATAAATTGGTGTAAATAACATTATATCAAAATGAAGTTTATGATTTGGAGGTTATGAAATAATGACAAAAGTTACATTACTAACCAAAATGATATTGTGGAACATTTAGAATGAATTGTTTCAATTATGATAGTGATATTGAACAAAGAAATTGTTATATATAAGAAAAATGCAATTATTAATAGAAATATATTTACTTAGGTATTTTAGTTTGAAGAAGTGATCATGGGGTTTAACATTATAAATATTATTAATAATAAACACTTTTATTCAAGTATGATTTCATCATATATATTAGGAAATAAATCTTTTTAGCTAGAGGGTTTTATAGGTGGTGACTTATTGATGTGGTTGAAATTATATAAAAAAATAATGTCTTATCAATATCTAAAAACTTTAATAAATATAAATATGATTTAGCATATTATCATGTATGAAATTATTATAAATTTAGTTATGTAGGTTGTTGATAAATATGATTATAAGGTTTAAAAAAATAAAAATGTATCATTTTATAAAAAAAATGAAATATCATAACTTATTCTTTCATGTTGGTTCTATATATATATTTTTTCCCAATTGAATTATTGATTGGATGTTAATTTATTTAATATGTACCTACGAATCATAAGAGATTGATGATATTTTATTGAAGGTGACTGTAATTTTTATAGATGAATGGAATTTCCAAAACATTTATTAATGGTTTTATAAATCTGTTTGATGAAATATAAAAATATTTATCTATGTTGAAAATTTTTCAAATTTAGTTTGAATAATAATTTATGAGATAATTGTATATTTTTGGAAGCATGTTTATAAAAAAAATATTTTAGTGTACAAAACATTAGTGATGGAAAAACTATAGCTATGTATAAATGTTAAATACATTAATAACATTTTTTATACTTATTATGTGTACAAAAGTATTTGAAGAATAATATATGACTTTTTATCTATGCATAAGACTTCATTTTTAGCATCTTATAAGAAATGTATAATTTTTATATGACTCCTACATACACCAAACTTTTATTGGCCGTTTTTAAGGAATCCAATGTTTGTATATGTGTTTCGGAAAGCCATATAAAATATCATTTTCCATTGTATAAATTTTATCCATATATGTAATTATTTTGTATGTAATGTAAGAATTAAATTTGTAAAAATAATATTATTATTCTAATATGTCAATTTTGTGAATTTATATAATTTTATATTTTGAAGGGAATAGAATCCAATGAAGGTAAATATATACATCTATTGTAAAAACATCCTAAATAATGTATTATTCATTTTACATGAAGAATTTGTGATCTTCACAGCATAAAGAAGATTAATAATCTTGAGAACAACTACGGGCTCCAATAAGCCAGCTACACCAATGCTATATAATTTAAGATGAATACTCAATACAACTTATTAAAATACATTCCATGAAACCATGAAGGATTAATTTAACTGAATACTTGATACATAATAAAATTATTTCAAGTAATATCATTAATATAATCCTCAGTGTTAATATCAAAAACCAGACTTCATAGACATACCCAACATAAAAACATTCTACATAACATGTGGAATGTAAACCTATTAGAGGTTGAGCTAAAATTCACATAAAGGACAGACATAGAAGATATAAATAAAATTAATATAAATGTAAATAATAAAATAATAATGGTATTATAAAATTATCAATACATAAAAATGTTATACATAATCTATCAAATATATTTATTCAATAAATAATGAATAAGGACTTGTCATAACAAAACACATAAGACATGAGGGTGTTAAATAACCAATAAAAATTCATGATCCAACCAAAAATAAAATAACAATATAAAAATTGGTTATTGGAAAATAAAAAGGCATTGAAATGAATTTAATTATCCAAAATTGACAAAAAATAATATCAAAGTGGACTAGGTTCACTCCCCATTACATTGTATTCTTTTTAGGGTTCAACCCCAAGAATAATAGTATAGAAAGTCCCTTTCAAAACTAGGGTATCTCAATATACATATACATATTATCTCATCAGATATCGCTACTTTTCCAATGCATTGGTGGGTTGTAATAGATCCAAATATATTTGGTTTATAATGTAAACCATTTTCCAAGGAATTTAAAGGAAACAACCATTGTTGTATTATAATGTAACCACCAATCCTTGGATTATAACATGGAAACAACAAACATACTGTAAATCATACATATGTGTTACACTAGAGTATAAAAATTTAAAAAATTTATTATATAATATCACATTTAAATGATATGTGGTTCATAAACATTACATCATTTCATCATATCATTAATTTTGGGAATTAAATGATATTTATATATATTTCATCAATAGATAACTAGGGAATGTAACAGAAATGGTAATATATAGTCATCTTAAAATCATCATAAGTCATATATATAATGAAATAAGATTGAATCATAAGATTAAATCCATATTAAATATTAAAATTCTACAATAGAGTTTGTCATAAATTAAAATTTATAATATAAAATAGTTTGAAAATTTTGATGAAAATATTAAAAATAACGTTTCACATTAATATCATAAAAACAAAAAATAAATATAAAAATGAGTAATTTTTTTTATTATAATATAATCATGTAAAATAATAATGTATGATTCTAATTTAATATTATTAATGATTGAAAAAAATAACTTCATGTGGTAAATGTAAAAATAATGATTATTTTTAATCATTTAGTAAATATCTATTAATAAATAGTTTGGAAAATTTTGTAGAAATTGCCAATTTAGCCATTGTGATGAAATTTAAATACTTTTTATATTAATTAATAAAATATTTGATATTAGATGATAAAAATCCTGAAAATTGTTTAAATAACATTGACGTGGAATAAAATTCCTTTCAACCAATGATGAAAAATGGTTTTTTTATAAGAAAATTTTTATCAATGATTTTTTCTACCATTGTGAGGAAAATATTACTATTATATGAAATTTTTATGACTAATAATATAATAAAAAAATAGATGGTTTTTATAGTATTTTATATATATAATTTCCCTCATGGGATATTAATAATCGACTATGATGAAAATAAATTCGATGGTATCATATTTACCATAACGTTTCAGCAGCTTCTGAATCATAACCCCTGTGAATGAAATTACTAAAAATTATAGAGTAATATCAATAAATATATATATTTGTAATATATTATAACAAAAGTAAAATATATACACCTTCTATGATAAATAAGTGCTGAAAATTTAATATTTCTCACAAACATTACAATGTGACACAAAACCCTTTGATCTTATCACTTCATTCTTCTAACACATTAAAAGCATTATTTCTTTGAGAGAATGCATTTGGATTACACCATAAGCATAATTCTGAGGGTATTATGAAAAAAATGTAGCTTTAAGATTTGGGGATGTATCATAGGAATTGGGTTTTATAATTAGTTGACCTAGGATGTTCATGTGGTATTAATAAGAGATGGTAAGTGGTTCCATCATATATGTGATGGGAGTATGACTCTTTAAAATATTCAATGATTTAAATTAATATATGGTGGTATTAGTTTTAATTGCATCTATAACCACAAAGTTTACATGAAATGATGTGATATGGAGTAAATATTTATGAAAATTCATATTTTACATGTTTTGGAGACATTATAAACATTATCTATTTTCCAATCAACCATAAAACAAAATTTAAACATAACCAAGAAATGTTATTTATTTTGCCCTAATAAAATAATAATAAGAACAAATGTAAATTGTATATATTAAATAAATTTACATGATGATTCATAACATGGAAACTAATTTATATGTTAAAAATTATAAAGGTTGAAAAAATTATATTCATACACACATGAAAAAAGAATTAAAAATATATTTTTAGATTATAAATGATTAATCATAAAAATGACATCCCCATAAAATGTCTTTATAATTTTTCTTATTAGAATTATATTGAAATATTAATAAAGTGAAGGCTTTTAAAAATATAGATCATCCAGAAACCAAATTTATACATCCTACCTTAATATTAACGAAGAGCCCCAAAAATATTCTTTAATTTAATTAAAATATATTTTATGTATATGAAGGTCCTGAGATCTTTCGCTAAATGAGAATAATTTTCAAAATACATTATTTTACTATAAAAATAGTTCATTTTTAAATGTAAATTAATCCATAATGGAAAAATCATGTGTATGATAAATATTAATGCATTACCCCAGTATTTTAACGTACATTTATCAATTTTAATAGTAAAATGATTACAAATCGTAACAATGGTTAATATTCATAATGATTTATAATAACATGTTTATATTTAAATTTTTTTTAAATAAATGATTAAAAATATAGAATCTATTTTTGGGATTAAATTTATAGAATTATAGGAAATCAATTTTAATTTAAATATGTTAAATTGAAAAAATTATATTTTATGTAAATTACTTTTTTAATAACTAAAATGATATTTTACTAAAATCTTGTCAAATATAAATTTATTGGATATTTTTTAAATTACATGGAATTGGAGGTGGATTTTTCTGAATTTAAAATAATTTTTCAAAATAATGGGAATATTAATTAAATGTTTGTTTGAAGATAAATGACACTTTAATAAAATTATATTTTCACTATTCATGAAAAAATAAATCCATTAATTTTTTAAAAAAATCCACCAAATGTAAATATTAACAATATAATTTAAAAATTGATATTGATTTTTCATGATATAATATCTAAAAATTTTTCGAAACTAATTAAAAATCTTTAATGAAAATGGAATAAGAAACATTTGTAATGAAATCACATTTAAAAAAAATCAATTAACTGTCAACTAATTACCTATTCAGTAAGAATCAATCAATACATTTTTATTATATGAAGTTGCTTTTCTTATTTTTATATTTTTGTTATTCCAATTGATATCATTAATTTAACGATAATGGTATATTGGTAAATTTAATATAATAAAATTTTAGAATATTATAGAACTCTTAACGTTCTGTGTTGTATGGTAAGAAAAATATGATGGTTAATATTTTTTAAAAAATTTGGGTTGTTACGATATCCACCTTAAATAAATTGTGTACTTATTTTTTTTCCTAGGAAATCAAGTTTTCTATATTTTAAATTTTTTGTTGAAAAATAAAACTATATAATGAAATAAAAAACAAATTTTTTTAAGTGGAATGGGAAAACCCAAATAATACTAATAAAAAAAATAATTACATTCTCTCATTAGGATGTCATTAATATTATGTGAAAACATATACATCAAAGAGAAAAATTATAATACCCTGAATTTGGTCTTCTGAATTCAAAGCTAAATCATGCTATGCAATTATTTAATAAAAGATAATTGAAAAATAAACTATACCTTAGATAGTCTACGTTATTTTCTTGTCTAGGTTATCGATAATTAAAATATATCTTAAAAAATTATCAATGTTATTAAATAATTAAATAATTTTATTTGTGAGCTAACTCTATAAGAATTGATGTCTAACATAGAGAATCTCTTATACCTATGAAAATAATTTAAAATAATGGGAAAAGAATTTAGTTTCCCAATGATGGGATTAGAAATAGTTCAAATTACATTTATGAAGTCATTATTTCTAAATAACATTGATAAAAAATTATCCCAACTATTTTCTAAAACTACATTCAGAAATACATTTAAAAAAACCTTTTGAATCTTTTATAGAAATTTCTTACGCCATAAAAATAAAATAATAAATTGGAAATAATTTTATACAAAAATTTCTTTAAAAATAATCCATCTATTTTTTAACACTCTAATCATGATTTTGAAAACCAAATACTAAGGCCACATAAAAATTTGAAGGATTTCATGGACCTACCTACATACCTATCAAATTTTCAATTTGGAACTATTGGATCAATAAAAAAACTTAATCCAACTATATATATATAATTAATTATAGTATAGTTTTTATTTAAAACCCTTATTTCATAATTAATAATATTTTCATGTTAATAATTTAATATTAGCATAAGAAAACATCAGTAAATTAACTGAATTTCATTACATTTAATTTAAAAAAATGTTATTTAAAATATAATTAATATTTATGTATTTTTTTATCTCATATAACCAACGTTCAAAATAATTTCATTTGAAGGAGTTTATTTTCAACTATATGTTTATTTAAATCAAGATTCACTAAATAATAAACTCATAACTGCATGAAATGTCCCAAATTTTGAGATAATGGTTATATCATATATTTTTAATTTACACACATGTATGAAATAATTATTTTCACACTTATAATGTTAATTATTACACTTTATAAAATAAAAATAAACTGATATATTACAAATAAACATAATGATTTTGACAAAATCAATTGGAAATATATAAATTCATAAAAAACATTAAATAAGAATAAGTATTGAAGTAAATTTTAAAATATTATTTTCTAATAAATTTTCATAACATTGAACATAAATATTTATTTGAAAATTAAATATTCATCTCATAATTAAATAAATTTTTTTATACAGGAGTTTCCTCTCAAAATGGTATTTCAAAAGGAAATATTAGAAAATAAATAAGATATATCATACAATAACCAATATGATTAAAACTAAACAAACTGTTCCTTAAATTATCTAAATGGAAAAGGATGGAATGTTTACTAACTAGTCCTTTAAAGTGTAGAATTTTACATATGTAAATATAATGTAATGGTTTAATATCATTTCATAGACCCAAAATCCCATTCTATATACTATTTTGTGGAATGAGGGGTATAGAAATGTATATTTCTATATCAAAGAGTTAATGAATATTTAAGGTTGGATCTATTATCCAAGAAACATTATATGAAAATATTTATAAGTTTTACCTACAAGAATCATTTTATTTAAAACATTTGAAATATCCATATATTTTATATCTAAAGAAAATGAAGAAAATATATATAGTGGATTTTGTGGCGAACTATAATCAATTATAGAGTATGTATATACATTTTTTATGTGATGATAAAATTTTTATTTTGGGTGAAGATACATTGGAAAATATTAGATTCACACATGGAGTCAAGTAAACATCCAAATACATTGCTAGTTAATTATTTTTACACAACTCAGGGTATGAATTATTCTTATTTTAGTATACATATTGAAGAAATTGATTTTTTTTCGTCAAACATTTATGTGTCTAGGCCATGGATAAATGTTGATATGAAATCTATCAAATGAGGGTTTTGGGTTGAGGATTTCTCTCTATTAGAAAGGTGTAGATGAAGACTAGAAAATTGATTCATTCCCCAGATCATCCAAATATTGATCAGGGGTTATGATTAAATAAATGTTTGAATGGATGGGCATGGTCGATCAATGGAATATAAATAGACATCTCATATTAAATCCACTAGTCAACCAAGATCTCTATTGTCAATTTAAATTAGGGTGACCAGTGACGGAATATGGGACCTATAATGAAAATGGATGGTTCAGATCAATTTAATCCTGATTATATGGTCTATATCATATCCCATCATTTATATCCAATATATTTTTAATGCATTACTACTTTAAAACAATCAATTACTGTTACTCATTAATCAATTTTTTAACAAAATTTCATTATATAGTTTTTTAACGTTCCAAAATATAATTTTTTTAAACCTATTATCATATTTTTTGAGTATATAAATATATTATTGAATATTTCCTAGTGATTAAAAAATGGAACATTATAAATACCATTTTTAAAAAATTTAATCTTTATTCGTGAATGGTGATTGCAATCTTTCCAATTCCTCATTGTATTCTAGCTATTATAATCACCATTGATTTTCTATTTAGGACTAATCCTTGCCATTGCATTATTCTTTTTGTTTGCGTATTACCCTTTATCCTAAATGAAATATGTTTCATTAATGATTAATTCACCAAAATGTACATTTCCATCCAAGATTAGTACTTTTATTTCAAAATAATGTTTACAAATATAAAAATTATTAAAAAAACAATACGGTTTATAAAATATATTATTTACCAATATATCTCACATGTAATCTTAACTTTTTAAATAAGAAACAAATTGTAATATTTTATAATGGTATAAAATGAAGGCCCTATAAATACTTACGTATAACGAATTTCAAGACATACATAAAATTCTATGACGTTCAATTCATTATCTAAATATGGTGTTATATTTTAATATTATTATTAGTATTACATAAAAATTACATTCAATATATTTTCTGATTATAGAAGAATAAATGGATGTAAACTACTCAATCGACCATATAGTGGTCTTTGGTGGCTTCCTAGTTACATTACAATCAATAATAGTGGGTTTTATGTGTAGTTCTGATTTAGAAATAATATATTAGACTCATTTTATAAAAAAAGTTTACTATTTAAATCTTTCAGATCAAACTATTATATATTTAGTAGATTCATTTAATATAAAGAATATAAAAAAAACATAGAAACTCGGGTTGTTTCCACCATAATGACGAATGAGTAATAGAGAGTGGTAGATAGAAAAATTAATGGAATGCAAATTCCCAAAAAAACAATAAATCATTAATGGGTAAATAAGACTTCCTATCAATTAAAAATAAAATCAATAAGATAATTTTTTATTTGAAGATATTATTCTTTGTGTAGGTATATTATTTATAATTAATATATAAAAGATGATATTATATAGTTTAGTAGTTTCATTCTATTTCATTAGAATAATTTTTTCTGATGTTATTCAGTGGTCATTTTCAACATCTATCTAAATAATTACTCTAAGAAAAGAATTATCAAGATTAATTTTTTTTGTTGATGTAGAAAAACTCAATTTTAAATAATTATAATATATAAAATTGATAATATGTTTTTTCTTTTATTTGTAAAAACATAGTAATAATTAATGGATAAATTAACTTCTAATAATATCTAATATGAATTAATATAAACTAATTTTACAATTACAAAAATTGTATGATGTAAATAATTGATTAATTAAGTAACCGTAAAGATCTTCAAAATATAGATCAAACATTCCAATTAAAATAAATTGGAGTTATTTGATCTCGTATTGTTCCCAGTTCAATTTAACATTTATCTAAAAAAAATATTAATCACTCATAATATCACACATCAAAAAAGTATATTCCAAAATAATATAATTTACAAATAATATTTATTCATTTTTTAACTTTCATTAATCACCATAATGGAATACAAATATCATATATGCAGGTAGAAAATAAAACGACCTTTTTATCAAATAAATTTTATGGTAACAATATATATATCCATTTAGCATTGTCATATAATTTTCCCAATATAGTGTAAATCATTAGAAATATTATAATCACATAATCACAAAATCCATTCTCAATTAAAAAAATATATATAATGAAAATATATACTTCTCAATGGAGATACTATTTTTAAACAAAATGTACATCAAATATAATATTAAAACAAATTATTTTGAAAACCACTCAACTTTTTTTGACAGAATATATATTTACTCTACCAAAAATAACATTTTAATGTTTTACAAAAAACAATTTCACTAAAATATCTATTTATACATAATAAATTTCTTCACAGTAAATGAATACCATAAACATCAAAAGAGTAGAAGTTTCTTTTTACATGTAATCATCATTAAATTTCTATATAAGTATCAATTACATGATAACTCTCAAAACCAAATATATAGAAATTTTATTTTTTCATCTGCCTTAAAAAACATTAATAGAGACACTTAATCAAATTACTAAATAAATCATACATTTTATCTACAAAGATAATTTCTTCATATTCATAGTAATATCATATTTCCTTAAAAAACCATTATCCATTCGAACTTGTTGATTCCCATCTCATTATTTTTTTATTTATCCATGTATTTTATTTCTTTCTTCCCTCATTATCACAAATGATATATCTTACACTCCACTTGAGACATTAATTGGGATCTTCATCCTATATTCTTTACATATAGAAAGATGATTCATCAATCCTCTATGGTATTTATAACCCAGAATCACATGAAAACTCATTTTCTCTTATTAGGTTTGTCATGGAAATAAACCATATTTTGGTCCTTAATCATACATTAATATAATTGTTTATGTATAATCCTATGAATTTTATTGGACACTATATCATTTTTTTCTCTTGAGGATGATTTTTTCATTATATAAAAAATTTTGTGTTAACATGATTCATCTATGTTCCAAAAAGTTGACTATAATGAAACAATAATTATTGAATAAAAATCATAGTGATTAATCAGAAAACCCAAAAAAAAATCCACTAAATGTATAAACCACAACACATTTTGTTATATATATTACACCTTAGAATACACATCGGTATTCAACGATCATTATCTATTTGAATAAATCATATTATTTCACAAGGAATATGAGAATTTTCCCTTCAATATACCCCATGAGTTTCTAGCTTATTGGTCATCCTTAGTCCCACTCCAAAAACATTAGCGGTGATCAATTTAATACCAAATGCACCACATAGAGTTTTACCCCATGTTTCCTCTCTTATACTACCAAATTATATTACTATTATCATTTAATGAATCTATTTTCTAAAAAAAATATAATATATTCTTTATTAATATATCAACATGTTATCTTATACTTCTAAACATACCAAGGGAATTCACGAAATTTCTCGAATAAATATATAATATGATAAATAAATCCTTATTATAAAAGAATTGAAAAAACCCAATCAATATATACAAAAATATTACATCACTATAGATGTATATTCAACACATTACACAATAATACACTCCCTAGAACTATAATGGCTCTATGTATGGGGAGACTACACATATAGAAAAATTATTTTTTGAGTTCTATTTAACACCATCAAAATAATTTCTTCTCTCATAATATACATATTTTATATCCCCTTTATTAAATTAATATTTATAACCTGGGGAAATGAATTATCAAATTTAGTGGTTGTAGATTCTCAATGATAATAAATATATGGGGTATAAATCCATGATAAAAAATTGAAAATCATATAATCCTAAGGTTATGATAACACAACTATAACCTAAAAAATTATTACATTATTAATCAATGATCAATAATATTGAATCATATAATAATAATTATAATAAATAGTGATATTTTATCTTATTATTGTCTTATAAATAGTTGTAAAAGTAAATTAGAATTAAATTTGGCATAAAGAATAATTTACATGATAATGTCTCACATTCAATATTGTTATAGTGGATTGGGTTTACACCACATTACAATATTTCTATTTTCGTGTTTCACTACCAAGATTGTCATAGTTGAAAAAGATTCTATATCAAAATAGGTTAACGCCCCATTCTAGTACTTATTATCTGAAAAGATATCATTATTTATAAATGAATTTTGGTTATAGAATATGTGCTTCAATATATGTTTTATAATGCAACCATGTATTTTTAGTTTATAACATAACCCCCCATCAATGGTTTATTTTTTGACATCTAATTTTTTCTTTATAATCTATCAAAATAGCATATAATTAAATACATAAAAACGTTCTACACAAGATCCTAAAACGTGCATTAATTCAGAATATCATAAATAATAGAATAAGAATAGGTTTAATAAAAATGACATCATTTAATCATAAGATAACTTCGGAAAATGAAATAGTTTTCCCAAATATTTCCTGGAATCATAATTATCCTATGGGGAATAAATGAGTTCTATAGAATCATTGTATAATCATAGTAATAAATAATGGGAATTAATGTATATGGTATGCTTTAATCATATAACTAGTTAATTAGATATATCCATGATGGGTATTGGTATAGATAAAATATACAATTAGAATATTATTTTAACATTTCATTGAAAACATATAAAATACAATTCCCCTTTAATATCCATAAAAAATAAAATTCTAAAAAAACGTGGAAGGGATTTTCATTTGAAATAATTATCGAAACGAGAAATGGAACATTAAAATCAATGATTAGTCATGATGTATGAAAATAATATTAGTTAAATAAATAACAAAATGATTTTTCATGTCACATATATTTTAATGAGTCATTTATAACAAGTAAAAAAATTGAGGTCAAAATTCCCAATCAAACCAAACAAAATAAATTATAAAATGGTAGAAAATTAAATTTAAAAATTATAATATATTATAAAATAATATTTTTTTTATTTTTTTAAAAAACATATACATGTATCAAAAATGTTCATCTACCAAATAGGAAATAATTTTGGGTTTTTAAATAATTTATTGATCAAATTAATTACCAATAAAATGAAAATAGTACTATTACATAAAAATTTGAAAAATAAATAGATGATAATAATATATATAGGGTATAAAAGATGAAATACATATTATGTTAATAAATATAAATTATGTACAGACAACCCCCAGTTAAATGGGATTATAATATTAATCCCTTACTCCATTTATATCTTTTCAGTTATAATACCCATGAATGAAATTACATTAATATAAAATTTAAATACTATAAATTAAATTTTATTCATGATATAAATTATTAAATTTTTATAATATAAACTATATTAAAAAAATAATGTGTGAATGTGGAATATGATTCATAGAATCAATAATGAGAAGAGAAACACTAACTTCAAGTCCCATCTCGATTCATACACATTCCAACATCCCCACTATAGAGCATCATCCATCGTAATTTTTATTAATCCTTCATTAGACTATCTTGTGAGAGTAAATTAATATCTAGTACTTTCATATGGAATCTGGAATGGTATTTGGTTAGGTATTGGTCTTGATAAGTCGCTCTAGGGGGCTGAACTAGATAAGAAATTAAGTTCTTTCTAATATGATATGGTACAATCACCCTTGTAATTAAAACCCTTTTAAATTAATATAAGAACGTATTCATAGTCAAGCTAAACCATGGAAAAAACAGTTACATAATATTTCATAGTGTAAAAACAATGTCACAAAATATTATTTATACTGGTGTTGAAGGAAATGAAATACATATCTACTAGGTAAACACAATTGAATACCTATGTATCTATAACCATGATAACATAACTTTTAACCATATTCCAATATTTATATGAATAAAAATATAAGGGTAATTAAAAAATGTACATGATAACTAATTTTATGGAATAATTTTTTTTAATATCTTTTTTTGATGTAAATAAATTTAATACAATTTTGCAAACAGTTGGAATAAATGTTTTTAAGAAAAAAAAATTCATAGAAATCATATCACCAAGAAATTAGGAAGAAGTAAATTTCCATTATCTTATTCAGTTAGAGAATTTAAATATATTTTTTCATACTATAGTATCATGATAATATTGAATTAATCCTTTCAAATATTAAATTAAATTAAAATATTACATAAAATGTTTTTAATTTTAGTAAAATATAATTAATCGTCAAAAAATTAATGCATTGGTTCCAAAATTAGAAGTAATTTCTTAAAAAAATTATATAACTCATTAAAAATATAGTGGTTCATGAAAAATCATAAATTCTGATTGTACAATGTTTTCAATATATTTTGAATAATTAATCCTTGATTTTAACAATGTTTTAACTTTTAACAATATTGTAGTTAGAAATACATTCCATCAATTGTATTCATAATAAACTAGGATAAACAGGACTATAAACCAAATTTTGACATTTAAATTAAGGATATTAGATAAATGTCTCAATTTTAAATTTATAATTGGGGTTGAACATAATTTCAATAGAGATATATAAAACAAAATTAAAGTGAATTTTTAGTACAAAAAAGTGTTTTTATACCAAAAAAGAAACATATATTTAATTTATTTACATATAATTTACTATATAGTAAATTAATGTATTTACTATCAAAGGATACTTATTCTTCTTTGTGCTAATATTTAAAACACAATTAAACTTTTAAATCACTTTGGTCAATTAAAAACAATGAATGTTTTATTAAAATTCCATATTTTTCATTATTCGTATAATAATATAGATCTTTTAGAAAATACTCAAAATTTCTCCCTAATATAGACGTTTTATATTTAAAAATTTATTTTATTTTCCTCAAATAAATTTTTATAAAATTTATATAAATTAAGTATAATATCTATATAAAAATTGAATGAAAACCATTTCAGAAAGAAACTTATTTTTTAAACTATAAAATGACATTATAGAAAATTGAGTAATTATTTATTATGAATGAATCCACAAATTATCATCAGATAAATACATTAAATGAAATTTACGTAATGTTTTCCCCCTTCATTCTACTAATATTTGGGGGATATAATAATGGAAACATTTTAATAATAAAATCATTGTACTATATGTATGGTCAATTAAATATAGGTGTCAGATGTTATGAAATCTATCAATATTATATTTATTAATAAATCTTTTTAGGGAGTTACAAGAACTAGATGATACATAACTCAAATTAGCTAATTTGTTATTATATAATAAGGTAATTGTTATTAAAATGATGTTTGGATGATCTTAATGTACAAAATAAAATAAAAAATCATAATATTATGTAATTTCAAAATATTATAGGAGAATGTGAATGTTCAATCCAATTCACAAGAGGAAATGAAGTGATCCATGATATGTATTTTTAGAATACACAATATAATAGAATTGAAATTTTTAGTTATCACATGACATAGTTTCATCAATACTTTAGGAGTATTTGAGTTATGATTTTATCAGTTAATAATTCAGGATATTTATGGTTATTTTTCATGGTTTTAGTGTCCCTTAATTTTTATAAAATTAGTCTAGATTTAGGGAATCCCACATTGTTTTCTAAGGGGAATTTTAGCATGTTTTAGAGGGATAGTGGGTGGTGCACAGCTAGTGTATGATTAGATCAAACAACGAGTTATTTATTAGGAAAATATTTCTCATTTGATAGAGAGTAATAGAATTGATAGTGCATGGTTTCCCAAACCATGAAACCAAAATGTTCATTTTCCCAAAATAGCTAGGAATGCTTTCATTGTTTTAACATGGATAACAAAATTACATGGCCAAAACAAAAAATAGTGTTTTATTTAATTAATAAATAGGGTTTTAAATTAAAATCCTTTCTAAAACCCCTCATTATTCCACCTTCAAATTTGAATCTCAATCATATTGACGTTAGTGTGGGTTAATAGAATATTATCTCCCTCTATTGTCCACATCGTCTATATCTAGGGGATTTGGATAATATGGATACAATATAAGAGGTTACTCTTCCTTCAATATTAACATAATTACTAAATATCTTATTTTTGTCTTGAAATTAATCATATATCAAAGATATGATTTCAATATATGGGTTATTTATTAATCTAATATAGAATTCATTTTTCATTATTGGTTGATTTCTGAACTAGATAGTTATCACCTCCTCCATGAGTGAAACTAGATATACTATTGATGAAAAAACATAATATATACGAAGACTAAAATTAAAGCCACTAACATGGCCTTCTTATTAAATATAATTATATAATACCATTTTCTATATATATAGAGTTTTTATAGTAATTTTTATCAAATTGTAATGGTTCATGTTATGATTATTGTTAGTTTTTATCATTTGGATTCAAAATTATTGATAATGGAATATCATAACTATATTGGAATATTTTATATGTGTGTTTTCATCATATGATGGTGCATGATTGTGTGGTTGATATACATGCTTTATTTTTTTCTGTTGCCATTTCTGTGTGTGTGTTTAGTTTCCTATGAACCATACGTGATAGGAGATAATGATATTTCTATGGTTTAACTAATTTATAATTGTTTCTTTTAGTGTAGATGTAGTTTTTGTAATCAATGTTGTTTTTTCCTTATAATTGGATAAACATTCAATTGCGATGAAGCATGAGTTCTATAATAATGGAAAATTAAATCGTGTTTATTCGTGGTACGATATGATATTATGGTGATGTTAGCGGATGCGATTTTAGATTATGTAGGCATGAAGGTCAATATTATTTTTCAAAATTATCTTATGGGAGAATGACCAGGTTTGTGTGATTTTAATCAAATTCATTAGGAATTTTATATTGATGTACCATTATGCGAAGAAAAATGACCTCCATAGTGTTGGGTGTGTGGTGTTTTCTAATGAAAAACCACTCACTATGGGGAATTTTATGTTCCATACTGATAAAAAATATAAATTTTATTAATCAGAATAAGGTTCGAAGCCACTATTTTTCCCATATTGAATTATCATAGACACATAATGACTCATACTGAAATATTTATTAGCATTGGGATAAAGTAGGTGGAAATTGGGTTCATGGAATCTTTGTCAGATCATAAATAAATGATGTAAGAGTTGTTGATTATATTTTTGTTCATTAAATTCATTTTTTGGTATACTATATATATACACTCTTTTTGATGAAACATTAGTGAATTCCTTCTGATATTTTAGTCAAACCATGTATGGGGCTCATGATGCACATATATAATTCATTTCAAGGATCTATAGATGGAAAAGGGCCTAATGAAATAGAGATGAAGAGATAATTCATGGTGATATTAACATATCTTATATGATGAAACAATTTTTTCTACAAAAAATGATATTGTTGATGTCTATTTGAAAAAAATTATGATCCTGAGTATGTTATGTTGTTATAGATTATAGAATTTGAGTGCATTTTAAAATCATGAAAGGTAATATACGATAACATATCATATAAAAATATTTACTAATATACATGATATTTTATCATTAAATTTGATAATATTTTATTTAATATTATATCAAATTTACCATTAGTTTGCATGAACATGAAAAAAAATCTTATATATATATGTCAGTGATTGATATGATGTTGTCGTGAACAAGGTTTGATCTATTGGTAGTGCTTGGTGGGTTGTTTCTTATCATCATGGTTACTATAATAGGCTTGGTAGTCCAAAATAATAATTTTTTTATAATGAATTGATTATTTTTGTTACATTAATGGAGTTGTTAGAGGAATTATATGTATTAATTGGGAATTAAAAATTGTAGCACCAAAGATATATTTTATGGAACTCCAATCCCAAAGAAACAAAAATCTATTAATACAGAGGACACACATATTTTGCTACCAATTTTTTAAGATTATTCACTTGGGAACATTACAACATAAGATCTCTTTGTCCATTATATGGAACTATTATGTCATATATTCTCATGATTAGATGCAGATAAAGGTAGACCATCCCTGAGAACAATGGATAATTATTCCAAATAATTTTAGCTTAAAAATCCACTAATATAAAATGTCAATAGGAGTCATGAGGGTGATGTGGACTACATCGACATGATTAAGGGGATATTCCGCTTAAATTGTACTCTGTAGAATTGACAGGTAATTATAACTTCCATCATGATTCAATAAATCAGAATTAAATTATTTGGTGTCAAGAACCAATAGAGTATGTTGAGGGTATTATATGGATGATGATCAAGGTCATTTTATTTTGGGTTTTCTTCCAGGATACACTGAAACTGGATCTTGATCAGGTGTTTATAATGATTTAGTGGGTGTCAATTCCAGTGCCATTGTCCACTAGTCATTTGAAATACTGTCTTCACTTCACTCATCTCATGGATTAGAAATGTACTAGAAGTATATGAAATTTTATATCAAACATCGACCAAGAGTGAGGCACATGGACAAGGGATTTGACATAACATCATACATAGAAGATCTCTGTAAGGGAATAAAATTTGTAAACAGTTTGGAGGATAACAGAGAAGTGGGTCGGCTTTCATGTTTTAGTAGGTGTAATAGTGGTCTTAGTGATTATATAGGTGAATATTCTTATTGTTGGAAGATTATGGAAAATATGTATTTGTAATGTGGTAGTAATCAGATAGTAGACAACAAGATTTCTTTATCTTGCTTTCATATATTTGTTTTAACAATTAGAAAATAGGTCCCATCGGTTGGACATGTTGTAATATTTATGTAAATTGTCATCCATGTTGTAGGGAAACAACCTAGTATAACCTGACTATTAAACTTATATCACACTCTATTGGGATCAAATCATGTTCATGGTCACCCTAGTCTAGTTAAAATGAACATGGCTTATCAATTTGTCATGTTAGGAATGCGTTGTCCCATGGAAAACTAGAATGTATTCTCTATGAGTTGGATGTAAACGACAATATATTATTATATTAAATGAAATAAATGAACAATAGATCAAAAAATAATTATTACTAATAGATATTTAAAAAAATATCTTATCCATATTTAAAATGATATTTTGAGGACCTAAATACAAAATATCCCAAGTAAAATCACAAATCTAAAATAGAGATTAATGACTTAAATGAATAATAAATACATTCATATGATACTAAATCCCAAAAATAGAATCTCATGAGATAATCGATTGAGACCATGTATCCTCCCACATCAATAATCCTAGAAAATTGTAATAAAGAAGAGCCTTCCATATTAATATATCCTCTAAACTCTATAGTTCCATTAATAAGAATAACTATATATGAAAGAAAGTTATATTCGAATTGAGGTAAGATATTGTTTTGTATACCAACATGAATATATTTAATTCTTTTAAACCATGAAAAATAGTTACCCATTCATTGAACACTCCTTTTCCCAAAATATTCAACAATGTAATGATTTAAATATAATGAAAATCATTTTATATGACTTTTGTTTTTATGTACAAAAATATTTTTAAAAAACATAAATCAACAAGAATATAGTAACAAAATAATGTCACATGATGTAACTATCTCAATTTACATAATCAAGTAATAAATGATGCAACAATTATAAACATAATAAAAAAATAAGATGAAATTTGAAGAATAAATGATTTCAAATTGAAACATGGAAATAAAATAATGTATAATGGGATATAATTCAATAAAGAATATATAAAATTAACTATAGTACCAATGGATGACTTTATTACGGGAGTCATTCTAAAAAATGACTTTGTATTTAGATAAGATAGAATAATAAGATTAGATTGTCTCTCAGTCTTCACCATGACCAACTCTAAAGATCACCCTCAATGTTTTGGTAAACTCATTATAATATTTCTCTACATTGATCCCCATTGGATATTTTTTTCCCTTGGATGACACTTACGAATATCACCCATATTTACTCCCAAATATTCTCTCATTCCATTGGAAAATGAACCCTCACATCCTAAATTTAACATGTGATACTCAATCCTAAAAACATTAAAATCACATTCCCCAAACAAATATCTATTTAAAATTATAATTAATGGAAAATAAAATCCCATACCATGTTATTTTCTAAAACCAAGAAAGAGAGCATTTGAAATCCCATTTCAATTAATAGTCAACTTTATTCAAGAAACACTTTGTGGTTAATGGATCTAATGTTTATCCCGTGAAAATTTATCTAAATAGTGAAACATACCTCTATATTACTTCCAACAATTTTTCCTTCTATGGAGACCACTAGACTCTGGAAAAATTACTACTTAATAAATAAATCATATGAAATAAGCAAAACCTACCACTAAATCCATATTACCCCCAAACTAACCATATAGGATTTTATTAGTCTATAGAGATGGAAGAAAAGTGATATATAAGGTGTGACGATAGAGAAATCATTAATATTAAAAAAATACAAAAATCCAAAAGACCAATAAATCAATTAAAGTCACTGAAAATGAGTGGGTAGAAGCTCTAACACCAAAGGTAGATGTTAATTCATTGGAGGATAAGTTGGGGAGAAAAAATTCCAACAATATAAAATATTAAAAACACAAACTTTTTATGATTTCGATAACATTAATTGTTGGAAAACATGTTTAGGAAAATCATCTTCCAATAACAAAGGAGAAATATTCTATCTAAAATAATGCCACTTTATTACCGTTGAGCATCACATGGTACAAAAATCCATGATAAAACTATGAAAAATGGAATTACCCTCCAAAACACCCCTCCTGAATGGTTAGCTTCAAACATTAGAAAACTGTCCATAAACCATGCTTGAGTGAATGTTTTTTCTAAACACCAAAAATTTAGATGCTTTAATCATGGGAACTGCTAATAAAATGAAAATATTAGTAAACCTCAAATAAAATGTACATGTGGACCAATTTTTTTTCACAAACCGACCCACCACATCACTTTATTACCATCGAAAATCCTACAAAATCCTCTAATGAAAAATGTGTGACCAGTGGTCCCTCACTAATGAACACCTCACCCTTGTCTCATGTGTATATATATCATTCATAAATGGTAAAAATACTTATGGATTTATTTTCTTTTGAGTAACTTATTCTACTAATCTAGGATATTTATCGGAAGCTCCATTATTTTGACATCAATTCCAACCCAATGTATTCCATCCATTTCACACATGGGGTGCCGAGATAATATTTTTAAATGTGTAACATGAATGAAAATATTATTCAAGGTCCTCTATAGTAGAAAATTAAATTTGTATGATACATACCTAATATTTTATTCAATTCATAATGAACTGATATGACATGATTCCATCTTTCCCTGCTTTCCCATGTAGTGATATCATAGAGAAAAATATACATAAAAACAACTGATGATTGACCTAAAACTATAACACGCGATGATGTCCATCTACATAGAATTTCTAGTTAATTTTAGTTCTCTAATACTTTTTTCAAATGAGCTTCACCTTTTTCAATGTATCCTTGATGAGGATCTATCCCAAGAAAGAGTTCTCACCCACCTCTACCCAATAAAATGGTGATTGGAAAAACCTCCTATGAAATACCTCGAATTGGGATATCTAGTAAAGGAATGATGACTATTTTCATAGGAAAACACATCTAATTATAGTAATCACTCCAAAAGACCCCAAATATAAAAAAAATAAAAAAAATATAGACTATAGGATATATATTATCTACTAAATTCAGATATATGTGTTCAGGTAATATTATATGACCTACATCAATTTGGAAACCTTGTAATCATGAAGACACTTGCAAATAATGATTTTAAATGAGAATCTATGTCATAATAAAATTTCCTGGAAACTGCATTGATCCTAAAAATCACTCGATCATATTTATTATATATATTATTTATTGTCACTATCTCTTTAATAGGATAAAATTAGTTGATTTTATATAATGATCGACAATAACCAATATAAAATGATCCCCAATAGGAATATTATTTAGTTTTATCAGATAATCAAATATGATTTCATTCCATCTATTTAATTGGATTATAAGAGTCATAAACAATCTAGATGGTCTCTAAAGCATTAAATTGATTCTATAGATGTTGAAACATAAAAAATATATGTAATATATCACCTCATACAATGAAACAAATAGTATCATCTTAATGTGTATAACATATTATTATCCCCAGAAAACACAACTAGACCAAAAGGATTACCCACAAGTATCAACTGCCCTCATAATCAAAAGACTCACCAAACAATTTTTTATTAGGAGTGAAACAACATGATATTCATACCAATCAAAAATGGTCTACCAAATATCAAGGACACAACTAATCCTATTAACCTAATATTTGGATTCTTTCTCAATTCATAACAGATCAAAAAAATATGGCATTAACTACACACATTCCAAATGAATCTTTTCTCCATCCTCATGCACCTCTACCCTCTTATTAGTAATAAATACCACCAAACTACACTCATCAAAATACTCTTTAATTTTCATGATTATAATTTTTATTCTAATATAAATAGAAATATTATTCCCCATAATATGTGTATATAAAATATTGAATTCAACATTATAAAGATTTTATACCCAACATCTTGGTCTATGGTTAATGTCCCATTATGTAAAGATATACTTACATATTTTATAATTAAAATAACTAAACAAATTATCACCAATAAGGTAGTGGAAAAAAGACTTCAATTCTTGTATTCTTATAGTATACTATAGGTCATAGGTTGGATAATTATTCTCATGTGGCCATAGGTAACATAAGATATATGTCACAACATGGTCACCATATATATAAATGATTCATAATCCAACATTGTAGGAATCAAAATATGTTACATAATTTTCCCCTAGAATAAGTAGGATGACTATGGTTGTGGATATAAAAGAACCCATAAAATCCCCATAATATTCTTGATACCTCACTCTCAAGAAAATCTGCACTAATTTCAATATCAATTCCATGAAGGTAGAATCCTGATTGGATATTTCATGAATGAAACATCTTTAATACCCATGCATGCTAAAAACCATACCAATATCAACTATGTTCTTGGGTTTCTCTTAAGACATAACTTCTGGAATCTTCATGGATTCAATTAATAATACTCTCATAAATTACATGGCCCATGAACATCAACCCTTAAATCCAAAACTATCATCTAGATATCTTTTCATATAGACAGTTCCCTCTCATAGTTTCCTAAAAATACTTTATATTATGTATAATCATTAATAATTTGAGACTAAAAAAAGATCTCCTCCACGTAAATAATGATGAATTATCAAAAAACATAAATATTATCTAATTCATCCATTTTATAATGAATATTTGGGAATCCTTAAGTCCAAAAATCAAAACCAAATACACATAATGACCTTTAAAATTCATAATTGCAATTTGTGGGATATCCCTTTTAGGGATCTTCCACTAGTGGTTCCTGATCTTATGTCGATCTTTGAAAACCAAAGAGATCTTCCAATTTGAAAAAATGTTAACAATTTATAGGAAATTGATATTTTTTTATTTGAAATTAGATAAAAAATAGTATAGTAATTAATATAAATATTGACACTCCCATCTACAGACATTGAATATATGTCTATATACACCCATGGTGATATTTTAAAAAAAAAGAATCTCTTTTATTCCTGGAAATATAAATAATAATTAATGTTGTTTATCATAGAAAATCTATTTGACATGATATAAATATAATGGAGCACATATTGGGGAGTAGAATGATCAGGAGGTCATCCATTAGATATATATAAAACCTATATAATTCCAACAGAGACACATCAGGGTATCACTCACTGACAAATAAAAGAAAACCAATAGAACAGTAATGAATGAAATCAAACAATAACCCTAAAAATTGAATGAAATTAATCATATCTATAAGGAAATGGATCCAACCAAACACATTTCATCATCCTAGTTACCCTGAATGATTTGATTTTCCTCATCATAAGACCAAAACCATAACCTATGGTGGTATAACGTAATGTGATCATTGACCTTGATAAAATAATCCATACCAACTATGAGAGAAAAATGGTCCATTATATCCTGATGAAATACCATAGGACATCCACATCAGCAATCAAAACTTTAAATATTTGTTAGTTGAATCCATTTTCCACCATCCCAAATAGTGGTGTATTTAAATCCATAATTAATGGAATCAGATACACCAACATAGAAAAATAATCACGTAACATCATTGGTATAAATTATTTTGAATGATCCATGAAAATCATATCTAATATATATTTGTAGGAATAATAACTAAATCTCTCATAGTGGTTATCTATGATTCATAATATTCTACAACCAGTTGTTCTGTATAGTGATTTCTAGACATAGACACACCACAAACTCTATTCGCTTAGTGAGAAACAACATTATCATATGGGTTATATCATATACCAATAGAAACGTCACATTAGAAATTATAATCCATATATAATATGGAAAAATGACTCTTCCATGCACAAATTCATGAAAAGAGAACAAAAAAAAACATATACACCATCACTAATGTCACATCCTCAAAGACTATTAAAAACATAGCCTACTATGAATACTATTCCAAAACTAATTAAATTACACCATCATGTTATATACAAAATCCACTTGTATTAAACCCAATGGCTATTGATCCACCTTCTTTCTAACTCAATGTGGTCAATACTATATTCTATTTAGGCTAGATAAATAACTCTTGATACAACCCATTGAAGGATCTCCACTAAGTCATTTATTCCCAACAAGATCTTACTCAAACATGTACATTTTATCATTTACCTTGATATAAGATGGTATGAAATGATAGAAAATCATAAACCATATCTCATCCATTAAAATAAATTTGAAATAACATTATCTAACATATTCATTATCAAGAGATGAACTAATACATGAACTTACATAGTGATTTGAAGAGCATATCCAACATTAAATGGTATTATTACTCTAACATCTCAAAATCACAGGCCTTGAATACACATAACATTAAAGGGTAAAACTATCAATTAATATCCAGTGGGTTGGTAGTCCATTTAGGATCAGTTTTCCATATTTCTATAACAATATAATAGCACTTTTCATAGTGATACATCCCAAATATGTTTGGGGAATCAAATTTTTTAGGCCATAAACGTCTTAAAAACCTTCTAAATGAATTAAATCCATTTTTCATCCTCATTGGTTCAACATTAACAATGAAATTCCAGTTGATTTTATATAGTAAACACTCAATAATTGTAAAATATCTATTTATTCTCCAAAATAACCTCATAGCCTAAGGAATAGATAATTATGATTAACAACTATGTCAAAGATGGATATACAAGAAGGGTTTCATTAGAAACCTACTCTATAAAAACCTTATTATGAATATATGTTGTTCTTCTTAAAGACATTATATATATAATAGAAATAAACATATCATTTATTACATAAAGGTATATAAAATAACAACAATAAAATCTAAATCCCCCATTAAAATAGTTCTCAACAAATAGAATTCGCATAATAAAAAAATTAATATGAAATAGTGATTATTATATATAGAAAAGTTCAATCATTTCCGACCATTAATTGTTTGGATTCAAATTTAGAGAAGTTATTCAAGTTCTATTGGATGACAGAAGGCAAGGCAATATAATTCTGGATGATTGACGCTAAATTTGTGACTCCATATACACTATTTGTTTCACTGTAAAATTATAAACAACTTCCTTAATCAACAAAAAAACATATATCATAAAAAAATCAAATCATAGTAAAACAACCACATGATGGGTTCAAAACATAACCCAATAAAGGAACACCCATGGAAACTCAATGTTTGACATGAAGAGCTGATGGAAATGAACTCCTCCACTCACACCTCTTTACCACAAATTATCCTAGATCAAATTTACCAAAGTCCCCCAATACATTAATGGGTATAATATCATTTCATTTCAATCCAACCATAGTATACCCATCTAGTCTCCCAAAAAAATATTCCAGAAGGACCGATGCATGTTTTGGATTACCAAAGGTATGATTAAATGATGATGGAATATCAATTGATCTTTTCAATAAGGATTCACTCTTAAGAAGCCAGTATGAATGACCTATCAGTATGAAAATATAACCCAAAAAACCATTATAGTTAATGTAATAAATACCCAATTGAGTAGAAAATAAATTACAAAAAACCTATATTCGAAAAATTCACATAACAATGCATTACATTTTATACTAATGAAATAAATACTCGATATCAACAGTTGAATAAAAAATCTAAAAAATTGGGTCAGAGGTAAAAATTGAAAATAAATTCTTTTTAATGGTTCAAAATATAAAAAAATAACCTCATGAGCTAATCCCATTAGATAACATATCCTATAACATGAAAAATCACGTCTTGTGGTAATGAAGAAGAGGATACCATGTGCATGGGTTTGTTTCAATTACATGTGTCAGAAAAAAAAAGTATATATATTCATTAATGTAGCGTGTGGGTAGAAAATCCTACTGAGATACCTCTATACATCTACTGATGGATTATAAACCATGAAACAATCAAATCTATAATTGATATCTCGTTTTAAAAACCATTCCACATTGAAAAATGTTTTCAATAATGAAAATCCATTAAAATACCATGGGATTTCTTTATTCAAAAATAATCTTCTAAAACATTTGTCAATAAAGAACATGTATGAAAATAATTCCACTATTTATTACAAGATTAAATATCCAAGAATTGAATAAACATGGTTATAATCATAAAAATCATCTTATAAACATATTTTTTGAAATGCGAATAATATAAGATATCAAAATAAAAAGGAATTAAAATAATTGATATGGGAATAAAAATAAACGAGGAATAATAATAAAAAACCATTCACTATAACCATAATGGTCTAATTTTAATTCAACAAAACACAGTTTTCTATCCACCTTTGAAATTATAACATCATTGGAATCTCTGTCAAAAGTACTCATTCCTAACTATCATTAAATATCTTTGTATCTTTGTTAACTCATTAGAATCTCTCTCATTAATCATCCTAAAATACTTCTCATACATATAGGAAACCTTATGGAATCTCACTCAATCATCCTCCCAATTTATCATTCAATCACATGGTTAATACTCCCTCACACCCAAGGTTCTCTATGTGATATTCCATTCTATACACATTACCATCACATGTTACTTAAAGAAAATATATTTCAACGTTTTATTTTATAATCAAACATGCTAATACCTTGACAAGCATCAACACCATGTAATACCCCTCGTGAAATCATCTTTCAAAACACTATTTTAAATAATAAATATTATTAATCCATTATTTCAAACACATGATTTTCCTTAAAATCCAACCCCTTATAAAAGACACTAAAAACAAAAAAAATCACGTCCATCCATTGAATATCAGCATATATTGATTAGGCTTTAACCATGAATCAATTATAAGGAAATTTTATAAATAAAAGCCATTGTTTATAATATATTTTATGGATAATCCTCGAAATTATAATAAATAGATACAACTACCTTAGAATCTATTCAAACATCTATAGTTTCATTGAAAACCATAGTATTAAAGAAGAATATGTCATCACACACATAAAACTGGATTAATAATACAACCCCCCCCCAATAAAAAACAATTTGTGTAACCAAATCTACATCAATAGTTTCCACCTTATAAGGAAATGGATTCCAAAATAAGAGTGATGGGGGGTGATTAATAAATCATGATGATTATGGAATTTCTCAAAAAATAAACAATTAAATAATGATAAATCAACCACTAGGAGAGGGGTGATGATCCAATACCAACATAAGTTTTTTTACATGCATAGGAGGTGTAATAGTGGAAAAAGAATTAAAATATCATAAAGAAAAATTAGTTATTTTTAAAAAATGATTTTGTTAGAATACATAGTACACAAATCCATGAGATAGACATATGGGAGGATTTGACTCTATAAAAACATGAAATATGTTTCCTATTCATCATCAAAATGATTTAAATATTAGGAATTAAACATGATAAATGAATTTGTTCCCCAAAATATCTCTAATTCATGGATATCCACATGGGTAATCAAATTGTAGGCAAACCATACACCTGGGAATAATTTCCCAAAAGACCATATCCTGAACCCTAACTCCTAGAAACTTCATGAATGAATAAACATATAAAAAAATGAAATTAAATTTTTACATTTTACCCACCAATTTTCATAGATTTGTTACGATGGGGTATATCTAATATTTTTGTTATAGGGATGTATGGGTGAATTTAAAGATGTTAAGTCGGAATGGTGGTGGATAAATTTAGGAGAGTATATGGACCCCTCAAACATAGATGAGTTAGGCCCATTAGGGACCTCAAGAGAAATTCCATGAATTGAATTTAGATGGTTTTTTCTCATAGGGATATACTCCCACTAATATCCTAGGGTGTAATTATACTAATTGTGGTATGATATTTTTTATATATATTATGTCTACATAACTATTTTAAACAAGAAAAATTTCATTTCTTATACATACTCAGGTAATTTCTGAGTTGGATATATAAATTATGTTGTCTTCATATATTTCTTCATTTGACACAACGTTTGGAAAAATGGGGATCATCTCTATATTTTCTTAAAATATCATTTCATAGATTATAACTATGATTATTTGTGGGACTTTATGATTTTATAGATTTGTATCTTTAGTAATATAATTAAAATTTACTGTCTGATGAGTTATTTTTTACATATTAAAAACAATAAAAGATTATTATCCAGAACCACAAACAATAGAGATAAGTTTGATATGATCATTGAATTGGATGATTGGAAATAAAGAACTATATTTGAACAGAAAAAGATTTTTTTATTATATCTTATGTTCTTGGGATGGATCATATGCAGGGAATATGTGGTATTCTACCCTTATCATCCTCCAATTGTGGATCATAATCTCAATAATTTTCTGGATAAATTTTATGGTGTCTACCAGGATAGTGTAATTGAGGTCAATATTAAACTCATGATGGGGGAATCCTTTATTTATCACTAAAAATCACAAGGTGGTAGCAAAGTTCAATGAAAAAAAGAATCAATTTAATTATTTAGAGTTGAATGTATTTATAATACTATGAACATGTCATGTGGTTTATTAATTATTTTTTTCATAGAATAAAAATAGTTTTATTATAATTTTCTTATACGAAATGTAGTCTAAGAAAATCAAAATGATGAACATGTTCTAAATAATGAGGATTATTTAATTTTATTGATACAAGGATCATGTTGGATATCAAAAATCAATTGACAATGTGGAAACATTGAGAAACATTTTAGATAATTGGATATAATGAATATGGAGTCCATGAGATGAGTTTAACTTTATTAATACTTATGGATGACATTTGTGTTAAATAATTCTCTATTGATGATCATGGATCTCATGAAAATGATATTTCTGGCAACACATTCTTTAGTCAACATGGTGTTCAAAGATAATATTTAAATACAGTCTACAATATTAGAGTTTCATTATAGAAATCATAATAATTTTCAAGGATAATTATATCACAACAGTCTTATAAAAACCATTTATGGTTACTTTTTTATCAATGTTGTTCACATCCATGACATTTGGTTTCTAGTGTTGGAATTTATTTTGATATATGTAAGGTGGATCTGTTAATGTCTTGGGCATTCCTTGGGAATTTATTTAATATTGGGAGTCCCCTTGGGTTTGAAGGGAAGCACATGAGTTCACTTCATGATATCTCTAATATATGATTTATTATTATCAATATTACTGATATCAGAGTTTGATTTAGCTGATATATCAATGTGATGATGATTTTTTTGAGATGAATAAGAGAATTCCATCATCTTTGCATGTTGTTTTTTCTATTATAAAAATTCTCTATGTGGTCTCCTAAAATGAATCATCTGATCAAATGGGATTAGTAAATATGAAAAGGGAATATATTGTGTTTAATGGTTGATTAGCATTGAGATCGCCTATTATAAACCACTCTATATATAACGTGGAGTTATTAGTTGAGGACCATTCCCTAATGTGGTTGAGAAATTATCTCTTTTTGAGGGGTTTTTAGTTTATGTACACAATAAGATATTTATATATATATTCCCTCAATGAGAAATATATATATATATATAATGAATTGGATGCAGAATCTATAATTTTTTTATTAATATTGATCATTCACCTAAGAAAGGTATTATTTATGTAAATTCTCTCATTAAGAAAAGGAATGAAGTGGGGGAGAAACCTTTAAAGGGGAGGAATGATGTGTGCAATGATTAATGTTTGAGGGGATGATTTATCCACCTGGGTATTTGGGAGAAATGATATATTCCATTATTTATCTAGTATACATTTTCTTACCAGGTGAATCCAACCCCATAAATGGATCCTTTGTTAATTTTGATTTTGTAGTTGATGGAAGGTAGTGAACTCGATTTAAGTTGGATCATAGAAAGTAATGACATGATATATGTATAAGAAAGTGTTATAATTTATTATTTCATGTGGTAATAGATTATAAATGAATCATATATCCTATATTATATGGTTGATCTAGGATGATGAAGATCTATCTTTACATCGAATGATGTATTTGGTGACCCGGGCCAAAGAATGTCATCAGTCATTTTTTCACATCACACCTTACCAGTCAGTGTGTCAAGGTCGAGATTAAGATTCCTAGGGAAATATATAAACCAAGTCCAATGATGTTGTTTATGTGGGATGAATGAATTATAGATTATTTTATAGGTTTTCCCATGACCTGTGAATTCGAGAAGATGTTTGGGTGTTAGTTGATCACTTGAAATGGGGTAACATTTCATACTGATATGTGAGAATCACTCTATTTTTTATTTTTTATAGGATTTCATCAAAAAGATTATGAGAATACATTGTGTGAGGCCATGTATCTTCTATTATTAGGATGAAAATATTAAATTGTAGTTTTTTATGGATTGAAATAGGTTATAGGGACTAAGGTGAACCTACATTAAATGCATCATAGGTAGACCAGCAGGAAATCAAAGTGGAATATATATATCATTAATTTTATACTTAATTAAAAAAATTTATATTTATTTCGTTCATTGGATGATTATCCTTCCTTAGGGGTGTTTTCGTAAAATAACTATTTCTAGGCATCAAGTCTTATGGAACTTTCAAGGATCATTATTGTAAGTTATGAAAATCACCATTATGTTGGACTAAGGTGGCTGAGGCAGTCATTATTGGGGTGATTATTGTAAATCTAACCTCCAATAGGGTGTCTTTAATTAGTAATATTTTACATATCACACATAGTATATAGTGATAATATTATGATCAAATGTGAAAAAATATGTAGTTCTATATGGGATGATGGGTTTTCTTATAGGTGTCACCACGTTTGGGGAATCATCATCTATAGAGGAAGATAATGATAATTCCATATATTATTGGTAAATTTCATACTAATTCATGTAAAACTACAACTTCTTATAGTTTCAATATTCCTAAATGATATTACTTTACGATTAAAATGTTATGACTGTTTTATCATAAAAGGTATGAGCATGATCCAACTTCATTTATAGACTATAATGATGTTTTTTTGGAACCAAATAGATATTTAGTGGAGTTAAAAGTTCATTTTATGGATTCAGGAGAGAAGGTGATGAGTTAAAAGGCTGTAAGACTTGTTTGAGTTCTAGGACAGTATGGATGAATTAAATAGGTTTATTTGGAGTGAGATTCTAGTTTATGAGTTCATTGATTTGATATTTTCGATTACTAAATCTAGATAAACATATTGTCGGTGAAAATTCTATAGATAGGGATATTTTATTATAATAGAAATTTTACAGTACAAATAGACTTATTTCTTGACGTTTTTTACATGTTTTTTTTTCTTATTAATATCCTTAGTGATGTCCTAGGTTTATTACAATCAGTTTGAGAGGGGAATATATCCTTTTACAGTGGTTCACAACTAGAAAAAATTTAGGTGAATCATTATAGTTCTCCCCAGGAAACCATGTGATTTTTTATGAAGAAAATTGTGTGGAATACGTTTTGAAAAAATCATCTGATATTTCTTATGAAACTATATGATTTAGGTTTGTGATAAATAAATTTATGGGTTCATGTTTGAAAAACATTGTCGGTTCCTAAAATATGAAAGGTTCCTCACACAGTTACCATATGTTTAAATTTATAATGGGACAAAAACATGCTCAAGGTATTAATTAATCTAATAATTTATTTTCAAATGGGAAACATATTTAAATTTCATCATTCTTCCAACTAAAAACTGGGATCTCAACCCTAGGAACTCAAGTTGTGGTTTATTCAATTATCTTATCATCTAAAAACCATAAATTGAGGATTTAGAGGTTTTGGATAATGTGTATTCCATGTGAAATATTTGTCATCATATATTCATTTTGTATTTTGTTTTTATCATATTTTTATATTTATATTAATGTGTGATCAGGGATACATTTTCTTTATCAATGGATTCTATTAGAATAATAAAAATTTATATTTCATTTTTGATGGGTAGATGATAGATTTAGAGAGTTTTAATCTCCCCCTCCAGCATATATTGAGCTACATTGATGAAATATATTTTCAACTAATCCTAATTGAATCAAATCCCAATGATTTTCATTCATCATTAATACTATTATAAAATCAGTTTCATGATGATTTTATATTTTTTCATGGGATCATTATTTGGAGAGTTTGACTTCGGTGAAAAATATTTGTCTATATTACCATTTGGATTAATCCTGATTGAGGTAGGAAACTCATTACCCATTTTTTGGTCAAAATAATAAAAAGATAACACCAAATGTGACTAAATATTGTCTTTTCAATGAACTTGAATGACTATGTTTTATAAGTATATTTATGATATTTACAGATATATAGTGTTCTCTTTTGTATGAAAGATAAAAGGTGGATAAACAATGAAAACACAAATTTTTTAGTGCCTTAGAGAACAAATATCACCTAGTCTACACCACCATATATCGCTCAACATGCTCAGTGAGATTCATGAAAGAGACCGTCCTATCACAAGAACTCACATCCACAATTGAGTATAGTTCATTGATAGAATTACATTCAAGAAAAAGAAGTTCCTTGTGGTTCATTTTATGGGAATCCATTTTCTACAACATTGTACAAGAATTTCATAACTAAAAAAACTAAGTAAGTTCCACTAATACTCAAATAAATAACAATTTATTGCTTCATAGTTGGGTTGGATTGAACATCATAATTAAAACAACATGAAATTGACAGTATATTGATATTCTTCTTTAAAAAAATTAGTTTTTTCGTGAAAAAATAGATCAGTAGTGATTCTAGTTGCAAATAATCCTCAATAATAGCAAAATATAGTAGCTGCATCAAAAATATTATAGCAGTACAAGTCTGAAATGTTTATATATTTACAAAATTTATCCTCTATAGAGAATAATAGAGTCCATCATTTATTGTAGAAAATCTATAAATGATATTCACATCATTACAAAAAAATTATTGTATGTTGTATTTCCATATTTTGAAAATATGAATATCTATAATATATAGAAAATAAATCTTTATACTATATTAATGATGCAATAAAATGACATGATATATCATGGATAATCAAATTCAAAATAATACATGTGATTTGTTACATCCAAAACAATATGATTTATTGTTTCAATAGAATATGATTCATTGAATCAATAATAATGAGTTCTGAATCATCTAAAAACAATCCTTTAATCAAACTTAATTTCTATCAAAACCAATTTAGAAATATCATACAAAATTGAATATTTAAATATATGTTGTTGAATAGTTAATGACAAGGTTCATTCAAAAAGAATTAAAAATTAACGAATGTAGAGTTTAACTATCCATCCTTAATTATTCGAATATATCGTTGGAAATGTAATATTGAGCATAATCATAAGGTAGATGAACCATACATTTTTCTATAAAAATCAGGTTTCCTTACTTATGTAGGGTTCTTTAACCATAATTTTATTTCATAAAAAAATTTAATCTTCTATCGAAATTTATCATTCATTAACTATTCTTTTTTGATAGCATAGGTTTAATGATACATGCGTATTTTTTTGAACATAGGGTTCATTCCATACACATTTATTTCAATCATGGGTTTCATTTCATACCTTATGTGTATCAATGTAGGGTTTTATTAATGTTTCCAAAATACACTAAAATCTGATACAAACACATTAAAAAATAGTACATGAAAATTAAATTCTTTAATATAATTACAGAATAAATATTTCTATTAATATTATTTTCCTAAAATAAAATTAATGTTATAACATTAGTAAAACAAACAAAACTATTTTTTAGAATCAAAATCAATATGACTTATAAAGTATTGTTGAGACAATACATTCCCAAAATTCTCCCTCTTTTGATGATAACAAAACCTATAAAATAATTAACAGAAAATATAAGATATTCTAAACATACTAAAAGAAAAAATATTTTTATTTCATTTTAACAATACTATTTGATTAAAAATATATTTTCATGAAATTTTGAATAAAATAAGGTGTTACCTAATTTTAACCCCATTTTAGTGATATCAAAAATAAATTTGAAGAAACATGAATATAATGCTTTTAATTATTCATAGAACAATTAATGAATTTTTATATTATGTTGATTGGATAAATAAGACATGGGTTCTGGAAGAAGATATAAAAATATAATAAATATAGAAAGGAACCAACAAAATAATTTTTTTATAAAAAAAAATTCAAATATATTCGCGGTTTTGTCTTTAGAAAGGGGTCATAAAGTGGGTCTATTAAAATGTGAAATAGTTTAACCAATTTTGGTTTCTGGTACTGGTTATGTTGATGCATGAGCTTCTTGAAAAACTTTATCCAATTATTATATATGATCTTGAGATATTTTTGAAAAATTATCTCCTAAATTCGTTATCAAAATTGATGAATCATTAATGGCATTCATATTTTCAATCAAATTGATATTCAAAAAGTCATGAAAATTCTTATCTGTCTATAGTAGCAATGATAACATGTCACTGAACAGATTGAGTAGTAGCCTATGTCATATTCCCATTAAGTGAGTTTCTAAAAAATATATCTATGATTATATAACATAACTGATAAATGCTCACTATTACATTAAATATTCTGAATCCACATATTAATATTTTACATTATTGATGTGATATCTTGAATCCTTTTCATCTGATAAAGTGATGTTGGAGGGGTAAAAGTAAAATATTTATCTTTATTGACACTTTTATTGATAGATTCGAGCTAACTTCCCAAGTAACATTCAACTATGAAAAATCTATTTATTAAAATATTCTGATTTGATCTTCCCAATCTAATCCAATATCTCTCTTTTAAACACAAAAAAAATCAATTTTTGTCATGAAAGTCTCTCATATTTTTTGATGTTTAGTCTAAATAAAGTCCAATTCCATTTTTGGAACATATGAAATTTTTAAATCATCAAAATATTTTCATAAATCATACAGTTCATATCAATGATTTGAATTCTATTCCTAGTCCTTGTTAAACCATATAACTATATTTTCTATTAGACTTTTTAGAGAGTCAGATGTTCCATTATTGGGATTATTTTACTGCATAGAAACATACACAACTACTAAGGTATTAACATAAGACTTATCCACATTCATTTCAATTGAAAAATATATATCATCAAATACATTTATCACTTATGCAGAGACCAATTTAATTCATCCTATTGAACGAACAATGTTAGATTAATTGTACATTTCAACAATATTAGAGGTCTAATTTATTGATTTATGAACATGTTTTTTTTCTTGAGTTGCTTTTTCTGGATTATCGAGTTGAGTAAAAACCTATATATAATGATCCTGAATTTTATTCTTATTGTTCATCATCATATTCTGGTTCATCCAAATTATCTAAATGAGTTTCTTCTCTAAATGTTGTAATGGGAATATTTTTCTAGGGTTCATCTATATTTCTTATCCTTAATACAAGGTCCTATATATTAATTTATTCTAAAACTTCTTCAAATGATCTGTATCATCATATCAATGCCTTCCCATGGTGGGATAAGAAACACCTTTTGTTTTGGATTCTCCCACATCTATATCAAATAACATAATTTGACCCCCCAGATAAAAAGATCTAGATAGTTATTTGTCATCTGCACTAACTTGAATTATCTTACATTTTTCTATACACCAAAATAATTCAAATTTATTTAGATTCCCAGAATTCAAAACATATTTTTTATAGAATTTAACTCGAGAATAAAGATGTATAATAAAAATTTTCTTAAATAAGAGAAGAGATATGATCCTTCGATAATGAAAGAATTACATTCTTGAGTCCGAATGAAAATAGTAACTTATATGTATCATTATATAATTGGGAAAATTATACTTGATGCCATTGATAAAAAATTATATAAATATATGGGAATATAATTTTCTCCATCTTAGTAAAATTTGTAGGAATTAAAGTTTTAATGACCTTTACAACAACTTTTTGGACTTCCTTATAATCATTTACAATTACTTTCCGTATATTTATTGAATAAAATATAAATGAAATGTTCTCATATGAATTGTAATCATTATATCTAATTGATCGAAGATCATTTTGGAATAGTCTTTCATGAATAAATTTTAGAATATGAATAATTTTAACAGATGTAGTTGAAAATTTCATATCTTATATTCAAAGGGATATTGTATCTTCTGTTTCTTTGAATGTAAATTTAAACAAAAATATAAATGTTTTTCAGTTCCAACAGATGGAGAAAATATATGTTTTTATTATTGAATAGAAACTCCAATCCTTAAATTGCAAGATTCTTTTTGAGTAGGTGTTTCTTCTGATACAACCATTTAATTTGAATGAAATTTTATTGAAAAATCATTCATGAAAGAACACACTAAAAATTATGATTGCTTAGTTCAGCTTTATAGGTTCTCATGGTCTTCATAATTTCTGATATTCAAAAGGTTGATGGTTTTTAGATACTATGTTTTAGGAAAAGTCTTGGTGTTTTTTATGGTAAAATGGTTTGAAAAAAGGTTTAGGGAATTTTAAGGGTCTTATTAAGAATGGATCATACATAATGGTATCTCACACATATTATGTAAGGTAGTCATTCATTTATTTAAAATAATATGCAGAAAATAACTAAAAAAATAAAAAAGAATTTAAGTTAATAAAAAATTAAAAAAATAAATAAATTATATTTGTAAGGAAAAAAATGATACATATTTTAACTCAAATAATTTTTATTGAATAATAAAACTAATTAAATGATAAAAGCTCGTAAAAAAATATTTAAAAATTAAAAAACCTAAATCACCCTTAATAATGTCATAACATATAATAGGAAGTGTTTTAGGGAAAATATTAGCTAATTGATATTCATTACTAACAAATTCAGAAAGATGTATCCTTTTTAAAAACATGATCTCTTAGAAAATGGTTCCTGATATCGATATTCATAGTCTTAGAATGAATTATTGAAATTTTTGAAATAGTTATATCAATATTATTAATAAAATAAAATATATAAACTATTAAAATATAGTACAAATTATGGCAGTGTATTTTTCATCCAAAATAAATGATCACAACAACATCCAGCAAAGACATATTCCTCTTAATATATTGATAGGGAATGTTAGTGTTGATTCTCATCTAACCATTATACAAAATATTTTCCTAAAATGTCAGAGGTTACAGAGATTATATTTTATTCTAATATACATCTTTTAATGTCATTATCTTAATATGAAATTAAATTAAAATCAGATGTTTTGGGATAATGAAGATATTGAAAGATAATTCATTTTATATCTATAAATTCTCCATTAACACAAGTAAAATGTGAATATTTTGGATTTCATTGAAATTATAAACATAAAAATAATAATAATAATAATTTCTATTCTTCTAGTGGTAATATATAATAAATAATTAATAATACATCTATATAACATGTTGTCAGCTGGTTTTCCAACATCATCAAAATAATGTTTCATATTAGTCCACATATGATTTCAATATGTCTTACTATTTTCAGGTCCAAAACAATCTATAAATTTATAATATATTTACATTTATTTAAATAATTTCCACTATCTTTTATATATATATAAAATAAAATAATGGAATTCAATTCTTCCATAACATTCATTACAAATTAGTTTATTTATTACATTATAAAAAATCATTACAACAATTTTAATAACTTGTACAGAAAATTACATCATCTATATTAATTTTTATTAATAATATAATGGAATTAATGGTTTTCTTAAAATGTTTTTTAACTTCCAATACAATTGTAAATCCATTTTTCAAAAGGAAAAACGTAATCTTTCATACCAAGATATATGTTCTTTATTAATTTCAAAGAGATCTTTATTATGTTTAAAAATATAATTTGTTTTATTCTGTTTTTCAAAACCATGAGGTTGTTCAACAAACACAACCTGCATTAAATATTCATTTAAAAAATATGATTTAACATTCATATTATATGATATTTTTATAATAAAAGGATTATAATGGATTCTAATCTAGCTGTAGGGGAAATGGATTCATTAATATATATACCAATTACTAATTACTTCCTTTAGCTACTGATGTAGTTTTTTTATAGTTATGATCCCCTTATCATCATTTTTATTTCTAAAGGTGCATATATTTTATATAGTATGATAATATGATTGTATTTCTATTAAAACGAAATATTTATTTCTTTTGATTTGGTTTATCACTTCATGCATTGATAACATCTAACACCCATCTTATATAGGATCTTCAATAGACATAGGTTTTGACTGAGATATATTGGAATTGAATTTATCTAGGTTTCCAATATTTCATATAGTTCTAATTCATGTGTCTAGGAATCCAATGATTGTTTCTAATGTATTGTTCATTGATGTTCTAGAAACAATATGTAAAATAGTTTTTGGTTCTTCAATTTCATGTTCATAGATTATGTGAAAAATTATATTAATTTAATTTTCAAAATCACCTTTTAGAGTTTCATGTCTCACATTTTTATATGTGCCATTGACTTCATCAATTTTAACTTTTTATTTAATAAATGATCAAGTTTCATCAAACATCACATGAACTGATTCTCCTACAATAATTGAATTTTTATTAAACATTTTATAAACTTTTGAGGTAGACGAATATCCTACAAATATTCCTTCATCAGCTTTTGGATGAAACTGACCGAGGTTGTCCTTACTATTCATGATATAAAACTTTCATCAAAATACATCAATGTACTATACATTATGTTTTATTTTATTATAATGTTCATATGATTCCATCAAAAAATAGATCTCATTAAAATTTTATTCATGAGATGCCATGAATGCTTATTTATTCTATCCAAAAATAGACAGGTTAACAGTATATATTCAGCATAGTCCTTTCAATTTATTAAATAGTTTTAATTATTTTCATCACATCCATTTTGTTGAGGTATTCCTTGTGAATAAATGTTGTATTCAATACCTAGATTTTAGAAAAAGGATTTAAAATCATGATTTTAAATTATCCACCATGATCACCATTGAATAAAATATTTTAAAACCATTATCATCTTGAAATTTTTTGTAAAATAATTCAAAAATATGGAAAATTTCAATTATATGTTTTATAAAATATACTCAATTAAATCGAGAATAATCATTACAAAAAAAAATTCATATAAATTACCAGTAAAACATTTTACTATTTGTAGTAAAAAATTCCATATGGATATGTTCTAATGTTTTAGATATACTAATTCTGTTAATACATTTGAGAAAAAGTTTTTAATGCTTGCCAATTTCATATGCATCCTAGGATCTATCATTTTAAAATTTAATTCAGGGAAAATTAGAAACTGAATTTTTTAATGATAATTTACGTAAGGTAAATAAATATCAATGACTATTTCTCCTATTTTATATCCATGAGTCATTTTACATAGAATTTAAACAATTGAATTTTTTTCTACAATGAATTTAAATCCAACGTATATACATTGTCAGTTATTGGTTCCCTAAATTTAATCAATTTATATTTTAACAGAAAACATGAATAGTTTGAAAAAATAAGTTAAAAATCATCATCACAGTGTTGAAGGATACTTATATGTTTGTCCATAATCTCCTACAGATATAATACTATTTTTATTGAGATAGTATTTGGATCTACAACTATTCATACTTCATTGATCATTCCATTTTCATGGTCACGAAATGTTACTAGTACTCCATTAATTTGAGTCAATGTATTTAATATGATTAGTCTTTGTCTAGGTGTCTACGAAGTCCATTGTCCATATTCCATATAGACTTTATTTCCTATTTCCAATTTCTGCAAAAACAATAAAACATTTGTAACATTTTGCACCCTATTTTTTTCGGTCCATCAATGTTAGTGAGAAATGATTTAGGAATCCAGATCCAACTGATCTTCCATAAATCCAATTTCATACTTCAGATATATTTTTAGAAATAAAATTCATATTAATAAAACTGATTTTGGGATTTCAAATGTAATTGTTTTGAGTGTAATTCCCTTTTATTCCACAAAACTAATTAGTATTTTTTGGATTGGTTATAATATAATTTCTAAATAATTTTCTATTTTCTCCCATGATTTATATTATATATATTTATCTTATAATAATAATATTTTTAAGAATCCCGTTTAGAGTATTTTCTCCTTTAGTAAATGTAATTTCAGTACTATTATATGATTATACTTCACCTGGAAATTATTTAATCATTTTCTCATGATGGAAATAGGTTTTTTACATGAATTGAAATTTCCAACAAGTTATTTATTTTTTGAGCATACTATCTCTTTCACCCAAAAGAGTATTGTGAATATTATTTAATGATTAATTCATTTTTAATGTAGAATTAAATTTCTCATATATTATAAAATGTTAAGAAGACAACTTATCATTTCAGCATCTATCATAGTCAGATGCGGAAGAATAAAATGTTTTTACTTATTCCTATTCCATATCCATTAAGAACACATTATTTTTGTAATTTTTTGTCACTTTCTCTGAATAAGATGTTAAGGAGCTACTATTTTCTTTAGATACATGCCATGTAGCTTTCATGACTATTTTTTCTTTATTTTCATAATCCTCATTTTTCAGATATTTTATTTCTGGGCGTTTTAATTCAACATATAATTGATGGAAATTAAGAATTATGTGACCTGATATGTTCAGTAATATCATCTAACTTCATGGGTTTCCCTTTCATCATTTTTAAATGGATTTCACGAAAACACTAATCTTGTTGTATAATTTATTAAAAAATCGGACTAGATGAGCCAGTTTTATTTCAAAATCAATGGATTGTAAACTTTTGTCTATTTTTACTTCTTGTTTTGATTATCAATTATCAATTTGATATATAACATTAAGAGTAGTATTTTATATTTTTACTATAGTATTTTGATCTTAACCTTCAACTATAATTTATGCAACATTCATCATAAATGTTATAATCAGTTCATTCGCTGTCAAATTCTTGATAGGTGATGATTATCAGAGATCCACATATACACCATTCCATTTCAAGGGTAGTACTCCGAGTAATTTTAGTGCATGGTCATATTGACTGATGGGATCTCCCATGGTAGTAATTTTTATGACCATCCATATATACCCTAAATAAACATGTGTGATGATTTTACCATCAATCATTGTAAAGTATTCAAATTTTAACTTTTTAGTAACTCAACTCATCTGTATCATGTTCTTTGGTTATTCATAAGTATCTAATTTTTTTCACATCACATATGCATTATAAAATTTCAATACATGATTAAACTTATATGTACCATTTCCACAGATAATATCATTCATTGATTTGGAATTGACGACATATTCTTCTTCAGTTTCAGTAGTTAATGTCTCTTACTATTTTAGGAATCATATATGGAGTAATTATCTTCAAATAAACATTTATTGAAATATTTATTAGATATATAATTATTCATAATTTCCTACATGTATTTTTGTACCCATTAATGATCGGATTATGAACCATCGAAATTTCTGCTTTTTTATTATCCACTAACATCAGATTCTAGAAAACATATTATTATTTTTTGTTTCTATATATTTATCACCAAATATCACCTTGGATACTCATTTTTATATATTAATAATACAAATATAACACAAAAGGGGGCGAATTGTGTATTTTCCAAAATCATGGAGGATTCTGGTTTGTAAATATGTTTGACATTTATGAGGATATGCAGTATTCTATAAAATATGAGATAGAAGTATCAGATAAAAAGAATTAATTAACACATAAAAATTATAGTGATTAGGGAAAAAATTATACCCCTATCAAATCCACCAATTCTCACTCTACGAGCATATTGAATTTCACTAAAATTTCCTCTTATCAAAAGACCACAAATCTACAAATGAGTGTAGGATGTTGACTCCTTTACAATGAATTCTAAACAGATCATGATGGTTAATTTACAGGGAACCTATTATCCCCAAAATAATACATGAAAAATACACTTAAAAAACAACTATGTACATGTATTTGATACTACAATAAATCCAAATAGGATTACATGTTTTTGGATTGGAATAAACATCACAATTTCAGCAGCAACAATTGATAGTAGAAAAATATTCTTCTTCAGAAATGAATGTCTTTAAGAATGACATTAATGATTTGATTAAAATTGAAAATGGTATTCATTAATAATATCAGAAAATAGTGAAAAAAAAATAATCATAATGAATTATGAGTTTGAAATATGTCTATCTCCAAAGTGTATCCTCTTCTACAAATAATAGTGTCGATAATTTTTATAGGAAAATATGAAAAACCAATTCACAAGTATACAACCATGTATATGAAGTTTGTATAATTGTATGTCGAAATGATGCACATGTAGAATATATATAATAGTCTTTTGGATATAATATTCAAGATTAGAGACAATAACATGATATATTGTCGATAATCAAATTCAAAATAATCTATGCAGTTGTAATTACCCTTATGAGTATAAGTTATGTTTTTACATTTTATATAGTTATTTTAATGGATCATAATGTGGTTTGAATTAATTTAAAAAAATATGTTAATCATCTTGAAATTATGTCAAGACCATGGTAGAAATATTTGATAAAATCTTAGATTGTATTATTTTATGTTGATTAATCAAACGTACAGTTCATTCACAAAATGAAAAAATAAAAAAGTTATGGTTCAACTATGTAGTGTTAATTATTATAATATATGGAAGATCATAAAAATAAGGTTGATTAACCATACATTATTCTATCAAATATAGGGTTCATTAAATATTTAGTGTACTTTAACCATGCATTCTCATATTAAAAAATGTATGGCTCCATCCATAAGTGAGGTTATTTTACAATAATTTTCATATAACCCTAGGTTGATGATCCATAGGTACTGTTCTACATGAATGGTTCATTCTGTATGTTCAATTTTCATTCATGGGGTTCATTTCTTATTTTATGCTTATCAATATACAGTATGAACAATGTTTCCAGAATACACTATAACATATTCCAAACAATTTAACAAATATTACAATAGAATTAATAGTTCAAATATAATTCCAAATCAAATATTTAAACGAATATTATTTTCATGAAATAAACAGAATTTAATATCCTTAGTAAATCAAAATATGGTAATTTTGATCATATAACATTATATGAAGAATATATTATTGCTGAGAAAATAAATTCCAAAAATTATAGGGATCATGTATATGGTTATATGTATGATGTGATGGAGTGTTCTTATGAATATGATATCCAAGATTTATCTAAAATTAATACTTTTTATGTGTTTATCATTGTGTAAACAATTCTTGATATGAATAAATGATTTTGTAATGATATGACATACTTATGGGTGTGGTATAGAATACAGAATGTGATCCAAGAATTATAATTGTTCGGTTGTATAGTTTTGGAAAAATGGCCCCTTCAGGGGGAGTATGGATGTTGTGAAATAGTCGATGGGCATGGGTATTATTTACGGGATTATTTGTTATCGTATACATGGTTATTTGAGACCATTCATTTATGATATAATTTCTAAATGATAAAATGATTAAGGGTGGGAAATACAATGCATGGGTGGTTGTAATATTATTATTATGTTTATTTCTAGTGAATGTAACATTTTTAAGGAATGAATATATATCTTTGGGTGGCACATGAGGTATTCCTTAAAGATAATCACCATGGGTTCAAGCAATATGTATTCCTCAAATGAAGAATTTCAATATATTATTGAGGGGATCATGGTTTTAAACTGACATATGAGCTCTGTGAAGGACCCCATAACATCCTAAGAGGGGTGAATTAAGGTGTCAAAATTTTCATTTAAACTGATGTATCATGATCCCACATTGGTAGAACACTATCAAACCAATCTGAATTAGATGTGTAGAAAAAAAACAATCACATGTAAATAAATTGCACATCAATTTTACAAGGTTCTCCACTAAGGGCTACATCCAAGGATCATACGCCAATTGTGTGTTGGTCGTACCAACAACCACTAATCACCACAAGTTTTGGATTAAATGGGTTTAGCATAGTCACACTATACCAGCCATAATTTCATTACAATGGGTTATGAATAACACCCTGTATCATTTGGATCAGTTTTGTTGAGTCCCCCTTACACACTGCGTTGGATGAATCTTCACTTAGAATATCAACTTGAAGGTCGCTTCAATGTTTTAGCAGTAAATCATGCATCCTCATCTATAAATGGATACTATTTTGAAGTACAGTTTTCACCCACAAATGTAATTTACCTTCCTTCAAACACAGTTGTTGTGGTAATTAAATTCAAAAACTAAGTTTTTCTCTTTAATGGCTTCCTTGTATATGTCACATACCAAAGTACCTCCTCCGCATATTAAGTAGAATGTATAGACCCTGGACCACCTCTCCATGTACTGTCTCAATGTTCTACCTCTGCATAAATTCTCAACGAACCTCCTATATGAACTTCCATTGGCTAGTCCTACTCTACGTACAACAGGAGCTTCACATACCACCTTGGTCTTCCATGTAATGTGAGAGTAGAGTACGCAAACCATAAACTATTTCATGGAATGTTTTTCCTTATAAGGATCATTAAATTTGTGTACCATCTTCTCCATTATGATCCCATTCATACATCATGATATTTCATATGTAATTTTTTAATCTCTAATGATACACCTTAATGAAGTGGATTAGTACTCCTAATATAGAAAAAAATGGATATGAAATTTCCATTATTCCATGATTTACCAAATCTATTATTTTGGTACAGTGTCCTCTGTGTACCACTCTTGTCCCATGAACTGAAGTTATCCGACAAAACTCCAGCCTTCCGCGTACCGTACGCCTCCATCCACATAACTTCACTGCGAACCGATTTCAGTTATGTGAACATCTCCTCCCACCATTCGAACTATTCTGTATGTGGTCTTCGAACCATTTATAGACATGGTATACAGTCCTTTTCCTGGGATACAAGGTTCCCTCCCATTTCTTAATTCCATTTCCATTCATCATGTCATGCATTCGGTCGAACAGATTCCCAATTTTCATGCCCACAAATTTGTAAAATATGGGAAAATGCACCACCTTCTGTAATGATTTAAGCCTAAAATGTATGACCATATTCCTTGAAAACTACATACTCATCCATTTACAGTTTGACAAATACCAAAAACCATACTCTATTATTCTCAATAAACAACTTTGGTTCTAACACTATGTTCCATGTTCTATGGTATGTTGTGACTATCAATGACATCCTTTCAATCACACGGTTGAAAATAGTGTGACAATATTCCATAGATAATTTGTGAAAACATAATGAAATAATATCTGTGATGTAGATTGTCAAATCACCCAATATTTTAATGTTGTTTCATACCATCTATATATATATATTCCCTATATTTTAAGATTCATTAGTGGTTTTATATGGGGGTAACACTCACATCATGCATGTGAATCTCGATTAACATGAATACTCTTTGGAAAAGGGACTTGGTAAAGGTGATGGAAATGTGATAGAGAGTTGATGCGATGGTCTATAGTGATTGATACTATAGCGGGACATAAATAGAATAGATGATTTAGTTTTCAAATTATATTTTTGAACATGTTGTTTCTAATTAACTAGATTAACATCAACATTGTGGGACCTTGGTTTATTTTATTTACTCCATGATACATGGAATTCCATATGTTATTTACTTAATATTATTATTTCGACTATATTATCATGGATTTTTATGTTATAATATCATTTTATTAAAGTGTATTTCCATTGATAATGAAGGTATGATCTCCCCACTACATCATTCTGACTATATCTTTTTTTCAACAACCTATAACAAATGCGAAGGAAAACACGAGAACATGTAGAACAACATCATGGACCGAGGGATTTGGATTCGAGAGTTACACATAAATTCAATTACTTATCTACTATTTTTAAGTGATATTTATTTTCTATGGGTTTTAATTTTTTTCCCTTTTAACAAAAAGGCTACCATTTTAAATTCAATATGATAAGAAATGGTAGATTACACTGTCGTAAAAAGATGTTGACAAGTGCATGAGATATCATTCATGAAAAAACAAGGTTCAAATCATTGTTACATATTTTGGGGTTCACTATAAATCATAAACAATGTATATTATTGGGATATTAAATATGACTACAATTTAATGTAATTTACTATACATAAAAAGTAGCATCACTGAGAGGGAACAATTTGAGAATGAAAAAGAAAAGATTCATGTTGAGCCATGGAATCTAACAAATATAATGAAGAATATGATATTGAATTAAAGAGATTTTATATATTATCTTAAGATAATATCTTTATATTACAGTGTCAACAAGTTATATATTTTATATAGTTTTCATACAATTAGATATAATATACGATAGATATTTAGTGATTACATTCAAATTATATTTTTGGTGTTGTTTTTAATGATGAGGTTAGTGGTGTTTTATTTATATTATATATATATATATATGGGAATGTTATATTTATATTACTAGATAAACCTTATATATAGATGATGATAAATCAAATTTGGGATTTTTTTTACAATAGATCTAGTGTGTTGAAATATTAAAATAGGACCAATAGGAATGTATTGTATGTAATGCAGGTAAGAATGATAACATGGTACCAAATAAATATTTGGTATATTTTATATAGGTTAATATATGGAATGATATGGAATCCATGCACTACAATGAATAACCTATCACATTAAGGATGATATTTTAAAAGAATGGGTGCATACATTTATAATAATTTATTTACTCATTAATCATCCATTAATGTGAGTAAATATTCAGTAGACATAATTATAACGTTATCATTCATAGAGGATAATATCTGGAATAGTAAAATTTAAAATGTTTTTATACACTAATTAACCGCACATATAAGTAGTCATTTAAACCACTTTCACAACTAATTGGTATCAAATCATAGGATTACTATTGATAAATTCCCACCTTGTCATAAATTACGAGTAATATAAATTATGTTATCATTTAGTCATGCGATAAATTCTAATGGATATTAATTTCATTGTTGTTAAAATGGAATTCTATCTTAATTTTTGTCTCATGGTGTCGATTTTCTAAATGATTCCATAGTCGGTGTTCCTCCAATACAATTAGGGAAAATATTTCCATTATTGGAAGAAGAATTATTATGGCTAATGGAAAATCTACAAATTTCATTTATATGTCTTTCTTAGAGAAGGTGTTTTCCATTGTGGTGTGATTGAAAATACTAATAAACTATGTAAAAAACATTAATGTAGAAACGAAAAGAATTTTATTTTTAAAGAGGCATTGTTATAAATTAGAAGAAGTATGTTTTTAGATATAGATATTGAATAGGGGGAATCCATTGCTAGTATCATTTCTAGTGAAAATTAAATAGTGTGAAATATTTTAGTTTCCATTGAAAAGATAGATGATTACATCATTATAAGGAATTAAATTATAAAAATTCATTATATTTTTTACCCTAAGAACAATGATCTTGAAAACGGGTATGCCCATTAATAGGATGAGTAATGAAATCGTATCATTAAATATAAAAAGGGAAAAGATATTGTGAATGTGATTAATGAAATTGATTTGTAATATTTCAGAATCTCCACATGAAGGAAGAAGAACCGAAAGAATTGATTAATTTTAATAATGAAGATGGAAATAATGTTTACTGTAAAGGGTGATTAATCATTTCTATAAAAATTATTAAAATGTAAATGTAAAATAAAAAGAAAAAAATAATTTTAAATGATTAATATATCGTGGTTTAAGAAACATTTAATGTAATTTTACTACAAATTATATATATGGATATATTTCTAATGAAATAAACAAGAAGTCTAAAAAGAAGAAATTAGTGAAAGTATCTATATTATTGTATAATATAAGTGATGATTATAATAAATTTTCACGCATACAATGAATGAGTATGATGAGTACAATGGATGACAATGTGACTTCATATTGTATAATATAATAGGATAAATATTCTGATATATGAAAAAAATACTTCTATGTGTTCGAAGGAATGATTATCACTCACACATTTACGAGTATTTTTATTGTTAAACATATATTATACACAATCTCTAAATTAAATATTAATCATTACATGGGAAATTTTGTTCAAAAGATTTTTATTATTATGACGAATGTATATGGGATGATTATTGATTCAAATGTGGATTTTTTAAGGGTAATTGAAAATTTTGATGAAATCAAAAAAAACATGAAAGAGGCTCAGAATGAAAAAAACAAGAAGGATCGTGAAGCTAAATTTATTATGATGTAATAAGAACCATATAAGATAGAATAAAAATATCATAGGGCATTGAGTTAGTAAAATAATATAAATTAAAACTTTATAAATTATGTTGGAATTATGGTGGAATCCACCTCAAGAGATAAAGATTATACGACAACAATTCATGTAAAACTATTCCTAAAATTATTCAAATTTCTAAATCTGTTTTTCATTATAATTATTTTTATAATAAAATAAAAAACAATTATGGTATATAAATTGATTTTAGAAACTTTTGACAACAAATTATACATAATAGATAATGTTATGAATGTTTTCAAATCCTAAAAAGAATAATGTACATAAGAAAATGTTGTAGTGGAATATAACTTATGACCAATATATTTTAGAGAATAATTTCTAATATATTATAAGGTAAATGTTTTATTTTTTTACTATATTTATGGGATGTTTCTAAATAAATTCATAAATTTCTATTTGAACATGTATCTATATAGAATATTGTATAAATCATGGGGGTATCATTGAAATAAACTACTAAATATAAATGTATTAAACTATATTTATTCATGGATTCACACATAATATTATTATAATGTATTATAAGAACTGTTTGGTAGTTATAAACATGTCATTCATTTTGATGACAACTATACGAAAAATATTCCTATTAAACTATCTAACAAAGAAACGATGTGTGATGTTCAAAATAAGAACCGAAATAATAAATCATTATTATTAGAGATTATTTAATTAATAGTAATAGTGAAATATGATGGTCATAGAAAATGGGTATTTTCTTAAAAATTGTTATAATATAAAAAAATTTGAGAAACAATGAGTAACGTGACAGTGGAGTCGTTATATATTACAATGGTAGTCAATTTAATATCATAGGTCGTGGAACCACTATCAATTATTAAAATTGAATTAAATTAAAATATGATTTGGTTATAGAATTAAAAAAACAATAGATATAGTTTTAATCAATTTACAAATGATTTAATTGAGTTTTTCCTTTATAATATCACATCTATCATCTTGAATAACAATGATTAGATAATCATTACTAAGAATAAAAAAACATGTAGAATCTTAGTTTGAATTTTTTAGATATCCAATTCAAGATATATGAGTGACATGGATTAGAATGAAATATGGAATAAAATAAATTAAAAATTATTCTATAGAAGCATGAGAATGAAATTAAAATAGATGGGTAGCGATACTATTCAAAACTCAAAAGTGAAATGGAATTTTTTATAAATCGTTCCAATAATGGATAATTATTCAAACGTATCACATTAATGTTGAGATTCTGTATAGTAGACCAAATAACATATTCATCCAATTTATAAGGACCAATAATGCACAACACAGCTTATAGTGTTTTACCTCACTACATTTATAGATGATTTATCCTAAATTAATAATTTGTTTTTCGATGATTAATAATTTTGAGGTTCTTTAAATGTTTAATATTTTTGGGAGATAGTTTTCGAATAAGATTATTGTAGAGAAAAAATGTGAGATATGATAATGGAAAATAATATAGTTTCAATGATTTTGTATGATATTTAGATAATCATTTAATCACATATCTATAAATAATGAATTACAACCTACAAAAATTTTAGTTGTTAAAAGATGAACGAATACCACTTCAGAGTAGAGATGAAATATGGAGGCTGACAAGTAAAAAAACATTTTTACAGAAATTTTTTCCTAAAATTACACATTCATAAAAGATTCATGATTAGATACAAAAGACATATGAAACCATATAAAATTTAGAACATAAATACTAACATGTACCTTAATGTTTTTAGATATCCTTATAACCTTATGTATATATAATGAAGATAGAAATGTCTGTTGGAAATGATGAAGAATGATTCTTCGAGGGGAATCAATCTAATATTTGATGATATACAGGCTAGAGAAAAAATAAATCAATTTGGTAGTGTATTATAATACTAATTTTTTTTGAATAAAATCACCAAATGAATGTTATGGTTGAGTTCACATTAGATACCAAAGTTGTTGGAGTCCAACGGGTTTCATGAAACATATTATTGATCTGAAAAAAATAGTAACATATATAGAACTAATATTATAATCAATAATTATATAATTAAGGTATATCAAATTCAATTATGATATATCTAAGGATAAAAAATAATATCTTTTAAATTATTGTTATTATTAATAAGGAATCACTAATGTAAGCTACAAGGTAATTTAGTATAGGAAATCAAGTTTCACTCTTATCATATATTGAATCACAATATGTAATTTGGTATTTGAGAATAAATAATGGATAAATTCAATGAATAGTGGGAATGATCATATTAAGAGTAAATTAACATGGGATATTGACTCATGTTCTAAAAGTGGATATTTTGTTAGAACAATGGAGGTTTAAAAAAATATGTTGATAGAAAATGGTGACATCTTAAGAAACGAATCAAGGTTGTTTTGGAAGTCATATTCCCTAGTGGAATTGGGTTTCATTGATGAATATTTTTTACCAATTTATTTACATGGAAAATAAAAATTTTAATATAAATGGATGATCATAAAAAATTACATGATCTACCAAATTGATGTAAAATATTCCATCCTATAAGGTGATCTGTAAAAGATTAATTCAGTGAATTACCTGATGGTTTTTTCATTATGAGGATGAATTCATGTTCTATTGGATAATGAAATAATTATATTAATTAAAACATATAGTGATATGTCCTTATAATACATTTATATTTCCTCATTTTAGAGGAATATTCAATACACTAACCAAAACATGCCTAAGTACCAAAATAGACTTGTGTATTTGGAGACTCTATATATAATCATCTAATAAGATGAATGATCTTAAAAATATCCTATAAGGAACTTATTAATTATAAATATTAACAAAAATTCCATACATAAATCCTTTTTTTATGACTAGGGGAATAGAAGGACATCAAAAGGAAAGCATTGATACTCAGTAACGTCAATCAATGGAGACAGAAAAGAATTACATGAAAAGAATTATTTGAAAACAAGCATATAACATTTGAAAAAAAAACCCATCATATCATTGATATTAATAATGATCCCACACCTAAAGATTTTATTTTCGAGGAACATAAATTACATGGTAATTATTGATTATGATCCATAGTAAAATGACATTAGCATAAGACAATGATTTTTGTCAAAAATAACAATTTATATAATTATAAACATTTTGAAATAAAAAAAAGGCTTAGTGATAATGTCATGGACCAGATAACAAGTCCATTCCAATACATATAATCCTGAAACCAGGTCCACGAATAACCATTTGGGAAATAAATATATGTCCATGAATAACACTATGAACATATATTCACATTCATGTGTAACATTTTAATTTTATAATTAAGTTCACACATTAAATTATTAACATATAATCTACTTCACACATAACATATTGACCCCTTACTTAACCATATTAACCAAATTCATTGAAGGAATATATAGTTCAACCCTGTCACATAATGAAAATCAGACATATATGATCCATAATAATATAAAACATTCATCAATTGAAAACCAATAAATTAGTTTTGTTTCCTAATCATTTCATAAAATCATAGCCTATGGAAAATTGAATGGTTTCATAATAATTTCCTAATATTATCTTAGCATGTCCTTTGTAAAAAAATAAGGTTTAAAAAAATTATCATGGTATAACAAAAGGATGATAATAGGTTCTTAAAAAATAAATCATGATAAACCATTTGGATTATTATTAGAAATGTTATCATTGGTTCTTAACCCTAACAATGAATGTGCGGCATCAATGGTTTTACATTGTAGTTGGAGAATGATTTTTGAAGATCACATAGACAATTTCATTAGGGAAATTATGTTTTCATTGAATAAAATATTTTAAAACTAAAAATTCAAGAACAATTTGTAGATAATTTTTTTGAATATAACCTTGAAAACATAAAATTTAATCATTCGATGATGTAATGGCCATGAAATTAAAGAATTATGTTCTACCCATGACATTGAAACAATGATTCTTTTTACATTTCCATTTAATGAAGAAGAATAATTATTGAGAGGTTATATTAATATACTATTGATTTTTTTAAAAAACAATCATAGGGGAATAAATTCTCTAATAATTTTTTTTAATAATATTTAAATAAATTTTTATTTTTTGAAAATATTATTCAGGAACAAAAATTCTTTTGACTAAAGAGATAAATAATGATGTATTTTTTTAACAAAATTATGTTCACTTGTTTTTTCATATAACGAGATGAAAATGATAATAAAATAGTTTTTTAAATTAAAAAATCATACGATAATGAAATTAGAGATAAATATTATGAGATATATCATAATATTTCATCATTTTTAATATATTCATTAAAAATCAAGAAAAAATATGACATTGTTTAAAAGAAGAATTTCCACATTGGTAAATTTGAATCATAATCCCCATGATGGAATAAAATTAAATTAAATTTATAATATCGTGTGAATAAATAAATTCCTTATTTTAATGTCAATTTTTATGTATATAAACCTCATTAAACAATGAGTTTTTGAGTATTCCACTTACCTTATAGAAGTAAATAGTGATACTGAAATCCATTACCTATTTAATAATCACGGGAATCACAATCCCAAATAATGAATAAAAAAAATAGACCATAAATTTCATTAAAATATGGATATTCATTTTATGACATGTTATATCAGATGAATATACCCCACGAAAAATATTAGGGAATTTCACCTCTCTTATAAATAATAGTGATAATGAAAATCATCTACATTATTTCTTAACATACATTTTACCCATTATATCCTAATGTATAATTAATATAAGTATACTATAAATATATTATAAAAAATGATATAAATATAATCATATATTATTTACTTATGACAAATCATTAACAATTTATTAGCAATTCCTTATTTAAATCTTATTTCATGTAATAACATCTTTGTTTTTTGTGAATGATTAGATTTTTTCTTTTCAATCCTCTTAATTTGATCATGGTTCTGTCATAATAATAATAATAATAATATAATTTTTATAATATTAATAAATGAATTAAACTATTAATACTATGAATGAAATTTATTTTTGAGAAATGATGTATGTTACAATCATGAAATTAGTAAGTCGCATATATACAAGAGTAATGTTTACTTTTTTAAATGTTCATTATAGAAAAAAGTGAGATAATATATAATATTCTAATAAAAATAAAATTATCATAAATACAATATTATTTCACAAAATATAATTTTAAATATCATTACTGAGGTTTAGTGATGAAAATAGAGTCACATTGCCTCATGAAGGCTATAGTGCACTCAAAGACGAATGTCATTATCATTTTTCTATTATTGAAATACTAAGAAATGAAATTACATAATATTATTTTTTTATTATTAATATGTAACTAATAAAATTATTACTTCCTTTATATCACATATATTAATTAAATTTATCATTATTATCTTCCGCGTAATGCCCCAATGAAAAATGTATCACATCGCTTTGTTAGGTGGTATCCCACCTTACACATAGGCATTTTTATCATATCCTCTATTAAATGAAAATTTAAATGGTATATAATATATAATTAATACAAAGGTATAGTAATTTCAAAAATATATTACCTATACATTTTATCCATCATAATAAAATACTATGAGTTGTGATAATGAAAAAAATGAATAAAATTATTTTGCGAGGTGGTAGTCCATCACACATAAGAATTATTACATCACAACCCCTTTGATGGAAGTGAAGATAGATTTAGGTCATCAAAATAACATAAAAATATTATTATGTTGAAATAATTGATGTAATAAGTGCATACATTATAAAAAATAATATTAGTAGGTTGGGGAATAAATAAAATAAAAATACTCATTGAATAACCTATACCCTTCTACGAGTATCCTCATTGGGAATTCATTAAAAGTCCTCCAAAGTTGGATTTATTCCAACAAAATGTATTATATGATGATTGGAGGGAATTTTTGATGATATTTTTATATTAATATGAGTAAATTGTTTTATTATTTCATTGATGTGGGGATTGTATTAGGATTATTTTTATATGTGAGATGAGAGGGACGCTTGTATTATGCAAAATGAAAAATTTGTACCAACGTTTTTTACCTGATAAAAGGATCAAAAAGGATTATTATAAATTATATTTAATTATATGGTCTCGATGTTTCTATAAAATATATTTTGGGAAAATATTTGGATATTTTATGAATTATATTTTTCGTTTAACCCTCTGGTAAACCAATATTAACATAAATGTGGGAAATGTTATTTACGGATATTATTGTTAACTATAGATATCGTTAATTTGGAATTTTTATATAATATAGTTTATTTGAATCACAAAAATATAATCCATTTTACAAAAAATAGGTTCACTAATTTTGAAATATTTATATACGACAAATCCCATTGAATAGATTATGAAGAGAGTTTCTAAAGAGTAAATATTATATGTTTACATGTTGTTTTATAAAAAATAAATATAAATGTGAGTCCAAAATCCTAAATTTTATTAAATGATAAAAATTGAAAATATTTTTTATTTTTAATATAAAATATTTTTTTCCTTTATAAATAATTTAAATGAAAATGCAGTTTTCCCAGATTATTCAGTGTTGTCACTATTCATATAATTTTAATATTTTTATAAATTTCACAATTTATCACCGAATGATAATTATTAAATGACAGCTTATAAAATATAATTAATTTTTTTTAATTAATTTGTTTAAATAATTCAAGATTTATCTTTTACATATGTGGGGAAAATGTGACAATCCTTTGTCTTACAAAACTAAAATTTTGAGTGTAAATGGATTCTTCTTTTTTCTGGTTTAGAAAAAAATTATATGAACATTTAATTTTTTATTAAATAATGATAATCTATAAATATCTTTATTTTAATTCAACAAAAAATAATATATAATTTATTGAGGTTAAATTTTTTTGTTTACATAAAAATAGTTTTCTCATCATTGGATTTCCTTTATTTACAATTTTTTAATTTTCATTTTAACCTAATTGGACTCCAACTAATTTCTTTTATATACCAGTTTAAACCATATATTTTCATAATTAATATCATCATATTCATTCATACTAATTAAATGAATTGGAAATAAATATCATGTTAAATAATAATATTTTTATAGTATGTCATGTAGTTTACTTAATTTTGTCTATAATGAATGATTAATATGGTGGTTCATGAAAGAAAAAAATATATTAAATTTATTTAACTATAATATATATTTCAAAATATTGGGGAGCTACATTCTACCCCCCCCCCCCACTAAAAATTATTTTTTCCATCGAAATGTCTCACTTTATAGTAACAAATTAGGATATATATATCTCTTTATATTCCCAAGTTCCCATATAGTTTCCTCATACAAGTGGTTTCGCCACAAAAGAATAACCAAGTATGTGGTCCTTATGTCATAAAACATTATCTATTGATCCATAGTCACTATTGGTTGGTCCTCATTAAAAATATCATTTTATAGTGGTATGAACTATGATTTTAGTAAATTATATTGATTTGGTATATATTTACTCATGTGATACACATGGAACACAATGTGAATCGGAGAGTATTTTAGTAGAGTCAAAAAGTAATAATCATTCATGCCATTACTTTTATGAATTTAAAAATGTTATAATATAATTAGGAATTATTTTTCCCCTATTACATAAATGTAGAAATATTTACGAAGACCATCTCACAAACATCAAATTCTAGATCACATCAACGATTATCAGTATAATTTTTTTTTCCAAATATTAAATTACATGATACTTAATTGATATATCCTTTTTCATAAATTTCATTATCTACATCAGGTCCCAAAATATTTCATTCTAGAACATCAATCTAGTACATTGGATTTAAACAATTCCTTAGATAATGGTATTTATAAGGCAACCAATAAATTATTTAATGAGACCTATTATTGCATGAAATATCAATATGAGGGAGGTGTTAATCCCTACCACATTTGAAAACCAAATAAAATTATCATATCAAATCTTATGGGGTTTGAATTTTTCTTGCAGACTATTCATCATTTACAGGATGATACATGCTGCTAAAACACTACTCAGTATCAAGATCTTTTTAAATACATCAACAAAATGTGTAAATTAATTCGGATGCAAATTACTTTTCCTCAAAGATTGATATAAATAAAATATGTATTATTAAAATTATTTTCTCTAAAAATATCCTTAACATCGATAAAATACCATCGCGTAAAACCTAAAAAGGGGTGTCAATGACTTTTAAAAAATCAAATATAAATTCATAAACCCATAATTGTATCCATAACACATATGTTAATATTAAATGGAGATATATAAACATTTACAAGATAATTAAATATTTATTCTCTATATAATGATTTTTCTTATAAAAAATTTTTCATTGGAAGCTTCAGTTTATTCATAAATCAAGAGAATAAATAATGTGATTTCATTATTCTATATTCCATGTATTGGGATATAATCACATGAATTTTCTCTAACAGTTAATCAATTTTATTTTCATTATTATCATTCATATAAAATCAATCATGAAATTCTATCTATGGAGGAGAGGATAAGTGTCCCCTAATATTCATTAATCGATTCATCAATTAGGGTTTCCTAATATTTCACTTCTTTATTTTAAATTAGTGGTTTTTTTGGGGAATAAGAACAAATATCCCTTTGATTAAGGGAATTGATTTTCATTATTCACAAACATTATTCAATTGAATCATTATCGTGTGGGTGGTACATTTTTTTAACCTATATATATTCATTTCATTAAATATCCAATTCACACTACATCAACATTATTCTCGTCAATGTCTTTTCATTCGACACCTAAAACAATATCTTGTTAATTTAAGGCACAGAAATAACAGTTCCATAAAATTATTTTGGAATGTAGAATTTGGATATGATATCTAACCTACATGTGGCATATCATTGGAATTTACACAGAACCCTATAGTCCTTTAATAATCATTAGAATCATGAGTGTTTCCAACGTACATTTCAAATTTTAGTACACATGAAACAATTTCCTCACAATGACTAACTTCACTTATATATAACAACAAATGTATATTTTGTTTTTATCAATTGAATAATTATCCAACCTAACATTTATGATGAATGATAATACCCTATGTGTACCACACATATCTGGTTAAATATTTGTCACATGTACAAATTGATTCAACTTTCCTCTTATTATGTTCAAGAAATTACATCTATATTTTTTTATATTAGGAATATAATTAATGAAATATGGACATATAAACTCTTCCCAAATCATGTATTCATTTTTTTTTCATTTCCTCGTAGTATTCAATAAGAGTACATCATTGATCTGAATTTATTTCCAAATAGTAGAAAATGAAAATGACTATTTCATTCTCTAAAAACTGGAGAATAGAAAATATATATTTAATTATAACGATCCATTTCCCTATAGCTATAAGACTAAAAAACCATGGAAATAATATGGGATATACCTCATGAACGACTCAATATAATGTTGTTCACTCCATTTCTCATTCATCAGTTTAGCATATGTCATTGCTTGATATATTTTTCTAAGAATTTTAGTGATGTCTTTCATTTCATTCCATTCAACATTATGTTCACAATGAGGAAAATCGTATCATTTTCCACTTTATTCATAATTAATATTTTTCATTTAGGTTCCATTCATTTCTTAAAATAATAATTCACAGTGTAAGGGAAAATAGTTACAGTGGGGAACTATATAATCGTTGAAAATAACTTATAGCATGTAAAAATCATGGCGCATTGTTTAAAATAAATAACACATTAGGATTATCTATGGTTATGCATTTTCATAATTTATTTAATCAATTAATGTAGGTTCATAATGTGTTTCAAAATTTCCAAATAATATCCCCACCGTATTTTTAAACCAATTGTGTAAAAAGCACCATTTTGGTGCACTAGAAGATGATCATGTCCTGCTCAATGTCCCCTTATCAATGTTCTTTCACTAGGATCCACCAGGATAGGGCCACATCCACTTTTAATATCTATTCATATATGAAATCTCTTGTAATACTCATATTATATCCATTACAAAAATTCCATTATATTTTACTATAAATTAATTCATCAATAGAATTATCCCTAGATACACAACTTGGAATATCCCTAGTAATAAAAATAGGAATATCTATAAAGATTATGTGTAATAGTTCCCAAATGATAATTAAATCATTCCTTAAATAAAAACTATAGTGACCCTAGAATTTCATACATAGAGATTACATCTTTTTATATAACTATTGAATATATTAAACCAAAACATTCCTAAAATCAATAATAGTACAGTTACACTAAATACTAGGTATAAAATAGTATAATTTTGGAAATAACTTCATATTCTACCACAAAGATATCCATTTTTATTATATTTAGAAATAACCCAAACATGAAACCATTCATCCATACCTATGAAATGTAAACATAATAAAGGATGACATCAGATTCCTAGTTAGGTTAAAAATTGAGATACGTTAGAATAACATACAAATAAATATTATTAGAACACGAAGAAAAAATTTGGAAACCATTCTAATCATATAAAAGATAAAAATACTGATTCACTATATAATGATTAGATGTCCCTAATACTAGAATCATAATGGAATTAACAAACATGATCCATAAAAGAATAATATTGGTATAAGACATATACTTATGGAATATACATCAAACACTATCATTGGGAGTATTTATAAATAGATAAAAGTTCACTAATTGTGTTAAGAACATGAAATAAGCCCCTCATGTATATATATGGACATGAAAATAGGTCAATGAAATACATTATGGACATGAATTATTGGTCGAAATATAACATTTCATACATGTAATCAGTTTTATGACTAAAATTGTGAACATGTAATCAGGATCATTTATAACTTTAGTAACATGTAATCAGGTTGATACACAATATATTTAAAAACATGTTATCCATAATTTCTTAATTTATTGGTGGGAGATATAGGTACCACCAGTCTCATAATGAAATCAAAATGTATGTGAGACAAAAGATTATAAAACATTCATCATATCATAACCCATGAAATTGAATGGGGTATATAAATATATCATCCAATCATTAAATATTTAAAAGAGATTATTTTCATAATCATATTGTAATTTTATCATCTCATTACCATTTACGTATAATAGGGTTTCATAATAATGTTATCATTGTATAATACATATAAGATTAAACGGTTTAATAAAAATAATGTCATGATAAACCATTTAGATAATGAATATGAGTGGTATAATTGATTAATATCACTTAAAATCATAATTTATATATAAAAAATTCATATAAGATAAGGAATTATTTTTAAAGAAAATTTTATACACTCCATGAGGAAAAATAACTTTTCATTTAAAATAATTTTTAAAATCTAAAAATCCATAAAATATATTGACAATAAATTTAAATGAATATAACTTAAAAGAAATATAATTTAATCAACAAATAAAATTATATTAAGGATGGTTGAAAATTAAATTTATGAATTACAAGTTAAAAAAATGATTTCATTCACATTTTCCATTAATGAAAAATGGGGTTGTTTAGAAAATACAAGAATGTTCATTTCAATATTTTTTTCAAGAATTCCAACATGGTTAAAATTTTCATTAACAAATAATTTTTTGAATGTTATAAATATTCATTAATAAATTATTATAATACATGGGTTTTAATGTAAAAGGGGAATTAACTACAGTTTTTAAAGAATATCATTTTTTATTAAACATTCTATTGATCTATTGATTACATAAATATCATAAAATAATGGTAAAAAATGTAGTCTAAGGAAATAATGTTAGGAGATGAAATTTATTTAGTTATATTGTAAAATATATAATATGATTTCATTAGTTTAAACAAAATCAAAAAATATCATGATAAAAGAAGAGATTGTATCATAAAACCATTACAAATTTGGCAACATTGAATCACATGAACCATAATGGAATAAAATTAAATTAAACAAATAATATTATTTGTATAAATAAATTCATGATATTACCCTTCATATGTAATTTATATAAAAATCATTTACTAAATAAGTTGTCAATATGGAATGTGTCTTCAAGAAGTAAAAATTGAGATGGAAATACCTTACTAAATTTGATATCATTGAATCATAAGATAATATTAAGAATGTAGACAAATAAAACATTAAATTTCATTAAAATAAGGATAAAAATTATATAACGTTTCAATGTTGCATTACATACACCACATAAAATATATTAGTGGTGAATTTTAATCTGACTCATAGAAATAGATGAGAGATTGGGAATCTCTTACATTAGGTATCCACATATTTTTTAAATGTAAGAGCCTATTATATAATAAACATCAATTTATTATAGACAATAAATGGGATCATTCTTATATATATCAAACCTTATATTATTTACTCATTAGTAGTTACAACCATTTTTTTAATACTTCAATGTTAGTGTCATCATTCAGGTAATAATAGCTTTGTATTTAGTATATATTTTGATTTTTCATTTTCGATCCTCTTACATTGATCATTGTTTTATCATATATAACATAATAATAATGATTCAATTATATTATTTTTAAATTATTTATACTTATATATCAAATTATGGAATATTAATTTGATAAATGGTGTACATTATGATCATGGAGAAAGAATTCCAAATATAAGCATCAGTAACATTTCTATTATTCAATGAACATTATGGAAGTATGGTAAAGTGTATTTTACCACTCCATAATGTTAAAAATATAATACGTAAAATATTATTTAATTTAATATATATATACATATCATTCACATTTTCTAGTGATTCAATAAGGGAGTCACATAGCTTCGTGATGGTTTTAGTCCACACGCAGATGAAAAAAATTATCATATTTTAGAGTGTGAAATTGTATGAGATAAAATTATATATTATCCTTTCAGAATGAAAAATATTTCATTAATATATTACCTATGACATGTATTTAAAATATATTCATTACATATATCGTTATTATCATCAATGTAAATCTGTAGTGAAAAGTGAATCCCATTTGTTCATGAGGATGTATTCCACCGTACACACGATCGACATTATCTTATTACATATAGAATGGAATGTAAAATAATATATAATATATAATTATCTTAGAGATATAATTATATTCTAAATATAATATGTATTCTTTATATCAACCATTATATAAATCCTTGATAGGGGATAATTGAAATACATATAACAACAGCTCGTGAGGTGGTAGTCCTCTATACACTGAAATGATTATTTCATAAATTTATTTCATAGAAGAAGAGATAGTTTTTGTTCATCAATGTTTTAAACAAAATCTAACTATATGGGATATAATTATGTTTTTATACTATAATGGTTTAATAATAATTGATTATAGTGTATAGGGAAATAAATTAGTAATGAATGATGGAGAAAGATACTACTTTTTCATGTAACCACATTATGTTAGATACAAAAGGATTCATAGGTCATATTTCTCCCAAAAATATGGATTATAAAATCAGGGGAGGGATATTAGAATGTTATTCTAGCATTGATTTTTTTATACAAAATGGGTGAATGGTTTAAAGGGGATAGGGGGTGGGGTTTCCTTTATATATTTTATATGAGGGGCACCATTTTAATATTTTAGAAGAAAATGGTGTACCCACTTTTTTAACCAAGATGTTCTTGGATTCAACCAAATCTAGTCACCAAAATTATTATGAAAAATTCCATTGAATTTTGGTGTTAGAATAAAATTTAGAAATGTGATAATGTATCACACCCCACGTATCTACCTCCACCAATGGTGTAGAATAATTTGGGTTGGAAATTCCCATTTGGTGCTTATACCCATTATCAAACACAATTAAAAATAACTATTCATGTGATAGGATTTATTATTGACATGTGAAACAATCTATTTGAGATTCATAAACTTTTTCATGCATTATATTCAATAAGGTAAGATCCTGTAATGGTATTGAATATTTCATTAAATTAATTCCCTCACTAAATGTTCAGAATAATATTCTATCCATAAATAATTGTAATTATAGTATATTTAATGATTAATCATATAGATCATCGACCCAAATTCAGAATTAAAAGTTATTCCAATGCCAAAAAAATGATGAATAAAACCCATGATAACCCCCAGTGGGTGGAAAAGACACATCCAATAATTATGGTCCCTGGAATACCATATGATGCATCATCGACATTGACATTAATCATAATGTTATGTGGTGGGATTAAGGATTAAAATTTGATGAAAAAATATTTCAGGGTTCTTCCAATAACACCTAGTGATTTCATGACATTCATGACTTCAAAAGTATTTATCCCAGATCTAATCTTTAGTAATGAAATATATAAAATACCCTTATGAATTTCATTTTTATCATTCTGTAGTATGGTTGTCTGCTTTTAAAAAACCATTATGATTATTGCCTTCCACAAAACTGTAAACTGGATGGAAACAACAGCAAACATAAAGATTCAGACTCAATCACTCTGTCCATATGACACAATGGATTATGTATATTGATTTATATATATCTCATTAAACAAATGAAATCTAAAAATAATACCATCATACCTCAAAATATGATGTCAAAATCCACATTACATGACGATATGTTGCATGTTTTCTTTACACTTCATGTAAAAATGATACTATGATACAATATATTGTCTATCCCAGCTTAATTTATAAATTTTAGTTTCATTTTTTTACTATAACCTATAGTGAAGAAGAAGTATTTAGGGGTGAATATAGTGTAACATGAATTTTAAAATCAATGTAGGTTGCAGATTATAGAAATCATGTCCAAACATGTATAATTAATTGACATTGACATTATAAGTAATGCTTGGTCTCTGGATCAATGCATCCACATCCATAAAAGAGTAATTTAAAATATAGATTATAATATGAGGTGGAATATGATAAAAAATACTATTAAAATTTATCATAAGATCAAAAATTGACATAATATATCATTCTTTGAGAATAAATATTATTTCATTTATTGGGCTGTATAACCATAAATTACTCAAACAGTTGAGAATGGACTGTCTACTCACCATCAATACTATATTATGTATAATATGATTTAGGGAGAAAATGAGTACCCAAATTATTCACAATAATAAATATGTGAAATGGAATATTATAGAGACATTGATATTATATTGATGAAATATGGGTATAAAATATATTTTATAAAAGTTTTTATGTTAGTTTAACCCTTATCATTTTATTTTAAACTAAAACACACTTTTACCTTAACAATAGTAAATAATTTTTTTTGTTTTTATTATTTATTATTATAAAAAATTGAAATTATTATATAATATAATTTTTCTTATTCCAAATATGTAATCACATTTAAAAAATTTAACTCATGTATTTAGAAGAATTTAAATTAATATTATTCTCACAGAAATGATGAGAAACCGATGTATTAAAGATAAAATGTAAAAATGATTTCAAAGATGTTATATCAAAAATTAAACATGAAAATTATTCCAATAACAAAAATAATAATATTATTTATATAATTTAAATTATTTACATTTTATAAAAAAAATCATCTTTAAGAAAAATAAAAATTAAAAGTTTTTTTCAATTGAAATTTATAAATTTCTTGTATTCATCAAAAATTTAATATTTTCATAAGATTACAAATAAATTATCCAAATTAATTTTGGAAGAATTATATTTTAAATTGATGTTTATTATTTTCCAACAAAACTTCTTAATGTTTAACAATTTATTTTTAGAAAATGGGAAAAAATTGGACAAATTTATTTTTTGGAAAAATACAAAATTTGAGAGAAAATTTTAATTTATTAGTATCTGTTATATAAAAAACACATAAGATGAATGTTAAATTGTTTATTGAATATATAATATATAAATATCATTAAAACAATTATGTTTTTAAAATTATTTAAGTGAACATGTTTTTCTGCAAAAAAAAATAGTTTTTTAGAAACAAAAATTCATTTATTGTCAAGTAAATTTTATTTTTCTTTTTAATTAAATGATGACTAAATAATAAATTTTATATACAAGTGTAATGAAAATATTTTCATATTTCATTTATTCATATTCATAATAACCGTTTTGAAGGCTAATATATAAGTATCATTTGAAATAAAAACAAATTAATTGTTTGTAAAATTTCATTTACATTTATTGTTTACTAAAATAATAAAATATCAATGTTTCCTATAATTAAAATTATAAAAATGACTAAATTTATTTAAAAACAAAAAATATCTCAAAATAATATAGAATTACCAATCATTCCCCCTGGGTCTCGTATGGGAAGATAAATATATGATGGAATGGTATCAAATATTCGAATAAAAATAGTCAAAATAATTTATTAATTTTTTATATATCCATATGAGATAAAATTGTCAATATATGTGATTATGATATTATCTATTATGTATAAATGAATATCTATATTAATAATTTACAATTAAATGTTAATAATGTCTGAAATTTATTCTTTTATATGATTATATGTTTCTCTAAGGGATAATTATATCTTATTACCCCTTGAAAATCATCACATAGAATTTTTCATTAGATATGGAATGGGGGACTACAAGGATATAAGCACACACAAGTTTATTGGAAACATTTATAGTAAATGTTAGGATTTAAATTATACGAATCAAATTTAATATATAAATGTAATTGGAAACCATTTCAACCTTATATCTTCCAAACACATAAATCTATTTTTTGGTACATCATGTTGTTTTTTACAAATGAAATGATAGTGTCAATGATGTTGAAATCCAAAAAAATCATGATATATTTGATTTCTGAATAATGATTTACAATATTATATGTGTTCTAGTTAAGATGTAACATCCCATGTTTTTAAAAAAAGAGACACTCTGTTCGATAACGTCATTAATACACCAAATCGAACATAAGAGAACTTCTAAATAATAATTCATAAATGTTACCTTATAACCTAGTTGTTTAAATAGTATAAATGAATAATATTAATTTAATTATGATAATATTGTTTAAAAATGTATATAATTAATTCATTTGTGAATAAATATTTATAAATGAAGATAACATTTTGTTTAAATAATCAATTTTTTTAAATATTCAAATAAATATAACTGAGTCTATAAAATAATAAAATCATATTTGATTGATTTTAATAAGGAAATATATATGTAACATATTAAATTTTAATTTTAAAATTTATCATATATGTTTTATAGAAATGATCTTGGAACAAATTTAATTTTTTTTATAAATGAATTTTTCCTAAAAAATATGTAGTTTTTTCACCTTTTTATGGAGGTACATTTTTAATTCTATATTTTCAGAGTTTTATATCTTATATTTAGAAGATAATGTTTTTATATAGAATTAGGGTATCAAAAAAATTTGGATAATTTCTTTTCTTTTTCTAACAAATTTAATATTTTAATGAATAATGAAATGTAGGGCATTTCAATTCAAAACTACCTTTTCGTCTAATTTTTATTATATTCATATATTATCATGTTGATTAGTTCTAATGTATAATTAGATTATATTTTTCTATCGTTTATTAAAATTTGGGTCACTATAAGTAATTTCATATTGACATTAGTTATAAACACCTATCAATATTTTTATTGTTTTTATTTTTAAAAACCCATTTTCTCATTATGACAATTGTAATTAATTTTATATTAGTTATAGAATGTTCTTTGTATTATTTTTTTTCAAATGGATTTTATATTTATAATCAATGGGTCCAAAATATATAATTCAGTGTATTTTATTTATTTTTTGTATTTTATGAATAATAACTCTAGTAATTTTTATTTAACATGATTAAAGTTAATCATGTAAATTAAGCTAATAAATACTTTTATAAAGATAATACATTAACACGAAACCATCTAAAATTCAATTGGATAAATAATAGTTGTCCCTTAATAGCTATTTATTTAGATTGACTAATTAAAAATACTTTTTTCATGAATGTGATATAAATATTATTAAAATTGATGAAAGTGACAACATGTCACCCTTTCATTTCATATAATAATAAAAAATATAATATAAGGATAAACATGAAAAAATCTAGATAATAAATATTATACAGAAAAATAATTAAATTATATACATTCTATGATTTTATTTAAAATTTTTATAGATTATATTATTACCATAAATACTAAGACAATAGTGATACAATAATTATTTTATTAATAAATATATCAAATAAATGATATGAAAATTATTAAAATAAGTATAATATAAATTAATTATTGTACTAAACTAATGTTATAGGTTATTATGACATTTTAAAATTATATTCCATGATTTTATCGAAGTGATCCCTTTATTTTGTTCGTATTTAAATTCAATTAAATCAATTGTGTCAAAATTGACACTATTGATATTTTATAAAACTAATATTTAATTTCATTGTTCAAATATAAAAAAAATAAAAAATTAAAAGTGGCTATGATAATGTATTAATATTCATTAATTTTACATATATTGTAAATTTACTCAATATATGTAAAATTTATAACATCATAATAATGAAAATCTTGTTATGAAAATTAAATGGTAAATACGTTAATTAAGGCAAAACCAAAAAGATACTGATAATAATAAAATAGAAAATTATATAAAAATAATTAGATTAGTTTATTTTGAACCATATATATTTCTTCTTATATATAAATAATTTTGGAGTCATTTGCATTTAAAAATTAATTTATATGTTTTTAATATTACATTAGTTTCCAAGGGTGCTCTCTCCCCTCTTATGAAAAGGTACCCACTCTTCTCTATTAATCACACTTCAAGAAAACTTTTCATCATCCAAGAACTACCAAAAAATCTTCCTAAAATATCTCCCCACATTATTGAGGCCCACTATTAAGCAGAACATCATCCTTAGAGGTATTAAGGAGTTCTTTAATGGTGATAACCCAGGAAGAGGTATTGTTTTCCACATTAATTTATATATTATTTATTCTTCCACTTCCTCCAAATATAATCTAACCATGATATTAAAATAAATATAGTATGATAAATATACTGAAATATTATTATGTTAATATCATCACTTGAATCCATCAACAGTTTCATCAAATGAGATTTGAACATTTCATTCATGTGTATAAAGAACTACTGCGTCACGAACCAAAATAGTTTATTTATCACCATCGTTTATAAATAATACATATAATTAAGGAATTAAATATTAAAATATTATATTCAAGATATAAAACTAATTATAATATAATAATATATCAATTATTTTCTTACATTCAATTGAAATAAAAATGATAACAATATTTGTGCATATATGTGAACTATCATCATCATCATCATCATGTTTTATTCACCACATCACTTGTATGATACATGTAAGGATTTTTAAGTGATTAATATGATATTAATATTTTTATGAACATTATGGAAATATAAAACAGTAATTCTCTTTCTTCAATAATGAACAAAGAATAAGGAAAAACATTAGTCATGCTTACATACAATCTACCATATCCACTACTATATCATTGTTCATTTTTCCGGACAATATTTTTTGGATTGATTTAAAAAGAATGATTATTATTTAAAAGTGATGATTATGTCATGAGTATTATTCTTGAGATGATGGACTTTTGACAACATAAAATGTTCATATTTCACTCGAGTACTGAATATCAACAAAACTCCCCCTGAGAATATAAAATATTATGTAATTGTTCTGACATGATAATAGTCATATAAAAGGAATAATAAACAAGAAAAAGTATCTCTAGAAAGTATAAATTATCCTAATTATATGACATATGAATATATATATATATATATCATACATCATGATTTGGAGTCATAGTAATGGATTATATCTCAATTTACATTCCATTATGACTTATTCATTGTTTTGTAATAATGCACTTATATATGGTGTATATACTTTCCTTTAACATATTATATCATGAATCTCTATATTATTATGATATTATATGTTTTTTAATATTATATTATAAATATTTTAATTCATGGTTTTCTAAAGTGGTAATGGATGTTTTAACTCAAAACCAAATTTTAAATTGTTGATGATTTATTATTATAAATCAATATATTTTATTTCCATGTTTTGAAATTAAATTTTATGAATATAATAATATGTAAATATTTTTTTTAAAAGGGATATTTTTAATTTCCCTCAAATGTTTACATAAATGGATCCTTGTATGGGGCTTTTTATCAATCTTCTTCATTAAGGAATATTTTGAAGTTATACACCATCTTCGTCTATATGGATTATAATAAATAAATTTTACATTTAATTCATTCCATTGAATTAAAAAAGAATATAATTTGTCATTATTTGAAAAATGTTAAATGGAATATTTTTCAACATATTTGGAGAAAAATAATTCTTTTCTACTATAACTATAATTAGATATTTGTCTTCCTCTATAAGAGCTAATTTTTTAAAAAGGAAAAGAAATACATTATTTAATTTTTGGGTGTTTTGGTATTGAAAATAATTTTGAAAGTGGATAGACTATTTCAATATCTTGAAATAATGTCTTCTAATTATATATGAAAATTTATGAGTGAAATATTGATAACTAAAATTTTTCTTTGTGTTATAACTATATAATGGAAATTTGACATTTGACTGTTGGTTACGTGATAAATGAAATATAAGTGGTTATGTGATAAAATAATTTGGATGGTTCCATAATAATCGAATGATGGGTGGTTATGATATAACCTCAATTGCATTGGTTATGGAATATGGATGTTTGGAAATTCTATTAGTAAGAGTAATATATGGGGATGTTGATTGTATAGTTGTTCCAATTAAGTATGGTTAGGTCCTAAGATACCATTATATAATATATGACATTTATATGGGTTTTATGATAATATATTGATTTAAAAAATGGTATGTAATGTTCTTATATTTAGTGAAGTGTATTTAATATTTCATTAAGGTAAAAAATAGAATATTACAATAATGTATTCATGGTTTATATCTTTTTTAAGTATATTTTTTCCATGGTGTATAACTTACTGAGATTTTTATGCTCATCAAATGTTTTCAACTGATTTTCATGGTACATAAATGAAAAAAGATTCATGTGTGGGATATAGAATATGTTATTATTACTAAACATGAAATGAAACCATGTTTATTTTTAAATGATTTTATTTTATGAAAAAATGTATATTGAGTTGATGTATATAATTTGTAATATTTTAGTGGACATTTATGAGTTATAACCTAATTTTCTAGAGCTATAAACATAAATATATCACAATTGTGAAATACCAACAAATTATTTTGTTTACTCAAGATTAAGTAATGTATAAGGTTGATGATTTATAGTCAGTTTCAGAGGGTGACATAGACAACTGGGGAGATTCTGATGTTTTTAAAGATTCAGGGATATCAACATGACTTTATAATTTTAATGTTTATTTTATTTTTTAAAAGTTTAAGGAAGAATCCTCATTTTATTATTAAATCAATTAAAAGACCTCTTTTAACTAGGTAGAGGGAGACCCATTACATATACCTATGGAATAGTGGGCATATAGACCATTACATGGCCCGTAGGCCCAAATTTTTGGCCCAAGGCCCATTCTGTGAATAGTACTACTACAATACACACTTGCTACAACACCACATAGTACATGCAGCTGCTACAATGTTTTTCTGCCACTATAGTGTCCTGAAACTTCTATAGTTCCTGTTGTTGCTTTAGTGTGCTGCTACTACAGTACCACTACAGTACTCTTATTGTACCTAGTGCCCAATAGATTTTAAACCCCCATTTTTTGTAGAATTATAGGGTTCTTACAACTGAGACAAACCCCAAATACAATTTTAATGTTCATTAGATGTTTAATGTATCATAACCCATATCGGGGCAATATATAATGAACATTTAATGTAACTAGAAGAGTTTTTGGAGGCATTCATATTTGATGTAATTATGGGTTATTAATTTTCGGGCTGAAAAACGATATATATGAAATAAAAATTGGCGTTAAAAATGTTGTTTTTATAGTATTTTTTCTCATATTTAGTGAAATTTTTCTGCCTGATATAATATTAGAGAAAAAGAAAACACACTTGATGGGGGAAAACCCGTAGTGTCCTGCAGGGTCGTAGAGATCAAACACACAACCGATAGGATACAAGGATTTATCCCCTCCCCCTAGCCTATGTAATGTTTTTGGTTACTAAGATATTTATTAGTTAAACGTGTTTATTGAATGTCAATATGTTGATTTTGGGAAGTTATGTTTCATTAAATGTTTATCCATGGAATTGGAAAATGTTTTTTATTTTAGGTGTTAAATGTAATTTTGGAGGATGTTCACTATTTTTGGAACCCTATATGATTATTTTAATTAAAATAATATTTCAATTTTTTGATGATTAATAATTTAACTATATTTTTGAAAAATATATTATTTTTATTATAGACATACAAGAATTAGGTAATTTATGGGAATGATTAACCTGTATTGCAAAAAATGTGATTTTTTAAATTATATTATAATATATTAGACATTAAGAGTGGTTGATTTTATTTGAAGATAAAATTTGAAATTCATCCAAGAAGACTATTTGATTAAATATTTCTTATTTTTGGGATTTAATCATAGTTATGATATATTTTCATGAATTGTAAGGATATTGATTTGTGAAATGTTCTAGGTGAACTTCTGGTATTAGAGTAGAAATTCGGAGATTAAAAGTAGTTTTCATCATCCAATAGTTTATTATTTTTTGTGAATTGTTTTATCTTATCCTAACTATATTGGTTTTGTTTAATGTTTCAAGACAACAAAATAAATATTTAATAATTTGTGTATTATGTGATTCTATAGAAGCTGATTCATCTTGAATACAACTCATTTGGTGAAAAGAAAGATAACTTTGTGGTGAAATTTGATTAAAGGATAAAAATATACATATAATGTATGAGTATTTTTTTATGTTGTTATTATAAGTAGTAAAATAATTCCTCAACTCCATAAAAATTATCTTAGAACCAAAAAAATATTTTTTTCTTTTCCCACTATGAAATCAAAGACTATTTAACACATTAAATGTTCATGGTTTCAGGATTATTAACATTTTCCAAAAAAAATTATATTAGTCTCTATTAGAGTTTGATGGTTATTTTTCACTTTATGATCCTTGATTACTTATATAGCACCATATTATTGTTTATCATGGATGACAGTCAGAATTTTTCTTTCATTATTTAAATATGGTAGATTTATTAATCTTTTTACCAATGTGGGAGCACAATAATGATGTTTTAAAAATTAAAACCATAGCTACTTATAAGGAAATCAAATTTGGAAGATGAAATTCCCAAACGGGGGGCGAATGTAACATCCCGTGTTTTATGAAAATCGACATTATGTTATATACCGTACATAATATGCCTCATCCAAATTAAGTAAATAACTAATTGAAATTATTTAAATGTAACCATATAAATAATCTTTTAAAATGTAAGGAATGAATATTATTAATTTATTGATGAAAATATGGTTTTCAAATATATATTTTTAAATTTTTTGTGAAAAATTATTCATAAATGAAAATAAAACTTTTTTTAAATAAAAGAAGAATTATTTCAAATAAACTAGTTTATTGAAAAGAACTGAGTTTATAAAATTAATAAATAAATACTAATTGATTTTTTTGGTGAAATTTACAAGCAATATATTGAATTTAATGGATAAAATTCGTCATATATATTTTTATAGATGATATAAGTATGAATTTAATTTTTCAGGTAAAACAAATGTTTTAAAAAATGATATTTTTCCACCATTTAATGGAGAACCCATTTTAAATATATTTTTTGGGATTTTATATTTATTATCTAAAAAATAATCTAATTATTTGGAATATGGTTATCAAAATTGATTTGGGATAAATTTTAGGTATTTTTTTATAACTTTTATATTTTATTCTATATTGAAATATTCTACATTTTAATTCAAAAATGGTTTTTTAGAAAATTAATTTATATTGATAGATTGTCATTTTAATTTATTTTAAATTAAAATTTGATTATATTTTTATCATTTAATTAAATTATGGTCATTGGAATTAATTCTAAATTAAAATAAGATATAAACACATGTTAATCTTTTGACGCTTTTTACTTTTAAAAACTCATTTTCTCAATTTGACAATGGGGATTAATTTTAATTTAATTACTAAGAAATTTTATTTATAATTTTGGAAAATGGATATAATATTTGTAATAAGTTGTTATAAATTATTTAAATAGGTTCATTTTAATTTATTGGACTTCATGAACATTATATTTGTTATTTTTTATCTTCCACGGTTAATAGTAAATCAGGTAAATTAGGGTAACATTTAATATGATATGTATAATAAAAATTTCCTAACAAATGAAAAAATAATATTTGAGGTATAAAAGTATACCCATAACACCTAAGGATAATAATTCACTCATATAATAGAACATATTCCATGAATGTGATGTTAATATTTTTTAAATAAAAGAAACTACAACATATCACCCTCTTATTTCTTATAAGTATAATAATTTTAATATAGGGATAAAAATGTAAAAACATCAATCATAAATAGTCTATAAAATATAATAAAATTAACTAAATGATGAGAAATTAATTATATTTTTTAGATATTATATAATTAATATAAATTATAACCCAATAGTGATACAATAAATATTTTATTAATGGAAATATTAAATAAATTATATGAATATTATTGAAAAAAATTATTTTAATTAATTTTTGTTGTCAAATATTTTTTTATTTAAAATTGATTATTATATTATTACTAAATGGTATTTAAAAAAATTTATCTCTTGATTGGAATTTTATATAAATTTCATGACTATTTTCAAAATTGAAAGTATTGATATTTTATAAAAACAATATTTTATTAATTTATTAATAAATCATAAAAAATGTTTCAAATTAAAATGATACTTTTAAAAGGTATAAAAGGTCATAAATTGAATATTAATTGGACATTGATGACGTATAATTAAAATATATAGCCACTTCATAATAACAATATGATTAACACAATTACAATTAAAATAAATTAAATAAATATAAATTGAAAAGATATGGTTTCAAATAAAACAAAAACAAGTTAAAAGATTATTAGATGAGTGTATTTAAAACCATAATCGTCTTATATTATTCATAACTCATATTTTAGTTATTTAGTTTTTATATTAATTTATAATAATTTAATATTTTAAGAGTTTCCAAGGACGCCCTTTCCCTCTCCAATAAAAAGGTACGAAATCTTCTATTTTAATAACATATCAAGAACTATTTGTATGTAAAAATATCTACCAATATACAATAATAAAAACTATCTCCACATTCATGTGGCTTAAAATATGCATAACATCATCTTAGGAGGTGACGAGGTGTTTTTCAAATGTGATCAACAAAGAAGATGAATTGTTTTCTTTCAGTATTTCTATTATATTTTTCCTTCCACATCCATCAAATATACTCCAACCATGAATAAATAATAAATCCAAAATCATAAATATAATGATAGGTTAATTTTTTATTATCATCACCTTAATCGTTCTAAAATTTCATTAAATAGGAAATGAACATTTTCTTCAGTTATACGATGAACTGCCACCTTGCGAACCGATATAGTTCGTTTTTCATCACCATCATTAAATTCTGGTTCTAATGTTGGATATAAATGTTCATATGATATATCAATTCAATATTACTCTTTTTAATATTATAATATATCAATTATTTTAAAACATTCTTTGTACATAAAAATGAAATCATTGTTCGTGTGTGTGTGTGAACTATCTCACCCAAGAAGTGATGTGATTTTTTTATTCACTACATTCTTAATATGATATATGTATGTATATATAGATTATTAATATAACATTAATTGTGTTATTATTATTCTATAATTTTAAAATAGTACTTACCGTCTTTCCATAATAATCCATTGAAAATGAAAAATGATATTTATGCATACGTACGACCTACCGTCTCCATGATTATAACATATTTAAATTTTTTCATAACTATAATTAATTGTTTGATTTATAAAAGGTTTTTTAATGAATAAATTCTATTATTATTTCTTGAATATTATTCTATAGATGTTGGACCAATGACCAAATAGTCTATTGACATCAAACTAAGTCTATTTTCGACTAGAATACCAAATATCAGTGAAACGACCCATTTTAGCATAAATAATTACATAATTGTTATGAAATAATATTAGTCATATAAAAGGAATAATAAAATAGGAAAAAGGAAATCCGGAATATGTAAATTAACATATTTTTATTATTTAGGAATATAATGATTGTACATGACAAGTCAGACTCAAGGTATGGTATTTCATCTCAATCTACAATCCATTAAGAATTTTTTTTCGTATTCCAATGTTCACTTGTATAAGTTCTATATATTGGCCATTGACATATTATATCCCGAATTTCATTATTCTCAGGAAAATATTTATTTTGATTAACATTATTCTTTTTATTCAAGTGTTTCTCAATTTTAATGGTTCTTTTTAACTTAAAACCTTATTTTAATGTTTTGATGATTTATTATTATGAATCATTATATTATATTTCCATGTTTTAAAATTGGTTTTTATGAATATATTTATATGGATATTAATGTTATAAAATTGGATCTTTTGATTTTCTCTCAATGTTTTTCATCAAGGGATCCTTCTATGGGACATTGTCTCAATCTCCATTTATTGAGGAATATTTGGAAGTCATTCACCACCTTATTCTATAATATGTATACTTAAAAGAAAACTAATTTTATATCATTTCATGTTTTCCAACTGGAATATATTTTTACTTTTATTAAAAAATTAGAAAATTATTTTTTAACATATGCGGAAAACGTCTTCTCCACTGCCATAACAAATGTTTCATATTCAAATGCCTCTATAAGATATAATGTTTTTAAATGGAAAAAAAATCCTTTATTCACTTTTTATTTGTTTTCGTATTAAAAAAGGTTTTGAATGTGGATTGACTACTTCAATATCTTGAAATTATTTCATTTTATTTAAATAGAAAATCTAGGAGTGAAATATTTATAATTTTATATTTAATGTGTAGTGATTATATAATGGTACATTTAAATTTGATGGGTAGAAACATGATAAAATATAGATGGGTTGTTATGTGATCCACCATATATGGGTGGTTACGTTATAAAATATAGAAACATTGTTTCGTGATAAACCAATGATGGGTGGTTATTTTATAACATCCAATGCATTGGGTATGGAATAGGTTGTATGGTTGTTCCATTTATAAGAGTGATATGTGTGGAAGTTGACCATATGGTCTGTAAATTTACATTTGATAATGTGCCAAGATACCTATAAATGTTGGATTTTAATCCTAGGGGTTTATTAAAATATTTTTATTAAACAACTACATGAAATGAGCATAAATTTAGTGAATATTATTTAGTACTTTATCAATGTTAAAAGTATTCATTTATTGGACATTATTCATGGTTTACATTTTTTCCAAGAATAAATGTTTTCATTCTCTGTGTATGCTTTACTCAGCTTTGTATGATCAAATAATATTTGGAAATTTTTTTAATGTATTTAATCAAGAAAAAATTAATGTACGTGATCATCTAATAGTTATGATTATTAAACATGAAATAAAACCATGTTTCTTTCTTAAGGATTTTATTTTTTGAAAAAAGTGGATACAGAATAGAAAATGTCTATATTGTAATATTTAAGTTGATATGTATGAGTTAAACACTAATTCTCTAAATCTCTAAACATGAAATGATCTTTAATGTGAATAATTTAAAATTAGTAACATTACTCAATATTTTGTAATTTTTATGGTTGGGGCCTTATATAAGTCTTAGCTTATAATGTTTACAGGATGAATATAATATATGAGATTGAATTAATATTAAATTATCTTCTAGTGTAGAAATTTTTTATAGTATCAGTTTGTAAACATTGATGATTTGGAATAAAAATTCAGTATGTTGAAGTATAAATAGATCCAGATACATAATAGTCACACAAGCTTTTATTTAAATTACATAGATGGTGGTTCCATATGTGGAACTGATTGTCAAAGATGAGAATCAACTATGAATTTAATATAATATACAAATTTCCATTGACCATTCCATGAATCTAGTAAAAAACTAAAAATCATAGTACATTGATCACAAAAATCATTTAACATGGAATATATTGTATTTAGTGGTGTGAAGAATGATTTTATTGGGTGTGGAAAAATGTAACAAATATTATTAATAATTTATTACTCTAGGGGAGGTTCATATAATTATGTTTAGAACATCGTGTTCTTACATCCCCTCCCAAATGAAATTATATTTAAGGATCCCTCATAGTGTATCAAAATTTATTGTCATAGGTGGTGTTTATTTATCAAAGGTATATTTTAATCATTTATTATCTTTTTTTCTTCTGATGTAATGTATAATTTATTATTTGGAAGATATATTGATGTAAGGAATGGGACTATGATTGAAAGGGTGATTATCGATGTTCCTTAGACCAAATTGCATTACATATTGTGATGATATTATCCTAAAAACAATTCATTTTATGGTAGTCTAGTGAAATAAACTTATCATTAGAGTAATGATGAAATTTGAAAATTTCCTTGAGATTTAAGAATTTAGAATAAAATTGATTTGACCTAAAATATTTGTATCAGACTGCTAGTAGTTCCCAAAGTGTTGATTAAATTTTCCTATAATGTTGTGGATTTTTTATTTATTGAAAAATATTTATTGAGAATCATTGACAGTCAGTAAGTTTTTCTTGAATCTATTTAGAATTATTTTTAGATGACTCAATCATTTCTAAGTTATTTTAATTTATTATTTATTTTCACAATTAAATATATAGTTATATAATTATATGTGTATGTTTATCAATGAATTTGATCCACACATGAAATTCATTTTTAATCCATATATTATACAATGTGTTTGTAAATAACTGTTAATTCAATGACTTAGAGTTATGAATTTTTTTGTGTTTTGTATTCTGAGGGAACTAAGCATAGTGATTTTAAATTTTGGATTCAATAGTTAAAACACCAATATTGAGTCATGTTTTAGGTTATAAAATTATTATTTAAATCATGAATATAAATATCAATTTTTGTGAACAAATTTAGGAAATACATATTAATGTAATTCTATCATTTTTTGATAAATAGTTAATTTTTAATTGTGATGAATATTTAAGGATCCAAATTTCCATAATAACATTAATATATTATTATGATTTCTGTTTGGTTTTTTTAACTCATATGTTATAAAAATGATTAGATATATTGTGCTATTTTTAAATTATTTTTTCTATAATTCCTTGAGAATATTATAGAATATAAATTCTTAGGCCAATCCAGTTGAGACAAATAAGAGATAATTGATGAGTATTTTTGGAATTGAAAAATTACATTAAATGTTTATTATATTTTGGGAGTCTAATATTTATAGTTCTCAAAGAAATCTGCATTCTTCATGAAGAAGGTTACTTTTATAATAGTGTTTGAGAAGATATGGGAGCCTATTCTAGGGGATAATTTTAGTGGGTAGTCTAAGAAATAATATATATGTTTGAAATGGTCATATGATCATTGTAGATTCGATTGATAACATCAATATATCTAACATAATATAAATTTTTTATTTAAATGGAATTAAATTTGTTGTAGATTCTAATACAGAAAATTTATTGTCAAAGGGATTGAATAATTCTCATGAAAAATATGAAAATGGAGCATATCATGCATTGTGGAAACATGATATAATAATATATAAGATGATACTAAAGGAAAAATGTCTTATAGATTATGTAAATTTATAATTTCAATATTTTAGTACAGAAAATATTAATACCACCAAGCGTCATAATCTGTTGGTAAAAGACATACCAATGATTTTCATCATTTTCTATGCATAATTTTTGTTGATGTAGTGTTCCGGGAATAAGTGAGAATTATATGAAGTCAATATTTTAAAATAATAAATATTGATGATCTATTTATTTGTTGTAGAGAAATATTACACGATATTGTAAATAACTCTCATTTTGGTGTTTCATTTTGCGCTATAACTAATGGATGCGAATACAAAAATAAGACCAGCACAAAGACATTGATATTACACTATATAAATGAGGAAAAAAACTTTAAAATTATATGTTGTATTATATTTATCTTGTAAAATATATAATTCATGATAATAATAGAATATATAAAGGGTTACACACCCACATTAAACGTGAATATCGGGAAAATTGGAGGAACTATTTTTGTTATTTTATACATTTATAATTAATTTCCATGTATATCTATTCAATAGAGATTATAATATTATAATTGTTTTATGGAATTACATAAAATTAAATAAAATGAATTTTTTTTCTATATTGACTCAACCTATCAATATGTATCTATTCATACCACTCAATAATACTTATAAATATATATATCATAATTTGAAATGATAATTCACCTATATATAAATAATCATATTGTGTAATTAATGATTATTTCTCATTGAAAACCATAATTTGGGACAAAATGTTTTAGTAATTATGATAATAGTTCTAGTATGGTGTATGAAAATATGCTCAGGATATACAAAACATTTTTATTGTGTATATTCTTATATTTATTTACCATGTGATGTGACAAAAAAAATATCTTCACTATGCTTGATGTGAGTTATTCTGATTAAATAATCATACATGATTTTGGTGAGAATAAATTTATGAATACCTATATACATTGATATTATTATCACCCAAGACATCAGGGATAGATAATCAAGGAATGGTTGTGTATGTTTATCAACATGAAATTAGATAAAAGATACAAAAGATGGTATATTCCTCTTCTCTAATGAGTATAAAATTTTGGCCCAAGATTTAGAAATTCAGAGGAAGTGTTTTCATAAACATACACACATTCATATGATTTTATTATCGACATGGGTGTGGATCATATGATGTGATCATATATTAATATTAATGGCATGTAATGTATTCATTGACAAGGTTAGTCTATTCTCAACTAATTGAGAATATATAAAATTGATATATGGGAAGGATAAACTCTATCTCATATTACCACACAATTCCCTGAAAAAAGGTATCATATTACTATGAATACATTTATATGTTGTTTTTGGTGCAAACATGTATAGAGATATATTTTTTATAAAAATAAACCAAAATCCCATAATAGTTTGAGTAGTATTTACAATATTATAAATGATATTATCTTCTTTCGTTTATTGATTGAAGAAATACATTTTACAAACTCTATAAATGCTTGTGGAATACTACATTTTTTCATGAAAAAAGTGATTAGGTTTGTTGGAATGTTATTTAAATTTCAAAAGGGATTTAGAGGATATAAACAATAGATCATTGTGAATTTTTTGATTTTATTACATATGGTTGAACTTGTTTTCAAAATGAGTGATTTCAGCTCAAAAAGTATTATTTAGAAATATAAAAAATGAGTTTTTGTTCTAGTTTCACGTGTCATTATAAATAATTTTGAATTAGGTGGACATTTTAAGTGTATGATTCATTACATAAAGTGAGATATTGTCATAATATTTTACACAATGCAGTATCAAAGTGTTGTGATTTTGTCCTTGTGGTTGCTCGACAAGAGGTTAAATATGACAAGGTGATAAAACAACTCCCTAGTTTTTTGTATTTTATATTTAATGTTTTTAAATAAAATGTTTTATTCCTTATTCTATCATTATGGCATCGATCATTATAATTTTTTTCTATGATATGAAATTTAAGTTTATATGTTATATATATGACATCAAATGAGAGTGTCATTATTTAATGAAAGGGTATCAAAGAATAAATCTTATTAATATAAAAAATAACTAAAAAATTTAAAATTTTATTATTGAATAATATAAATGTCGAATGATTGGGAATGGTGTGAAAACATAATAAAATGATAAAAACAATATAAAAAAAAATAGAATAAGTGACTAATTGGTATGGGTTATCCTATAATAATTAAAAACAATGAATATGAAATTATATGTTCAATAGAATAACTAAAATGTGTTGTAATTAAATTTAAATCCTATTAAAATTAATCAAAATAATGGCTCCCCTTAGAGTACATACTATCCACATTGTAAATTCCTATTTACCCTCTTAAATGTTCATCTTAATTCGTAGGTGGGTTTTTAAGACATTTATTAATCACTTATATATAGGTATCATGATGTTTTGGTCCATTATTGAGGTAATTAGTTGGTTTTATCTATTGTATCATAATATCCTTAATTTGTATTGGTCATGTTGGATAAAATTATATGATTGAGATATTCATGAATAGTAAAACCAAACTCATATAAAAAATGAATCATATAGGCCATCATTAATCTAAGCACAATTTCCCTTAATTAAATTTATTGGTCTAGGTAACATACCCCTATATGATTGTCGTGAGGGGATATGAAAAAAAACCCAGAACCTACAACAACAATAGAGTACCCTGCAATAGGTTCCCTAAAATATGATAGATATCTAGAAGTTAATGTCTCTCATTGTTTTAACACTTTGAACAATATATCTACCTTATCATTTATTATCCTCAAGAAAAATATATCACTTCAATTAATTTCAAAATTTAATGTCTTTCTTCTCCTCCTATATTTTTCTAATTGATTTGTTATTACTATTTTGTTCCTCTTTCATTCTGATTCTATTTTTTCTCCATATTTTAGAATAGTTAGACAAATCTTCAATTTTATTATCTACTAACATGGCTGATTATTCTACTAAAAATATTGTTTTTTTTCAAATTATTCTAAGTTTAGGGAGGCTCTATAATGGTATTAAAATTTAATTTTTTATTATATATTATATACAAAAGGAAAAGGACTAAAGATATCACGAAAATATATTTTCTGAAAACATCACCCAATGACATGAGTGATACCATTATTTCATACAAATATATTTCTATAAAGAGACAAGGTGAATATTGGTTGTATAAGAAAGAAAAAAATTATCATCAGCTATGGAATTTACCATTTGGGCATCAATCATAGTGAAATTATTCCTCCATGGTGAAACAATATTTCATATTGGTTCTCTTCTACTTGGATATGGTGTAATATTATGTCCATGATACACAACCCACTCTCACCCAATAATATGATAATTCAATAATTAATTCCATCCCCATTAAATACATATACTTTTCCACAAATAATTCTCCATATTCATGGATATAATATAACCATGGTGTTATGGCCACAACCTCACATTCTCAAAAATAGACCAAAAGAACACCACTAGACACATTCTAATGCTATGGTTTATAATAAATCATAATTTTGATATAACATAACTCCTATTCTATAAGGGAAAACACTACGTAATTTTACTGATCAAAATATATATAATGGCTAGATTCCGCAAATAAGAACTTAATAGTTTGAATATTCTTCATTGAAATCTCCATAGTGGTCATATTAGGATTATAATGTGATCCATGTTTATTTTTCTAAAATTAGTGTCTCTTGAATCGTTTTAGGGATTACGAATTGGTAACTATGGTCTTTTTAGTGTGTTTTGTAATTGTCTAGTAGCCTTTCTTGGTGGATCAATAGTTTCTAATGTTTATGGAGTTAGAGGAAAAATGTTTTCCGATTACAGAAATTGTGTTGGAATGAACAACATCATTTTTATAAATGAGGAATAGTGAACCAGTGATGTGTGACACACATAAAAATAGTGGGTGTGGAATATTCCATTATTTATAAAACCATTCACTTAGCCACCTGAAAATTCATGTTGAGGCTAGAGAACAACTTTTCCATCATGGATCATCCCATCACCATTATATTATATTCCTATCACTACATAGACCTTCCTCCCATGGACTATTTCACACTTATGTTACATATTATCAACTTTCCCAAATTAAATGGATAGCCTTCTCCACAATCCTGAATGGATGAAGACCCCTCCTTGGGACATATAGGTGTTTGGTTGCCCATTGATTATGAGAAATCCATGTTAGCACAATTCATTATCTATTTAGAGAATCACTCCAATAAAATGAGAAAATCATTCTAAAATAAAACAATATAAAACATAGTATTTGATTTCATATTATTTTATTTTCCATAATATATTTAGAAATAAATATAAAAAATTTAAATTTTATTAAATAATACATGTGTTCAACACAATAAAAACAAATGAGATTAAACAATTAATATTTTAAAATATTTATATATTAAATGAACTCGTCAATATAATTATTTAAAATTTGAGAGGCCATTATGGGGGATGAACCAAATGATGATAGAGATGATAAATTATATGTTTGTGGAATAAAAATCCATTAATATAGTTACACATTACTTATCTAGGTAGGTTCCTTTTATGAATAATTAAACTGGTTTGAAAACAATACTTTTTTTAGGTTATTCCATCATTTTTGACACATTAAAAGTTTATAATTTATATTTAATGTACACCTCATTTATCCATTGAGTATAATCATGATTTTATAACATAAAATGTCTTGAGAGACATCATTAATGAGTAGTTTTAAATATTTATGATATATGGATACATGCCAATAAAGGATTCAATTGATTACATCTCATTTTTCATTTAAAAATTATTAGAAAATTCAATGACAGAAGTAGTTATTCAACCATTCTTCATCATTAATATTCCATCAAAATGTTTATATATTATCATAAATTAATAGAGCTTATGAGTTTTCTTAATTTCTATTTAGGAAGTTTTATACTTCATAATAATAATTTAATACCAACAAAATATGATGACCATTTAAAACATCTATTTTACTGTATAGTTGTTATTGGTTTATCATACTCCATATACTAATATAATCTTCCAAAATTACATCAAGATGATAATTATAATGTGTTAATTAATTGTTTTCAAAAAAATAATACATAATCTTATCACCCAGACATAGTATCGCCTCATTGAAGAGAAGATTCGGTCATATGATAAACTTTTATAATTCTCTATCACATATTTTAAATCTAAATTTATTTAACTATAAACACTGAAAATAATCATTAATGTACCCCATATATCTTCTATCGAATCAAAATGGACATAGTAAACACAAGAAAAAAAGATGAATTCCATGTTATCAACTCTGTTTTTTATAAAGATATTCTGGATGTTCCTTCCCCAATTGTGAAAAATGTTTTTTGTTCAAAAGATAATACACGAATATCTCTACCACAAACCACAAAACCATATGCGATAATTCATGAATTATTATGGTTGTTGACCTATCATTTATCACCTTATTCATTTGTTTCATTACATTATTTCTCATAGGTACTCCATGTACTATTTTATCAATATTTTTTCCTTTCCGTTAATAGAACCTCAAGAACATTCAACATCAATACTCACCCTAATTTTTAGACAACATATATTTATGTATCAATTTGGTATAATTTTATACTATAGTTTTGATTATAAAAAACATTGTAAATAAAATTTTATCTTCAGAATGAACACCAATATATTCCATCGTGCATCCTTGTTAATGGTGAATTAGTATAATGGCATACAACGAGAATGAATTTTATTTAAATTCTATATATTTGTATAATGTAGATCTATATTCTAATTAATTAATATATTTCCTTCAATAAGGTTGTCAGATTTAATTTATTCCAATGATTAATATTCTTTAATGATTCATTCCCCATGGGTCTTTATTTAATTAATACATTCATAGAATGAACGTTCATCCACTTCTCACCCATGCGACATATATTCTCTTTCTTCACATTCATTGCATTTGAAATATTTTATCCAATAAGAATCAGTCAATCAAATGTCCTAATGATATTCAATTTCTCACTCGTCATACTATTGTTCACCACTATTGAATCAATGATATTTTCTAAATACCATCTATAAATATAGTACATAAACCCACATTCTCATGATTTCATATGACGATAATATTCTTATATCACCATTGAATTTTCCATAGACTATGATATTCGAACCATAATATATTTAAGATAGTAATAGAAATATCCTTTTTTTTAAATACAGAAATATTTAACATAAATAAGTTAAATAATTATTATTCTTCCAGATATATAATTTCTCAAAAAACCTCTCTTTTACATATATTGAAAAGAACTCCCATTATAAATAATCATTGTCTCTTTAAATTTTGTACTCTAAAAAACATATCTTAACTTTTGTAATTATATTTTAGTGGAATAACAGAATCATAAAATTACAAAATACACATTAAGTCCTTACATCAACCTTTAAATACACTATCATATTAATATACATCATATGTGTCACTGTATAGTAAATCATGTTAATTATTTTCACAATTATTTATTCTTATATGATGAGAAAAGAATATTCAACATTAAATTATAAAAATATACCATCTAGTTCCCTAAACATCCTTCCTCAAAATTTCTTTATTCATAAGATGATACTTGAATCCATCAACCCCATGTAAAAATTTCCACTCTAATTTCCAAAATAGTTTTCTATCGCATCCAATAAATCTATAAGAAATATTTGATGTTAAATTCATCCAGACAATAATTACTGAAAATAAATTAGCATTATCTAATTGATTGAAAAAACATTGAATACAATTAAATAGTCTTACATTGACCGTATTTTATATATTTTTATAAGTATTTTTTGTCTCATCAGAAACCCATTATTAATTTTGGTTTATTTTTAATACATGTTATCATGAATGATCCTCAAATCAATAGTAATAACAACCTATTAGATGCTAGAGGCTATGTTTTTGGACACCATTATTCAACAATATCATAGTTCATTTTGATAAAGCCTAAACATTTCATCCTCTTGTATCACATATCATTGAAATTCATTATATAGAGTATATAGATAAATCTATAATATACAATATTAAATTTATATCTACAATAAATAAAATCATTCCTAGAAAATATTAAATATTAACCATTACATAATATAATTATATTCCTAAAATATAATACACATTGAATAACAATGAATATAAGTGATGTTAATTGACTAATAATAATTCCTATATAAAATATTATTTGAAAAAACTAAAATTAAATATTTGGGCACTTAGAAATGATAAGAACAAAACATAAAATATTATCAAACACTAGTAAAAATTATATTGATTATAAACATTGATTTAGAGGAACCCTATACAACATTAAATCTACAATAAATATTGATCATATAAAACTATATGAAAAATTTTCTATTGTATCTTAATTCAGAAGGAGCGAATTATAACCATTACCTAAATCCTTTCAACTCCATAAATAAATTTCAAAAAAATCATAAAATAAGGAGAAAAAAAGAAAACACCAAAGAGGGAAAAAAATTATTACATGCTATATGAATTAAAGTAACCTATCTAAGGAATACATTTATGTTGACTAAGAAAAAAATAAATGAAGTAAATATGAGACCATGATAAGGACCATTATATAGAACTTCATTTTCAAAAAAATGTAAAAAATAATATTCCATAGAAACCATTTTGAACAACCCACATATGTATTTGTAATCAAGAATAAATTATATTAAACAATTTATATTAATTTTACATCCTTATAATCTAATTGGATATCCATTTCTAAATGAATGAAAATATTTCCATTACACTAAAAAAACCAACTCCATCACACCTTTAGATGAATAATTCCAACATATAAAAATCATATTTCCCTATCTTCAATCCCGTAACTAGTTTTTTTATAAGACATTGTCAATTTCATTATGATTTTGTTTTTATAGATATAATATATTCCTGGACCATGATGTCCTTGTCCATATAACCATCCAGATATACAACCAAATCATTTAATTTTCTACATTATGAATATTTTTATTCTTATTTTGAAAAAAATATATATGAAAGGCTAATTCAATACACTAATTTCATACATGGACTCTTAATATTTTTTTCACCTATTATATATTGTTAAAATAATTTATGAATGAGTATTTTTATAGACCCATTAATTTAGTATTTTTCTATGATTTTAAATTTCAGAAGATAGGGTTTCGATAAATCTTATAAATAAATGTACAATTATAAATATGTATGCATAGGTTGTGTAATATTATGTTAATATATCGTTATTTCTATGAAAAAATTATCTTGTTTTACAATTTTTTGGATATTAATATATATATAAAATTTCAATAATTTTTTTTGCTATAAATTTTTTTTCGTCCCTCAAATAATTTTCTCTCTAATGTTAAAATTATATTTAGAATTTTGAAATTTTATTTATTTTTAAAATAAAAATTATATAACTATATAATAATGGTTACTTTAAAAAAAATATATTTCATTCAAAAATATAATTTATTCAATTTTTATGTTAGATTGGCCTTTTATTATTAAAGGGTTTTCAGTATCTAAATTGAGTTTTCTCATGGTTTTACTTCATGATGGATTCATTCATACATGTAAACACTTTATAAATAATTTTAGATAATTTTAATGTGTTATATGGGGAATTTTATACTAAATTTTATATTTGTAGATTGTAAAATAATATTTATTATTTCATTATTAATTTAATAAATGAATTATAATTATTCAATTAATAAAATGAAATTAAATAATCTTACATAATTTTGAAATAATGTATTCATATGAACAATATATCAACCAGGACCCTAGTAAGCAAAATCTTTTGTCATAATTTATTACATTGGAATAGTAAAAAAGGGTCGAATATATAATGAACAATCAATTTAGTTGTTTTTTAGATCTAGATACATACATGAAACACATTTTTCCTTACGAATAGAAATTAAAGCAAGATAAATAATAGATTAATACAAAATAAATAATGTAAGACTCATTCTAATAACTATTTTTCACATTCTATGTACTGGAAGCAATGTAAGGGTGATCTTAAATTCATGGAAAGGGTTATGTATAATAGAATATATCATGAATTAATAAGAATATTAATGATCAAAATATAAATAATGTACCACATATTCCATTTATATATCGTTACTATGATGATAATATAATTCATATTCATTATGGAATGGTAAAATACTAAAAATACGTTCTATTTAATCAATAAATGATAATGAAATGCATCTCAAGATAATATCATTTTGAAATAATCATTGACAATAAAATAAGATTTATTTAAAAAAATGAATTTCTAAATTATTGAAAATTATTATATCTCGAATCATGATACATATATCTTCATGATCATTCCCCTATATAGTTTCAAATTACATGGTAAGAAAACATTAATTTGGAAAACTGATTTTACTCATGAGACCTATTGATGCATCAATAAGATATATAATTCTATTCTATATATTAAACATCATGTTTATAGAATTTACCATATATATAATAATCTATTTAATTCATCATTAGTATTATTTATCTATAAATATCTATATTTAGTAAAGGATAAATATATATAAATATTTCCTAAATTACACTAATAAATTTCAAAATATACACCTCAAGAATATTTTTATTGTTTTTCAAAAATAATAATATACATAATAATATAATATTTATATTTATAATAAATTTAATTTCAAATAAATAATGATCACATTAAAATTATAATTTTATAATAATGCTAATAATCACAAAAAATGGGAGATTTTATAATTATATTAAATTATAGTAATTTTTCATGTTAAAAAAAATTCATCAAATATGTCTATTTAAAACATTAAATATAATTAATTATGACTAAATTATGATATTACACATAAATTTTCCATTATATAAAAAATATAAACGAAATTAGGTTCATAGCGTTACCATATTCCATAATAATGGTAAATTGATACAAAGTCTCTTAACAAAAAATTCTTTTTGGTTAAACCTGATTTAAAAGTATGTATAGTGTTTTTAACATTTCTATTAACTTATAACATAACCATAATAATATTTATAATACGATATATGTTTCTTTCATAACATCTCATCTCCCAATCATTAATAATCCTTCATTGCTTACCTTTTTGAAGCTGTTAATTAACTTTTTTTTAATTTTTTTTGTCATGAGCATTATAGAACTTGTTTATATTATACATATCCATCATATCAAAAACAATAGTCATGAAATAATTATATTATTAAGACACCAATTATAAATTTATGATCAACCATTAAAGGTTTTTTTAGAAATTAAGTGTGTTACGATCCAAGAGATAGAAGGTCATATATATACATAAGTAACATTCAATCATACAATTAACATTGTGAAAAAAGAAGTAAGAAAAAAATTACCTTACCAAAATGATTTATATATCATAAATAATATTATAATTATTTAGGTATACTTATATTTGTAATTAATTTGTTATGATGATTAAAATATATTCAAATCTCTTATTGAATGTGGTAGTCCACACATACAGAAAGGATCTTATAATATTTTAGTGATTGGAAAGATAAAAATGAAAATTATATACCATATTATAACAATGATAAATATTTAATTAATATCATAATTGTTATATATATATTAAATATATATTATAATTATCCTCATTATAATTCCTTGTAAAAAATTAATGAAATATGTATCACATTTCTTTATGAGGCGGGAGCCTACCAGACATATGAGCGATATAATCATATCACTTATTGAATGGAAAGAAGAAACATATATATGATATAATAACTCAAGATTTATTATTATTTTATAAATATACTATATATAATATTTACACATCATAATATGCAATTGTGAGAGGTGGTTATGAAACAACGACTGACATCGATTCACAAGGAGGTAGTTTTTCAATCTAATATATGGAAATTTCGTAGGCCATTTAATGGAGGTGGGGATGGTTATATGTAATTACCATAATATAACAGCATAAAAAATATTCGATAAATTGATTTATTATATAATCATGGGATTATTGTAATTTAAGAATGTGGGGGATGAAATAATAAAAAAACGATTACTGAATAATGTAACCTATTCTTGGGGTGACCTTTATAGGTTTGCACCAGAAGCATTAATTGGATGGAGATACTCGAAAAATGCATCTAGGATGAGTTTATGGATGTTTTTATGTGATTTGTGTACATTATTACTGAAACAAAATATTTTCATGGTTTTATGATGATATTACAATAGGTAGGATTTTAGATGTTATATGAGTGACACACTTGTAATTTTGAATATAAAATATTTTAAACATTTTTTACTCATGAAAAAATTGAAACAATTAGACTATTATATATAAATATAAAATATAAGGTCTAAATATTTACGTAAAATTATTTTTAGTCATTTTTTATGTTATTATCACACTGATGTTTTTAGTTTATCCCCAAGATAATCACATTTTTACCCTAACTGTGATATATAAATTTTTCTATTTGTACTATTAATTATGGGAAAAAAATTAATTTTACCTCATAATATAATATAAATTATTTTGATTCCTAATTTTTATACTATTTTTATGAGCTAAATTCCCAGAAGAAAATATTTATAATTTAAAATCAATCCTTAAAAGGGATAAGAAATAAAAATTTTAAAACAAAAAAAGTACCAAACTTTACAGAGTTCATTTATAAATATTTTAAAATCATCATAATTAAAATTTCATATATTGGATTAATATATATATATATAATTGAACTAATTTTACATTGAAAAAAACTCAATGTATAATTTATCATTATGAATAATTTGAATAAAAATATTGTATTCACTTTAAATTTAGAATTTTTTACTATTTATATATAATGGGAACCTTTCAAAAAAATTCCCAAAAAATAAACAAAATAAAATTATGATATGGATATTTTAAATTTTTTGTTAGTTTTATAAAATAAATTTTTAAATATTATTAAATTTAAAATTTAAATTATGGGCGTGTAGAGTGAATTTGTAATCTTGGGGAAAAAAATACATGTCTTTCTAAAACAATATTATATTATTTTAAAATTTATATATTATTATTTATATTAAATAGATAAATAATTGACATATATAAACTGTAAATTTTTAATAATTTAGATAGTTTTCAGTCCCCCAAATTTAATAGATATGTTAAAATTATAAATTTTAGAAAAATATTTAATAATAGTTTAACATATCATATAATCCTAATGTTTTATGGATCATATAAAATAAATGATATTTAATTTATTAATAATGAAATTTATTTTAATGCATTGATTTTTAAGAATATACCTTATTATAATAATTTTATCATTCAAATTTTTTAATATTTCATTCTAATCTTATTTGGGATGTTCTTCTTCATTACATCCTTTATTTTCCCTATTTCACCCAACAATTTTGGATTTTTCAGAAGAACATTTACCAAACTATTCATATTATTCATTAATACATTGTCTATAGTACCAATAATATTGATAGTTATATCATAGTGTGATAAAATAGGAACCAATTCAATTCGATCATCTGTTATAACATGATTGGGTCTAGCATGTACTTAATAACGATATATGAAATATGTCATGTACTTTTGAAAGGCTTGGTGGCATACATAAATATTAAGAAATAGCTTTAATTATTTATAGGTTTTCAAATGGTATGATTTACCCAGGTCACATATTCCCTTTTATAACAAACCATTTATCAACACTGTGTTAATTTTTTGAGATACGAAATAGCCTTTACCATTGTTATTGTCCCTGAAAAATGTTATAGGCCTATGAGTTACCATTACCCTACTTCATCCCAACATGTTTGAGTGAAAATTCTCTTACCATATAACTCTTTATATGTTTCCATTTGAAAAATTTAATGGATACTTTTTTAATATTAGAACACATCCAAAGGTAAATATAGATCACAAATACCTTGATATTCACATGGGACAGAACTAAAAATTTATTTATGCTATTTGAATAGTTCTTTTCAATGTCCATTAGTTTGAGGATGGTGGTAGTGCTCAAATAATGCTCAGTATCAACATCCTTCTGATGACTATTCTCGATTTTTGATGTGAAAATGTGATCACAATAAAAAAATAGGTTCACCATTGAATCTCAGAACATTATTAATTTAGATCCTTGTATGGAACTAAGTAGATAATTCGTCTATTACACTGAGTCAATGTGATAATTTTGTAAGGCGGTCAATAATATCTAATAATACATTATTCATTCATAGATCCTTGGGTAGTCATTTAACAGTTTCAGTTTTAATGTTATCCCCATTCTACACATGAATATGAATTGTTTTCATGAATACCAGAGAACAATATATCAGATAAGTCACATGATGAATAAATAAACATTTAACCACAAAATCAGGAATTTCCCACATCATTTTATCACATCGAATATATTCCCTCGAATCCTTATAAATCATTATTCTAATAATGTGAATAGTGAAATTTGAGATATGAACATATCAAAAATGATTATTTTTAGATAATTTATATATGGAACAAATAATATATTACTCAATATTAAAACACCATCTTCTGTTGTGAAGTCTAGTAATTTACTAGAATTAACAGATTTATTTATATTTGAAATGTTTTCATCATCTGATTGATAATTTTTTATCTTTTCTAATAATGATGTATTTTTAATAATTTAAAAAAAATTAATTCTAAAATTTATTTAAAATTTCCATTTATATATTTATACAGTCCATGTTCATAGGATCCCCATTAATCTTCATTTGGGTTCTATTTTAATGATCATTCATAATCAACACAACTTCTCTACTATTTTCCGTCTATGGGTGGTATTGTATTGAAAACAAACAATTCATGAGTATCTCAATCCATCACATTATACAACTATGATCCCTTTATTTAAGGAAAGTTAATTTATATTCTTATGATTGGTGTCAATATCTGATATTTCACCATATATATAATATCATTATATTTTCAATGCAATTATATCAGCTTCCAAATATAGATCATGAGGTTAATATTTATAATCATGGGTCATCATTAAACTTTAATCATATGAAATAGAATTTTCAATTTTAATTAATAGAAAACAGGGTCCCCTCTTTGAAAAATCACAACACATTACAACCCCATAATTTTTAGATGGCAATGTCATTGATAGATCATTGACCAATCTCTTATTGAGTTCATCAAAATATTCTTCACATTATTTTGAAAAAACAAACATAAACATTTTATGTGTTATATTGGTAAATAGGTTTTGGTATCTAAGTGAATTCTAAAAGATAAAATAATAGTAAAAAACCAAACAAAAAAAAATGAACCTAAATTAAATTCATTTCTATGGGAAATTATTTGGCTTCCTTTTCCTGTAATGGATCAATTAAGATTAAAAACATGTAGAAAAATTATCCATTAATGAAACATCATCAATCCAAAAATCAAAGATAATAAATTTCTTATATAATACAATAATTTTAAGTGTTTCAATATTAATCATCAATTGATTCTAATTTTCCTCATATATTTTATAATAAAACAAAATATAAAAAGTAATATAAAAACAATATCATCAGTATATTAAATGAATAATATAATTATTATATCCAAACTAATTGAGAGTGTATCAGGTAATCCAAATGGTCTTAATATGATACCATAATTTCAATACAATGTATTATATATGTTGTATATAATGTTATGACAATATGGTTCTAAAATTAAGCATGTTTGTTTTTCATAATTGGGATTTCCTGACACATCCTTAATATAGTGAGACTTCACCCAGAACTATTGACTGAAGACTCCCCTCCAATATTAAATGGGAAATGACTAATTTTGTTTGAAATATATATATATATATATATATAATGTGATTATACAAAATCAAAAAAAACTTATATACATTGGAATATATAAATAAAGTGAATGCCACCACATCATTGTGTACATCAACCTCAGCTATAGTGATCAAATTCTTTTGGACATCTCACATTTGAATATTTCATATTAGGTTTCCTTGAGATTTGGGAAATTTTTGTAAATATTTCCTCATTTAATTAAAATTAAAAAACTAAAATTCATTGATTTTTTTCATCCCCTTTCATTAATGTGTTGGGATACCACATCACCACACGTGTCAAAAACTCTCATACCATCAAAATGCATCGCCTAATGATTCATTACTAAATATTACAATGTACACATTTATCCATCATCCACATCCTATGTTACACATTAATTTTTTTTAATATCTAATATTACCTCTTATTTTTAAAATTTCTCATTTATATGTATGATCCAGAGAATTGATTGTCTATTTTGATGCCACAAAAAATTATTCCATCATATAAATAAATTTTTTGAGTGACTTGTTTCAATCTTATATATGGATAAATTACTTCAGGGAAATGGTTAATCAAAAATTCTATGTGTTGTATGTAATTATTAAATATATAGATATCATTATAATGGTATCCCCTTGCTACGAAATTGATACTTCATCATTTTTCTCTATGTCTAGTAAACTTTTCTTCTTTTAATTTTTTCACATCAGAGGGAAATATATGTAAATGAATGAGTCCTTAGAGGCATTAAAATCAATGAGCCCTATTTAAATTTTATATCTGGTGTTAATTTTTAATTACCACTACTTATCAACATCATTTTTGGGATAATAAATAGAAAGTGTAACATTTATCTATTCATCACTTCCGAAGGCTTTAAATATATTCTCTACCGACATAATCTATTTCTCAACTTCCACTGGATCCATAAAACCTTGTAATTATCGAGGAATCTATCAAATAATGAGATACAAACTTTATTAATATTTATATGGAATTAGTTGATTCATCTAGTCAAGGTTATTGTTCATTACTTGACTATGATTCCCTAATGTAGCCATTTTTTTATTAGATCCAATTCCAACTATATTTACTTAGATGTGGAATATCTAGATTGTCCCTGAGTAATGATTACCTTATTATTTCCAGGTGTTATTTATAAATAATATAATAAACTATATTTGATAAATAAATTTTTTATTTTTAAATCATACTATATAATTAGAAATTTTTCATAACCTTAAGAAAAAAATTAAATTTTTTTAATTTTTAATATCATATAGATAAAATTTTTATTCATCTAGAATATCATTATTTTTAAATTCCCCATTAATGTTGGTACAGAAAATATGAATTATACTAAGAACATCCCCAGTGAGATTCAATGTAGGTGAATAATAAGGAATGTTACCCTAAAATAAGAAATTATTTGGCCTATCTGAATACAAACTTTTTTTAATTATTAACCTTATGTAATTATATTCGTGAACCACATCCACTAATAGAATCCAAACATTGATGTAATCCCTTGAAAAATATAATATCATAATTAAAACATTGATAAATTTTTTTATAAGCCTATCCACAATTTCTATCATAGTGTTTTGTTCCATATTCAATGTTTTTGGTATTCCCGTTCCCATGGTTTCTACAAAACATACTTGATACCAACTATAATGGCCATGAACCATGTTTCTTATATTTTATTTCCAACATAATTACATTAGCATAGATATAAATCATTAAACACCAAAGGAATGTTCAATTTAGTAGTCTTGGAGAACAAGAGATATATATTTGACACCAACTTTAAATTGGGACTATAATATATAACATAATAAATTACAAAACCAAAGGAACTGTATCAATAAAAACATATTCCAATAGTTTTTCAACGTATCTAAATAATGGAAAAAAATTATAGTGAGATCAAATTGTTACTAAGGGTTATGTAAAATGGAAATGAAAATTATTAAATTAGAATAACCATAATTGAATGGTAAATAAATTAAAAACACTAAATTTATATAACATTAATATCATGATAACATAAGTCAAAATAAATATCAAATGGTATATAATAGAAAAAAATCTATTTAATCAGTAAATAATAAATAAATTCATATAGGGATAATTTCGAAGTTAAAACATCATGTATAGTAACAATACTGGTATTGTCAATGACTATGTTTTTTAATTATTGTACTTTATTTATCTAAAAAATGTTGATAGATCAACCATTAAGATCATTTCCCATGACAATATAAAACCACTTTGTAAAAACACATCTAATTTTTCCACATAATTTGTCGCCTTAGACCAGTCGATGAAATGGGGGTATATATAATTGAGGGAACCACACATAACTACATGAAAAATGATTCTCATGTATCAAATTGTCATATTATTTAATTGATAAAAGTATTTATTAATATGTATTCATATTGAGTAGAAGATACATATTTATCAATATTTCAAATAATAATCAAATAACAAAAAATGGGCATGCATATTCAAAATTGTTGATTAGATTATGTATCTATAATATCCATTATAAAATAATGGATATTTAATATAAAATTTATTTTCAATGAAATATGATCACCATAAAGTGATTTTTTAATAAAAATCAGACTACCACAAAATAAAGTGATATTTCACAAAACATTTTACCATATGTTAATTTTCAGGTCAAATAACCTATGGATAATTAATTCAAATTAAATCATAAAGTATCATGATGCTTCAAATAATCATGATATTACATGTCCAACGGTATTTATATACACTATATTAATGAAAATAGGTGTATAAAATGACAATACACCTCAACGAGGGGAAATTGCAATGATGTAACATACATCACACATCATTTTGGTTGAACATTCATTAAAATATTTAATATAATCTTTAAAAATGATATTAACTATTTCTAAAACAATATTAATAATTATAATATCATATATGATAATTCTAGAATATATAATAACCCTTTCCGTAATAATAATTCATTATTTTCACTGTTATTGTTATTAATTTCCTTGTTCAATAATTCATGCTTTATAATTAATGTTTATGAAACTAAGTAAATTATATATTTCCACCATCTAAATAATTGAAATGATTAAATTATTATCATATCTACAGACCATTTATTCTATTAGCTCCAATATTGTATGATATGATATGATAAATGATGTATGTTAGGATCATTGAGATGGTAGACAATCTGTACAAATGGGTTACATTTCCCTTTTTCAATGATCATTGGGGAATGGAGGTATGTAATATATTATATTTACAAAAATATCATAATATAATAAATTCTATAATAATTTTTTTAATGTATTTATATATATCAACAATTTGGTGTGGTGATGAAAATAGAATCACATCACTTTATGAAGTCAGTAGTCCACATGTGTATGAATGTCGTTTTAATATTTTAGTGAGTGAAAATGTATAATTTAAAATAATAAATTATCTTTTTATAATGATAAATATGTCATGAATATCATATATATTCTAATTGAGTAATATATATTAATTAAAATTATCCTCAACACATTCCTTGTAATGGGTTAGTGAAATATGAATAACATTACCTCACAAGATGGTATCCTTTCGTACACATGGGAAGAGTTATCGTATATCATATAGAATAGAAATATAAAATGATTTAAATTATATAAATAAAACATATTTATAAATATGTTATATATTTTTATCAGATATATACTATAGATCAATCATCATACCTAGCCGTTAGATATAGTAATTTACAAACGAATGACATTGGTTTATAAAGTGGTAGACCATTTTACACACGAGTGACGATCTAATAACCCATTTGATATATGTGGATAAGGTTGTAGGTATTTCCCTTCTACATAATGAATACTATGAATATTAGAGATAATTAAATTTTTTATCATTTTTTGTTATCAATAATTAATGGAGGGTGAGGAAGAAATATAATATATTTAATTATTGTTAAACTTTGCCACTTTTTCATGTAACGTCCTTCAGTTGTCCAAAATATTTCTTCCTAGGTTGGAGTTCTTCCAAAAATAAGGATTATAGTTTTAGGTGATTGAATTTTTAAAGTGATTTGGTCTTTCATTAACTGTACCGAAATGGTCTTAATTTGTAATTAAAATACGATAGGGGTGGACTTTTGTATGTGAGGATAGTGATAATCCTACATTTTTAATGGAAAAAATGTGTACCCATATTTTCATCTAGGAATAGGGTCCAAATTGATTATTAATGACCCTAACAAATTATAATGTCTAAATATTTCATGAAAATATATTTTAGTCATGTTTTAGGTCATTATAATCATTATCATTTTAGTTTAACCCAAAATAATCTAATTTTTATGTTAACTGTGGTAAAAAAAAATTTACTATTCTTAAAAATCATTATACATAAAAATTTTGGTGAACATTTTATATTATATAAATTGATCTGACTGAAAATATATAATATATTTTTTTAAAATTAATTTAAAATATGGGAGATATTTATTTTAAAATGATTCCCTCAGACATGATGTGAAAGTAGGTTTTCAAAGAGAAAATGTTAAAAAGTTTACAATTTTTTGTTTCAAAATTTAATATGAAAATGATTCCAGGAACATAAATTGTATTAATGGAAATATAATTGAAATAGTGTTACGTTAAAATACTCAAAAATAGAACACATATATATAAATATTTTTAATAAAAATTTTGTTTTAATTTATATTTATTACCGATTAATATTGGTACACCCCGTTCATACAATTTTATTGAAAATAATAAATGAAAAAATGAAATCATTTTAAGGAGTTATAAAAAACTATGTAATGTGAAAAACCTACAAATCTACATCAACAAGAGATGATCAAAAATTAATAAATTCTAAAGGACCACATAGATCTCATCTCAAATATCATAATCTATAAAAATCATTTTGATTATAATTTTCTTCCTTGTATGAATAATAAACCCCAAACAAGATTTCTCTATATTAATAATAAATTTAGTACAATGTGGTAAAACATGCCATAATATATTTATCATGTGTTCCCTTATTGCATAAATAGTTATCATAGAGTAATACTCAATCCACAACTGATTCCAAATATGATATACAATATGCATGGCATGATTATTCAATGCACATACCTTAGCCTCACACACTATCACAAATCCAATGTAGTGAAATAAAAATCATTTCACAAAGCCACAATCGGTGAGAAAAACACCACCACATCCCAAAGAACCTGATAAACCACAAAAATCTACATCCACAATATCATTAATCCATGGAATGATTGGAAGGTTCCATTGAATGAATTTAAAACACATAGGTCTTATTATTCTACTCTACACACCCAATAGTCTAAATGTGAATAGATCATTCATATAATTAATCATTATTCCTTTTTTCATCATTGATTCCATATAAGTTTCATCATGAATATCCATTATTCCAGCATGAACTGAGGGTATTATATTATATAAAATAGAATAATTCCTGAATGCCCATTTGAAATAGACAACCTATGAGATAATAGAAAGAAGAATATTATTTACCTGCTTATTATAACGTACATAAAATATGATATTAGAGAGTAATAGCTCAACTTCTCTATTCCTGTCCACGTGTACGTCAAATAACCCGTGGATATAATCCCAAAATTTATAAATGAAATGAAATCTAACCAATACTTATTTCCCAAACAAGGTTCCTCCCATTAAATAATTACATAAAAAATTCATGGATATTCCCAACACCTATAATTTATAATGTGTAAGAAATCAATTTATCCATATTTTCCAATGTATGATTTCAATATTAGGCTGGATGATTGGAATCCTAAATGAAGCAAGATAGGATATGCTAGTAAACCCTCCATCATTATTTATCATATAAAAATAAATAGTACTAAACATTCCACTCATACTATTAATCCATAAAAGAATGCATCTATCCAAAAATAAATATCTCTAAATTTTGAAGGAAACATGATTTTGAAAATTCATGTCATTCATGTTCCTAATGGTGAGAATATCTGAAATAGAAAAATTTACTCCTATTAGTGGGGACAATCATTCTCTCCTTAATAGTCTTGTTAAGGAAATGGGTTGTCTTGTAGTTAATATTGGACAGTTTTGAATCAATCAATGTTGAGTCGACCATAATGTTAATTAATCATTTCCTAATGTTAGGACATACATATGAGACCATATAATTGGAATATTAATTCATAATGTTTGATTAGAATCTTCTAGAAATATAATCAAAGGGGGTTTTTTAAATGAAAAGAGGTTCCACATGTATTTATAAAGGAGAATGTTATTAAATATATTGAGATCCTAAATTCCCTTTAATACACTATCATTGGGATTGTTATAAACCTTTTATGAAAATAGGATGTGATTTTTCTCATTAACGGACCCAATAAAATATAAATTAATATTGATTAATAGAAAGTTCTTAGTAAGTCTATATGGCTATTTTTATATAGAAAATGTATTCACAAACATTGAATAGATAATTTAATTGAAAAATAATACCCTTCCACCTGAGACATTGATTTCCCTTTCCATTTAGTCAACTAAATGAAAATATTAGAAAATGTTTCCTCACGATGAGACATCTAATCCTTCGCAAAAATATTTGAATTACATGACAAATAATAGGAAGATATCTAATCCTAACACCAATAATTATAGTAAATCTATTCTACCTTTCCATTGTAATTCACAAAAAATACATAATAGAGGACATCTTCCAACTTATTGATTTCTTAGCCACCTCCTCATAATGATATAATATAATCCTGATGGAATATAATTTTTTTTCATTGAAGACCGCCCAACAAGGATAATATATTTAGTATAAAATTGATGTTAAGGGGTGAACATACCTCTTCCATCCATGAACTGTGTATATAATACAACATTAACAATTCCATTTATTCATATTTTGAGGTAGCCTTACACTAGGGAAAAATAATGACCTGGAAAAGGGGCCCTTTATTAAATCCCTTATATCAATTAAATAATCCTCTTTGGGAACCATTAATTATAATGTAATGATTAGTGATAACAATATTTTATGTTCATCCTAATAAAACTCTTGGGGACACCATGATGTTTAATAATAGAAAAGATGAAAATCAATTTTAATGTATTTGAGAATTTTGAAATATCAATCATCAAAGAATAATTTTTATCATTATATTTCCTCTTCATGATATTCAAACTCTCAAAAGTATTAAAATGGAAGTTCTGAGTATTTCTACTCGTGTTAATCCTTATTGATTAACATTAATAATATCATTTTCTACTTTCCAAAATATAATGTAAATGATTCTGATAAATATATTTTGGATCATGTTACCAAGAGAAACAGGATGAATATCATTGATTTCTTAAACATTAAACATTTTGTTATAAGTGAAATGAAATTATAATTGAGTCGATTAAGAATATAAACAAGAATAAATAATTCCATGACTGCATTTAACACCTCACTATGAATAATACACATTTTAATCATAAATAATTCCTCAGACAACATATAAAGACTTGCCACACTATTGATTTTATGATAGAAGATAATTGCATGAACCTCCTATTTAGAGGGGGATAATCTGAGAACATGGTTCTTTTTCTCTCCAATATATTAAATAATAGCATTAGTCACATTACTATTATTTTTAGAACCATCATAAATCGAAATGTTTTCAATATACTCATTCACGATAATATAGAATACACTCTCATATTTGAAGAGTCAATTAGTAATATTAATGGCATTAACCCCTCCTAGGATTCTCTTTTACTTGTGTTTTTTTAAATATACTGGCGTTATCATGTCCACATTTCAGACACCTCTCATTTAACAGAATTAATCTTAATATCTCATGAATAATAAACAAATCATGAAACATATAAACGACATTTAAATCATTTTTAAAGGGATTTTGTTGATATTTTTTTAACAATTTTGACATCTCAGAATCCAATTTATAGTATCTTTGATTTTATCATCATCGATGGGAAAAATATTTCTTGCTATATCCTATTAATTTCCGCATGATGTCTTTCAATTTTCTTTGTGAAGACATGAATCAGACATCCAATATAGTTGTTATCCCAAGATTCCAATACCATTTCCATACACCAAGTGATAACAAACCAACAATTGTCGAATTTTAAGGGTAGGTGAAATGCCTTTCCAATTTGTGTGAAAACATCAATAATTAGAGGATTGTAGATTGAATGTTTTATATGAAGATTAAATATGGAAAAACCTCCTGAATCACTCCCATCATAATCTTTCAAAATATACCATTCAATCTTAATATCATGTCTACTGTTGAGATTATCTATATTCTATGTAAAGTGGCCCTTATAAATATGACCATTTACTAAGTAACATTTATCAATACACACATAGAAATACATAGAGGCCGATACATGGAAATTTGATCCCATATTCTCTTTAGGTCACAATAGAGTGCTAATATCCCCAAAAATAATCCACTGCTTCCTCATTGTTTCACACGTCAAGTCATAATCCTTCCAGATCACCATTAATTTGATGTAATAAACAGATGCATAAAAAATAAAATTGGAAAAGATTATCATTGTAAAACAAGAGACACTATAAATCATTGAGGCCCTCAATAACAATAGATAACTTAAATTTTTTCATGTATTAATACCCATAAATTAATAATTTCAATGTTAAGAGTGTTTTGAGAAACAACGATATACCCATGATTTTTCCAATTGAAATTACTCTACATCTCAAAATGAAGCTTAGTATCTGAAATCCTAATTAGATGAAGATTATATTTCAAAAATAAATTCGTATGGTCATTGGAAGTTGGGGTGTTCCCCAACCCTTAGCATTTCCAATCAAATATATTCAATTTTTAAAGACATTCCACTTCTTGTAGGCCCATTATTCGCTTTCAAGATATCATTATCATTCTATTTTCCTTAATTCAATTTTTTTTATGACTAGCTCTTCTCCTTTCATATCCTTATAATTTTTTGATTTCACATCCACTTTAGGGATCTTCTATCTCCTGCATTCAGATAATTTTTTCCATGTATAGTAAAAATTGAAATTTCAAGAACACTACATATGTGAGACACCTCATTGGATAAATGAGGAACATTATTAATCATATATTTAGGGTTAATCCCTCTATTCCATTCAACAATATAATTCATTATTAATATTTGGGAGGTATTCCAGGCATCCTCATAGATACTGGATCACAACCCTTCAACAAGGAATTATCATCCTCTTTACCAAATGGGGTTGTATTATCCATTAAAATAACCAAAATTACTGAACTTGTTTACTCCCTTGAGTTAATCACCTTGATATTAGTATCATCATATCATGTGACCCATATTGAATAGAAATCACCAGCCCCCTAATATTGTGCTCAATATCTGATGAAATAATATTGTTTTCAAGATCCCCTTGAATCATGAAGGCCAAACCATTGACATCAAAGTAAATATTTAGTGCTAACAAGTGGTTATCTGAGGGAATAATTTTTCCAGGATACACCTAAGAACCATTCATGTCTAAGGAGCAAGGAGTGTGAGGATGTTCCTCCTCTTCAGTGATGTCATCCCAATATTCTATCAACTAATATGATGGGAGGAGAATAACAGATTGAGTGGAGGCCATATTAGATTTAGATGCTCCCACTTTTTTCTAGAACAATATCTTTGATCGTGAAACATATTAATAGTTCCTTCCAATCGTTATTTTTTGGATCCTCCCTAACATTATTGTGAATAACCTTAGAATTTTCCACAGAAAACACTTCAATATTTCATATATCTAAGAAGGGTGGTATGTCTTTAAAATCAACATTGATGTCAAATACAGTTTTCTTTGAAATCAAGGTGATGTTATGAGGATTCTCAGATTGTAAATAAAAAACAATAATAACGTGATAAAAATAACCAATATCACCTTCCAAAGAGAGTTGATCCATTATAATAAGTGTTTCATGTATCAAATGCAATTGAAGAAATTAAATTTATTCCTAAAAAAATAATTTTAAAAAATACTATTTTATAGAATTTAATTATTATTTGCATTTCAATTTTTTGTATCCTCATGGTCCCTTTATTGACATTGACAGACTATATAAGTCATAATATTAGCTTGAAATGTTTTTAATATCATAATAGTTACCAATTCATCAGGTGTGTTTGGTTTGATCAAATAAATCACTGTATAAAAATCTATTTATGAAAAGTTATTTTGTTTTAAATTTTTTATTTGATATTTGATACACGAGTTTTTAATTATTATAATTAAAAACTGATGACATAGTTTCAAATATTAGTATGATAAAAAAAATATTTATTTCACTACACATTTGATTCATTGTGAATATCCATTTGAGTAATTATTCCTCCTAATAACTATTTTTGGTTAAGTACGAGAATGATGTAATATTGATTTGTAGACTTAAAAACATGAGATTAATGTTATACATAAAATAAAAAATTAGATCAAGGTCAGTTATAACATAAATATGTATTAATGGATATTAAATTTCATGTTTGATATTGATCTCAGTACAGTACTAATGAAAAATAATACTTATTTATCTTACCATGATTTGACTCATTATATCATTATATGTAATATAATTTATTTCCTGGTTTATAATAAATTGACAAGAATAATACACATCTTTGTACATAGACCAGTGGATCTCTTGAAATGGATAACCATAAGTGTTATTCTTATCAGATTTGTAATAAATTATTTATTCAAAAATGAAATCATTTTTTTATTTAATATAAAAATAAAATTAAATGACTTAATAATATTTTGATAACAAATTATTTTATAATTTTGATTAGATAATACACACACACATAAATATATCAATGTATTAAACTCTAATTTTATCACCCAAATTATAAAAACATCTGATTGAAGTGGAATAACATCCGAATAATGTCTGGTATGGGACATTTTAAATATAACATAAAAAATGAATATATTAAATTTCTTCTAAATTCAATTAAATCATAAAAATTATGATTTTACTTGTATAGGACTCAGTTCGTGAGTAGAATATTATATGAAAATTTTAAAATCTAAATAGTCTATGGTTGAATATTTTTATTTATATTATAAAATCCTCCAATATATGGGACAAAAACGTTGATGTAACAATTAAAAATATTATAACTCTTGAGAGTTAAATAATACCTAAACATTATGATAATAATGGGTTATTAATTTCACATGAAATATAAAAAAAATGCATTTTTATAGTGAATCAATGTGATTATATGATTGTGACAATTATATGTCTAATCTATTTATGTGACAAAAAAAATTAACTTGAAGAATAAGAAATTAAAAAATCTTATATCATTTATTATAAATGTTATCATAACCCAAACAAGAATGATAATGGAAATAAATTTTATTTGAATTCCTATAAGAATAACATGATGGCACAGATGAAACCCGAATCCCCTTGGATAATGTATAATAACAATAAAGAAATGGAAATACTAAAACATACATAAACTATTTCATCAAATAAATTTTGGAGGTAGATATTGATTAATATTTTATCAAGAATTATAATGTTATTTATAAATTTTTAATAAATAATTAATATTCAATGGAATATAAATTCAATTTTGGTAAAAATATTAAAATTGTTATTGGAATGTATAACTCATAAAATAACTCATTAATTATGTATAAAAAATGTATATTCTTATTATATAATAAAAATTTTATTTATTATTTATAATATGGAAATATAAATATTATGTATGAAAATGAGCCTCCGAGTAATAACATAAAAAATATATTAAAATTGAAAAATATATATTAAAAATTAAGATAAGTAAAGACAACCAAAATTCAAAACCAATTGGGTATATACTTGGAAAAGTATTAGGATATTAACATACCATTTTTTAGTAATCTATTAATAACTATCGAACATAGTTTGAAATATTATATTTGGAATTACATCAAATTAAATTATCCTGAGAAATATGTATTCTTGGTGATATAAAAATTTATATAAAATATTAATTTAACACCCATTTTATTATATTATATTATATTTTATTATTAATATATAATTTTAATAAAAATGATTTTTTTTATATTTTAATAAATTTATTTGGTTTTTATAATCAATGCACAGTCTTGAGGACACTACATTAAAACAATATTACATTAATCATGATTCAAAAATATCCACAAACTATCAATTTTCTGCATGCCCATTCAATGAAGAATATATGACCTATAATTTTTTTAAAAAAATTCATCTATAATGTAAAAATATATTAGGAGTCTTTTTGTTTTAATTCTGATATATTTTAATAATTTTATTTTGTATTAATCAGGTTATTAATAATAATAAATATTTTTCTAATAATTTATATTATATTGACTAAATAATATTGAAAGTGTATTTTATTGATGTATTATTATTACCAGTACAGGTATTAATATAATAAAAGATCAAAATAGAGTAGATTTATAATTTTTTTATATTTATTAAAAAATTATAGTATTATTTTATATATTTATCATTGAAAATAATCTCCAATATCGAGTTAGGAAAATCTACTGACATTGAAGTGGAAATTGTTGATTCAAAATGTGTTTTTCCTCTCCCATCAATAATTTATATTGAAATCACAAACCAAACATATTGTAATCATATATATTGTTTTTCATATGAGTTGTTTCACAATTGTAATCACTCAAATTTTCATTATTATATGTTTCATTCTTATCATATTCATGTATGTTGTTCATTATCATTGTTTTTTTGGTTGTTTCAATCGTAACTAGATTATGTCTTACATCATAATCATCAATTGTAACCAGATTGTGTTTTTAAATCATAATCAGGAATCATAACTAGATATTTTCTTACAAGATAATCATCCATCATAACCAAATTACCTCTTATATCGCAATCATGAATAGTAACCAGATAATGTCTTACATCGTAATTAGGAATCACAACCAGACAATGTATTGCATTGTAAGCAGACCTGATATCATAACCAGGGCTTCATAACTAGGTCATGTCTCATAACCAGGCCTTCATAAAAATGTGCATCATGACATGACTAAGAAGCACATCATAATTATTTATCTTAACCAAGTTTTGTATTGTATCATAGGCATGAATCGTTACAAGGATATTATTTGTATTCTTATTTATGCATTGTGTTCATGTATCATAATCATATTAATTATCATGAAATGTAACCATGTTAAGAACTGTAACTAGGTTATTAATTGTAATATCGATATTCATTGTTACCATGATAATCATAGTAAATAAGTTTGGTATTATAATTTCAAAATGCATTACAATCATATCATTATTTCTATACAGATTGAATTTTACTCATAATGATTATTTCATTTATTTTTTATTACTATTTTCTTACCTAAAACAATATCGTTCAGTTGGTCATTTACAAATCCAAATTGTGTAGTGTATTCTATTTATTTTTACCATTATTATACTTGGTGACCAATTCCCTTCATGTTTTTTAGAGAAATAATACAGTTGGAGGAAATATGAACGTTTGAACCAGAAGCCTATAAATAGTAGGTCATTCGAAAAAGAATTCATAACATTTTCATATATCAAGATCAGGAGAATGATGTTTTGACTTATCTCTTTATTTGTGAGAAAGACATGAAGATACAAGAAGGGAACATATGGTTCCAAACTCATGTATTTTTAAGTTCATTGTTTCTTCTCTGTGAGACCGATCATTGGGATAACGATCGAGGTATTATGGGGATAGTAAGACGGGATGACGATCATCATATCGAGGGATTTCAATTTCTTGGAAGACAGAGGTGCCGATTACTTTTTTAATCGAGGGCTTCTCGGGATAAGAAGACATTCATACATATAATTATATCGAGAGCATTCCAAGGTGGTGGTAAGACAAAACATTATCCTTGGTGAAATAATACCGTACTCTCTATGATAAAATAATTGTAATACTTTTACATTTCTGATGAAATATGTATTAGAAAGGTAATTTTATTGTTTGCAATTTAATATCATACATAATTAAATTTTAATTGTTTCAATTCTGATAAGTATTTTATGGGGAGAATACATATGCTACATGGTAGAATCATTAGAATTTTTTATTTATTTTATCATTATATTCAATTCAAATACTATTGTTTTACATTACATGAAGTATTACATCCTAGAATTACCATCAAGATCCTAGACCTATATGATTTGTTGTATTGAATGTGAATTGTATTATATTAAGACCTCTTAATCTATATCCTTTATTATTTGTTTAAATAAATAGTTTTTAATCCTAAAATTCACCCCCTCTTGTATTATACCATAAAATATACATATAAATATATATTCACATCCAAAAATTGGTATCAAATGAGGATTCCCCTATTCTGTATTAATTTATTTATTTCATCCAACAATACAATTGTATTTCTATAAAAACGTCTGTTTATAACTTCTTACTAAAAAAATATGCGGAGTGGTAATGTATTGTCTTATAAGATGGTAGAAATAAATACTAGATAAATTGACAATCTGAATCAAACTAGACCACCAATTTTTGTTTTTGAATGATTTTGAGTACTAGATATATCTAATGAAGACTTTAGTTATTAATACTGTAGTAGAAAAAATTTTCATGACAATTGGAGGTTACAAAATCATAGACAAGGAAGTCAGTACCTTCACCAATCAAAAGAAACATGAATATAAATTATAATACAAGGTACACAATACATTGTTGTGTTCCATGGGAATGAATATATATAGTAATATATCATCATGTGAAGCAGCCAATTATATCTGGAAGAAATAGGTTGTCCCAAATTATGGTACATCCAAATTTAAAGAAATAAGAAGATAAATGCTTCGAGATGAATATTATGGGATTATTTTTCGTAATGGAGAACCATTTTGCATGGTGCATCCATGATTTATGAAAATCAGAAATAGTCTACAATCAATAGTTGAGAAGGGTCTTGATGATAATGCACTTATGGACGTGATAATTGATATAATTCCCAATGAATGGGAATAAAAAAGAAAATATATTGATGAGAACAAGAATGTTACTCAAATTACTCTTAATGTGTTATTTGGAACTCTTCCTCATCATCTGAAAATAATTAATAGAGATTCTGATTTCAATAAGAAGAATATTAATGGGAGTGTATATTTAACTTCTAAATCCAATGATAAGAAACTATAAATTATTACTAGATCCAATGTTAAGAAATTCTATGTCATTTAGAGTAAAATGATAATGATCACTCCGAAAATGAGTTTTCCAGTATGGATCGAAGGATATACAAGATTGATTGAAAGAAAGACATTCAATACAGATTTAAAAATAAATACAAGAAGGATATGAAAGAATCATAAGAAACATGATATTAATGTAAATTTGTTAGTCATATCAAACCAGATATCCCATTACTAAAATCAAATGATAAATATGATAAACATTATGAATGAAAGAAGAAAAATTATTACAAGTCAAAGACTATGAATGTCTTATTGGAAACAAATTCATAGAGTGCTAGTGGTGGTTATTTGACAGATGAAACTTCAGAATATGAAACTTTTGGATAGGTGAATATAAGACTCATATCAAATATACATATTCAATATCATTGTTTCATAAATAAGGTACACTAGGCTTAATCTCTTACAAATATATCTTTAAATTCCTATTACCCTAATGAGAAACATTATTACACTTCATATGAATAATATTTTTCTTTAGAGGACAATTTTCTTTCCAAAGAAGAAGTTTTAAAATTTTCTATGTTATGTGAGAATGGAAACTCTAAATTCAAGAAAATGATTGACAAGGAAAATTCTAGAATATATATTATTTCAAAAGAAGTCTCATATAATTCAAAATATCTTAATAAGAAAATTAGTGATTTTGAAAATAGTTTATAAACCCTTAAGGATGTATGTTCTAATAGGGATAATCTTTTTGAAGATGTTGAACAGCTTGTTTTAAAGAAAATTGTTATTCAAGCTGAAAACAATTCCCAAACAATCTCTTGTCAGAATGATAATTTAGACATCAAAGATAAGTTTGAAATAATTTCTCATAATAATCATTTATCAAATTTCACCTTATGAGGATAATAATTTTATAAATTTTATTCTCTAATTCTCCCTCTTATGAAATGTTCTAGAATTGGTTACACTCATTCAAAACAGATTTTTAGTTATAACTATTATGTTCTTCAAAGAGCACCACTTTGAACTATATTTCAATGTTGTGGAAATTAGGAAAAAAAATTTCTCTTTATAGAACTTAATCATTAGGATTTAAGAAATACTATTTTTCAAAACAAATGTGGATTCCTAAAATTCTTTTATCTAGATTTTTCAGATCCAAACATGTTTGCATTCCAAAAAAATAATTGTTTCTTTTTTAGGAAATCAATAAGTGTTCGAATAACAAGAAAATTTGGTACATGGATATTTGAGGTCCACGAAAAATTACGGGAAAAATGGTTTCATAAAAAATATTTTTGAAATGAAAGTTGAAAGAGTGACATTAAGAAATATTACTCAGGGAAAGATCATAATTATATGTAATATTGTTCTTTTAGGAAAAAATTTAATTTCAAATGTTTTTTGTAAAAGATATTAAGCACAACCTTGTCAGCATATTTCAATTATGTAATGAATTCTACCTTGTGAATTTTAGGAATGATAAATGTTAGTTCACAATTCTAGGGATTAATTCATTATATCTAAACAATGGTATGAGAATGTATGCAAAATCAAAATAAAATATCATAGGTGAAAATAATTACCATGTTTAAGTGAAATGGAACACCAATCTTGGTTATGGCATAGAAGGTTAGGATATTGTAACCTAATGAAACTTTGTAATCTAATAAAGAAAAGACTTATTAAGGATATACCATATCTATTTAAGATTGTTCAAAATATTTTCGCCCTTGTTAATATGGAATGAAACAAAAAACTAGCATTAAGTCAATCAATGATTTTTCAACATCTAATGCATTAGAGTTAGTCCACATGGATTATTTCAGTCCTACAAAAACTGGAAGAAATGGAGGAAAATACTATTAATTTGTTTTTGTTGATGACTAAACTAGATTTACATGGATTTATTTTATAACAAAGTAATATGAATCATTTTTCTATTTCAATACATCTATATCTCAAATTAAAAATGATAAAAACCCATAATTTATAACTATATTTAGAGATCATAGTGTCGAACTTCAAAATTTAGATATTGAATCATTTTTCAGTAAAAAATTTATCACTGACATCATTTCATATCCAATAACCCCTCAATAAAATGGTGTTGATGAATGAATGAATCATATTCTTTAGGAAATGAAAAGTACCATATTGATATAATACTCAATTCCTAAACATTTCTGGGATGAAGCTGTTAGTACTGCATGTGATACTAAAAATTATGTCTTAGCTAGACCTTTTCATAAAAAAACACATTAGGAATTGTTGACTGGATGAAAACCTAAAGCCTATAACTTAACTGTGTTTAGATGTAAGGTAATCATATTGAATAAAAATTATTATTTTCATAATGTCTCACCCAAATCTGATGAAGGAATCATTTTAGGTTATTCAAAAACTTATAAGGCTCATATTGTTTTTAGTAAAAAATCTTATACTATTGAGGAAATAGTTCTTGTCAAATTAGATGAAACTGATACCTTTGTTTTTAAACAGTCTGTACCTACATCAACTGATGTGTTTTCATAAACTGATTATCAATATATGATTTAAAATTCTTTGAATAAGGGAAATACTCAAAAAATTTCTATGAATCATTTACCCCATAAGAGTATATATATCTGGTTGATGAAAATGAATTAAAAAACCCAAATCAATTGTTTCTTAAGAATCATCACAATGATAATATAATTGGTGATTTAAATCAACCATTATGGACCAAAAATTTATTGAGAAATGAAATAGAACATCATTATTTTCTATCTTAATTCGATCCTAAAGCATATAATTTGGCCTTTGGAGATTATTATTGGATAAAATATCAATTGAAAATTAAATGAATTTGAATGGAATCATGTAAGAAAATTGGTTGAAATAACTAAAGAAACTATTATAATTGGTGTAAAATGAGTTTTCAGAATCAAATGTGATAAAAATGGAGTCATTAAAAGAAATAAATCAAGAATTCTTCCTAAAGGATATAATCAACAATAATGAAGATAATATAAAGAAACATATGCTCTCGTAGATAGGCATGAATCTATTCTAATTCTATTATCCTTTGTAGCGTAATTAAATTTTTATCTTTTTTAGATGGATGTAAAATTTCCTTTTTAATGGCATTGAAGATGAAGAAAATTTTGAAAAAAAAAACATCATGGTTTTATATAATCAAAACATCACGATCATGTTTTTAAACATTAAAAAGCTTTGTATGGCCTTAAACAACTCCCTAGAGAATGTAATGATTGAGTTACCGGATTTTTTTTTACAAAACAAATATGAAAATTATACTATGGTTGGAATGTTTTTTATAAAAATGGAAATCCATGTTTTGATCATTGTAATATATGTTTATGAAATTATTTTTGTTTCAACTGAGCTATCCTTTACTAATTCTTTTGAAAATATAATGAAATATGTGTTTTAAATGAGTAATATGGGTGAGTTGATATTTTTTAAGGTTTTCAAATATATCAAAAACCAGAAGGAACCAGTATATATAATCATATGTATATCAATGACTTACTCAAAATGTAAGGTTCTAAAAATACTAAAAGAATTACCACTCCAATTAGTACATCAAATATAATTGATCTTGATGATGTAGGGAAACTAGTGGATCAAACAACATTTAGAGGTATGATAGGAAGCGTGTAATACGTGATAGCTAGTCGTTTAGAATTAATGTTTTTATTATTCTTGTGATCAATATACCAATATAATCCAAAAGAATATTATTTAATATACGTGAAATGAATTTTTCACTCCTCCAAGGGAACATTGGATTTGGTACTATTCTATACTTATGGAAATGCTTTTATTTTGAAAATTGTTTCTGAATCTGAAATTGGAAAATGTATAATGTATTTAGAGAGTAAGTCTGAAAAATGTAATTTTTATAATATTCATTAGTTTCATAAGAATGAAAGAAGTAACACTCAGTAGCACATTCTACTACTAAAGTTGAATATGTTGCAGATGGATGTTGTTGTACTCAGGTGTTTTTCATTCAACACACATTCACTATCTATGGAATAAGATTTTATAAAACTCAAATACTATGTGAAAATACTAGTGCCATATATCTTAAGAAAAAACATACACCCCAATAATAGGAAATACGCATACATATTAGGAATCAACTTCTAAGGGATCACAAAAAAATAAGATATTGTGTTATAATTCATCAGAACACAAGAACAACTTGCTGACATTTTCATAAAACCAATATCTTCTGACTCATTTGAATATATTAATTAAAAACTATATATGATCACTATTAATTCAACATTAAAATATATATCTTGTTCAAAACATTTCCTTACATTATTTTACTCATTTTCAAAGGGGTATTATACACATTTTTATCGGTTTCACCTTTCAGTTTAATCTTTATATGTTTTACCATATTTGTTTTTCAGTTCTATTTGTTTAGATTTATTTATTAGTTTTTTTATATCGATTTTGAATGAATTGTGATTGATGTTAAATTTTTTCACTAATTTTTTTATGTATTATTGGTCTCACTGTAATCGGTCTTAGTCTTCAGTTTTTCATTGTATTGATTTCATACTTTTATCAATTTCAGGACATTATCAATTTCTGAATTTTATCATTTTTTTCAGATTTCATGTTTCATTTAAATAATTATTGTTACTAGATAAAACTATACTTATAATAACTATTTATTCATACAATATTATCGGTATTGAAATATTTTTTAATAATAGATTTTTAGTATTTTTTACCTTGTCAGTACTAGACTATTGATATTGGATAATTCTATCCTTACTAAATAACATGTGTCATCAAATTTTATTTTATCGGATTTAGATGTTTTTTAAGAACAATATTTTGACACCAATACATGTATCCCAGTAATATAATAGGTATAATTTCTATAGTTATATTTTTGTTGTTTTAATTTTTGTTTCACAATTCATTTAATTCCTAATTAGTTTCTATATAAGTATGATTTTTATTTTAGGAAAACCTCAATAGTTGAAAGTTATCATTTACCATTGGATCTCTAAGATATACTATTGACTGTCAATTTCTTTTTAAAAATATCATACCCCATATCTAATTCATATATTTTTTACTCAAGATCACTTGGTCTATAATTAGATAGCCTATTTTGAAATTGCTTCCTACCTCAGTTTTGTTAATCAGATATCTACTCAGCATTAGTAATCAGTACGATCTTCATGGTGTGAGTTATTCTTTCTTGATAGAGTCTACTATTTCTTCTTCGAAATAAATTTCTCCAAAATAATTTGCATTCATGTCCATTCATGGAGAAAGGTTATCCTCCCGAGACTTCTATGAGTCTTTTGATTCATATTTAAAAATGATTATATGTTTTCTAGGCTGGGAGTCAATTTTTTTTAATGACCGGGTCCGGATCAAGATTATGTCTATCATTATGTGGTGCTTCATTTCTACTAATTACTAGAGATAGATGAGGTTCTTCATATTTATTTAATGATATATGACAAGACATATACACCATCTTCCAAAAATGTAGCTACATTTCTAGGAGTTCCTTTTGAGGGAGATTCATTATGTCCTACTCATAAGTTACCGAAAGATGATGGAACTTTTGATAGGTATAAAGTCAAAAAATCACTTTTTGAAATTCATGATGGAAACAGAAAAGTAATTTATTTATGATGAGAGAATAGAATTATAGAACTCTAGATAAAAGTTTTTTTTAAAGATGAGAAAGGGTGATAATGAAAAATTAAAATTTTCATATGTGTATGTGATTGATTACATGGTGAAAATGAAGAAGTATAACCTTATGGGGTTTATATTCCTGAAAATTAAGAAGCTCAAATCTAGTCGTAAAAAATATCATCTTATTCATTTTCTACCATTATGAGTACGTTTCTGAAAGAATTAATGTGATTCTGTAATAATTATTTCAAATTAGATTTGACATCCATTAAAGAGCCCTTAATTAGTAAGGATAGAGTATGGATTCTAATGTTATGATTCAACCCTGAATAAGAAATGTTTGATAAAGAACTCGATTCTTAGAAATAAAAGTAAGTTGTTGATGGTTGTGAGAAACTTTCTTAGCCATAAAAGAATACTTTGAAAAGAATAGCAGCATTAATGAATACACCTTCAATTCCATAAATGAATCAAAAGACTATAACCGACGAGGCTGATGCTGAATAGAGAAAGAAAGAGAAAGAAAAGATAAAACTGGATCCTCAGTTTGGATTAGATCCTACCGAAGCATTGACTCTGAAAGTATTATTTGAAAAAACTATGAAAGGAGTAGAGAGAACAAAGATATTGAATATGATAATGGATGAGGATATTGAAATTGATAGTCTTCACAGAATTTCTGAACAAATTAAAACTGGAATTGAAATCAGCGCATCATCTATTAAGTATCAATCTGTTCCAGACGGGAAGGAGAAGGAGAAAAATGTTTTTGATCATTTTTTACACAATCTCCTACTAAATAATATTATGTAAAGAATTATAACAAGATGTATAAGGGGAAGAATAACATGGAAAAGAAGATTTAGTAGTAGAAAAAACATGAGAAATAGTACAACATAATCTTTAGAAGAACAACCTTTAAATTTTACATCTCCATATCCTCTATAATCCAAAACATATCCTCAAAAGCTTTATTCTAAGAATGTTTTTCATATCACTGATAAAGAAGAAGAATAAGAAGTAGAGTAAAGATCGGATAAGGTTCAGAATCAGCCAGCTCAAGTGAATAGAACTGAAAGCCATTATTTTGATCTCCCACAATTCACTTAGGACATAGATTCTGATAGAAAAATCACTACGAAAGGGGTTCAGTATATTGAACATTCCATGAAGAGATTGGAGAAGATGTTACCATTTATTCAAATAGTGGAAGACAAACTAGAAATTCTTTCAAATTCTCTAATGATAGGAAAAAATTTGTTAAGTTTTTAATGGATAAGTTTTTTATCCATGATGTGGATTTCATGATTTTCAAGGGACATTGTGATGATCATAATAAGGCTTTGAATATGTTTCTGAAGTGGTTATATAAAATTTATGAAAGCATAAATAACCTTCCCGACCTGTAGGATGAATTGGTACACTAGGTAAATAAACTCCACTCTCCCTGTCTAATTCTGATTGATGATTTGAATTAAATAATTGAATAATTTAAATGAAGTGGTACCTCAAAAGATGTATCCTCAAATGATCTTGAGAATTTAAAGGAAATGATTGAAAACAAGATTAATGAGTTTATATAACACAGGAATAGTTTTTTTATCTTTGAAAAAGTCTGTAAGCATAGGATGGATGATTTTAACTACAAGAATAAATACATAAAATTCAAGAAGCAATTAATTAGCCCCATGAAGATCGGATTCATATGCATGAAATGAATATTTCCAAACTGAATGATAAGAATTAGTCTCAATAATGAAACTATTGACAAACTCATCAAGGATAGAATGTAGTAAAAATGACGAAACTTACGGTGTTTAATATTTTGAAAAAACAAATAGAGAAAGAATGAGTTTTATACTATTTTTGTAATAATTTTTTTTTATTTCAAGTGACAATTATTATTTTATTCTTTATTTCTCTAACCTTTTTCTAGAAATAAATATATTCCCTTATTTATTATTAAAATAAAAAATGGGGGATAATAGTGGTGAATTTTTTATGAATGTATTATTAATAGGGATAAATTTTATGTAAAATTACATATAATATGATCCCTTGTGATGTTTTTTTAAATAGTGGGTGGAATTAATTGTATCCACTATTATTTCAGATGAGTTACTATACTCAGGGGGGGAAGTTATTTATTGTCTATTTTGTTTGGTTTGGTTTTTGTCTTGTGATTTCATAAAAGGAGGATATTGTTGAGGAAAAATGTGTTTTGACATTCCCATCATCCACTTTTTTTTAAAATCACAAACCACGCATATTATAATAATATATATATTTTTTCATTTTTATTTTTTCAAAATTGTAATCACTCACATTGTATTTATTATATGATTCATTATTATCATAGTCATGTATTTTTCTTACTCACATTTTTTTATATGTTGTTTCAATCCTAAATAGATTATGTATTACATAGTTATAATCAATCATAACCAGATTATGTCTCTACATCATAATAAGGAATCATAAAAATATTATGAATTACATAATAATAATCAGTTATAACCCGATTAAGTCTTAAATTGTATTCATGAATCATAACCAGATTATGTTTTACATCGTAATCATGAATCATTACCAGACTATATATCACATTCTAACCTGATCATATATCAGAACCGGGTCATTGTAACCAGGTCATTGTAACCATATGCATCATTAAAAATCTAGGTACCACATCATAATAATGAATCAAATTCAAGTAATGTATTATATCGTATTCATGAATTTTTACTATGAAATTATTATTATTCATAATAATTTTATTTATTCATTTATCGTAATTAGATTAAATATGATTCATCGTAACCATGTTAAGAACCGTAACCATTGAATAAATTATAATCTCGATATGCATTATTATCATCATATTCCTAGTAAACATGTTGTGAATTGTACTTTTATAATTAATTAAATTATTATTATATTTCCAATACCGATTAAATATTACTCATAATAATTATATCATGTATTTTTAATTACAATTTTCTAACCAAAAATGATTTTTTTGGGTTAGTTATATTCCAATAAAAAAAATATCTCATTTATTCTATTTTTTTTACCATTGTAATGCTATGTTTCCATGTCCCTCCCAGTTTTTCAAAGAAATATGACCTTTGGAGGAAATATGATCATTGGAACCTGAATCCTATAAATAAGAGGATATCCAAACTAGAATACATAATAATTTCTTTAATAATGTTCTAGATAGAGAAGTTTTGACTTCTCTCTTTATCTGTTCAAATGCCTTGAAGATACATAAAGAGAATAGCTTGTTCCATACTATTGCATTTCTATATTATTTGTTTCTTCTTCGTGTGGCCGATCATTGTGATAATGATCGAGGGCTTCTGGTGATTGAAATATGTGATGTCGATCATCGTATGGCGTGAATTATATTTCTTGAAATAAAGATATGCCAATTACATTATTAATCAAGGGATTCCAGGGATAGGAAGAATTTACACTGATCATTGTATTGAGGGATTACTAAGGTGGTGGTAAGACAGACATTTATCCTAGGTGAAAGGTAACACCACTCATTGGGATTAAATAATTTTTATATTTTTACATTAATATTGTTATTTGTATTAGAAATGGAATTTTATCATTTCCACTTTCTTTTCATATTCAATTCAATCTTAATTGATTCAATTACAGTTTGTATTTTATTAAGAGATTCTATATGTTTTTTGGTAGAATCATTAACATTGGTATTACTCTAATCATTGTTTTCAATTCAAATACAATTGTTTTATATTACATATAGTATTACATGATAGTATTACCATCAGATCCAAAAACTATAAGGTTTGATTTAATAATTGTGAATTGTATTATTTTAAGTCCTCTTAAACTAAGTCCTTTTCTATGTGATAAAATACAAAGTTTTTAAACCTACAATTCACCCATATATGGTACTGTTCCATTTAATATACATATACACTTATATTATGATCAAAGAGACATTAGTCCCAAACAAATGTTTTCTAGTGTATCGGGACACTAATCAACCTATAAAAAACAATGAGTCACCATTACATAAATATTCCTATAATATTATATCAAATCAATAAATTCTAGTATGTTTCTCTATGAAGGGACCTCAAAATGATATTGAGAAAATGAATAATTAAATATGAATCAACATCAAACCAATGAATAGTCTATAGATTATTCCAAGAAATTTGATCCTTATAATTCTTCATACCATTTCAGCATCATAATTGAATAATTATTAATATCCAATATATCAGAACAAAGGTGGTATCCTATTGGAGAATAAAAAATAAAATTAATGACACCTGATGAAAAAGTAGATTTTCTACTCCATCTAGGTTGATTTCATTTCTCAGCATATATTACCACACACTCCCAATCTTCCCTTAAATTTTGACCAAGGGGTCAATCATAAAATCACATGAATTTCCCACTCAACATTTATTTTTACAAGATCTTCAATGTATATTCATCGAGAATGGATTAGATAATTCCTACATCCTTTCCTCTTCATATCATTCTTCTTATTCTTATTTTCCACATTGTGTTCATAGAGAAATTATATAGTTTCTACCATAATGTAAAACCCTAAACTATAAGTGATATTTACTGTATGGACGATATAATTTAATTATTAAAATACAATATATATATATAAATATTTTATGTCATGATGAATTCAATAACAATGGGTGGTTGATTCTATTAATTAATTATTCATTCATAAATTATATTACTAATGTATTTTATTAATGGAATATGTTTATATAAATGAGTATATATATATATATATATTAAAATATATTTATGATAAATTTATATAGTTTCATTATTAAATTCATTTTATTATAATTCATATTTATAGGTTTTGAATTTAAAAATATGCACGCATATTTTTACCGTGACGGTATTTTATATGAAAGTTCATAACATATTTTTCTAATAAATGGATATGTATTTTTAATATAATTTTTATCAATTAATTATAAATTTTTATTATCATTATATAAGTGATATTTTTAATTGGTAAGATTTTTTATTTTATTAAGGTTTGGTTAATTGAAATAAGGTCCATTAAACTCTTTACACTTTTTGAACAACTCAGACTCGTGTTTGAATGGAATTTATTAAGAAAATAAAAGTGTCTTATGTATAAAGAGTTATTGATGTATGTTTTTAGGGATTTATTAAATAAAATGTTTTTTCGGTTTCTTATAGAATAATTTTATTTGAATCACCCATAATCATTTCGAAATTATAATTAAAAATGGTGTTCTCTAATATATTTTTCGATCCCATTAAGGATTAGGTACATAGAGGTAGGGGTGCTCTGAATTAGTTTCCCTTATTTTTTACCCCCCCCCTTCTGAAGTCTTATATCCAATCAAAACTAATATACCATGTTTTTCAATGATATTGTTGCTATAGTGACTCATTTATTTTCTTAATGTGGTTTTCCTCTTTTCAATATGAATACATCCGATGTGAAAAACAATAATTTTTCCATGTGAGAAAATGTACATCTATTATAATGAATAACTTAGGAAATGTTTTAACCATATGACCATATTGGTTATCACATGAACTAGTTACAATACAATCATAAACTAAGAAAATAATTATTTATGATGATATATGTCATGTTTAGAACCTTCCTCAATGTAGGAAAAAGGTGAAGACATTCTTTCTCAGTTGGATTATATTGAATAACCCATATTCCTCCTGATTACTTTTATAGTTATTCATGAAAAATTACTATCCTTATTTATCTCATCTTTTTTAAAGACTAATGATATTTAATATAATATATTATCATTTACACTTTTTTCTTTGATATAATAGTGTATTAGTTTTTATATAACTCACACTCTCCCATCACCATTTTTTTACTCAATATATATTCCTTGGAAGTCTTATTTCTTGAATATTAAAATCTAATTGAATTCAATCGTTGGGAAAAAATATAAACACATTATAAGCAATTTATGGACTTCAATGATTTTATCATAAGGTCTCATGTTGATCACTCACTAGTAATATATTAATATCAAAATAATTTTAATCCATGAAAACCAACATATAAAAATCCTTAAATATTAGTATAAATGCTTTCATGGAATAATGTATTAATTACATCACCCTTATTCTTACGGTGTAGATCTCATCTCAATAATGAAATTCCTCCATAAAAAGTCCTTTCAAAATTTCATGAATTTTCATTAGGTTATTCATCAATATTTTCAGCCCAGGATGAAATAATATCAAGCATCATAATAATTAGTTACACATTAATTTAGAATATGTTGTTATCAATATTTCAAAAAACATGTAAAATTAATCTCTAAATCTCAAAAATTACAAATAATTAGGAGGATTGAGATGATTATTATGTATGTTCTATCGATATTTAAAAATAAAGAATATGATACATACATGAAATCTAAAATTAATCTTAAAGATTTTAAGATTATGATATGACACTTATGCATTTTATGTTTTTGAAACCTGAAGACTCATCCTTATGATCTTGGAATTTTTACAATGTTTATTTCTTAGAAAGGTCTTTATCATTCATAAATACAAAATTTGTAGTATTTTCTCATCCTTATAGAAAATTTATATTATTCATAAGTGTGATGAAAAAAGAATCCCTTTATAGATAACCCTTATATGATTACATTTCTATAAGGACAAGATAGTCCTAATTGTTGGATAATATATCTATATCTATGAATCTATTTTCAGTGTAGGACATAATCATGGATATAATAAACCTATATATATATATATATTCCTACTGATATAGGAATGCTATAACAATGGTCATACCCAACCATGGCTATATGATTTCTAATACCATCAATGGGAAATGTTTTCTTGTGTGGAATGTGTAACCATTAACCTAAATCTGTGGATCATATTGATTGGGCATATAGGATACCAAATATCCAAATGGATGTTTGATATAATAGAAAAATTTATTTATAAATTCTATTTATATATATATATATAATATAGTTATTAATTTAGTATAGTTATATAGTATACCAATCACAAATTGGGAGATACCTATTCAAATCTCACATGTATCTTCTTCTATGGTTTTACTATGAAAATTATGCTTTTGGATATAGAATACTAAAGAGATAATGACTATATCCCCAGAAATTACCAATTTTTATAACCCGATCAACTTTTTTAAATGTGTGTTATAATAGTGAATATAGCTTTTATATGTGTCTATACCATGTATATAACATATAGAACTACATAATTGAACTTTAAAAATGTTCATGGCCCTTTGATTCAACCAAATTTGACACTATTTCCTTTCTAGAAGTATACTCTGTTTTGATTTAATCATTTATATTATATTTTATCCCTTACAAGAAAATAACCAATGGAAGGATTCATTGTTATTAGGGTTGGATGAAACTTATAAAAAGATTAAAATTTAAGCATTTATCTCAAATTTAATTAAATAACTCCTCAAATCATTTTGTGTTCATCTCAAACCCTAAAAAATCATTTAGTAATAACATAAATGATATTATTTTAATTGAATTTCTCAACACATTCTTTAAATCCATTATTTTTAATCATAATATCTAATTAAATTCTTATATCTAGAAAGTAATATACATCATCTACCAAATTTGTTAAGGAAACATTTCCACATAATTATAACTACTACTTGACATTGACTATAATAACATAAATTGTAAATATGATCCATATTATTTAAAAAAACAAAAATTTCATCACCAATATGCTTAATTTGTATATAGATTTGTTATTAACATTGGTATATTACAGAAAGTGGTGAAAATGCATTTCTTATTTTTTGTTTTTTATATTAGAATAAAAATATAACATCACATGTGGAATCAATTGGTATAATGAGTTTTCCAATGATAATTTTAATGAGTGGATATGATTATGTTATATTTATTTAATGGATGCATGGTTTGCCCTATTATAGGCCTTAGAATAGAATATAATGAGTTTCCACTTAGTGAAATACAATGGAAAAATGAATGTGAATATAAATATTTTTATATTTTATTCACAAATATCATAGGTCTCCCCAAATTATTTCTATACAAACTCTTCCCATGATAAATTTATACATCATTCAATATATTATTATGGTATTATTTAACTCGTTATTATACTATTTTTATTACATATTTATATGAATTATTTAAAAAATAATCTATAAAGTGAACTTCATGTTAAGATTTTTTACACCTAATATAAAGAAAATACATATATTTTCTTCATTCAAAATATCATTTTTAGTCCATAAAAATGGGTATGTGAATTGGTTTTGGTACATTCATACTATTATTTAGCTCACTCCCTACAAACACTAGAACACCATGTTTTATATTTAATTTTTAGTACATGTAATATATTATTGGTATTATCAATTATTAAATATTATATTAATAAACCATTTTCTTGAGTAAAGGGTGAATGAAGAGGTTGAAAGTGAGGTTGTTTTCATGTCATATAAGGATAAGAGATTAATTTTGTTTATGTTTTTAATAGCCAATGTATTACCCTAAAATAACATGATTTTAAATTCAGTGTACTTGTATTGGTTTCAATGAATGATTAAATTATTGTTTCGAATCATATTATTTGGATTTATTTTAATTATCTAATATATAGTAAATCATTTCTTTTATAATACCATTATCACTAGTTTTAGGATGATTAAAACATAAAATATGCTTTGGGATTATGTTATATCATTTCAATAATAGTGGACATATATCAAGGATAATATATTTCAAAAAATAATATAAAGGCTTATGTGATAAGGAAGAATTATGGTGGGAGGAGGTATGGTGAATATCACATTGTATGTATTCCATTAATGGTCTTGATCACACATTTAATTGTGGATGATAAGGTTTCTAGAGAAATATAATATTTTATTTGTATTCCAACTATTTAAAGGGGTTCCCTTACATTCTCTTTATTGACATTTTATTTTGAGGTTTCCTGAAGACTTTTATTAAATAGATGGTTTTTAAGTTCCACATTTAAGAATTATTAATAATTAAACATTATTTAATACATATTATAAACAATTACCCACATTATCATTTTGCAAAATGAAAAATATTTATATATTATTTTTATTAATTTATAATGATTACTCTAAAGACCTAGACATAAAACATTACCTAATTATTAGAACCGAAAACATCTTCACTTCAATTCACATTGATCATCTTTTTAGGTTTATAGTTTTAGATAATTACGTCATACCTATTAAATTACATCAAAAAAATTACGATGTGGAATCTTCTACTCTTTCAATTTTTTTCATAATAATAAAAGTCCTAAAATAAAACAAGAATAAACTACTTCATTTATCTTTACCTTCCTTATACACTATGAAAAACATTTCTCAAACATGTGATAAGGATAAAATATGAGTTAGGGTTATAAAATAAGGAAATAAAACATCAGTCCATGAATAAATACATAACAATGAAATCATAGTTCATCATTCAAAAAACATAAGAAATTTAATTGATCTCATGAAATCACAATATTTATGAATCACTCCTAAAAATCATAAATCATAAAGGCATCTTCTGGAATCCATCACATACTTATAATGCATCTTTAATATGTACATAAGTATTAACCTTCATAGATATGTTTGGAATACCCATCCTAGTATATTACATAAATATCTTAATAGAAACATTAGTATTTACCTCTATCACATTACCCAATTCATTGGAGAGCTATCTTAGTATAACCCACCCTTGGTTTATCATGAAACCACCTACATACATATATAATTTCCAAAATACCATAATATAAACATAACACATAAAACTAGCATAATGGAAAGGTAAGATTTCCAAATTGAATTCCCTGTATATATATTTAATATTTTGAATAATCAATGATTTCTAAAAACCATTTTCAATACCTATATTCATAAATAGAGTATATGGTATTTATTTTTCATTTAAAAACATTACGTCTTGTTATGAAATCCAAATATCAATAAATTCTCATGGAGGTAAAAAAATTTGTTGTCTCGATGTACATATAAAAGAAACATTACATTTGTCTTTTAGTAATTTTATTTTGTAGAAAAAAGATATCCTTTGAATTAATTAATATAAAAAGGGGACTATAAATCATATAAAAAATGGTGGTGTAAAACATCAATATATATCTCAATGAAATGAGATTGAGACAAAGTCCCTTACCTTGATCAGACTCATCATGTAAATTTTATCTGTTTCTTAACAAAAATCATAGGATAATTTCTACTTTCTTAAGAAAATTTTTCATTTTTATTATTCAATTTATATAATTTATTACATTATTATGACAATTAGTTAATTATTTGAGTTCATATTGGTCATTTTGTCGATATTTGATTCTTGAGTCGAAAATGATTTTTTTTGATGTAAATTGAAAAGTGGTCAAAATTCCATCATCTCCAGAATATTATCCATGATTAAAATATCAAATATATATACTATATGTGTATTTATAATAGTACATATCATTTATAGATAATAATCAAAATTCATCATTCATGGAGATGGTAGGTCTTACATACGTATGAACACAACTTTAATATCTTTTTCATATTAAAGGAGTGAAAACTAAATGATACATAGGTATATTTTAATTCTATTATAATTCCTCTATTATATATTTCACATAATTTCATTAATTACACACTTTATATGTTCCACGTATGTAATTAACAGGTTATATCACCTAGAAGGGGTGGTAGTCGGAACTTACTCAAATGAAATTATTGTATTTACACATTATGGAAAGTATAAAGGTATGCTATAAATAAAAAAAATACAGAACCATATTGACACTATATATATAATATATATCATATAAAAATTTATTTTGATAATAATTTCTACAATGAGAGGTGGTAGGAGAAAATTGAACAATCCTCATTTCTGGTGGCAGTAGTTCACTGTACACAAAAATAGAATGTTTGTATACATTAGATGGATGTGTGTGTAAATATAGTTATAATCCTTATAGTAACAACATATTAGTATATTTAGAATACTATTTTTGTTATAAAATAATTAATAATAACGACACAGTGAGTGGAGAATGCAAATAATGGAAAGGATCTTGTGAGAAGATATTACCCCTTAATCGGTTGACTTCTTTCTATTTGAGCCAAAAGGCTTTCTTGAATTGCCTTCTACACCAGGTAAGGATTCTAAGAGGAAGATAGGGATGTGGGTGCCTATTTGGGTAGAATTTGGATGAGACAATGGGACTAAGTGGTGTGGGTTATGTGAGTTGATGTGGTGACACTTTATAAAATGGAGGAGGGGCACTTTAGGAAGGTCTTGATATATAAATTTATTATAAATTCAATATGAATTATAATTGTTCAAAAACTCATTTTATTTGAAGATAATATTATTTTGGTTCTAAAATACATCATTTAATAATTTTTATACAAGTTTTTAATATATTTCTATCCTTATCTTTTTGGATCAACATTTGTTTTAGATTTCATAATATTATAGATATATCATATTATTTATATATTTTGGGTTATTGTAATTACCATATCATATAAAAAGGCCTAAAAAATTTTAGTTATGAAATATTTGGATTTATATTAACCATTTTTCTGAATCATTGATTTTTATGAATTTAATAAAATTTAATAAACTATTTTATGGTTTAAGTTATGAATTATGTCGATTTTAGACACTATTCATAATTGACTTTTTAAAAATTCATAACAACATTATTACATTGAAAAAAAATTGAATCAATACTATAATATCATATTCACATTTAAAATTCGTGTATGACATAAATTATGTCGTTTAATTTTTTTTAATATTTATAAAATCCATTATTTAAATCCTTTATTACTGAATCTATAATCAGATCATCATTGGGTCATAATTAAATATATTAAATTAATAAAAAATTTATAAATAACATATAATTATATACGAACCTGTATTTATCTTTATAATGATTGTTTATAGTCAAATATATCACTAATATAACCCCATATAGTAATTTTTTTAGTTAAAGACCCATTTTTATGTTATTTTTCACTTTACGTTAAATTATTTATTATAAAATTTCATTTTTAAATAATTTTTATATTTACATTTAATATAATTATAATAATATTTTTAACATTATTTACCATATTTAACTTTTAAACATGGTAAATAAAAATATTACTGATGTTACTATTCATAATATCAAAAAATAAAATGTTCATATTTAATAAGTTTGAACCATATGATTCCAAATACATAATACATTTTTCCAAATTCAAAACATATAAGTTAAAATATTTAATTTAAAATTAAATCATGTTTTCAATACAACAATATTTGTTTTATAAAGTAAAAACTATCAAAAGATTGATATGTGTTTATGTCCAATTTCAATAAGAAACTACATTCAATGAACTAAATTGAATTAAATGATAAATACGAATCCAATTACCCTTTAAACCCAATTTAAATGGTATAATAACTTTATAAATAAATTAGACGAAAAGACATTTTTGAATTAAAATGTATTAATTTTCACTATTCATTAAAATTTGAATTTCATTAGAAAAATACAAAAAAAAATAGAAAAAGTAAATTTTTATGTTAATCATCTAAATGAGAAGAATTGTTTTTAAATAGAACATATAAAAATAAAAAAAAAATTTAAAATGTCTTCACCATCAAAAGTTATAAAACCAACGTTATAAAAATATTATTGTATTTTTGGCTTAAAATTTGATTCATTCTCATTTTAAGAATCAAATATTCATTAGATAAATGTAAAAACATTTATAAAAAATATTAAATAATTATATAGGTAATTATGTTCATTCCTCCAAATACAATGTCTAGAAATTAACTAGGATTTTAAATAATAATAATATTATTGTATTATTTTTCGTTATAACTGAACATTATGCACAATGTAAGATTGGAGAAACTAGTTTTTTCGTGTCATGTACACAATCATATGATGTGTCCTATTTAATGTAAACTAAATATCATATTCATAAATATATAAATATATGAATAAGTATTATTTTATAAATACTTGTGTTGTTACACCATTCCCCCCTTTTGGTAATTATGTCCTCATAATTTTATTAACTTATCCAATATGTGGGGGTATTTATTTATCTTGGAATTTGTAGATTCTTGTGATTTCTCATAAACCATATTGTTTTTTCTACAAAAGAATTACCCTATTAATTACCATATTCATCAAAACGTGCTCTCGGTTGTCATGAATCTGTAATTCATGTTCTTCGTAAGAATGATTCTTTTAAAACTCAACTACCACTTGACATAAAACATGAGATGAATCTGGTATATACTTTATCAACATTGATCCATGAAAGACATTATGAACCTGGGATAAACATGGCGGTAAATCCACTATGTAGGTAACTTTTCCCTCTTTCTGTAAGATTTCATAGTGTTTAATGAACCTCAGACTTATCTTTCCCTTCATAAAAATATACACCACACTTTTACATGGAGAAAAAAATGAGAAATACATGATCACCTAACTCAAAAAAGATCTTTCCTTTCATTATCTTCATAACTTTTCTGTCTGCTCTGAGCTGTTCTCATGTACTTTTGAATCAACTGAACATTTTCATCCATCTCTTTTTACAAATCTTGTCCAATACACATCCTTTCACCTACTTAATCCAAAAAAAGCTGTAGTTCTACAAAACATTCTATATAATTCTTCAAATAGTATCATCTATATATTATAATGAAAAATATTATTATAAGAAAACTCATCCAAAGAAATATGTTGGTCTGAACATATCTAGAAATCTAGTTAACAATATACTAGCATATCTTCCAAAGTCTAAATTGTTAGTTCTGACTTCCAATATGATTATAGATGAAAAGCAGTAATAAAATTTAATTCATTACCCAACGACTTCAGAATGACTATCCAAAATATAGAAATTAACATGGGATCACGATATTATACAATGGATAGTGGAACTCCAAGTATCCCGACTATCTCATTAATATACAATCAAGAATGTCAATATAGAGCCAGAGTATCTCAAATACAATGAAAATGAGTACATTTTTTCAATTCATAAACAATAACTCATATTTCACTATTACATTGAGAAGTCACTGGTAATACCACTATGAAATCCATGGACACATTTTTCAATTTTCACTCTGGTACTGAAAAAATATGAAACAACACATTTGGTAAATAATGATCTACTTAAACTTATTGACAAATAAAACATCTCAGGGTAAAGTATGTAATATCTCTTTTCTATACATCCCATTGGTAATACTCCTAATGATCTCTTGTGTTTAATTATTTTTGAGTGAATAAATACATCATTATTTTGTGATAAGTATATATTTTACACATTACCCCATACAATTTTTACCTCTAAATATTTAATGGAAAAACAACAGCATCTAATTCCAAATCATGTGTAGGGTAATTTAACTCATTGGTTTTCAACTTACGTGAAGCGTAAGCAATTACCTAATCATTCTACATTAGAACACAACCATGAACCTTTCGAAAAAAAATACCATTGTGGATAAAAAATTAACCATTCCATAATGGTAGTTCCAAAACTAGAGAATTCACAAATATTAGTTTCTATTACTCAAAACATTCATCACATTTTTTATGCAGATAAACTTAACACCTTTTCGACTTAACTTAGTCAGCATGCTAGATAACCATGAAATATTTTCAACATTACTCCAGTAATATACTGATAAACGAAGAAGACTATGAATCTAGTTTATATTTTTGGATCTTATACATTCTTCAACAACTTTTGTTTTTTCACGATCAACAGTTATTACATAAATAGAAACAATGAAACCATGAAATGAATGTTTTTGTAGTAAAAATCACACTTCCTGAATTTGACATACAATTTCATTTCTTTTATGCTCTACAAGAAAACACTTAAATGTATTTCTTGCTCTGCAATAATTTTATAATATACAATAATATTATCAATAATCAAAATGATAAAATTATCTAAGACCTCAGGGAAAATTTAATTCATAAGATCCATGAATACATTAATTGAATTGGTAAACCCAAAATAAATAACTACACATTCATAATGGCCATATCTAGTAGAAAATGTAGTCGTCGGAATATCAATATACTATATGTTTAACTAATGGTACCCCAAACTCATATCAATATTCGAAAAAATTATTATCCTTATAAATATGATCAAAATAATCATCAATATGATGGAAAAGATACATGTATTTAATAGTGATGTTATTCAAGGATCTATAATCAATGAAAAGTATCATTTATCCATCATTATTTTTAACAGAAAATGATAGGATCACCCCATGGTGAGGTGTTAGGTCAAATGAATCGTTTATCTAATTACACCTGCAGTTGATTCATTAACTCTAAAATTTCAATTTGAAGAATTCGATAATGGGTTTTTGAAATTGTCTTATCATCCGGAACCAAGTCAGCAGGAAATTTAACATTACTATTAGGTATTATACTAGGAAACTTATCAAGAATAACATCAAGGTACTAATTGACCATTGGAAAATAATTTATCTGAGAAGTTCTATTGTTTTCAACAATATGTGAAAGGTAACATTCATTTCCATCTTTTACTATTTTTCTCAGCTTCCTCGTATGTTATCAAATGTAAGGGATCGTTCTAGTATACAAACCGAATTTAATTCTGAAAAGAGACCTCTTTATATCTGCATTCAATATTAGCTAGATAACTTGAAATCAAATCCATACCCAAAATAACATTAGACTCTACTAGTGGAAAAACAATAAGGTTTGCAAGTAGCTTCTTTCTTCACACAAGGACATGAATGTTCTCATAATTTCTTTTTGTCTCAATATTTCCCCTGGGTGATTTTACCACGACATCAGGATTCATATCATGATATTGAATTTTCAATTCGCTAGAAAATTTCTCTTAAATAAAAGAATGTGTAGACTGAAAATCAATACAAACATTGGAATAGTCTTAATAAAAAAAAAGTATACATGCCAATTCTTATTTGGATGGACCAATATCTGCTGATGTATTTTCAGCTGATTTTAAAAAACCTTTCAATTTCTAGTATGACTGTTATCCATCATTTGAGTTCATTGTCGGGCACCCATTTTTATAATGACCCATTACATTACACTTAAAAAATTTAAAGACTATAAATTAGATTTTATATTACCAATACCAAATTATTTATCAGTGAAATTATGAGAAATTGGTCCCATTTTACCACATCAGATGCACATAAAAAAATTCAAAAAGGCATTCTCCCATGATCTCTTTACAACAATTTTAATAAATAGTAAATTTAATTTTCGTACCATCAGTCTTTTTGGAAGAGAAATTATATTTTCTTCTGCCACCTCGACCACATATTTTGATGATTATAAAACTACATATGATCATTGGAAAACTTCATTTCCACCTTCATAACACGTTGAACATGTTTTTAATAACATTAAAACTCATGACAATATAATGCCATTTGATACATTATCTTTAATCCTGACTATGAATATCCTGTATGAAATTTGGTTCATAACCGGCTAATAAAGTGAATTGTGATTCATAAGAAATAATGGAGTCGTCCTACTTCCTCAATTCCAAGAAATTTTTTTTCATAATAAGTCAAACTACCTTAGGAAAATATTTCTCAAGAAACATACCATTGAATTCATCCCAATCTAGAGAATCAATCCCCTCATTATCCCTATTATTTTTAACCACCGACCACCACTGATCGCCTTCACCTTCAAAATGGTAAACAAAAATACTATCCTTTTGAAGATTTGAACACCCCATGAAATAAAAAATAATTTATAGTTCTTTAATTCCCCCTTAAACTATTATAGGGTTAGATGATCCTCTAAATGATGGGCGATGATTCTTCATGAAATTCTCTTATACCGACATGTTCATTTGTGGTTAATCTAGATGATCTCGTACATGGATACCACCACAGATTATATCATAATTAAATTATTTCATCACTACAACATACACTTTAGTTCTGAATCTGTCCATCTCGGGTTACTGATTTGTAGGGTTTTTTTGCACTTGATGTCGTCTTGTCATAGCTACCCTATTTCCTCTACGGAAAAAGAATCTATACATAGACATATCTTACATAAAGAAACATGGTGGTATTCAAATTCTATATCATATCCACATTATTATAATGTAAAAATAATTTATGGATAATCTTTTAACAATATCATAACTCATAATGTTATCTTAACCGACCTCTGATACCAACTTTATGGACCTCATCTCAAAAAATTACTTAAAATTGAGATTAATCAATATTCTGAAATTAATTCCCACTAAGGGTCTTTTTATGATTAAATTTTTAGATAATTTAGCGATAAATATTACATTACATCTGAAAAATTACAATTTATACACTTCTTCTCTCTCTAATTTTTTCACAATAATAACACAACTTAAATAAAACATGAATTATTTTCCTGAAAATATTCTTCTTCAATTATTCCTTTCTCATACACTTCATTATACCCTGGGAATTTTTTTTTAAAAATTTGGGATGATCATATAAATCTCAGAAAGGGTTATAAAATAAGGAAAGAAAACATTACTCCATGAATTCATACAAATCAATGAAATCATATTTTTCTCTCATAAAACATAAGCTACTTAATATACATCATGAAATAATAAGATTTATGAATAAATCGTAGAAATTAGAAACCCTAATGCTAAATTGTGGAATCCATAATGTAATTAAATTTTAGTTTTTATACCTACATATGGAGTAAACTTCATGGTTAAATTTGGAATAACAATCTCAATATATTCCCTAAATTACTTATAATAAATATTAATGCTTACCTCCATCAAGTTACCTAATGCATTGGACATATATGTCGGGCTCAATAACCCTCGATTTATCATGGAACCATCCGTATAAATTAACAATTCCCAAGAACATTAATTTAATCATCACACATAAAACAGGCGTAATAAAAAGATAAAATTTACAAATTTCAATCAAAGTATATCATTCCAAGAAATAGAAAAAATCAAAGCTTTCTGAAAACCATTTTCAATACTGAAATATGTAAAAATAGTATATGGTATTTATTTTCCTTTTAAAAACACTACTTCTTGTTAAGGGAATCCAAATATCAAATAATGCTAGAGGCAATCGAAAAGGTCATTGTCTCGATATAAATTAAAAATAAACAATACAGTTATAATTTAGTAAAATCAGTCATAGAAAAGTATCCATTTTAATTAAATAAAATTTAAAAGGTGTTAATGCATCATATAAAATAAGGTGGTGTATAACATAAACATGTGCCTCAATAAAAGGAGATTAAGATAAAGTACCTTACCTTGATCCTACTCATGTCGTATAATCATTATGTTACCGAATAATAAAAATAGGATAATATATACTTTCTTAAGAGCTTTTTTCAACATTATAATTTCTTTTCTATCACTTACTAACATTTTATTATAATTAGTTAATTATTTTCGTTCATTTTGGTAGTTTTGTCAATATTCAGTTCTTCAGTCGAAAATGAACATCTATGATGTAAATTGTCAATGTGGTCAATCATCCATCATCAAAAAAATATTATTCATGATTTCAATATCATATATATATATAGTATATATGTATTTAAAATAGTCTATAACACTTTTAGATATGAATTAAATAAACCTCTCATGGAGACGGTAGGACGTACTTATGCATGAATGCTACATTGATTTTTTATGAAATTAATGGGGTGAAAACAAATTGATATATAGGCATATTATAATTACAGTATCATATCTATGTTATATATGTTACATAATTTCATTAATTACATCAATTTTATGTTCCATTTATGGCTTTAATGAGTCATATAATTTTGAGGGGGCGGTATTCCGAGCTATATCAAATTAAATTATAATATTTAAACATTATGGAAAGCATAAAGGTGTGTTGTAAATAAAAAATATTTAATGATAGATACATTATAAATTTAATATAGATAATATATAAATACATTTCCATCATAATTTCCCCCATGAAAGGTGATAGGAGAATATTGAACTATCATCATTTCATGAGTCATTAGTTTGTTGAACACAGAAATATTATGTTCATATCCATTATTTGGTGGTGTGTGTAAGTGTAGATTGAATACTTATAGTAAAAACATGCTACTATATTGAGGATACTATTATTGTCATTTAATATAATAACAATAATAATATACGGAGTGGACATAGAAAATAATTTAAATGAACTTGAGAGAAAATGTTACATCTAAATATAGTTACTTCATTTGATTTTAGATAAAAGGATATCTTGAATTTCCATCGAACCAAAGAAAGGTTTATAGTAGGAATTGAGGGATTTATTGAAATTATTTGAGAAGAATTTTTATGAGCCAAGGGTATTGATAGGTGTGAGTTATGTTGGTAGATGTGGTGGCCTTTAATAAGAGGGAGGAGGGGCACTTTATGATGGTCTTGAAATGTATATTTATTATAAATTAAATTTCAATTAATAGTGGTCTAAAACACATTTAATTCAATGACAAGGATATTTTGGTTCGAATACCCATCATAAATTTTTTATAAACATGGTATGTATATTTTATTATCCTACTCTCTTTTACCACAAATTATGAAATTCTTAATCATATAATAATATCATGTTATTTACACATTGTCGGTTAATGTATTTATAATATAATGTCTACCGACCAAAAAAGGCCATTTATGACATATTTGGACATATATTAATTATTTGGACAAATCATAAATTTTTAGGAATTAAATGTCATTTAATAAACTATTTTATGTTATATGTTATGAATTGTGTCAATTTTATACACTATTCATAAAAATAATTTTATATTTTATGTTGTTGTTCTCTTTAAATTAAATTTATTCTTATAAAATGTCATTTTCACTCTCAAGTGCCTCCATACAGTCATTAAATCAATACAAGGATGCCAATGGGTGGAAATATCTCACCCAATAGGATTAGAAAATTTCTTATGTTAGTTTAATAATATTATAATATTATATTTTACCATTATTTACCATATTTACTCTTTACCCATGGTAAATAAAATAATTACTGAAGTTACTATTCACAGTGTCAAAAATAAAAGGTCCATATTTTCCCAATTTGAACATCTAGATTACAAATATGGTGTCCATTTTTCTAAATTAAAAACAAATAAGTTTGATTAATTAATTTAAAATTAATTCCTATTGTGAAAACAATAATATATATTTGTAAGAAAGAAAAACTACAAACATATTGACTTGTTTTAATGTCCAATTTCAATATGAAATTACGTCCAATGAAAAAAATTGGATTAAATGATAATAAAATATCCAATTACACTTTAAATAGAATTTAAATGATAAAATAACAAATATAAATAATTTTGATGAAAATACAGTTTTAAATTAAAATGCATTATTTTACATTATTCATTAAAATATTAATTTCATTTAAAAAAATCCATCCAAAGTAATTTTTGATGTTCCGCTTCAATATAAAAACATTATTTTGTCAAATAAAACATATTAAATTTTCAAAAACTATTTTTAAATATGGTTCACCCTCAAAAGGTAGAAAACTAACCATTTATAAATATAACAGTATTTTATGCTTAAAATTAGATTCATTCTCATTTTAATCTGATAGTATTAATAGGATAAATGTCAAAACATTTAAAAAATATGAAACATTATAATAATGATATTTATATTCATTCCCTTTAATACTATAGAAAAGTGCTAACTACCATTTAAAATAATAATATTAATATCCTATTATTTTTTGGAATAACTCAACATTATGTACAATGTATGATTTTAGATAAACTCGTTGTTGCGTATCGATAAAAATATCAGACAATGTTTCCTCATTAATGTAAAATTAATATCATATTCATAAATATTAATATAAAAGGTAAATTATTATTCTATAAATACAAAAGTTGTTACAAATAAATTATTTATGTTTTTATTTGAAATAAAATGATTATAATATCACATTTTCAAATATAATTATGTTATTGAATATGATTTTATATTATGAAAATGATTTGAGAAAATTTAATTTAACAATGATAAATCCATTATCCCATAGCTAGTCATTAATTTATTAAATTAGAATAGATACCTGGGAGGTAGTCTTCAAGGAATGATTATTTTAGCAGTCTTGGAGAGATAGATACATATATGATAACTAATTTACATTGGCAATAAAATATTATTAATCTTAATGGAAAATGTTCAATGAGTTCATATTCATATCCTTGTCAAGGGAGAAAATAATTATGGTATCAAATTCTAAATAATGGTTATGTATAATTAAATCTACCATGATTAGACAATCCGTAATTCACATGTAAAAAATAAATAACTAAAAACACATTCTATTTATTAAATATATTTTCCTGAAATGAATCTATTGATAATATTAAAGATAAAAAATATCATGGTTTATAAAAAATAATTCTCAAGAATGGATATTTTTAATATTGTATATCATGATCTATGAATTCATGATATCAATAACTTCATGGTATTTCATAGTGATAGTTTAAATCAATGGGTATGAATAGACTAAAATCAATTGTAATTTGGCCAAATGATTTGTGTCTTGAGACTTTTCAACACATTGAGGGGATATATATATCTAGGCCCCACCCATCACATAATTTCAATGTATTCCTCTTATATTTAATGTTCAATTATATTCATAAATAATACACCTTATCAATAAATATCCACATCGAATAAAGGATACATAATAGTACTATTTCCTTTTTTATTCATGGATTATTCAATGTAAAACATAATTAATATAAATGTTATATGATATCATAAATATCCATATCCATGATAAATAATATATATATTTTTAAGATAAATTTTATATTTAATGATATAAATAATGTGAATCTTTCATGATAAATTTAAGGACCACAAAATTATTACGAGAAAGAGATGACTCCCAATTCATTAGGAATATAAATTTTGAAATATATTAAAATACATTATACGAATAAGGTAATGAAAGTGAAATTGAAAAATAATAATTAAAAAATGGAATTCATTGTGGAATAATTATACATGTGTACTATAATCTACATTTTGAAAATTGGTTATAACACTGGGGAAGTCGTTTATGTCGTAAACATTAAAAAAATTGAATTTTTATAAGGAAAATTGAATGTGAATGCTTCCAAAATAATTAATAAATTACATTAATAAAATTATAATTCCATGATTGAATTAAAATTTATATTTAATCATTTCACATATATAAATGAAAAATGAAAAAAAAATTAATATAAATGTATAATATATGTAATTAAAATAGATATAGTAACATATTTTCATTTAAACATTTCATCTATTGTTTTATGTACCAAATATTGGAAAATTATAATAAAAAAATATTTAAAATGTTATATATCTATTGGATAATAAAACTATTTTATAATATTAAGGATAAATGATAAGATTCCTTCATTGAAAATAAAATAAATCCCAAAATATAGTGAGATTGTAATAAAAACTAATACCTCCGTAGATAAATTTAAATTATAAACAACTGAAATTATAACCAAGAATTGAAAAATTCATTATAATAAATAAATAGATAACTATGTGAAAGATATCAGTGGTTTAATATATACAAGACATAAATGTAAATATGTGGTCGATAATAATTATGTCTTAATGGAATGAAAATTGGGATGAAATCCATTGCCACAAAATCTCTATTAGTTTAATATTATTTTAACTCTTGTAGAATGGATTTAAATTTAATTATAGTTTCTAATAGATTCATGTAATTATTTATAATGTCGTATATAATATTTTTATAAGAACATGTCACCTAATCATTAATAATATGTTTTTACTACCATTTTTTGGGTGTTGACTTCTTCATTCTCTTAAACATGTTCTGTCTAGGTTGTATCGTTTCATGGGAAATTATATACTTCCATCTTCTATATAATTATATTAAACTTAAAATTATATTAATTTTTCATTTTATCCATAATTATAATTGTTTCTAAAATTATACCTTGAAAAATGGATCCCATAAATTCATGGAGATGGTAGCTTGTACGTACACACAAGTGACATTATCATTTTCTTAATCGGTAAAAGGTTAAGTAAGTAGACTATAATATTAATTTTTAGAATAAATATTATCTCTTAATAATCATATATATTAATTTCTTCCATCATTGTTACCTATATTGTTATTCAGTGATTGAAAAAATTTAAATCAGTTCTCTAGGTAGTAGTCCACAATACAAAAAATATAGTGTTTTGTTTCCATTTATTGGGGAAGGATATGGATAAATATTAGGAAATAAACATAATATTATTTATGTATATGATATATAATTGTGTTATAATGTTTGATATTTTATGAAATAAATGATGAAGGTAAAATAATAAAGGGAACCAAAATATATCTTGGGAAAGATAATTATCTATTTTATAATAACATCATTAAGATCTCTTATTAAAGACAAGAGGGTTTGTATTTAGTGGAGAATATAACCCATATAATATAGATATTTATATTTTTAGATATTTTTTAGTTATTTATAATGATATATTGATAGAGATGTGTGAATAATTGAGTGGTGGTGTGAGCTCTTATAATTGGCGTGGGTGATTGACTAGTAATTGTTCATGTTTTTTCATTAATATCATGATTCATTCATAAATAAATGGAAAAAAATTCATAATATTTTAATTCTAAAAGGAAAATTTGAAATGTAAAAAACACTTTTTGTTTGGAGAATATATTATATCTTTTTTACCCGTTTCTTTTTTATTTACCGCTTGTAAAACCGATTTTTCCTTACTGAGGGAAATAATTTTTTTAATAGATAATATTTTTTAATAACAAAAAATATGTTTAAATATTAACATAATATAAATTATACTGATTCAAAATATGGATTAAATTTAATAAAATTTAATTTGATGAATTTTTAGAGTATAATTTAATTATAATTTTATAAAATCAATTGAAAAATGTGTTCCCCAAAATGAATTAATCAAGAATTAGATTTTATTATATTCACTGTATAAATACTATTAATAATTAGATTAATTTAAATTATTATTATTATATATAAAATGTAAATTTAATTTAAATAAGTATTCATTAAATATTTTTTTATTAGTTAATATTGGAAGTCATTAATCCTTAAAATATTTTGATGAAACTTATATCTTTTTATATAGAAATGATTTACCTTTATATCAATGTAATTTATAACAAAAAAATTAGTATTATAATATAATATAATACATAATTATAAATAATTTATTAATAATTAAATACTACATCTTAAATTATTCCTAAAATCTTATTTATATGGAAATGTAAAAAACATATTCTAGGATTAGGTTAACCTAGTCTATTAGAAATAAATATTCATCCTGTAATATTATAATTTTATTTATTCCATGACATATTAAAATGTACCATCTAGTTTCATTTTGATAAAATAGAAATTTTTAATTAATATAATTGAATTATTACTGTAACATTATTCCCCATGCATAAAATGTATCCTTGAAATTTTAATGGAATATACATTTTGGAAAAATGATGGTGGTTTTTTATCATAACATCCTTGTTACACATCTACAATTTCAGAAATAATTTTTTATTTAATTCAATATTTTCTAAATTTTTATTTCATGAAAAACTGATTTTATATTGTTTAAAATGATTGAATAAATTTATTATTAATTTTTACACTACACCAAGTTAATGATTCATTATACACAACACCACGATATGTTTGTGCTTCACTCGACATTGAGATGGCTTGAATTACATGCAACACTAAGTTTAAAAGAAACATAGTTTTACTATTATAATTATTAAATTCTGATAATTTTAGCTTAGGTTTTAAAAATTATAACAAATTCATTTTGAATATCATTTATAAATTTTATATATAAATATAACATAATGATGGTGAATCATATAATTTTTGGTAATGTATTTATTGGTTTTGAAATACTATTTTCTCTAATAAAATTAATTTGCTTTATTTTTGTAAATAGTAATAAAAATAATTTTAGATGATTTTAGAGAAAAAAATTACTCAAAATAAAATTCATAATTTAATTAATATATTGGAAAAAATATAATAGTGTTTTTTTGCTATTTTTATGAAAAAATTAAATTTTTCGATAGAAAGTGAACAATACAAAAAACTAATCAATAAATTATATTTTGGATAAATTTTTTATATAGTTAAAATATATAAATAAGAATTTAAAGATTAATTAGAAAAAATTTCAATCAATTAATCCAATTTATGTCATTGTCGAAAATTTCCCATTGATTTTTTTATAAAAACAATTTATTATTCATAACCATTCTCTTTAATAATATGTTTTCTCATAGTATCTGTGGGATTAATTTTACACTTAATTTTTCAACATCAATGAATTAAATTTTGTAAAAATAACTTAAACTATTTTTAAAAGTATAATTTTAATATTAAAAAAAGTTAAACATTTTTTAACAAAAATATTATTGAATGTAATTAAAATGAATTATAGTGGATAAGGAAAAATTATGCTTATCAAGTCACTGAAGCATAATATTAAGTACCAAAATGTCTTAGAAAATATTCCAAAATATATTTGATGACAATATTTTTTCCGTATCCCCTTATTTTATGAATTTTTTTAGAAATTGGAAAACTACTCCATATAAATGACCTATATAATATTATATTTAATGAAAAAGTCCAAAATGAACCTTCATTACTGTTAACATTTATATTTAATTATAGTATGGATGTAGTGACATAGTTTCTTTTCTAAATATTATACATAAATATAAATGAGTTTCTTATATAATAATTTAAATAAAATTTTTAGATAATAATTATTAACATTAATGTCTAAGAATTGCTAATGCGTGGATTATTTTGTTAATAATTAAATAAAATAAGTGATACAAAACATTAGAAGGAAAGTAAATTTAATGAAATATTATGTAAAATTAATTTCATATATGAATAAATCAAGTTATATAAAATTTTACATAATATTTTGGAATTACAATATTGTGTTAACATCATTAAAATAAAATCAAAAAAATAGTTTCAAAATAGACATTAAGTTAATTTTATATTACAAATTTTTATAAAATGATTTAAAAAAAATACTAACATATTTCAATGTAATTTTAATGTGTTATTAAATATAATATATGGTGAATTTATGGATATTATTTTCTTTTATAATTATAATATTGACTCATATATAGTAAAAACATTGTTAGTACGATTCGGGTTTAGAGAATGTATTTTTGCATTAAATGTGCTAGTTCTAATGTTAATTTCTAATACACAAAATATTTATCATTTATAAATTAATTGTAATATTTAAAATTATTTTTGTCAAAAAAAATTTAATAAATATAAATAGAATTTTTTCTAAATGGACAATTTACAAATGATATAAAACTAGTTACATTAAAAAATATGTAACATAGAAGTTAGGGAACAAAATTCAAAAAATACACTTTTTTGTGTGGTGGAGGTTTTTATTAACCCTCACTACCATTAAATACATTCTTTTTCAATTTATGGTACACATGTGGTTTGGAAGACCTCCAAATAGTGTTTACCTATGTGCATTGAAAAGAATTCCCCTCATCCTCCTCTATTAAAAGTCATTCAATATTCCCCTTCCAAACAGCTGTCAAGAGTCATTTTATTATACAAAACCTACCAAAATAAGCTCTCAAAAAATATACAGTAACACAATAATCGTCATCTTTATCATAAATCTATGCATTGAATACCATTAGTGAAATAATTATTTTCTCAAATAAGAGGTAAAATCCTTATATAAACTCTGTTGATCTATTTTTATTCTCCGTAAACTCAATTATTCATATTAAATGATTATATAAGAAAATATTTATCCTTATATAAATTGATTTTTTTTATTCTATGGATTATACCTACAATTACACACACATCCATCTAATGGGTTAACTAATATGATTTCTTGATTACCAAGAACAACTGCCTCATGAAACAATATTGTTCATTTTCATTTACCACCTCTCATTGTTGGGAATTAATAAATGAAATCTATTTTTATATTATATATATGATATTTTTAATATATTTATACTTATGAAATTATTATATAATACATTACACTTTTCCTTACAATTTATTAAAATTTGATAACTTTTTTTTGATGCGTGGAAAACCGAATCCTCAATGCGAATTGATTCATTAACACATTACATTAAAGATATTAATGAAGGGTCTAGTGATAATATATGGTATATATACATGTGTGTGAAATCATAGTACTAAAATAATTTTATTATTTTTATATATAAATATATTTTTTAATTATTTCTTCAACTACGACCAGAAAATCGATAGAACATTCATGCATACATATAGCCTACTTTCACCATAAAAGGTGAATTCCATTCAATATTTTTATATTTTATTTATTATTATAAATACATTTATAATGGAAATATATGGTATTTATATCCTTTTATAATCATATAATTATGTAAATCATGATCTATTTAAGGGTATAGATAATAACATGTCTAAACCTATAAAAAACCACACAGATATTACTCGAAACATAACATTAAAATGGAGTTTATTATAAATAGGTAATATATGGTTATAAATGTATTATATAGGGAATCAGTTATACTAATATTATTATGTGGTTAATTTATAATAAACATAAAATTATTATCCATGAGGGTTGAGTTGGTAAGATGAATGTCAAGCTTTAGGGTAAGGGAACTTCATAGAAATTTGTATTTTCATGAGATTTATCCCATATCAAACAATCATTTATTATTTGTGGTGTATATAATAACCTAAGAAAATATTCGATTATATTTATATATAAAATTTAATGAAATTTTAATATACATTTTTTGATATCACATTCATAAGGATTATGTTTCAAATGTTACCAAATCTGTAAGGTTATTTTGTCTCAATTTTCCTTCTTTGAGACATATGTTATCTTATGAGCCATTATATAATTATGAGCTATATAAAATGACAATTAAAATGTTATATAATGAATATAATTATATTTTATGATATTAAAATATTAATTAAATTGTATTTTTTAATGTGTATTATGATTTAAATTTTTCAATGTGGTATGTGACACTTAGAGATTCATAATGATTATTTTCCAGAAGAAATGTTTTGGATATTTTTTAAAATAATTTCCATCAAAGTTGAAATAAGATTTTATTGATTAATATTAAATATGGAAATGATAAAATAATAAATTTTATACTCTTTCATGAGTGTTTTATTACATGGTGGAATGATGTTCATAACACTTGTCTCTCTTCAATGGGTTATATGCTTTTAAAACCCGAGTTTTTTTCACCAGTCATTCTTTGAAAAAATGATTATGAGACCCGTATATTTCTATAGTTATTGATAATATGTATTTTTTATGAAACATATTTATTTTCATGGGTTATTATGTAATGTTTAATAAAATAATATATTTTTATGTTTTAGGATTTGATAATTGTTTATATCTTGATGCACATGAATATATTATTTCATTATGTAATGGGCAGGACCAATATATCCATTCAATGAATTGGGTAATGGGGGATAAATCGTGAAGAGATATATTATTCTTGACATCATTAAATGGTCATAAAATTACAATTGAACCTTATATAATGAACATAATGTTATAGCGTGGACCTAATTACATGTTCTCAATGATAATCATGCACCGTGTTTCTTGTACATAAGTATATTCAAGACATTGATTGCTTATTCACAATTTTATTCATGAACCTAATTATACGTTCATTGTCTTGTACATGGACTAGTTTTCATATCCACTATTTTATATGTGAAACTAATTACATGTTCAAAATGTTATGAATTAACCTAATTACATGTTTATAGTATTATGTGTGAACCAGATTTCACATTCACATTGTAATGGGTGAAAAATATTACATGTTCATTGTGTTGTGCATGGAACTAGTCACATGTCCATAAGTTCATTAGGGCCATAAATCATGTATTAAACATAATGAGTGATCATTTTTCAATTTTATCATGTTGAAAATTTTATAATTGGATGTTTATACCACAAGACTATATCTTATTTAATCGTAATGGTATCACTAATAATGTTCTTTTTTTCATTATGATTCATCTCATACGAACATCCTACCATTATGCCAGGACTCTTTATTATGATATTTTATAGGCATTGTATGGTCTTCCAATTTCATAATTTTTTTCTCATAACCTTATTGTCATGTTATTCTTATATATCTTTAATGGATACCTTTACTACGAATTTTATCTCACCAATTTCCTATTTTTCCATTCCCCATGTTATGAAGAAATGTTTTTATTAAGAGTATTTATAAGGATTAGCTTTAAGGGGGATGGTGAAGATCATTCCCCGACATAGAAGATTACTTTTCAATTTTTCAAATGACAATAAACTATTTTTTCCTAAGGAATGTTAATTTTTAATATGGTGAACATTCATCAATATAATGTAATATCTATTAATATAATGGCTATGTCCTTATTGTTGGAATCATTGTAATTGTTTAGTTAAAATATGGAAACTAAGATAAGAAACCTGCAATGATATCTTTAGTAATTTTTATAATGATATGTCAACTGATGTATCTTAGAATAATTAAAAGGACGATTTAATGTTTCAAAATTTATAATAGAATTTATGTTAAGGATAGAGTTAATAGCTTAATTAAAACACATTCCAGTACATATAAATCATATAGATGTTGATCAAGAAGATATGTACGTCAGGGAAACCTAAAAACACCAAATCATGGTAGCCTTGATTAGGAACTGGTGCAGGGAAACTGGTCTTCTGTCACACCTAGATTGACACTTCTGGGGGATAATCTTTTGAAATTCGGAGACTATTGGAAGACCATCAAGAAGAATTTTAAGAAAATATTTCTATAAATCACCTATGATAAATTAATGGTTTCATCATTTAATTTTTATGTGTCATGATATAATCATATTATATGTGATTTTTCAGGATTCTGTGGTTTCCAATATGACAGTTGTATATCACACAAAAATTTATGGTTACAATGAATAGTGAGAACTAGAAGGAACGTTGTTAAAATTAAATGTTTTAGATGTTGAATTTATTGGAATATAAATATAAATATTCAAAATAAGAAATATACTAATGAGAATTAGGAAGACAATATGAGTATTAGATATTCTGTTGAAGAAAAAATACATCCAATGACATGTGAAAGGTATGTGATGTTTTAATTGTATTGATTACAATAAACATATGAATATTTAATATATTTAGGTTAATGAATCTTATGAAATGATTCATATTTAATATTATAGGATTGAGTTATATAAGAATAAGATGATTAATCTAGAGTAATTGATTAATAACATTACTGTATTATTGATGATTATATGTTTTGGAATTCAATAAAATGCTATTCAAATCATGAAATTCATAATTATTTTTAGTAAAATATTTCCATTAATTTTTAAAAATGAAATGCGAAAAGATATTGAAGACACAGAAAAGTTAAATAATTAAAATGAAATAGGCTGATTATGGGAATGTAACCCTTATTTTATTGTTAATATAAAGAAAATTGTTTTTACTTGTATAATGATATGAATGATATGCATAATTCATGATATATATCACTGATTTACCTGGATCTGATAATTTATTTGTTTAAAAATTAGTATATATTATAATTTATTATTTTTACAACATCATGGATTTATGTAATATATCATGTATAATTGGGAATATGGATGAATGGGTGTTTTCTAAAATGTTTTTTGGTAATTTATGTTATAATAATTTGTTAGGAAAAAATATAATGAGGGTATTCATATGATTGATCATGGGACAACCAAGTGATCCTTATCGAGATATAGTATATAAATTTTGAGATGATTTAGTAACATTATTTTTATATTTTCGGACATCTATCATCAAGTAATGGTTATAAGGTTATCCATTTATGAAATGGATTATGTAAAAATTCAAATGAGGTTTAAGATATTAATGTATTATCATTCCATATGAGGATTTATTAATATTGGATAAAATGATCTATATATTTTTTGTTTGATAACTACAGAAATATGGAATCACCTATCAATAAAATTTATTGATCTCATGATCTATTAATTCTTCAGGAATGAAAAATCCACCATAATTTCCCAGAATAAGAAGTGGAAATTGACCAAAGCCTATTAAAGGGAGATGATATACTGAAATCCATGAATTATATCTTCTTATAAAAATTCTTCAAAATTTGGTGTGGGGACTTGAATTTTTTTATTGATATCATCTTTTTTTATGATAACAATTAGGTTTTGTAAATAATTTTTGGGTTATGGGATTGAGATCATAAAATTATTCTAAATATTGTTCTCTATCAACCTACATCAGAACATTATAGTTTAATATCTCTTCCATGTACATTTTTTAACTTTACATCTATGTTCTAATATGTGGACATCCAGTTTTGGGTAAATTTGGTTAACCATTATATTAACAACTTTCCCATTTTTAAATAATATTTTACTACTACTTTTATGATGTTGGTTTCTATGAATGGATCCATAAAAACATTCAAATCCCAGGCAAAATTTGAGGGAGAAAATTCTTTTTAATGTCAATATAATATAACTCTCTAATATTTTGTAAAATTTATTTATAATGATTTGAAACTTAATTATATTTTACATTTCACACTAATATATATTTTTCTTATTTAATATAAAATAAATAAGTTACTATTGATTTTTATGATACACCATGTCTATATTTCATTATATATTAAACTAAGAGATGCATGAGAAACATTAAAAACCAACTTGTCTTATGTTACACAGAACATCGAGTTACTATGAAACCTATTTTATTATTGTAATTTTTTAAATGAGATAGTAATAACATATACATTAAAAATAGCAATCTTAATAATTATAACTATAATTTTAATCTTTTTTTATTTTTTTTATATATATATAAACAGAATATTATTTTGATAAAACATACAATTTTTGGTAAATCCCTTATATCTTTGGGAATAAAATTTTTCCAAATGAATTACTTTCTATGTCTTTTTGAAGACAACAAAAAAATTAGTTTATACCCTTATATTGATTGATGTATTTAAAATAAACATAATATTTTAATTTATATTTTGAAAAATAACTTTGGAATAATTTTTGGGATTTTTTAAAAATATTTATTTTTTTATGAGAATTGTAAAATACTGCATTTTAATTGATAACTTCATTAAAATTTAATTTATTCACATATATAAATTATCTTTTAAAGTGAAAATTTTGTTTATTGTGATAAAATTTAAATAAATTTATAAAAATATGGCCATTTGATCCATTTTCAAATTAAAATTGTATATAAAAATAGTTTAAAATTTTGAACATTTCTATTTTAAACCAATTGTCTCGCAACATCTACATGTTTAATTTTAAATATAATGTTTCTGTTTTTTAAAATTCAATTTATGAAAAATTTAAAAAATACATAATAATCTGAAGAAAATTTATATTCTATAAAGATCACCTTTTACTAATAAAAAAATTGAATTTAATTTAAATTAATTACAGTTATTAAGGTAAAAGAAAAATTAAAAAGTGACTATAACTTAAAAATAAAAGTCATATTTACATAAAAACATATCAAAATGCAATTTGAATGTAATATTTTCTCTATATACCCCCTCGTTAATAATTTTATTTTTTATTGGGATAGTATTCCTTCGAAACGATTCATGTAATAAGTTAAGTGAATGAAAATGAAAAAAAACAACATTCTTAAAATTTAACATTTATAATTATTTACAGTATGGAAGAAGTTAAATTTTCTATATTATAAATATTAATATTAAATGAAATGAATTTTTTTATCATCATAATATTATTATAATTTTTAGATATGAATCAGATATATTAAAACCATAAACAATTCTCACACAAGTATTATTTAGTCAATAATTTAACAAAATAGATGATGCAAAAAACTTTAGAATGGAACTGAATTTAATGAATTATTGATTTAAATAAATTTTTCAGATGAATATATCATTTTACACAGATTTTGAATCTATTTATTTCAATTCCATTATTGATTTTATAACTTCAAATAAATGATGATTAATTAATGTGACTATTGACATTGATGTTATATTACAAGAAATTATATTTTATTAAATGATTTAAATATAATAAAAATACTATTTTCAACCATTTTTTTTGTTTCAACAAATATTAAATATTTTTCATTCATGGAGAATACTATATTTTAAAATTAACATGTTTTATCAAAGATATAAAAAACATTATTAGTACTATTAGGGATAAATCTGTGTTTTTGGGTGTTATATGCGCTTATTTTAAAATAAATTTCCAATAGACAATGGTTTTAAATTATCAATATTAGGTATAATATATATAAATATGAATTTATTTATTTTCTAATATATTTCTATTTTGTTTATTCTTCATAATGAAATTAGTGGGGATACAAAAATAGTTACTTTAATAAAAACTAAAATGAAAAATAATTAAACATATATGTAAAGGATAAAAATAATAAAAAACACTTTTTTTGTAGGAGGTTTATATTTACCATATAAGTCCATTAATATTTTTTTGAATGATTATGAGGGAATTGAGACCACACAATAGTGTTTACCTATTGGTGTTTACAATAATGTCAGTCATCCTCCTCTATTAAATGACATTCAATAATCCCTCACCCACTCCTCTCAAGAAACATTAGATGATAGAAACCTATCCTGATAATCTCTAAAAATCCCTAATATAATCTTATAATAATAAATTATGTAAAAAACCCTCTATGTAACGCATTTGTTAAACACAAAAAAGTATTTACTTATAAAAGAGGTCACATCCTTCCATGAGCACTTTTGTGTTATATTAATTCCCAACCAACTGAATTATTTTAATAAAATGATTAAATAAAATATTAGTTATCCAAATTATATAGACATATTTATATTCAAAAAGTTAAAACTAAACATATATATAATTTTATATAATGGGTATCTAACTTACCATTATTGTGTAAGGCAATCTACCACCTCACGAAATGAGGTTGTTTGTTTTTCCATTAACATATCTCATGATTGAGAAATATGATGGAGAATATATTTTCATGTGATATATATAATATTTATTGTTTCTTAATTAATTGGTAATCAGTATATAATACATAATTTTAGGCTTTCCTTTTTATGTAAATACCATAACATCAATTTTAGACGTTTGAACAATCACTTCTTCAAAGCGATGTCATTTATCCACACATTACCAGGAATGTATTAACGATTGGTTTAGTAAACTTATATTATATATATGAGATAATATTTCTAATGGATTGATATTATAAATATAAATATATATATATATATATATATATATAATTTAATTTCTTTCATCTGATGCAATAATAAAATGGAAACAACATTAATGTGTACGTACAACCTATCATCTCCATGAACTGTGTATTCTATTTCATATTTATATATTTTCTAGATTATTATAAATATATATATATTATGAATATATATGTTATTTATATCATTTATTACAATCGATAAATATGTAAATCATGATCTAGGTAAGGGGATCAAGAACAATAATTAAAAAACATATATGAAAAACAAAGTAGATATTACTCGAAACATAACATTTAGAATTAGTCATTAATAAATGGGTAATAAATATTTATAACCAAATTATATATTTTATTATATATATTAATTACTTTATATATTATATTTAAAATAAACTTATATTTATTATACAATATATTTGGACATGTACAAAGAAAGTATATATATAATGTAAGATAATTTAATCTTACCTTTTTACTTCCATGAAATTTATGCCATATTCACCATAGGATTCATTTCGGTGATGTATATATTGTCTTATAAATATATTATATAATTATTTCAATTAAATTTATTGTTTTATAAATATATATTTGATTATGTCTCTTTCTTATGTTTTTTTGGAAAGCTACAAAATCGATAAAGTTATTTTTTCTCAATTTTCATTCATTGAGAAACAAGTTGTGTTATGAAAAATTATTAAATTATATGCTATATACAATAAAATTTACCATTTAATATTATTAATCATATTATTTTTATTATATTATAGTACTTATTTAATGTTATTATTTCATGTGGATTGTTGTGTAAATGTTTCAATGTGGTATGAGATACTTTGATATGTTTAAAGATTATTTTACAGAAGAAATGTTTTTGTTAATTTAAAAAATACTTTCCTTATAAGATAAAATTATTATTTATTATTTATTATTTATTGGATTCATTATACAAAAATAGCATTCATATTTTTTCAAGAATGATTTATGAATTGGTGGAATGATGTTTATGTCAACATTCTCTCTTTCATGTGTTATATGCTTTAGAATCCTACTACTTGTTAGGGTTTATGATTTCATAAAATGATTATAATACTTATATATTTCCATAGGTAATGATATGATGGATGTTTTATGATAAATATTACATTTAATTGTTTATTTTATGATGTTTACTAAACTAATCTTGTTTTGGGGTCATGATATGATGACTTTTTTGTTATATTACACCAGATATATATATATATATATGATATCATTATATGAAGGGTGGGACCTATATATCCCTCCAATTCATTGGATAATAATGGATGGCTCATGAAAATTTATGTTATGTATGGATTAATTACATGTTAACAATGTTTAGAGAGAACCTTATTTTGTGTTTATCAGGTTATACAGGAACACGATTACATGTTCAATAAGTTAATCATAGAGTTAGTTGAATTTAAATAACATTATATGTGAACATTATTACAAGTTCAATATCTTATGCGTGAACCAGATAACATTTTTATAATTTTATTCAAGGACCTGGTTTTATTTCACTATGTTTATACATTAACTTGATTATATATTCACAATGATATGCATGATCTTGATTGCATGTTTAAAATGTTATGTGTGAACCTAAATATATGTTCCATATTTAATTAGTGAACCATATTACATGTTCAAAATGGAATGTGTGGACAGAGTTAAATCTACAAATGTTTTTGTGACGGCCCAATTTCATGTCCTTAACTAATTGAGTGAACCAGTTTCTACTTACACATGTTCAAAATGTTATAATTTGACATTTATGCATCCAATCTATATCATATTCCATTGTTTTTATATCATGAAACATGTTAATGTATTTCCTTTTGATTCATGTCATATGAATTTTCAAAATCAAATCCATGAATACTAATTTTATATTTGATATGTAGGGTACAGTCTAATAGTGTTATGATTGAGTTATGGTACCCTTATGCTCATGTTATTCTTAAATATCTCCCATGATTACCCTTACAGAGCATATAATCCTACCCATTTCATATGATTGTTTTCCCTAGGACATGAAATTAGTATTAATAATGGGGAATACCATTAAAAGAGTTGTTTCATATCATTCACTATGATTGATGTTTTTGATTCTAGGTTTCCAAATACACTAAACTAGTACATTCATTGACCATTTACTTTTTCAATGGGATAAATATTCTCAAAAATTAAGTAATATCAATTTATGGAAATCCTAGTTATTTATATTCCTCTTGTTACAACATTATATTTTCCATTTTATTTTTACTATTGAGTCTTCTGATTCATTATTACTTTCTCTCTAACAAAAATAATAATGATTGGGTCTTAAATGTATGATATATCAGTATATAATTCATGTGGGGACTAAAATGTACCTCCCTAAAAGTGATATATTGAACACATCATATACATTATATAGTCTTAGTAGGATTACCAAATTGTTAGATAGAAATATAATTATTTTTAAAATTTACAATGTTCTGTTGTACCAGACTTTCTGTACAAATTTATTACCAAATCATATAACACACTTAAATGGAGATAATATAAGGAAAACATGATATCACCCATGGAATTAAAAATTACTTATCTAATTATCCGAATAAGTATTTTTTCTTATTTAAGTTGATATAATAATATTTTTAATAGTCTTCAATATTGTAATTGTTACATCAACATGTTGTTGGGAAACATGTTTTCGTTCCCCAACATCAACCCATCATGTTGTATAATGAATACAATTTCCATACATTTCATTATATTAATCCAATTCAATAAATTAATACAAATTATTGTCATATGAAAACTCTATAAATGGTAAAAAATGATCTAAAATACAATGGAATCTAATTGATAATTATCCCAAAAACTCTACTAATGTTTAAATGATATATTAGGATTTTCTATTAGCCTTATGATATTAGGAGGTGGTCAGTTGAGGCTTCGTATAATGCGTATTCTGAGTACTCTTATAGACCTTTTCTGTGAATCAAAGATCAAGTTCAGGAAAATTTTAAATAGGTTCACAGTGATGAAGTAAATAAAAATTATTATTGAACCATTCTGTGGAATGAAGATGTAAATATTCTATTATAGAATATAAATGCGAATATAATGTTTGGTGATTAAAAATTGATCATATTTCAACACTCATTCTAGGCGCCTTTGGTAGTTCTATGAAAAACATAATAATAAGTTCATCCCAATTACACATAGGAATAGTTAGAGGATCCATGACTCCTCTTGGATGGCGTCCTTCACCATTAACATAATGAAAAACCAAGAATCTAGATATATAATTGAAAATTTTCACCTTCATTTTTTCCCTCAAAAAATAGTCCCTCAAATTCCTATACTTCATAGAGATACTATAGAGTATAAATAAATTAGTTTTATGGGAATCGTAACGCAGTTTAATTTTTAGATTTGGTATAGATGGGACACATATTCGCATTTCAATTTTGAGAATAATATCTTAAAAAATAAATTATTTCAATTTTTAATTATTCAAATATAATTTTATTTAGAATATTCCCATAATCATATTGGTAATTTGAATCCTTCCCAATAATGATAATTTCATAATAATTTAAAAAAGGTGTGCTTTCTCCACATCCCTAATAATTATCATATGTATCTTTATGATATCCATGATCATAGGATTCCTATAAATCATTATTTCAGTCAAAAACCCAGAATCATTCACTCCCATTGCATCCCCTACCATATTTTCCTTTTTTGGGTCTTAATTTATTTGGAAATAAACCAATAATAATTATCATTTATTGAGAAAAATCACTAAAAATATGTATTTCAGTTTCATATGGTATGTATATATCCCATATCTACCACTGTTGTGATAACTTCTCCATATATTCATATAAAAGATTATATTAGCCAACTGAAGATCCTAAGTTGGTATTTATTTTAATGATTCTATATCTATCATGATACACATGTATAATGTTATCATTTTGATTTAGTTCACTAACATTATTTTCATTATTGTATCCCAACATATCCCAAACCCATCATTTCTTAATTATAGGGTCAAAATCAATGAATCATCCAATATCTGCTTCAATTATTTAATGGATTCTTCAAATTCCATGATACAAGTGAACATATCTTCTTTAATTGTATTCTTGGTTAAGTTATCCGGTTTTTTATTTTTGTTATGAATCACTTTTTGAAACTTTAATAACTGATGAAACTATGTACCACAATTTGTTTTAAAAGTGTTGGCCATTTATAATTTCCATTTTTTTCATATGATCAATGGAGATTCCAACAATGGAGTCAATAAGTCCATGAATAGAATCTTTTTGAAGTCATAAATGAAACTTCCTAAATTTACCACATTACCCCACTACTCTAGGAATCACACAATAGAACCCCGTTCTATTCTATTTTTCCTTGTAGTTTATATAGTACACTATGATATCATCAATGAATACCACAACATAATTATCCTCATATCACATGAATAATGAATTTATTAGATCTATAAAATAATATGTTGTATTAGACAAAATGAATGTAATTATTTTATGATTATAATTTATATACCTTGTTCTAAATGATATCTTATCAATATATTCATTCATTTCATGAATTTTATGACACCAAAAAAGATGTTAATTCTTAAAAAAAATATAGATCTCTAGAATATTTATAAAAAATTCATCAATCCAGGGAGGATGATACTTATTCAAAAAATAAATGATTCCATATAATCAATTCATAGCGACACAGATCATCATTTCCATCTAAAATATTTAAATATTGTATACCATATGTGAAATATTAGGGATAATAAATCTGTTATCACCCACATCCAATAGTTATTTCATTGACTGTACGAATTCCAATGTTCCCATTATAATGGGATTTGTTGATATAGTTCATGTATCAAGGATTAAATTAATGGAACAATTCACCACATGATCATGTGAAATTCCAGGTAATTAGTAATGAATATATATAATTTTATTGTTGTACATTAGGTATATAATAAATATAATGATTCCCTTTTCCATCCAATTATTTTTCCTACTATTCATTCACATGAATCTCAATTTAAAATTCTATTGAATGTGGATCTTGACAGGACAAAATTGATGATGTAATCACTCAAATGATATGGAATTTACAAACTTCACGATGATTCATAATTCACTATTTTTCCTATTATATAATGTAATTGTATCTTTAACACTAATACAAGAAAATGAAAATACAAAATTCAATGGTTATTACAATAATTTAGTCAAAAAATAGGGAAAATATATATTTTAGAATAGGAATTTAGTGAAACATCAATTGTTATGGTTATATTTATAGTTTTATTTAAGATTGAAATCATTATGGTCAAGGGTGAAGGTAAATAATTATTTTTCAATGAAAATATGGAATTTATAAAAATGTATAAGAATACAGAATGAAATAAATAATTAACTTTATTTGAGAATATAATAAATGTACCTCGAAAAAAATAATTGGGAACTATAACCTCTACAATAAAAATTTCATAACTCTTACCTTCTCAACATGGAGTATTTTATGGTAGATTCCCTTGATATGTGGGTAATTTGTTTGAATAATTCCAATTCTCATTATAGTTATAGAGCATGATTCGATTTTTAAAATCATTTCCCTTAAATTCAGGACCAAGATGACCATTTTCACTGTTCTTATCATACACTCCCATTCAAATCAAAAAAATTATGGGGATTTTCTATTTTATGATATTAACCTGATAAAAGTTACATCATTTTTTTATTCGTGATTGACATTTTCACATTTTATTATTGTTCAAAAAATTCGTATTAAATTGATTCCCCTTGAATATATAGTATCATAAAATTCAATTCACTATTTTTTAGGTTGCATAAAACTATTTCATCACATGATGAATATGTTGGACTAACCGGTGTCCAATGGTAACATGGCTTAATACCTTAAATTAATTAGTCAAACATTAATTCCAAATTACATAAGTAAACAATTTCATATAATGATAATATTTTAAAGGTATCATAAAAATAGAAAGAATAATATTATAATATTTTCATTAAGATGAAGAACATACTCATCATTTTAGTTATATTCCCAATAGTGTAATATTTATCAATGAATTCTTATTTAAATTCTCATTATAACATGTGTTTTTTTATTCACCAAAAAATATTTGGACCAAATAACACCATTGATCTCCATAACCCTTTAAAAAATATAAATATATTAAATCCTTTCCCTTTTTTATTTCCCAAAAACATGAAATTTATATTTCAGATATATATAACATTTCTTTACTATAACTAAATTTATAATCCAACTAAATGATGTGGTATTATGTGACATGAAGTGATATAACGCAGGATAGTTATGATTTGAATAAAATGTTTCACTACACAGTAATGGTTACTCATTATAACCTTATTAATCTCCCTAGTATGTCTATGATCCTCACAATTACAATACTAACTGTATTGCCTTTCGTAGTAATGAAATTCCATTCCTAACAATAAGGGTGATACCATTGTTCCATAAATTATACATTTCCTTAAAATGAAAAAACATGATTAAATCATAGAATTATTAATATACAAATAAATAAAGGATTCAAAATTTGACGTAACACCTATAAATAATTAATATTTTATTTAATGTTAATCTCAGAATCAAATAATATGATAATTTTGGAATATAATAAAATAACAATAATATTTTAATATCATTCACAATAGAATGCAATGAAAAATGTATTAACCAAATAATATCATATAGGAGATCAAATAAATTGAATATTATAGGAACACTCACAATGAAATAGAATAATGGTTGAGATAAACTGAAATCGAAAATATTCTAGCTTAATACTCTTAAAAATTGTTACCAAAACCACAACCATTAGAATTGTCCAAAAAAGATGTATTTTAAGGAAATACTATATAATTTATACCATACCAATAATTAAAGATATTATTCCAAAATTTTAAATATCCTCAAAGTCTATCATAAGGTTACGTTACCCAATATAAATTTTTTTAATCCAGTTCCCATATTTCTATTTAAATTCATTGAATACCAGTTGTAAAAACCATTAATCTAGTAACCATGAGTTGGTGGTTAATTTATAACATTTCAATAAATAAAAATGTTATAATTATTATAGACTAATACATTTCTATCTCTTTGAGATAATTATACATACCTGATAAACTTCATAAATTTGGAATAAAATAAAAAACATAGTAATCAAAACAGTCGACATTGTTAAACTCATTCAAAGAATCATTCTTCATATTCCTGGGAAAGAAATCAAAATAAGGTTCATATTAAATGATATTTTTAGGTTTCTGTACAATGTCTTGTATCATTTTTATATATGGTATATTCTATATGGAATGATATGTAAATGAAATCAGAATCCATTAAATAAATAACATGAGAATAAAATGAATCCACATGTAATATGAATGAAAAAATAACATAGATAATAATTACAATTTTTTCCATGACATAAATAATTATTAATTGACATAATGATTATTGACATTATGATATCTATATAATCATGAACCCGTGACAATATAATTCAAAACAATGGTTGGAATTCACTAAATCTTATATGATTTGGAATAAAAATTTCTTCTATTAGACATGTTGATGCTTCGCGGGGACATATTTAACTAGGACCCACTAGAGACTGCATTTCGAACACATTCTTCGTATATTTTTTGATCAATTAAATTAAAAAATTAATATATTTCTTACAAAAACACTATATTGAATAGTTAATATGAAATATTAATATTTCTACAGTTAATTAAGTAACATTTGAGGTGAAAAAAACCACATGTAAAAAATAAAATACAGACAATGAAATAAAAATATATATGATAAATAATATCTTTATTTAAGGGTAATGTAATTTAAATTCATCTGATAGAGTAGAATCATTTAGTATAAATATAATAGACACATAATTAATTAAAGATATGAGGCTACCATCAATTTCATCAATAATTTTGGATAGTTATAGGAATTCGTTATAAAATAAATGCAATGAAATTAAAATATTAAATTAATGTTTCATAAAATAGATATCACTATAAAAAAATTTATAATTTATGATTAATTTAAATTTTATAAAGTTTTTAGGGCGATGTGGGAGTCCATTAACACCTAATACATCCAAAAATATTCATTTTTTTACTTTCACAAAAAAAAATAACAAGATATAATCCTATAAATTATAAATATTTTATTATCTACTATTAATGGTCATATGTAACCAGAAAAGTCCTTAATATAATATATATGTAAAAAATGAAAATTTTAAAAAATATCAATATGAATGAAAAATATATCAAATTAAATGTGAAATAAAATAATTTTCCATTAAAACATTTATTTGATAGAATCATGTACCAATAAGTAAAAAATGGTTTACATTTTTGTTAAATTCAAAACTATTTCAATGATAATAATGTAATTGGTATTTTTTAAATACAATTGATAATTTTCCATCCAAAAAATTAAAGAAATCCTAAATGAATGAGATAATTTAACATATGTTCTTACCCCATCATAAATATATAAATTGTAACCCCTTGAATGAATAAAATTTAATGGAATTATAAACCATCATATATAACATTTTATTCATTTACAATATATCAGTAGTGAGATACATTAACCAAATAAAAATAAATAGGTGCATAATATCAAATAGGTTACAGTGGCGCAAAAATTGTTACAAAATCCCTTTCCTCGACATTTTTTTAATTAATCCTGATTTCAACTAATTTATAATAGTTATAAACATATTATTAATTTTTAATAGATCCATATTCATAATAAATATATCATATATTATATTATTGTATTATACATTCACCTAATCATAAATATTTTATTTATATAAATTTTTAGAATAAATATGAAAATTAAAACATATAAAAGTAATTTTATCTCTTCGTAGAGACTCTAGGATGTATGTATGCATGTGGGACGTTCATATTTTAACAATGGGTGAATTAGTATGAAATTAGAGGGAATATTTAATTTAAACATTCAATATAAATTTATATGTTGCATATATATTCAATTTTTGTCATTTTTATACATCTTATGAATTTTTGGTGAAAAAAATTTACATTCTTCATGTTGTGGTTGTTTTATATGCACAAGAGCATGTGTTTTGATAAATTTCTGAAAGATTTTTAGATATATAATTTGTATTCCATTAACATAACATCATCATAGTTTTCATTTCATTTATTTTATTTCTATTATTTTTATAATATTATATCAATTAAATTTGAGACCAGGCGCTAAGATGACATGTGATTCTGAGACCTGGTTTTCCCAAACTAATTGATTCAAAAATATTAAAATGTCATTTGGCACGTGCTTTAAATTTTATAGAAAAGTGGATTAAAAACTAAAAGAGTTCTCAAAAAATAAATTTGAGTCCATTGTTACATTAACAGTAGAATCATTACACGATGAGAGGCATAACATCAGTCGGTGTAGGTCAGATTTGAAAAGTAGTTTTGGGCATTTTTAATAAATATAATAATGTTGGATTTTTTTATTTTATAATTTATTCAATAGAAAGAATCATTTTATTTTTAATTACGTATTTTGGAAGGGATCTAGGGTTAGCTTCATAACCCAATAATTTCATAGATGCTCTGGAGTGAAACCCAGGAAAATTATCTCCGTAGTGATGATAGAGAATTGGATTGGAGATCATTCTTGATGAATATATCCATCAAAAAAAATCATCAAAAGTGAACATTCCATTTTCCATGTTTGATTTATTACATGGAGTTTATTTCTACTTCAATAGATTAAATGATGAACTCGAACCAAAAAATAAATAAGATGATCTATGTTTGGTTGTTCTTGAATGAAGTGTTTCAAATTGTGGTATTTACGATGTTAATTTATTATACTGATTTTATTTCTAGTTATTCTTGTGACAATGGATAGAGGACAAAATGAACAACAGTCGAGGTTTAATCCTCAAGTTTTTCTATTTCAAATTATCTCCCATGTTTTCTTCATGTGTTCATTATTCATCATGTGGTTAGGAAATTATGAACATCTCACCTTCTTTTTTAAGAGAAAAAGCTTAAAATTGAATATCCACTATTGGGATGACCCATCAGAGGTGAGATAGAGGCGACGATGGATGAATTAAAGTGATTTTTGTGATATAATTATTCAGGTGGATTTTATCAGATGGATTTACTATTTTTTACGAGCCAATTAAATTCCTGAAACACCATGATTCTATTTTAGATTGATAGTATGTCCCTCATTATTGATATTCAAGGTTAAAAGATCCCCTAAAAGCGATCTGGATCATCAAATGAGGTGGGGGAAGGGAAGAAATCAATATTATGGAAAATCCTAAGGAAAGGAAAATATAACCTACAGTTACATGGTGTGTGGACCCCCTTAATTGGTTTATAGGGTTGTTTGAAATAGATAAATTCCCCATTGCATGTTACCATATCACTCAGAATCTATTACCTTCCCAGACACATGGATCATATCTCTTGTGATACATGGATATGAGGTGGATTACATAGGTTGTCTACTGGGCTTGTACCCCACCACAAGACAATGACTATACCACGTAAATGGACTACCCCTTTTACTGGTACACGAGCAGTGACACATATGTGGATACCATGTACTGGAACATATTTGGACCACCCAGGTGGAACCTGGATGTAAGGACATGAATATGGCTTCATCTACACATCATGTACCCATCTACTACATGACATTTTTTGGAATGGCACATTCCATTATACAAAAGAAGTACCTAGGGTTAAGGAACATGGTTTTAACCATAAAACACACACTATATCCTATTATGCATGGATTGATTTACATTTCCATCGTATCATGGGTATGTTTCGTCAGGTTTCGTACCCTTTACCATTTCTATGAATTTTAGTGTGTATCATTTCTTACTCATTTGACTATGATCCCTTCTAGAGGACATCCTTGATAAATTTTTTTGAATCGTATGTGAGGCCTTTATCAAGATATTAAATTCATTTTCCATGCCCTATGTAGTTTCATTAATATTGACTCATTGAACTTTACCAAGCATAAATTCAATACATAGTTGGTTAATCTAGATAGAGTAGTTTGAATCACCCCATTCCCCTTTTTATGATTCTTATCTATGGAATAATATCATTATCTTCATATCTAACATCATATCCCTCTCATGATTGTCACTGAACAAAAATACTTCTCAAATGAATATAATTATTTCTATCAGAAATAGCAGTGTGTTATCTCGGATTAGTACTTCGTGGGATATTCAAGATGAATACCTAGTTTTGGTATATATTAGTTGTGTCTTAATTATAGATTTCTTATCTTATACTAAGTATATTTGGATATTCTAGTTATATATGATATAGATATATACTATGTAGACCTGATGGTATCTTTCTATAATGTGTAGTTGTGTTATTTTGGGGTATCCTATTGAGTGTTGTTGTACTCAACCATTGTATGGTGTATCATGCAAGGGTTGTGTCTTGGTATATTTTATTTGGGATGGGTCTCATTAGACAGAAGCTAGGGCTATTGGGGCTTGGGGCTCTGGTCGTGAGTAGGGTTACTAGAGAGCACAATTCGTGACGGACCTCGAGTTTCCATGGGATTTTGGAATATTTTTTGACTTCTCCTATAGGTGGGACATGCAGGCTGCTGACTATACATGGAAATTTGGTGGGGGATAAGTGGTTTGGATATTGTGTTTCTCCAACAAGTTTGGTTTACAAATGAATATTTTTCATGCTAATTTTTTATTTTCTTCAGACTAGAAGTATTAATAATGTTCTTTTTGTGACTATTTCTTTTTGTAGTATCCTCCCCCCTAAAGATATCCCTTACAACTACTGGAGGAATCTGCTGAAATTTTTACATCATCGGTTGATTAGAGAATTGAGGAAGCTATAGTCTATGCTGTTCAGGTTCTAGGACAGCGAGCGACTCCGACTCTTACTTCTTCTCTAGTAAGAGAATAGAAATCTGGTCCAAAAAAGGATAATGTCCGAGAATTTCTCTAGAAAAAAACAACTTCATTCTGAAGTATCAGAGACCTCAGGATGTAGAAGTACTATTTGAAAAGATATATAACATGTTCATGTTCATGGACACACTTAATTTGTTAGAGTGAAATGTTCCTTGTTTCTACTAGAGGTTTCTAGTCCAAGTTGGTGGCACTCAGTCGTCCATGCTTTGAAGCATGAGAAGATTATATGGAAGGACTTCAAGGCCATCTTCAATGAAAAATACTTCCCTGAAGTCTTGGAGTGTGATAGATACCATTAATTGATAAATAATTTTTAGGGGGACTATTTTGTGATGATGTATATGAACGACTTTTCCAAGCTAGTTGGATCTTCACATAAAATTGTATCTAATTAACAGATAAAGGACGAGGGGTTTGAAAATGTTTTGTAACCATAGATTTATTCATTGTTTTTCCTATTCAAGATAAAAACATATTCTGAAATTGATGACCATGTTTTTATAGTGGATATTGACTGCATGTGTAGGTCTAGTTCCTTTCGGGATATGTTATTGATGGGTTTCTCCAGTTCATATGGGAAGAATAGGAAGCGTGATGGGGAAGGGAAAAAGGTTTTTGGGTGCTTAGGGCAACCTTCTAGGAAGACTTCATTAGTTTCATCTGGTTTATGGTCTCTCATATGTCATCACTTTGGGATTTCATGTATCATCTAACCTTCATGTTCATCACCTCCCAGTCCTTGATATCAATAAGGAGTTATAAGATACATGCATAAATTTTTTTATAGTGACACACCCTAATCAATTTGGGGTAGGATCGGGGGATTTTTTGGGGAGTTTCATGTAACGTACTGGTTCTAGAAGACACCCAGAGGCGCCTTGTACCCGGTTGGTCAGATGGCCTCAAGCGCATTTCCCCAAATGCCAGAGGTTACTGACTAGCAGTGAGGGACATAGTTGTGATAGTGGGAAAAATATTCCCTCATTGGAAGAGTACACATTGGAAGTAAACAACACATATAATAGCGAAAGTAGTAAATATCCAACAATAGTAAACAACGTAAGACTAAAACAATGAACAGCTAGAGCACACATGTATATATGAAATAATTCATGATACATATGTATAGGAAAGCATCCAAATAGGTCAATATGCTGAATAAATTACTAAACCAAAGTAAAAAAAAAATATAAGCAACTGTTCTGCATCGCAAGCCTCAGCTTGGTCCCTTGTTCTCTTACTCCAATCAAATTATGTTCCTGAATTTGAAGGGAACATTCCCTTGTCTATACCTGCAGCAATATAATTTGTTTGGTCCCAAAATCATGATCCAAATAGGGTGTGAGACTAAATCCTAGTAAAAACCACCTGAATATCTCTGACTAACAATCAGTGAGTATATGTCAGGTAAAGTACTATAAACAGAAAACAGTAAGAAGTGAACAATATAATACACTGTAGTAGACAATCCATTGATCAACAAGAATCAGTGAAGAAAATATCTGACCACAACTAAAACCCCTGTGGAAAGTACTGACAACCACCCCCTTTAGTCAAATCTAAAAAGTACCAAAAACCCTCTGGGAAGTACACTCAGGCTAACCCCTCTAGTTTGGTTATACAAAATTATAAGACTCTTTGAGGAAGCATGCTCAGTCAATTCCCTTTATAGTTTAAGGTAGTCAGGGACTCTCTAAGGAAGATCATACGGTCTAAAACCCTTATATCCCCAAGTTTTAGAGACTCTATGATGAAGCTCACTCATTCAATCCCTCCTATAACCTATAATGGTTTATGGAAATTCACACAAATAAAGAATCTCTAAGGAATCTCACTCGGTCTATCATCTTGTAATGTATAAAGCTCAAGACTCTTTGAGGATGCTCACTCGGTCTATCCTCATGTAGTGTATAATTTCCAAGACTCTCTGGGAAGCTCACACGGTCTATCTCCTATTGTCTATAATGTCCAAGACTCTCTGAGGAAGCTCACTCGGTCTATCCCCTTATAGTCTATAGCATCAAGTTCTCAAGGTACAGTGAAAGTCAGTGCAAAATAATGCTATAAGGCCAAAGTAAACCTTCAGAGCTACTTGAATAACCAGTCTACAACATGACAAGCATGTCATAGAATAGCACTCCATCCTTCGGTCACAAGTCATGGAAAACTGGTATAATGGCCAATGGTTGAACAAGACCAAAAGTTCGTAAATAGAACAAGGAATGGGAAAAACATCCATGAATAGAAATTATCCTCATACATAACGAAATTACCACTACACTATCATACAAGAAAGGCAGGAAAACAACAAGGGTATAATAGTAAACACGTAATACCCCGTTAAAGGGTATTGGTGGGAAATTCATATAAAACTCAATGACCAAGAATGGTAAGGCACAAAACACCTACCATGATTCCAGAAGGTCGATATAATTGAACCACATGGCTTGAATCTCTTTAGATAGTTGTAGATCTACAAAAAACGCACATAACCTTCAACCCATGATTACATGAAAAAGATGTGGAATTGGAAGACAATGCTCCAGGAGAAGTAAGAGCTTACCACTGGGGTTCCAACTCAATCAATGAGGGTCGATTTGGAGAAACGATGGAAGCTCAGGGGGCTCGGAGATGTTTTGCGGCTGTACAAAATGCTCTCGGTGGAAGAAGATGGAGAAGAGGGCAGTTATGGGGTTAAGACCTGACCCGAGTCTGTTTAATGAAAAAAAAGTACACAACATATAGTTTTGGAGTATGCATCATGTACTAGGATTGTCCTTATTCTGCTCTAGGTGGCCTCCCAATCACCCCTACATGGTTGTGTGCATGGTCATGACATGTTCATCACACGTCCTCCAGTGGCATCAAAGTACACAACCTTTACTTATATGGCACATGACATATACTTCAATGATTTCATGAAACTCCACTTTTCTCAAAAACTCTAGAAAAAGCAAATACATTCCTGAAATGATGGTCTAGATTCTTACAAACATCACCCCGTAAATATATTCGGCCCGAAATTTTCATAACAATGCGTGGAAGAAGAATCCCCAAATAGCTCCGGCCACTGCATGTGTACCTTGACATCCATCTCCCAAGTCTCCTCTTGTACTCTCATGTGCTACCATAGCACCCATACTAGTAGAACAGACCGGCCACGGAGAACCTTTTTACTGCGATCAAAAATCCAGATAGGATGCAACTCAAATGATGCATCCACATCGAGATCAACCTCCCCAGGTTGAAAGACATGAGATGGGTCTGAAAAGTAACATCAGAGTTGAGAAACGTGGAAGACATCGTGCATATCCCAATACATCTAAGGTAACTACAACCAATAGGCAATAGGAAAAACTATCTCCAACACCACAAACGGCCCAACGTACCGTGGTGAAAGCTTACTCTGTCTTCAAATTCTCTTGTGTCCCAACCTTGGTGTGACACGTAGGAAAACATGATCCCCGACCTCAAACTCTATCGTTCATCTCCGCTAATCAGCATAAAACTTCTGTTGAGACTATATCATAGCCATCCTCTTCCGAATCAACTCTATCTACTATGAGGTCTCCTGAACAAGACGAGGTCCTAGCAAAGCCTCCCCTACTGCCTATAGCTAGAATAAAGGTGACCAGCATGGCCTACCATACAAAGCCTCGTAAGGTTCCATCTTAATAGTCTCTTGAAAACTGTTGTTGTAGGAGAACTCAACAAGACATATATAATTCTCCCAAGAACCTCCAAACACTAGGATGCAAGCATGGAAAATATCCTCAAGCACTTGAATCGTATGCTCGGACTGGCCATCTGTCTGGGGATGGTATGTTATATTCAAAAATACCTGTGTACCCAAGGCCTTCTGAAGCCCCTTCCAGAACTAATAATTAAAAAGCATATCCCTATCAGAAACAATGAAGTGTGGAACTACATGTAGACGTTCAATCCCTCAGATGTACAGCCATCCTGGCTCATCAACACTGAAGGTCTCCTTGATCAGTAAGAAGTTAGAAACCATTGTGAATCTGTCAATGAAAACCCAAACGACATCATTCCCAGGAGGATACCTCAAAAAACAGGTCATGAAGTCCATTGTGACATCATTCCACTTCCACTCCGGAATGGGTAACTACTGTAGAAGTCCTGCTGGTCGTTGATGCTCCACTTTCACCTACTGGTAAGTGGGAAACCTCACGAAAAAACCAGAAACATCTCTCTTCATACTTGGAAACCAATACTAGCAATGAAGATCACGATATATCTTGGTGACGCCATGATGAACTTCCCAAACTGGGGAATGAAAATCTCATATTAGCTCCTCGCATTTGTCTATTATCACCCATAAGAGTCCTGGAAACACAAGATCTCATCTTTGCCCACTATCCATACTAGAAGAGGGTCCTCTCCTGACACACTCTCCAAAAGGACATGGCCCTCTGTGTCTGATAGATGCCTCATCCGTACCCAATCAGGAAGTGTAGAGGTAACAGCTACAGAAGATAGAAAGGTCCACCCCTGTCTGTCGTGCATCGCCAAATGCATCTCAGTGAACAGAGATATAAGATGCCACTCACTACTGGCCTTCTGAACTACCTATATCTGTGTTCTACTACTCAATGCATATGGTACTGTGTTGCCACTCCCAGGTGTATATGCTATTTCAATGTCAAAGGACTGAAGATACTCAACCCACCTGTGCTATCTCAAATTCAAATCACCCCATGTGAATAAGTAATTGAGACTCTTGTGGTTGGTAAACATCACAATGTTCTCTCCTAGAAGATAATGTCTCCAATAGCGTAAGGCATGCACAATAGCTGACAACTATAGATCATGTGTCACCTAGTTCCTCTCGTGTGGCCTCAACAGTCAAGACATGTATGCAATGACTCCATCTACTTGAATAATCATAGCTCCCTGCCCGATACCTGAAGCATCATAGTAGACCGTATAGCTCTTGACCTACTCTGGCAAGAGTAGTATCAGTGCTGACGTCAAAAACTCTTTCAGCTATGGAATGGTTGAATCACAAGAATCCGACAATAATAACATTGCACCTTTCATGTTCATACCTCTGGCTGGTGCTTATAGGCATGAAATGTCATATATGAAACTCTTTTAGTATCCTACCTGCCCTAGAAAACTCTACACCTCAAAGTCATTCTTTGGCTGCTCCCAGAAAACCATTGCTCTCACATTCTCTAGGTCTACTGATACTCCTATCTCTGACATAACATGACCCATGATTTGAATCTGATCCATCAAAAAGTGCAATTTCAGGAGCATTACGGATAATTGATGCTCTCTCAGTGTATTCGGAATGATCTCAATATGGGTAGCATGGTTGTGTCGAGTGTGAGATTACACCAAGATGTCGTCCACGAAAACCACCACGAAAGAATCCAGGTATGGATGGAACACCCAGTTCAATAGTGCCATGAAAATAGCTGGCACATTCGTGAGGCCGAATGATATAACCATATACTTGTATTGACCATACCGGCTCTGGAAAGCTGTAAAAGGTATACCAGATTGTCTAATGTGCACGTGATGATAATAGGACCTCAAATATATCTTCAAGAACACTGATCAAAGAGGTCATCAATCCTCAATAAGGGACATCGGTTCTTGACCGTCAACTGGTTTAGCTTCCGATAATCCTCACAAAGCTTGAGGGTTCCTTTTGCCTTATTCGCAAACAGGATAGGCGAACCCCTAGGAGAAGTATTGGGTTGGATGAAACCCTTTTCTTCTAACTCCTATAAGTACTTCTTGAGAACCTACAACTCAAGTGTAGCCATCCTATAAGTAGGAATGGACACCAGTGCTGCTCCTGACACGAGCTCAATAGAAAAGTCTACATCATGCTCCGGAGGAAAACCTGAAAAGTCCTCTGGAAATACATCACTAAAATGATCCACCACTGGAGGAAAGTATAACTGTGAATTCCGCTGGACATCTAGATATAGACTAGCAATTTGGGTAGCAACTCCTCCTAGACCATGATGCTCAGGTCTTGCTAGACTCATATGTACATCCCACTCGCCTATATGAATAAAGGATCCACTCTATGGTGAGTGGAAACTCACCCTGCGGCGATAACAGTTGAAGACTACCTATAAGGGGACTAACTAGTCCATTCCGAGAATGAAATCATATCTCATAATCATTAGGACATATAGGTCCCATAAGAAGTGACACCCTGCAACCTTGAGAGATCACTCTCTACACTGACGTACGCTAACTGTTCTAGTCCCCAACGGTGTGTCTAGAGTAAATGAATCGACAGAAGAAAATATGGAGAGCTCAAGGCTCTCTACAACTGCAACAGTGATAATGATACGCATAAAACCAATATCGAAAAGAGATAAAGATAAAACTGAGGCTACTAAGATCCTACCTTGATCTGTGGAAGGGCTGGGATCATTCTCTTGATGGGTCTGCTCCACTGTAAACTTCTGGCATGCACCGTGGCCCTGCGGCCCTGGATGACCACTCTCAGCTGATCTTCTATGTTTTCGCTGGTAACCTGGTGACTGAGCACCACATACGCGATCTCCACCTCATCAAGAACGACTAGAAGAACTCCAGTTCCTAGACTGGTGAGAAAATGGTGATGCATCTCTTCTATGCGAGGTCACAGAAGAACCCCTACCACCAGATGTAGGTTAGAAGATCTGAAAAAAAAAAATGCTGAAGATGGCCCATATTGTTGTAAGATCGGCACTTCATCAAGATTCTCTGGCACTGAGGTCTAGAATGCCCACTCCTCCCACATTGGTAGAAAAAACCAGGCTGCCTAGAAATACATTCTGCCTACTCTGATCACCTTGAGAAACTCCATGCGGCGCTTCATGCTATTAGTATGAGAAACACTAACTACGGATGTCGAACCTCCCTAGCTCACTACTCCAGAATCCATCAGATTACATTCAGTGATCATCACCTGGTTGACGATAGAGTATATCAAAGTCAACCTGATGATGTTCACCTACGAGTGAAAGTTGGGCCTCAGACCATCCTCGATCATCCGCATAAGGAGCAACACATCACTTGCTAGAATCGACGTGAAACAATGCAGCTCGGTAAAGCGAGACGGGTACTCCATAAGAAAAAAACTACCCTACTCCATACTCGTAAACTACTAGGTTGGATCATCCCTCAAGGTATCCGAGTAGATGTAATCATAGAAGATGCTCTGAAACACATTCCAAGTCATACTCTGCTGGCGTCCCGACTGTGAGATCACCTCCCACTACCTCTGGAAGGAGTCTCAGAGCATATAGTTAGCGAGGTTCACCATATTCTCTGGAGGTATCTACAGATGCTCGAAAATTGTTAGCATGGCCTCTAAGCACGACTATGCAGCCTGATGTCCTCTATCCCCTGGGAATGTAGGAGGATGTTACTGATGGAAAACCCATGTCATGTCTTCCATCAATGGGGAAGGGGGTAGGACTCCCTTGAAGGTCTGCATCAACCTTAGAAAGTCTTCACTGAACCATGCATCAGGGCATACAACAGCTATAAATGTTGTAGCCAAGGCTGGCACAACAGGAGGATCTACGATTGGTCCCTGATCATCCATATCTCGTATATGATCACCATCTGGCAGCTGATGTACAACCAGAAGATGTATCAGTGACATAGCTCTAAAATAACAAAAGCACACCTTATATCAGGATTGTCAATGATTGAGAACAAAATATTACAAAACGGGAAACATGAGAAAGAAAAATTCATGTTTTTCAAAACATGACTACACGATGTGTATAAAATCTACACGGCATGTTTTTTTAAGCCATTCACATAGGCATGTACTTATGCCACAATTGGTTGTGTAATGCCCCGACCTGTGTTGTTCGTGACCCGATTGAGTAATTTGATTACATTCCACGTCGTGTGATAATAGTAAACATCGTGTAAAGTCAAAGTTTCATCTATCTATGTCATTATCCACACGGGTAGACACACGGTCACTATAACACGGTGTGTACCTACCGTACATGCATGTTTCTGAAGATTTTTCGCATCCCCGTGTTTCTACCCACATAGTCAGTGACACGGTTGACAAATTACACGATATATATTAATAAAGTACATTCCATGTATTCTGGGTTGTTCCAGACAGTAGCTCAAAAACTACTCTGAAGATCAGAAAACAAATAAAAAAAGAGTTAAGCTTCGTAATTCCGATCCATGAGGGCCCATACTCCCTGCGAATCAATGCTTTGAATTTTATATAAGTTATAACATGGAAAACAGGCAATGATCTACCAAATTCCTATCCATGAGGGCCTATAACACCTCAAGAACCAATGTTCGGCATCCATCTAAACATATTACTATACAAAAAAATCTTTATCAAATAGTAGATATTCTATCAAGGAATATATCACAATAGAATGTATAATATACACAACGTCTATCACAATAACATGCAATCGCTAACGAATCCTAGATGGCATGGAAAGAATGCCAGGAATTTGATATCTAACAAGTTCATATAAGATGCATGAGATGGAATACCCTCATATCATCGAGTTTCAATAGAAATAGATCTGAAATAACAATAATGGTAACCGGACAAAGCATGAGAATCACCCAATGGTGTAATAAAATCAACTGTAAAAGTGAAAACCAGTAAACTGCAATAAATGAGGTAGTATGGATTTTCCCTATACACGACTTACCTACTCCAAGGAACAAATTATTATCAAGTACCTATTCCATCCTATCGTTGGCTATAGCATCCAAACAGTAAGTCAAGAGAAAATAATTCCACTGATAAAACTTCGTAATGTACCGGTTTCAGAAGCCACCCAGAGGTGCCTCGTACCCGTTTGCCCACATTGCCTCAAGCACATTTCCCCAAACGCCAGAGGCTGCTGACTAGAAGTGAGGGAATTGGGTGTTATAGTAGGAAACTATGCCCTCATTGGTATAGTACACAACAGAAGTAAACAACACATACAATAGTAGAAGCAGAAAATATCCAACAACAGTCAACAGAGGAAGACTAAAACAATGAACAACTATATCATACATGTATATATGAAATTATGCATGATAAATATCTCTTGGAAAGTAGCCAAACAAGTCACAAGAGTGAATACAATACTAAACCAATGTAAAAAGGACAATAGATAAGCAAATCCTCAGCATCGCAATCCTCGGCTTGGTCCCATGCTCTCCTGCTCCAATCAAATCAAGTACCTGAAGTTGATTGGAACTTGCCCTTGTCTATACCTGTAGAAATATAATCTGTTTGGGCCCAAAAGCAAGACCCAAATAGGGTGTGAGAGTAAATCCCAGTAGGCAACCACCCGAAAATCTGTTCCTAACAGTCAGTGAGTGTATAGCAAGTAAAGTACAGTAAATAGTATTTAGTAAGTAGTGAAAAGGATAATACACAGAAATAAAGAATCCACAGATCGACAATATGTAGTGAAGAAAACAACTAACCACAATAGAATACCCTCTAAAAAGTACTCACAGCCATCCTCTATGGTCCTATCCAAGATGTACCAACATCCCTCTGGATAGTACACTCAGCCTAACCCCTCTGGGTTGGTCATTCAAATTTATAAGACTCTCTGAGGAATCACGCTCAGTCAATTCCCCTTATAGTCCAAGTTAGTCATGGAATCTCTGAGGAAGACCACATGGTCCAATCCACTTATATCCCCAAGTTCTAGAGACTCTATTAAGAATCTCACTTAGTCAATTCTTCATATAGCCTCAGGTCTATCACAGACTCTCTGAGGAAGCTCACTCGGTCAATTCCTCATGTACCCTGGAATGGTTTAAGGAAATTCACCCAAACAATGACTCTCGGAGGAAGATCACTCGGTATATCCTCATGCAGTCTATAAATATCAAGACTCTCTGAGAATGATCAGTGGGTATGTCCCCTTATAGAATATAATATCCTAGACTCTCTAGGAAGCTCGCTCGGTCTATCCCCTAATAGTTTATAGCACCAGGTTCACACAGACCCATGCAAGTTAGTGCATAATAATGCTATAAGGCCAAACTAAACGTACAGAGCTACATGGCTAACCAGTCTACTGCATAACAAGCTTGGTAGAAAATAGCACTCCATCCTACTGTCACAAAGAATGGAAAACATGTATAATGGCTAAAGCTCAGACAATACCAAAAGATCGTAAATAGAACAATGCATGGGAAAAACATCCAAGAATAGAAATTTTCCTCATACATTAACATATTACCTCTACAGAATAATACAAGAAATGTAGGAAAACAACAGGGGTATAATAGGAAACACGCAATACCCTGTTCAAGGGTATTGGAGGGAATTGCACATAAAACTCAAAGACCTTGAATAGAAAGGCACAAACCACTACCTTTATTCTATGAGGTCAATATAATTGAACCACAAGGCTTGAGTCTCCTTAGAATTTCTTAGATCTAACAAAATTCACAAAAGGTTCAACCCAAAAAAATTTAGAACGAGTGGGAATTGGAAAACACAACTCTAGGAGAAGAAAGAGCTTAACTCTACAGTTCCAATATAATCGACGGTGGTCGATTCAGAGAATGGACAGAGGCTCAGGGGATCAGAGAAGTTATGTGGCCATACATGATGCTATCGGTCGATCAAGATGGAGAAGAATATAGTTCTTGGTTTAAGACGTGACCCGAGTCCGTTTAATGAAAAAATAAGGTACACGACATGTACTAGGATTTTTTGTACTCTGCTTTAAGCATCCTCCAAATCACCCCTACATGGCCATGAGCATTGTCATGAAACGGCCAGCACATAGCCTTGAAAAACATTAAAGTACACGGCGTGTACTTATAATGTACAAGGTGTGTACTTTAAAAATTTCTAGAAACTCCTCTTTTCTCAAAAACTCCAAAAAAAAGAAAAAACATACCTGAAACAAAGGTCTGGGTTCTTAAATTTTAGTTCAGTAAAAACCAACCTGGATGATTGGATCTATTTTTAGTGGGTGTGGCTCTAGGACCATATCGTCTTTCGGGTAGAGCCAAATCAGTTCAGAGCCACAGGAGAGCGGTCATTATTAGGTGTGAACCAGGCATCTATATACAATTGATCAGGAACTAGTGAGACCTGATGGATGACCTTTGACTATTCATGTTCCTTTTTGATTGTATCTTCTATTATTGTAGTTTTATTTGATATTGGTGAATTTTTCTCTTTTATATCTACCATTATTTTGAATCTTTTGAAACTACCAATTCATATACTATCTTTTGCAATGTATTTGGTAACACAATTAGAATATAATAGGGTGAAATTCATTAGTTTTCCATAATTTTCAATTTTTGTGTCATGTGTTGAGATGGAATGAAAATATTTGGTCCTGGATATGGACTTGATTGATGTGATATTTAACATCGAATAAATAATGTGCTTTCAAGAATGTATTTATTTATATCAATGATGATTTAGATTCATTGAACTGGATAGATGTCCACATGTATTTCTTGTGGAATGGGATCCTAGTTCAGGCCCTGTGGGACCTCCACTTCTAGAGTTAGGAATTCATTCTTATCAGATTTCATCAATCGTGCTGGAGGAAGATTGTCCTACTCCTCAGGGATTATTAACTCCTCTAGTGGATGAGTTTCCAGAGGTATTTCCAAATTATTTTTTAGGCATACCCATAGAGAGAGATGTGGATTTCTCAATTGAACTGCAATTGGGAACCAAACCTATATCTCTTCCCTCATATCGGATGGACCCCACCAAATTTATTGAATTAACGATAATGATAGATGATTTGTAATCCAAAGTGTTCATTCACCAAAGAAACACTCCATGGGAAACCCTAGTCTTATTCATGATTAAGGATGATGGATATATTCATTTTTGTATCTATTAGTGGATGTTCAATATGGTATCCATTAAAAAAATACCCATTTCTCCAAATTGACAATTTGTTTGAAAAGTAATGGGGGGAAAGTGGTTCTCAAAAATCCACTTGCATTCGGGTTACCACCAACTTAGGGTGAGAGAAGTGGAAATTTCCAAAATGGATATCTAAAGATGGTTTGTCCACTGTGTGTTTTTGAATAGGCCTTTCGGATAGATAAAATAATCCAGTAGTTTCTATGGATCTCATGAATAGGGTGTTCCACCAGTATCTCGACTCCTTTTTGTAGAATTTGTGTAAGACATCCTGGATTAGTTAGGATCTATGTAAGATCATGCACATATTTGGCGGATCATGTTGGGTTCATTTCACGATCATCTCAATTATGTGAATCATTTAATATTCACCTTATGGATTAGATAAGTTATGTTTATGGGGAATGTTGTTTCAAATCAATGGGATTCAATGGAACTTGAGAAGACTAGTGTAGTCATGTTTTGGGAACTGACACGAAATGTGTTCAAGATCATTAGTTTTCCTGCCCTGGAAGGTTATTACAAGTATTTTATTCCTATTTTCTCATGCCTTGATTCATCGCTGACTAAACTCACATAGAAATTGGTGATGTTTAAATAGATCCCATACTGTCATGCTTCCTTTTATGAGTTGATGTGATTGTTCACAAGCACACCAGTTCTGTTTTTTCTAGAGACTAGGAAGGGGTACATAGTATATTGTGATTCTTATGGTATAATCCTTGGTTGTGTGATCATATAGATTATCATATTGTTTCTTATGGATCTCTCAAACATCCAACACATGAGAAGAATTACCCGAATCATGACATGGAGTTGGTAGCGGTGATTTATGCCCTGGGTACTTTGTGTCACTACCACTTTGGGGATAAACTTTTCATCTAATCTGACCATATGATCCTAGCCTACATCATCTCATTGAAGGATCCTAATATGTGGTTGTGTCGTTGTATTGATTATCTACAGAGGTTTGACTTTGATATTATCGATACCCTGAGAAAGGGTAATGTGGTGACTGCCACCTTGATCTGTAATTTTCCGTTGATGGCATTGAAGATATCCATTGATGAGTGGACCATGAAGGGGATTTTTCCCAGAATCAATTAGTGAGTGAGGATATCATCAAAGTTACATTCATGTAAGTGTTATGTTGAGACTTGCTCTTCTATAGTTGATTCTCCGATAGAATCCTGATGATGAGATATGCTAGGGGTATATGAAGTTTAGTCATTGTGGGGAGACTTCTTCTGACTAGTATTTGTCTCCTAAGGGAATATTGTGATATAAGGGATGTGTAGTGCTAACGTTATCACTAAGGAAGGATGTAATGCATGAAAACCACAAGTCTATGTGGGATATCCCTCATGGAACTAAAAAGATGTATTATGATGTTCATAGCTAGTTCCAGTGGCCAGATTTAAGACATTAATAGATGACTTCATATCGAGATGCAATACCTGTCAGCAGGTGAATGCAGAGCATCCGAGACCATATGATTTTCATCATACATTACACATTTCTACATGGAAGTGGGATGATGTCACCATGGAATTCATTATTGGATTGCCACATATAGCTCAGTTATGGAACTCAATTTGGGTTGTTATTGATTGTTTCACCAAATCAGCCAACTTTATTCTGATAAAAGATACAGTTATAGTGAATGAGTTGGGATGATTCTATATTCAGGAGGTGGTAAAACGTCATGGTGTGCTGGTATAAATTGTTTCTGAAAGAGACACAACAATTTCCTCTAATTTTATCTTATGCCTTAAAAGGATATTGGTATCATAGATCATAATGATCATGACGTACCATTCCCAAAAGAATAGCCAGATGGAGCGGGAAAATCAGATTCTAGAGGACATACTTTTCCAGTGTGTGTTGGATTTCATAGGATCGTAGGATAGCCACATTGGATTGGTCACATTCTCTTGTAATAACAATTAAAAATCCTTTATTCTAATGTCTCTTTTGCAGGTTATCTATGGTCAGTAATTTCGGTATCCATTATGTAGGGATGAGGTAGGAAAGACCTCACTTTTGGTGCTGAGGCTTGTGCAAGAGACATCTATGAAATTAATGTTAAATAGGTTGTGGTTATTGATAGATCATAGTTTACAAAAAGTCGTATGCTATTCAGAAGCTTCATGATCTTGAGTATTCTGTGGGTGATCATATATTCATGATGGTGGACCCTCGCATGGGATACCATCATTTGGGAATGTGGGGAAACCTAACACCATGGTAGTTGAGCCTTTTTAAATCACTATGTTGATTTGAACGGTCTCATACTAGTTACCATTACTTTCTCATTTTACATCGATTTAGGAATTATTCCATGTGTCCCAATTGAAAACGAACAATCTAGATCTGTCTAATGTGTTGAACTGGGAAGAGTTGGCGATATAGCCTGATTTATCAATGTTTGAGTATCAATTGTAGGTAGTGGATTAACAAGAGAATGATTTTCATGGGAATTATATTCCATTGGTTTTTATGATTTGGTGTCATGGGAATTAAGAGCAAGAGTATTTTCAGAGGATTTCATAGGTTATTTAGTAGTAACAATTTGTATTCTCTGATCAGGCATCCAGTTGACATCATGAGATAGGAATGATTTCATGGTGAGGAGAATTTTTCACAACTAGACATTTCACATAGGAAATGATTTTAATTATTATTTTTATCTTATAATTTTATCTAGATAATAAAATTGTTTTTTAGGTATGGGTCAGGCCCGACATGAGTTTTTTGCTTTTTCTAATAAATGAGAATTTATACATGACATGATATGGAGTGCATGTAGGGATCATATAATGTCATATGGATTTAACATTTCAATTTACATTCTTCTGGGATTGTGATTAGATAGTTAACCCAATTAGTAGGTTATTAAATCAAAAAAATAAAAATTATAAAATGGATAAATAAATTGGAGATGTCTTAATAATAATAATAATGGGATAATTATCAATATTATTATTTAATAAAATAATCTAATTAGAATGATAATATTAACTTATGTTCATGGTAATAAAATTATTAAAATGTTTTAATTATAATTATCATTATTATTATTAATTTCATTAATATATTAATGAGGTTATTATTATTATCAATTAATTTCATAAAATTGTTAACATATTTTTTACAACTAATACTTCAAATATTTTTAATAATAATAACAATATTACTATTATTATTGTTATTTAATGTTGGTTTACATTTTTTTATCTCTTATTTTATCTTTATTTTCATTTTATTTTTTTACACCTTCTCTCTTTCTCCCCCTCATTTTTGACTTGCATTATAGCTCCCCTTGTAAAATCAAACAACTTCCCCCTCCTAACCTTTCCACCACCACAACCCCCTTTCCTACACATGAAAACCATGACTCTTACACCCTCATTGGCCAGACGTCACACCAGCAGTCCACCTCCCTCCTAAAGAGTCACAAATGCAATCCCCCTGCTCTTCGTGCCACACATTTCCCCTACTCCTCGGGTTGTCTGCCACCCTCTGTTCGTCCAAACATCTAGTGACACACCCCACTCCTACTGTGGTGATCCTATGGTATCCTATATCATGATTCTTTAACCTCCATCACCTTCGATGCATGGTTCTCTTTAGATCCCTTACGATGATATTAACATGCGGTGGAAGTTTCATGCCAATGTTTTGAGGTTTCCTAAAAAGAGGGAGGGATTCAACATATAATAATTATTTCATGAATGAATATTCCTATTTAACTAATTTAGTAATTTTATTTATCTATCTTCATGCTGAATATTTGTTTTTATTGAGATTTATTATACAATTTATATTCTATTAGCATGGTTATGTGATATCTGTGTGCAATTACCTATGAAAATACATGTTCAGTTGTTTATTAATGTTTTCTAAATTATGTATTTAGTTTACTTATTAGTTTATGTGTTATAGATTGTATTATTGATATGTCATTGGGTCCTTTTGTCCCTAAAATATTGTTGGGTTTATTTTTTTTTTGTAATTTTGTGTCATACTCTTAAATTTGTTTTTATGAAAATTTCCTATATTTTATTAAATAATTATTAAGGATGAAAAATTAATTTAATTGGACTATGTAAGGTTTTTGGTGTTTTTACTATTTCATAATGGAAATTTTGGTGTGAGAGTTTGGTGTTGGGTTGAGGTAGTGCCTCATTTGTTTTGATTATTTAAACTGGACATGTGACATGGACGAAAAACCTATTGAGCAGAAATGGGATGCCTGGGTACCAAGTGGGTGTACTTGGACTAGTGAGCTTATGATATAGAAGTTTCATCAGCCCAATTTCACATCACTAGATTTATGACTACAATATTAACTGATCTTTTGAATTATTATTGGAGACCATTAGCTTCTAGGTGTGTTCCCTACAAGTGGTTCATGCATCAGAACACATGTTGTTGTGGTTCCTATACCACTTATCTACTAAGACGTATTGTTCTGGGGTACCACTTCACATTTGTATTCATATGGCCTCCCAAATATTTTATGCTTTTTTTTAACATTATGCTCACTATTAGGAAATAGTGTGGCATTGAGGTTATCATAAAAGTATGTTTGTGGGTTTTTAATTTATATTGTTTTCAAAAAAATTGTTTCCCATCATACTATTTTTCTTAAAATTATTTTCTCATTTATTTATTTTTGTCTGTTAAACATGAAACTGTATTTTTCATTTAATATTTATGTGTGGATTATTTTTTCAATGGTATTATATTGGTAATTAGCTGACACCCTACATACACATTTTAGTGTAAGTATATTTGTTTATTTTTGATTCATGTATGGGTAAGGCTTTTGGGGAAGGTGGTTTTGGCTGCTAGCTATCCTTTGTGGCACCAAATTTTTGAAATGGCTTGTGGGTGGTGTCCTATTTGCATGAGGTTACTTTTTAATTTGATTTTGGGAACCCTAACTAGTGGTAGATGTTTTTGTGTTTCTTTTTAAACATGTATCTCATTTTTATGGGTTGGTTAAATGTTTTTTTGGTTGGTACATGTCGTATTAGTTTGGTTTTCTTTATATCTATAAATATTCGAGTAAATTGATCCCAATTTTACTTTGGATACATGGGAACTTGGGCTAGCCCTTGGGGATCGAGAATTCCCTTCAGACCTTGCCATGGATTGGGTCACATATCGATTGGATGGAGATCTGATTGTATTTCTGGTATGTCCCTTCTGAAATTAGTCATGAAAAGGTGTTCCTATGGCTATAGACAGTAGTCCTAATACTTCTCCATGTAGGTTTTACATTTGGTTATGCAATAATTTTGGTGGGGTAGTATTCTACCTCATTTAACTTTATAGAACATTACATTCCATTCGTAATCTAGTTGGGATATAGTGTTATGCATGCACTTGGTTCGAAGTGGTTTTTACATTTCCTCAATTTGTGGGATGGGATATGTGTACATTTGTACAAGTACGAAGGAAATGTCTCTAATATTAGTGATATGCCAACACAGTGCTAGTTACCATCCCATAGCATGTTGGAGAGAGGATTGGGGAGTCATAGCACATGCCCCACTATGATGGGTTATGATAGAGTGGTATCATAGGGGGGTCGGTTCTATATTAGGACCTGGATTCTATGAGTTTGTTTTGGGGAAATGATGTTAAGTGTTTCGTTTTGAGATTTCACAATAGAGACTGATGTTTTGGTGCAGTAGTCGATATATCAATACAACAGGACTCTGATAACCAGCATTTTGACTTGTTCTGTGATAAAATTGGTTTCCGGGATAATAATTGTACATGTATCATATATGAATGGGTTGTGGTTAAATTTACTTCATGATAAATATCTCCTTGTATACTCATTGACGACGGTATATCATGTTTTCATACATGACTCCTATGAGATGAATGAGATCTTGTATTCAGAAGCATGATCATGACGATGACCCCCTCAGTGAAGAGGCATCAATATATGGACCAATTCCCCAGATGTTACCTCTACGTGGTTCACCAGCCATATCACCACTTATAGAGTATAAAACAATACCATCAATAAAGGAAAATGATGAGAAAAATCAGAGCATGCATCATGTATTTTAGTGAAGGAGACCCCTCAGGTTCCAAGGTGAGAACAAAACTTTAGCGGATGCGGACAGGCTTGAGGAAGTGACTCATGTTTCCTATTTAGTCACAAAACCATCAAATAATATATTAGTCATATCTATGATACTTCTACATGGATATATAGGGTTATAGTGGATTTTTTCTATCAATACTCATGATGTGGTGACTTGTTCAGGGACAGAATATGGGAGTATCTATTAAGAGGAGTTCTCACTAATTACTTAGTGATATGTTTGTATACTGTATCATTTTCTACTCCAAAGATTTCCGATGACTATTGATGATTATTTGTCAATGTTCTCCAGCCATTCCATGTACTCAATGGATATGGGTGATGATCAAAATTTTAGGACTAAGACCATCGATCAAGGTCTACATAGAGATATTATAGTTAGTGATGACCCTCAATTACATCCTACCTATACTAGGGTTTTTTGGATTGATATTTGTTGGTTGAAAATATTTTGGATGAAAAGATACACCCAATTATAGTCTATAGTTTATGAAAATGTGAAAAAACCTCAGTTTTAGTGGTTTAATGTCAGTCTCATGGATATAGATATAGAAGGAAAATCAGGAAGAGTTCCCATGATAGAGGATCTAATGTTCTAGGAACATAGGCTGGGTTCAATAATCTCTGGGATAATCGGTGATATTCATGTGATAGAACATGACATCTCGCTCAAGATTTTCCAACCCATCATGCTGGTGATAGGGAAATAGTGTATGGACCATTGAGGTGGAGAAAATGATAGAAGCATGTAGATCCATAGGGTAGAATACGTGGAAGTGATGTTGGGTGGTTTTTAAGAGGTGTTCAATGTTTCAAAATGTTACCACCACCACCCCAAAAAGGTCTACACTAATATTATGGAGATGGATGATACATGTCGGGACAACTACATGTGGTCGAGGCCTATAACCTAGGATCTCTGATAATGATTCGAGGTTTGATATGTGTCTTTTCTACTTTAGTTGCAGTACAAATTGACACAAGTGATTTTCATTACATTTTCACCACATATGTTGTTCAAGACATAGATATTCCAGTTGAACCATTAACTTTACCTTTACGATTATATAAACCTTCTAGAGAATACTCAATGATTGCACGTCTATTAAAATAGTATTACTTGACCCATGTAGTAAATTGTTTCAGTTGGAACCCCTTTGTGGATGTGTTGAGGTCATAGAAAATCATTATTTGTATGGATTGGTAATCCAAAATCCATACCAAGACTGTCTGTTTTAGGTAATGGATGTGGTGTGGCCACAATAAGGGAATGTGGATTTCTTTTTTTGGTAAAAAGGAAACCCAGACAACACTGGATGCACTCATAAATAAGAGTGTCCAACTGATTACTAATTAGTTTTATACTATCACCCTAGGATCAGTAGATGTTATGACTTACCAATTTCTTACACTTCTAGAAGAGTACATGGTTGTTTTCCTAAATATTTTAGAGGATTACCTCCCCACCAAGAGAAATACATCTTTATTGATTTAAGAACATAGTTGAAACTAATATCTACACCAGCATATCAGATGGCTCTCATAGTTCATCACTGGATGAGGTTGTATTTAGAGTACATATATAAGAAAATATTCAGGAGACCCTGTGTTTCACCTAGGGTAGCCCCAGTTTTGTTTTCCATGAAGTAATATTAGAGACTGAGTTTATACATGGATTAATGGAACTTTAACTAGGTGAATGTGATGAAAAAATATCCACCACCAGTGATTGACGAACTTTTTGATCAGTTGAAAGGTGTTCGATTGTTTTCGAGGAATGACCTGAGATCAGTTATGTCCACTTGTAGGTAAGGGTGGGGATATATCGAAGAATATAGTTTTAGGTTGATATAGTCACTATGAGTAACTTGGGATTCTAGTTGGCATGGAGAATACCCCTATATTGTTTGTGGGACTCTTGAACATGATCTTCTTACCGTAATTAGACCAGTTCATTGTAGACATCATAAATGATCTCCTTGTGTACTTGGTGTCTGAAGGGGACACACGAGACACCAACAAATGGTTCTATACTAACTCTAGAAGCACCCTCTTTATTGGAAACTCTCGATGTTCAAGTTATATATTTAGGCAGACCGCATTCTATAAATTGTTATCTTAGGGGATGAGTGTATTTTGACCAAGACAAGGTTATGTTGGTGTTATCATGGGAGCCACATAGGATCATGTTGGAGGTATGAAGGTTCATTAGGCTAGTATGATATTACCAAATATTCATACCATATTTTTCCAAGATATAAAATCTTATTAAATCATTGACTTGAATGGGTGAATCATTCTTAGGGATAATGATGGTCCAGAAGGATTTTCAATAGTTGAGGTACATTTTGATGAGTTCTTTGATATTATAATTACTTGGGGAGGGTGTCGAGTACGTACTATTATGTGATGCATTTGGAATTGGGCTTGGATGTGTCCTGATTCACAAGAATGATGTGGTTACCTATTGATATCCATAGTTGATACAACATGAGAAAAAATATGAGACCCATGATCTATAGTGAGTTGCGGTAGTCTTCTCATTAAATATGTGGTGACAGTACTTATGGGGAGAGAGGTTTATCTTCTACTATGATCACTACAGACTCAAGCATATATTATCTTAGAATATTATGAACAATATTAATAGGTGATGGTTAGATTTCCTCCATGAATATGACATTGAGATTGTCAATATTCTTAGGAAGGTGAACACGGTGGCAGATTATCTCAATATGATATTTAGTTCACAGTTTCCAAAAGAGTCATCAGATCATTTGGCCTCATTACAATTATCCATATTGGATGGAGATATTCTTCATACCTCTAGTCTATGTTCATCACACTTATACTCCAAAAACTTTTAGGGAGGCACATCATAGGGATACCGACTGTGAGAATCTACATTCTCATATATTCATAGGTCATGATCCTAATGGATGATAGAATGGTGGGGAGCACATCACAAAATATAGAGGACGTATAGTAGTACCATTGGATATTCAGGGGGGTTATGCATGAGATTCATACACCCCCTTTGGAGGTGCACCATGATGTGAAAAAATTGTACATGGACATCCGAAATCAGTTTTGGTGGCAATTAATTATGAATGAATTTTTAGAGTTTAATTCTCAATGTATTACTTATCTTCATGGAAAGGCTGAGCATGATGTTCTAGTGGAGTTTTTTTAACCCCGTGAGCTTCTATAATGGAAGTGGGATGGGATATCGATTGACTTCGTGATGGTACTTCCATGTTCATACAATGGACATGATTCTATATGGGTGATTGTTCGCTGACTATCCATGTCTTCCCACTTCTTTGCTATCCATGATCAGTGTTTAGTAGAGAGATGGCGGGGCCTCAACATTTGGTAGATAGTTTAACTCCATGGAGTTCCATTGATGATATTTTTATGATTTTGATTCTTGTAGTACATCCCAATAGTATATGGTATTGAAGTAGTCATTTGGGAACCATTTATGATTGATCACAACATTTTAACAACAGTTGAATGACCAGATTCAATGAAACATTTATGTTCAAGTGAAAATGTTAGGGGATTGCGTGTTATAATTTCTCCATAGTTGGGATGATCACATAACAATAGTGGATTTTTCATTCTACAATAGCTACCATTCCACCATTGATATGGAACCAATTGAGGGTTTGTATGGGGAACCCAACAGGTAAACGCTTCCTTAGCCCGACATAGGACATTCAGCACTCATGGTCTTATATTTTGTTTGAGATACTAAAGAGAAGGTGAATATCATCTAGGAGTGGATAATGACTTCCCAAATCCATCATAAGTCTTATGGTGATTGGTACCAGATGGATTTGTTGTTCAGGGAATGGGACCATGTACTTATGTGAGTTTCACCTCAAAGAGGATTACATAAAATTGTCCAGGGTGACAAGTTAACATCAAGTTTTATCATTTCTTTTCAAATATTGTGTCTTTTTGGAAAGGGGATTACTACATGGATCTACCTCTAAAATTAGATATGGAACATGATTTCTTCCACATGTCATAGTTGAGGTTGTATGTTCCTATCTCATCATAAATAATCGATTGGGGAGAGTTTGGCAATGAAGATGGAGTGAAATTTACTGAGTACCTAATTTAAATTGAGGATCTATAGAAGAGGATCCTTCGTCAGGGATTGATTCCTTGTGTGTGTGTGCCTGGTTCAAGCCCAAGAGTATCAACGAGAGAACATATGAGTGGGAGGTCCTAGATTCATGCTAAAAACCCTCATATTTTTAGTATCTTTTGTTTTGTCTATTAATGGACATAAATCCCCATGGTAGAGATAATATATTGTCTCTGATTTTCCATTTTTTATTTTTATATATTATATGGATTAAATTCTAGACAATTCCCTAAGAAAGAATGTGATTCTAGGGATCAGTGTGCTCTGAAAAATTGTTCGAATAATAGTAAAATATTTATTACAACAAAAATTTAGTTTTCGAGAAAAAGTGGAATAACATCAAATTGGTTACCCGGATCAGAAATAAAAGGTCGCGATTACATTTATATCATTAGATATACCCTAGGGGAGTCCTATCAATGGTTATAATATGTCGTCTATGAAAATTATATTCAGGCATTTTTAATGAATAAAATAGATTGTGAATGAATTTAATTTTACAGTTTCATCGATCCAATGATGCAATGATGCTTTTTATTTTTATTTAATATTTTAGGTAGGGATCAAAGGTTAGTCCCATAACCCTATAATTCACTAGAGGATCTATAGAGAATTCCTGGAGAGTTATCTTACTGGTGATGGTAGAGACATGATTCAAATATCCTTCATTATGGATCTCACCAATTACAATTGATATTCAATATTATATGATCCTTTTCAAAGGTGGTATGCAGTATTTAGAATTTCTTTCCCAGCTTTCATATTCAACGATGAAAGTGGAAACACCAACGAAATTGTTGATCTATGGTTTGTACACTCATGTAGGATAGATTTTAAATTACAATAACTATGGGGTTGATTTATTATATTTATATTATTATTGATCATATTACGCTAACGGATCGAGGACAGAATGGATAACGGTTGATTTTTGTTCCTTATTTGTTCCAAATGAAATTATCTTGCCCATTTTCTCTTTTTATTCTTTTTTCTTATTGGTGTTATGAAAAAATGATCAATTCCCCTTTTTTCCATGGTGCAACAATATGAAATTGATTATCAAACACATGTATGAACTAAAAGATGTGTTATATCGACAAAAACGGATAAATCGAAGCGATTCAGTTGATATCTTTCTTTGGTTGGGTTTTTAGAGGGATTGAATGTTTTTAAACAATTAAAGGTACAAACCACCTCGATTCTATGTTAGGGTGATAGGAAGACCCTTGACCTTGAGTTTTAAGGTGAAAAAATCACCAAAATGATATCTAGATCATCGACTGAGGCGTCGGAGAAAAAACTCACCATTTTAGAAAATACTAAAAAACACAGCATGTAACTCGGGGTAACATGGAGTGTTTCCCCCACTGAGAATTTTATAGTGTTTAAGGAGATAGTTCAATGAAAAATGGAATGTAAGACCTTCCTAGATACTCAACATGTATTTAGGGAGATACACTAGCATATGGTGGCATACACGGGTTACCTACACAGTGTGTACCCCACCACTCAACGTGGACTGGAAAAGTACACAGACTACCCCAGGTACTTCTACATGGGCATAGAAAAATGGGTTCAAACCTTGTACTTGACCTTGGATCGACTATATGGGTGTTCATTGGATAGAAGGACCCAACATGTGACTTTTCCAACACATAGTGTAACAATATTTTACACGACATTGTTTGGAATGACAAGAGCCATTGTACATGGGATGTACCTTGGGTCAAGGAACGTGGTTTGTGAGCATAATACACACCTTGGATCCCACACTACAGTGCATGATTTAATTTTCCACCATATATTGGACATGTTTCATTTGGTTTTGTAACCTAGATCATTTCCATAAAGGTCGGTGCTTATAGTTTCCTACTAATTGTACAATGGTCCCTTCTCCAAGACATATTGAATATTGTTGTTGGAATCTGACGAGAAGAACAGATCATGATCTAGTATTCATTATTCCTGCCTTAGGTGAAGTCATCAATATTGATGTGACAAACTTCACGGGGCATCAATCAACAACATAGTTGCTCAATGTATATGTAGTGGTTCGTATCACCGCATGGCCATGGTTCTGAAATTTATATATACTGTTATATCATTTATTTTCAGATCAATTAGTGTATCCCTATCATGATGGTTATATTCAAATAGTACTTCTTGAAAAGATGTCGTCAGTGATATCATACAAATAAGTGTGTTCTCCCAGATTATTTCTTTGAGTAATCCTTGATTTGAATCCCTATTGTTAGTATCCATAAGTTATGACAGACGCCTAGACTGGAAGTCTTGGATGGATTATATCTTGATATTAAAATTATATGTTCTATAGACATATGTTTCCTATAATTTACTACATCTCTCTATTTTTTATTAATTTTTCATCTTGGGGTTTCCTACTAATTATTATTACACTCACCCATGCATAGGTATTTCAAAAAAGTGGCATGTCTCACGTTGATTAGCGATCTTTTGGCAGCGTCCTAGGTAGACCGAGAACATATGATTACTTGTGAGATCATAGAGTATTGGGTGTTCCCGTAACTACAGAAAACATTCCAAATAACTCTTCTGACATGTTGGACTTGTGGTTACAGACTTCATTTGGTGGGATCTAATTCGAGCCTGATTTACATTAATGGACATTACATTCATATCGTACACTTGTTGGTATATAGTGGTATGCATGAATTTGGTTCTTAGTGGTTTTTACCTTTCATCATTTTCTATGGTTGGATATGGATTTCTACGTATAGGTACTGTAGAGACCCTAAACTTGACGTACATGGACATTACATTACTTTTGCGGAATACTTAGTACATAACAAAAACACACACACAAGGACCGTAATAGTTTAGTGTCTTTGGAAACTCGGAACATAATCTTCTAATCGTGGTGAAAGATCCTCAATATCTCCCATAAAGTTCTTCCCTTTTTCTTTTTTACCTAAAACCATTCCTTATATCCTAGGGAAAAGAAAACATAAAAGGGTGAGCTCAAATGCTCAGTAAGGGTAAACAAAAGAAAATCAATCACATCATATTCATAAGAACATAACTTTTGGAAATCTTAACCTGCAAAAGAGAGCATAATTTCATAACATGGGATAAATCATAGAAGTGAAATGTAATCCCAAAAATCATAACTTAAAACAAGAAACTTTGTGGCATACACACATAATCACAGAGAATCATTTCTTGTTAGTCAAGACTCATTGCCATGACTATCTTAGTGGACAAAGTCCCTTTCTGAATCGAGTGACCCTCGTTTCAGTCCTGTTTCACTGAACCGGTATAACCTACCGTTCCATCCCTGTCTATCTCATGAGATATAAAATCTTTACCCAATGCATTGGAGGGAGATATAGGTCCCACCCATCTTATAATTAATCCTTTCTTATGTGTTCCACATAATCATACATCATCGCATAACACATGAAACAAAAATGGGATTCTTGAAACATCATGACATCATAAATCAATTCATATAAGATAAAGGAATTCATAAAAATAATTCCATAACAACATGATCAAATCAATGTAATAATAGGGATAAAAACAGAACCCTTTATTATCTTAGATGGAAAATAATTTTGATAAAACACTTGAACTCCATTCTTGAGGAAAATATCCTTTCTTCTTCAAAAACATTTTTCCTTTCATAACATGTCATAAAACTTTAAAATAAAATAAGTTGATTAAAAATAAACTTGAAAACATGTAAAGGAAGCTTCTTGGAAATAATGTTTTAAAAATCCATTCATGCCGTATAAGTTAAAAAAACATTCTTCGTACTTTTGTCGGAAAAGTCAAAAAGTACCTCGTATGACAAAAGATTCCTTTCATTGATATTACTAAAAACTCACCGAAGGGTAAAAATGGATTTAAACAATTTTAGGTGGATGGAAATAAAATTACATACTGATGAAACATGGATGTGGATGATAAAATACACCCCAGTAAATACTTACGAATAAACAATCTCGGATAAAAATGAGATTGTGATATTTCCCTTACCTTAGGTCTGATTTGCTTTGTACGTGTCTGAAGCTCCTGTATAATGGTTTAAATAATGTTATTGACTTATTCCAGAATCATATTAATTGTTATTATATCATATATGGTTCACTTATGACATTATATTACCCGTTCTTTTGTAAATTCCATGTTAAAGAAGCGTTTTGGGTAAAATCGTTTCATTTTATCGTAGGTGTTTTGACTTGTTGTTCTTGACATTATTATTACTTATATCATGATTTACATACTTCCAGAATATAAAATATGATTTATATATCATATATATTCAGTATATATATATATATATATAAGATAGATAAATGAAATGAAAAACACCGTTCATGGAGACGGTAGTCCGTACGTACGCATGAACGTTGTTTTCCTTTCCTTATTGTCTTGAATGGAAGTAAGTAGATGACATACATATATATATATATATATATATATACATAAATCCAGTAGCTTTATAATTTCATATATTTCATTATTATTTCTTATATATACTTTATAATCATTCTTAAATGGTTAACATGGAGAATGAATCTCATCGCGTCGTGGAGACGGTAGTCCGTACGTACGCACGAGCGATGATATCATTTCCATAAATATTGAGTTGAATTGGAGTGGATTATAAAATATATCAGAATCAATATGATGTTTTAATAACTATGTATAGTTATTCTTTACACCATTATACCCATCCATGTAAGGTGGTGGTGGAAAATAGATTACACCACGGCGTGGAGACGGTATTCCGTACGTACGCACGCGCGGTGATTTCTTTTTCCATAGGATGGATAGATGGTGAAATAGGGTTGTTTCATACTTATAATAACATATCAGTATATGAGTGATACTGATGTTATTACTTCATAATGAAACAACCTATGAAGAAGAAGTGGAAGAAGAAATAAAGATGAAAGAATTGGTAATGGTAATTACCTCTTCTTTGAAGCGCCTTTTGGAGACCTCCTCTTAGGGAACTAAAATTGGTCTTAGAAGAAGACCAGAACCTCTAGGATGTTGCTAGGGAAGTGGAGAAGAGATTTTGACAGGGGTTGGCCGAGCTTGAGTGCTCAAATTGGTGTGAGGAGGAGGGGGATGAGGTGCCCTTTTATAAGGGAGGAGAGGGGCACCTTTGGAATTCTTAAAAATATTAATTTATAATAAATCTAACCTCACATAAAAACCTCCAAAAATGATTCATATTCGAATATTAGATAAGATAAGGTTGTAATATCATCAACCAATAGAATTTAGACATGTTAGGAATTTATTTTAAACATTATCAACATGATTTATCCTTATTTAATCAATTTAATTTTATTTGTGGTAATAACATTATAATTTTTAAAATATAACAAATAATTACTTATTTGTTGTGAATTGTCCATAATTGGATTCTTAATAACATTTTAGATCATATAAATTTAAATTTATAATTTTGAAATATTTTGTGATTTTTAATCAATTTTATAATATGTTTTTTTATAAAATAACAATAGTGTCAATTTTGACACTATTAATTTATTTGAATTTAAATAAAATAAATACAGAAGATATGTTCGAAATAAAAGTTTTAATAGATTCATAAAATTTCATATGTATCTTAAAAATTATTGGAGCACATTAAATAGTTCATATAATATTTATTTTTTATTTTTGAAACCATTTATTTGGTTTATCTCTTAATAAAATAAATACTACAACATTTTTGTATAATTATTTAATATACTTATTTGTTGCATAAAAATTAAAACTAAAATCCTATGATGAAACTAAATCTATTAACTTTCACAATAATACTTTTACTCGAATTTATCATCTTAAAATAACAATATTTAAATTGTTATATTTATTAAATTATGAAGGTGACAACTTTGGCATCATTTAAAATAAAATAATATAAGTGTCATAATCGCTTTTATAAGGCTCCAAATGGTCACATATTCGACCATTGGATGATTATGGTTTAAATGTACATGTCCAATAAGTTTTGGTTAGGTATTTGTTCATTTTATGGACACTATTAGTTTAATAAAAACAATATTCTTGATTTTTCACTAGATAAACAATTTCTGCATCACTATTGTGTCATAATTAATGATAATTATTTAATACCTAAAAATTATAAATAAATTTATATGATGTAGATAATTTCATTAGCTTTCTGGAGACTATTCATGTTAGAAGTTTCATGAAGTTTATCACTAAATTAAAATTAATATACTTATAAGATTTAAGAGAGTGACATGTTGTCACTTTCTTTGGTTTTAATAATAATTAAGTTATTTTCATGGAAAAATGTCCATTAAATGATTCTAATCCGACCCTTAGGTGATATGGGTCGACTTTTAGTCATCCAATAGGATTTTGACATTTTTTAGGGTAATTTTAAAATAGTATATTTACCCTTAATTACACGATTTACCTTTAACTATGGTAAATAAAATTTACCGTAGTTACTATTCATAATTCCCAAAAATAAAAAGGAGCTTATTAACATAATTTGGACCCACTGATTCCAAATATGGAATCCATTTTTCCAAATTCAATACACAAAAGATGCAGAAATTAAATTAAAATTAATCCCGTTGTCGAAATAAAACGGGTTTTTCTTTAAAACATTGCAAAAGATTTAATTGATTTAACCTACGAATTCAAGGTAAAATCAATGCTAATGACATACATTATATTAAATGGTAAAAATATATTCTATTTATACTTTAAAACCATTCAATATTATAATTTAACCACATAAGATATTATGATGAAAAAAGTTGTTTTTAATTAAAATATAGCGTGTTTTTACTATTCATTAAAATATGAAAGTTATCGGAAAAATATCAAAACTTTATCTAATGTAAATTTTTATATCCTGATTCAAAAGAAGAATATTATTTTGTCAAATTGAACATATAAACTTGTCCAAAACTATATTTAATGTGGGTGCGCCATCAAAAGTCGGTAAAACTGCATTTTTTGAAAAATACTTATTTTACCCGAAAATTTTTTTTTGTTCTTATACCATGTTCTAGAAATGTGTAAGATGAATAATAATGTTATAAAATTCCAAATTTAGTTAATACTATTCATAATGGCTAGTTCATGACAATATTATAATAATATAACATTGTTTATTAAAACCCGGTATTGCGTACAACACACGCTATCGAGGAAGGTCACGATTGCGTGTAATGCAAGCCAAGTTAGGGTTGTGTGTTGTGAAAGAATCCTTCGTTGTATTGTATAACAGAATCCAACCATATTTCATTTATACATTTAATATATATATATATAAATATACTCAATGTTGCGTAGAATAACTATTATCAAAATTGTGTGTAACACCGTCCAAGAATAGTGTTGTGTACACTGCAAGCTAATACGGTGTTGCGTATAGTGCAGGGTAATCTTGGTGTAGAATACAATCATAAGACCTTAATGAAATTAAAATAATATTTTTCATTAAATCTCGGGGTGTTACATTCTACCCCCCTTAAAATGAATTTCACCCTCGAAATTTGTCGGGGTTATAAATGGTTTACTATTCGAAAGTTTCTTTAATAGAAACCCACATCGTAAAAAGGAATACCAAAACATGTCTTTAAAAACTAAAGTATGAAATGTAACGATTACCCAATTAAACTAATCACTGGGTTTCCACATAGGGGAAAATATGTATATGGAAGAGAAATCTAACAATCATGTTCTGATGGAGAGTGGTAGAGAACATGGCTATGGAAAATCCAATAATCACAAATCTATAAATTTGTGACGATCTAAGGTACCATCTGATTCCTCAGGTATAAGATCACTAGGACAACATTTTTGGTTTTCAAGATCATTTCCCTAAAGTTGAAAATTTGAATTAGAATAAATACATTCTTTATTTTGGTACAATCTCACTGTTGTTCATGTCTTGAACAATTTCCACTTCATCTCTTAAATAAATGAAGTTGAATTTGTTATTCGTGAAGTGTTAGCAGATCATGTGATAGAATGACGTGTCATTCCATCTGTCTCAAACAAAAGGTTAGCAAAAATTATATACAAAAGTCGATCTATAGTGAGATTAATCACATATGGATCCTAAAATGGATTTATACTTCACATGTCATACTGCTTAATATAATAAAACTAGTTTCTACTAAACAGGGACTTCCTGTAGGTCAGTGGTAGGCGATAAAGGCCAGTCGCACTTCGGTTGTGGGTTCGATTCCCACAGCCTTGTCCGAAGCGATGGGCTGTCGCCCGTCCTGTAGGTTGTCCTTTTTCTAAAACTATATTACTATAACATCCCATCAATAATATCGAAAAAACTTCTATCCTTAAACAATACTAACTTATGTCCAACATAAACCATTCAAATCTTTAGGCTTATCCATAATACTGCCATCCACTCTCAGAGATTTAATACCATCATTGATCCCCATATATCATAAGATATATCTTATTGGTCACATTCCAAACATTCAAAGGCCTTAATCCTGTACTCTCTTGAATACCCATTGATCCATAGTGAAAACTTGAATGCAGTTAAAAGTTAACACTTTCCATATACAAAAATCCTCAAAATTCTATATACTCAAACCATGATATCACTTAGTCCTTATATCAATCATGAGCTCATGAATACTATCAAACATTTAATTTTCTCGTTTTCCCTTCATTATGCGCATATCATCTTATTTCCTAAAATATCTCAATCACTTTGAATACCACATTAGACCAATACATAGATATTCCGATACTCCATGTTACAACATTATTTTGGAATCCCATTACATAAACACTTAATCATTCCACCACATCGTTGTCATATTCAACATCGCCAATTGTGATCGCATGTGACTTCCCTTTGTCCTTTGCCTTAAGTTGTTTCTCATGTCGATCATCACTAACCCTTGGATTAGGGCATTTATTGGCATAATGTCCTATGTCCTTGCACTTGAAGCATTGAAGTGTTGGTGGTGCGTTCTCTACAGTGTTTGCTTTATTCACATCATTAGAAACCCTTTTTCCATTACTTCGACACTCAGCTGCTCGATGACCTTCTTTTCCACACTTAAAACATTTTCTAGTCCCTTTAAGACAATCTCCACCATGCTTCTTTCCACACTTTGAGCATAAGGAAACATTCATCTTCTTTTCACCATTATTCTGAGATTTATCCTTGAACTCCATCTTTCGTTTCTTGTCAAAACCATGAGATGGATATGTAACACCAACTTCCATTTCTACCTTGATAGCACAACGCACAATTTCTTCATAGCTACTGAAGTCTCTTATAGCTAATGCCCTTCTAAGACTTGGTTTTAAGCCACTGAAAAATCGATCAACTTTACTTTCAGGTTGGATGATAATTCCAGATGCATACCTTGCAAGTCTTGTAAAATTCTCTTCGTATATACCAACAGATTCATCATCCTTCTTCTTCAGCTCAAGAAACTCCTTTTCCATCTTTGTTCGAAGAATAAGAGGGAAGTACTTACTGAAAAACAAGTTCTTGAACTAGTCCCATTCCATGGACTCAATTTCATCTCTTGGCCTCGTATTCTTGATAAGATTCCACCATTGATCAGCTTCACCTTCCAAACGATATACTGCTAAGATGACTTTATCATGTTCAGAACATTGAAGAACTGAAAATATCTTTTCAGTGGTATTGATCCATTGTTCCGCAACAAGTGGATCGGAAGTCCCACTGAAAGAAGGTGGACGTTGACTCATGAAGGACTCAATAGAATATTGTTCCCTTCTCTGCTCATTTGGAAGTCTAGAATGATTCATATCTTGTGTAAGTATAGTAATAAGATTTTGCACTCCATCTCCCATAACATTTGTTTGTTCAGGAGGGAAATCATTGCATTCTCCATTTCATTGATCAACACGGTTCCTTCGGGTTCCAGCCATCGTCTAAAACCCAAAAAGAATAGTGTGAGAGGAAAAAATCATACTAGGGAAAACAACATAGTAAAGGGGAAGTACCCTTAATATATAACATCTTAGGTTAAATTCTAATATCGTTACCGTAGTTCTAGGACCATATCCTATACGTATACTTATCCTTAGGGACATCCCTAGACATACCTTAGAAATATCTCTAGGGATCTCACTAACATTTTCGCATCCTAGTTTCCAAAGGTTGACTAAACCTTTCCTCTGATACCAACTGTAGAGACCCGAAACTTGACGTACATGGACATTACATTACTTTTGCGGAATACTTAGTACATAACAAAAACACACACACAAGGACCGTAATAGTTTAGTGTCTTTGGAAACTCGGAACGTAATCTTCTAATCGTGGTGAAAGATCCTCAATATCTCCCATAAAGATCTTCCCTTTTTCTTTTTTACCTAAAACCATTCCTTATATCCTGGGTAAAAGAAAACATAAAAGGGTGAGCTCAAATGCTCAGTAAGGGTAAACAAAAGAAAATCAATCACATCATATTCATAAGAACATAACTTTTGGAAATCTTAACCTGCAAAAGAGAGCATAATTTCATAACATGGGATAAATCATAGAAGTGAAATGTAATCCCAATAATAATAACTTAAAACATGAAACTTTGTGGCATACACACATAATCATAGAGAATCATTTCTTGTTAGTCAAGACTCATTTCCAAGACTATCTTAGTGGACAAAGTCCCTTTCTGAATCGAGTGACCCTCGTTTCAGTCCTGTTTCACTGAACCGGTATAACCTACCGTTCCAGCCCTGTCTATCTCATGAGATATAAAATCTTTACCCAATGCATTGGAGAGAGATATAGGTCCCACCCATCTTATAATTAATCCTTTCTTATGTGTGCCTCATAATCATACATCATCTCATAACACATGAAACAAAAATTAGATTCTTGAAACATCATGACATCATAAATCAATTCATATAAGATAAAGGAATTCATAAAAATAATTCCATCACAACATGATCAAATCAATGTAATAATATGGATAAAAACAGAACCCTTTATTATCTTAGATGGAAAATAATTTTGATAAAACACTTGAACTCCATTCTTGAGGAAAATATCCTTTCTTCTTCAAAAACATTTTTCCTTTCAAAACATGTCATACAACTTTAAAATAAAAGAAGTTGATTAAAAATAAACTTGAAAACTTGTAAAGGAAGCTTCTTGGAAATAATGTTTTAAAAATCCATTCATGCCGAATAAGTTAAAAAAAACATTCTTCGTACTTTTGTCGGAAAAGTCAAAAAGTACCTCGTATGACAAAAGATTCCTTTCATAGATATTACTAAAAACTCACCGAAGGGTAAAAATGGATTTAAACAATTGTAGGTGGATGGAAATAATATTACATACTGATGAAACATGTATGTGGATGATAAAATACACCCCAGTAAATACTTACGAATAAACAATCTCGGATAAAAATGAGATTGTGATATTTCCCTTACCTTAGGTCCGATTTGCTTTGTACGTGTCCGAAGCTCCTGTATAATGGTTTAAATAATGTTATTGACTTATTCCAGAATCATATTCATTGTTATGATATCATATATGGTTCACTTATGACATTATATTACACGTTCTTTTGTAAATTTCATGTTAAAGAAGCGTTTTGGGTAAAATCGTTTCATTTTATCGTAGGTGTTTTGACTTGTTGTTCTTGACATTATTATTACTTATATCATGATTTACTTACTTCCAGAATATAAAATATTATTTATATATCATATATATTCAGTATATATATATATATATAAGATAGATAAATGAAATGAAAAACACCGTTCATGGAGACGGTAGTCCATATGTACGCATGAACGCTGTTTTCCTTTCCTTATTGTATTGAATGGAAGTAAGTAGATGACATACATATATATATATATATAAATAAATCCAGTAGCTTTATAATGTCATATATTTCATTATTATTTCTTATATATACTTTATAATCATTCTTAAATGGTTAACATGGAGAATGAATCTCATCCCGTCGTGGAGACGGTAGTCCGTACGTACGCACGAGCGATGATATCATTTCCATAAATATTGAGTTGAATTGGAGTGGATTATATAATATATCAGAATCAATATGATGTTTTAATAACTATGTATAGTTATTCTTTACACCATTATACCCATCCATGTAAGGTGGTGGTGGAAAATAGATTACACCACGGCGTAGAGACGGTATTCCGTACGTACGCACGCGCGGTGATTTATTTTTTCCATAGGATGGATAGATGGTGAAATAGGGTTGTTTCATACTTATAATAACATATCAGTATATGAGTGATACTGATGTTATTACTTCATAATGAAACAACCTAAGAAGAAGAAGTGGAAGAAGAAATAAAGATGAAAGAATTGGTAACGGTAATTACCTCTTCTTTGAAGCGCCTTTTGGAGACCTCCTCTTAGGGAACTAAAATTGGTCTTTGAAGAAGACCAGAACCTCTAGGATGTTTCTAGGGAAGTGGAGAAGAGATTTTGGCAGGGGTTGGCCGAGCATGACTGCTCAAATTGGTGTGAGGAGGAGGGGGAGGAGGTGCCCTTTTATAAGGGAGGAGAGGGGCACCTTTGGAATTCTTAAAAATATTAATTTATAATAAATCTAACCCCACATAAAAACTTCCAAAAATGACTCATATTCGAATATTAGATAAGCTAAGGTTGTAATATCATCAACCAATAGAATTTAGACATGTTAGGAATTTATTTTAAACATTATCAACATGATTTATCCTTATTTAATCAATTTAATTTTATTTGTGGTAATAACATTCTAATTTTTAAAATATAACAAATAATTACTTATTTGTTGTGAATTGTCCATAATTGGATTCTTAATAACATTTTAGATCATTAAAATTTAAATTTATAATTTTGAAATATTTTGTGATTTTTAATCAATTTTATAATATTTTTTTTTATAAAATAACAATAGTGTCAATTTTGACACTATTAATTTATTTGAATTTAAATAAAATAAATACAGAAGATATGTTCGAAATAAAAGTTTTAATAGATTCATAAAATGTCATATGTATCTTAAAAATTATTGGAGCACATTAAATAGTTCATATAATATTTATTTTTTTATTTTTGAAACCATTTATTTGGTTTATCTCTTAATAAAATAAATACTACAACATTTTTGTATAATTATTTAATATACTTATTTGTTGCATAAAAATTAAAAATAAAATCCTATGATGAAACTAAATCTATTACCTTTCACAATAATACTTTTACTCGAATTTATAATGTTAAAATCACAATATTTAAATTGTTATATTTATTAAATTATGAAGGTGACAACTTTGGCATCATTTAAAATAAAATAATATAAGTGTCATAATCGCTTTTATATGGCTCCAAATGGTCACATATTCGACCATTGGATGATTATGGTTTAAATTTACATGTCCAATAAGTTTTGGTTAGGTATTTGTTCATTTTATCGACACTATTAGTTTAATAAAACAATATTCTTGATTTTTCACTAGATAAACAATTTCTGCATCACTATTGTGTCATAATTAATGATAATTAGTTAATCCCTAAAAATTATAAATAAATTTATATGATGTAGATAATTTCATTATCTTTCTGGAGACTATTCATGTTAGAAGTTTCATGATGTTTATCACTAAATTAAAATTAATATACTTATAAGATTTAAGAGAGTGACATGTTGTCACTTTCTTTGGTTTTAATAATAATTAAGTTATTTTCATGGAAAAATGTCCATTAAATGATTCTAATCCGACCCTTAGGTGATATGGGTCTACTTTTAGTCATCCAATAGGATTTTGACATTTTTTAGGGTAATTTTAAAATATTATATTTACCCTTAATTACCTGATTTACCTTTAACTATGGTAAATAAAATTTACCGTAGTTACTATTCATAATTCCCAAAAATAAAAAGTAGATTATTAACATAATTTGGACCCACTGATTCCAAATATGGAATCCATTTTTCCAAATTCAATACACAAAAGATGCAGAAATTAAATTAAAATTAATCCCGTTGTCGAAAGAAAACGGGTTTTTCTTTAAAACATTGCAAAAGATTGAATTGATTTAACCTACGAATTCAAGGTAAAATCAATGCTAATGACATACATTATATTAAATGGTAAAAATATATTCTATTTATACTTTAAAACAATTCAATATTATAATTTAACCACATAAGATATTATGATGAAAAAAGTTGTTTTTAATTAAAATATAGCGTGTTTTTACTATTCATTAAAATATGAAAGTTATCGGAAAAATATCAAAACTTTGTCTAATGTAAATTTTTATATCCTGATTCAAAAGAAGAATATTATTTTGTCAAATTGAACATATAATATTCTCAAAAACTATATTTAATGTGGGTGCGCCATCAAAAGGCGGTAAAACTGCATTTTTTGAAAAATACTTATTTTACCCGAAAAATTTATTTTGTTCTTATACCATGTTCTAGAAATGTGTAAGATGAATAATAATGTTATAAAATTCAAAATTTAGTTAATACTATTCATAACGGCCAGTTCATGACAATATTATAATAATATAACATTGTTTATTAAAACCCGGTATTGCGTACAACACACGCTATCGAGGAAGGTCACGATTGCGTGTAATGCAAGCCAAGTCAGGGTTGTGTGTTGTGAAAAAATCCTTCATTGTTTTGTATAACAAAATCCAACCATATTTCATTTATACATTTAATATATCTATATATACTCAATGTTGCGTAGAATAACTATTATCAAAATTGTGTGTAACACGGTCCAAGAATAGTGATGCGTACACTGCAAGCTAATACGGTGTTGCGTATAGCGCAGGGTAATCTTGGTGTAGAATACAATCATAAGACATTAATGAAATTAAAATAATATTTTTCATAAAATCTCGGGGTGTTACAGGTACATAGTCAATACCTCACATGTTATTGATATGCACAGTCAATGATTGCCACTATCCCCTAGAAAATTTGTGGAGGGCTTGGGGAATCATGGAACAATCCCCACATTGACTGGTCATGACAATAGTATATGGTATAAACTTATATAATCATATTGTATGTTTTAATACATAATTTTAAATTGTTAATGTTAATGAAAATATTATTTTTATTTAGTGAAGATAATTATATTATTTTATGAAAACATCATTTTGATATCTAATTATAGTATTTAGGGATGGAATTTTGGGGATATGAGAACCATTGGAATTTTTATAAATACATTTTGGGATATATTTTTGATGTTTTAGGTATAGCTAAATGGATTGAGTGGCGTGATGAAGTTAGGAGATTTAATTCCCTATTAAAATTATGTTGAGGTGAACAGTTGTTATTATTAATGTTTTTCAAAAACATTAAGAAAAAATTGAAAAAAATTACTCAAATTAAATGGATAAAAGATTAATATTTTAATCCATATAAATTAAGTTTTCGAAAAAAAATCGTTATTAAACATCATTTTATATTAACCCCTCGGAAAATTTGTTTTTTCTTTAAATGTGAATTTAATTTTAACTATTTATAATAATCAATAAGAAAAAACATGTTTATATAATTGTATTATATTAATTATTCACATTGAATATATTAAATCCAAATTATAATATTTAATTACAAGAAGTTCTAAAATATAATTTAATATTAATCCTATAAATAAAATTGAAAAATGAGTTTAAAATATGTGACTAATTTAAAAATTATATGATATTATTTTAAATATATTACATGTAATAATAATTATATGTATTTAAAATCATATATTTAGATATATATTATTAAAATATAATTTAAAAAATTCATTATTAGTTATTATTTAATTTATTAATATTTGAATAAATTATGGAATAAAAATTAGTATTCTAAAAATATCCATATTTATCAAAATAATAATATCATTATTTCTACCCAATGGATAGACAATAAATTTTCAAATCCAAAAATTATAAAAAATTATTATAAATAAATTGAGTAGTATTTTAATAGTATATTTTCAATAATTAATTAAATATTCTATCTAAGGAAAATTTCTAAAGTTCATTATAATATTACATTGACCGTATATTTTCCAAATAAATTTCCATCCTATGGAATTAAAAATGTTATTCCATTAAATTTTTAAATGATTATTTTATTATACATTTTTAAGTAGAATATTAACTTACTATAATTGTGAATTTCGTGTTAGATGGAAATTTTCAATTACAATATATATTTTGAATAAATTACAAAATAAAATTTTCATTCTAATATTATTCTTATATTCCACTATATGATTTATTAACTCAGAAGGTATTATATTGTCTCTATTTTACTATTTATAATTGTTATTTTTGTGGGAGAAAATTATATTTTTGAGATCTATTTCATTCATATGGAATATATAAAATCAAATGTGGTTTACATAAATTTTATATGTCACAAATTCATGTAGAACTATAATAGCCAAATATATAATTTAAATGGTGACCTTAACTATAATGGGTATGGATTTGTGTTTTTTATTATCTTGTGTATTCAATTCATATAATATTTATTGCTTTATACTCACTTTGATGTATCTTCGGTTCTGGGATCAAATGGATGCGTCTAAATTATGATACATTCATATCATAATTATTTTTCATACAAATTATTCTTCATCATTTGTTATTTATATATATCATTTAACATCCAAAACTAAACAACCGAGTCTAAACTGGAATTTTTGTGACCCCAGCAACACTTCCTAATTTTCTATATGATTACAACAAGAAGTTATGGTCTCTAGTGGACCCATGGGGATACAATTCTATACCTCCTAGCACCCAGAATAGATAATAATCTAATATAACAAAATAAAATTAACCCCCCAACCTCCTTCCTAATAGGTGTACACCTCTGGGGACAGAAATTGCAGATGAAAGATATTGAAACCTGAGTCAGGCCTTGAGTATGCCCTGTGTTGGCCACTAGTGTTGAGGGTATAATAAATATAAGTATTGGAGTCATTAACCTCTAAGAGATCAGATGCGAAAGAGATAAATATGATAGAACCGAACCAAATCCTACTCAGACACCAATATAGAAGAATAACCAAAGTGAACCTATGAAATGTCATGTAAGAAAAATTACAACTGAAATGAAAACTACATATACCAAAAGAAAATTAAAGATGATGGAAACCACAAAGCCCAAACATCCCTTGATTAAACCTAATATAGAAGTAACCTACTTGATATCCAACCAGTATTAACTGGCCTAAATAAATTTATTTATACGTAGGGTGAGTATAATAATATACCAACTAGGATCCTCTCTGGAGCCTCTCATGCAAAATGTAATGAAATAATGGTAAAGCACGGTCAATAACAAGTGAAACTGTGTCATATCCTAAACATGTATAGCATGTTACCATACTAACTATGGATACTCACACAATGTATCACATACAAGATCATATTATATACCAATGAATATCATGGGTACACCTCTACCCCATCCTGGTTGTTTTCCCATAATCCATAACATCGCATGTCCTGAGCAGCTTTCTCTAAAAGGCTAGCATACAGACACCAAGGCGAAGAACTAAAACATTCAGTACAAGAAACAAACCAGAAAATCGACATAAAAAATATTAACTATTTAGTACTCTAGGATCCACCATAACCCGTATAATGTGTATCATACATCAGTTATTATTCCTCACGCAATCACAACACATACACTGAGTATGTATCCCCAAGACATCACAACCTATACACATTATACCAATAGTAGTCCGTAGGAAATTATATCAACAATACATGTGTGTAAAATAAATTAAATGCATTACAACACTCTACACTCATAATGGGGAATAAAAAATAGTCAACCATACCAACACAAGTAACTAAAATGAAAAGAGATCGAGGCCAAAGGGGGTAGTCATCCATCCATCTGCCCACTAAGATGTTGGGGAAAACACTACTAGGGAACAAAATACATTGGTATTCAGTCACCCTAATTTAATGGGTGTAGAATAATGTAGAAACACAATTATTATATGATATAATATATCTCATAGCCAAACTATGGGAATAACCTAGTCTCATGCTCAACTGCAGATAATGTTTCTTTGACTCATGGCTACCTCTTCCAATACAAGATATCATGTATGCTCACAAACGTTGAATGTGTAAAATTTAATTACATTTTTCCTTTTCATCAGTGTCAATTTACATTAATAAATTATTTAACCATTAATTAAACATTAACATCTACATATTACATTACATTATCCTTATAAGAATGTTACATTCCCTCCAAGCACGAGTGAACTGAGTCCATGGAATCTATGAATTATATCCCCAGTATTGCATATGCCTAATCCTAAACTACATGGGATAAACATTATTAAATAATTAACATCATTATATTCTATATTAATGGTTACTCTAGGAAAACATCTTAAGATGCCAACTAGTGAAAGAAACCAAACACATCCATCTGCCTCATTCACATGGGAAAATAACGTAGATAATCCAATAAATATTCTATCATTAAATAAACAAATTATAACAAGAATAAACTATATATATTAATGGTTAATTAAAGATTCAACCCATTTGGTCATATTAGGTGTCCTCCCCAGCATAAACATGAATATCCCAATGCATCTCACAAATCTAGTCATCAATTGTTTCCACTACAACCAAGACTTGCTTCCATACATAAAATAACCACCCTCCATGATAATCCATCCCAGTATAACTTCACTTATGATCCTCCTCAAGCCACAAAACACAATATCCATATAGGATAATAAATCCATGGCTCACAACAAATCACATGCATAAGAAACAAACATTGAAACTGGGCTACAGTCCCTAAAATAAGGCATTCGGCCTCCACACGCAAAGAGATATCAAGGATCTAAATCATAAGACAATCGTCCTATATAATCATGTTGGAAACTACTTCCTTAAAAATAATTATCATCTATCTAAGAACCAGTAATTATTGCATTTTTAATTAATTGTTTCATTATTCACTGCTTCCACCTATATTCAACATTAAAAACAAGTTATCTCAAGCTACTAAAATAAATTAAAGAATTAATATAACATGCCTTTAATTATTTTATCCTCATGAATCATCATGATTAAATTTCATTAACCTATTCAATTATGAATGAATTCTAGTATTAGTATTATTTTCATAAAATTATAACAACGAAACCCAGATTAATTGAACATGTCTCTTTAGTAATTTATCAAATTAAATATAAATTACTTCTAGATTTACAATATTGAACGATTTCTATTAAAAATATATTCTATACCAATAATTTCATAGATATGACACAATATATAATATCAAGAGGAAAACCGTTATCATGGTGCAATGAAGAAACATCACCATGAAATCAAAACCAATTATTAAATCTGGTTCAAGTAATTATTGGGTTAATTTAAATTCGATTGATGTGGTTAAATCATTATATCTATAATATTTCATGTAAATAAATACATAATCATTGACTCTTCAACCACAAATTATTTCCAATATTCTTCACATGTGAATATACCACAAAATGGATATCTTTCACCCCTCCAGCAAGACCAATATCAATCCGAGGAAGAAATAGTATAAATTCACCAATAACAACCAAGAGAAATCATATTAGAACTATTTGAGATCATCTTCCGTTGCATGACATGTAGAATATGATGAAAAATATATCAAACTAGATTAAACAACTAGTAAATGAAGGGAAATGACACCTTGGACCATCCTTGGTCACTAAAGATAATGTATATAAGTCCAATGAACATTTACCATCTAAGGTATATCCAAAGAATCGATGAGGGGACATAACTGGTCAATTGGAATGAGAGGGAGATTTGTTGTAATCATAGGTTTGTGAATAACCCAAGTTGCTAAATTTTTTTAATACATCACTGTAATGGGTTATTAAATTATGTGTAATCTGCTTTCACATCATTTAGTCTTCAAGGATCTGTTTCCTCAATAAAACATGTCTAAATTTCATATTATTTATTTTATAACACAGATTCATTACACATTCAAGAATCCCACATTCACTTCATGTAACTGTTTAAGGCGTGAAATCACTGATCAAATATATCTCTCTGCATCTGAATTCCACCATACTGCCTTTGATCCTCCCTCGACCACCTATGGCTTCAAAAACACACAAAGGGTCAATCCACACATATTTAGGCCCATGCATTAGATACCTCTCCAAAAATTCACTTATGCATGAATCTAAAACCACTCTAGAGATGTAATAGAGAAGGGTCATCCAAACAGTCACCCCATGAGATACCTCTCAAGGCTCTCATCACCATAGGAGCTCAAACACCTCCCTCATGTAAATGGGGCTAGACACAAGTAGATTGAATACCTGTCGAGTCATCACCACCAATAATAAGAAAGTATAATCTTCTTGCTATTAAAATATATTCTTGTAAATCACGTGGCATACCTCGTGCATCATCACCTCCCAGGGAAAGAGAGTAATGCAAAAGAAGCGGTAAGAAAAATTCATCTGACAAACTAGAAATGATCTATGACCACAAAGCAAATAACATTACAAAATAAGATAATAACCAAAAATTTATTAGAGTGCTAAATTTGTATCTATGACTCGCATTTCTAGGTACTTTCCTCCATTCCACCATTTCTACACAATACATGAACCAACAGAATATCACAACTTCACAACACCATCTACATGATGTCTTGGATCTCTATAGGCTGATCGTCAATGGTTGTCATCATCATAAACCTTGATCTCACCTCAAGCAATGGAATGACCGTCATCGGGATGATGTTTATTGATCTACAACATGTGAAAATCATTTGGAATCAGGATCATATGTTTGGGAAGGACTATTTTATATTCCACAGCTCCAATATGAGATAACACCTCAAAAGGCCCCAAAAACTAGGGATAAAGCCTACTTTCAAGAACAAAACATCACTTCTGATTATGGGGAGTCGCCTTTATTAAGACATAATCACCAACGTCTTAATTTAGATGTATCATCATAAGATTGAAATAGGATTTATTTTGGTCTAGTACTGCCTTCATCCTTTAAAAAATATCAGGAATCTTCTCAATCATGTTATATATATGTTCTGACTTGAGTATAAATGAATCATTAACCCTAGTCTAGAATAATAGAGAACTTAATGGTTGGACATACAAGGATTCAAATTGGACCATACTGATTGTGGGGTGAAAACTATTGTTTTATGTGTACTCTACCAAGGTCTTCTGCCTCATCCACGAACCACTAAAATCAATGTCACAAGAACACATCATTCCTTCCAGACTCTGGATGGTCTGCTCTATCTAATCATTCATCTATAGATGAAAAGCATTGTTAAGGAATAAATGAGAACCAATATCATGTTGGATAACACTTCGCAACTATGAGGTAAAACAACGTTCTTGATCTGATATTATCTCCCATGGGGCCCCATGGATTCCCACCACCTACTATATATACTACCTCAATAATACCTCAATTGAGCATATATTTTTGACCTCTAAAATGTGGGTAAACGTTTATCAAAAAATTCCACACCACCCAGATTGAGTCATAACTCCCATGAAATCGAGGTATACTATAATTATAGTTCATGGATATGTTCACCCACATATATTGAGGAATATGTTAAGGCTGTAGAAAATATCTCAAAAGACGGTTCCCAACCATCACACTTTGGATGACAAATAATTAAGAAAGAAACTTTCAAACAACATGCTTCAAATCATGCCACCAAAACTGACTTATAAAATCTTAGTACATATTCTTCAAGCCATCAAGTAATGCTATGGGTGACTATGGAACTCTCTGAGAACCATATAATTCACCACAAACAGAAAAAAAAAATCTTCCCTATAACAATAGTGAATGATGCTCATCCTCAGAAAAACCATCAGGGGCCTCTCCATAAACAACTAAGTCTTTCCCAACATCCACATCAAGATCCTCAACTAGGACTGCACCACCTGTTGCACCATAGATTTCAGAACTGTCATCTATAAAAGATAACCTCTTACACTGAATTCTCCAATATCTAGATGAAATGCTGAATTTCCTTCAATCATCTTCCAAGAATCACTTGATTCATAAACTACCTCACTACACGACTTCCAGCTCAATGCATCAGACACAACATTCCTCTATCAGGTTGCATAAAAATATCTAATTAGTACTCTTGTAAGAAATGTATCCACATACACTAGTGAATGTTAAATTCATATTTGGAGAAAAAATACACAGGCTCTTATGATCTGTAAATACGTCAATATTCTCATTAATGATGAAATGTTTGATCATATTTAGGGATAATAGAACCTCCTCTAACCTGATATCAAGGGTTGAATAGTTATGCTCATGGGGGTGTAACTACTAAGACCCATAAGAAAAATCCAATGTTGTTGTGTCAGAACAAGACCGACCAATGACGTAATCCATCATAGAAAACCTCACACTTAACTATTTATTTTTGAAAGAAGCAAAATTGAGTATTGAAAAACATATCCTTCAGATACTCAAAAGTCATTTGACTATAATTAGTACCCCACAACGCTTGATCATTTTTGGTGAATTCTATAATAAGATTCACAACTAGAGATAAATCTACTATGATCTCCCTATAATAGCCAACTAGTCAAATGAAACTTCACACCTCTTACACTTTATTGAGGGCTTCCAAAGACATAAATGCATCTACATTTGATGGATCCACAACTAATCCCTAGTGGAATACAAAAATCTACCTAAAATAGAACTCTAAATCCAAAAAATGACACATCCTCATCTTCTAAAATATCTGATCATGAAGAAGGTCTCCCAAAAAGGCACGAATATTCCTTACATACTCCTCCTCATACGTGCAGTTTACAAGGATACGATTGATGAAAAAAACCATGAATGTATCCAGGAACACACGAAACATAATGTTCATTACCCCACAAATACAGTTGGAGGATTTATTACACATAATGACATCACACAAACAAGTAATTCTCGTTACAAAAAAATTATTTCCTCTGATATATTCTCTTCATTTACATGTATTTTATGATATATTTATTTAATACTGATCTTTGGAACCCTGTAGATCCCTAAATCTGATCGAATAAAACTTACATCCATGTAATAACATAGCGGTTCTTCAGTATGACTGGTTCATGTGATGATAATCAATAGGAAACTGGAAACTATTGTCAGCCTTCATTTTGAACAAGGCCAGTTCACCCCATGCTGACACACTCAGCTAAACAAGACCACACCAAAATAGACCATTGAGTTGTATACGTAGATCTTTCAACTCATAAAGATCTATATTTTATAGATACATCATGATATGAGGCATGACTGGATGTAGTTTCATCCAAAATGTGATCGCTCATCGAGGGGATAATGATAAAACAATATATAGAAAGACGTTAGGAAACTCTCCCATGTCCTAGGGAAACATTGATTGAATATCCTTTGAGGAACACAGTACCATCACAAACATCATTGATGATATGTATGGAACATGCCTCTAACCCATCTAGGCACCTCACATTCCTAGATGGACTGCTGGCCCTCAATCAACATCAAAGAAACCAGCATACCAGATGAAGAAATCCACAACACCTGATCTATATACAACTAATCCATTTCGATAATGGTTCATTTAGTATTATTCATAATCAAAGGAATTCTCGGGAAGATAGATTCTACTCTAGAAAATTATCTTAGATTCAACATACACTAAGCATGTATATTGATCCTTTAACTGGAATAGTCAATACCAATGGAAATGGAATCATCTCTACCACAAGTACTAATGTATGGAAAAGGGAAGGGAACATGAAAGAGCTTTCCACTCATAGATCAGTTGAGGAAATACACCCAAGTATAAAATAAAAAATGGTTATCCCGAAAGATGTTTCTCATTCATGGAGCTGGTAATTCTATTTGATGAAGCTAACCAAGACATGATCCATGGAATATCTTTACCTACTGGGGACCACCTATATGGACATGAAGTTCAATTTGTAGATTAGGATATCCTAGATTAATCCTCTCACTACACGAAATAATATTTATTGGTCCCAAACTAGAGGCACTTGTTTCTACTGTTTATGATGTAATTTCCTCAATACATGAACTTAAAGGAGAAAAAATTGTGAAAATTGACTACTAGGAAAGGTCGGTCAGTCTCACCATTGGTGAACTTGGCCTCCACAAGTGAAACATGAATATAATCCCTTAGGATAGACCAAAGAGTCACTTCCCTTGGAGAAATGAGACATTGAGGAATGGGACCTACCATAATATTATCAGATGCACTTCATTCTAGAGAAATAGGAACACCGGACCACAACTCTCTTTCATGAGTAATCTTGATGATTCTAATCTCATAATAATTAATTCTAGATACAGTATTATTGATGAATTATATACATGTAAGTACCCTGATATGTTTCTTCAGTATAAATGTGGTGACCTCTTGTTGGATCCATGGATGCAATTTCTAGCTTTATTTCCATTATTTAAAATGCTAATCTAGAAATATATCTTTAGAATATCATGAGAGATTCCTGAAATAGATCCTATGCTCTCATAAAATGAATCCCTCTAGATAGGGGTTAACAAGATCCTTTTGGATACTGTTCTTCCTGGTTGATGAATGAAAATCAGCCGTGAACTGCTCTCAAAACTCCCCCCACGTGACTGTTGACCTCTAATGATCTTTGAGGAACAAGAACCAACACTGCCTTGCGACTCCATTCATCATCATCATAACCAATGACACCCAGATCTCCATATGATATTCGATTAAAATGAAGTCTATATCAACCACCTCCAACCAGTCTGCAATGAATATATTGGAAATGGATCCATCATACCACTTTTGAATCTTGCGTTGAATCTCTTTGATTGTCCTAAAAAAATTTCATCATCATCAACCCCTACTCTACAATGATCTGATGGCGCAACCTCTTTAACATCTTACATATAAACATTATCCGGACGTAGACCTATACCCATTGCTAGAAATTCAGAATACATTAGAAATCATAATCATGGAATATGGATGACCACAACATTAATTAAATTTTTTCTTTTACTCAGGCTAGGTCAACCTATCCCATTGTCTACCCCTTCAAACCTAGGTGCAAGAAAAAAAAATGATATAGGAGACATTCATAGGTGTCTACCCTATAACTAGTATAACATCGTTTAGAAGATGATATAATCATTATGGTCCATGAATCAGGGGATATGGTCCCTAAGTAACCCTGTATTAGCTGATATCCAGTGATTACAACACTTTCTAAACGTAGCAGACACTATTTCCCAACCAACCCATGTTACCACACATATTCCAACTCCAAACACCATCCAATCACTGGGCCTCCTTATGATTCCACTATATCATGGCCCCCTACCTTATAGGTGTATCTTCATAGGATGGAAATGGGAGAAGACAGATAGTAACACCCTATTCATACCTCCAATAGGCCTTAGGTTTGTGACTTGCACAAAGGGTATATTAAACATGAAAATGGGAGGCAATAAACTCTATGAAAAAACATGATAAAGATAGAATTAATAAGAAAATTGATTTTTAGACTCCAATATAGAATAAAATATAATTTGGACATATGTAATTCAATGCAATAACTACTAAAACAGATTGAAAAACTAAAATTGCAAAAAAATAAAGACGAAAGAGGCAACGAAGCCCAAACAACTCCTGATAAACCAGAAACTATTATTAACTTTCCTGATCAACAAACAACACTAACTAAACTAAAAAAATTATATAAATATATAGGGTTAGTATAAGAGTATACTCTAAATAATTATCCCTAGATCCCCTCATGAAAACGGTAATGAAATAATGATAATGCACTGTGAAAAATATTAGTCTAACTTATAACAAAAAAAGGTATACAAATTTCCCATACATACCATGTATACTCTCATCATGTATCTAATACAATAGAATATAAAATAACATACAATATCAAGGGTACCCACTATAAATTCCACCCTGGTCTTCCACTCTACCCCGATGTTACACATCCTAAGCATGTCTCTCCAAAATTTATAACCCCCATACATTTGGGAGATGCACCACAATATGCATGTCATGTATGAAACCACCACAACTAGGTATCAAATTTTAAGAAACTAGTTTTTTGGAGTCACCAAAGCTCGTATAATGTATATCATTCTTTGGGTATTATACCTCATTACATCACAACCCATACATCGAGTAAGGATCATCAACACATAACACCCTATACACATTATAACTGTAGTAGTCCTTAGTAAACAATATCCATAATCCATATATGTGAAATAACCAGAAGGCGTTACATCTATCAAAACTAATATATGGGAAAAAATACTCTGGCCATACCACCACATGTAACTACCAATAAAAGAAATAAAATCTAATGGGGGTTCACATACATCCATCCTCCCTTCGATACATTGTAGAAAGAACCCATGTGGCTCAGAATCCCCCAGGTGGCAGTCTCCATAACTTACAGGGTGGAGCATTGTATGTAATCACAAAATTCTGATGATATAATATATCTAACAACACCTCTGTGTTTATAACCTAGTCTCACACTAAAATTCAGCAAACATATCTTGGACCACTGATTGCCTCTACTATGTCCATATATCGTATAAGCACAAAACAATTAAAAGAGCTACATAAAATTAAATTATTCTGTTTCATATGAAAAACATTATATTTATTAAGTCTATAAAAATTACATAGTAATTATCATGTCGATATAAAATGACATTAGCATTTTGAAAAAGATCAATGCCCTCCCAGCATGAGAAAACCAATTCTATATCTTATTAGAATTATAAAATTAATATTGTATCCTATCAGGTTCCATCCCCATGGGATAAAATTTATTCATTAATTAACATCATTACATTACATATTACTAAGTAATCTATGAAAACATCCTATGCTACAAAAAAATAATGCAATAATGCACATTGATATGTCCCACGTAGTGGGGAAAAGAAAGAAGACAAGAAAATGTCCCAATCATCATCCAATAAATAGATTAAAACATGAACCCATATTTAATATCGATGGGTAATCCTAGATTCAACTGATTCTGTCATCTACAGTGTCCTCCCCAACACCTACATGCATATCATGATGCATCTCACCACTCTATACATTAATTTCTACTACTACTTCCAGTCTTCCCCACCCAACATACCACAACTGCCATCAAGTCTCTTCCATCTCAAGCTCACATCAGAGTAGATGTAGAAGGAAAAAATCATATCACCTAAAATCTTATCACTAAAACAAGGGATTCAGACTTCAGACACAATGATATCCAATATCTCCAAAAGCCCATGGAAATCATCCTTTACAAGAAAGTGGGAAACCCCTGAACTAAAAAGGCATTATCATTGATCACTAAACAATATATTATTTCATCTTTAATTATATGATTCATTATTCATAGATTCCAACTATGGGAATCCATATAAACAATCTATCTCAAGAAATAAAAAATTATTTAAACATTTAAAATCACATGCCCTTAAGTGTTTTCAACAACCATCATCATTCTTCAGATTAATTATCGAATTCATGTAAAAGTGCATACATGCTTCCATTTAATTATCATTAAATTACAAAAAAACAAATTAATTAAACATTACACCTTAATCATTTATCTATTTAAATTTTAATTAATTAAAAATTTAAATTATTCATCCATTTCCATTAATAACAACATGATAACCGAAGAAAGGATTATATATCACACAATGTAGAAAATTAAGAGGCAAACTGTTATCTTGGTACTGTGCACCAATATCTCCATGCAATAAACACTAATTCATTAATTTAGTTCATCTAATAAATATGTAAACTTAATTTAGAAAAAAGGGGCTAAAAATTATAACTCTACTATTTCATGTAAATAAATATAGATGAAGTGAATACACTACATCTAATGTGTATCAGCATTATTTTCATAAGATAAAACTAATAAATAGATTTTTGATCATCCCTCATTCAACAACTGCATCAATCCAGGGATTTCACCACACAACCGCAACAACAACACCCCTAAGAAACCCCATTAGAAACATTGGATATCTTCATCCAATGCATGGAAAAATGAATGATATGAATAAATATAAATCAAAAATAAACCAATGGAAAATGATGGAAAAACACACATTGGTCAACCAGATTCACCACAAATCGATGATCGAAGCCCGATGATCAATTACCATTGAAGGGATCTACAAAATGCTGAGGAGATGGGTTGTTGGGTCACATTGGATGATAGGGAGAGTGACTCCATCCTAGGGTTATTAATAACCAGAGAAACTAAATAGAATCAAACAACACTATAGTGTGGAATTACATGATTTGCAATCCCCTTTAAAATCTTGTATTCCTTGGGGTTCAGTTTCCACCAAAAAAAATATCACCTCTTAATTATATTTATTTTTATATCCTTGATTCATTACCCATCATGATTCCCATTTTAATATTTTTTAACTCTTCATGACATGAAATTCTCCCATTAATCAAGATCATAGAATCTAAACGCCAAAAGACTTCCTCTGAGAAACCTATATGAACCATCGTCTTAAAAAACAAACAAAATGTCATTCAAATTGAATCAGTCCCTTAGATAAAAAATCTGAGTTGCATGTGTGAGATATAAAAATACATACATGGCATAATAACTAAAACAAACATAAATCCAAATTTATTGTATTGTGATAGAAAGAACAGAACATGAAGAATCCTCATTTGAACTACATCCATTATCATATGCACCCTCCTACACCACCTACTCATCCAACCACCCGAGAGACAATTCCCTTCACCTATTCCCTAGTGATGCAATCTATAATAAATCCAAATTTTTCAATAGGTATTATGTACAATAAAGTATAGGAAATAAAAAACATACCATAAAACCAATGCATAAAATATAAATGTGCATTCCATGAACATAAACATTGTGCATATACAAAAAATATTTAACAAGTACAATGAATATTCTATTTCAATTGAGACTGGATCTATTTGTTTTGGTAATATACTAGATGAAACTCTACCCATATTAGCACCATGTTGAAAATAAAATCACTAGCCATTTTTGACACACCACGATCCTTGAAAATAAATATTAGAAAAAACATTTATACATCATTTTGATAGAATAACTCATATATGTGCTACTCAATTTCTCACACATATCTCTTAAATGGTGATATTTAATGTGCAACCGCCTACATGAACAATACATGAAAATATACTTCAATATATATATATATATATAATAGAATATAATAATATCACATCAAACTAACGATATCACAATTTCAAAAATCCATAATCATGAAGACCATGTAAAATCAATTTTGATACAAACACACACCTCAAGTGATCAATCATCAACCATAGGTCTCAATGGCTACATGCATACACCAAACAATAATTCCAATAACATATATTAAATATATTATATTGTCAAGAGTGTCCTACATTATATATAATTATTATTTCCAACAAGGGTTATATTTTAGTTTAATTAAACCATCGAATCCCAGTTTGATTGACAAAATAAATTAGGTGTAAATTTAAACTCATCATCCAAACCCCTAAAGTACAATAACACACCAATCTTATTAGTATCATAGGACATGTAAAATAGTTAATATTGTTTATATTAATTAAATTAAATAAATTAATAGAGGAATAGATGTAGAGAGGGTAGAGGCTTGAGAGACATGAGGGAAGGATATTGGAGTTAAAACTCCTATTCAATGCACACTCCCCCATTCCCACCCCTTTTATATACATTTTTATTGCATTCATAAAATTTTAATAAAGTAAATAATTTATTTCTTTATTCACTTCCCCCACAATTTCATATTAAACCACCCCTAAAATCTTACACATTTTAATTCTAAAATAACATTTAAAACATATTAATCCATCCAATAAATATATTTAAAAGGCCATCCATATATATATACATAATATATATTCACATCCACATTTACATATGTACACATGCAACTATATATATATATATCCTATATAGTCACGTTAGATATATATATATATATGAAAATAATTATATACGTATATACACTATAACATGTATACATATACCTATATACTTTTTTTCATATATAGATATATACCCACACTCACTATATATTGATAAAAAACCCCGTATTATTTATCCAAAATAATATGAATAATATAATTTTTTATTTATTAATTATCTCCCATAAAAACCACCATTAAAATTTTATCAATAAAATAAAATAAAAACTATAATATATATTAATTTATTATAATGAACACTATTTCATTTATTTATAAAAATTAATAATATCATCATAATTACATTGAAAACAAATAAATATATTCACTCACAAATATTTCCACTATGTTAAAAATATTAGTTTTTTTTAGTATGATTCAATTATTTTCTTATACAAAAATACTAAAATGGAATTTTTATTATTATTTTATGTACACAATAACAATTAAAAAATGTATAAATTATTATATGGTGAAACAAATAAAAATTAAAAGAAATTCACAACAGTCATATCATTTTCCATTTTAAATAATTACATAACTAAAAAATTTAAACTAATGACATGAATCATTACAGTCTCTCAGAAAATAAATTTCACATCCTTATGAAGTGGTTAAAATAATGATCCCTTCTCTCGACCCTTATTGTTTCTATATTAAAATTTAAAATATCCTCATCAAATGTAATCATTACATTAATGATTCCTTCTAACTCATTTAAACCACCACTTATACCTTGTGATTACCTGATACAAAATTTATTAAATCGAAACTATAAAAGTATTAATTCAATAGTACAAACATTATCATGGTTTTCATGGACACATATATAAAATCAATAATAGAATTTTAAATTAATAATATATAGAATTATAGATAAAATTATTTATCTAAAATATGATAATTTATATATAAATTTAATAATCTAATAACAATCAAATGATAAAGTCATATATATATATATCATGTGAAATTGTATGCATAATATGATGCATGAATGAAAAAAAGTCAAAAAATAGATATCCACATCATGTGCATCACCAAGGGTGAATTTAATAAATGGTAACTTCAAAAAACAAAAACATAAATTCCCACATTATAGAAACTCAAGGAACTATTATAAAGTGTTGATCATACAATTATATAGTTCTACTATCACCTTCCTCACAATCCTAAATCCTGTATACCATATATGAAATTGATACAAGGGAAAAAATCTGGAGGGTAAATATGACACTCTAATACTATTATGTAACATCAAAACTTAAAACACTAGTTCCAAAAAGAATCCAACTATACCCTAGTATTGCATTCCCTTCTTTCACAGGAAGCTCCTTTGTACGCTTTCAACAAGGCGATTTCGGGGCCCAGGTGGATGGTTGTTGAACACTTCGGCTCTGGGAATCCATCCCTACTAGTTTTTAAGTGATATGTGGATTCTAGGGGGTTGTAGGATGGGGTTCAAATTTCGGTGATCCATAGGTTCTCGTTCAGTTTGGTTCTTAATTTATTGGTGGACTTCATTCAATCATAGTGCAATGGTCCCCGGGTATTTGATTGTTGGCGTTTCAATATCTCAAGATCGTCGATGGAGGTACACTAGTGGAAGGATTGCTCTCTGGATGCAGTTTGGGTATGCCTTTCTAGTCTCCTGCTTCCATTTCAGAACAACACTTTCCTCAATGCAATAGGTGATTCACTGGGTGGGTTTTTTTGCATGGATTCAAGAACCCTGTGTGGTGAGAAGACGATGGTTCCTCAGATTTGCGTGGAGATGGACTTGTCCTTTCCAATTATAGAGAAGATTTCTATAAAGGTGCATGACTCAGTTTTATGGATCCAGGACATCGTCTTTCCAGTGTTTCCCAGGTACTACCCGACTTTCCTATTGTTGTGGAATTCATTCTAGATTTATAGGAAATTTAGTCAAGGTGGTCGACATCAAGAATCCCGGAACTCATTTTCTAGGGGGCTGATGAACAACATCTGTTCGGTCTGTGCTCACCGTGCTCCCCCAGCTATCCCTACGCCATGAAAGGTGCTTGATTCCTCACAAAAGAGTCATGTGTTCCTTTCTAGAAAGGATCTGGTTTCCCGCCGTCTGGGTTACAGAATGGAACCCTTGGATTCTTCTGCAAGAGCATGCATCCTTTCCTTGATGCTATTAATTGGTTCCTTGTTGGAATCTTTCCCGAATTTTCCTCCGAGTGTGTTGGATACTGGATCTTGGGGTTTTCTTCGGGTTCATGATTCTTTCATCCTTGTTGAGAAGCTGCATAAAGTGGTTTTAGTACAGGAGGATAGGCCCCTAGCTATGGATCCTTCAGGAAACTCTAGCAGGATGTCTAACAGTGAGTGCAAGGAGGTTTCATCCTTCCCTAGTGAATGGCCTCCTCCAGCGCTTGGCATGCTGAGTAGTAGGGTGACTAAAGTCGAATTAGATTTAGAAAGTGATCAGTAATCTACAAATCATGTTTCTATGGTGTGGTTTCCCCTTTAATAGGTGAGTGAGAAAGCTCAAAATCATCCAGAGAGGCTTCTTTTTTCCTCCCCAGTTCCTTCAGATGCTGGTTCAGGTGTGTATACAAGGTCGTCCATGAGGAAGAGGAAGGTTTGGGAGTGATTTGTTTCCACCATGATAGAGACCATGGTTCCTGGGGCCAATTATGGGCAAGTTTTGTTTCCATGATTCTGATATTCATATGGAACTCTAGAGGTATTGGGGAAAGAGTGAAAACTGACTTTATACCCTTGGATGTTAAGAAACACAAGATCATGGTTGTTATTATTCTTGAGCAAAATAAGAATTCAGTTAAAATTAATGATTTTACTCGTACTGTTTTGTTGAATGAATCTATGCATGTTGAACTAGTCAGTAGGTGCATCTGGATTTTTTGGCACAAGGATGCTACATTGGAACTGATACAGTAAGGGGATCAACATTTAACAACCAGAGTGTCATGTGGAGGGGACATTGCACTTGTGTCATTCATTTATGGTAGTTGTGATGCCCATAGGAGGTATGTGATATAAAGATAATTGAATGAGTTTGACCCAGGGGGTTATTTTTGGGTACTGGGAGGTGATTTCAATATAATAATGGATCTTGAGGAGAAAAAGGGAGAGGTGAATTCCCATGGAGGGATAGTAGATCATTGACTTAGTTTTGGGATGGCAATGGGCTGATGGATTTAGGATACTCAGGTGACCCTTACACATGTTGTGATAATATAAGGGGTAGTAACCACTATTAGAGTAGGCTAGAACATTGTATAGACAACGTACAAGTTATTTCTATATTCTCAAACACAAAGGTGGATCACTTGACTCGACGAATCTCCATCCACTCTTCACTTTTTCTCACTCTGAACCGGTGGGAGTCCCCACAAGAAAGCTTCAAGTACATGATCCAGTGTTTAGGATTTCCCGGATATCATTAGCTATTAATGAAGAGCTGGGAAGAACCAATTCAAGACCATTTTTGGGTGGCCTTACAGTCCATGTTGAGGCATCTCAAGAAGGCCCTACATTTTTGCGCTCATAGCATTCCCCTCGTTGAGCAGGAGCTAGATGTGCTTAAACGATATATCAAGCGGCTTGAGGATAACATAGAGGAGGCCTGGGATGATGTTGTCTTTGAAGAGATATTTGGGATGACGAATGCCTTGGTGGTTATGATCCTCTCTCAGGAGCGTATGCCGAGGGAATTATCTAGAATTAAAATGGATGAATGAGGGTGATAAGAACACAAATTTTAACCCTGCACAAATAAGGAAAAGTGGGAGGGTTGTTAGTCCAAACCCGAAGCTTGTCGATGGAATGTTTAATGATGACAAGGAAGTGGTGGGCGGATTGGGGTTTGGTCACAATAAGGATATTCTTGAATGTTCGAATCCCAATATGCTTCAGGAAAATCATTTGGTGGTGATCAGTTTGAGGAATGGATTCCGACCCATGTTTCTTCTAAAGATAATGATATATTGGTAGGTATCCCGAATGAGGAGGAGATCCATGCAGCGATTGTGAACCTCAATCATGACAGTGCAGCAGGCCCAGAAGGATATCCTAGTGCATTATATAAGAGCTCTTGGGAGGTGGTCAAGGGGGATATCACCTATGTCATTCAGGATTTTTTAGATGGGGAATCCTTCCCTGGGTAGCGTCTGCCACAACTCTGGTGCTCCTACCAAAGATCAACGACCCCTCCACCCTCCTACATTATCGACCAGTGAGTATTTGTAACATCCCTTATAAAATATTGGTGAGTATTATCAACAGGCGGTAGTCTGGGAGCCTCCCTCAGTGGATTTATCTTAAAAAACACGTGTTGGTGAAGGATTTCTCGATTTAGAGATCCATAGTGTTGGATCAGAAGAAGATGAGAGACAATAAAATTACGACTTGAGGGTCCAATATGGTAATAATGCAGGATATGAATAAGGTGTATGGAGGATCCAGAATTGTGTGATGCCCTTCGATGACAATATCAAACATCACTGCATCAGCATGGATTCATGCTTCAATTGTTGTATGAACAGGTGTGAAAAAACTATAAACCATATTTTTTTAGGGGACTGGGCCCACCTGTTATGGGGTTTCTTTGGAGAATGCATAGGGTACTCCTCCCAGGTTACAAGCTTCGATGGCTTCATGGAGTATTGGTTTCACAGAGTTGATGGTGCTGGGAATGATAAAAATGTCAAGATTGATTATCTTTAATGTTGGATACTCGTGCATTTGGCATGCATGAAATCGGGCTAGGTTAGAAGGGTTTAAATACATGGGAAGAGCTATGATAACCATAGTAATGTGAATCTTGGCTGATATGTTTGCACTTGATAGAAGTTTGAATGAAGCCCCATACATGCTGGCGATGCGCTCGCATGAAGCTGTGGACCAACATAGAGGATATAAACCACATGGTAGCTATGTATGATGGATTCCTCCTGATGTTGGATTGAAATTGAATATATACGGTTCCTGTATCCTGGGTGGTATTTGCGGTGGAGGGGTGGTTTGGGAGTCCAGTTTCAGTGTTATCCTAGCCTTGATAGTGCATTATGGGAGTGGCAATTCCATGCAGGCAGAGGCTAATGTTTTCATTACAGGAATCACGATTTTCAGGAAAATGGAGATTTACATTGCGCAAGTGGAAACTGATTCCATGATAATTCACTATGCCCTTAATGAAAAAGGTAACACACCATGGTCAGTAACCTATACCATAATGAAATGAAAATCTCTCCTTGATAGAAGCACTAGTGTCACCCATACTTGGAGATAGGGGAACAAGGTGAAAGATCACTTGGCCTCACTAGCATCCCCCGGTGATCTGGTCATGTGTCTATCTAATGTTTCTCAATTTATGCAGGAGGGGGTGAACCTGATTTGGTGAAATTCCCTCAGCCTCCATTATTAATGGCCTCCATAGTATTTTTCCCTATGTTTTCCATCCCTTTTGTTTGGAATAAAAATAGTAATATTGATGATGATAGGATGATGATTCAAATAAAAGGTACATAAAATGTATTACCCAAACACTATCTAGTAATGTCTTCTCCCTAACACTATACCATACCAACCATCCACCATAGGTACCTCTCACTTAGTATGATCAATATTCATAATATATGAAATTTTACTGAAATTCCCTAGTATTGTGTTGTATAAGACTTTTCAGGACACAAAAAATCTCCCTTAATGTTACTTCGTAATATATAAAAATGGATTCCATGAACATAAATAGGTTACAAATATAATAATTATTTATCATGCAAGTACAAAACATAATTTGAGTAACCAAAGTCATGTTTTACCTACATTAGTGCTATTCATGATTAATCTCATCCTGCATCAGGATCACACACTTAAGAAGATCACTATACATGTATGAATATTCCCCCACATTGATAGGATAGTTCAAAAACATGTTTGACACATCACATTGATGGGATATCAAATGTATATTCCAATAAATATCTGACACATCCCTCTCAGTAGGTGATACAATATATGGATCAACCAATATCAACTACAGAAAAAAAAATTAATTCGATATATTATATGACATGACTAATCAATATCAAACTAAAATATTCATATCAAAATTTAATAATTCAATATGTCAAAATTTCATGAACTAGTTAAGGTTACACAAATAAATAGATCATTTCATTAAACTTAAATCATAGGTCTGACATTCCACACATGAATTCTAAAAATTCATAATGATGTCCAATATAAAACATATACTAATATCATGAACTTTCTACGTTATGTATAATGATATTTTATGATAATGGTTGATAGTAAATCTTAATTGTACTATCAAATCCCCAATGAAATTAAAAATAACATTGTTTTAAATTTCTACATGTTAATATAAATGCAATATCATAGATGTTGCATCAATCTAAATAGTATCACATGAGATATTGAAGAGAGAATTTTTAAAATATCAATAATATGTTTTAAAAATAGATATATAATAAGTGACACAAGAGGCACAAGTGAATAATGGGAGGTAGAGGGTCACAAAATCCCCTACGCACCGTGCACTCAAATATTCTCCCATTCTATTTATTTTTTATTTCATTCATTATATTTTTATTAATCAATTAATTCATGTATTTCATCAATATCCTCACAAATTCATCTGAACCCACATAACAACTTTGAAATTCTCCTTCCAAATTAAACATGAATTCATATCAAATTATAAATTAATTACTTTTAAAAACCTTTCCATATATATATACCATTCATAAATATTCACACAATCATGTGTATATATTCACAAGTATATATATATATATATATATAATATTTAGATTATAAATATATATTTAAATGTCTTATATACACACTAATTAATATATACATATATATGTTTATTCTCCTTTTCATCACAAAGTCCAAAGCAATGTAAAGGGAAATGACATAGCACAAATTGATTCAGCCTTTGAAGAAAACATCAAAAACCAACAAAGGCATGAACAAGGCTTCAAAAGTACATGCGCCACGCAAGATACCTCATTGTCGCATAAGTATACTTGCACGCCACCTAATGGTCGCACAAGTGACTTGTGCTCCCTAAAGGATAACTTCCCGGGTTATTCTCCAGCCTATAAATAGACCCTGTGGTCCCCCCATTTTGAGGGTGGAATGTTTCCAGAATTCATATCTAGAGCTATGAACACCCAAGTCTCTTATTTACATCTTCCGAACACTTCTAAGGTAATTATTTACCTAGAATGGAAGGTCTAAGCAAGAGGAGTAAGGTCTAAGTGTTAGAATTCACTAACACTTGCGTGCCTAAGGTTTTTTACCCTTAAGGGAAATGGACGTACTTGAGTGACGCCCTACTTCCTCACCAAAACTTCTGCGCCTCTCTTATGGAAGTAGATCAGTATAATTCTAAAGGCATTGGTCAAGGATCTCCCAAGTATTACCATGATGGTTTACAAACGTACAAGTACCCATGTGTCACCTAGGTATACATGCGCACCCACGCAGTACTTGCGCGCCTTCCAGGACTTGCGTGCCCCAGCATTTTTGAGTTCCTTTCTTTCCCATTTAACCCCTCTTATGTCGTTCCACCTCTCCTATTCAATATTAAGTCTTCACAACACTCTTCAATGCCATTTATGGTATGATTTCTTTATTTGGTTTCATTATCTGAATGGAACTCCATCAAACATTTCTCAAAACCTAGTGATTTACACATCTATATGTCACTAAAGATTGAGATTTCATTCATTCAACCTCATCCTTTAAAGATGAGAGAACCCCTTTGCGTGAGCCTCCTTTTCAGGAATAATCCCCAGTCTTAATTCTCAATTTTGGGAATCCTCCTTAGGAGTAAGCACCAAGTCCCCAAATCTGGGAATTCCTTTCAGGAGTAAGCCCCAATCTTAAAATTTCCAAATATGGGAATCCTCCTTAGGAGTAAGCCCCAAGTCCTCGTTAACATGGTCCTCCTTTTCAAGAGTAACCCCAGTCTCAAATATTGGCATCCTCCTTATGAGTAAGCCCCAAGTCCCTTAATTTTCTCTTAACATGTCCTAATTTACTTTTGATCTGGATCTCCTTCTCAATAGTAAAACCCAATAATAAGTTCCCTCCTAATTTGGGCCTCCGTTTCAGGAGTAAGCCTCAAATTAGAGTATCCAAATCTCTATAAAGTACATATACCATTATGGACCCTGTTATTGGATTTCTTCCCTGAAGTAAATCCTAATCTTCATCTATTTGGGAAGTCATACATACATAAGCCCCACATCATTTCTTATGATTGCATCATTCATGGAACAAATGTCTAGTTTTACCAATACTTCTTGTTTCTCACACCGAGCATGACTCACGTGAGCTTATAGTGTAAAAGAAATTATGACATCTTTCGTTGATCCATCAATCATATACATCATATTACCTTACTCGAACTACGTGGGTTTTGATTCCTTTTCCAAAACAAAGGGTACATAGGTATCCCATCTACGGGTACGATCCCAACTCTAAAATAATCAATGTCCTTCTGAATGACAATAAATTTCAAGTGCCCCACTAAGTGGATTTAATTCCAGTATGGTCATCATAATGACCAAGAGACTGTTATGTATCAAAGGATACCATTGACTAAGAATCTCAACCAAATACAGATGATTCTATATCGATGAAGAACCTCGAATACATATAAAAGATTCTATAAATTTCCTACACATCAATCATTTCTTGTCAGATCTAAAAGAAATATCATTTTATATTTGGTAATGTAATAAGGATTCACGAACATAACATAAATATATAAAGAGAGTCCCATAGTAGACAATAATTCCCCTCAAAAAGGTGTGATGAGTCCGACCTCCCATACTCTCGACCAATGCAAATTCATATGCCTCATCAGTCCACAAATAATGAGCACCTATCTTTAGAATGTATGTTCTCGTTGGATGTTTTCAGTTCTACGAACAAACCCATTAGAAACCGCTTGGAATGTTTGAACCTTAAATCAGTGAGGTCATCCCCAATTCCAGAGGGAAAAAAATGGTGAAACTGGTGTGAATCCTTAACCAATTGAAAATGTTGTTTTTCTTATTTTTAGGCCCCTATTTAAAACTCAATGAGAGGGCCAACAAAAACAATCAATGATATATGTGCTCTTCCAAAAGATGTAGTGGCTGAATTTATCTTGATTACGTCTGTTATATAAAACATGCACTCTTTTCCAAGATTTTCTGCATTCTATGAAATGGCTACTCTCAAGTTCACACCTGTGAATACCGTTGCGGCGAATGCCATAGCTACTACTCCTTCTGGATCGGCATCCGCTCTGAGGACGATATCACCTACTCAGCATCTTCAATGATGGGTATCAAACACGCTAGTTAAGGAGAACCATCAACACGATACCATTATAGCTCTGGAGGATGACCGACAAGCCCTCCATGTTAACAACTCACCCTGTTCATCCAGACAGCGATGAACAGTAATCAAGAAGCAGGAAGTGCTAACCACTGTCTCCTACCGTTTCAGGATGTTATCCCCGAAACACAATCACCATTCGCTCCCTTATTCTGGGGAGGTGAATGAGCATGTCCCTCAGGGACTTAATTCAAGCAGACATGGGTCCTTCCTGAGGGCTCCCACCAACAATCACCTCTAGACATGTGCGGAAGTTCACACTCAACATGATGAGGGTACTGACTCTAGGTGTTCGGATCTAGTTCCTCGAACCCGAGCAGGCAAGACGAATCGCCAGAGGCGAAGTCCGGTTAACAGTGAGCAGGTTCTCATCTCTGCCATCTCGAGAGAAGTCCACAAACCTAGCTTTGTGGAAAGCAACGAGCAGACACACACATCTGCCCGTTTTAATTATGATGTCCAGCAGACTCGTCTGCCAGCATCACGCCAATCCCGCCAAGCAATTCCAGCATAGTACTATAGGCAGGAACATACACCTGTTTATACATCACCATCTAGTCAGTAGGCTCGTTTGACTACATATGAAGGATATCGTCCACAACATTCGGCAATGTGAAATCACCAGGCACATACACCTTCTAGTATTGATCAAGCCTACCAACAGTCTCGCTTGGTAGCATTCGAAGAAGTCAGTCAGAATGCTCCGGTGACAAACAGGAGGCAGACTCAACTATCTGCCCCTACACTTGAGTACTGTCAGGATTCACTGATAGGAAATGGAGGATAGGATAAGGCACATACACCTACTCCAGGCACGTAATGGATGTATATCCCCGTTACGGTAGCTTAATTCAACAAGAATATTCTATAAATGGTGAAAGAGAAGAAGTAAATTCTTGCTCATATCCTAGATGTCTGTCAGGATATTATAACAGCTTCAGCAGCATCTCAGGGAAAGACACATAAATCTATCCCTACTAGTGGAGTGACACATCAACAGTTCACTCCGGAACAGACACACACATCTGTTCCAGTCCAAGAGGGATGTGGGGAATACTCCCTCATATCGTATGGACAACCAAGTCAGGCACATACACCTGATTTGAGTGGAGATCGTTAGCCTAACATGGCTATCTATCGTGATAAGACACATAAACCTGCTTAGAGCTTCCAATTTCGTCAACATGTGGTTCCCAAGGCGAGTAAGAAGGTGTCTAAGAAAAAGACCCACCCAGCACAGTCAAGAGATCAAGAGCCAATCTGTAATAAGGCCTTGCTCGATGCTGGAGTTCTTGATTCCCTCAGATAGTTATCTGTTGGAATTAAAGTTTCTACACCCTCATTTCCCAATAGTGGGATCATTAATTCCGAAGGTCTTCAACAGAAACTTCCTCATTAGGCTCGCTTCATGACAATTAGGTCGATCTAGAAGTTTCATCTTCAGATGTGAGCCACAGGAACCCTCTGTGTGGCCAGAAGGCCAAGGAGAACGAGATATCATCTTTTGTTGTAACCCACCATGGTGGTCCTCCCCAGGATGATGAATTTCTCTGCGAAATTCCACTCCGCAGTAGTGATGCACATTGCCTGGAAAATGCTCCAGTGGACAATGTTGTGCCGAGAAATCCCTCTTATCTTGAAGCACATTCAAATGCGAAACCAGTCATGTCTAATGTTTCACCCCTAGCAGGTGAAATAATTTATCAATCGAAAGATAGCCTAGGGTGTATGTCATTCTCCGAACCACCCATAAGTCATGCATATTCTAGTTTAATCAGCGATTTCTCTACCAATTCTATTGAATCCAATGAAGAAACAAAGAAGAACCATCTCTGGTCAAAATAGGTAGAATAATATCTATCAAATGATAAAGAGGAAGTGTTGAACATGAGAAAACAACTGGCGAAAGGTGAAGTGCCAGTCATGTTTTGGCCTCTGGCTGACTCTCAGTATGACATTCCAAAAATTTTGACGGAAGATGGAATTCATGATATTCGTCTCAACATATGGAAAACATTTTTCAGTTGAAAAAGAAAGTATTATCTTATGATGAATTTGAAAATCATGTTAAGATAATAAAAGGATTACAATGAAAAATTTACTTGGCATCTCTATCAATCTATCGATATTCGAAGGATGAAATGTAGAGGAGATCCCTTCAGTGTTCATGCCTTGGCGCACTAAGAAAGTTGCGCTAGTTAATTTCCAATGACCCATCTAGTATTCATGTAAGAGGATGGGGTGTTCATGGAGAACTGCATTTCACGGTGCTCTCTAGTCAGCAAAGCCCGCCGAAAATGGTCTCATGTAATGTTATTTCCCATGGCCGGCCACAGATGCTTGACATTGTTTGTAATCAAAAGCATTCCCAAGAACATGCTTCAAATAGTTACTCTCAAAATAAATAATATAGAGAACAAGTTGTTGAATTACTCCTGTATAAAAAAAACGAGAAAGCACATCACCATGTGACAGAAGTGTCAGAAATCAGCCAACAGACTTTTGAACAGGGGGATAAAAGTGCACGTCGATTGATGTATCCAGATAATTTCCGGACCAAGGTCCACGTGATCAGGAGAGATTTTAAGAAAGAATTAGACATAGAATGTCAAGAGCCACCCCAGCTCGCCAGACTGGGGACTCTTTTAAACCAACCCTCGGAATCAACAAATAGGATTCCAGGAGTTGATAAAAGACAACAGGAACAGCCCCAGTCCACCGGACTGGGGACTTTTTCAAATCATAAACCCCCTCCTCAAAGAAAGTCGGTATTTTCTCGATTGGGGAAGAATCCACAAGAGGAACAAAGTGACAAATTATAAGGAGATTATCTCTGAATTACGGTTCGTCAAGAAGCTCCTGAGGGATCGAATCAACAAAAGGAAATGTCTCATTAATGACATGGAAGGAGACAATATCACAGAAATGCTGATAGAAGGGATGTGATTCATTATGCATCAATCAATTTCATCAATGTCGTTGTTGCTGATCCACCAGATGATGCTCACTCAGAGGGATCAGAGGAAGAGTTTTCTACTCAAGAAGTTGTACGCACAGACACAAATGAAGAAGGTGTGCGTACACGAAATCAAAGGTTTACCCAAAATATGGGTGTTTCTTCAAATAACCCACACCTCCCTCTCCGAAAGGGATCAAACAAGTTAAAGGGGAAGAATCAGGTTACATATCCTTCTTCTGGAGAAGGCCAATCACTCTCACTAGAGAAAAGATTTGTGCAATAGGAGGATGAAATGATGGAATTAAGGAGGTTGAACACAGAACTACATTAGGGTAGTCTTATTCCTAAACGTCCTGAAGCCAGCTAGTCAAGGGAGTTTGTTGTAGCTACAGATATGGATCAATAATATCCTCCTCTATCAGTACACCGTCAAAGGGCTAATCCTACAGGTCAAGTGCGACAACAATTGGCAGTGTTGCCATCAGTTGCAGTACCAGGTGCCATACCTGTCCAAGCTCTAGTAAGTGCACCTGTTCAGGTCCAAGCTCAACCAAATGTTTCTCAAAAGTTAATAACTACCATTGAGTCATTAACATCTCGTTTGGAAAATATGTAAGGGAAGCGTGAACAGGTTCAACCAGAAAAGAGAGCTTACCCTGAATGGGTAGAATTAGTCTCTCCCCCATCATATTTTGGGAACATTGTATTCCCTATTTTCAATGGATCAAGTGATCCTGAACAACATTTGACGCATTACGTGTCTTGTTGCGATCCTATGATAGGAAATCTGGAGCAGCAATAAGTTGTGATACTCAGGTTCTTCGTTCGAACCTTGCAAGGACCAGCTTTTTTCGAGTATACATGCTTTCAATCCCGGTCAATTACCAGATGGGAAGATCTCCATCAACGATTTCTTCTTCAAATTAGCTCAGCTTTTCCAAAGACAACAGTTTTTGATCTTACAAACTATAAAAAAAGGGAGAATGAAAGGGTCTCTGATTTCATTGCTCGATGGAAGGGATTACCATATTCCTTGAGCTTAGCACTCCCTCAGGAATTTTTTTTTGCAAATATGTGTGGAAAATCTGCGTGATTAATTACGCACACCACTGATCCCTGTGAAATACACCGGAGGCTTCCGAGACCTTACTTCAATCACTCAAAAAATTGAAGATTCTCTTATACAGACTCAGGCTAAATCTCATGTAATTCCATCAGGTCCAGGAAGGACAATGGGTAAAGGAGAGACTGCTACAGTTATGCTTAAACAAGAACATGTACCTTCTTCTACTTCAAAACCTTCATCTTCCCGAAGGGCTCCACCTCCTGAGCGCCAACAACAAAGGCCATTTCATCAAGATGATCAAAGAGATAAAAGACGAAAACAATTTGAAGATCTAAAAATAAAACATAACCTTTCTGAAATGAACATGTTCTTGGTTACTTCATTTCGGCTCTGGAAAATAATTTGGTTCAGTTGCCAAGGCCCAAAAGGACAAAAAATGAAGGAGATGAAGACCATCCCAATTATTGTCCAATTCATCAGATGCTGGGACATCCCATCCGGGAGTGTTTTGTCTTCAATGACCTCCTACAAAAGATGGTCGACTCGGGACAAGTCAATATGAAAGGTTCTCTAGCTTAGGTAGCATGTGTAACTGCTACAGTTCCTGAGGAGGAAGGTGAATGGCAAGAAGTTAAGAAAAAAAATGCACAAAAATATGATGAGTCGATGGTCAGGAAGACGATCAACCGAACTCATGATATTTTGAGAATACAATTAAAAAAACCAATTGTGCCTTCTACCATGAATCCCGCAGGAAAACCCTCTTCATGAGAGGGAAAATCCTAAAAGAAAAGAAATGATTCAAAGAAGGAGAAAGAATCAGATGAAGATGAGTATGTGTCAAAGCCTAAGTTGTCCTTGAACCTAGAATGTTTCATGCCATCTACTTCAAAGCAATGGGCACCGCCCCATCAAATGGAACAACCAAAATTGGCTAGTCTTGCAGAGTCTTCATCGGATGAAGAATTGATTTTCGGTTCTGCTAATATGATTCAATTAACAGATCTGTATTCCAGTTGCAGTTTCGATTATGATGAGCCCGAATTCCCTATATCTAATAGAGGAATCAGAGGAAGTTGAAGAGGCTCAGGATACAAGGGATGACGTGAATATTTCAGAAGAGACGATTCCAATTCTACCCATACTAGAACTATGTACGCGGCAGAAAATTGTGGTAGAGACATTCAACAAGCTCGACAAGAACAAGAAAGTTCTTCCACCAATAGTAAATTAAATCCTAGCATATTTATTCTGGAAGACCGGTTGAAGGTTCCATATTCTTCCTCTCAGCAAGTAAATGGATCTAATCGGTCTAATCATCCAAAACCAGGAATACTGCCAATTCCTATCCCGATACAAGATGCATCAACATCCAAAGAATATACTTCCAAGGAACCTGCTAAACCACATGTTACTATTGGGAAACATAGACCTGTGGATCAAAAGTATGATTTATTGAAACACCTGGCCCATGTACCGACCATGTTGTTAATTCTGGATGCTTTGAATCTGTCAAAGGATCTTCGGGAGGCACTCATCGAGGCATTGCCAAGTCCTCAAGATTTTGAAACTGAAATTGTTGCAGTTGAAGTCTATCACACAGAGAATAATCCTGCGGAATTCCATGCAGTTATATCTTTCACGGATGAATATGAAGATGATGTCCTGCATGGACATATTATACCTTTGTACTTATCTAGCATGTTCAATGGAGTAGATATCCGAAGAGATTTCATTGATAATGGTTTAGGAGTCAAACTCATGCCCATTCATACACTTCATCGATTCGGCCTCATGGAATCTGATTTATCTCCTTCTACCATGATGTTACAAGAATATGATAAAAATGAACAAGAACTACTGGGCGAAGTTACACTCAGAACTCAGTTTGGAGATCTTGTAACCAATTTAGATTTCATGGTTGTTGATCAAGACTCATCTTTCAACATCTTTATTGGAAGACCCTGGTTACATCAACACGCAGTTATCCCTTCATCATACCATCAATGTCTCAAATATTGTTTTGATGGTCAAGTTGAGACATTGTATGGTGATAAGGCCCCATTCAAGACATTTGAGTCTCAATACATTGAGGTGGAATTCTATCACATGAAGGGAACAGATAAATCCACAACCAGGGAGATTACCAAAGATAATGCTCCATATGGTTTGGAAAAGATTCCAGTAAATCCATTTGTGCATGTGAGTACAGATTATGTGTTGCCTATAAGTCATTTTGATAGGGTAGAACCAAATCCAAATATTCTTATGGAAAGATCCATAATGTCAATTACAGAAATAGAGCCAGAAAAATGGGAGAAACTGGTAAAGCACCAGGCCATGATGAAATCTCAAATGGAGATGTCTTCGTTTCATCTGCTGAAATCCAGCAAGTCTATACTTCACCAACCAGGCCAGAAGAAGTTATAGCAACATTGGAGGTGAACAATGATGTAGATTCTCAATCAATCATCTCCTATTTATTTCCCAAGGAAGACCCTTCATCATCAATTGGGTCAGAAATGGAATCCTCTTCTTCAAGATGTTCAAATTTTAACATCTCTTCTGATCATGGAAATTTTCCTTCAATATCAGCTATGCAAGTCGAAAAGGAATAAATAACACATGAAGAAGAAGAAGAAAAAGATCTCAGAGATGCTCCTCCAACATTTGAGAGTGTATCTCTACCACCTTGGATGAACTCAGAGAAATAAATCTGTGTACAAAAGAAGACCCACACCCAACTTTAATCAGTGCGTGCATGAATCCTGAAGAACAAGAGATGTATATTTTTTTTCTAAATCAAAATAGAGATATATTTTCTTGGAACTATACAGAAATGCTCGGGCTTGATCTTGATGTGGCTACTCATGATTTGGGTTTACCAGAAGAACATCGGGGATTTAAGCAAGCTGTGAGAAGAACACACCCAACTTATGCTTCCAAAATTAAAGCTGAAGTGGATAAGCTTATCAAAACTTACTTCATTATAGTAGTTCAATATCCCATGTGGTTGACTAATATTGTCCCTATGAAGAAGAAGAATAGAAAAATTTCTGTTTTCATCGATTTTAGAGATCTTAATCGGCATTTTCCTAAGGATGACTTCCCAGTTCCGATTACAGAACTTTTAATTGATGTAATGGCTTGCTATGAAGCACTTTCCTTCATGGATGGATATTCCGAATATAATCAAATATGAATGGCCCCAGAAGACAAGGAATCCATAGCATTCTGAGCCCCTCATGGTGTGTTTTGCTACCGGGTAATACCTTTTGGCTTTATGAATGCAGGTGCAACATATAAGTGTTCCATGAATCGTATGTTCAAACCCTTTTTAGGGAAGTTTGTTGAATGCTATGTGGACAATTTGGTGGTCAAATCCAAACAACGTTCTAATCACTAGGATGATTTGGAAGTCATATTATTCAAGTTTCGACAACATAATTTGAAGATGAACCCCTTAAAATGTGCTTTTGGGGTTACCTCAAGAAAATTTCTTGGATTTGTTGTACGCCATCGTGGTATTGAAGTCGATCCTGAGATGACAAAGTCAATCCTTGGTATGTCACCTCCTCGAAATTTGAAATAATTAAGAATACTTCAAGGACACTTAGCCTATATTCGGCGTTTCATCGCCTATTTAGCAGGAAAATTTTTACCCTTCATCAAATTGATGATGAAGGGAGTCACATAGCAGTGGAATGAAGAATGTCAAGAAGCATTCGATATTCTCAAGAAGTATCTCTTGAGTCCACCGGTACTTATGCCACCTGTTGAAGGAAGGCCACTTATCCTTTATGTGACAGCCTTAGAGTGATCATTGGGTGCCTTTGTTGCTCAGAAGAATGATTATGGAAATGAAAATAGCCTTTACTACCTCAGTCAGACTACGCTTGAAGAAGAAACCCGGTATTCAAGTATTGATAAGTGCTGCCTGGCATTAATCTTTGCAGTTCAGAAATTGAGACACTACATGAAACATCACGAGGTCCAATTGGTATCTCGTAATAACCCACTCAAATTCATCCTTAGTCGTCCAATGCTTACAGGAGGTCTGGCATGGTGGGAAGTTATTTTGTAGCAATTCAACATTTAGTATGTGTCTCAAAAGGCAATAAATGGCCAAGATCTGGACGATTTCCTGGCTGAACACCTTTAGTGGAAGACACATCTTTAGATATTGATCTCTAATGAGGAAGTATTCTCTATTCAAGAAAATCCTCAGGCATGGGAAATATATTTTGATGGTGCTTCTAGAAGTCCAACATGGAGGAAAATGGAAAATCCTAAATTCAACAAAGTAGGCTTAGGAATTGTGCTCATTTCTCCATAAAAGGCAGTGTTACCTTATTCCTTCTTATTATGGGAATGTGGAACCAATAATGAAGCTGAATACCAAGCTCTCATCGCAGGCTTGGAATTGGCACTTCAAGCACAAGTGAACCATTTAAAAGTGAAAGGTGATTTAGACCTGGTAATCAAACAAGTCAATGTGGATTATGCCATCAAAAAAGAAAAATGAATCCATTTATATGATTATGTCAGAGAGTTAAGGATGGAATTCCCTTAAGAACTGACATTTTCTTAGGTCCCGTGATCACAAAATTCTCAAGCTGATGCACTGGCTAATATAGCCACAGCTCTGGCAGATCCAAATTGGGACGAGACAACCATCAATATTGCCCACAGTCGTGCAATTTCACCTTATGTTCGAATCAGAATAGATGAAATTAATGAAATTAGTCCCATTCCTAAACTATATCGTCATACTACAGGATGGATGTCACCTATTTGGGAATACCTTCAAAATGGAACACTTCCACCTGATAGATCCAAGAAAGAACAAATTTGGCGACGTGTGGTCAATTTTACTCTTTATGATAGCCCAGATAACTTAGATAAAATTCTCTACAAACGTGGTTTTGATGGAGTTCTCTTCAGATTCATTGATTGTGAAGAGACAATGGCTCTCATGAAAGATGTTCATGCAGGAATCTGTGGTGCCCACCAGTCTGGACATAGACTGTCTGATCAGATTCGAAGGCTTGGATACTTTTGGCCTTCAATGATACAAGATTGCATTAATTTCACAAAGAAGTGTCATTCATGCCAAGTACATGCCAACTTCATTAATCAACCTCCAGTTTTTCTTCAAACAACTAAATTCTTATAGCCATTTGCCACATGGGGAATCGATGTGGTAGGACCTTACCCTTCTGCTAAGGCCAAGCAGTTTGAGCATATTCGTACTTCTACTGATTTCTTTTCCAAATGGGCAGAGGCAATACCTCTCAAGGAAGTTAGTTCTAAATTCATTTTTATCTTTATCAAGTCTAACATCATTACTAGATTTTGTGTCCCTCATACCATATTAACAGACAACGAAACTACTTCTTTTCATCTGAGGTGAATAAATTGTATCAATAATACAACATTAAATCCAACCATTAATCTCGGTATCATGAACCGGCCAATGGCCAGATAGAAGTCTTCAATAAGACTCTTTCAAATATACTGAAAAAGATGGTGGATAAAGATAAGAATTCATGGCCTGATAAACTCTTTCATGCTTTACAGGCTTATCAGACTACCACCCCCACTGCAATGCGGTCAACTCCATATTCACTGTTATATGGAACGGAAGCAGTCTTTCCTATTTAAGTTCAACTACCCTCACTCAGAGTAGCCATTTTTTATCATTCATCTACAGATGAACAATTTCAAAAGCGATTGAATGAATTGGAATGGATAGATGAGAAATGATTGTGCACATTCCACCACTTAGAATTCTATCAGAATGGAATAGCATGAGCTTTCAACAAAAAAGTTAATCTTCATTCATTCACTCAGGGTGAATTGGTATTAGTTCTCAGAACACCAATGATACCAGGAAAGAAACCTCCCATGCTTGAGCCAATATTGGAAGGACCTTACTCAATACATAGGTTCTACGACAATAGAGCTTATTCAATAATCTCGATGGATGGAGAACTCATCACTACCCCAACCAATGCCAGATTTTTGAAGAAGTATTTTGTATAAACAAAAAATATATCATCAATGGTCCGGTATGACCTTAAAATGCACCACCGTCCAACAAGACGTTAAACTGCATCATCAACGGTCCATGCACATGACCCTAAACAATTTGAAAGTCCCTTACATCCAGCAAGACATTAAACTGCATCATCAATGGTCCATACATATGACCTTAAATTATTTGTACTTTCGTCCAACATGATGCTAAACTGTATCATCCATTTTTGAAAAAGTCCCTAATACGTCCAATATTACGTTAAATGGTGTACTCATTTGTCCTAATTTCATGACATTAAACTGCACAGTCCCCCATTCGTCTAACATGACATTAAACAGTATTGTCCCTATAGTTATAAATACATGACACTAAACTGTACAGAAATTCCTTAATACGTCTTACATGACATTAAACTGTACTTTGTTTCTGCTACATGACACTAAAATGTGCAGCACTTATAGTCCTAACTGCAATACTTTAAACAGAATAATCCCTTCATATGTCCTACATGACATTAAACTGTGCATTTTTAAGGTTTTTGTTACCTCTTGTTTCTCACACCGAGTATGACTCACGTGATCTTAGTGAAAACTTCAACCATAACACCCTCTCTGGGCTACTAACCTTGTGTAAGTCCCAACACCATAATTTTTAGGTCGTTGTCCCCAAGAACAACTTGATCACAAATTCATTTTTTAATTGAACTACGCGGACTTTCATCCTTGCCTTCCAGGATGGGTACATAGGCAACCTCCCATGGATCAAGCCCAAATCCAATCAATTCACATGGGTTGACCTCCATCTATACTATGTTGATTTTTGAAAACACCCCAAGAATCAATACATTTACAGAAGTTTACTTTCATCCTTGCTATACGACGTTAAACTATACAACACTTTTGTCCATAATGACAATAAACTACAATATTATTTGATACCCTCACCTGAGAGGGAATCATTATTTACATTGATTTTCAATCATGTTTCATTTCAAAGACTGCGTGAATACATGGCAATACCTAAACCTATTATCTTGGGTTATATCATCATTTCCATAAAACTCCCCTTTCACCCATCACATGTATGATCCAAATTTCTACAAAGGGTATTTCCAAAACTACGTGGGCTTGATTCCCATACTTATTGGATACGTAGGAATGTTTGAGTGCCCCTCGAATCCAGCCCCAAGTCTTTGGGCCTAACCCTAAATTCCACTTTCATTCCCTTGGCTGAAAAGTCCCCATGAAAACACAAATTGTGTATTTCTTATAATGGTTCAAGCTTTATGACCCTAAACTAAAATCTCAAATCCTTTTGTCCCGCACGACGTTAAACTGTAGTTCAAGAACTACATATGGCTTGATTCCCATCCTTATGGGATATGTAGTGAATTCCAACTCAGGTCCTAGCCACAACATGATTATGGTTAGCGTTGATCTGTGTATCTTTGCATACATTGGACAAATCCCATCTTTATTTGACATAATCCTAACCTTAAATATTTTCAGATCTTCATAACCCTTTTATTGACTTCTAGTCAAAAAAATTTCAAACTTCTGAGAGTTATTTTGCCTAACCATGAAGCACGTGCCCTTAGGGGGCCTTGTATAAAAAGTCTACATAACGGACCTGTCAGCGAAAAGATACTATTATATGACTATACAGCCAATTCCCTTATGTGGCCCCGCATAATTCAAACCCCTAATGGGTTTGTTAAAAAGTGGTAACTTCATTCTTGGAAGGAAATCCTATTTTGTCCTTATTTGTCTTAATAACAATATGTAGGGATTCACAATAACTACCATCCTTAACATAATTGTCCCATATCATTTTTCATGTTCTGAAAGTATTCAAGTATTTGGTTTATGTTCTCCTTCCCTACGTTTGGGTCATACCTTCGTAGGAGTGATATCCATCCAGTTCCTCGATAATCCTGTTTGTAAATATCTTCTCCATATTCAAGTACCTCTTTCCAGACAGCAAACTCTATACTTTGGAAAATTTGAATCTCCATAAACTTTCACTGTCTTTTAGCACTATGAAAGTAAATTTCTGAGAGTTCTTTTGCCTGACTATGCAGCATGTTCCCTTAGGTGGCCTTGCATAAGTAGTCCACATAACGAACCTTTCATCCAAAAGATGTTATTTATTTGACTATGCAGCCAATTCCCTTATGTGGACCTGCATAATTCAAACCCCTAATAGGTTTGTTAAATAATGGTAACTTCATTCTTTGGAACTACTTCTTCTAATTCCTTTTATCTCTTTTTCATATCATTCCTTAGATTCAAATATTCTTGAGTCATAGTTTACATAATTTCACTCATACTTGAGTATGGTATTATGTTTTCAGATTAATTTTCATGGAATTGAGTCAATTCTACTTCATTTGGTCCAAGATATGTTTACCTTAAACATTAGCCTCTTTATGTCTGACGTGCATGACATTAAACTGCCCACAAAAGACAATGTAACTCTGAATAAAAGTCAAGTTCCAGCTCACTAAACATATGTTTTTTATGATTTAGGTAATATTAAGAAATTAAAAGATTCAATGTTTGTAGGATTATTTATAATAATCCTAATAAAAATCAAACTATGCTTACTAGGCCCATTGGATTAAGTAAATTTAAAGCAGATAGGAAAAGAGAATATAGGTAAAAATGATTGAAGGTGAACGTGTTTTTCATTGATGCACAAGATTTAGAAGGAAATCCAGAGACTCGAGAGTCTTCTCTTTTTCAGGAATTACAAAAGACATTCAACACAACTCTTCATTTGATTTATGGCATCCTGAGCTTCATCAACAGCCACCTAGATTTCATTCATTCAACTGGAAACTATAAGAGATGCAGTGATACCAGCTCTTCTTGGAACAATTGTAAAAATATGTTCTAGAGTGCGGTTTGAGAAAATTTTATGCTGATCAAACAGTGACTCTGTTTCTGTCCAAAAGACTTGGAAGATGGATACATGTATTTGAGAATGAAGCATTGGATGTACAGAGCCATTTTGAGAGAGAAATCTTTTCAGATATTGTTCTAATACCATACTTGTCTTCTCTCCACCAACTGACAGTGGAAAACATTTCAGCCCATGGGTTTTCCATTTTCTTATATGCAAGGAAATGGAATGCAGGAAAAATTTGACAGATCACGCCAATGTGGTTGTTGTTAATTCATAACATAACTGAAATAGAAGAGTAGCAGTGTCGCTGCATATCAGGCATATAATTATTTGCATCTAGAACATTAACTCCTTGCAGATGACCATTACCACATAGAGGTAGGTAGATTCTCTATGGGAAATTAAGTTGATATTTCATCAAGTACTTAGCCAAATCTGGGAGAGTATTGTCGCAAATATCATAGTAATCATGGCCAACAATGTTCATCATGTCATCAATCCGCTTGCTAGCCAGTCCACCAGCCACTCGGATTCTCTAGGGATCCATTAAATCTACACAATAGTTGAATAAATTAACTCTTAAATGGATTTATTTTTCATAAACTTTGTGAATAAATTTCAGGAAAACATGCAAAGGCATTAAGGCGCTCAAGTATGAATGTGTCGTGATAGTGTTAAAGCCCCGCAAAAGTTTTTGGCATGCAACTATCACCGCACAAGTCATATTACCTATCATGCAGCACGACAGCAAAGAAACATCAAAAAACAGAGAAACATTCATGGAGAAGGAAACTTGAATGAAGAGCGCTTGAAAGTTTGAAATCCAGATTCTTTGTATGGAAATGGGGCCACTTATTTATAGGCTCGGCCGCACCCTTGCGCGCTGATTCCTGCGCGCTCAACACTTGCGCACCGCCCTTTGCGCCATAAACACTTGTGGGCCACCTTTCCTTTGGTTTTCTTCATTTCCTCAGAGTCACATCCTCATTTATTTCGGATCAATCTCTGTTGGGGTACATTTGTTAATGCTCCTTTTCGTCACAGAGTCTAAAGGAATTTAAAGGGAAATGACTTAGCAAAAATTTATTCAGCCTTTGAAGAAAACATCAAAAACCGACAAAGGCATGAACAGGGCATCAAAATCACATGCGTCACGCATGTTACCTCACTGTCGTGCATGTATACTTGTGCGCCACCTAATGGTCACGCAAGAGACTTGTGCGCCCTAAAGGATAATCGTCTGAGGTCTTCTCTAGCCTCTAAATAGACCTTGAGGGTCCCCCATTTTGAGGGAGGAATTTTTCCAGAATTCAGATTTAGAGCTCTGAACACCCAAGTCTCTTCGTCACGTCTTCCGAACACTTATACGGTAATTCTTTACCTAGAAGGGAAGGTAAAGACAATAGGATTAAGTTCTAAGTGTTATAATTCACTTACACTTGCACGCCTAAGGTGATTTACCCTTATGTGAAATGAACATACTTGCGCGCCGCCCTACTTCCTCACCAAAACTTGTGCGCCTCTCTTCTGGAATTACCTCAGGATAATTCTAAAGGCATTGGTCAAGGATCGCCCATGTATTACCATGCTGGTTTACAAACTCAGAAGTACCCATGTGTCACGCATGTATACCTGTGCGACCAGGACTTGCGCGCCCACGCAGTACTTGCGTGACTGCCAGGACTTGCGCTCCCCTGCCTTTTTGGGTGCCTTTCTTTCCCATTTAACCCCTCTTATGTCGTTCCACCTCTCCTATTCAAGAATCAGTCTTCAAAACTCACTTCCATGCCATTTATGGCATGATTTCTTGATTTGATTCCTTATCTTAAAGGAACTCCGTGGAAAATTTCTCAAAACCTAGTGATATACACATCGTCATGTCAGTAAAGATTGAGATTTCATTCATTAACCTCAGCCTTTATAGATGTCAGAACCCCTTAGCCTGGGCCTCCTTTTCAGAAATATGCCCCAGTCATAATTCCCAATTCTGGGCATCCTCCTTAAGAGTAAGCCCCAAGTACCCTAATATGGACTTCCTTTTCGGGAGTAAGCCCCAATATTAAAATTCCCAAATCTGGGAATCCTTTTTAGGTGTAAGCCCCACGTCCTCATTAACCTGTGCCTCCTTTTCAGGTGTAATCCCTAGTCTCAAATATGGGCATCCTCTTTAAGAGTAAGCCCTATGTCCCTTAATTTTCTCTTAACTAGTCCTAATATACTTTTGATCTGGATCTCATTCCCAGGAGTAAAACCCAATCATAAGTCCCCACCTAATTTGGGACTCCTTTTCAGGAGTAAGCCCCAAATTAGAGTATCAAAATCTCTATAAAGTACATATACCTATATGGACCTTATTCCTAGATTTCTTCCCTGAAGTAAATCCTAATCTTCATCTATTTGGGTAGTCATACATACAAAAGCCCCACATCATTTATTATGATTGCATCTTTCATGGAACAACTGTCTAGTTTTACCAATACCTCTTGTTTCTCACACCAATCATGACTCACATGAGCATAGAGTGTAAAAGTAATTATGACATCTGTCATTGAGCCATCAATAATAAACATCATATTCCCTTACTTGAACTACGTGGGTTCTGATTCATTTTCCAAAACAAAAGATACGTAGGTAGCCCATATGCGGGTACGATCCCAACTCTGAAATAATAAATCTCCTTCTGAATGAAAATATACTTTAAGTGCCCCAATGAGTGGATTTAAAACCAAAATGGTCATCATAATGACCAAGAGACTTTTATGTTTCAAAGGATACCATTGAATAAGCATCTCTAACAAATACAGATGATTATCTATCGATGAAGAACCTCGAACACATATAAAAGATTCTCTAAATTTCATATGTATCGACAATTGATCGTCATATCTAAAGGAATTCTCATTTTATATTTGGTAATGTAATAAGGATTCACGAACATAGCCTAAAGCTATAAATAGAGTCCCAGAGTAGATAATAATTCCCCTAAAAAGGTGTGATGAGTCTGACCTCCCATCCTATTGACTAATGAAAATTCATAAGCCTCGTTATTCCACAACTAAAGAGGGCCTAACTTTGGAAAGTAGGTTCAAATGGATATGTAATCATTGGATGCTTCCGGTTCTACAAACAAACCCGTTAGAAACCAATAGGAATATTTGAACCTTAAATCAATGAGGTGATCCCCAATTCCAGAGGGAAACAATATACAACCACACATACACACACAAACCCCTACACATATATATAAGTAGTAATACCATATATATTAGATATATATATAGACACACATAAATATTATATTTTAAAATATAATAACAATAAAGATTTATTAAATGTTTCCCATTAAAAACGAATGTGAATTTTTCTACAATAAAATGGAATACAAACTGATAATTGTTAAATATATCTACTAAACAAATTATTTTAATTATCCGAAACATTTAGTAATATCATTATTATTTAATTCTTTACTAATATAAATATCAACATGACCAATATTTCCTCTATCACTCAAATATTAACAATAAATGTATATTTCAATTTTAATCTTTGAAAAAATAATTTTGGAAAAATAATATTATTAAAATATTAAACATTACCTTAATAATAAAAATACAGATTAATTATTATCATTAAAAATAAATGGATATAATTTTATATAATTCCGTTAAATAAAAATTTAAACTAATGACTAACATCATTTGAAGTAATTAGTTTTAAAAAAATTATTGAAATATATCTCACTTTTTTTTAAACTAACAGTATGTTTCAAATCAAATTTTTTTGAAATTTCTCATAGGGAATGATTTTTCCAAATATATTATATGCTATTTGAAATTACACAGGAAATATTAACCTAGTTGTGTATATCAATTTATGTTAATTTCTATATATTTTGGCTTATAATATAGGGTGTGTTAACTTCAATGTATGTGTAATTTGGTATTCATTGGTCTCTATATTTATATTTTTATTTGAAAGGTGTTACATAATTTTTCATTTAATTATGTTTTTTAAAACTAATTGTTTCATGATGTATTGAATTATTCTTACCTTACAAGTAACAAGACACATAATTACTGGTTGAAATTTATAATATAATTTTTAATATTTCTTTATTGGGAAGTTATATTATTATAATTGAGTCATGGAATATGATTAAATGATTTTATTAATAATTAAAATCTATTCTTGGATATAGATTAAGGATTTTATGTTTACTAATGGGGTTGAAGGAATGTTATGAAAATATTCGTGTCCAGGATTTGAGGAGTATTATTTTCTCGATATTCATACTAGGAATGGGTCATTCATACAATTAATATTATTCAAAAGTGTATTCATGGAGTTAATGTTGAATAAAGATAAAAGGGAATAGTTTCGGAATAGTTCATAATATAAACATTCAAAATTGTTTTAAACAATGTGGTATGTTCTTAAAAAAATTTATAGTGTTATTTTAAAAATAATATCCACTATTAGTTTCAATACATAATCACCCATCAAGGATTTTCTCTCTAAATTTTGAGTGAGAAAAGTGTAATTTATCCCCCCTTTCATCTTTTATTTCGCATGATCTAGATGGGTTCTTGGAAGTTCATCATTCTACCTAAATCAATGATATCCTCACCATTTCTCCTTATACTTATTCAATTTTATTTCGGGAATTTTATTTGATCTATATGGGATTTTATAGAAATTATATATGAGTAGTTTTGAAAAATTATCATGATTCACGGGGCTTTGGCATGTAAGTCATTGATGACATAACACGAGCAGGTATTCAAGACATCATTTTTATTTTATCATATTGTATGCACCCATTTTAATTTATTTATGGATTTTATTGAGTTTGGAATAAATTAAAATTTTATTAAAAAATTTTTGGGGCCATTTATAAATAATAGGATCAAGTGGGAGTCATGAGTGGATAAAACTATGTGTGTCATGATTCTAGTTTACTATAATTATCTTGTGATATTGTATACTTTTATTCCTGATTGTGAATTTATTTTTTATTCATTATATAATTAACTTATTAGTGTTTATTGATATGTCATATTATTATGGACTCTATTAATGATTATAGATGAGAATATGTTTTTATTGGGACATTTTTTATTGTAAGGTGCCTACATATTTTTACACCTATTGTTTAGTTAGCGATTTTATGTTTCTAGTATTTAAAAAGAAATATTTTTCTATATTTTACATATATTATGTTAGATGACCGATATGGTTTTTATGGTTTAATGTCAGCCGAATAATCAATATATACCCTACTGCTTGATATAAAATTCAATAGTGACACCTTATTCAATAGAGTACAGGTAACCCTCCTTTTGAATATATGGATCTGTTTTTTGGTTTTGAAAATAAATATTAATTTTATTTGATATATGTATTTTAAAAAGTTTTTTCGCTAAATGAGATTTTTAATGAATATTTTGCACATGGTAAAAACATTTTGAAATGGTATTTCAAATTAGAAATATGTTTCCCTAAAAATTGTTTTAAATAGTTTTATTTATGATTCTAAAATTAGTAAAGATGATATGATGACTTATGAAATGTTTTAAAGAGGATATTAGAATAAGTTTAAGGGGATGACAATTTGGATTGGTTTGGAGTGGTTTTGGCCTATCTAATAATTTGATAGACACATAGTCTATTTATATATTATATACCTATGTTCATACTAATTTTTAATGGTTGGGTGTTTATTGGATGAATGATGATGTTTATTTATTTTATAGACCTATCAAAACTTTTTTGTAGGAATAATTTTATTGGGTTGTGTGGGTAGCAATGTGATAAATGTTTTATGGTATCAATGAGATTGGTTTGTCTAAATGGAAGTTAAATGACCCAAGGAGGGTTTAAATGGCTAGTGAAATTTTTTTGAGATGTGGTACTATATAACATGCTATATGTTCCCTGGTATAATGTTAATGAAAAATGAGTCAAGTTATGTGGACATTTTTTCTAGATCCTGATAAAAATAGGATTTTGAGATGATGAACACCATATAATGGATAATGTTTTCATAATTGTGACCTCCCCCAGATTACTTTTTAACAGATTAGTGTGATTTGGGGAGCTTCTTAGATTCCACATTGATGGTTCAATGTGATTGATGGAACTTGCTAGAGTCTATGTGGATGGGTCTGTATAATATATGGGTCCATCAAAAATTATATAAGGATGGGTCGATGTGTATGAATTTAGCATTTCCATAATTGTGTTGGATCACAGACTACAAAAAGGGATAATTAATTAGACGCCATGATAAATAGATTGATGAACCTCGATTTGGTGAGAAGGTATGTGTCGAGGGTTACAAATATATGATCTTGCCCTATTCCTTTATGTAACAGTTTATGGTGTAAAGAATAAACACCCTATGTATTTATGTGTTGGTTGAGAATTATTTTAGATAACACCTTGTCTTGAATCGTTAGGTTTGGGTTTGTTTATGGTATTTTGTAAATTTATTCCTTCTGTCATAGATTCTTATCCAATTAGGTATTGTCTCCGTGTTTTTTAGTATAAACATAATGAAATTGCTTGTGTTATTTTTTAGGATTGTATTTATTGATCCTTACATTGGTTGTTTCAAAAAAATGACCATCCTATTTATATATATATTTTATGAACCTATAGTTTATCACAAAAACACATTGTATATATGAGTCATTGTGGATACTTGAAGGATTTTTTGACACACCCACTACCAGTGTACATGGAATGGGCATTGATGTATATGGGTAGAATTAATTTTTTTCAATCCATATAATTATATAACCTCAATAAATGATTTTGGATTAGTAAAAAGATAGTGAAAGATAATGATATGATTTAATGGTGTGTGATTTTACCTATAATATATTGTATTTAATTTTTAGTTTATTTCTAACATGTACATGTTAGTGTTACTTTTTGTATTTATTTGATTACGATAGGATTTTCTAAAACATCATGTTATAATCTAGTGGAGCACATAATTGGATTTACCAAAATCAATTATGGTATACTTGGTGTGTTATATCCCTATCTTATACATACTATTTCTAGATATGTATATCATATAGACTAGTTATGCATAATTTTTTATCACATTATGGAATTAACCTCATGCATGATACTATAATTCATTGTCTCCCCATGATTTTCTATTCCCTCTATAATAGTAATTATATTATTTAATTTTTGGTTGGGTGCATGAGGTGATGTATAATTCTCACTCATGATCTATTAATGTGGTCATGGTTAATGAATTACAAAATGTTATTTGAATATCCTTTGGGATAGTGCAGTGTAGCTAGAGGTGGAGTTCAATTATGTGTCCAGGAAAGTTGATCAATATAATTTCTACATAGAATGATATTATTTGAATCATGAACTCATTGGGAATATTATATATCATACCTAGAAACACATATATGTAGTAGATGCTTTTTGGAATGGAAATATCCAACTCGGGTGATTGAGACTCGAGATGAGTCAATGGTCTCCATTGATAGCTAGTGATATTCACATAAATCATTATAATTGAATGTTTATGGAATTATACACATATATATTGGTGTTTTTATTTGAAATAATGGTATAAAAATAATATTAAAAGAACAAACAAAAAATAAAAAAAATCATATATTATAAGGGATGGATATTTAAATACAGATATGACTGTCTTTATTTATTAATTGTGACTGTATATGTTTGGTATGTGTACAGTCTTGGTTTTTGGAATGGTTGGATATTTAGAAAAATCTACTTCTGAGAAAAAAAAACTCATTACATAGACTTAGGTATGTGAGAAATTGTTTTATAGATTGATTTTGGTGAAATGGTTCAATGATGAAGGGATTTAAATATGAATGGGATATTTGGGTTTTCATAAAAAATAAGTTAATTTTTTATTGAAATTAGATTTGAAAATAATTTTTTTTGAAGATCAGATGGGTTTTTAATTAAATGAACTAATAGGTCAAAAATAATGTGAAATTCAGTTTTTCTTAAAACCCCCTGATAAAAATATATTTTTTAATAGAAGGAAATTTTTGGTGTGTTTAAATTTTTTATGAAATTGGACAACAAAAAATTGATTAATGACTATATAAAGTTATCATCTAGGATTTTTTCTGTTTTATAATATAGTATCCGGAATTTTTGAATTGTATGACCTTTATTATGTTATGATTTCTTGAAAAACAAACATGTAAAATTTTTGGGTGTGTGAGTCATGGTTTGGGGGGTATAGAGAGAAATTGATTCCTATGTTTATCATTTTATAGTATTTTGAATATAACATGGGACAGAACTAGTTTTTTGGAATCATGAATGGTGGGTATGATGTGTGAGTTCATTTAGATCAACTTATATATGTCTTATGAAATGGACTAATTATATTGATTAATTTAGTGGAATTGATTAGGTTAATTGTTGATTAGAGTTCATGGTTTTGGTGCCCTAACATTATTTTGATTGTATCAGAAATTAGACCTTTTGATGTGTTATTTCTGTAGATGAATTTTATTGTGGGAAGAAGTATTTTCCCTAATAATAAATTGGGATTGAAACATTATAATTCAGATTATCAAGAGACATGGTTTTAACTGGTTATTGACACTTAAGTTTTTTATAATCGATGATTGAATGTGAGAACCTTATGTGATGTTGGATATCAGTTTCTCAAATTTGGAAGTTTTATCTGATATAGAGGTTCTAACATATAGAGTGGGGATTTGTATATCATGATGAAATTAATTAGTATTAGAATATTTTTTTTCTGTGGATTCAAGGGGTGAATCAAAAATTATGACATGAATAAGTGGATTATAAAAGATTTATCACATTATTCATGGGGTGAATCATGTGACAAAATATAGTGAATGTGTCAGTTGGGGAATCAAAACAAGATAATGTAAGAATATATGGAATTAAATATCATGGGGGAGAGAAGTATTCTACTAATAGAGTCATCAATGAGAATTAAATGTTTTAGGTAATGTATTATATTTGGATCGTCGAGTGTGTATTGTCCACTATAGAAAGGAAATGTCCGAAATTAAAATTAAAACATCTTTATCACAATTATGATTCCCCAGATAACTCTGGGAGGGGTATTAAGAGTGCGAGTTAAGGTGAAAGTGTGAAATTTTATTTGATTGATCAATTTTGGGGGATAATACAATATAAGAGATTATAATGCACTATTAGATAGTGTGTGTGTGTGTGCATAAATTCTCAAGGTTTAGTATGATAGTGGATGTTATCATTTAATGAAAGGACCTCTTATTTACATAGGGTTTGTAATTTAGAACTCAACATGGATTTTCTGAAAATTCATTAACTCATTTGAAATCTAAGAATCATATTTGCGAGTTATAGGGATGCAGTAGTTGGTGAGGAAGGTCACATTCTATAGATATGGGATTAGAAAAGATATACATGGGATTTAGTGTATAAATAGATGTTGTGAGGTCGAAACGGTAATAAGAGCATCATTCATGATAGAGATAAGGCCATTCAACAATAAAAACATGGTTTTCAATGTATTATTCTACTTTATAAATATATGAAACTAGAGTTACATAACTAAATAATGGTGGGAATCTGGTGGAGAACCATAGAGCATTAGTGTTCATTTTATGAATGATGTATATTTGGGTTTATGGAAAGTGGAAGAAAATGAAATCTAATGGATGAGAAGTGTTATAGGGGAGGTCTGTAATGAACCACATCACAATGAGTTGGATATTTATGGTGGAATTGTTTTTATTATGTTTTTTATGAACTATGAACTAAATGGAAATATGTGAGCTCAGATATCCATTAATTGTGTTTATAATTGAGTTTTAAGTCTTAGGTGGTATCCCTTGGATTCTTGAGGATGTTGGAAAAGAGTTGTGTTTCCATGTTTCATGTACAAAGTTGCATCAGGCCAATCATAGTATGAGGGATTCATTAATGCCATGACTAGAATTGATGGTTTTATTTTGGTGTTGAAAATGGATGTGGGATGCAGTGGTATACTACACACAATGTTCATTGTGTGAACTTTAATTCATAATGCGAAATTTTTTGGATATCTTTTTAAAAATTTCTAGGGTGATTCAATTAATATAATCTCACTAGTTATAAGAAACTTTATAAATTGCTTCATATTTTTGTCTCAAAAAGTATAATGATTAATGGGGAGGTTGAACCACCCACCAGACCCTCCACCTTTGATATGAATTGGTTCATAGAAGATAAAAATTTTAAGACATGATTCTTATTAAGGATTTTTATGAGGTTTTAGCTGAAAATCAGGTTGAAATATTCTTTTTAGGAATTTCACATCCATGACTGATGTAATTTCTACGAGATGATATGAAAAAAGGCAAGACCACATTCCAATCAATTGGCAAAGTGAAGTTTGATGATAGGCTGGGTGATCCCAAAACCATATAATTAGGCATGTAAAGGATTAATATTCCATTATTGGATATCTATAATGGTCCATTCCCATGGTGGAACCCATGATGGATGCAAAGAACTCCTATAAAAAATAACTAAGTAGTATAAAATAATTTTTGTAATTTTGGTCATGAAAAGTAGTTAAATATAATTGGAAATATATGTCTCTCTAGTTTTGATGACATGGTTGTCATATTATGTGCAATAGGGAGAATATTTTGGGAATTTCAAAAGTCATGGGGGTCAGTATGATAGCTTATGCGACCCTAGGATTGTCATTATGGTAATCATAGTGGTCATGGATAAGATAAAGTAAATATATGTGAAATAGATTAAATGAGAAGGACATGGATGTGTATATCATAGTATTGAAGAAAAAATAGTGATGTATTTTTCCAATCACCATAGACAATGAAATTTTAGAGGCTAATACAATTGATCTTGATAATATGTTTCCTTATAACATGGTCATTTATGGTTTTTGTAACATACAATTGCAAGACAAATTTTTATTTTTTTATGGTATTAATTTGATCATTCTGTACATATAAAAATTTATAAATGAAGTGGATATTTACGAAGGGGATCTGAATTAGGGAAAATATGTGAGATATATCAATGAAAAAACTCTATGAATAATAAGAGTATGAGAAGAATTTGTTATTCTAGAACACATTTGGATGTTTTATGGTAAAAAATTATGTTATTCTAGGAGTTTCATTTTATCATAGGAATTTGAAATCATATGTTCTAGAGAGAATCAAAATTTATGTTTTATGTATTCATCATCTTCATTTTTCAATGAATAATTTCAAAACAAATGTAGTTATTTTATCTCTGATATAGGATTGTGAGTTATCTAACTATTCGCAGTAGTAAACATAAAGGGTTAGAGAGAAAACTAAAACCTTTTTACCTATAAATGAGTGATGAATTTTGTGATTTCAGTGCACATTCTGATTTTTATGTTTTCTCTTTAGAGGGATCCTAGTGTCGGTGAACCATGTAAAATCAATCATATTTAAAATAATTATAATTTTTCATTGAGTGGTTAGAGATATTGAATGTAACGTATTCCTTAACGAGATAGAACATAATACCTTACTATAGATGTATTGTTGTAAATAGTTATTCCCATATTAACCCCATATATTAGTGAAATCCCTAGTATGAAACTAAATTATTTTAATTGTGGGTATTTTTTGTGGAAAATATTAGAAGAATGGAAACAACTTTCAGAAAAAATAGTATCCCCTTCTTTAATGTAATTTATATCCAATTTTTTAAACTCAAGACAAGATGTTATTTCCAATTTTTTATCATTGATGGTTACGAAGGGGATATTAATTGTGTATAAAAATATATCAATGGTGGCATTGATGGAGAATGATAATTGTGAAATGAATGTTGAATCCAAATCCATAAATTCCTTGGGTTTTTCTCTTTTAATAATATACAGACCATATTTTTGATTTATAATACTTTTCATGATTCATACAAGAATATTCAGAATAATTATTGTGGATATGAAAATTTATAATAGGAAAATCATTATGTTCTATGGAAAAAATAAAACTCTTGAGGGTAAAATCATCGGAATGAGTTGATTCCTAATTTTATCATTATATGGTACTTTTTGAATATATGTGTTCGATCAAATATTGTCTCAATGATAAAAATATTTTTTAGTGAACATTTGTTATTCATTTCAATGAAAATTATATATTCTAGAAGAAAAATCTCCAATATATATTTGATATCATAGTGTTAATATTAGTCTTCATGCTTACGAGTTGATAAAAGAATAAAATGAGCCATCTTTAATGGGAGTATTCAAGGGATGTACTTTTAATACTTGAATAAATCATCAATCTTGGAGAATCTATATATTTATGATTTTGGTAATGTTTTATAATTCATAGACTCAAATACTAATAAATAAATATGATCATTTATGTGAAATATTCCACTACCTTTCATAAAATGTGAAATGGAATATCATCTTATTTATAGAAGTACTTTGTACCACATAGATGATTATGATATTAGGATTCTCATGAATACAAAAAACAATTGCATAATGAAATCTAAATGGAGGACTTTACAAAGGAAAAATATATATAATGAAGAATATTGGTTTGGTTTTTATGATTTAGAATAATTTTAGGACAGATAGAATATGATTATGTTGTTTATGATTTTATATAATCTTATCGGTGATGATAATGATGCTGATTTTAAATGAATCATAGGAAATATTGATACGTAGGTAAACCATGAGGAGTGCATTTAAGAACATGATGTTTATAGGGAAAACATAAGGAATAATAATCTAATAGTACATGAATATAACCCCCCATGCAACACCTATTTGATGAAATATCAAATATAAAGTCTGATATTGAAAAAATGAAATCTTAAATTTATAGAAATATTAGAATGGATGATAATCTATAATATAATGTTGTATAAATAGATCAAATAATTGATAATTTGGATAAAATTTTCAAATATAGAATTAAATTAATTGAGTATCCATAAGTTATTTTATTAATTGGTGTCATATGTGTAATGATCAAGAAATATTAGTAACACCTGACATGATGATCAAAAATTCAAAGGGTATATCATCATATTATGATATATTTATAACTATGGAAGATTAAATAATTTCAATTCATGTTATGTAGTATGAATATCTTGTAAAATCATTGGTGAAGAACATTTAATAGAATAAAAAGTATTATTTTGATTCAATACTATAAGGACCACTTCCGAAGAATAACATCGATATTTATAAAACTAGAAAAGAAAAAATCATATAGATATGAAAAAGTGAAATACACCAAGAAACACATTTTATATTTATAAAATGTTGTTGAAAACTTATAATGTGTTATCTATATCATTGAGGAATTTATATATAAAAATAGATCGAACATGGGAATTTGAATTTGTAGTCCTTAGTTTTCACTACATGGACTATGAATTTTTTATGAAGTATTTTGAAAAAAGACAGAAAAAATTAAATTAAGGGTGAAACAAAGGGTTTCATGAATTTTTTAAAGTGGAAGAAATAAAAATATAAAATTTTTATAAAAAATATTATAGAATATATATTTTATGAATTTTAAGAAGAAGAAGGGTTCAATGTTCCATATGTAGAGGGTACATAATAACAATAAACATGGGTGAAGAATGGAAATTATATGAAGGATAATTATGATAAAATTTCATTGAGGGAAAGAAAAAAAATCCTTTATATTGCTATTCTTCTCTACATCTAACATAATTTGAATTGAGGGCCTCATTGAAAATATTATGAATAAAACTGATGGTTTCAGTCAATTTAGAAATTATAATGGTCTCAACATTGTTATTATTGGAAATGAAAAATTTGGTGGAATTATATTAGGAGGGATGATTCTATCATGATTAATGTGATAATTCATAATATAATTACTGTCAATAAAATTTTGTGATTATATTAATGAAATGGAGTAAAAATGATTATAATATTAAAGATATTGTTGGTTCTCTAATTATATACATGGTTCCTCCATGAAAATATTATAAATTTTATTTCACTTCCCCAATGATTCATTCCTCAGGATGGATAACTACCCAATGGGAGTGGACATTAACATCTCCCTTATTTTGAATGTCCATTTAATTGAGAGGAGAACACTAGGGGATTATATACTATTCATATGACCCCACTACAACAAATGATGGAATCAGGTCAAAGGGTTAAAAATTTAATTCACATACGCCACATCATGACACACAACATCAAGTAGCCCATGACACTTAGGGAACACACCATATCCAAATTGGAACTCCAAAAACTCGGATGAATCAAGGAAATATCATCTAAAACAATTAAATTGTTCTTACTCCATTATTATAAATTTATTTAATTTTACCATTATTGTTACAAGTGGTATTATTTCACTAGATCAGGTTTAAAAATAGACCATAATGGGAATTCTGTGTAATGATTGTAAAGGATATAATAAGGGGCCGTATTAAATTATATATTCAATTTTTTCCATATGGTACACCACCATTTTGATTTATTTAGTGTTCTATGGTATTAGATTAAATAAAATTTAAATATACACTTATAATTTGATGATTTTTTATTTCCTATGATCATAGATGTTACAGTAGTGGATCGTATCAGGTTCCTCATTACATTGGTTTCGTTGGAGTTCCGCATGTGGTTCATGCTAATTATTCCAATATGTGGATTTATTTATTATTTTTTAATTATTTAATTCATCATTGTTTATAGATAGGAGAGGCAATCATGATCTCGATGTAATATAAAATACACTTTGATGGGAATATTAGAAAGTTTATTTTGGTAGGGTGCCTTATAATTGATGATTTTTTTCAAAAGGTGCTATTATTTTTTCCCAAATTAGTTTTGTCTCCCTTCATCAAGTGTGTCTCATGTGAGTTTTCATATAAGGTCAGGATGTTCTTATGGGGGTTAAATTTTCATCATTCATGATATATCATTCAAAAAATATCGATAGTGGTGCCTTGGTCAATTGACTGTGGCTGGCCCTCCTCATATTTTTTTGGGTTAAGGTTTTGTTATTAAAAAATATTTCCTTTTTATAATATATTATAAATAAGGTTTTGGATAATCATTATAATTTAGTAAAATGGGTGATTTTATAAATTGTAATTTAAATGGAATTAAAAAATTGAAATGGTGTTTTCTAAGGAAATTATTTTATGGTTTTGGAAATAGGCCTTGAATGTAGGATTTCAAATATATTTATATTTTAAATTTATTATATATTTGATTTTAGAAATATTTAATGGTAATCTAGATTGGTTTACACTGGAATGGTATTTGTCTATTTCACCCTTGGATGGAAATACAATGTATTTTCTTATATTATATGAATACAATAATTTTCATTGTGAATATATGTTGTTCATGTGGATGATTTGTTTTACACAGTTTTTGTGGACCCCTTTGGGATATCTACAATTTTATGATTATTATAGGGTTGTGTGGTAGCCTAGTGAATGTTATGATTGAGAAATTGAAGTGATGTGTTGTTTTGGGTTGATATAATGTGACCACTAGAGGGTATAGATGAGTGGTGTGGAATTTTTTGGATATGGTAATAGCTCCTATAGAATTAGTTCTACGGTGTACATTTATAATGACGTGAGACGTGTCATGTGATATATTTTTTATTTCATTCGGGTGATGCTGAAATTCTTGTGGGGCTTTTCACACTTTGTTTTAGGTTTGGGTACATAGTGTGACCTCTCGGAGACTATATATATGGGTTAAAATTCATGTTTAACATCCAAAATGTATATTGGGATGATTCAATTGGATTACTTTCCATCCCACGATCCAAAAAATATAGGTGGTGTGATTTATGTAACCTATCCCGAGTCTATGGGGATGGGTTGGTCCAAATAAATTTTATTTTTCCCTAGATGTATTAGTTATAAGACAACCTTGAGGAAGGGATTTTTCGATGATGTGGCACATTGATGATGTACCTCCCTTGAGTGAGAAGGGACAAGTCAAGGTTCATAGACGTATAAATGCTCCTCCTTCCAATGGGTATTAATTCATGGGTTTGATGATGTTCCACCATATTTTTTTGGTTATGGGATGGAAATTATATATGATAAAACCCAATTGTGTATAAGTGGGTATTTTTTGGGTTATTGTAAAATATAACCCTCTTCCTTCCTGAATAGATCCAAATTAGTTAGGGTCTACTATCATGGTATCATGTTTACACACGATAACCAAACATTAGTGATTTTTGAGTATTACATGTTATTATTTCATATGGATGTCTTAAAAAGTCATGAATTCACTTAATTATATATATTTTAAGCACAAATACATCAACCCATATGAAATCAATATCATTGAGGTATTTTGGATTCCTGGAGGGTTTTAGACAAAAACTAAGTTACATGATATGGGTTTCAATGTACATGAATAAGATTTATAATTTTTCTTAGGATGAAGTTATTTCTTAGAGCTGGACACGTCATTATGATGCCTTGTTGTGGAGGATGTGGATATGAAATGAATATATGTGAGTTCGGAAAGAGGATAGTGAATTTACATTATAGTGATGGTTTGGTATATATTTGATAGTTTACATTTTTTTGATTATTTTATGTTTCCATCTTTATTTATGACCACCTATTACGTTTCACTGAATTATATATGTTCAGTAGAATCATTATATTGTGGATTCTTAGGGCCCATTAGAACATAGTGTTATTTCTATTTTGATTTTTTCAATTCAATCTTATGGATTTATTATAACAAATTTAAGGTAGATTATTTCCTTACACTCAAAGAATATATTACATGGAATATTATCTAGTTGACTATATTATTAACTCTCAGTTAGTATTCCCCTCATTAGTATGTGGAGGATTTATTTAGATGTTTTATCATCCTCATTTGGGATCCGTTTTGAAGGTATTGATAGTAGTATTAGAATAATCATTTTTATATAATGATTATTGGGTATTTGATTGGTGTATTCTTAAGATTCCATTAGGTATATCATGGATTTGAAATTTTAATTCTTTTTTTGGATTATGAAATTTTTTATTTTGAATAATAATTATTTAATAAATGAATTCTTATTTTTTTGAATTATATAATGTCATGTTATATAGTGAATATTCTATATATTTATAAATTTAATATTTTTATGAAAAATATTTTTTATAGTAAAACGTGATATTTTATTCTAATTTAAAATCTAATTTGAAATTTGTATATTTTTAATTCAATGTAATTGTGTAAACATATAGAATTATTATTTAAATTATCATAAAAATTTTGGATTCATATTAATTTTTTGAAAATTTTAAGGAAATGTGCATGATCTGTTTCATTTAATGATGAAATGATTTGACTGAGGGGGAGTTAAAATAATATTTTTGGCTTCATGGGAAATAATTAGTATGAAATAATTATTTCATAAAAATATAAATTATTATGATGTAATTTTTCGAAATGTTTTAGACATTAGAATGGTATAAATGCATGATCAATTTTTTTGGAGCTGAGAATTATTTTTTGTTATGCCTAGTTGGATTTATTTATTCTTATTTTTTTATATTTTGTGTGAACTAAATTATTAGGACTTTTTTAGTTTGAATTTAATCCATTAAATAACATATTTTCATTTTTTCTATATTTCCAAATTACATATGATGATTTCAGTTAAAATGGATTTTTTTGTAATTCTTTTTCTTGAATAAATTTCGGGATTTTTTTTAAATGTTTTATTAAAGGAATTTTTTAAAATATATCAATATTACTGATTTAGAGATGTGTTGGATTGATGAACAATTTCTATTGAAATTTATTTGGATTTAAATTCATGATTTTTAATGATTAAAGGATGTTTTGGATTTGAAAAATATTTAGAATTGATAAATTGTTATTGGTTCATCAGTAATATCGAAAAACATTACCACTATTCCTAATTTCGATGAATATGTGTATTGGTTATGAATTTTACATGTATTTTTGTCAATTTATTATTCTGTGTTATAAATTATAATTTTCTGAATATAAATAATTGATGATATTTTTTTCATGGAGTCCAAACACACATTTAATTGACATATATTACTGTTTAGAAGGTCTCCAAGGAAAATCGATGTTCAAATTATTAAAAATGAATATAAATAACGATCATTATATTGATTGAAATTGGTGAAAATTTATGTTTAGTTTATACTCTTCGTGAACATGAAAACTCAAATTTTCATGATTTCGTATTTTTATTGTTTTCTATGTGACTATGAATACATGGAAAATTTTCCTGAAAATGTTTTATGTTTGGTGAATAGTTCCTTGACCGTGAATAATTATCATAAAATAAATAAAATTTCATTAATTTTGTTGACCCTACATGTACATAGTAAACTCGTTTATGAATTAATTATTTTCATATGATCCTTTATGTGTATTAGTAGAAATTATAAATATATATCCCACATCAATGTTCAAAATCAATTGACATAGATGCCCATTTGAGATTTAAAAGCAATGAATTTTTTTTGGAGCGATCAATTAAATATTCCATGGGGAAAAATATAAAAATGGTTTTCCTAGTATTTTTTATATATAACCACAATCATGTAAATTTTTATTAAAGGAAACTAATAACAATGAGAATGTACAAGAACAAATAAACAAAGGATGAGAGGTGAAAGGTGCCCGAGAGTAGTGGAGGCCAAGGGAATTCCATCTAACAAGGTTAACACCCTATGGCTTCATGGTGGTAATAGTATGAATAAAAATGGGTTAAAAAAGGGATATGTAGAGAATTGAAATGGTACACAACTTTGTTACCCTCATGCCAATTATGGAGGACCTTCATGTTGATGCAGATCATGCCCCTGAACATTATAATGATGGAAAGGATAAACCCTGGAATAGTTCCAGTTCCTTGCATGGTGTTGTGATGGATTTGGGAATCCGTTTCAACCATCTATAGGATGATCCCCTTTTGAAGACATAAGATGAGGCCATAATTAATCGCCTTAGATTCTTCCTAGAGAGATGATAAATTACTGATGCTAGTGGGGAATGACATGATGACCGACGACAAAGGTTTCAGACCACCCTTGGTCCACGAATAAGTCCCACGTTTCATGACCCATCAGTATTGATTTTGAGCCAACCACTGGGTGGATACCTGTACAGACCCTTAATTGATGTACCTGGAAATTACATTACTTTTGTAGAATACTTAATACATAACAAATAAAACACACAAGGACCTTAATATATTTGTTTCATTGGATACTCGGAAAAATAATCTTCTAATCATGGTGAAAGATTTTCAACATCTCCCATAAAGATATTCCCCTTTGGTTTTTTTACCTAAAAACTTTCTTTATATCCTAGGGAAAAGAAAACATATAAATTATGAGCTCAAAAGCTCAGTAAGGGTAAACATAGAGAACATAATGCAATCCATAAACATTTGAAGGAAAAAAAACGTGAACATAAAATCTAAACATCAAAATCATGAGGAAAGTCATAAATCTTGCAAGTATGTAAGGCATATATCATAAAATAACATCAATCATGATAAAATAGCATTGGAATAAAACATGTAATTGTGGAAAACCATTAATAACAAGATATTTTTTCCATAGTAGCTAAGATATTTCTTCCAAGACCATCTATGTGGACAACGTACTTTTTTGAATCGAGTTCAATCCTCGTTCCAGTCCCGTATCGCTGAACCAGATTAACATACCATTCTTGCCCCGTATATCTCATGAGATATACATCTTTACATAATGCATTAGAGGGAGATATATGTCCCACCAATCTCATAATGAAATCATTCATACGTGTGACACAACATAAATATAAATCATTCATCATAAATTAAAGAATAAAATGGGTTTCATAAACTTAATTCCATCATAACATTATCCATATAAAACAAATGGATATCATTTCATCATAAAAAAATTGAAACCATGTAAATCATAGATACATTATATTTGAAACATAAACATAAAAAATAATTTCATGTTAAATGGAAAATGGTTTTGATAAAACACTTGAAATGAATTCTTGATGAAAATATCCTTTCTTCTTCAAAATCATTTTTTTATAAAATTATATATAATTTTAAAAGAATATGATTTTTTGGAAAATATAAATGAATTATTGTAGATTAATCTTCATGAAAAATTAGATTTATGAAAAATTTAAAATCCATTCACTGCATATAAGGTAAAAAAAATTCTCCTCGTACTTTTGTCAGAAAAGTCAAAAAGTTCCTCATGTGGTAAACAAAAGTAATATTCCTTTCATAACATGTGTTAAATTTAAAAAATGGGTATAAAGTAATTTAAAAAAACATGAATAAATTTTTATAAAACATGGGCATGGATTATAACAATAACCACAGTAAATACTTACGAATACACAATCTCAGATAAAAACGAGACTGGAAACGTTATCCCTTACCTTAGGTCTGATATGCTTCGTACTTATTCGATCCTACTTTATAATGATTAAATTAATATCATTTACTTATTATTGAATAATATTCATTGTAATTATATCATATATTGTTCACTTGTGACTTTATATTAACCTTTTTTTTGTAAATTCCATGTTAAAGCGGCATTTTGGTTAAACTTGTTTTATTTATCGTACGGGTTTGGACTTGTTCTTCATGATATTATTATAACTTATATAATGATATAATTACTTATAGTATTTAAATAATGATTTTTATATCATATATATTCAGTATAAATATATATATAATAGATATATGAATGAAATGAAATACACCGTTTATTGAGACGGTAGGCCGTACGTACGCATGAATGATGTTTTCCTTTCCTTATTGTCTTGAATGGTAGTAGGTAGATAATATATATATATATATATATATATACATAAATAGAGTAGCTTAATTATTTCATATATTTCATTATTATTCATTATATATAATTTATAATCATTCTTGAATGGTTAACATGGAGAATGAATCTCATCGCGTCGTGGATACGGCAATCCATACATACGCATGAGCGATGATATCATTCCTATAATTATCGAATGGATTTTGAGTGGATGATATAATATATCAGAATCAGTATGATGTTATAATAACCATATATATTTATTCTTTACACCATTATACCCATCCATGTATGGTGGTGGTGGAAAAACAGATTACACCACGGAGTGGAGACAGTATTTCCAACGTACGCACGCGCGGTGATTTCTTCTTCCCTAGGATGGATTGAAGGTGAAATGGGGTTGTTTAATATTTATAATAACATATCATTATATTATTGATACTAATTTTATTACATTAAAATGAAACAACTAAATAATAATAATTTGAAGAATAAATAAAAATGAAAGAATCGGTAGAAGAGATTATCTCTTCTTCGACGCACCTCTTTTACGCTTCCTCTCAAAGGAACTAGAGTTGGACTTTTGAGGAGACCATGACCTCTATAATGTATCTAGGGAAGTTTATAAGGGAAATGGGCAGGTTTTTGCCGATAATTAAGGCTCAAAAGTGTGTGAAGAGAAGAGGGAGTAGGTGCCCTTTTATAAGAGAGGAGAGGGGCACTTTAGGAATAACATAAAATATTATTTTATAATTAAGTCATATTCTGTTTATAATGTCTCCAAAGTCACTTATATATAAGATTAAGTGGAAATGGGTCTAAAAAATATCAACCAATAGGTTTTAGAAAAGTATATGTAACTATTTTAACATTATCATTTATATTTAACTCTAAGTTAAATAATTTAACTTGTACCACGTCTTCTTGTTTTCTTACACAATATGGTTAGTAAACATAATATAACAATCCAAATGAACCCCAAGTGGTTCATAATTCATATATATAACCTTATCTAAGTAATTTGGCTGATACTTATATTTTTAGGAATATAATAACAATTAATAATATAATATTTGTTTTTAAAACTATCTTATGTCAATTTTGACACTATTTGGTAGCTGATTTTTGTGAAAATCATTACAGAATGATTAGTTCGAATAAATTTAATTGAATAAATAATAACATTTCATATTATCCTATAAAATTATATTAATTCATAAAATGTCTCAAATTACATTTATTTGGTTATTTATAATATCAATTATGTTAATATTTCTTTAATAAGATAATTACTGCATCATCATTGTGTGATTAATAAATTAAATTATTTAATGTCTAAAATTTATAAATAAAATAACATTATGTAATAAATATATTTATATTTCTAATAAATATTTATATTTGAATTTATCTTTGTATGACCCTATATTAAAAATGTTTTAGTTACTTTACATTGATTTAAACTTTTTTACTCTTCTTTAAATAAATGAATAATAAGTGTCCTAATCATATCCAACTGGATATAAAGGGTAATATTTTATTCCTAAGGTATTTTTTGGTCGAATTAAACTTATCAAATAGAATTAGGACATGTGTAAGGGTAATATAAATATCATTTTTACCCTTAATTACCCTATTTACTTTTAACTGTGGTAAATAAGAGTAAAAATTTACTCATCACCAAAAATAAATTTTATCTTTTTGAAACATATTTTACTCCTTGATATTAACCGTGTCTCTCGAATTTTTGAAATTAAACTCACAGATGCAGTAAAATTATGTTATATGTACAATTGTAAATGCTCCTAGGAGGTGGGTAAAAGACAGTAAAAAGTTCAATAAAATTTTAATATATCTATATTATTATAAAATGACTCCAATGAATTACAATGAACTTATATAGGTATTATGTATTAATTTTGACCTAAAATAAATTTAAATAAAATAGATGATTATTTAAATAAAAATTCGGCTTTAACCAACAACTTAGTGTTTTCACTATTCATAAAAAATTGAATGTTTTCAGAAAAATACCAAAAAATTCACCCTAAGATAATTTTGATATTGCGAATCCAAAAATGAAGTCCATTTTGAAAGATAAAATTTAAAAAATTTCCAAAAGTGGAAATTACTATTCATAACGGCTAGTTCATAAAAATATTATAATAACATCTCATTTAGTGAAGCTCAGTATTACGTACAACACACGCTATTGACGATGGTTGCTCTGGCATGAAACACAAGAGTAGAATAGTGTTTGCGTATACTGTAAGCTAATACGTTGTTGTGTATAGATCAAGATAATCTTGGTGCAACATACAACAAATGAAATCAAAGTAATTAAAAATAATATTTCTTATTAAATCTTGGGGTGTTACATTCTACCCCCTTAAAAGGAATTTTTTCCTCAAAATTCACCTGGGTTATAAATGGTTTACTACTTGAATGTTTCTTTAATATAAACTCACATCGTAAAAAGAAATACTAAAACTTCATTTTAAAAAGGAAAGTTAGAATAATTACAGTCACCCCAAGTAACTCATCAATGGGTTTCCACATAGGACATCATAGGTGAATATATGGATATGGAAGAGAAATCTAAACATCATGTTTTGATGGAGAGTGGTAGAGAACATGGATATGAAACCACCATCAATCACAACGCTATATATTTGTGATGATTTAAGGTACCATCTAATTCATCGTGTTTGAGGGTACAAGGAAAATGTTTTTAGATCTCAAGATCATTTACCTAATGTTGAAGAATTGTTGAATTAAAATAAATACTTACTTGATTTTGGTACAATCTCAACGTTGTTTGTGCCTTGAACAATTTCCACATCATCTCTTAAAGAATTGAAGTTGAATTTGTCATTTGTGAAGTCCTAGCAGATCATGTGATAGAATGATAGGTCATTCCATCTGTTTCTATCGCAAAAAGATTAACACAATTTATTAAATATACATAAGTCCATATATGATGAGATTAATCATATATGGTTTCTTAAATGGACAAATACCTCATATATCATAGAACTTAATAAAATAAAACTAGTTTCTACTAACCAAGGACTTCTTATAGGACAGTGGTAGGCGATAAAGGCCTATAGAAATTCGTTTATGGGTTCGATTCTCACATCATTGTTCGACGTGACGGGTTGTCACCCATCCTATTGGTTGTCCTTTTTCTAAAACTATATTATTATAACATAACAAAAATTTATAGCCTTAAAAATACTATCTGATGTATAAGATAATCTATTAAAATTTTTAGGATTATCCAAAATAATTTTGTCCAATCTCAAAGTATAAATAAAATGATTACTATATAGGTTATCTACCAAGCATTGAATACAATCATTTATCTCCCTTAGAACATAAGATATATATATCTTGTTGGTCACATTCCAAACATGTGAATTCCTTAATAATGTATTCTCTTGAAACATGATTACCCATTGAACCTTAGTGAAAAAATGACTGTTTTCAAAAGATAAATCTTTCCACATACCAAAATCCCAAAATTCTGTATACTCAAACCATGATATCACTTTGTCCTTATACAAGTAATGATCTCATTAATCCTATCGAACATCTCATTATCTCCTTATCCTTTTATTATGCACATATCATCTACCTTCCAAAAATATTTGAATAACCTTTCATGGTTATCGGTACCATTAATCATATACTTTAAAAAACTGAAGGAAAGACAATAGTGTAACAATCCTTAGATTTTTCATTATTCCATAGTACCAAACATTATTCTTGAAAAACATACAATCATTCCACTACCTTCTTAAACCACTGAATAAGCTTTATAGTTTCTTTCATCTCATATATCATTTTTAGTCTCTTCATCATCATCCACATAAATACCCCCCATATAACCATGCTGATTCTCTTCATGATATTTTCCATTAGGGCATTGGTTTTTATAATGCCCATGAATTCCACATTTAAAACATTTTACCATTGTTGATGTCTTAGAAATACCATTATCCTTGTCCATGGTTTTAACATAACCTTTTCCTTTACAATTACTGGCTATGTTTCCTTATTTTCCACACCGAAAGCTTCTTCCAGTTCCTTTGAAAAATTCTCCCTGATGACTTTTCCCACATGATTTACATAAGGGAAATTGAACTTTCTTTCCTATATGATCATCATTAAACTCTGTCTTTCTATTATTAGATGAGTCGGGAAACATACCGAAGTTGGGATTATTGATCATATTTGGGATTGATGATTAGGAATATTAACGATATGTGGACTTCAAGATCCAATTTCATTTGGTTTCTCAGGAAGAATATCATTACATTGTCTATCATATCCTCCATTATAGTGAATCTTCCTTTTTACAGCCATTTTATAAAATACAAAAAGAATATTGCAAGAGGAAAAAATCATAATCATGGGGGTGTAACTACAATATCTAACATCTTAGGATTAATTATAATATCATTACAGTAATTTTAGGACTATAACCTATAATTATACATAACCTTAGGGACATCGCAAGACATACATTAGAAATATCTCTAGGGATCTCACTAAAGTTTATTACATCCTAGTTTCCAAAAGTTAACTAAACATTTCCTCTGATACCAACTATAGAGACTTGTACATGATTTTCATGGAAATTACATTACTTTTTCATAATACTTAATACATAAAACAAACAAAAACGCAAGGAGCGTAATAGTGTAGTGTCTTTGGAAAGTCAAAAAAATAATCTTCTAATCATGGTGAAAGATCGTCAACATCTCCCATAAAGATCTTCCCCATTTTCATACCAAAAACATTTCCTTATATCATGGGGAAAATAAAACATAAAAAGGGTGAGCTCAAATGATCAGTAAGGGTAAACATAGAGAACATAAAACAATCCATAATGATTTGAAAGGAAAAAAACTTGAACATATAATATAAACATCGAAACCTTGAAAAAAAGACATAAATCATGGATGTATGTAAGGAATATATCATAAAGGAACAAAAATCATGATAAAATATCATGGGAATAAAACATGAAATTGTGGAAACCCATTAATCACATGATATTATTTCCATAGTAGCCATGGCATTGCTGAAAGGACCATCGTAGTGGACAAAGTCCCATTCTAAATCGAGTTCACTCCTTGTTCCAGTCATGTATCACTGAACCAGATTAACATACCATTGTAGCCATGTCTATCTCATGAAATATAAATCTTTATCTAAGGAATTGGAGGTAGATATAGGTCCCACCCATCTCATAATGAAACCATTCTTACATGTGCCACAACATAAACATAAATCATTCATCATAACCCAAAGAATAAAATGGGTTTTATAAACATCATTCCCTAATAACATAATCCATATAAAACAAATGGATATAATTTCATCATAAGAAAAATGAAACCATGTAAATCATAGAAAAAGTATACTTGAAACATACACATATGAAATAATTTCATCTTAGATGAAAAATGGTTTTTATAAAACACTTGAAATGAATTCTAGATGAAAATTTCCTTTCTTCATTAAAATCATTTTCTTTTCACAAAATTCCGTGCAATTTTAAAAGAAAAGGATTTTGTTTAAAAATATTCATGAAATCGTGTAGTGGATGTTTCATGAAAATTAGGCGTTATGAAACTATAAAAATCAATTCACTCCATATAAGGTAAAAAAACATTCTCCTCGTACTTTTGTCGGAAATGTCAAAAATTTCCTCGTGTGGTAAAAAAAGAAATATTCTTTTCATAACATGTGTTAAAATTCAAAAATGGTTAAAAAAGAATTTTAAACATACATGAAATTTTTTAGAAACCATGGTCATGGATGATAACAATAACCCCAAAAAATTCTTCTGAATAAATAATCTCCGATAAAAACGTGATTGGAAAAGTTATCCCTTACATTATGTCTGATATGCTTTGTACATATCCGAACCTCCTGTATAGTGATTTAAATAAAGTCATTTAATTATTACAGATTCATATTCATTGTTATGATATCATATATGGTTCACTTATGACATTATATTACCCATTCTTTTATAAATTCTATGTTAAAGCAACGTTTTGGGTAAAATCATTTAATTTATCGTACATGTTTGGACTTGTTGTTCTTCATATTATTATTAATTATATCATGATTTAATTACTTATCGAATGTAAATCATGATTTTTATATCATAAATATTCAGTTTATATATATATATAATATAGATGAATGAAATGAAATAAACTGTTCAGGGAGATGGTTGGTTGTACGTACGCATGAACGATGTTTTCTTTTCCTTATTAACTTGAGTGGATGTTAGTAGATGATATATATATATAAATAAATCCATTAGATTAATTATTTCATATGTATCATTATTATTCATTATATATAGTTTAAAATCATTCTTGAATGGTTAACATTGAGAATGAATCTCATCACGTCATGGAGACGGTAATCCGTACACACGAACAAGCGATGATATCATTCCAATAATTATTGAATGGAATTGGAGTGGATGTTATAATATCATATAATCAGTATGATGTTATAATAAACATATATATTTATTATTTACACCATTATACCCATTCATGTACGGTGGTGGTGGAGAAACAGAATACACCACGGCGTGGAAACGGTATTCCGTACGTACGAACGCGCGGTGATTTCATTTTCCGTAGGATGAATAGAAGGTAAAATGGGGTTGTATAAAATTTATAATAACATATCATTATATTATTGATACTTATTTTATAACTTTATAATGAAACAAATGTAGAAGAAGAAGTTTAAGAGGAAAGAAACATGATAGAATTGGTAGAAGAGATTACCACTTCTTCAACGTACCTCTTTTAAGCTTTCTCTTAAGGCACTAGAGTTGGTCTTTTGAGAACACCAGAACCTATATAATGTTTCCAGGAAAGTTGAGAAAGGAAATTTTCATGGATTTTCCAAGCATGATGGCTCAAAATTTTGTGAAGAGAAGAGGGAGAATGTGCCCTTTTATAAAAAAAGGATAGGGGCACTTTAAGAAAAACATAAAAAATAATTTTATAATAAAGTCATATTCAGTTTATAACGGCTCCAATTTGACTTATTTAGATGATAAAGTGGTAATGGTTGGAAATCCTCTCAATCAATAGGTTTTAGACAAGTTTAGGTTACTATTTTAACCTTCTCATTTATATTTAACTCTAAGTTAAATAATTTATCTTTAACCATGTCATCTTGTTTTCTTACACTATCTGGTTTATAAGCATACTATAAGAAATCAAATGAAACGCAAGTGGTTTATTATTCATATATATAACCTTATCTAATTCATTTTTCTGAACCATCGATTTTTAGGAATTGAATAACAATTAATAATATAATATTTTTTTAAAAAATATTTTATGTCAATTTTGACACTATTTGGTAATTGATTTTTTTAAAAATCATAACAGCATGATTAGTTCGAAAAAATTTAATTGAATCAATACTAACATGTAATATTAACCAATAAAATTAGTTTATTTCATTAAAATTAAAAATTACATTTATTTGTCTATTTATAATATCAATTATGTTAATATTCTATTAATAAGGTAATTACTGCATCATCATTGTGTCATAAGTAAATTAAATTATATAATTTATAAAAATTATAAATAAAATAAAATTATGTAGGAAATTTATTTATCTTTCTAATTAATATTTATAGTCTAATTTATATTATTTATGATTATATATTAAATTTTTTTATTAAACATTGATTTTAACTCTTTTAACTCTTCTTTAAATAAAATAATAATAAGTGACCTAATCTAATCCAAATAGACCAAAGGGTAATATTTTATTCTAAAGGTTATTTTTTGGTCGAATTACACGTATCAAATAGAACTAGGACATGTTTTAGGGTAATAATAATATCATTTTTACCCTTAATTACCATATTTAATTTTAACCGTGCTAAATAAAAGTAAAAAGTTACTATTCACCAAATATTATTTTTATCTTATTGAACCAAATTTTATTCCTCTATATTAACTGTGTCTCACGGATTTTTGAAATTAAACTCACAGAAGTGGTAAAATTATGTTTTCTATAAAATTGGAAAGGCTCCTAGGAGGTGGGTAAAAGACAGTAAAAAGTTCAATAAAATTATAATGTATCTATATTATTATAAAATGACTCCAATGAATTACATTAAACTTATATAGGTATTATGAATCTATTTTGAACAAAAATAAATTTAAATAAAATAAATTATTACTTAAATAAAAAGTCATTTTTAACCAATAACTTAGTTTTTTCACTATTTATCAAAAATTGAATGTTTTCAGAAAAATAACAAAAATTCACCCAAGGATAATTTTGATATTGAGAATCCCAAAATGAAGTCCATTTTGAATGATAAAATTTATTAAATTTCAAAAAGTGGGTATTAATATTTATAACGGCTAGTTCATAAAAATATTATAATAATATCTCGTTTAGTGAAACTCGGTATTGCGTACAACACACGCTAACGAGGATGGTAGCTCTAGAATGAAACACAAGCCTAGAATAGTGTTTGTGTGTACTGTAATATAATATGATGTTTAGCTTAGCGCAAGCTAATCTTGGTGCAGCGTACAACACAAGACATCAATGTAATTAAAAATTATATTTCTTATAAAATCTCGGGGTGTTACAATACCAACCGACCTAGTTACCAATATTATTTGTGCTTCCTGGAGTAGTGATATTATTGGTAGCATGAATCCCTTGATGGGTAGGCGCCTCTTTCTAGTTTCCAAATGGCCAAACCATATCACGAAGGATGAACATAGTTCGATGGATGATGCCATCGAAAGAGGCAATAGTTCCTTCATTCCTGGACTTATTCTTCACCTTCCAGATCGACCAGCAACCGACGTTAAGGACCGCAGTGTGTGCCATATTCCTTGGACCCTGCTACCTTGACCAATGAATCCATTGTTCAAGAAAAGGAAAACCATCCCAGAGGTTATCAAGAAAACCTGTAAACACACCAAAATACTACCACAATACTCTAGTTGTGTCTCCGTCAACGAAAAAATACCATGCACTCTCCTCTTGGTGGTCAGAGTAGCAATGGAACCTTGAAACCAATAAATTTATGCATTGTAGAATGTTATCATCAATTGAAATGGCCTGTGTTGTAGCCTCCAGGTAAAAAGGTTGATTTTTATGGTGGCACCATTAGACCTAGGGATATCATTCCATGGATGACTTTATTCATAGGTGGTTATTATGAATCAAATGTCTCTTGAAGAGAAGGACACTGAGGAAGAAATAGAGAAGGAGCTCCTGTGTGGCTTGGTTTTGACCTCGATAAGGTTGAAGATGTACTGCTGGTCCCTATCCAATTTTGTGTTGATAAAAGTCTTGTGGGGGTTGGAATCTTGAAGGGGATAGAAGTGGCTGGGCTCCCATGGAATCCAAGGAAACTCCCATCCCACTTTTTATTCCATAAAGAGATTTATCCCTCTTAATAATCCATATGTATTGGGGTTTCAAGGTATTAATATGAGGGGATATAATAGACCAGAACCGAGAAGCATGAGCAGTGACCAGATCCTCTACCCCATAATGAGCGTTGTGCATGGTGATTCCTCAATGTTTGTATTGATCCAGAACATCCCATCCAATATTTTCATGCATGCAAAGATGGGTTTCATTGATCTGACGTACATAGATGCTGCCCTCTATGGCTAGTCATTCCACCCAATGCCAGGAAGCCTAGTGTCACCATCCATCTAAACGTCGGTCACAAATAAATTATACTTGGATCATATCAATCTTGTTAATGAAACTCATTTTGACATTGATAGACAAGAGTTAATATATGGGGATGGCGAGGAGAACATGGTTATAGAATGTTATCTTCCCCCCAAACAAGAGATAAACGTTATCCCAGTTGAGAATCTGGTCTGCATCCTTATTGATAAGGGTTTAAATTTACATAAAAGGAGCCTCCATAGGGAAATTCAGGCACCCAGCTACTCAATAGGGATATTCCCCATGTGTATATCAAGGCTATGCTGAATAGCATGGATCCAGGTGGTAGTGACTCTATTGAAGATATTGAAACTTTTTTTGGCCTTGTTTCTAACATGTCCTCTATAGATGTTGTACTCCTTCAATACCTTGTTGATCCCTCTTGTGGACATCATGCATGAGATCCAATAATATGGGGAGTATGCAGATGGAATATGTAATATTATTTTATGTCATAAAAAAAAATTTGTTTCAAAAATATATTATACATCTAAATTTTTTGATGTTATGTAATAATTTTAATATTTTTTTAACATTAAATAAATGAAATATTGAATTAGGATTATAGAAGTGACACATGTGGAACATTAATAGGGTAAAAATGTTTATGGTGGGGGGGGGATATATAACATATAATTATACTATTTTTGAGAATTTTAATTCGTAATTAATACTTTGGTATTTAATATATTTATTTTATTAAAATTTATATTAATATTATCTAATTTATGGTCGATGATGTGTCTTAGTGATTGTTTCCAGTGATAGTTAAATATCTAATATGTTTTCATTTCTTTTTTGGAATGTTGATCATTGTGTGTGTTTATGAAAGACATCCATGAATCAATTTATTTTGGCATAAAACATTATTTATCATGTTTTAAAGTTTAATAACCCATTATTATTAATTTATAAGATCTTATCAAGTTGTTATATAGTAAAAAATGTTGTTTTAATGTTTAAGAACTATATTAATATCAATTTATATTTTTTAGATTAATGTGATGTGGAATCTATTCGTGGGTTTATTTTTACTATTATTATTATTATTACTACTACTACTTTTATTATTTCTTTAATGGATTTTGGTTGATATTATTTATTATAATAATTGATCAAAAGAGATATATATACATATGTTCCATGAAATAGAGTATTCTAGAGAATTTTTTGTATCTATGTAAATTTTATAATTCTATTATTATTATAATTATTATTATCATTTTCGATTTTATCATGCTCTATCACTCTCATTATGATTTTACCAAGGGGGCCATGATGGGAGATCATACAAGAAGCATGAACCCATTTTTACCTATACACTATGTTATATTTTCATGAATGGATCTAGAAAACACTCTCTCCATCTTTACCATTCACTAATCCATTATCTCACAGTCATATTCATCCTACGGTTCATATTGGAATATGAGTTTTCTATATTAAAGAAACCCCACTAGTTTCATTTGATGTTTATTATTTGGAGGATGTGATATTTATTTCTAACACCTCTCTATACATTAATATTTAATGAACAAGGTATCTGTCAACCATGTTATTTCATTTTATTCCTTCCACATATGTTTGTAAGACCATTTATGCTATTGTGTTTTAAAAAATTATCTCTATATAGAATAAGTTTTACTTATAAATATTAAATGACATATTTATACACTATTTAAATTTTTTATTGATATTTTTTATTATTAAAATTAAATTTCCATAGGGTCTACATGTAAAATATTATATATTTTATCTCTATAATTTTCTATATGAAATTCCTATTATATTTTAATATGAAATGTAACAATAAATTAAGTATGCTTACTATCATTTATTTTATGATGTTTTAAAATGATATGTGTGTTTTTTCTATAATAATATTTTATTTATATAAAGTGGGTTATCATTAGACTATTTTCATCTTTTCAATGAAATCTCATGTTTGATTGAATGTCCTTATAAGTGTGTAAATAATGATTAATAGAGTAAAACCATTTTTTTATATATTTTTTAATAATGATTCATTTTTATTATTTTTTATTATTTATTTTTTTGATTACACATTTATTATTTTATACAAAAATTATAATAGATATTTTCTTATATACAATTCATTTACATAATGAGTGTTTTTTATTACTAACAAGACTGAGTCCATATATTGTTTTTTAAAAAATTATTCCTCAAGAGAAAATATCTAGTTTGAAAAGTGAATTTGAAGTGTTACATAGATCATTTGTATGATTAATCAGGTGAGTTAAATGTGTACATGTGAGTTATTAGAGTATATTTAAGAGAAAAATTTATTTTCAGTAAAATCAAAAGATTAATGATGATGGTTTTTATGTGTAACCAATGGTTTCAATAGATATATAAGATCTTTTTTGTGCCCATATAATATTAAATATGTGTTTCTTAAATATGGGATTAAATTAGGTTATTCTATTTGAAAATTTATTAAATTAAAATTACAATTCATTGTGGAAAATAATGAATCATGGTATAATTATTCTATGAATCTACTAGGGGAGAGATTCAATAATGAGCCAAAAGATTTTAAAAAATATTTATATATGAAAATTTAAAATCATAGAGAATATTTATTAGCTTTAAAGATTCCTAAATGAAATGAAAATGTTTTTTATTTGGTTTAAATTGTAATATATTAAAATATCAAAAATAAAGATTTATTTGACGATTTTGAATCTTATTTTATGAATGATTATAAATACAATTTCACAAAAACTATTATTTTCAATAATGGAAATGATTTTTTAGGAAACTTCATCTATTATTTCATGGAAACCAACCAGACGTGGAATTGATTTTTTAGAAAACATTTCATGATATATATAGTCATAACATAATTTTAGGGAATTTACAAAAAAAATTACAAAATAGAAAACTAAAAGAGAGTGTTCTGTAGAGGATAAGGAATGAGGTCATAATATTATAGTCTATTGATGGATAATATTTTCATTTGTGATCTTTTATCATGAAGTTATTTTGTTATTATTTAAATCTAACATTTATGTGGTTGTATGGATTAGTTTGTAATATAACCATGTTGTGTTCAACTGTGTAACATTTTGTATGGTTTTGTCAAGCTAGTAAAATGTAATTTCATATTTTATGTTCCCTTTAACAACCACTGTATATCATGGATTTTGTCATTTATATGGTAGATGAACCATATAAATTTTACTATGTAATAAGTTCCCATTATGAATTGACTTATTTGAGATATTTTTATTAAAAATTAACCTGAACACCAATGAATGAAAGATGAAAATATTTTCATTAATGATTCCCACCATCTAATTGAGGATCATCCTTTCTGGTCCTCCTAATTGTTACATGTTTTTCCCCACTCTATATTTAATATAACTTGTGTTCTCATTTCTAGGGGATTCATGCGAATATAAGATGTTTCTCCTGAAATAATATTTTTACACATAGTGAAATGCAGTTAAGGATATGATTATATGTTATAATAAATTATCATAGGTATCTAACCACACATAATTTAGGTAATCTCCCCTGATATTTGTTTACCAAATTCATACAAATTAATATATCACATAAAATTCTATAGAACTATTTATATGATATTTTAATGACATATACATATGTATTACAAATATACCATGTTTGAAATTGAACACCATGTTTATTGACATAATTAATGATAAAAATAATGTTGGATTATTTTAAAATTATCATTTATTATCATTCAATGAAAAAAATTGATTATAATGTATTTTAATAAAGATAGGATTTTCAAACACAACATACACACTATAGGGTAGATATTGGCTTATCATTGACTAGAATATCTCGAAAAAAATGTTTAATGCATAATTATTTTATGATTGGATTATTTTACAATTTATTTTTTGATGGTGTTTGTGGAAAATGAGGGTGTTTATATGTCAAATGGGAATAAAAAATCAAATATTTTTTTTATACATATACATAATTACTTGTCTTCTATATGATATGTTTATGTGTTGGGGGATAATATTTTTTAAGAAGATACGATTTTTGTTTCATTATTCAAATAAAATTATTATCTAATATTCTTTATTATGTTATAAGGGTTCGATTATTCACATTCCATTTATGAAACCATTGGATATTGTTTTTGTAATATGTTGGTTGGGAAGGTTCTTTGGGATTAATAAAATTCTAGTTCATGTATGGTTTCAAAATATTTAGTTTCATATATAAAAAGGTACGGTGGAAATTTATTTTCAAAACACATTTTGTTGTTATATTATGGGGGAATTTTTTATGTGAGGAATATATATATATATATATATTATAAAATAAAAATTTTGTTGATGATTTATAAAAAAGTATTGTATTGGAATATTGGTTACAAAATAATATTATTGGATTATTCCCATTATTTTAAAATTTTAGGATGGTTGAACGATATATAATTACTTTAAGCAATAAAAAATTCAATGGTGTACACCATAAAATATTTTTATGATAAATCAATGATTTATCACACAAAAAATATTTTTTATTTTAATTTAAATACAAATTCATAACTGTTTTATTGTAATTCAATTATTTCGTAAAATAATTTATGATATCTTATTTTACATATATTGTATGTCTATGACATGATTTTGTTTTGTTCTATTAGTATTCACTCACTAAAAAAAACTTAAATGTTTTTTTTGATAATGTAAATATATTGTTAACAAATTGTTGATTTTTATTTTTTTTAAATGGTAAAAATATAGAGTCTCTTTAAAATGAAATAATGATTTATACACTAATAACTTTATATATTATTAGAATATGTGTGTTTATATATTATATAAATTCTATTATATGTGACAATAGTTATTATTATATCATTTAAAATAACTAATGAGGAAATAATTATTTTTATTTCATTATCTCTAAAGTGTGAATTGTGATAATTAATTACATTATTTTCAATGTTATTTAAAGATCATTAAGAAATTTCACGCAAGACAGTCACATTTTATCATTTTAATGTCTGAGAAAATAAAAAAATTAAATCATTTTGGTAACACCATGTATAGAATTATAAAAATAATTTGTTACAAAAACTAAATAAAATGATTTTACTCAATAGTGAAATAATAATCTTAAAAAAACAATAACCATTACTTAAGAGTGTGATTTAATAACTTATTTTTTGGATTATGATTTTAATAAAATTAGTTTAATAATAATGTGGACTATAATAACACCACTTTTATGTATTTCACCATATAAATTATTGAATGGATGAATCCACAAAGTAAAATTGGTAATGTCTTGGATTTCCCATGTATTATTTTTAAATATTATATGGAATTATTGTGAGACCATGTATAGAGACAACACATCATTCCGAGGCTCGGTGATCCCGGAATGGTGGTTTGATTTTTTTAAAGATAAGTGAGTAGGCACTTGTGCGTGATTATAGAAGTTTCCAAACTGAAGCCCGGATTAAAAATCTGAGGGCACCATTGCGTCCGGGATGACATCTTTACCAAAGAACGGGTCTATCCTCAACTGGAATGGGGTGAGGGTAAAACATAATTTTCGGATGTTTTCGGTAAAATAAAATAAAATAAATGGAATTTGTTTTTGGAACAATTAGCTGCAGTGTAACGACAGTGGTAGTTTTTAATAATTAATTTCATACCCTAATGAATCTGAAACAGAAACTTGACTCATTAATGTGATAATGTGATGGAATTACAAACACTCTTCCCCTTTTTAATGGGTTAATCGAACGATGGTCATTGACAGAAAAATAAAAGAAAACTCCGGAGAATCCATGGAGCCCTAGAGAAAACTCTCGGTGATGAACGATGAGGACTCAAAGCTGAGAATCGTTGCGCCAATGGGTTGAAGGATCACAACGATGACGGAAGCACAACCTCTTCATCAAAAATCAATCCCTTTTGATGTAGGGTTTTTTTATTTAAATTATTTTCCATGTTTTGGATTTAAATGATGAACACAGATCAACCACGGAGAAGCTGATTTGTGGTTTCGTGTGTCCACGTGGGAGGGTTTCATGGGGTTGATCTCAATGAATTAATCCATGATTTTTGTTTATTATTTTGATCCTACTCCATTTGACCCTACTAACTGGAGTAGAGCAATGTCGTGAAAAAATACGGTGGAGGTTCGTTACTTAATTTCTTATGGATTTCCTTCCCCTTTCACTTCGTTCGTTCTTCATGTTCCTTGTGGGGAGATGAACAATTGATCGTTGGGCACCCGTATTGCAACGCAACGATCCCAAATTGGAGATAAGACATCGCGACGACCTAGCGGAGGTGTGATGGTGACGGCAGAAGACGAATCGATATGGTTCAAGAATTACAATTATTCAACCGTTCTTCATACAGGAGGACAAAAACACGTTTTTGGAGCCGATCGGAGGCCTAAAAACAACAGAAATGACCTCGGGACGTTGAGGCCACCTGGATTCCAGAGTTTCGTAGTGAATGGACGACTGTATTGACGAACGGACTAGCAGAGAAAGCGAGGCGGCGGAAGCCTGTGATTCTTGAAATTTTCAGATTACCCAACACGTACATTCAAAGAACAAGCCGTGTAGTACTAGAGGTGGCGGCTAGGGAGTCAGGGAGCAGATAGAAATGTCACGGCATGCAACCCTAGTCAGATGGCGTGCTGGCCCTTCCCCGAAGCTCAGTGTGTATTTTGGAAGGTACACAGACAAGGGATGGACTATACAGCTTCAGAACATGGTGTGTACTCTCTACGAAACATGGTTGAAGCGGAAAAATGGGACTCGACATGTATCTAGGGTATACACAGACACCTGATAGAGTACATGACTGTGTACTCCATCACACGACCAGGTGAGGCCAATAACGCATGTCACCCCATATACCGAATACAGAGGTTGGCACACATGGGTTGAGGTCGTGTACGGGCGCGTGGCCCATGTACATGGAGCCGAACCCATTCACTCAGACAGGGCTTGTACACCATACTACACGACATGTACTCACTTTTTCAACATGACCAACATTATTACACATGCCTTTGTACACGGGCAGTACCCGGGGTCAGACGACACGACGTGTAACTTTTCTACACGCCATTTAATTTTTGGAAAATGGAAAGGTCATCTTGTCCCCTGCATCTTGGAAAATATTCATTTGGGTTAGTTCCCCTTCTTCATGTTCTCTTGAAGGTCAGGCATCATTTCATTCTACAAGAGAATGATCCCTTCATTATTACTTTCTGTGATAGAGTCGGTATCCCTCTGAGAGGCCTGGAGCGAGATCCTTTATCCATTCGTGACCCTAGGTGGAGTCAGGCATCAACGTGACCAACCCCACCAAGCATTGATCCTCTACCAAGATGGTGAATTTGGATGAGTTTTGGTATCCTCCTTGACCGTGGAAGTGATCCTCATATGTGTATCGTGATCTTTCCCTCTCAAGAGTGTGTCCCCCCGTAATGAGAGCATCTATCCGTCGTTATCTTCACCACTCAAGAGTGTTTTATCCCGTAATGAGTATATCTACCTCTCGTGATGTTTCACAATGAACAATACTTCTCAGAGGGACGTCATTAGAGTTACCAGACTCGTGGAGTTTGTTTTCTCGGAAGGGGTACTTCGTGGAATCTTCGAATTGAATCCCTGGACGGGGGTATGCGATTGTGTTACTTGTTTCGAGACCACTTGTCTGAGTTTTGGGTATATCTAGTTTGTGTTCTCCTATTATATGATCATTAGACATATACTGTATAGAGATGACTGTGCCTTTCCTTTTTGTATTTCATTCTGTTTTTTGGGTTCCTCTACTGAGTATTGTTATACTCACCCCGGCACGGTCTCTGCCCGCACATGTCATGTCTTGTACAGACGAGAAGCCTCTTGACATGGACTAGGGATGACTGGGAAAGGACTGAGCCTTCTAAGTTCCCTACATGCCGAGGTGTTCCTACGACTATAAGTAGCAGCACAATTACGTATTTTTGTTTGTAGGTTGGCCTTTAAAGTTTTCAGACTCTTGTTTTTGGTGGGCATGTATTCTGGCCCATTTTACATTTTGTACATTACTTTCTATCCTACTCTGTTGGTTGGGTTTAGTTGTATGCATGAATTTTTGTTCCATATTGGTTTTACATTTCAACATATCTGGGCTTGGATATTTGTGTGTGTGCAGCTTAATAAGGAATGCCTCCCATGTTAGAAATATTCCTACTCAGGGCTGGTCAACAGCTCCTGGAATATTGAAGGCGGGCTTGGGGAGTCACAATGTGGGCCCCACTAGGACTGGTCATGACGGAGTGGTATTAGAGGTGGTCAGTTCTACCATAGAACCAAGAATCTATGAGATTGGTTTGGGGAAACAGTGTTATGTGTTTTATGCTCGGCTTTTAGGCCAGATACTCCAGTGTTGGTGTAGCTACCGACGTATCCATACACCAGAACTCTAATAACTGACTATTCGAATTGATACATAAAAACAATAGATGTTTGGAAATAAAATATTGGTACATGCATCATATAGGAATGTGTTGTGTTTTCCATGTTCATTGAGTCAATTATCCAGAAATACTCATTGACCATGGTACATCTTGTTTCCTTATAGGATTCTGATGTGATGCATACCCGCTAGGATTCAACAGTGTGATAATGAGGATGACCCCCTTAGTGATGAGGCTTCAATACATGGACCTTTTCCCCATGTTTTTCCATGAGATGGAGAACCTGTTATGCCACCACTAGTGGAGCAGCCCATGGTACCTGCCATACCGACCGATGAGTAGCGCAGGATGAGCACACTCCATTAGTTTCAGAGACAAAGACCCCTCAGGTTTCGAGGCAAGCCCGACCCTCAGGGGGCTGAGGACTAGCTTGAGGAGGTGACTAGAGTTTTCAGTCTAGTGAGGACACCAGAAGATCGGACGGTGATCATAGGAGCGAGCCTTCTTTAGGGTTCGGTGGGATAATGGATCAATATGACCACACGGACTCATGATGAAGAGACACTTTTGTGGAAGGAGTTTGATTGACTCTCCATGGAGGTGTTCTCTTTGGTTACACTAAGATATGGGTGAATCCAGGATCTTCTTCAGCTCGAGCAGGTCAGTTTGACGGTAGCAAACTATTCATTGAGGTTCACCAACCTCGCCTGGTACTCGATGGATATGGTAAGGTATCATTACTTCAAAGCACGGACCTTCTAGTGAGATCTACAATGATACATCAGATCTAGTGTCGTACCTCTATGGTTTTTGACTTATGTTGGAGTGCTCGAACATCCCTTGGTGATCGAGAGCTTCATGGAAGAGCAGAGACAACCGACGACAGTCAGCAGCAGGCATACTAGTCTAGAGACCTCGGCAGCAGGGTGCTGATGTTGGACGTCGGGATTAGGACGCGATAGATGTCAAAGGAGGACTCAAGACAAGGGATCAATAGTCAAGTGCTCTCGGGATTGATCCAATCATCATATGGAGAAGCGCTGCTATGCGTCTGACGATATGGGAAATCTCCCTAGAGATTGTCTTACCCGATGAGCTACTGATAGGGAAGCAGTGGATGAACCACCGAGTAAGACGTAGATAGTGGAGCAGACAGACCTGCCAGGCGGCAAATGTGGAAGAAGAGTAGGGAGAGCTGTAGGTGGTTTCATATGATTCAACTTACTTCCACCACCACCCCTAGGAGGTCCATAGTAGGCTTCGGGAGGCGGGGAACAGGGGTGGGGAAAACTGCATTCGGTCGAGTCCTACGGCCTAGGTGATCCAGGGATGAAATGTGGTACGATCAGTGTCTTCCATACCTTAGCTTTTGTACTTATAGAAAGTGGTTCCAATAATTTTTTATAGACACATGTATTTTTTGAAACCTTGATATTCTGGTAGAACCGTTGACTCCATCCTTAATCTTGGAAGCACCTGTAGGAGGAGACTCGATGATCACACACCTTTGTAGATAGTGTGATCTTACCCTAGGAGGTGATAATTTTGGTGTGAACCTCTTGGGGGTAGAGTCGAGTCCTTACGACGTGATTCTTGGTATGGATTGGTTATCTTCGTGCCATGCCCAAAATGACTGATTTAGGTAATGAGTGTGGTGTGTCAACCATGATGGGATGAGTTATTCTTTTGTCAGAGAAATGGAGACCCAGGAAATACAGAATGGGATCATTCATAGAGGGGTGCAGCTGATCAGTCATGAGATGGCTATAATTACCCTTGGAGTAGTAGAAGTTGTGGGCTCTCAGTTCCTAGCAGTTGTGGTGGAGTACCAGGACGTCATTCCCGAAGATATTCTAGGATTACCTCCTCGTCGAGAAATTGACTCCTACATCGACTTGAACCCCGAAACAACACATATTTCCTCACCCGCTTATCGGATGGCTCCCGTAGAGCTCCACGAGCTGAGGGTGAATTTGGAGTATTTGCAGAGAAAAGTATCTTGAGAACCAGCATTTCACCATGGGTGGCCCCAGTCTTGATTGCCAAGAAATCATGCAGGAGATTGAGGTTGTACGTGGATTACCGATGCTTGAATAAAGTAACGGTGAAGAAGAAGTATCCACTACCGAGAATCAATGACCTATTTGATCAGGTGAGAGGGTCACAGTGGTTCTCGAAGGTTAAACTTCGATCAGGTTATCACAAGTTATGACTACAAGATGAAGACATACCGAATATGACTTTCAGATGCCGCTACGGTCACTAAGAGTACCTGGTGATGCATTTTGGCTTGACAAACACCCCCGCAGTGTTCATGGAACTGATGAACCAGTTCTTCTAGCTGTACATGGACCATTTCGTCGTGATATTCATCGATGAAATCCTCGTGTATTTTTTTCAGAGGAGGAGCTTGTGATACACCTGTGAATGGTTCTAGACGTACTCCGGGAGAACAATATTTAATAGAAGCTCTCGATGTGTCAGTTCTGGATTCAGGAAGTCCACTTTTTGGGACATGTCATCTGAGAATATGGAGTAGTTTTGGACCCTGCAAAGGTAGAGACATTGTTAGCATGGGAGCCTCCTCAGAGCGTGACAGAGGAGAAAAGCTTCCTTGGGTTGGCAGGATATTACCAGAGATTCATTCCTTATTTCTCTTGAATAATAGCATCGATGACAGACTTGACCAAGAAGGGGATACCCTTTTTGATGATGGAGAAGTTCTAGACAACATTTGGAAATGTTGATATAGAGTTTTATAAGCACCCCAGTATTGAGATTTCTGAAGGAGGGTGTCGAGTATATTGTTTTCTGAGACGCATGAGGGACCGTGCTTGGCTGTGTACTGATGCAGAGGCAGGAAATGATTGATTATGGTTGGTTCCAGCTTAGGCCACATGAGCATAACTATGTTACCCTTGATCTCGAGTTTTCCATGGTAGTCTTCGCTTTGAAGATGTGGAGAAACTTCCTTATGGGTGTGCGGTTCATCGTCTACTCTGGCCACAAGAGCCTCAAGTACATCTTCTCACAAAAGGATCTGAATTTGATGCGAATTCATTGGATAGATTTCATCAAGGATTATGATGTCGATATCATATATACTACTAGGATGGGAGAAAGGTGGAGGATTCTCTTAGTAGAAGTTCAAAGTCACATCTGTTGAGTAAGGCGACAGAGCAGTTAGCCACATTGCAGTTATACTTCGTGGATGGAGAGAATACATATTACCTTCAATCGATGGTTTTCACCCCTAAACTCATACAAAGAGTTAGGTAAACACATATTGGGGATGTCTACAGTGAGGCTTTACATGATCAATTTTCCATAGGGCATTCCCATGATTTATAATATCATGGTGGGGAGCACATACATCTTTTTGAAGGACGCATTGTTGTAACAGTAGTGTTGCAGGAAGAGATCCTTAGGGAGTTTCTTGCATCCCCCTTGGTGGTACATCGTGGAGTGGCAAAGATTTACTAGGATCTCTGATGATAGTTCTGGTGGTAATAGCAAGAAGAAGGCAGTAGCAGAGTTCGTTACTCGATGCATCACATGCCAGGAGGAGAAGGCTGAGCACCGTGTTCCAACAGGATTAGCTCACCCCTGGAAGTTTCATAGTGGATGTGGGATGGAATATCGATGGACATCATGACAAGATTACCACAGACGTCCAAGGGGAATGATTCCATCTAGGTGATTTTCGACCAACACACCATGTTGAACCACTTTCTTGCTATCAGGGAGCAGAGTTCCGTAGAGTGTGTGGATACCTCCACATGAAGGAGATAGTTCTCCTTCATTGTGTCCCTTTGACCATAGTCTCAGACCGAGATGCATGCAGTACATCCTGGTTGTGGAAGGGATTGTAGGAGGCCTTTGGGACTTAGCAATGCTTGAGCATAGCGTTTCATCCCCCGACAGATGGTCAGACAGAGAGGAACATTCATGTTTTGGAGGATATGATGCGGGCCTATATCATGGACTTTGGTTGCGGTTGGGAGGAATTACTACCACTAGTGGCGTTTTCGTACAATAACAGCTACCAATACATCATTATTATGGAACCTTTCGAGGGCTTAAATGGGTGACCCTACCGGTCACCGCTTTGTTGGACCAACCCTAGAGAGTCATCACTCATGGGTCCAGTGTTGGTGTGAGCTACCACCGAGAAGGTTCCAATCATCCGGGAGAGGATGAAGGTTGCACAGAGCTGGTAGGAGTATTATGCTGACAGGCGATGGAGACCACTGGTGTTTGAGGAGGGAGACAATGACTTTCTTCTGGTCTCACCTAGACATGGGTTACAGAGATTTGGTCGAGGCGGCAAGCTATCTCCGAGGTTCATCATAACTTTTTAGATACTGCGTAGAGTCAGCGAGGTGGAATACTACCTGGATCTACTACCACTATTCCATCATGTACATGATGTCTTCCATGTGTCGTAGCTGAGGAGGTATGTGCATGAACCATCGCACGTCATCGATAGGGGAAAGCTAGACATCGAGGATGGAGTGGCCTTTACTGAGTACCTAGGGAAGATCAAGGATTGGAAGGATATGATCCTAAGTGGGTGATCAATTCCCTAGTTCCACATTTGGTGGTAGCACGAGAATCTTCAGGAGAGCACGTGGGAGTGGGAGGCTCAAATCTGTACCCAGTACCAACATCTGTTTGCATAGTTTTATTTTGTCTTTTCGGGGATGCAAAGCCCCAAGGTGTGGAGAATGTAATGTCTCATATTTTTTGTGTATTATATTTAGATATTAGAAGTTATTATTACTAGACCAGGATCATAGATGACACATCATTCCGATGTCTGGTTGTCCAGAAATGATGGTTCATGCTTTTTTAAGATAAGTGAGTCGGTACTTGTGCGCGATTATGGTAGTTTCCAAACGGATTCCCAGATTAAAAATATGAGGGCATAGTTGCGTCTAGGATAACGACATTACCTATAAAAGGGTATAACCATGACCAGCGTGGGTTGTGGAAAAAAGTTAATTTTCATATGATTTCAGTATAATAAAATAATAGAAATTTAAAAGTATATTTTATTTTATTTTATTTGGAAACATTCACTGCAGCGCAACAACATGGTCATTTTTAGTAATTAATGCCATGTTATAATGACGCAGAAATGGAAGATTGAGTCATTAATGCCACAACAATATGGAATTACAAACATGTTTTCCCTTTTTAATGGGTTAATCGAACAATGGTCGTTGACAGAAAATTCAGAGAAAAATATGGAGAATCCGCGGTGCATTGGAGAAAACTCTCGATGATGAACGACGACAAATCGAAGATAAAAACCGTTGTACCAATAGGTTGAAGGATTTAAACGATGAAGGAAACACGTCCTATTCGTTAACGATCGATCACTTGTGAAGTATGGGAATTTTATTTAAGTTCATTTCCCCATTTTTTATTTAAACGACGAATGATGATCAACCACGAACAAGTTGATCCGCAGATTCGTGCGTTCTTGCAGTAGGGTTACATGGGGTTGATCTCATGGAATTAATCAATAAATTTTTTTATTATTTTCATCTTCCTCAATTTGATCCTATAGACGAGACTGAATCAACGCTGTGAAGAACAATGGTAGAGCTTTGTTCCTCAATTTCTTTTGGATTTCCACACCCTTAATGTTCATGCGTTCTTCATGTTCATTTTGTGATGGTGAAAAACAGATCATTGTGCACCATTCTTGAAAAAATATATTCAGAAATTGGTGATCCAACATCACGAAGAACTAGCAGAGGTGCGACGATAATGGCGGAAAAAGAATCAACACAGTTCAAGAATTACCATTCTTAGACCATTCTTCGTTCGAGAGGATTGAAATGCGTTTTCAAAACCAACCAGAAGCCCGAAAACAATGGAGGCGACCAAGGGATGTTGAGGAGACCTGGATTCTAGAGTTTCGTGGTGAACAAATAGCTAGATCGATGAACAGGTCAGCACGGAAGGCGGGGCAATGGAATTTCCTGATTCTAGAAATTTCCAGAATACACGGTGCGTATTTCCGATGAACACGCCGTGTAGTACCGGTGGCGGCGGCTAGGGTTTCGGGGGTTAGAGAGGAATCACAAGGCATGAAACCCTCATCACACGACATGTTCGACCTTCCCCAAATCTCAACGTGTATTTTGGAAGGTACACAGACAGGGATGGACTACATGGCTTCGAAACACAGGGTGTACTCACTAAAAAATATGGTAGACTCAGATACCTGGGACTCGGCATGTATCAAGGGGATACACGGACACAGGATGGAGTAAACGACTCTGTACTCTATCACACGGCCCTGAGAGTCTAGAAACACAAGTCACACAGTGTACCAGATACATGGGTTGGCACACATGGGGTGAGGCCATGTATGAGTGCGTGGCCGACATACACAGAGCCGACCCTAGTCACTCGGACATGGAATGTACTCCGTACTACACGACGTGTACTCACTTTTTCTGAACCACAAACCATATGACACGGCTCGTTGTACACGCGTCATACATGGGGTCAGACGACAGAGCTTGTATCTTGTCTACACGCTGTGTCCTTTTTGGAAAATGGTAATGTCCTCTTGTCCACCATATCATGGACAAGTATTGTTTGGGTTTGTGCCACTTATTCTCATTCTCCTGAAAGTCAGGCATCATTTCCTTCAACATTATTATTATCCCATTAGCATGACTTTCTATTCTAGAGTCAACATCCATCCGAGAGGCCCAGAGCGAGATTCTCTATCCATTCCTAACCCTAGGTAGACTCAGGAATCGACGTGACCAGCCCTACCATGCATTGATCCTCTACATATCTAATGAATTCCGATGAGCCGTGATATCCTCCATGGCCCTAGAAGTGATCCTCATCTATGTATCGTGATCTTTCCCACTCATGAGTGTGTCTCCCATAATGAGCGAGTCAGTCTATCGTGATATTCCCTACTCAGGAGTGTGTTATCCCATAATGAGTGTATCTACTTCTCGTAACATTTCCCGACTAACAGTACTTCTCAGACTGACGTCATCAGAGCTACCCGACTCATGGAGAGTGTTCTCCCAAAATGAGTGCTTCATGGAATCATCAAATTGAATCCCTTGACGGGGGTATGGGGTTGTGTAACTTTTTTATAGACCATGGGTATGAGTTTTGGGTATATCTGGATCGTGTTCTCCTATTATATGATCACTGGTCATATACTGTGTATAGCTGACTATGCCTTTCATTTGTGTATTGCTTTGTGTTTTTCAGGGTCCTCTAGAGATTATTGTTATACTCAACCATGGACTATCTTTGCCTGCATGTGTTGTATCTTGTGTAGATGAGAAACCTTTTGACATGATATATAGTGGAGTAGGATAGGACTGAACCTTTTGAGTTCCCTATATGCCGAGGTGTTCCTAAAACTACGAGCAGCAGTCCCAGTAACTCATTGTATTTACAAGTTGGACTTTTCAATTTTCAGACACTTTTTTTGGTGGGATTATATTATGGCCGAGTTCACTTTTATTATTTCACATTCCATCATACTCTATTGGTTTGGTTTAGTTGTATGAATGAATTTTAATTCCTTAGTGGTTTTTACATTTCACAATTTGTGGACTTGATGATGTGTTCATGTTTACAGGTTTTTTTTCAATGCCTCCGATGTTCATAATATGCCTACTCAGTTCTAGTCACCAGCCCATGGCCTATCGGAGGCGGGCTTGAGGAGTCACGACGGGGGACCCACTAGGACGGGTCGTGACAATATAGTATATATTTTTTAGTTTAATTTTTTATTCATATAAATAATAATAATAAATAAAATTACTAAACTAAATAAAATGAATTAACTTTCCTAAATACTCAACATAATAAAATTTCATTATTTATTTCGAAATAAGATAATTTTAATTAAGACTCAATATTTATAATGATTTATGTGACCAATCCAATTAAATATAGAGAAAATATAAATTACCATTAACAAAATATTTGAAAAGTAATTATAATTATGGCCTCTCTAACTATTGAACATGATATTAATTTTATTGGGAAATCAACTATTTGTGAACCTACAACATATTAAGATGATGATTACATATATTAATGTAGTTAATAATATTGTTAAATCATATAAGTCTTATAGAATATTATTGTAGATACATTATGTAAATATCGTGATATTTGAAAAAATAATTAATGGTTCTGTTGAAAAAATACTGAACACCATGAATAACATTTCTCATATGAAAATAAAAGTGTTTATAAAAATATAAAACATAACATATTTTTATACACATGATGTACACATTAAATAAATATGAAATATATCATGATTGGAATAAATTTATAATTATATAAATAATCTTGAACAACTTGAAAAAAAATACATTTATTAATAACGTATATAATATTATGGTTGATGTTAGAATGAAATTATGATTTTTTTCACATGATTATAATCATGGGGATGGGTATCATTATCGATGAAAAAACTCCCATATTTGTAAGAAAATATTGAAATGTTATGTAACACAAGAAATATATATTTTAACATTTATTAGTTTATTTTGAATAATTTTATTTCTAAAATATAAATATTCTTTTGTGTTTTTTAATAACACCACTGTTTAAAATTAAATCATTTTTCAAAAATTGTTTTAAAGAATAGTTTTTTAATATATTTAAATAATTTATCAAACAAAAAATGGGGTTTAAATGGGATATTTTGTAAAATAAAAAATATAATTATTATCTATAATGTAAATATGATTTCTCAAAAAAAATATTATGATATTAGTTTTTTTGTAATGACCATAGTTATTAGAAATTTCATAAATAATATAGAAAATTAGTATTTACAGAGTTTATTATAATAAATAAAAATCTTATTAGGATTTCTAATTTAACTAAATAGATATATAAAAAATTTAAATCAGGAGAAAAATAATTAATTTAATATTTTCATGAATTTATATAAGTAAGGTAATTGATACTCCCATGAATAGATAAAATATTTTAATGTATACTAAAGTCAAGAAAATTTTTAGATGCATCACTTTATAGATATATTTAATTATTATCCACACTATTGGTTTAATATGACCTGACGTTATGTTCAGTTCATTTCTTTGTATTTTATTTCAATAAAATAGAAAAATAATCTCATATGGGATTTATTAAAAAGAAATTTACAGAAATAAGATTTGGTCAATTTATTTTTTCCAATATTATAATTTCATTTCTATAATTGATTCATTCTAATGTTGGTGGTGTTGGTTTTGAGTTTAATGAAATTAAAACATGTAGGAAATTTTATTTTCTTGATTATTCAGTAGTCATTTGGTGACATGAAATACAAAAAAAGAAAATTATCATCAAATTATTTTTAATTCAATATTGAATATTCTTAGTTGAACAAAATATTATAATTGAAATAAAGATGTGTGCAATATCATTTACAATATATACATATTGCAATATTTTTTAACAAAAAAAGATATATTATAATGACTAACAATCATATATCAAATTATCAATAAATGAATAATGATTCAAAAAGATCCCTTATGAAATGTTGTTGTTTAAATAGTGATGTATTATATATATTTATATGGATCGAGAATTGCACAAAATTATGTATAACAATACAATTTAATGTTATCATAATAAACTATATTATCCATGATCATGGGATTATTAATTTCTACTATGTGTTTTTTCCAAATGTATTCAATTTTTACTCGAGATCATTACCTGATGTGTAATTTAATGAATTATAATTATTAATGATCATAATATCATTAATTATCAATTTTTTCAAAGTTTATTGTTTTATATTTTTTAATGAGGATAATTTATGTCTCAATAATAGATTATTTAGTTTATTATTATTCACCATACAATATAGTTGAATATACCACATGGTATATCATACATTGATGATTAACTATATTGTATTAAATATGAGTGAAATTTTAAGATTAAATATATAGTGACTTCTTATATTAAATTATTTTCTTAATATTTCATTTTGACTATTGTTTAGTGTTATTTAGATAAATAATTGGTAGAGAAAAATATTTTTTTTAAACTCTTCCCTTTTATTGAATATTTTATCAATATATTTTCCCATTGTACCTCAAGTATTAATTAAATTTATACACTATAGGATTTAATGAGTGAATATATTTTTGATCAAATGATAATTTTTCAAAACAATATTTATATTTTTATTTATGATTTATATAATAAATAATCATGCATTTATAGATAAAAATGACTATAAATTACTTAAAATTAGTAGTTACACAATGTGGAAGGTGGTTAAATATTATAGTTGGGATGAGTTATTCAAAAGAATAAGAATTCATGATTATATATGATTTGTTAAAATATTTTAGATATATAGGTAATTTAAAATAATAATAATAAATATATATATAATCTTTTGTGAACATATATTATATAGGATATTATTACATATAATGGTATGGATTGTTTTGTATACCATGAAAACAAACATAATTATACTATATATTCCAAATTTAATAAATAACATATTTAATATATTAATTAAAAAAAACAATAGAATTAATAATGATATATTTTATGGATAAAATATTACAAAAAAAATGTTAGAACATTTGAATAATAATATATGAATCTTCATTAATAAAAATATAAGATGATCAAAACATAATGTAAATAAAAATAAAAAGAATTTAAAATCATTATCCTCATATTTTTCTATAAATATAATAACCCTAATTAAAACTATTAAATTAATTATGAAAACCATAAATATTTTATACATTTTGTGTAATATCTTATCTCGAATAACTATGTAGAGATGGAAGGTCACATAACCTCACATGTGCCTCCCTGTATGCTAGAGGATGGAAACTAACATCCAGTGTCTGAGTCCATCAGTGGGGAGGCTATATCCCCAATATAATTTCATATGATCTATAATTAAAAAGTATTAATGAAATAAATAATCATAGTAATTAGGCATAATGTTAGAGATGGAATAAATTTCAAACCAATATAGAAACTTCTATAAGTGGAAGGTCTTCCAGGAGGAAATAAAATAAATAATGTAAAAAATAGTGGGTCTTACAAGGTACATATGAGTCCATTACTATCTTTATGATATACTTATCAACTATCCAACCAATGGTCATTTACCTTCACTGAACCCCTCATAAAATCTATAAGAGAATCAAAATACTCGACAGTGTGTCAGTATAAGACTCATCCGGACCTCACCAATTCTTCCTTTCCTAGATGTTCTAGTGTATAGAGGTGTATGGAATGATAATTATGAATTCCTAACAATCATAAACATTTGATATAAAATCAAGCACCAATTCGCTGACCATGCCTCCCTAAACCCCATTCGTACATACATCAGCTCCATGCCAAAAAACATTAGAACAATCCTTAGAAATTCACAACATCAAATCCATCCTTGAGGTATTGACTATGCATAACGGCACCAGTATTATATGTTAGAGAACACTAGTGAATTATGGAATGATTATATATATATCATAATAGAGTCAACCTAATGTTTCTCGATATCCATACATGCCCCGTGACACACGGATATACCACACTTAGATATCATGAACCATCAAAATATTATGTCCATGTCACCTATAAAATTATTTTACATTATTACCACATAGATATGATAACCCATGATCTCCATGCCCCACGGTCATTACATAAAGGTCTAATCACTCATGATCATCATGGCTCAAGGATAGGCCACCCAAGGACATCATGACCCACAATCTATCTCTACCTCAAAATATAGTAACATGCACCATCCGAATATGCTCCCACACTAGGGAAAGTAAGCCACGTGGTGTCCACCTATATCATAAGAACCTTGAACATTCAATAAAAGAAAAAAATATATAATAGACATATCTTAACGAAATAGTGACATTATATCATGGAATGATATAAATTAACAAATTAACAGGAAAACATCTTAAGAATTTACAAAATCATAAAAAATATAATGCGATAATTAAAAATAAACCTAGAATTTATTTATCTTAACAATTATCCTGGATTAATATCATACGGTTTCATGAGACACACACACACACACCCCTATGAAATCACAATCCAAATATGAATATCATATATGAAAACATGATAATCATACGATGGAAACATGTATAACAAGAGAAAAAGAATGTAAGGATCATATTACCTTAGAAGAATTGATATAATTTGTAAGAATAAACCTCCCTTTGTGGTATGATAGCTGCAGTGGAAACCTCAATAGTCAAGAACACATATTATTGGTATTTTCATCATAAATGTCACCGTTTCAATACTGAATGATGGTCATATGTTCCTAGAACCAAATCGAATAATTTTGTTTTGAAAATGAAATAAAATATATCATGTGATGATACATTCACTATCAGGGATAAATTCTGAATTATCTTTGTATATCAATCCATGCATTCACAATATTATCCTGAAGAGTAATTATATTTTTATAATTTATCTTATATTTTCCCTATATAATTATATCTTTTATAATATATCATAAATTATCAATTTTTAATTTCCATTTATAATGTATCCTAGATTACCCTATTATTATTATGTTTTGATAATTTCTTACAAATTATAATGGCATAATCATATTTTGATAAATTATCACAAATTAGCCACTATTTATTGTTTGATTTTTATTTCTCATAAATTATAATTTTAAAATTATCATTTTAAAATTTCTTATAAATTATCCTTTGATAAATTTCAATGAATATCATTTGATAATTTTTAATATATTATACTTTTATAATTTTATCTTGATAATTTACAAATAATTATTTTTTAAAATTATATTTGATAATTTATTTTATATAATCTTTTTTTAATTATATTTTCATAATTCATTAAATATAATCCTTTATAATTATCATTTAATAATTAAATCATAAATTATTTATTATAGTTATATATTGATAATTTTTTGTAAAATATACTTTTAAAATTATCATCTGATAAAATCTAAATAGTTATATTTTTATAATAATCATTTGATAATTTTTCCGAATTTACATTCAATAATTCATATAAATTATCATTTGATTATTCAATACAAATATCCCTTGGTAATTTCATAAATATTATATTTTGAAATTTATTTATATAAATTACAAAATATAATTTAATGTAATTATCATATGATAATTCTTGAAAATTATCTTTTGTCATTTTATAGAAATTATCCATTACTAATTATCTTATGATAAAATTTATAAATTATAAATTATAAATTTTATTATATTATAATTAATAACACTACAAAGTTTTCCATTCCAAAGTATTTTTAATAATCATTTTATAATTCATGAATATTATATTTTTCTAATAAATTTCAATTTTTATTTTATTAGATTACAAAATTACCATTATTTCATATTACATATTTATTATTTGATAATATTTTCATAAGTACCATTATAAAAAATAAGCCATAATTTTTTATAATTTATATGATCTATCCTTTGATAATTCATTATAATTATCCCTCCATAATTCGAGGATAATCATTCTTTTTTGTAATATATCATTTTATTTCATAATTTAACTTTTTAAAAATAAAATGTATAAATGAAAATAGAAAAAAATGATATATATATTTTTTGTTCCTAATGTAACACCATATAGAAGAGGAGCACCATGAACACATCTTGATTGATCGTATAGTTCACAAAACTAGTGTAGGGGTGTTTCCAGATCACCCAGAATCAACAGAATCAACCAACATTGATCTGGAAAATATTTTTCTTTTTTAAAAGCCCCAAAATCAAAAGTATTAAAACCACAATTATAACCACTCACTTTAATATTCAATTTTACTAGAATTTTTAGTATGGATTCATTAATTTATCCCATAAATACAACTCTAAATTTTAAATGATCAAAGTTGCGATAAATCAGATGTTTTAAACCGCTTTGTAATTAAAAACGGTGTTGCTACATTAAAAATGGGATATATGTAATGTTTGTAATGTTGTTATATTTAAAATTTTAATAATAATAAAATAAAAACATTAAATAACTTAACGTAATCAATCAATTTGACAAAAACCATGAAGTGTATAAATTTTATTCCCTTCCTACTATAAACCACACATCTTTATCCTAATATTGCTCTCTTATTTTTCATATGACACACCTTTTGAGAGATATTAAATTCTTTCAGAAAAATTAATATAATAAAAATATTTAATATTTTATCATTTCATGCAATAATACTAATGACAGAGGAGAATAAATTTTATTTCCTGAGTGTAACCCATGCATCCCTACCATAAAAGTGGGATAATTTTTTCTAAGTTATTTACCATTAGGAATTTTTAGTTATTTTGAATAAATCAATAGAAGGTAACATAATATATTTAATATTTTTATTCCATATATTTGGAGGATATTTTTTCCATGAATTATCGTAATAACACACAACCTAAGTCAAAAAAATTTCCATATAACAATTTAAGATACTAACTATGATTATACCTATATATAATCATTTAAATCATTTATTATGTGATTTCTTCTAAAAAGTACATTTTCGCATAAAAATACATACAATTTATCAACAAGGTAATTTTTATCATCATTAATAAATTCATTAATTACAATTATCTTCTTATATCGACATCTCATCCTCGATGAGTATCTCTTATGGACTTCCTCAAACATGTAAGGACACAAAGGTCAAATATCATACTCATATTCCCACATTACCATGTGTATCCATCCATGCTACCACCAAATCAAATCTAATAGTACCTTATTTCCTCACAACATAATATCTATTCAATCTATGATCTTAATGAGATTCTCCTCAAAAGTTTCATAAATCTCCATATCAACAACTATGTAATAAATAACATACACATGGTAATGTATATAATATTAATGTTGTAAAACATAGAACACAACATGCATACCTATATAGGGATAATGGAGGATTAGATAATTCATTTCTTCCCCTTCTGATAGATGATCTAAAAGAGTATAATAAAATGGGATGATAGCTTTAGCTGCTTCTTTAGATATCTATTCCCTAATAGAGGAGTATCTCTTTAAAAAATAATCTCACCAATAAAAATAAACTGGGAAATTCCGATTTTAAATTTATAATATTTTCATTCTCTAGGATAGGATTAACTCTTTCCCATTCATATTCTCTCTCTATGATGAATCCTGAGCCAAACTAGGCCCACAAACACTTCCTGACCTACCTCTTTCCTTTAAGAAGTGAAAAAAATGGTATACCAAAAAGATCATATTAAATAAAATTTACATTAATTCACTGTAACTATTATTGAATTATAAATCATTCATTGAAATGTATTCATTCCATTATCCGTCAAATTTTATCATCCTCGGTCGAAGAACATCCTCTAATATACCTATAGTCTGCTATGATTGTCTATCATTCGGAGGATGGCAGAATGTGATCAATCTAACCTGATTCCCTATGAATTTCTGTAATTCCCACCAATAGAATATTGTAAAATTATCATCCCAATATGAAATAATTATCTAGGTAACTACATTTATTCATCAAATATCTTAGACAAAATGCATTCCCTCATCCCACACTAGAAGTGTATCTCTGATCGGTATTAAGTGAGTAGACTATTTCAGCTAATCAAAAATCACCCATGCTATAGCATGAATCATCATCATCATAGGTTCCCTCATCACTATTCTATCATGAAACCATCCCACTTCAACATTAATATTGGATGTGGCTATAAAATACCACCATGATGTTGGGACTCGTCTATCCCAATATGATATTTAACCATCAAAGGATAAAATAAGAAATGCCTCTATTGATTTTTGGATATAAGAATATACTCTTAAATAATGATAACTCTTGGTATCACATATATATTCTATCCATATAGTGGTATGCTAATTCCTCACCATCTCTTATTCGTTGGAAAAAGGTACTAATACTCCTCTATATACCAATATCACATAATTATATTCCATTTTCCCACTAGGTATCGAGTTACCACCCACTATATATTCCCTCTTTACAGTTCATTGTAAGTATTATCCCAGACATGTCTTCTCCCTATCCACAGGTTGGGAAGTTAACAATAAACTGGAGTAAGTCATAAATCACTTATCATTAAAGGCATCCCTCTTCTCGTTATCCCATGAGATCACCAAGCATATCAACTCCTTTGAATGCCTCTCAAAAATATCGTTCTCATCAGGTATCTTTCCCAAGGGAGTATCCAAAATGACATTAACTTTTCTAGGTCCATACTCAATCTCAATTTTGAACATCTATAGAAACTCATATGAGAAATATTCCCTATTTTTCATTCCCTACAATGTGATGATATAATAAAGGGTCTTGGGGTCTGTGTAAATAACAAATCTATCAGTTAAGATATAGTTTCTCTATCATTTCATAGCATGGAAAAAAATTCCATCTCTATGTAATCTAGATGTACCATGAGACACTTTTTCGAATTTTTCGCCAATGGATATTGGGGTATCAAACTTTCTGCCCACATGAAAAGGGTTTTATCACAGTTTGACGTGATGTGAGATTAGAGTCTCAACTAGGTCAATTATCTGCTCAATGATTTAAATTCATTTCATAGTATTATAAGGTAGTTTAGTTCCTTTTGGTATAAAAAAGGAAATAATTTATGGTTATGAAATATGAAACCATGCCTCTAAACTCAAATTATTATGTAATAAACTAAAACATGGAATTATATATGAAGTGGACCTAATATTCTGACTACATATCATGTATGGGAGAAATATAAACTACATTAACATACATGTTGAGTGATAATTATGAAACCAAATACATTGAGTATTTATTTAAAAAGGCTTCCCAAGTAGTCCCATATTAGGATTTTGAGTTTACATGTTCTATGACATGATGAAACAGAAATAACAAAATTCATTTGGATAATCCCTAATCAGTCAATGGAATGAAATAATGGTTCTCTTAACCAGTCAACGGGGTCACAATATGTTCTAATAAGATTCTCCCCTTAAACAATGTTAAACCCAACCTACCACAAAAAATTTCTCTAAACTTCCATATCAGTCACAATATTCATATATAAAATAACAAAACAATATATTAAATTCAAAAAATTAATTACCATTATGGTATATCACAGAACATGTCAAAATTTATATCACACAATGAAAATATCTCGAATATATATTACAAAACAAGGAATTCAATTTAAAACTATAATTTAGCATAGGAATAGTTTATATTTATTATAAATGGGAACATGTATGCCTATTAATGAGGTGTGACCTTTTTAATACATGGAGTCACACGTGAATTTATGTGACTATCCATACTAGACCTAGTTTATAGGTTTTATATGTATGATTTTTTAAATAAGTAAATGAATATGATGAATTGTTTTAGTTGTATATATATGTATATATACAAGTATGAATTATGAATATTAATTATATAATGTCTATAGTAATATGGTCATCATATATATGGTTAATAGAAAAAAAGATCATAGGATATATGGTCGTTGGGTATGTATGTATACAATTTGAATATTTAAAAAGTATATTTTTTGAATAAAAAAATTAAAATTAATGTAATTCAAAAATAAAATACTATGAAATATAATTATTTAAATAAAATATTTTACGAATTATTTTTATGTGTTATTGATTATTATTAACCTTTTTAAACAATTATTTGATGATATTATAAATTAAAATATTATCTTTATATCATCAACTGATAAAATTTACTTATAAAAAGATAAAAAATTAATTTTAAATCGACATGGTTAAAAACATTTAATTTTAAAAGTAATAATAATTATTAAAAAAACTATTAATGTTGTGTGTTTCGTTTTTATCAAAATAAATTTAATTTATGACATTGACATGATGAATATAATCAACTGTTATAAGGTATAAATTATTTTTTAACACTAATTTGATAAAAAAAATTCATTTAAAATATATTATTTTATAAAAGAGTTATATATATACATTATGTTTTAATTTTAAAAATAAAAATCCCATATTGTGAATATAAAAACTATTATTTGGAGTCCTAATTTTCATTCTGAAATACAAATTACAAATGTAGTTAATTGTTTATTTTGGGAAAATATATAATATACTAATGTAAAAATTGAGATCATATGTTATTAGTTAAATGAGGTCAATAGGTTTAACTATGTGGAAATGAGATAAAATTCTGAATATAATACCACTAAAATGTATGGATGTGTGAATACATAAATCATATACATTATTTTAAAATTTCTATCTGCGTTCCATGAAAAAATTTCAACCATATATGTTAAGGAATGAGTATTTCCAAAAATTCCACTAAAAACTCACTTAAAAAATGAACATTCCTCTATCACTTTGAAACCAACCATTCCCGCTGAAACCATCTATAATATTGTTCAATTGACTCTAATAAATATTTATTAAATATTCCAAATCCTCTGGTTCCTATATGGGATCATAAATCCTTCAATCCAATGGAATCAATATTAAGATGGAGATAATTAATCAATGTTAGTTATTCTTTTTTCACCATATTTTTGAGTTAATTTTTCATATAAAAAATGTTCAAATGAATTTATAGATTATAATGTTTTTTTGATGAAATATTTATTATTGTCTAAAAATTTTACTTCTATTATGTAACTCTTAACTTCTATATATTCATAAGTATAAGATGATTTAGTTTGGGTTGGTTTTTTAGGATACATAATTGATGTTGTACTAACATCATAATTTTAATCATGAGTAATTATGAAGTAATTATTTCATATAATAGAACATATTAATGTTTATTTTTTATTTTTAATATGGTTTTGAATATGTACCAAAAAAATATTAAATATAATAATAATGTACCTTGTTATTTTCGAAAAAAATTCCAAAAACATATAAGATATGGATTTATTTTCTAAAGAACCATGAAAATTCCTTTGAAATATGAATATGGGAATAGAAAAAATGAATGATTAAAAACAATTCCTCTATGTTATATAATCTACTACTGATTAACATTGTTTCAAATAATTTATATAGACATTTAAATTGATAAACTTATATAAAAACCCCAAATTACAAAAGTACACTAATGAAAATTAATAGAATCATTGAAATTTATTTTTAATTATGGGATATAAATAACATTCAAAAAAGGTAATTTATGTTAATACGTATTTCAAATAATTTATTAAGCTGGTTATTATTTATATAAGGTAAAATTAATTTAATTAATATGAGGAGTAATGGTATAAGAATTTCATCTATATTTTATTTCCATTGGATATATACTATATTCAACACATTATTTATTTATATGATGATTATACTAACTCATGAATGTATTTAAATATAATTATCATGTTTATAATGGGTTTTCCTAATCTATAATGTATTCTTTAATTCATGTTTTTTGATTTAAAGTTTATTAATTTAATAACATTTGGAAATCACAAATTTCCTTTCATTTAGATTTGTTCTATGTCCACCACCTATCATATTTTATTTGGTTTATGTGATATCCATGGATGTATTTAGTCATAATTTTCTGTAAATTATGTTATTTAAAATTTGATCTCAAGTTTTCCCTTCCATGTGATATCGATTAAATATTCACCAATGTTGTAAGTGTCTATTTTTAAATCTCACATTAAAATAATTTATATTTATATTTAATCATCCATTAGAATAAATTTTCAGTTCATTCTCACATAAAACCCATCTATTTATTTACCACTATTTATATATATGGTATATATTTTTTGGACTCCAATATCATCTTGTTCTAAATTCCTCAAAAGGGGTGTTTATAAGTGGATTCGACTATATCACCACCTTTCTAGGAGTAACTCTCACCCATTCCCATATTAAATATATTTTTTAATGAAGTAATTATTACTACTTATTCGAGTTAATTGGATTTTTTCAATGGTATATATTTTATTTTCAAAATGATAATTCATTTAATATTGTTGAAATTATCATTTTCAACGAACATTAACTATCATTTCAATTTTTCTAAATAATTTATTATTAAAATTAATCCCACCGGAATCCATTTTCCTAATATATTATATATATTATTTAAAAAAATTCATTATAATTATCCATAAATTTATAATGTAATTTATATTATAATTATTTGTTAAATATATTATCATTAAAATGTATTTTTTTCAAATGATTTTGTTATTTCCTCTAATTTTTATTAGCAATTTTCAAATGAACATATTGTTTTTATCATTATGTGAAGATCCAATAATTTTGTATTCTTCATTGGGGGAATCATCATGCAATAATTCCCAGTATCATTCAATTAATGACTAAAAATAGTAACATACTAATTTTTTACAAAACCTATTTATCTACCATTGATTTAACAATATATGATGTTATTTTAAATATTTTCATGTTCTTATAAAAAAAATGGATTGATCAGGATTTTTTTGATTGGTGGGTGTATTATAGACATATCAATTTGTTGGTAATTTTTAATGTCTATTAATTAGATGATGTTGTAGGTGAAAATGATTTCAGATATCTGTGTTTGTATTTTTTTTATTGGCATGATTGTATGTACCTTTGTTTAAATTCTTTTTCAAGGATATGAATGATTGTATCTATATTCACAACATTGAATATAGAAATTATTTTTGGTACCTATCTTCATAATCACATGCATAAACAATATATATTGTATCAATGATTACATATTATTTCATGGTTGAGATTTATGGTAGTTTTGGATTAAAATATTGTGTGTTGATATTGTTTCAGGTAGTTAAGTTCAAATGATTTAATATAGATAAGATTGAGGATATAAAAAATAAAAAAAAATTATTTAAAATTATTATTGATATGCCACATTATTCGGAATATTTTATGTTTTTGGGATTAATAGTTAGTTTTTCAACCATCTTTTACACATGCCTTTTGCATTTCCAAAATAGTAATTCCATTTCTCATGGTTTATGGTCTATCATTTTATTGTTATGATCATCTTTTAATATACAAGTTCACCATGATTATGTTTTCATAGAAACATAATGATCATATGATCATTTATTTTATTTGATTATTATTCAATATATTTAACATTAATAATCATTTGAGGTCGCCAATTTATGATTTATCCATTAAAAATGATTTAACAAAGAGTGAAAAACATAATATATAAATTAAATGATATAACACAGTTATGATAAGGAAAAACATTATAGTATTAGAGAGATTTTTTTTATATAATATCAGATGTTATTTTACCATTGGTTTCAAAAAATTGTTCGGATATTAGAGACATAATATATAAGATATAGAAGTTATTAAAAATATATTTGAGTTAATATCATGTTGGATCACATGGTATCAAATAATATGTGTAATGGTATAATTGTGGAACTATATTTAGGTGTATGTGCGGGGCTATTCTTGTATCTGAGTAAGGAATAAATATTTTTGGTGATAGGTTTTAAAATAATAGGGGGATAGAAAAGAAATAACAACTGTTGAAAGAAAAGTAATTTTTAAAGAAAAAAATGTAAACGGTTTATTAGGGGGTGTCATAATTTATAACAACACAAGAATTAATTTACCTTATCATAAAATTTCCTAATATTATTAATACAACTTAATAATTATTATATATATTTTTTCTTTAGTATGGGAAGACTGATAGAATAATGAAATTGGTGTGGTGACTTTTATAGTCAACATTGAAAACATTTTATCTGACATTAGATCCAATAATTCATTAATATAATAAAATTACTTCATATCTATTAATTTTTATTCCATATTATAATATATTTAAATATTATTGAACACTCTTAATAGTGATATGATAGAATCTTGTGGATATAACTATTCTCTGACAATGGTTTGTGGAAAGATAAATTTTGAAAATATATTTGACAAAAACATTGTGAAATGTTATGTTATTTTGTTCATGGGTTCACTCTCTTTGTATATATATATCATATTAAGATATTGTATTTTGAATTACATTTTATATCCAAAATCAAAAAAAATACTATTAATACATGTCTTACAATGAACTCTCTATGGAAATTACTTCTATTTTAGAATTCATAATACCAACATTGAGTGGTATTTGAATCATATGAATTTATTGGATGCCAATAAATTTGATTCACCTATTATAAGAAAAAATGATGATGAATTTATAACGGATTTTCATTACCTTACACTATAATGTGTGTTTTTTATTTCAATTGATCTCATACCATGATCAATACTGATATAGAAGATTATCAATTGAATATATTATTTCATTGGGAGTTAAATGGAAGAATTGAGAGTGGGTGAATCATTGTAGACATATTTTAATATTTTTAAATTTTTAAATAAACCTATGTGTCTAGTTAAGTCATTTCTTATAATACCAATGGAATTATGAGGGTTAAAAGGATAAATGTTACTACCCATGTGAGAACTGTGAAACTTTATCATCTAGAGACCACCTAATTGGAACACTATAATTAATTATTATTGGAATAGATTGGTGATCGGGATTAGAGATATCATTGTGTCATTAGTAAGGTGAGGATTATACAGAGTAATCATACCATAGAACATGTGATGGCCTGTATGTATAGTTATTAGTCTGAGGAGGGAACACAGTGGATATTTGCAAATAGTCTGTTAGGATAGAAATAACGATATTAAAATTGACCCATGGTGTATGTTTGATATGTTCATGACCAATGTTTGGTCAGTTTGTGAAAATTGGAAGGAATCCCATTATCCAGATAGATGTAATGGGGAACTACCTAGTATTTAGGTGGGTTCCATAATGATGTAGTTTTTCTTAGGGGGGGTGTAACAGTCCTAGAATATGTGGCTGAACTAGATAAATGTTACTACCCATGTCAACATAGTGAAGCATTATATTATATAACTTACATATTTATAGCTCCATACTTAATAATACTAGTCATGAAGTAGTAATTAATATGGATGACTTCAAAGGAGGCTTCCCAAGGCATGTGAGAGTAAGGAAAAATAACACAAGAAGAACATTTATTGAGCTATTAGAAAATTTATTTTTATTGTAGTGACAATAACCCTAACATCCAAATCTCGATTCCTTCTAACATTACATTGGTATCTAGTGTAAGGATTACATATTCATGGGCAGATCAATTTAGTAGACTTTGTAAACTGGACACATACATGAGTCTTACAATATGATTGAATAAAGAAATAAATAGACTATTTTTTATTGATAATATACTTATTTTATCTAGAATATTCTTCTATATAGGTTATAGTAATAATCTTGTAGTCCGATATAAAGGGAAAAAATAATGGTGAGCTCAAATTTCTAATAAATGATATGTATATATGAATATATCATGAATCAATAAAAGTAATCTACATGGAAGGTTATGTTAAGAAATAATTAAATTTTAATAAATTGACTAATTTAATAGATTATACAATATCAATATTTCATGGTAAATAACTAAAAAAACATACCATATAATCAATTACTAATAGGGAAATGCATGAAAATAATAGTTCATATTGAAAATCAATTGGATAGTAATTATAGAATTCCAAAATAATGAAATTGTTAAAAATTGGATTACATGTTTCTTGGGTACATGTTAGCATTTCCATAAAGTACATTCATAAGCGGGTTTAAAACATATTCTGGGAAACCCCACTAATCCAGGTCTAGAAATCTGGTTGTTCCCAACAAACTAAATATGCATCGCCTTCATATCTATAACTAGTCCCCATCCATTAAATACATGTAAAAAGAATTCATCATATGTCGACAAATCTATTTAAATATTTAAAAAAAATGTCTTATTGAATATCTCTATCAAGTAAAGAACATAAATTTACCGATATTTAAATATTTAATAAAATAACATTCACACTAAACATCCTATATAAAATGGAATACAGTATAGGACATAATCATATACATGATATTAAAAGGTGGATATTTTGGGGAAATTTAATGAAAAATGATCACAATAATGTGAATACTAAAAGGGTAAGTTAATGACTACAATGATGAATCAAGGATGTGTATGTCGATACAATCCTTGGTTAAAGTGATAATAAAACATGAAAATAAAGACTATCGATGGTATAATTAAAATTTACATGAAATTGATTATTAATAAAGGGTTTTTCCCTTAATATAATGAAATATTGTAAAATGTACTTAACAAAAATCATAAAAAATATATTGTTTTTATTTTGAAAACATTTTTAAATTTTATTTTAATTGGAAATAAATATTAAAAACATTTTTTTTAAAAATAACATTATAAAAATGATAAGTAATAATCAAAAAAAAAGATCATAATTCATGGTAATATCTAAAATGTGTGAAATAATAAAAGAAGACATACTTTTTTGAATGTATAATTTTTAATATATTTATATATTTATAAAATTATAAAGTTATTCATTTAATAGTTTTAATAAAAGGAAAACATTATATTTTTATAATGATATGAATATACGTTGAATTTTAATATTTAGGAGTAAATTTTTGTGAAAATTCATTTTAAAACCCAACATGAAGAGGTAGTAATTTTTTTATAATTGTTTTACAAACCATGGTTTTCAAAGAAAAAATATTTCCATCCAATGTGCGAAATGATATCCACTTTTCAAAAAGAACTTTCTAAATAATCGTAAGTACAAAAGGGTAAAAAATGATAGTATTAAATTAAATTATCTTGATTAAAAAGAGGTGAAGAAAAACAAAATGTGTTTATTATAAAAATGACAATGAATTTCCATTAATTTAAATTCAAGAAGAAAAAATCCCAATTAGAGTTACATTGTTATATAATCACATACAATTATCATAACATTTAAGTGAGAAATATTAAATGAATATATTATTCTTATCTAATATAAATACAAAAAAAATAATTACATGTAAAACATTTAATAATAAAATTTCATTACACACATTATCATATAATGACCATATTGATGATGTAGATGTTTAACCCAATTAGTGGAAATTGAATTATAAAGTCCCTTACGACATAGTGACATTTAATTGAAATAACCATATAGTAAAATAAATAAAATTTAACATAATGTAAAAATAATAAATAAGTATTAATTACATTACCTATTTATAGGGAATTATGTGTAGAATATAAAATATAATAGTTTCATAACCATAAAATATGTCTCAATGAATTAAAATTCTGACAAAAACCCTTAACAAAAACTCTATTTTATATGTAATTTATCCTCCTTTATAGTGTCGTCAAAAAAGTAATTTAATAATTGAGAACAATTTTAATATTTCTAATATCATATATTCTCTTTTTATAACAATTTATTACCCATTTGTTAATAATAATTAATTATTATCATTTTTATGCTTGTAAATTACCATCATTCCTCAAGAGTGATTTGTTATGAATGATTTGGTTCTAGAGAATATTATATAGTTATATCATGTCTAGAATAATAATTTTTATATATTTATATTATTTTCATAGAAATTATAATTTGAAATCAACACATGAATGATGGTGGTGAAAACTGATGTACTTTATGATTATGTAGAAGGTAGGTCATATATAATCATGAATAACATTACCATTTCTCAATGATAATTATGGTAAGGAGGTAAGTAATATTTTACCTTATTATAATGATCATAATATGATATATAACATAATATATATTTAAAATTATCATCCATGTGGTGTGGTGAAGAAAGAGAGTAACATTACTTCATGATGGAGGTAGTCCACATGCACACTAATGATGTTATCATGTTTATATAGGTGAAAAAGAAAAGAAATAAAAACATATATATTATCTTACTATAATAATTAATATTTCATTAATAATATAAATATTTCATTTATATTACAATTAATCATTATATTTATCTCTTTCACCTTTTATGTAATTCATTAGTAAAAGAAGAATCACATCACTTCGCGATGCGGTAGTCCACCAGACATATAAGAAATGATCTCATACCTCAAATGGAAGGTAAGTTATAATGATATATTTTTTTTGTGACACCAAGGATATAAATATGTTTTATTTATCTTATAAATAATTTATATCTATCATCATTCCCAATATTGATAATTTCAAGTGGAAAATTAACAACATTTCTTCATGAGGCAATAGTCAATAGTTCACACAAATAAATATTTTGTGACCCATTTTATAGACGTGGAGATAGTTTTAGGTCTAGTAAATATTATTTATGAATAAAATTATATGTGTCAAAATAATTTTATTAAATCAATATGGTATAATAAAATATCAATAAGGTGTATAAATAAGTAAACAAAAGATGATTGTTGATGAACATTAAATCATATTCCGTTATACTCCATAGGATTTCACTAACGGATTATTATGATCGGTTAATTTTCAAAATAAGGATATTTTTATTTGTGGTTTTTTTGGATATGATTTGTGAGGGGTAATTTATGAAGCAATTAGGATTTAAGGTGTGAATAAGAGTGGATTGGGGGTGGTCATTATAAGTTTGGGAGAGGAAACACGGGTTATTTTTGAAACTAATTGAGGGCTCCCAGTATTTTATATTTCAGAATATACCAAAATGAATCAACCTCAAACTGTAGATGTTTAATAGTATAAGTATTTCAATAAACTAGTTTTTTGAAATGTTTATTTTTCATTTTTACCCTATATTTTTAATTTCTCACTTATAAAACAACTTTTACAAAAACCATTGTAATTAATTTTAATTGCATTCACAATTTAGTTTTGTTAAAAATTAAATCAACCTTATTATAAAATATAAATTAATTTAATTACAAATATGTTTTTGATTTTTTGAAATTCAATTAATAGATGTGTAAAATATGAATTTGATATTAATATTTTAATTGTGATGAAAATGAGAGTCTTTAAACTGAAAATGATAATTTTTTTATAATGTTATAATATATACCTTCAATCATTAAATGATTAAAGAAAACAAAAATTGTATTAATGGATATAAAACTTAATTTATATTACATTGAAACAAATTCAAAATATAATTTAACATTGAAAATAATTTGAATGATAATGTTGTTTTCAACTAAAATTTAGTATTGTTGACTACAAATCAGAAATTAATAATTCTTGTTAAAAATTTCCCAAAAATCACATTTCTATAATATTTTAATTATAAATTTAAATTTTTTTTATTTATTCTAATAAATTACCTAAAAATCTTAAAAATTAATTTTATATTATATTGATGAAGAGTCACTAAACCATCCTTTATAAATAAATATACAATTTTTTTCTGACTAAATTTATTTATCATTTAAATTATTCTATCTATTTTAATAAAAAATATATAAATAATAAATTAGTGAAAACAATATATTATCAAAATATAGTTTTTAATATTCATTCATTCCATTATAATGGATATATGATAACTTTAATGTTATGTAATAATATTAGAGGAATATTGTTGTTGTCCAACACAGTTATCAAATAACACAAGATAAAGAGAGAGTCTTGTGAATTTCATGCTATAATTTTTTTTTAATTTATTCGTAAATTGTAATTTTATCATAATGTCTTAGGATGTTATATTTACATATATTCATAGTGTATAATGTCATACATCCTACCGAATACGATGTTCATATTTTCAAATCTCAGGTTGGTACATTCTCCTTGCATTAAATAAATCACATCCTCACAATTTAAACATGATCATCGAAATCAAGGATTTTATATTTTGAATGAAAATTATTGAAAAAACTACATCATTAATATAATTTACACATTAACTCATAATTGGAGATAATTGGTATGTATGAAGGTCATCTGGAGTAATCCCAAAACATGGTTTATAAGTATATTGACATTAGTGACATGTAAACATATATACTTGGAGGGAATGCATAAAAATTTATAGATTGGATAATATATTGACTATAATAAAGTAAATGATCAAAGGAATATCAATGGCCTAAAAACCTAAATTTGTTATGATTTTAAAGTCTATATCATTCAACATCAATGAATGTAATGGGATAACAAATTTTCTCACAATCATTTTATTATTGTTGACCAATTATCATATTTTACTTGAATGAATGTAAATATAACTACTTAATACCTTTCTATTTCATAATAATAACTTCATCATTTGGTTTTTATTTTATCTATTTATAATTAATATCATATAAAAATAATTAAATAACAAAATATGATTTTATATGACTACTGCACTAAAATCAACTTATAACAGTTCATTAAATCTATAAAATAATGCTAATTAATTTTATATATATGTAAATATTTTCTAAAAATATTATTAAAAAATTAGAATAAATTAACCTCTAACAATAAAGGTAACACCATCGGTTCATCATAAATATTTATTTTTCATTACATTTTACAAAAATTATATTAACCATGACAACAACAACAAAAAATTTGAGATAAACCCTTATCATCCTTCTTTAATGGGTACAAGCCCCATAACATTTCAATAGCTAATGGGGTTTCTCAAAACACGAGGTTTTTCATTTTTTATAAAATGAAATTATTATACTCACTATAATGTTTCCAAAATAACATGATAGATATATTTTAAAAAACTAAATTATTAAATTATCAGTTTTAAATATATTTTGTGTATAATTTTTTTTAACAAAGTCTAATAATTATATTTGACTATTATTAATATATAATTAAAAAACTATTTAACATATAAGATGTCAATACAATTAATATTATATCAATAAAATGTAAAGTTATTATTGCTCAAAAAAAATTTCCCCTTAAACATGTATTAAACCAATGTGTAGTATTTCCATAATGGTTTTTCAGTATTATCAAAAATCATGCGACATTCCAGTGGGAAATTTTCTTCAAAATGGAGTTTTTATGATTTTGAAATAATGATCCTTTATAAATACAAAAAAAAATTTGGTATATGTAATAATTATTATAATAAATACCCCATATCTTGTAAAATTTAACACCATCCTTATATGTTTCATAATTCATATATCCCAAAAATAATTTGTAACATATTTCATCAATTTACATCTCATATCCCACTACATAAATATTTCATCATTTTTATTTCATCGTGCATAATTAATTAATCTATGTTTTAACCTAGGTAATTTATTTTCATTATATATTCAAATACATCATTAAGGATTTCAATAAAACGTTTAATTATCTTATGCACATCCAACATGACTATCAAACTAGATGAACTATAAGACCCGTTGTAATGTAGCAGGTAACATTCATGTCTTTCATGATGCACCATTTTTATAGAAATTACCCCTAGGTTCCTCTTTTCTATAACCACACCTACATCTATTATCCAAATATATATTTATTTCTAGAAACCATATAATCGCTACCGTAATAGATAATTATGATGTTCTTATATATTTATCCTAAAATTTTATTATATTATTTTATTGAAAAATCATTATTTTATCATATACCTTTCACTAAGTTCCCAATTAACCTCACTTTTATTGTAATATAGTGAATCCAACCTCATCATCTCAGAGATTGCACCAAGTATAAATATTTTGGAATATGATACATGAAACCACATCTCAAAGGACTAATTTATTTTTTATTTTGGTAAAATAGATACAAACTTGTGTCTTAAATTAAATTTGATAGACATAATATAACATATTTTATTTTAATTTTATCATTTTTCTCTCTATAATATTCTTGTATAAATTTTATAATAAACGTCATGGAATCTGGGTGAAAGGAATCGAAATAATAATTATCTCACATCACATTAAGGGTTATGCACAATGGAATCTATCATGAATCAACATTATTAAATAAAATGGAAATAGAAATAACTAAAATACTAACCCTTTTAAATAAATTTAATATATGAAAACATAAGACATAAACAAATATATAATGGTAAATAATTAAAAAAAGATTTCATTTTATCAATATTTGATAAAAAATACATCATGTAATAATTTTGTAGTTAATATCCACTTCATTTTAATAAACTAATACAAAATAATAAACTTGTTAATTTTTGGATTCTATGTTTCTCAACTACGTGACAATTTTACCGTCAACACCTTGCTTTAGATTATTTAAAATAAACTAGTTCAGGATCATCATTACAACGACTATCTTACTAATTCATCCAAATAGACTACTGATGCATTGATAGGCTATATATAACTAGGATCCTCACATTTCATACCTTTCAAAAAAATTTCACAAATATAAAATAATAGAAGGATCCATAAATAATGTTACTTATCAAATATCTTTACTCAGAAAATAATTTATATTTATCAATATAATTCAAGTTAATCAGATAACATTCCAAATAAAAACAGTATGTATAAATGGTATATGTTTTGGGAAGTAGTCATATCTATGATAAATAATGTGCAAATTTAGGTTAAATTTAATTACTACTAATCAATATAAACTATATAATACAAGGGGATCCTAATAACCAAAAAAATTATTGAAGGAATTAATTGTTGATACAATCCATTGTAAAAAATAGAATAAAACATATAGTGAAATAACAACCATGGTATCATGAAATTGTATACTAACTATAGTAATAATAAATGGGTTTTATCCATGATTAATAGAAATACTATAAGTATAACAATAAATACATTTGAGTAGAAAATATAATTTTCATTTTTAAATCCATTTTGAAAATCCTTCTCATCCAAAATAACTTTTAAAAAGATTTTCTATAAGATGATGCTCATAAAACTTCAATGGAATATTCAATTAAATAATCTTTATGATGGTGGGTAATTGTATAATGGATTTTAATGATAAAAGTAATGTTCCTTTTTCTGTGTAATAATAGTATGAATGTGCCCTATATATATAAAAATAAGAAGATTCATTTCTCATTTTTATTAAAATCTTGAAGATAATTTTTTTGAAAAAAATAGAGATATTCATTTGAAAAAAGTTAAAATAGTAAAAAAGTTTGAAAATAGATGTCATAAATCATTTTTAAATTGTAAATGCCTTTTTATTACATTTCCAGAGAACATGGTTTTGGATGAGAATGTATTTATAATCGAAGACAGATATGATGTCTGATCTTTTTATAAACATTTTATAAAACGTTTTAATTACCAAATAATGGGGAATTATTTGTATTTCTTGAAGAAATCACGAGTAACCATAAGAAAATAAATTTAATTGGGTTTATTAGGAAATTTTAAAATAATTTCCATCAATATAAATTAATGAATAAATTTTTTTATTAGAATTATATTTGTATATAAACAATTAAAAATAACATATGTTAGAGGGAAAATTATTTAATTAATCAATTACCTGTATCAAATAAAAATAATCCTAAAAAATTGAAATAAAAAATTAATATAATCAAGAATTTTCACAATCATAATCTTTTCATGACATAATCAATGAAGTTGAAGTTTAACCAATTGAGAGGAAATTGAATTATGAAATCCATGATCACTTAGAGGATTTGAATTCAAATATAGTAAAATGAAATAATTCAAATTGAAAAATAAATTTCAATTATTAATAAACTATTAATGATTTTATATATCATGATGGTATTATATAAAAAATTAATAAGTAGTTATGTGCATAATAATATAACAAGCCTCTATGAAATGAAATTTAGATGAATGTTATAATAATATGGTACATTTTTTGAACATGATTTAAAAAAAATTATAGTGGTTTCAACCATGATATAATCTTTTTAACGAACCCTATATATATTTATACTATCTTTTTAAATCCTTTTATAACATCTAATTATCCTTTCAATAATAATCACTAATTACTTTCGTTGTTTCAGGTATTAATTTCCTTGTTTTCACATGTGTTTTTTTTAAAAATCTGATTCTTGCACTTATTCTACAGATCATTCATCTCCAAGATATGATTAAAGAAAATATTATAATATTTATAAATAAATTATACTGTAGAAACCAATCATGTATGAAGGCTATGAAAACTGAAGTATGTTAGGATCATTGAGATGGTACGTTGATTGTATGCATGTGTATACATTCAATTTTATAATTATCCTTATAAAAAAGGAGGTATTATATATTTTATCATTAAAAAATGATCATATTATAATATATACCATATTATATACTTTTATATTTCTTTCATGTGGTGTTTTTATGAAAAAATATCACATTGCACCAGGAAGACGATAATCCACACATACATGAATGATGTTATCTTCTTTAAAAGAGTGAAAATAAATAAATGATAATGATATATATTATCAATATATATAAATTAATATGTCTTTGATATCATAAATATATAATTTATATAACATATAATCATTAAATATTTCATTATGAACTTCTATGTAATGCATCAGTGAAGGAAAAATCACATCGCTTCATGAGGTGTTTGTGTACTATAAAATAAGTGACGATTTCTTATCAAAAAATGAATTGTTGTTTAAAATATTTAATTGATATAGAGAATAAAAAGGTATATATATTTTACAAATATCATATATGTACATTAAATCAATCATCATATCATGCTATTGGAAGGTTAAAATATAAAAATAAAGGACATCAGTTCGTGAGGCGGTAGTACACTATCCACATGATGGATTATTTCATATCCCATTTGATTGAAATAGAGATTGATTAAAGTCATTAAATTTTTATAACAATATCTTAATATATAAAATAAACTAATTATTTTATATAATAATTCTATAATAAAAATTTACAGAGATGGGGAATGAAGTAAATTAATGACATGTGTTGAAGAACATTACCTATTATTCAGGTATCTTATGCATATTTTCACTAAATCAATCCTATTTTCAATTTTTCTCCAATATAATGATACTAGGATGATGGGGAGGGGGATTTTAATATTTTATTTATATAAGAGATTTTTTAAACAAAGAGTTATGAATGTGTGATGAAGATGGGAAATGGGGTGGCCTTTAATAAATGGGGGAGATGATACACCTTGTATTTTTTAAATAATTAAATGAAGAAACATTTTTTTCATATTTCAGATGGTTCTAACATGGGCTATTATAGATCCTTATATGTTTCATTATTATAATATTTTCCTCCAATAGTTTTTGGACATTTTAATAGATCATTTCAACCAATATCATTATAGTTTATCCACCTGGTAAATCAATTTTTACCATAACTATATTAATTAATTGATATGGCATGCGATATTCATTTATTTTACAAAAAATTTAAATTTAAATTTTATAAACTATAAATTCTTTTGACTCAAAATATAAAATCCATTTTTCTATATTCAATTCATAAAATTAGAAAATTATAATTCAAAATTTACTCAGAATACTTGATGAGAAACTAGGGATTTAAAATGAAATTCTGAATAATTATAAAATGATATAATGTATACATTCAAATTATAATTGATTCTAATGACATTTTCTGGATTAACTAATATAAAATGAAAATATTTTTACATCAAATTAAATCCAAAATGCAACTTAAAATTAAAATTTATTTGATTTAAAATGTATTTTCAATATGTTAGTTAGTACATCTAACTCCCAACATTCCAATTTCTAGACGATGACTATCAAACTAAAAATAAATATTAATAGTATATTATTTCTTATAAAAACTCTATATCACTGGTCAAACATGTAAAATTTAGTAATTTTTCATTTCAGGATAAATAATGTATTAAATTTATTTAAAATATTTAATATATTTTATAGCATCATGATGTTATGTTTCCTTTTATAATAAGTGTTTTGTTTCATAAAAAATATGATATATGTTGTTCATATTATAAAATCTAGGTGTTTTACAGATATTATACTTGACACCATTGATTAATATATTATGGGGTCATGGGAATGCATTAAAACTATTAAAGGAGATCATTAGGATCAGTAGTCTTAGTTCAATGCCCTATGTAGCATAATGCATGAAAAAGATATATGTAATTAATTATTGATATTATATCATGCATAGATTCATTGTTATATTATACTAGGATTTGGGATCAGACCCCTCATTTTCCATTTATGGGGTGTATATATTTTTTACAAGACATAGATAGAGGAATGGAAAACATGTAGTATGTAAGTTTCACTAGTAGACATTGTTGTTATTAAGGGTTTGTTTAGTGTTGATATATAATAGCATAGTGAAATGTTCATTATAAGAATGGGTTTATCTTTCCAATTTTCTTGGGATTTAAAAACATTTTGTACTCATGGATATTTACGTCATTTAAATTAATGTTTTTGTAATGAATTGATTCATGTGTGATATTTCATTCTATTACACTTCAACAAGTGGTGGACCATCCTAGGCGACATGTTTAGTTACCCAAGTATAGTTTCATAAAAATTTGTAACAATGAGAATAATAAACCTTATATGATGTAAAAAATATTAATATTGCATTTGTGTATTTGTTTGATCTAACTTATGACCTTTGAAATTCAAATTGTAAATGCGTGAACGAACATCACCAGCCTACTTCGATAACTGATGTTATGTTACCAAGGGTGTTAAAATATTATTTCCTTGATTGAGATGTGGAATATAAGGTTATATTAATGAACTAGACATGGGGATTATTTAAATTGGAGTTTAATAAATTATTGTTTAATAATATGATTTTCAAATCCAAAATTTCATTATTAATATATATTTTAAAAGTAATGATTTAGATACCAAAATTTGGAATAATGATTTGTGAACATGATTATAAATGATGGTTTAATAATATTTTGATTAATAGATATTCACTCCTAGTATAGATCATACATATACATGTGAGTTATAATTAATACTAATTCCATAATATAATGCTTTGGTGGACCCTTCATTGGTGGAATATATAATATACACTATTAAAACATGGGGAAAATATGATATTTCAAACCCAGGATGAGTGGTGGACCATCGATTAGTATCTACTATGAATTCCCCCCCCCATATTCTATGCTAAAAATAGTCCCTAGGAATTTGAAGAATTTCGTGTGAATATTGAGTAGATCATCAAAATTTTTAATGCTCATGATGTTTCTTCCATTTATTTTTCTATGTATATTATTGAGGGATTATGAAATTGATTTTGTTACTCTATTGTGTTATAAAATTTTCATTAGGATCTCACATGGCCACCCTTAATAAAATATTTGACTGTAACTTTTATCTTGATTAGTTATATGTTCAATGGAATTAATAATTTATGAGCAAAGGCATAACGGAGAATATTGCGCTGGTGTATTCTACACACATCATTGAGTCAATTTACATATCAACAATGAATGTAATAAAAAAATACCTAAACACTCAGAGGATGAATAATGGGGTGATATCTAATATTTGGTTAAGGATAGTTCCCTGTTACCTAACGAATTTTGTATAGGTGGTCAGTGAAGAGGCAATAGAAGGGAAATACTGAGTCATGAGAAAAAAATTTATTTTATCCTCAACTAATGTGGTTATTGGTCCAGTAGTTTAATTTAGCTAGAAAAATTAGTGCAATAGTGTAAAATATTATTTAGAACTAGTTACAATGGACTCTTCATGGAAAATGAATCCATTATATGTGTTTCTAAATAAATATCCTATGATAGTAAGGATAAAACCAGTCCCACCATGTGTTCAGAGGTTTCTTATGATAATTTCAAGTGTGGTGTATATTATTTAAGTATAAATGGATGTTCATATGGATAAGGAATCTCATAAAAGAACTTAGAAAAAATATCATTAAATCATGGTATATGCACAAGAGAAATCTTAAGTAGTCCAAACTACAGTTAGAGGTAAAATGTGTATATTCACTAATATTATGCTAGCATTGATAGAAATAGGTTCTATTCATTATTGTATATTATACATATTATTTTACATGTTAATTTATAGTTGGTTATTATTATATTCTTTTTTTATCATTCCATAACATTAGTAAATAGGTCCAAACAAGATTTCATGCGTACCACATTTAGGGTGATGATAACTAACCTGTATAATTAGTAGTTATTCTATATTCTTGATCTTGGTGGTTCTAGGAAAATAATATTCCCAAGGATAACTTTTCATGTTTAAAAAGTTATTATCCCTTGATTAAGATGCCACTATCATGTCATTGTGTGGTAGTCCATGTAAATATCTCTACGGATCGGAAGTATATGGGAACTCTTCATTGTACTGACCGAGTGTTATTCATGAAATGAGGGAAATAATGCATTTTCTCAAAAATAGTTTTTTAAATGAATAATGGGATTAAAAATCCTACATGGATCATTATCATTTCTAATTTAGAAAGAGGTTTTTTATAATGGTTTCCATAGTGATTGACATCGATTCTGACATAGTTTTTAGGGTATGAACGGTTTGTGGACACCAAGGATTGTTTTCCCCTTTAAAAAATTGGGTCATATTAGAATGTTGGTATATAGTATGAACATTATATAATTTATATATAATTCCTTGAATAATTTAATGTTTTCAAAAATGGAGTTTTCAAATGGACCTATCCCATGTGATTATGGGAATGGATGTTGATATTGGGCAAGGAACCACTACTATTGAGGAACCTGTTCATTTTTTTATCACCAATATAAGGTACATTGTAGGAAATAATTCCATTATTCAGTTTACTATTTCAATGAAAAAGGGATATATGAGATATGTAAGATTTTATGAGGATATAAGTTTCTAATAATTATTAGGACATAATTATTGTTTGGTGGGGGAATTATAGAATATCATGTAAAAAGGTGAGTATTGTTTAATATTAAGATATTATTATTTGGTTTCATGGGGCTCAAATTTTTTTTGGTTGATTTTTTATCAATTAAAATATGATATTATTAATTTATTATATTGTAATATTCATGTGTTTTTAGGTCTATAAATTTTAATCTTATTATATTTTATAAATTGATCTTTATTTCACATCAAATGTGCAATTCATGTGTAAATTACTGATTTGGTCCTAATAAATCCTATAATTTAAGAATTATATATTTTAATAATTTAAATTATATATTTATAGATAATATTATTAAATTTTAATATAAAATTTTATATTTTATTATTAATGTATGAATCATAATAGAAGAAGGATATTTTGGGCAGTGAACGCGGAAATTCCATGAAAAATCATAATGGGATTTTGAACTTGTTTCAAATTTGGAGGCCACAAATAAATCATAATTAACATAAATTCATAAATTGGTAAATATAAATTTATAGGGATAATTTCATTATTCTTTGGCCATAGTTTATTATGATTTTTTTAAAGAGATCTAGGGAGCTTAATTTGACATTTAATTTATGGGCCAGATTCTCGGTCCCATAAAATCAACCCACCATTTAGAGAGTAATTTTGAATGGATGATGAAAATTGTATTAATATTTTTTGAATATTATTTGAAAAATTTAATATAATACTTATCTTCTTCTAGAAGTTCAGATTCATCAATCTTCAATGTCAAATTCGAATATCCAAATGGGGTTTGAATACGATCGTAATATTTTTTTCAAAGTTGAAAATACATGTTTCCATGGATTTTTGACACACCATTAACTATAATTATAAAATTCAGGCGGGGGGGAATATTTTTGGGTATCTAAAATAGGTTCCATGATATCCTATTTATATGTCTAGTTTTGAACATATTTTTAGATGAATTTTTTTAAATTTTAATGTTTTGTTCTAATTTTTTAATTGTTTGTAAATTTTTCCCATATATGTTCTATCAATTAAATTAGTTTAGTAATAATTTTTTTCCTATGGTTATTTATATTTTATATAAATTTTATTAACACATTTATATTGTTGAATCATGATGTGAATTTATTCTCACCAAACAATGGAAATTACCCACACAATAGTGGAGTTTACATTTTTTATTTGTTTTTCTACAAAAAATCTTATTTCATAAATCTACTTCACCCATCCACTTGTTTAATTTCATTACCCGAGTGAAATAAAACATATACATAGATCTACGAGTTTATCAAGGTTGTGGATATGATGTTATGTTATGATCTTAAATTTGTAATCACTTCGTTATTTAACAAATTTACATTCAATGAGTAATTATCTTCTTAATATTCATCAGAATTAATAATGATGCATTTTCAGTGCTCGAATGATACAATTACATGTTTTGATAATTATATTGATCCTCTAATTGAATTTATAATTATTCCAAGAATTATAATGGGATTAAATTGCAGAATGAATTTAGGGATTTATCTCATTATGTGGATGCATCTTGAATTTGTGACATGAAATTCCCTATAAAAATTAATACATCCAATCATACCCTTGAGACAAATTTGGATCCACCCATCTTCAATTATTATTTTTATAAAAATATTTTTGTGTTTAACTATCTAATTCAATCCTCTCACTTATGTAATTTATTATTTAATTTTCCAAATTTAAATAATCCCAATTTGGCTACATCATAGATAATCAACCCATGTAATGTACATGTCTCTAGGTTTCTTCTACAATCAATATGGAATCGATACATACATTTACTTTAACATCCTCTTATACATGTAAGTTAAATTTGGACATCAAAAAAAATTATTTCATTTCATAGGACCCTTGTAATTATCTTAGACACCACCCTTCATTACCCACCCCAAAGTATCTTATGTCACCCCTATTTACGTTATCACACGCATTTTTTTTGATTGTTGTTATCCAGATAATATAAACTTCCAATTTTAGTCTACTCTAATGTATAATATTACACATTATCCCATCAAAAAAACATTCATTAATCCAATGAGAAATAATAATTGGGAATCAACTGAATTTATGAATTTCTCTCATCAAATTATGAATGAATACCCCACACATGACAAGATGTATGGTCAATGGAATGATGAATTTTTAAATGATAAATTAACATCCTTCTCATTTATTGTTGAAGATATCAATATTTTTGTGGTCAATGATTTCCAATTCCTAAAAAACCTATTCAACAAGAAATTTCGTGAACAATTGTTTGGAAAATTGAAGAAAATGAATTTGAAAGTTTCATTAATAAGATTATAACTCAATGGAAAAAATTGATATGGATCCCATAACCAAGTAAGATTTCACATAGATATAACTGAATAAAGAATATTTTCTCCAAAAAATATCCAATGAATTAATTTAAGAACAATTAATTTGTAATGTTACAGCTGATGAAGATCATGAAAATTTTCAATAGTATTCAAATCAAGAGGAAATTAATTTTTTTGATTAAAAAGAGGTGAATTTTGAATAATGAATTGTGTTTCTAGAACATTTCTCCATAATTGATTTTTTGGACCACCAACGGGTTATGTCAAAATTCTTCTTTTTGACTTCTATATCATGTTTTGGAAATCACAAATACATTCTATCATATTTTGGAAATTACATTTGTCTTCTATCATGTTTATCGTATCGTACAATACTGATCATACTGACTCTGTCAATCGTACCACACTGACTCTGTCAATCGTATCGTACTCACTCTGTCAATCCTACCATACTGACTCTGTCAATCGTATCGTACTGACTCTTTCAGTCGTACCATACTGACTCTGTCAATCGTATTGTACTGTCTCTGCTATTCAAGATTTTCATTATTTGTTTTGGTACTTAGTCAAAAAAACTCTTTGCATATGAATCATACACTTGTTTTACTTTTCTATATATCTCTTGTCCTAACAAAACGATGTCATTGAGTTAGTTACAAACTAATCAAAACGATGTCGTGCTTTCTATTTCAACATGACTGTTGGAGGCAATATGACCGTTGGAACCTGAGGCCTATAAATAGAAGGTCATTTTGAAGCTGAGAGAACGATGATGAACAAAGAGAACGAATGAAGAGACTCTGTGAACTACAAAGATTCTAGAGAGAGACATTGTGACTTCTCTCATCTGCCTTGTGCGTCCGATCATCGTATCGAGGGCCTTCAAGTAATTTAAAGACAGAGGTGTAGATTACCTACAAAATTGAGGTCTACTGGGGATAGGCAGACAGACGTGCTGATCATCGTATCGAGGGCTGCCTGGGATATGCAGACAGACGTGTCGATCATCGTATCGAGGGCTGCCGGGGATAGGCAGACAGACGTGCCGATCATCGTATCGAAGACTCACCAAGGTGTTGGAGAGACAGACCTTTTATCCTCGGTGAAAGGATAACCCTTCTCTTTGGGTTAAAAGAATTGTAATAATTTTACATTTCCGATGTTACTTGTATTAGAAAGGGATTTGTATTGTTTCCTTTCTTCTTTACATATTCAATTGTAATTGTTTCAATTACAATCATTCAATTACATTTTGTATTGATTGATTCTAGACGCTTTAAGGTAGAATCATTCAACTTTGTATTACTCTGACAATTGTGTTCACCTTGAATACAATTGTTTTACATTACATTAGTATTACAATACATCATACCTTTTATATTCAATACAATTGTGGGTGTTTGTATTTGTATTAGTTTAAGATAATTTAAACTAATCTATTTGTTGCTAAAACTCAAAGGTTTTTAAACCTACAATTCACCCCCCCCCCCCTCTTGTATTGTTCCATCTAATAGACTTATATCTACATATTCGATCCCACAATTGGTATCAGAGGAGGTTTTCCACTGATTTGTATTACTAGATTTATTTCTTATTACTATCTTGAATACATACTACACAAACGTGTGGTGTGGAAAAGTTGTTTTTGTTGTATTAGATGGCAGGAATGAATATTGGGTCAATAGATAATCTGAATCCTTCTAGACCACCAATCATTGATGGGAATGATTATGAGTATTGGAGAGATCGTATGAAGACTTTTGTTATCAATACTGGTGTATACAATTTTATTATGCTTACTGGGGGTTACATAATTCCTGACAAAGAAGTTAGTACTTTCTCCAACCAAGAGAAGCAAGAATATCAACTGAATTACAAGGTACGCAATACTTTATTATGCTCTATGACCAGGAATATATATAGTTAGATATCTTCATGTGAAGCAGCCAACTGAATTTGGAAGAAATTAGAAGTTACTCATTTTGGTACATCCAAGGTTATAGAAACAAGGAGAGCAATGCTTCGAGAAGAGTATCATGGATTTGTTTTTCCTTATGGAGAGCCAGTATGTAAAGTGAAACAAAGGTTTATGAAAATTGTAAACAGCTTAAAATCTATTGGAGAAAAAGGTCTTGATGATGAAGCTCTTGTTGATAAGATTATATATATAATGGCAAATGAATGGGAGTCAAAAAGAACATCTATTGATGAGAATAGAAAAGTTTCCCAGATTACTCTTGATGAACTTTTTGGAACTCTTCTACAGCATGAGACAAGAATGTAGAGAGATGCTTATTTCAATAAGAAGAAGATTGGGAATGGAAGTGTAGCTTTTTCATCTAAAGCGAAAACACCAGAAAGGCTTACAAGGTCTAAATCCAAGAAAATTGTTATATCCGATTCAAGTGATAGTAATCTTCCGGATAATGAGTTAGCCAATCTTGCTTGAAGGATGAACAAGATTGTGGGAAAGAAAGATTTTCAATATAGATTCAAAAAGAAAGATAGGAAAGATTCAGAGGTAACTTGTTATGAATGCATGAAAGCAGAACATATAAGGCCTGATTTTCCTTTACTGAAGAGGAATGATAGAAAGGAGAAACACTCTGAAAGAAACAAGAAAAGGTTTTATAAGACAAAGAATGTCTTGAAAGCAAATGATACGTGGAGTGAAATTGGTAGTGATTACTCAGATGATTCTTCAGAATATGAGACATCAGGACAAAGGAATATTGGACTTCTAGCCAGACTACCAATTGAAGATCATGGTCTCATGGATAAGGTACATAATGCTGAAGCTATTACAAATGTCTCTTTGAATGCAAATTGTACAAATAATAGATATTATGAATCTTCAAATGATGAATCCTCATCATCAGAGGATGATACATTACCTTCTTTCGAAGAGGTCTCTATATTTGCTAAGTTACATGAAAATGAAAATTCTAAACTCAAAAAGATATTTGAAAAAGAAAATTCTAGAATTTCTATTTTGACTAAAGAATTATCATATATTTCTAAAGATCTTGATGTGAATACTTCTGATTTTGAAAGTATTTTAAAAACCCTTGAGAAAGTTAAATCTGATAAGGATAAAATTTCTAAGGATCTTGAAAACGTAATTTCAAAGAAAAATATTTTAGAACCTAACTCTAGTTCAAATCCAAATGTTTTGGAAAATAAGAATTTGGTTTTAAAACTAAAGTCAGAGATTTTATCTTTGAAAAAGTGTTTGTCAAACATTACTCATGGAAAAGAAAAATTTGATAGGATGTATTCTCAAATTAGACCTTTGAGAAATCGTTCTGGTCTTGGTTATACTTATTCCAAACCTGTTTTTAGCAATAACTATTTTGTTCCTCAAAAAACCATTTTCTGTTCTAAGTGTAAATATTGTGGACACTAGAGAAGAGATTGTTCTCTTAACAAAACTCAATCTTTAGGATTTCATAAAGCTCATTTTTCAAAACAAATGCGGATTCCTAATATTCTTTTATCTAACCCTTCTGGATCCAAACAAGTTTGGATTCCGAAAATCTAATTGTTTCCTTTTCAGGAAAATGAAAAATGTACCAATAAGAATATTTGGTACATGGATAGTGGTTATTCTCGACACATGACTGGAAACAAAGATCTCTTTGAAAAGGTTATCAAAACAAAAGGTGGAAAAGTTACCTTCGGAGATAATGCTCAAGGAAAGATTGTTGGTATAGGTAATATTGTTTTTCTTGGAAAAGTTCTTATTTCAAATGTTTTATTTGTTAAAGGTCTTATACACAATCTCATCATCATAAGTCAATTATGTGATGAAGGTTACATTGTTAATTTTAGAAATGATAAGTGTCTAGTTCACAATTCCAATGATGAGTTCATTCTATCTTCCAATAGGCCAGAGAATGTTTACACTATTAACTTTGAAGACCTTAGGAACCAAAACTTACCTTGCTTAAGTGTAATAGAAGACCCATCGTGGCTATATCATAGGAGACTAGGACATTATAATATGAGAAACCTAAGAAAACCCTCAAATAAAGGACTTGTAAAAGGGTTACCGGACCTTAGATATGATTCTTCAAAATTCTGTGATCCTTGTCAATTTGTAAAACAACATAAAACTAGCTTTAAACCAATTAATGAAGTTTCAACTTCTAATGCATTACAGCTTGTGCATATGGATCTGTTTGGTCCTTCACAATCTGGAAGCATTGGAGGCAAATACTATGTATTTGTTTTAGTTGATGACTTTACTAGATTTACATGGGTCTATTTTCTCACAAAGAAATCTGAAGCCTTTTCCTATTTCAAAACTTTTAGATCCCAAGTTAAAAATGAGAAAAACCTACCATTGATAACTATTCATAGTGATCATGGTGGTGAATTTCAAAACTCAGATTTTGAAACTTTTTGTAGTAAGAAAGGTATTTCTCACAATTTCTCTGCTCCAAGAACTCCTCAGCAAAATGGTGTTGTTGAAAGAAGAAATCGTATTCTTCAGGAAATGACTCGAACCATGTTGAGTGAATACTCAATTGCTAAGCACTTTTGGGTTGAAGCTGTTAGTACTTTCTGTTATACTATAAATCGTGTTTTAACAAGACCATTTCTTAATAAAGCTCCTTATGAGTTATGGACTGTCCGAAAACCTAAAGTTTCATACTTCAAATTTTTTGGATGAAAAGTATTCATTCTGAATACAAATGATAATCTACACAAATTTGCACCAAAATCTGATGAAGGAATCTTTCTAGGCTATTCTACAACCTCTAAGGCTTATAGAGTTTTCAATAAAAAGACTTGTACTGTTGAGGAAACAGTACATGTAATATTCTATGAAACTGATCCTTTTGATTTCAATCAACCCAATCCTACATCCTCGGATGTGTTTTCTAAAAATGTTTATCAACCTTTATTAGAAGAGCCTTCTGATAAGGAAAATGTTCAAGAAAATATTCCTGAAAAATTTACCACAGAAGATTTTATACCATATGTTGATGAACAGGGTTTACAAAACCCAAATCAATTGTTTCTTAGGAATCATCCCAGTGATAACATCATTGGTGATATAAATCAACCTGTAAGGACCAGAAATTCCTTAAGAAATGAAATAGAACATCTTGCTTTTCTTTCCCAATTTGAACCTAAAAGTCCAAGTGAGGCCTTAGGTGATGATGATTGGATCAAAGCAATGCAAGATGAACTAAATGAATTTTAAAGGAATCAAGTCTGGACTTTAGTTGAAAGTCCTAAAGAAACAACTGTGATTGGTGTAAAATGGGTTTTTAGAAACAAGTGTGATGAAAATGGAATCATTGTAAGAAATAAAGCAAGACTTGTTGCTAAAGGCTATAATCAACAAGAGGGAATAGACTATGAAGAAACATATTCTCCTGTAGATAGACTTGAATCTATTCGTATTCTATTAGCTTTTGCAGCATATTTCAATTTCAAACTATTTCAAATGGATGTTAAATGTGCTTTTCTAAATGGTTTTGTTCAAGAAGAAGTTTTTGTTGAACAACCTCACAGTTTTCCAGACTCAAAACATCATGATCATGTTTTTAAACTTACCAAGGCTCTATATGGTCTTAAACAAGCCCCTAGAGCATGGTATGATAGACTTACAGGATTTCTTTTACAAAACAATTATACAAAAGGTACAGAAAATCCAACCCTTTTTATCAAAATGGAAAACAAAAATGTTTTGAATGTCCAAATCTATGTTGATGACATCATATTTGGATCAACTCAGAAATCTTTTAATTGATTCTTCAGAAAATTTAATGAAATCTGAGTTTGAAATGAGTATGATGGGTGAGTTAACATTCTTTCTAGGTTTCCAAATTTCTCAAAAACCATAAGGAACTTATATATCTCAACATAATTATATTAAAGATTTACTAAAAAAGTATGGATTTGACAAAACTAAAAGTATTAGCACACCAATTGGTACCTCAAATACTCTTGAACTTGATGAAACTGGGAAACCAATAGATCAAACAAATTTTAGAGGTATGATATGGAGTTTGCTATACTTGACAGCTAGTCGACCCGACTTGATGTTTTTTGTATGCTTATGTGCAAGATATCAATCTAATCCAAAAGAGTCTCACTTAAAAGTCGTAAAGAGAATATTTCGGTATTTAAAAGACACTATGGATTTATGTCTTTTCTACTCTTCTGGAAATGATTTTGTTTTAAAAAGTTTTTCAGATGCTGACTTTGGTGGTTGTAGAATGGATAGAAAAAGTACATCTGGAACATGTCATTTCTTAGGAGATTCTTTGTTTTCCTGGTCCTGCAAGAAACAACACTTAGTAGCACTCTCCACTGCTGAAGCTGAATATGTAGCAGCTGGAAGTTGCTGTGCTCAAGTATTGTGGATGCATCACACACTCACTGACTATGGGTTGAGTTTCTCCAAAACTCAAATTCTTTGTGATAATATAGGTGCCATATTTCTTAGTAAAAACCCAGCACATCACTCACATGAAAAACACATAGATGTTAGGCATCACTTTCTTAGGGATCACACACAAAAAGGAGATATTATTTTACAATTCATCAGAACGCAAGAACAACTTGCTGACATTTTTACAAAACCTTTACCTTCCGATAGATTTGAATATATAAAACAGAAGCTAGGAATGATTACATTAAAATAATAATTCATATCTACTTCCTGTTTTACATCTTTCCTAATAGTAAGAAACTCCTCGTAGAAAGGGGGATTACATTTCATTCTATGTCTTCATGTTTCTTTTTTATCTTATGATCTTTAACTATTTACTATTTGTATTGTGTATTTTTCCCTTCTGTTTATCGTATTGAAATTTTTTATCGTATCATTCATTTTTCCCTTCTGTTTATCGTATTGACAGTTTTTATCGTATCATTCATTTTTCCCTTCTGTTTATCGTATTGACAGTTTTTATCGTATCATTCATTTTTCCCTTCTGTTTATCGTATTGAGAGTTTTATAGTATTATTTACTATCGACCGATGATGGTAATCAAATTCTTTTCCATCATATCGACCTATGATGGTAATCAAATTCTTTTCCATCGTATCAATCAATCTTGGTATTGAATCGACCGATGATGGTATTGAAATTCTTTTCCATTGTATCAATCAATCTTGGTATTGAATCGACCGATGATGGTATTGAAATACTTTTCCATCGTACCAATCAATCTTGGTATTGAATCGACCGATGATGGTATTGAAATTCTTTTCCATCGTACCAATCAATCTTGGTATTGAATCGTCCGACGATGGTATTGAAATTCTTTTACATCGTACCAATCAATCTTGGTATTGAATCGACCGATGATGGTATTGAAATTCTTTTCCATCGTACCAATCAATCTTGGTATTGAATCGACCGATGATGGTATTGAAATTCTTTTCCATCGTATCAATCAATCATGATATTGAATCGGCCAATGATAATATTTAATTTTTTTTCCATCGGCATGTCGTCTAATAATTCTATTGTACTTTATTTCGTACGTTTGTATTTTCTTTTGATTTCTATCAAAACCAACAATTACCTTACATTCTCCGACAGGTATTTTTTCATTTTTATTTTATTTTTTTTCTTTGTTTTAATCCTAACCATTGATCTGGTTTTCTCTAATCTTGACTGTAGAAGATCAATGGTCTCTCTTTTTCGACCGTAGAAGATCAACAGTCACCTCTTTATCGCCTATAAATAGCCCAACTCCACTCCCCAAACCCACATTGTTTTTTTCAGGATTTCAGGCGAAGCTCTGCTCCACCAGCTATAAATCATCGTACGATATTCTCATCGGCAGAACTTTTATGTCTCAATCCTCTGCTAATACTCCCGACAAAATTTCTTCAAAGACTTTTACAGAAAAAGACTTTAACAGAGAAAGGTTAGTATCTCGAGATTTTTTCGATACGTACGATTCTATAATCAGGAGGATCATTTTGTTTCAAGGGTGGGAACATCTGTGTGTTGAAAAGCCTGATTCTCAAGATCCGGTTATTTTTTATGATGTTTTCAGTTTTACAAAACCATTTCTTTCGACAAAGACATGACTATAAACTTTGCTGTGTACGATAGAAAATTGTCTATGTCTGTGAAACAAGCGGCACATTTTATGAATGTTTCTATAGAAGGGTATTATTTCTGTCCATCGCACAAACTACCAGAGGAAGTTGGTACGTTTAATAGAGAAAGTGCTGAAAAGACTTTGTTCGTTATTAATGAGGAAAAGAGAAAAGTGTCTCATCTTTCTCCGGACAATCGTTTTGTCACTTTATGGATGAAAGGTTTTCTTATCCCAAGGAAAGGGGATAGAGAAACTCTGAAAGTTTCTGATATCTTTATTCTTGACTATCTTGTGAATATGAGAAAAGTAAATCTCATGGGATATGTTTTTGAAACCATTAAGAATGTCAAGACAGGAGGGATTAAGTCCGAGATGATTATGTATCAAGCTATCCTTACGAAATTCATTCTTGAGAGTATGAAGTTTTGTAACATTCCTTTGAAAGGAAACCCCATGGATTTGAGGCCATCATGGATTAGTAAGAGTACGAGGAAAAATATGAATGTTTGTTTTGATCCGAATTCAAAACTTTTTGTCAGAGATGTAGAAGCTGAATTGGCTCAGAATCAATCAGCACATATGCCAACCAAAGACATTCAATCTACCGGTGTTACTCAAAAGTCTGATCCGCAAACCAGTTCAATGCCGAAGAAGAAGCCAAGGTACAGTAAGGAGGTTGTAGCAAATTGGAGAAAGGATAAGGAACAGAGAAATGAATGTGATCCGATGTTTGGTCTTGACCCTGCTGAGGCTTTTGCAGAAAGAGTAAGGGTAGAAGAAACCCTTCAGGCTGAAAAGAAGAAGAAGGTTCTTTTAAAAAGAAAGGCGCAGGACTTCGATATCTCTAAATTCTTTAAAGCGGTTGAGGATGCTAGTGCCCATCTAACAGAAGAAGGGCATCAAGAGCCCATCATACAGAGTCTCCCTGAGAAAGAAAAACAAAAACAAGTTATGGAAGAGATAGAAGAAGTGGAAGAAGAAGAAGGAGACTTTCTTTTAGAATTTCTTCAATGTTCAAAGAAGAGTAGAGAGGAATCAGTTCAAAAGCCGAGTGAAGGTGTCCAACAAACTCCTCATGCAGATCAGGGACGATATCCGGAAAGAATGTCATCTCAAAAAAATCAAGGTACTCAATCCTCTCACTCTGATAATGTTTTTATCATTAGTGACAAAGTGGAAGAAGAAAGAAAGAAGAAAGAAAAAGCAAAAGGAAAACATCAAGTTGTTGACTCAAGCAGATCGTATGAACTAGCATCGTACGATGAAGACACTGATTCAGAGCATACAGTCTCTCTCAAGAAAAGTGATTACATTGTTCATGTTTTGAGAAGGGTTGAGAAGACTATTCCCTATTTCCCGAGGCTGGAAGGGAATATTGATTTTATCACTGACAATCAAAAGAAGATGTTTGGATCTATGAAAGAATTAAGGAAGAAAGTATTGTCAGTAGAAGCTAATTTGAATGTTCTATCAGAAAGTTCGGTTGCTCATAAGAAGGCATGCAATAAAATGACCAAGTGGTCATACAAAACAGAGAGCTCAATCAATGATCATGAAATTTCTATTGAAGATATAAAAAGGTTATCAAATGAGCATGAAATTGATTTCAACAAGCTTGACAGAGAAACGGTTGAAAGGTTGAACCTTTTGTCTTCTCAAAGAGCCGATGTTCCTTCAGTGAAAGATTTGCAAGAGAGAATGAATGTTTTTCAATCTGAATTCTCGAAGGTTTTATCTTTCAAGGATGAAATGGTCTTGCTGAAGAATCAAAATTCTGTGTTGTCCAAAGATAACAAGAATCTGCAAAATAGAATTGATACCCTTGAAGAAGTAATCAGAGTCTAAGAGGAGACTATCAGAAATCAAGATCACATTTTTGCGGACCAACATGAGATTCTCAAAACTCAGGGAGAATCAATTTCTGAAGACAAGAAGGAGATCAAGAAGATGAAAGATGTTCTTCATGAGCTTATAAAGAAGGAGAAGGAAAGAGAAAACAAATGATTGTTGTATTTGATTTCTTTTGGAACTTGTCTTTGTTTTGTAATGACTTTTATGATCCTTTTCTTTTATCCATTGTCTTGTATTTCTTTACTAACTCTTTCAGACATTTCAAGATTACTCCTTTCTTTTTGTAAATCACAAAGGGGGAGAATGTTTTACAAAGGGGAGAATGTTTTACAAAGGGGGAGAATTCTTTACAATGCTCTTAAGGAAAATCTACGAATACAATCCTTAGGAAAGTCCATACCTGAGGGGGAGTTAGTTGTATTCAATTTCTTATTCAGAAGTGTTTTCAATAACTCAGGTGGAGATAAGTATTTATTGTTACTTTTACATTGTGTGTTGTTCTTTCCAAAAAGGGAGAGATTGTTATGTCAAAAGTCTTATTTTTGACTTCTATATCATGTTTTGGAAATCACAAAAACATTCTATCATATTTTGTAAATTACATTTGTCTTCTATCATGTTTATCGTATCGTACAATACTGATCGTACTGACTCTGTCAATCGTACCATACTGACTTTGTTAATCGTATCGTACTGACTCTGTAAATCGTACCATACTGACTCTATCAATCGTATCGTACTGACTCTATCAATCGTACCATACTGACTCTTTCAATCGTATCGTATTGTCTCTGCTATTCAAGATTTTCATTATTTGTTTTGGTACTTAGTCAAAAACACTCATTGCATATGAATCATACTCATGTTTTACTTTTCTATATATCTCTTGTCCTAACAAAATGATGTCGTTGAGTTAGTTACAAACAAATCAAAACGATGTCGTGCTTTCTGTTTCAACATGACCGTTGGAGGCAATATGACCAATGGAACCTGAGGCCTATAAATAGGAGGTCATTTGAAGCTGAGAGAACAATGATGAACAAAGAGAACGAATGAAGAGACTCTGTGAACTACAAAGATTCTAGAGAGAGACACTGTGCCTTCTCTCATCTGCCTTGTGTGTCCGATCATCGTATCGAGGGCTTTCAAGTAATTGAAAGACAGAGGTGCCGATTACCTACAAAATCTAGGGCTGTCGGGGATAGGCAGACAGACGTGCCGATCATCGTATTGAGGGCTGCCGGGGATAGGCAGACAGACGTGCCGATTATCGTATCGAGGACTCACCAGGGTGTTGGTGAGACAGACCTTTTATCCTAGGTGAAAGGATAACCATTCTCTTTGGGTTAAAAGAATTTTAATACTTTTACATTTCCGCTGTTACTTGTATTAGAAAGGTATTTGTATTGTTTCCTTTCTTCTTTACATATTCAATTGAAATTGTTTCAATTACAATCATTCTATTACATTTTGTATTGATTGATTCTATACGCTTTAAGGTAGAATCATTCATCTTTGTATTACTCTGACTATTGTGTTCACCTTGAATACAATTGTTTTACATTACATTAGTATTACAATACATCATACCTTTTATATTCAATACAATTGTGGGTGTTTGTATTTGTATTAGTTTAAGATCATTTAAACTAATCTCTTTGTTGATAAAACTCAATGGTTTTTAATCCTAAAATTCACCCCCCTCTTGTATTGTTCCATCTAATAGACTTATATCTACATATTCGATCCAACACAACCTATGAACCATTATGATAAATCCGAAAAAATTGTCTCTATACCCTCTACATATATTCAAATAATTTTTTTGGGATGATTCATATTTAAAAAAGGAACCAATTAATTCCATATTTTTTATAAGAAACATAAATTTATTTAAATTGATAATATTCTTTATGAAATTTGAATCATAAAAACTTTAATTTTTTCCTTCCTTAACCACTATTGTATTCCTCCATATGTGATATCCAAGAGCATTGAGTTGTCATTCATATTTACCATCATACCCATAATGGATGAATGATCCTTGCTATCTTATGAAAGACTGTAGATGGAGTTAGATCAACCATTTTTAATATTCCTTGGATTTTCCCTTTCATTTTAGAAAAAAATAATTTTAAAAGATACAAATTATATATATGGAATCACTCTTAATATTGCAGATATCATGAAAAATGGTTTTGTTATTTTTTCCAATGTTGGTACTTGGTATGTTGGAGGGTCCAAGTCAATATAAATTATTTAATAAAAGTTCATCTTAAGGGGAAACATGGAATTTTTATTGTATTCATTTAAATATATTGTTTTGTGTGTGTTTTGTTTCATATTCAAGAGAACTACTATAGGGGTTCAAATGTGATATAATGCTTCATGTGTTTGAGATTTAGTTGCTGAAGTATTTTAATATGTGCAAACATGTTCAATGCATTCTAATGTTGAATCCGAGCAATCAATCATAATTTATGAGTCTACTTGTGGCCTAATGAAAAAGTGATAATATTCTTATTGATGGTTCACTATCTTCAATATTGGGTATCTTGTTCTATGATTTCATTTTAAATAAAATATCCTATATTCCTTACCAATCCCAATATCTCTATTCTCATATCCTTCAAAACCGAGCGTTGATTCATTTTATTTAGTGGGGAGTTAAAAACTAGAATGTTGAAAATATTGCCTATTATGATCACAATTACATTCAAATAAAAATTGACAATTAACTATCTATACACAAATTATTTTATTTTGAAAAATATTAAAAATGAATGTAAAATTTTTTTGAATTCCATAAATATAATTTTAAATCATGTTTATGATCATGATCATAGTTTTTGGAAAGTTGTGTTGTCCAATGTGGTTGTTCAATGTTAACATTTTCATCCACTAAATAAAAATGATATAATGAACAACCAATTTATTTTGGGAGTAAATTTGAGTTAATGGTAATATTTCATCATGTCTTAGGATTCATGGACACTTTGATTTTAATTTGAGAATCCAATAATAATATTGAAATAATTGACCACATAGAGAAAATATTCATCCAAATGTGTGTTGTCTGACACATGGGTATCATGAATATATTATTTATTCCTATATTATGGACATGTATCTCATTTTTAGATAATGAAAATGGAAAAATGTTCCACTTTTGGCAATTTGAAATAATGAATACATTGTTTATTTCAACATAGTTCATCTTTTTATCTTGATTGTGGTTAAACACCCAAAAAAACAATATAAAAATAAACATGAAAAGAAAAGTAAAACCATGAAATAAATATAAAATATTATACTCATATTAAATATTATATTTATACCCACTTAATGCTTCATTTTTTTCCCATTGAATAAAAAATGGTCTAAATTTCCTTTGATATACACAACACATCATCATAATTAATTTATTTTGGATGAAATGTGGTGATCAGTTCAAAAAATGGAAGGGTGTTTGGCAATGTATATTCATGAGGAAATATATTGTGTAAAATTATTTAGAAATGTTTCAGGATTTATTTTGTAAAGTATTTTGATTTTAATTATATGTTAAAATATATTTTTAAAAATTGAATTTCAATTTTATATTTTTTAGGGGATTTTTTTCAGGACTAACAAAACTGAAATTATGGTATGGGATTATCTAATGAAATTCGATAATATTAATTTATTCTAATTTACGATTCGGGGTTTTCATTGTCCATAAATTCAAATTTTTGTGCATTTTATAAATTAACCTTCAATTTAAATCCCAAGTTCAATTCATGTTTAATGTACTGATTTGGGATGAGTCAATCATTTAAATGTGGAATATGGTATTTTAAATTTTTTAAATTGATATTTTTTTGATATTGTTGAACAATTTGTTTCGATCATTTTATCTTTTAGTATTAATTTATTAATCCCACATGACGGTAGAGATTTAATGAAATGAATGCAAAAAAATCATTTTCAAAGCCTAGTGAGACTTAAACCCATAATGTAGATGTGGATCCCATAAATCAAGACCAATGAAGATAAAATTTTAATTGTTGAAAGAAAAACATAATTGGTATAAAATATTTAATGTTACTAAAAGAAACACGAATATTTATATTTATCTTATATCACCCCTTCATCATCTATATCTTCATTGAAGAATTCGAACATCCAAATGGGGGATGAATCTGGTGAAATATTTGTGGTCAAAGATGAAAGGCCCAATTTAGTTTGATTTATATGTCACCTTTTATTATTTTATTTAAATGGGAGAGAATTAATTTTCGGGGTTTCAACCTAAGGCTCCAATATTTCCAATTAATGATTATTATGATGAATGGATTTTTAGATCTATGTAATTTTTTCAACATTAATGTTCCACTCTCATTTGGTAATTTTTTGTTCATTTTTCCAATGTATGTTCTTTAAATCACATTATTTTAATAATAAATGTTTTCTAATTTTTATTGTTATTCATAATTTATATCATTTTTTAAATGTTTATAAATTTTAATTATGGTGTGAATTTATTCACACCAAATTTTCTTAAATTCCTCACACAATAGTAGAGTGTGCATTTTTTATCTATTTTTGTACATGAATTACGACCGTATATGTTGACTTCTCACTTTGATAGGTAGAATAGCATAATTGGAGGGATAAAACAATTATGGGTTGATTTAATAGAGTATAATGTTTGTGGATTGTTTCTTATTGTATGAATTTAAATGTTGTAATCATTTCATTATTTTAGAAAAGTTATTTTAATGAGTTATTAACTTCTTCATCTTTTTCAAATTTAACAATAACACATTTTGAGTTCTTGTACAACACAATTCCTTTGACTGATCATCAATTTTATCCTATAACTGAATATATGATAATCCATCAAATTATGCACTGACTAAATTTGTGAATGATATAGGGGAATCATCACATTCTGTAGATACATATTGGATTAGTTATATGAAATTATCAATGAAAAACACATCCAATCTAACGCATGAGAAAACCTAGGAGAAACTCATCTTCTTTAATTATTTCCTTTAAAATATTTTTTCATTATTTTATATAATCCCTAATTTTTTTAATTCATTATTTTAGTTTCATAATTGAAATAAATCCATGTTTTCCACTTTATATCCAATCCTCTGATGGAATATACGTGTCTCTAGGATTATTTTTTGGTCCTTGTGGGATCAATACCATCTGGAACATCAATAATAATTTCTAAGAGTATGGTAAATTGGGGAATAGTCATAGACATTAAGCTAACCATGTATATGCACAAAAATATGGACTCTTTCACATCTTGAACTGGTTACAAAACAAGATTTCATTAGTAGGATTATGTCGTGAGTCTAATTTAGAGAGTGTAAATTTACAAACCATGTATCTTTTTGGCATTGTGAAAAAATTAGACTACATATTTTAATCTATTTAAATTATATTTTCATCATATATGAATCTTAGTGGACTCATGAAATAATTGGTTGTCTCCAATGATTTATATTTCACTACTCACCAGATCACTTATCCATTTTAAATGTGGTCATTCCTCTTGAACTAAATTCTTCTTTAGGGGGATTTATGGGGCTCCCACTCTTTTCAGATCAATTTTATCAGTGATAGATCCCCATAGAGGCATGCTCACATCTCCTTAGTATGTATCATTTTTTCCTTCTTCATTTCCATTGGACAAGGAAGTATCATTTTTTGCGCTTGAGGAATAGATTGCAATTAGATTTTTTCCATCTAAACATTATCCTTTTCCGGATTACTTTTAATTAATTTTAAAATCATCTTGTTTCCCATCCTTATTTTTGATGGATACATGGTTTCCATCAATCTTGAGGTTGATATCAATATACAAGGTTTCTAACCTATGAATTTCTATATATTCCTATAAATTCGGTCACATTATTCTATAAACGATTCATTATTTTTTGTTGGAATGAGGTTTTTTGTTATATAAATATTTTAGATGGGTTCTTTATATATATATTTTGGAAATTCAATTCTTTCATTAAATCATTTAAATAGTAGTCTTGTTTTAAAAAAATATTTTTAAGACATAAATAAGAAGTGAATTGATGTGAAAATGATAAATTAAATGTGATAATTATTTTGAATTGGATTTTGACAAACATAGAAGATTGAGAAACCTTGGGTGTTTCAGTAAATACACTTCTCACTCTTTTTTGTGTAATACCGAAAGAGGATTTATGTCACATTTGTGTCTATTATAATTCTCGAGGATATACTGGTTGGATCCACCATACGAACTAATTAAAATTTTTTCATTCTTTTCCAGTATGTATTTGGAAATATTACATCAAAATTGGTGTGATTTTTCATAAATGATTGTTTTATAACATGAGGGAATATTTCATATTTATTTTCACACCAGATTTTCTTATGGTATATTCATGGTTTATGTTTCCTAATGTTACCTATTTTTATCCAGAAATTGACTATTATATGATATTTTTAATATATAATTATGTCATGAAAACCTAATGAAAGATTAAAAAATTCATTTATTTTATGAAAAAATGTTCAAAATGGAATTTGTTTTAAATATGAATACAATCTACTCTCGATATAAGAATTTTTATTGATTATTTGGTGGTATCCTACCGGTCTTTTTGCACGCACACAATTTTTTCAATTGGTTAGTTTTTAATGTTGTCTTGTAAGACATAAATAAAATGAATGGAATTATATAGTATGTTGGTTTCTATTACAATCACAATATTTTTTGAATGATGTTTTTGTGATAATTTATGGTTACATAGGTAACATATTAGTCTTGAAATGTTTTTATATTTACTAATTTTATATTTTATATTGACTTTGTATGTATCATATATATATATACTCCCATTCATTCCTTATTAATAATTTATGTTCTTCATTTATTCCTGAGACTTGTTTTATTATGTTATACATCACAATATGTAAGAATATATTTGGTGACTTGTCTATTTAACTCATAATGAATCATTAAATGTCCCTCGCAAGTTGAAATGTTATCCTTAATTGATAAAAGTGAATGAAATCATTGAATAAGGGGAAATAATTATAGATGATTTGACCGCAATATGAGATAAAAATTATTTATTTGTTTAGCATTCTTCCCATTATATAGATTTTACAATAATATATTTTTATTTATTCAAGTGGTTGATTTAGTTATATCTTAATCTCATTCATTATAGAATATATTCATACTATACCATTTAACATTATCCAAATTGTTACCATCAATAAAAATTAGCACCATATATAAGAAGAGAATTAATTTAGATATTTATTTCTCTTGGAATATATGAGAGAACCTACTTATTGATACATCATAATATTACACATAGAATACAACTACCCTTGTTCATTAAAAACAACTTCAGAATTTACCTAGTTAATAATCCATTAAAAACTCATTTTTCTTGAATCAAGACATGTATAAACCTTTGTGAAATTATTTTTATTATATATAAATTATAACTATTTAAAGAGAAACATATATTATCATATGAGTACCACATAGGAAAAATGTATTATCCTTTCCCCTTCCAGGAATTAAATTTATAAACTAGGTTATATATATTTTTAAACATCTCAAACATCCTTACCTTAATACCCTTGTTCTTATACCTTCCCCCATTCACTCTATCTCCCAAAAACATGTCATTTGTAAAAAAATATTTATTTATTTCCTCACCACATATAGAGAAGTTTTATATTAATGACTCAAAAAAGAGATATTGTACAAAAACTATAATTAAAAACCCATTTTTTTTATTTTTAATATTTGTCTAATTTATTCATGAAATATTATAAAACTATGAACTAAATCATATTCTAAAAAATTAATCTTCATTTATATTTTGGTACTCATTAAAAGTCCTTATGACTCGATATTTTCATTCTACATACAAAAACACCCAATAAAAATTCATGGAAAAAAAAATTTCAAACAAATATTAACAAATATTTAATATTTTGATCTAACAATGATTTAATCATATAATTATTTTAATTTAATTTATAAATTAATGAATAATAATTATTTGTCCTATTTAACATCTATATTATATTTGTAGATATACTCAATTTTATTTTGATTTCACATCATCATTTGTTTCTCATGATAAATCCAGTTCATCATGTAATACTGTATTTACCTTCATAATATTATCTGATTAACTTTTTTAATGTTCAATTTTATTCATTATGGAATATATATTTTATCTATTAGATGATATTATTATTTCATAAAATGCATGAAAATTATAATTTCAACTATAAAAAACTCTATGAAATTATCCATGTTATTTTACTTATAATTATAAAAAAAATTATTCAGTGGAAAACATGATTAAAATGTCATATTTGATTCATTGGGATTGTTATTTAATATTTATACAATATATAATTTTTTTATATAGAGAAAATAAATTGATAATCATTTATACTAGCTTGAAGTTTATAAATAAATGATGTTGATCATTTTTTTAGTAGTTAATGATATAGTGATGTCAAATCATGTTCATAATGATTATATATCCTGAATATATATCAAAAATGATAATTATTCCATAAAATTATAATGTTTATTAATAATATTTGATCATACTTTTGAATTAAAAAAATAAATAAAATTGATTAAACTCACAAAATCAAGAATATTTCAATCATGTATAAAACCTCCTACAAATACTCTAGAAACATCATAAAATCTATAAATATACTAAAATAATCAATGGTATGCTTGAAAATAAATACAATAAATATTGAACATTAAAAAATTCATCCATTATTATGGGTTCTTCTATATTTCACTCTATAATTACAATTAATCATTTTTCAACTCGTTCACATGAAACCCAAAATCCTAATTGATTTTAGTAAAATAACCCACATTTTATTCAGTCAAATGTTACCACTACTGAGATAAATTTTGATACAACATCATAGGAGAGTTAGGTTTTTTATATACTTATATCCCATAGGAGTAACAATCCAATATCCTAGTGATTTACATCATTATTACTTGTAATATCATTAATCTCATTAAAACAACATCATTTTTATAATAAATACATTATTCGATTACAAATAAGTGGACATGTGTTTTTGAAATATTATCCCCTATTGAAATGTAAACATTAAAGAGTTATGAAACATTTCATGCCCTGACCCTAATTACCCATATTCGGTGCATTATAACATAACATTGGCATGATCACTATAGATAAAGTCTCTAACGACCGATTAGTTTAGTAGCTTTGGATGATCTATATACATATATATGTTTTACATTTCATTATGAAATTAAAACAACAACAACATTGTTTCCCCTTTGAACAAACTCCCTTAAATTGGATGATTCTTACAGGTCAATCATAATATACTTCTTCACCTCCTAGAAAAAAGAAAACATAAGAAAGTGGTGAGCTCACATTCTCAGTAAGGATAACAATATAGGAGAAACTATCATAATTAAGAATAATCATTTAACGAAATGTATAAGAATAAAAAAGTCCTTTTAAACATAAAATTCATAATAATATGGAAACGACTATTCAAATAATTCCATTTACTTATTCACATGGATATTCTAAATGTTGAATAATCACATGTAATATCAATAGATAATTTCATAATATTGTAATGCTAAATATCAGACATCATAACCACATAGTCAAGGAATTATGCCATGACTACCAATAATATGTTGCCAAGGAATTGTGACAAGACACTAGTTTGTCTCTTGATACCTACTGATGTATCGAGGAGATATAACAGGACCGACCCATCACATACTATGTCCAACACATTCCTCATATGGAAATGATGAAATATAAAAAAAATTGTTTTCAAACTAGGATACAAAATTTAAATACTTTTAACATAATCCATGAATGGTATAAAAATAACACATCCACATTCAAACATATCACAAAACCTTAAATACAATATAGAATATTGTATTATAATAATTCAACATCAAAAATGTGTAAAATCCATTAAATTATATTGACATATATTAAATGAAAAATATTTGAGAGAAATATATCATTCTATTTCGATATCAGTTAAAAGTAACATATTTAAAAAAGAAATAATTTAATTTGAAAATGTTATTATAATAGTGTATGGGATGACTTGAAGGTGTTATAATTTCAGAAAATAGATTCACTGAACGTATAAGTTAAAAAATATTCATTCCATAATATTGTCAAAAAGTTCATAAAGGTTAATGTTGGGAAAATGAAAGAATGATTCCTTTTGAAATTTATATAAAAATAAAAACAATGGTATAAATGAAATTAAACCATAGACTAGGAAATGTTAAAAATGTTTTGAAATTCATTTTTAAGAAACACTTATGTGGATGATAAAGAGGTTCTAATTGATACACACGTATAAACAACCTCGGATAATGAAGTGATTCTAGAATTAACCCTTACATTTTACTTTTCCTTGGTTGAGGGTACATTAACCGGATGTATAATATTTAAATAATTTTTATTAAATTATACCGGAACAAAAAACATAAATATTATATCATATATGATCTTCTAATATTTATTTGTTAATAATATTTTCATACTATCATTTTTTGGGTATTAATTGATCTGTTTTCAATTATTTGTTTTGTTAAGTAAGTCCTATTTGATTTGGATAATATGTTTATGATTCATATACATAATGATATTATGTTCATAAACATTATTTTAAATCATAAATTTAAAATTATTCTTGAATGATTTTGATGGGAATGAATCTTATCGCGTTCATGGAGATGGTAATCTGTACGTATATATGAGCGACAATATAATTATACTGAGATAAAATAATACATAATTGGATGTTATATATTATATATATATAGAATAATAAAAATGTTTTATTTATTATTTTCATCAATTATACTCATTATTAAACCCATCCAAATAATGATGTGTTGAATAACAAACTACACCACGATGTGGAGACGGTAATCCAAATGTACGCACGTATGGTGGATTTTTCATTCATAGGATCGATAGAATTATGAATTTCATTGTACATTATTTCTAATAACATCCCAATATTTATAAGATACTATATTAATTACTTGGTTATGGTACCGACAAAGAATGAAGAAGTGGATGAAAAAAATAAATCTGAAAGAGGTGATGAAATTATTACCTCTTCTTCGGGTGCTTCCTATTGATTTGATCAAAATGGATCCATATGATGGATTTATAATGAATTTAAGGCCTATATGATGAATTGAGGGTCTTTTTGAGGATATTAGATCAGGTTTTGTCTAATCTAAATGCTTTGGAGGAGTGATTTTGAGCAAAGGAGAAGTACCCTTTTATAAGAGAGGTGTGAGTGAGTTTTTAAAAATCTTGAAATATTAGTTTAATATAAAAACAATTTTGGTTTCTAATGGATAAGAAAGGATTTATTTATAGTATACAGTGAGGATGGGTCTAAAACCATGCAACAAATAGGTTTTAGATAGTTTTAGTTAACCATATTAACCATATCTTTTAGATTTAACTCTTAATTAAATAGTTTAACTTTTACCATGTATTCGTGTAAATTTATAATAAATGGTTAATAACAATACAATAAAAATAGAAGAGATCCCCAATTTGTTCATTATTTCCATATATAACCTTATATAAGTTTGTTGGAATACCCTTAATTTTTTTTGAATATTAAATCATTTAAAAATAAAATATTTTTTATAAAAAAAGTCATTTATGTCAATTTGGACACTATTTAGTATTTTGTTTTTGTTAACACCAAAAAAACATGATAAGTTCGAAAAAAAATTAAATCAATCCTAACAGGTCATAGTAACCTTAAAAATTAGTGAAAAGCATAAAATGTCTCAATTTATATTAATTTGGATATTTATAATATCAGTTAATTTAATCTTTCATTAATAAGGTAATTAATATTTCATCATTGTGTCATAAATAAATTTAATTATATAATGTCTAAAAAATATAAATAAAATATCATTCTGTAGAAAATATTTATATATTTATAATTGAATAGATCTTATGTATATCAGTATATTAGAAACTTTTTATTTATGAAAAATTCATTGTAACACTTTTAAGAATTCATTAAATAAAATAATAAGAAATGTCTTAAACTAATCCAAATTGATCAAAGAGATCATATTTTAATCCTATTATTGATTTTGGTAGAAAAAACATATCCTATATAATTAGGAAATATGTTAGGGTAATTTTAATATCATTTTTATCTTTAATTACCCTATTTAATTTTAACTGTGGTAAATAAAATTCAAAAGATACTATTCAAAAAAAAATTATTTTCAAACTATTAAACAACAATTAACTTATTGATGGAAACTGTGTGTCTTGTATTTATAAAATTCAATTCACAGAAGTGGTAAAATTATATTTTATGAAAACTTGATAATGTTCCTTGAAGGTGGGTGAAAGACGTTAAAAAGTTCAATAAAATTTAATACATGTATTTTTATAATAAAATGACTCAAATGAGTAAAATTGAACTTATATAGGTAATATGTATCTATTTTGACATAAATTAAATTTAAATAAAATAAATATTTATTAAAATAAAAAGTCTTTTTTAACCAATAACACAATATTTGTCACTATTGATCAAAACTTGAATGTTTTGAGAAAAATACCAAAATTTAACCATAAGATCTTTATGATATTCCAAATCAAAAAATGATGTCCATTTTAAAAAAATAAAATTTATACAATTTCAAAGAGTGGGTATTACTATTCATAGCAGCTATTTTGATTAGCGATGGTGTGCTAGAACTTAATGTTGCATACATCGCAAGCTATTGTATTATTCCATGAGAAGCGTACCATGGAATCTTTTGTTGTTACAAAACAATTCTCACCAATATTATAAAAAAATCTATAACCTTGTGGGGGTTAATTTCCACACATTTTTAAATTGATATGGGAATTTTGATCATGTTTTTATAAACATAATTCATATAAAATATAAATTGGAAATATTTGATGAAACTATATAAAAAATATTCATTTTTGAAAGAATTATAATTTATTAAATCACCTTATTTTTAGTTGTATTTGAGTAAATGAAATATGAAAATAAATTCTCTTATATCTTGAGTTCAACAACAAGTGGTTTTATGAAGCACATTCTTTTTACAAACAAATTGTATAAAATTTTAAGTTATTTTTTCTATTTTTTAAACTGAATAGAAATAAATTTGGAAAAATTTCATATACAACATCGATTAAACTAATAAAACCATATTCATATCATACTATATTTTTCATAAAAAATTGATTCGACTATGTTTTACACATCCTGGAAGATTACATCCATTAAAAATGAGAAAATTAAAAATAATATTATAAATGGAAAATAATAATATTTTTCTTACTATAATCTACAATAGACCCCATCAATTTTTTGAATAATTAATATTATTAATAAAATACAATGAGAAATAATATCATTAAAGGGTAATGATTTTTTTGAGAATTAAAATGAATATAAATGAAATAGAATTAGTGAATTGAATAATTTTGGTAATTTTATATATATAAAAAATGTAATCCATTGTAAATATAGCTCACAAAAAAATGGCCATAGGAAGAAGGATTACCACAAATATTACCATTATATGTGTGGTCAAGGGATATATTTCCAATATTTATTCATATTTCATGTACTGTTAGGTAATAAATCATAAAATAATATAACTCACAATGATTAAAAAGCATCAAATCAAAATATTATATATATATATATATATATGTATATTTATGTATTAAATATAAATACTAATAATAAATTTATTAGTATTTTATGTGATGAATATTTAACATTGCAATAAATATTTTAACATCAATATTGTATTAAGATTAATTTCTAGAATATAAATAATTATTTATACTTGTATTTCTCGATGAATATTTATTATAGAAGTAATCTTTTGTCAAAAACTGTTTTCCTAAGTATTTTATAATTTATCTGAATATTTTAAATTTATAAATGTGAAAATATTATTATATGTGAACTAATATATAAAATTTTTTATATAAAAATTGATTATAGATAATAATAAGAACACATAATGGTTTAAAACATCATTTTTCAATAAAAGTAGTTTTCCCTCATATTTTTTATTTTAACCCTAAATCTAAACATTTAATTTTACAGAAATAATTTATATAAAATAGAAATAATTATTTAATTTATAATTTCGTTATTTTATTCATGGATATTATAGAATCAATGTAAAAAAATTTAATTTTTTGGAATAGTGTTGCTATTTTTTTTTTCTAATACTGCAACTTTATTATCATAGTTAGTCAATAAATATGATATATAAAATTATGTAACAATTTCTTTTTAAAATAATGTATTTTATTATTGAAGGATAAAATTTTAATATATTTTTTTTACATATTGATTATTTATATAATTTTATAACATAATTAATATTTTCCTCAATAATTTTTTTAATACATTATAATTTTATCATTTCAAGATTAAATTTTTAAAAGATTTCTATATATAATAAAAAAAATTATTTAAATATAATGATAGATTTTTCCAAATAATATAATTTATACCACTTTATTTTTACACATTATGATTATGTTACCTTAATTAAGAATATGTCTTAAAATAAGATGAGGAAAAATTTACATAGTCAATGGGTATTTGGATTGGAACATGTCTAAATCATGTCTTCAATGAAATTTCTGTAGTTTTCATGACTTTATAACATGACCACAACAATATTTATCATATTTCTGATCCATATTAATTGAGAGTGTCTTCTAATTACAAGAATAATTTAGGTATTTACAAAAAATGGCTCGCCTTTTCACATATAAAAGGAACTCTCCACTCAACACTTACCCTCCAAACACATCCGACATTATTCAACACTAAATCTATTAAAACCTATCATAAACATTTATAAATTTCATAAATATATTATGGTATTATCATATAATTCTCCCTTAAAGGATTATCCTCCTTTATAATGTATATAATCCAACTTGTGATTTATATGATCATAACCTATCATTCTCAATTATATCATTTTTTCTTTTAGTCTAAATATTGTTTCATTTAAAACTCATAAAACATTAAAATATGTATCATTGGAATATTTATATATACAAATAATGATGTTTTATTCAAAAACCACATTTTCACTTCTCCATTTACAAAAAGGAAAATGTGAGGTTTCCATATATGAATACAACAACCTCCATGAATAATCGAGAATGTCTTCTCTAACAGACTATCATATATGTTATAAAAAGATAAACGATTAAATAAATATTATATTTATTATTTATTTATCATTATAGAATATTAAAATAGATTGTTACTTTATCTTATTCTATGAGAAGATGAAATCATCACCCATTCGTAGATTCAGAATACCAACTCAATAGTATATTACATTCATTTATTCAAAAACTCCCTCGGTGGTTTCAATTATTTATCAGTTTAAAGGATAATTATATTATTTATTATTTGAATAATGTTATGAATGTTCATATTTAATTACCTCTTCTAATTATGATTGATAGAAAATCATTAAAAAATATCTATCTTAAACAAGCGATATATGTGGAGAAATATATATTAATAGTATGAAATTGATCCTTATCCTTAACAACATTAATTAATTATATATAATTCTAATATATCAGTTATATTTTAAAGAAAATATATCATTATTAATTTTTTTTAATTATATTCAATTTAAATCACTTTATAATTATCCATTAATCAAGGAGTATTCATGTTCGGGTCAGTTTAACCACATACTGTAATAATGCTATAAAATTAATTCATGAATTCATATTTCAAAATTAATGGTAAAATATTATTTAAAAATTTATTTCAATAGTTTTTTTCATTCGTGAATTATTATAACAATAATTAATTCATTAACAAAAAAAGCATTTATGGGATAACAATCACAAAAATAGGCATTGTCTATTTTATCTTCTATGGTGAAGAATAAAAAAATCATGTAAAGTAATTTAAACATTATAAATATTTAAAAATCATACATTATAATAATTTTAATTATTTTTTAATGATTTTTTTAATGATGAAAATTTAAAAACATTACTACTACGAAACTAGTAGAAATGGAAAAAACCTATAAAACTCGGATGATGTAAACATAGTTAAAGACCTATATATATAATTACCAATGGATTTAATTAGAATTTATAGTTGTAAATATTTTTCATTGGTATGTAGTCAATTAAATTAATTTAATTATTAAAGATGATTGGTGGAAGTCAAAAATGAAAGAAGACTACGTAAAAGGTAATTTTCCCAGAATCTTCTCTTTTTGAAATTTTTTTATTATAAACCTAATTTATTTTATGTAGTGTATATATTTACTAATTCATATATTATATCATGATATATGTTATGTTCAAGAATTTTAATGATCAATTTAATTTATAATCATTAAAGAGTTTTTCATTTATATGATCATGAATTTATAAGCATTTTGTTGATCATAATAAAGATTATTTGAGATGTATAAAATTTTTGGTAATTTATTTTTGTTTTATAATGATTTAACATCCCATTAATGTCTTATACATTATTTCATTATCATAAATTTTTTATACTATGTAAGAAAAAATCAGTTCATTCATTGGTTTTGACTGAAGTGTTAACAAAATTTGATTGTTTTTTGTCTTAATCACTCTTCATGGATGTTTTCTTCAACATTATGAGAAAATATGTATTTCTACAGCATCAATAAGATGATTAATATTATCATATATTAAAATAGTTTGGATATTTGAAACATTATTTTAAATCATTATCTTCTTTTCTATATGCTATAACATATATCCTCTCTAAAATAAATAGGGGCTTTAATTACTCAGTATCATATCTCGTGTTGCAATGTCTCTCCTTATTATGCATCTTTAATATATTATGTTATACCCTTTTATATACTAGTATATAATTTTTTATTAAAATACTCCCTATTGAGATTTATATTACTTCTTGAAATTGAATATATGTCATGAATAATGTACATCCTCTTGAATGCTAGTTTCCCCTCCATATCCTTAATTACATATCCGACTAATTTTCCAATTTTATATTGGATACATAATAATGAAATATATTATATGAAAATTATATTTCCTTAATCCAATTATAAAAGAAATATTTTATCCATATTTTTATGATGTGGTATTATAATAATGGTGTTTTAATATATCAAAAATTCTAGTCTTTCTGAAACCAAATGTTTTACCTTTGGTATCCTTTTTCATATTTGTCTCATGCAACATATTTTATGTGATATTATTATTTATGAACCACGTTAGAATATATTATTATGAATTATCATCTTTTATACGGTTGAAATCAGAGTGGATTTATCTTTTTTATAAGTTTATTTATTGGTTTCCATTTAAAATGTAACATGAAACCCATAATTTTTCATATGTTATAAATTATATTATGATTAATTATTTTATTAGGGAATAAATGTTCATTTTCAGACATTAATTGATTGGTGTTCCCTATATTATTGCAATATGGAAATTTTAAATCATTAAATCTCACAAGATAATGGTGAAATAAGTAGTTATTCTTGATCCCAAAAAGGAATCTGGTTATAATACCGAATATTATAAGGAAACATGAAGTGATGCATGATACACTATGTGGAATAATTTTCTGTGACTTAATCCTCTATGTGATGTTTCAGGGGATTAATGGTCCACCTTGGTGAGCTTCTATGCTTATACCAAAGCCACACTACAAGGATATGTTACTGCGTTATGGCCCTAGATCATGATATATGCCACATATATTCACATTTTTTCTTCCATGATATATGATACATCTTATGGGATTACTTATTATTCAACTATTCAAAATGAATAATTTTTATGTTTCCATGTTGTTTTATTGAATGATTTCCCTCATGTTAATTGTTTTCCCATACATTTATGATTCCACCCTAGGTAAGATGTTCTTATATTTATTACGACCTTAATTAAAATTTCTAATCTCCCCATTAATATATTTAAATTTACAATGTCATGGAGATTAGTTGTACCTATGGGTTGTCATATAGATGATCTTATATAATTAAATTATGGTAAAAGGATCATAATTGTTGAATAAGAAAATATAATTTAGGTTGGGTTTCATGAGATTGTATGTGAAGAAATAATTAGTTATTTTTTTGAGAATAGTGTTGTTACCATTTGATGTAGGGTCAGATAATTTTAGTGAAAAATTATTACGAATATAATTATATGATGATATAATAAGATATATTTCATGTGTTAAGTGAGTTTTTTCTTAAATTTAATTCATTACTAGATTCTAGAATGATTATGTAGCTATTTAAAAAATTCACATGGTTTTAATCAAAATGAATGTTTTTTTGATCATTAACGTGATCAACTCATTGATGCAAGGTGAGTGGTCCTAAGACTGCACACCTCGGTAGACACTATCTAGGTATATAATCTGGTTGATAATGTACTCTTTATGAAAATAAATTAAGGATTGATTTTATAGTTAAATAAATAATTAGGTTGAGATGTATTTGATATGACATCATAATGTTAACTAGAATGAACTAAAATTAATTTAGGATAAACTACAGGATTTAAAGATTAATCTAATTAAATAGATGAGTAGAATATTTCAATATATAATAAATTTTTTATTGTTAATTATGAAAATTCCCTTCTGTTTAAATATAAGTCACTCATGATATGTTTATAGTTTTTTAGAAGGTTGGATCTATGAGGAACCAAGGTAATATTTGATGTGATAGAAAATATAGTAATTTTCCTAATGGGAAACAATGTGTGAAATATGAAAATGTTGAAAATATTATAGTTATTATTACACAACAATATATAGAGATGACTAACAATTACATATTTTTAACATCAAAATCCCCAAGGATATATAATGATGATGACTTATAGACGATCAGGTGACGAAGATGATGAAGGTAAGAAAAATTAATTTTAGTCAACAAAAAAATGTTTGATGTGATGAATATCGGAATATATTAAAGGAACACAAAGATGAAAAATTTGTGGTAGGGGGACATCACAAAAAATGATTCATATTAAAAAAATAGGGGGTTCAATTAATTATACAGGGAAAATTAATTTTATTCATTAGTATCCCCATGAAGATCAATGTTTTGGATGAATGTATGTTGGGAAAAATAATAACTAGTAACCGAATCAAATAGAATAATATTAATTTGAACACCAAGAACATATTGTACTACCAGATCATAGAAAATTATATGAAATGAATATTATTAATGATAATAGTGATAATTTAAGTATTCTATGAGTATATATTCATCACTCTATATTTGTAGATGTCATATGTAGTGTATGTTTTCCCCAAATAATATCCATTAAAGTTAAAACAGTATAAGGTTTTATTAATTTATCCATGGTAAATGATTATTCGTTATGTTTTTTATGATAATGATTCATAAATTTCAAAATAATCCTTTTTTAGAAACTTTTAATGTTACCTACAAAATAGCTGATAATACTAATATAATTTGAAACAAATTATGTAGTGTGAGTATAGATACCAAATAATAATATAACAACGGCCCAAATAGATGTATAATAACTCAATACTATGTATATTCCTATTCTGAGGTTGGAGATATATTTATAAGGTTTTTACAGCTGATATATTTTTAGAAATTAAATGAAAAATCTATTATATATTATATATTCAATTATCAATTTAACTTTTTATTTTATAATTAAAATTTATATGATGATATTAATTTATTAGGTTATATAATTCCATTTTTTTAGGAATCACGCACTTTCTATATACTATATTTTTCATGATTCAAATTAATTTTTTATTTTTTCATCAAAATAGAAAAATAATTGATAAAATGTCATTTATAATTTTTCAGAAAATTTAATTTCGTTATTCTCTAATAGAAAAATATCTCAAAAATTAACATGAATCTATTAATTACACATTGTGGGTAAGTATATCCAGTAAAATAGAAAAAATAGAAGGGGACCAAAAATTGAAAAGTCAAACATCATTAAAACTTGAATCTCCCCTATATGAATATAACCTTTCTAACACACAATTTATATATCAAAAAATTTAATGAAAAAGAATAACATTAAAAGAAAATGAATTTTTTATCTAAAATAAAAACTATAGAAATGGTAAATTTGAATGTTTTATTTTAAGTAATGAGCTGTATATTTGTATAGCATATGGCCATTGAAAAAAATTTCATTCGAATTAGATAATTGAAAACACGGACATTATAAATATTTTTTTAAATATGGTGATTGGTCATCTATACAATAGGTATTTTGAATTCATTTATTGATAAAAAGATAACTTAAAATAATATAACTCATAATGAAACAAATATACTATTAAAATATTTTAAATATACATATTTATGTGTTACAAATAAATATTAAAAATAATATTATTAATATATAATTTGATAAAAATATGAAATTAAAAAAAATATTATAAAATTCATTAAGTGAAAAAATAAATAATATAAAATAAATATTAATTTTAATAGCATTTTTTAATGATTAATTATTATAATAGAAATTTCAAATTTTTCAAAGAACTGTTAATTATTTAATCTATATTTTATCCTAATAGTTTATATTTAAATTATAAAGACCCAACCTTATAATATTACATGTTGAAGAATTAAATGGATTATTCACATTGAAGATGTTTTCATGTGTAGAGTTTTAGAGAATTTAGCCATAACTATTACATTACATCTTAAAAATTACAAATTAGACACTTCTACTCAGTTTCCATTTTTTCAATAATATAAAAACTCTGGAAAAAAAATAATTTCTAGTTCTATGTTTTAGAAAACATGGCTTTTCCTTGATCACATTGTTTACCCTATTCATCTTTATGTCATATGAAAAACATTTCAAAACATGGGATGAGCATAAATATCACAGAATTGGATATAAAATAAACAATGAAAACTTTAGCCTATGAAAATAAGTGATTTTTAACATTCCTCATGAAGTCATGAAATTTTTGGATAACACATAGTAATCAAAAATCATAAAAGTAACTTGGGTAATCCATAACATACATAGTTGTACCTCTCACAGCCACGTAGGGAGTTACATTTAGAAAACCCATCACAGTATATTCCCCGAATCTCATAGGGGAAACATTCACGTTTACCTCCATCATGTTACCTAATTAATTGGAGAGCTATCTCAAGCTAACCTTCCCATGTTTTTTAATAGAAAAACCTGTATATGTTAAAAATTACCATGAACCAAAACATATTTATTACACATAAAACAAATATAAAGGAATGATAAATGTTCAACATTTCAATTACAATATAACATTTAAATATATTAAAAAAACAAATCCACTATCAAAACCATTATCAATACTAAAATGCGTAAAAGAGTATAGGGTATTTATTTTCCTTTTAAAAACATTACATCTTGTTAATGGAGCCAAAGATCAAATAATACTCATGGCGGCAGAAAAAAATGTTATCACCACTTACGATAAAAGATTTTTTTTTTAGTAAAATGACTCATAGAAAAAGATCCCCAGTTTATGAAATGTAAATTCAAAGGTGTTTATACAATGTATAAAATAATGTAGTGTATAAAACAAAATATTCCTCAATGAAAGGTTATTAAGACGAAGTCCTTTACCTCGTGTCTAAATTGAACCGTTTGTTCTCTAATATCCTCAATAATAATCTAAATTTAATTTATACTTGGTTAATAACCCTTCTATCTTTATTATTCATTTTATATCAATTATTCCCACGAAAGTAACATTTTTTAATAATTTAAGTTAATAATGGCCGTTTTTTTTATATTTGGTACGTGAGTAAAAAAATGACTTCATATAATTAAAAGTTTTTCTTGTGGTCAAAATTACAATATCTATAGAATGATATTAATAATTTTGATATAATATATATCATATATATCCAATATAATTATGTATTTATAATATAAAAAACATTTTGAATTAAGAAAGGAAATGCACCATTCATGGAGATGGTAAGTCGTACGTACACATGAACACTACTTTTATTTGAATTTCATTTTTTAATTGAATGAAAACATAATTATACATAGGCATGTTATAATTTTAGTATAATATCATTAATAATTTCATTAACTCTATCCTTTATATGTCCAATGTATGACATGAACGTATTATATCACTTTGAGGGAGTGGTAGTCCGCACTTCCTCCGATGAAATTATCGCATTTACCCATTATGGAAACAATACATCTATGATATAAATGAAAAATAAATAAGTATATAGAAAATATAAATATAATATATATCACATATAAATTTATTTCCATCATAATGGGTACAATATGAGGTATTTGAGATAATTGAACACTCATTGTTTCGTGAGGCGTTAGTTCACCGTCCATGTAAATAGTTGGATCTTTCCCATTAAATGGAGATGTGTGTAAGTGTAGTGTGAATCCTTTTAATGAAAGAGCCTATTATTTTGAGGATATTGTTATTGTTCTAAATTAATATAATAAAAATAGTATAGGGGGTTGGAAAATAAAATAAATGAAAAGATCTTAAGATAAGACGCTACCCTAAAACCAGGTAACTCTATTTGGTTTGACCGAATAGATTTATTGATGGGCCTTCTTCATTAGGTAAGGATTCTAGGTGGAATATAAGGATATTGAGAGTTTATTTTTTAGATTTTTGTTCTGCCAAAGGGCTTGAGTGGTGTATGTAATGGGTGTGATGTGATGGATTTTTATAAGGGTGGGATGGGCTCTTTAGGAATGTATGAAAATATTATTTTATTATATAATTTTTTTGGGCTTATAAAGAGCCAAAACTTATTAAATTCAATGTTAAGATTCCTCTTATTCGAAATAAAATTATCCAATAATAATTTGAAATATTTTAGTTTTTTTGATTATTTTTTATAATCTTATTTATTTTAATAATTCATTAATGAGGTAAACAATTCATCATTATTGTGTCACAAATAATTTTATATTTTTGATGATTCTATGTTATAAAAAACACCATGATGTAGGAAATTATTTTATATTTAATATGAAAATTCATTTTTGAAGAGATTGATTATATAATAAAATGTATGAATTTATTTACTAAAAGATATATGTTTATGTCATTTTTTAATTACATTAAATTAATAAATATAACGTGTCATTATCACTCCCAAGTGGCTCCATGGAGTCATAATATCAAATGAATTACGGCCATTGTTGGACATGTGTAATCCAATAGGATTAAGACACATGTTAGGGTAATTTAATATTATTATAATAATATATGTTTACACTTATTTACTAGATTTACCCATTATTCATGGTTAATAATATATATATTAAAGTAAATATTCATAATTTCTAAAATTAAAATATACCTATTTCACAATTTGTAACTTTTAATTCAATATAAGGAATCCATTTTTCCAAATTCAATACACAGATTTAATATAAATTAATTTAAATTTAATTACTGTTGTGAAAGTAATAAGCGTGTTTTTAAAAACTAAAAACTTTATAAATATCGACACTTGTTTATATACAATTTCGAAGAGAAATTACATCTGATTGCCAACATTAAATTAAATGGTAAAAAAATTATAATTAGACTTTATAAAAAAAATAAAAAGATAATTTATCAATATAAATATATTAGATTAAAATGTAGTTTTGAATTAAAATGCTGTATTTTTCTCTATTCATTAAAAAAATAATTTTATCAGAAAAATACCATAATTGCAACCAATGTAAATTTTGATTTCTCTGTTTTAAGGAATAATTATATATTTTAAAATATAACATATAAAAGTGACTAAAAAATATTTAGAGAGGGTTCTCCATCAAAAGGTGGTAAATCGACCTTTCAAAGAATATTAGAGTATTTATGACTAAAAGTAGATTCATTCAAATTTTAATCCTCTATCATTTCCAGGATAGATATAAAAAATTAACTAAACAAGTATATTTATATTATAGTTAGTTCTGTTTATTACCTCCAGTACAATTTCTAGGCGTTAACAACCATTAAAAATATTATTATTATTTTTTCTGTATGACTCAGCATTGTGAGAAAAATAAGACTTTGGAGAAACCCTTTGTTGCGTATCAGGTACTCTATCAAGAATAGTATCCCCATTAATTTAAAAATAATAAATAATTAATATATTTTAGTAAATATGAAATTGCCTTATTCTGTATTTACCTAGGATGTTACAACCACCCCCCCTTTTGAAAATTGTGTTCTCGCAATTTTATTGACTTATCAAATAAGTGGGGGTATTTATCCATCATAGAATTTTCATATTCCCATGTTTCTTCTTCAGCCTTTTGGGTTTTCCACAAAACTATTACCTAATTAATTACATAATTCCGCACCATTTTTTCTCTTTGGTCAGGAATCTAGAGATGTTGTTCCTTATAAGATAGATTCTATTCCAACTGAAATACCCCTGTGCTCAAAACATGATATAGATTCCGTATATAATTTCTCAATATTAAAACATGAAAAACATTCTGTTCCTGGGATAAACTTATAGGTAATTGGACTTTGAATTAAAATGATCAAATATTCTCAGTGATTTCATAAGTTCCAATGAACCTCAGACTCAACATTCCCTATTACCAAAATGAATCATACATTCCAATTTTGAATCATTTAGAAAGACAAGAACACCTACCTCAAAAGATATATCCTTCCTTCGGTTATCCTCATAACTTTTCTACCTACTCTGAGATGTTATCAAGTGCTTTTGAATCAACTAAACATTTTCTTCCAACTCATCTACCAATTCTGGTCCCATCAGATTCATTTCACCTATTTAATCCCACAATTCTTGAGTACAAATATGATTCCCATATAATTTTTCAAATGGTTACATCTGTATACTGGAATAAAATCTATTATTATAAGAATAGTCAACCAAAGAAATATTTCGGTTCCCTCTTCCCTGGTAATCGAGTGAAAAAGTACATGGCATATCCTCCATGATCTGGATTGTTCATTCTGACTACCTGTCTGACTGCTGATGAAAAGATGTACTAAAATTTAATTTAGTAACCAATGACTTTTGAAGGCCTTTCCAAAAGATAGAAGTAAACCTAATATCATGATCAGATACAAAAGAGAGGGAACTCCACGCAACCTGACTATCTATTTAACATACAATTGAGAAAGTTGATCTTATGACAATGTATCTCGAATAGGAAGGAAAATTAGAATATTTCATCAATCGATCAACAATAACACATATTTAATTGTTAACGTGAGATGTCTTTAGTAATCCCACAACGAATTCCATGGATATATTTTCACATTTTCACCCAGGCACCGGTAAAGGTTGAAGGTTCCCTTTTTGGAACTACTACTCTACTTTAACCTACTGATAAGTCAAACACTTCACAGTTAAGACAACAATATCTCTTTCCATTCCATCCCACCAGTAATACTCTAAAATATTTTTGTACATCTTAGTGCTTCATGTATGAACTGAAAACAAAGAACATTGGTCTTCACATAATAATTGTTTCTTCAATTGGGAATCACAAGGCACACATAATCTCTTCCCCAACCTCAATACACAAGCATTATCAATGTTAAAATTAGGCAACATACCACTCTGAACAATCTCTACCGTTTTCTACAACTCATTGTCTTCCTTGTACTCCTTAATTATATTTGACCGTGATGATTTCAATGACACCTAAAACAAAATATAGGAATTTTCTTGCTCCAACAACTTCTATGCCAAAATATCATCAAATCAAATACCAATGGATCACGTTCCAAACATAGAACGGTCAATGAAGCATTACATTTTCTACTCAAAACATTAGCCACTTTATTTTCATTTCTTGGATGGTAATGGATCGTGAAATCATGATCGTTGAATAATTTCATCCATCTCCCATGTCTCATGTTTAATTCTTTCTGAGTAAATATATAATTTAAAGATTTATGGTCTGTGTATATTTCACATTTTACTCCATACAAATTATGCCTCTAAATAATTATATAGAAAACAAAAACAAGTAATTCCAAATCATTTGTACGGTAATTTGACTCATGAGGTTTCAACTGACTTGAAGCATAATCAATTACCTGATCATTAGACATTTGGACAGAATGATGTCCTTTAAATGAAGCGTCACTTTAGAAAAAAAAACTCACCATTCCTAGAAGGTAATTCCGAAATAGGGTTATTCAGCAATATTCTTTTCAATTCCGGAAAACAATCATCACATTATTTTATCTATATGAAGATAACACCTTTTCGAGTTAACATAGTCAGTGGGCGAGGTAAATGTTCAAAATTTTCAACAAACCTCCAGTAATATCATACCAATACAAGAAAACTAGATATCTTGGTTATATTAGTGGGTCATGTCCATTATTCCACAACGTCTGTTTTAGTATGATAAAATGTTATGCCATTTTTTGAAACAATGTGACCAAAGAATGAAATTTGTTACAACCAAAACTCACATTTTCTGAATTTCCCAAACAATTACTTTCTTTTTATGGTCTCCAAGATAGACCTTATATGACATTAATGTACCAATTTAATTTTTAAATATACTAAAATATCATCAATAAACACAATGACCATTTTTCACCATATTAAAATGATCCATCACTCCAACAAACTGTTAAATTATGATTCTAACCATCTTAGGTTGCTAATTTACATGGTTTTCTTCCTGCTCATGGAATCCCAACATAGCTACCATATTTCCGTTGTGGAGTATCATAATGAAGAGAGAAATATATTTGGTGAAGCATCATGGTAACATATAAATGCTACATCATCTTAATATTAACATAAATTAATTTATGGATATTAATTAAAAAATATCCTGACATATATAGTTATCTAAACTAAACATTAATACCAACAATAAGGCCTCATCCTTAAAATATTACATAATTTTGAATTAAATAGGTAATTCACATTGACAATCTTTCCAAGATTGAAGTTTTAGAGAATTCAAAAATAACTATTACATTACATTTGAAAAATTACAAAGTAGACACATCTACTCTGTTTCTATTTTTTCATAAAATAAAAACTCTTGAAAAAAAACATTCATGTCATGTTCTATGATTTTAAAAACACGTGTTTTCCTTTATCCCATCCTTTACACTATTCATCTTTATTTCCTGTAAAAAACATTTCAAAACATGGGATGAGCCTAAATAGCTCAGTAAGGGTTATAATATAAATAATAAAAATGGTAGTCCATCAAAACATAATCTTTTTAACATAGATCATGAAATCATAAGAATTTTGAATAACATATTTTAATAAAAAATCATTAATGTAACTTTGGGAATTTATAATATAATTATGTTGTATCTTTCACATCCACGTAGGGAGTTACATTTGGAAGAACCGTCACATTATATTCCCAAAATCTATTAGGAGAAACATTTATGTTTACCTCCATCATGTTACCCAATGCAATGGAGATCTATCTCGGGCTCACCTACCCAAGGTTTATCACGTAACCACGCATATAAATAAATAATTCCCAATAACCATAGCATATTAAAAAACATAAAACAATTATAATGGAATGATAACATTACCACATTTCAATTACAGTATATTGTTGATAAGTATTGATATAAAAATCAATTATAAAAACCATTTTAAATAACATAATACCTAAAATTGTATATAGTATTTATTTTTTAAAAAAACATTACAACTTGTTAAGGATGCCAAAGATCAAATAATACTCGCGGCTGCGGAAATGGTCATTATCACCCCATACATTAAAAGATTTTTTTTTATCATTTAGTAATATTCCATGAATAAGAATATTACATTTGAATGAAATGAAATATAAAAGGTTTTTATACATAGTATAAAATAATTTTGTGTATAAAATAAAATATGCCTCAATGAAAGGAGATTGAGATGAAGCCCCTTACCTCGTGTCTGACGTGTCTCGTTCGTTCTTTATTATCTTGAATAATAAACTAAAGATAATGTATACTTTCTTAAGAAACTTTTTAAATTTTTTTATTCATTTTATATCACTTAATACCTTGTTATAAACATTATGTAACCATTTAAGTTAATAATTGTCATTTTGTTGATATTTGGTACTTGTGTCAAAAATGAACATCTTATAATTACATGTTTTTCATGTGGTCAAAATTAAATTACCTCTAACGAGATATTAATAATTTAGATATCATATATTTCAAATTTATTCAGTATATTCATTTATTTATAATATTATATTACAATTGGGGTCTAGAAATGAAATGCATTGTTCATGTAAAGGTCAATCCGTACGTATACATGAATGATACATTATTTTTTATTAATATCTTAATGTAATGAAAAATTAATGATACAAAGGTATATTACAATTCTTTTATTATAATATATATAATTTTATTAACTCCATCATTTATACTTCCCACGTATGGAATGAACAAGTCATATCATTTTGAGGGGTGGTAGTCCTTATTTCCTTATATAAAATAATTGCAATTACCCATTATGGAAACTAGAATGGTTTGATATAAATGAAAATAATTTTGTATATAGAAAAAATAAATATAATATATATCACATATAATTAAAGTTCAATCATAATTTTCACCACAAGAGGAGGTAAGAGATAATTGAGAATCATCATTTCGTGAGGCGTTAGTTCGTCATCCATAGTAACAGTATGTTCATTACCCATTAATCGATGGTGTGTGCATGTGTCATTCAAATACATAAAATAATAAAAATAGTATTTAGAGGAAACTATTTTCATTATAAAATAATGGAATAAAAATATTATTGGGGTTGGAGAAATAAAAGAAAATAAAATAACTTAAGAGAAGACATTACATGTAAATTGGGTAACTCCCATTGGTTTGAACAAAAATGATTTCTAGAAGTGCCTTCTACATAAGGCAATGATTCTAGGTGAATGATAGAAATATTGAGAGATTATTTGGGTAGATATTTGATTAGAAAAATGTATTTAGAGGTGTCAGTAATGGGATAGGGGTGATGGATTTTATTAGGGGGATGTGGGGCTCTTTAAGAAAGTTTGAAAATGTTATTTTTTTATATAAAGATTTTCGATTTATGAAGGTCCAAAACATATTAAAGATTAAGATACAATGAAAATTGTACAAAATAAAAGAATCCAATAATAATTGGTCATGGATTGGAAGTTGTTTTAATTTTTATAATCTTATTTATATAAATCATTCATTAATGATTTAAACACTACATCATATTGCGTCACAAATAATATTATTTATTTGAGGTCTAAAAATTAATAAAAAATTACCATGATGTAGGAAATCATTTTATAATTCAACTGAATATTTATATTCCATGATATAAAATATATTAACCCATGTAATAATTTTTTTTCTAAAAGATATATGTTTTTGTCATTTTTTGTCTCTACATTAAATTAATTAAAATAAAGTGTCCTTATAACTACCAAGTGGCTCCATGGGGTCCCATAATCGACCTAATGATTCCCATGGTTGGACGTGTATCATCCAAGAGAACTATGAAACATGATCAGATAAATTAATATTATTATTATAATATTTGATTACCCTTATTTTCCAGATTTTCCTTTTAACTATTGTAAATAAAATATTTACCGAAATAAATATTCATAACGATTAAATATAAAAGTTACCTATATACAAAATTTGGACCTCTTGATTTTAAATATGGAATCCATTTTTCCAAATTCAAAACATAGCAGTTGTAGAAATTAATATAATATTAATTTTCATTGTCGAAAAAAACATGTTTTTTAGAAATAATAATAATCAACTGATAGACAGTTTTTATGTCCAATTTAAATTTAAATTTACATCCAATGACCAAAATTGGAATAAATAGTAAAAAAATAACCTAATTACACTTTAAAACCATTTAAAAAGATAATCTAATCATATAAATTAATTAGATTAAAAGGCAGTTTTGAATTAAAATGCTGTAATTTGATTATTTATTAAAAAATGAACATTATCAGAAAATTACCAAAATTTCATAAATATTAAAATTTGATGTCCTCATTCTAAAGAAGAATTTTATTTTTTTCAACTGGAATATATAAAAGTTACCAAAACTAGATTTAGAGAGGGTTATCAATCATGTGGCGGTAAGTCGACCTTTTAATGAATATTATAGTATTTATGCATAAAATTAGATTTGTTAACATTTTATGCCTCTAAATTTTATTAGACAAATGAAAAAACATTTAATAAACATATTTAATTGTATTTTTGTTAGTTCTGTTAATTTCCTCTAATACAATAGCTACATATTACATACCATTTAAAATAATTTTATATTATTATTTCTCAGTATGAATCAGCATTGTGTGCAACATCAGAATTCAGAGAAACCCATTGTTGGGTTTCAGGTATGCCATCAAACATTGAATCCCTTTTATAGTAAAATAACTATTTAATTCAATGATTTTAAGAAATATATAAATTTTATTATTCTTTATTTACCTCAGATGTTATATCCTTCCGCCTTTTTGGAAATTGTTTCCTTGTAATTTTATTCATTTATCAAATAAGTGGTGATATTTATCCCTCATATCATTTTCAGATTCCCAGATTTCCTCTTCCACCATATTGTTTTTTCACAAAACCTTTACTTGAATAATTACCTTATTCTATAACAAATTCTCATTTCGGTCATGAATCTGGGCTGGTTGTTCCTCGAAAGAGAGATTATCTTCCAACTAAACTACCTCAAAGCTCATAACAGGAGATGGATCCAGCATATACTTTCTCAACATTGAATCATGGAAAACATTGTGTACCTATGGTAAACATGGAGTTAAAGATACTCTATATGCAACTGATCTTACATTCTCTATGATTTCATAAGGTCCAAGGAACCATAGACTCAACATTCCCATCTTACCAAAATACATCAGACATTTCCATTGAGAAACATTGAGAATGGCCTGATCACCTACCTCAAAAGATATATCCTTCCTCTGGTTATCTGTGAAGTGCAATGTGTTGCATTTGTTGTCAATGAGGCATGAAGTTGTATTGGAATGAATGGATGTCAAGGAGTCAAGATGAAGGAGAATGTCAAAGGATGTGATGGTGATGGTGATGAAGGAGAATGGCCATGGTACTTAGAGGAATGTCACTTAGGAGATTCAGTAAGTGGCATTGGAGAATATGGTTGAAACATTATCCATGGACATCAGACGATTGTTGAACTGATCTTTAAGGTTCCAAGAACTTGTATCAACTGGATACAATGTCACAACAATCTTTAGAAGACCATGCATTGTATTGACAATGCATGAGGATATGAGAAGAAGATCCATCCACAACTTCTAAGTGGGTGAAGTGGTTTAATGAAGTCCATGCACTAACACTTAGTGCATGTGAATCTGAAGAAGTCCCAATTTGATCTCTGATTAGATCAACGAAGACATTGAAGATTATAAGTGATTCAGGAGCTCGATTGATGAAGAAGAACCTTCAAGAATTCCCATTCCTAAGTGATAAATAAATGTTGAAGATAATGGAGGAATTTCAAATGAAGAAGAAGAGAGGAAGAAGGAGAAATGATAAAGATAGGCATGTGGCATTTGGCAATTGGCATATTTTATATGGAGGAGAAACTGGACAAAGTCTTAAGACTTAGCCAAAAAAATATGGCCAGCCCGTGAGCACCTTGTGGGTTCAACCCCAAGGCTCATGTGGGCCTAAGGCGCCACGCCCAAGGGGGAACCCGTGGGGCGAGCTCAGGGCGGCAGGGGCGCACCCGCAGTCACCACAGAGGCGCTGGGGCACGCCCGGAGGAGCGCAGGGGGCCGTGTATAAGCCCCCGAGGGCACGCGGTGGTGAAACCCGCGCGCCGGAGATGCATAGTGGGCGCTAGGAGCGCGCCCGCAGGTGCAGAGAGTGGGCGCAGAGCGCGCCCGCAGGGAGAACACGGTGCGGGGAGGCACCGTGGAGGGAGAGGATTCAACTGGCGAGTAGCGGAGAGAGGCTGGGTAATAAACCGCGAGAAAACCGCGCCCCGTTTCGATGTGGGACGCGGAAAATTTCCCGGGAGAGAATCTGAGCCGCTCGATTGATCGCGCGATTGATCTGCGCCGCACGATCCATCCGTGGCGCCGCGATCTAATCCAGGCCGTTGAAGATCTGATCCAACGGCCCCGGCATCGTCTCCTCCCTCGAGCTCGGCCGAGGCATCTCCCGCGAGCCTCCGTCGAACCAGGAGCAACCCGACGACGGTTTTTGAGCTCCCGGCCACCTCTGAGTAAACTGAAGCCACCCTCATGCTCGTCTGGCCATAATGAACAAAACCATGCTTTAAAAAGATCTTGCATGCAACCAGTGGAGAATTTCGAATGAGGCCGAGGCAAACGGAGTTTCCGAGGCCACGTGGAGAGCATGTTGTGCATGCATAAGCCAAAACGAAGGCCTTGCATGCGTTCTAAGTCGCATGCACGTGGAGGAAACCGATGGAAAAGAAAAGGAAACCCGCGTTGAAACAGAGTATAAAAATCAAGATTTGAAGTTTTTAAAGAACCGAAAACTTCGGGAATTTGAGTTATTATCACGCGGATGATGCGAGGCAGCCTCTGCCAATAAAAGGAGCACCCAAGGCTCTCTGATTTTTTGCTGAAGTTTTGTTGAAGACCTGTCGTCCCGCGTGTGCCTCTGCCTCGCGAAGAAGAAGCCGCCGCACAAAGTACTTGCGCGGCTGAAGATCTCGGTGCCACCCGAGGCCCGAAAGAGTTCCCTGCGCGCCTATCTTGCGTGACAGGAAGATCCTGAGCTGCTTGAATTTGCGCACTCAAGGATTGGCACCCTCACTGCCCGCATACTTGTGCGGCAGGAGGAAGTGCCCGCGGGTGCAGCACTTGCGCGCCCCGTGGCAGGAGGGTCTTGCGCGCCCCTGTGCCTTGCACCTTGCGCGCCTGGTTGCACCAAGTGCACCTACTTGGCAGTGTTGGAGAAGAAGACCCGAGGCAGTATACCACACCCTTGGTTGTGGGTGCTTGGCAAGGAAGAAGGCCGAGGACTTGCCTTGTGTGTGTGCCATGTGCTAAGAAGGCCACCTCTTGTGTGTGCATTTGAAGAAGAGGTCGTAGCCTTTGGGGTGTGCAAAAGGAGAAGGAGGCCCTAAACATTGGTGTGTGCAAAAAGAAAACAAGTGGCCGTAGCCCTTGTGTGTGTGCCCATATTGAAGAACACATCGTGTGTGTGCTAAGTGCAAAGAAGGGCAGTAGGTGTTCGGGTGTGTGTGCAAGAAGGGAAGAGAAGGCCGAGCCTTAGTGCCTTGTGTGCCAAGTGAAGTGGAAGACCACACTTTGTGTGTGTGCCAAAGAAGGCTGAGGCGTTGCCTCTTGTGTGTGCATAGTAAAGAAGGAAGGATACCACATCCCTCATGTGTGTGCAACAAGTGAAGACCACACTATTTGTGTGTGTGCAAAGTGGACAAGAATACCTACGGGCCAAGTGTGTGTGCTAAGTGGAGAAGAAGTACCCGAGGCACTTTGTGTGAAATTTGAAGAAGAAGGCCATAGCCCTTGTTGGGTATGCACACTTGAAGATTAAAAGAGAAAGAACAAATTGTGTGTGCAAAGGAAGTGAAAGGCCGTAGCCTTGTGTGGGTAAAGTGAAGAATTTGTGTGTGAAAATTAAAGAAGTGGCCGAACCTATGTGTGTGCTCTAAGAGGAGTGAACACACTTAGAAGAAGAAGAAGACTCACACAAAGTATAACACACATTTAAGTGTGTAAACACATTGAACAAAAGTGTGTGAAGTTCAGTGAAGGTGTGTGCTTAAAGTGACTACACCCTTTGTGGGTCTACTGCACCAAGAGGAAGAAAAGGAGAGTGCATGCATGCATGCATGCACATGCACACGTGAATAAAGCCAAATCAGTGGTGTGCAACTGAGACTAGACCAGACCGAAGATAAAGATATTATTTGTCTGAGCATTTAGTAATTGGAGAGAAGCCGGGGCATCCTTAGAAGAAGGTGATAAAGCCCGAGCAAGATGAGAAGACCTGTTCACCACAAGTGATCAGAAGAAGAGCAAGGCCAGCAGTCTTTATCCCAGACTGCTGAAGATACTTGAAGAATCTTAAAGTGAAGAAGAGCTACTCGTGCGACTCGAGGAGCCAGGAGAAGACCCTGTGGGACTCATGGAGAAGAAGTCTTCAGTGGGATTCTGGAGCAGGCCAGTGGGACTCTGGTAACACTGTGGGACGCAGTATAAAGACCCTCATGTGGGACTCAGGAGAGATACAGTGAGACTCTGTATCGACCATTGTAATTCTAACAAGTTATAATGGGAGAATCCATGCTGAGAGAGCATGGCAAGGATGTAGGCCTTTGGTGTCGAACCTTGTAAATCCTTGTGTCCTGTGCCTTTTCATTACTGCATTATCCGGGAAAGGTTGAGAGATACAAGAAGAGTGGATCGAGGCTTTAACCAGCCATAGAGGTTTAATTGATTAAGAATCAATTAGTAAAAAATTTTAAAGGATCACTGATTCACCCCCTCCCCCTCTCAGTGATTCACACTGATCTGGGCACTTCAATTGGTATCAGAGGGAGGTTACCTCTAAAAGATCCAAGAGAGTCTATATGGAGTGCAGATTTGAGGAAACGAGCGACCAGCCTCAAATGGAGATATCTGCCAAGACTCAGAAAAATAGAAAGAAGAAACAGGCCAAGAAGATGAAGAAAGCATGTCCTAGCTGTGATGAAGTTGAAACAATGAATGATCTTCAGAGTGCACTCAAATATCTTCAGAAGACAGTTCCCATGGAAGTGGAAAAGTGTATAGCTACAGGCATCCATGATCTTCATGAAGAAAATTCACAGTTAGAAGAAGAAGCCAATGCTATGGAAGATCAGCTGGCAAAAAGGGTTGGCATAACCAACACTCTCAGAAAGCTGGTGAATGCCAAGGATGAAACTGTTTCCCTTTGCAATGAAAGATATGAAGATACCTGTGAAGAATTGCAAATGAGCTCTTCTGAGAAAGAAATATTTTTGATAATTATCAAAGAAGTGTTCCATGCACTGGAGAAGCTGCACAAAGTCTCAATGATTGTCAGAGATGCTCAACTAGAAGACAAAGTCAAAAGGGTGAAGGAGCTTGACAACTCATTGCTTGAAATGAAGCAAGTGCATGAAGACCAGATGAAACAGCTGGAAGAGAAATGGGAAGGAAAGCTAAAAACTGTTGAGGATGAGAAGAACTCCCTCAACATGAAATACTTAGAACTAGAGGTGATATTGAAAAATCAGCAATCACCCAAAGTTGAATCCTCCCAGTCAGCTGAAAGAAGAAATGTTGCTACTCAAGTGAACCTTGAGCAGGATGATTCTAAGAGAAAGACAACCTCCAATAAAAGTGCAACATCTTCTAGAAAGAAGGTACCATCCATACCATCTTGTACTCATGCTTCTAAAAGTGTTTCTACTAAAAGTGCAGGATGGAAGAATGAATCCAAACAAGTATGGATGAAGACAGTGAAGAAAGAGAGCTCTCCTGAAACAGCACAACAGGTCAAGAAAAGTACCCTACAATCAGAAGGACTCAAAAGGTCAAGATTCGTGGGACAATGCTGGTGTTGTAACAAGTATGGGCATTGTACAAAGGATTGTTGGTACAATCCACTGAATGCCAAAGCACAGAGGAAGCCCATGCCTAGGGGGAGCAAGCCAGAAGAAAAGAAGCAGCATCCACAGGTCCAGAGACATCTGTTTACTGCTATCAGATTTGGATTACTTGAAAACATCTGGGATGGTTGCAAAAGTGGTCAAAATGATACATGTCAATCTCCAACTGTATCCAAAGATGAAAAGAAGAGAAGATCACTGAACCTGGCTAAAAAGGAATCCTTGGGAAGCAAGAAGAAGAAAGTGGAAGATGCTCCCAAGAAGAGTTTTAGAAATGAAGAGAAGTCCTTTGAGTCTAAGTCCAAGAAGGGTGATGCATCCAGAAGGACCACCAAGAAATGATTCTACTGTGGAAAGAAAGGACACACCATGGATCTTTGTGAACAATCCATGGAACTGAATAGAAGCAGACTGGACTCAAACAGGAAATCAATCCAGAAGAAGCAGAAGGGATTGATTGAAAACAAGTTTCCTAAGAGAGGTAGCTTGACAGCATCAAAAGAACCATGTGGAATTTCCAAGACTGAGGCCACACTTCCAAATGATTTACTAGTCATATGGCCACATCAGTTGCAACTTGCCAGAGAACTACAAAGAGTTGAAGATGAAACTCTGACAATTGCTAAAGCAAAAGGGAAGAAGAAGATTTCACATGAAGATGTTTTGAGAACCACACCAGCACAATCATCAATGAAGATCAAATGTGCAAGTGTGAAGAATGGTGAAAATGGGACATCTCGGTTGAGAGAATCTTCTCAACCTTGTTGTTCACATTGATGAACCAAGGAGGTTCCATCTTATTCCCTTATACTATTGGTATTTAAATGTGCTGACATTGCAGGGAATTGAAGATGATGATCATTCTCAACTGGAGGATGGTTTGGACAGAATGGAGTGCACCCCTTGATGGGGAGCCAATCTGGAGAAGATGATGTTCTAAAATTAATATCATCTTGGGAAAGTGAAGGTATTCCAATCATGCTTTCATCCCTTGTTTCTTAATTGAGTTCATCTTGTCAATTAAGGGGGAGTATGGATTGAAGACAAATGGATGAAAGGGGGAGCTTTATCATTGCACTAAACTTTCTAATGAGTTTTGTGAAGTATGTGCAGGATTCAGCAATTCATTGAATATCTGAAAAAAATTGTAATGCCCCGACCCCAGCTACCCAGAGTCGGTGCATTAATTACATAACATTGGCATGATCACAAGAAAGATCAAATCCCGAAAGACCGATTAGTTTAGTAGCCTTGGAAACACTAGATATATTCATAAGTTTTACATTACATCATAAAATGAAAAACTACTACAACAACATAATGTTTCCAACGTCCACACTATAAACCCCTCATAATATCCCTGCAAGTCAATCATAATTTACTTCTTCACTACCTGGGAAAAATAAAACATAGAAAAGGGGTGAGCTCAAATGCCCAGTAAGGATAACAATATAGCGGAACATTCAAAATAAGCATAAACATTTAAGGCAATGAATTACTAAAACAAAAGCCTTTTAAAATTGAACTTCAACATAGTATGGCAAAAGTAAAATGAAATAATGCCATTTACTTGTTCACATGGATATTCTACTAATCGAATAATCACATGCAATATCAATAACCACTTTCATAATGTTGGAATGCATAATTCCAGACTATCATAACCACATAGCCAGGGCCTCGTGCCAAGACTACAAATAAGATTTTGTCAAGGCCTTGTGCCAAGACACTAGTTTGTCTCATGAGACCTACCGATGCATCGAGGAGCTATAGCGGGCTCCACCCGTCACTTATTAAGTCCAATGCATTCCCATATGAAAAGATTTAATCATAACATAAACATTTGTATTAAAACTAGCATACGAAATGTCAATACTTTCACAATAAACTATGAATGGTATAAAAATAGCACATCCACAGTCAAACATATCACAAAACCTTCAATACAATATAGAAGTTTTGTATCATAATAAATCAACTTCAAATAATCTTAAAATCCATCAAAGGATGTTGACATAGATGAAATCAAAATTCTTTTTAAAGAAATATCTCCTTTTATTTTAAAATCATTTAAGATCCATATAAAATAAAACATTTTCTTTGAAAATATTCTTATAAGCTTGTAAGGAAAGCTTTGAAGATTTTATAACGGCGTAAAATAACCGCACCCGCCGTATAAGTTAAAAAAACATTCTTACCTCAATTCTATCGAAAAGGTTAAAAAGGACCTTGTTTTGAAAACGACGGAAAGATTCCTTTATAAACCTCTTATAAAAAGTCAAACAAGGGTATAAATGACTTTAACACATATTCTGTTAAATATTAAAAATGTTTTGAAATACATTTCGAAGAAACATGGATGTGGATGATAAAGAGATCCCAGTAGATTATTACATATAAACAACCTCGGATAATGAAGAGATTGTGAAATAACCCTTACCTTGTACTTTTCCTTGGTTGGGGTAGGTTAACCTCCTGTATAATGGTGAAATAATTGTTATTAAATTATACAAGAATCATATATATTAATATGATATCATATATGATCTTTTAACATTGATTTATTAATAATATCTTAGAATTATCATCGTTTCGGGTGTTAACTTACTCATTTTCTTTTATATGTTTTGTTACATAAGCCATGTTTGTTGTATCTTATTCATATCCAGAATGATATCAAGTCCTTAAACATCATTTTTAAATCATAAAATGATAATTATACTTGAATGGATACGATGGAGAATGAATCTCATCGCGTTCGTGGAGACGGTAGTCTGTACGTACGCACGAGCGACAATATCATTCTTTTTATATTAAAATAATATATAAATGAATGGTATATCATATATACAGAATCATTAACATGTTATATTTATTATTTACATGAGTTACACATCATTATTATACCCATCCAAATAATATTATATTGAATAACAATTACACCACAACGTGGAGACTGTAAGCCGTACGTACGCACGTATGGTGACATGTTATTCAAAGGGTGGATAGAATACTGAATATGGTTGTACCATACTTATAATAACATCACAGTATATGTGAGATACTGGAGTTATTATTTTAGAATGGTAAGAACAAAGGAAGAAGAAGTGGAAGAAGAAATGAACTTAGAAAAGGGTGGTGAAATCATTACCTCTTCTTCGGGTTCTTCCTTTTGATTTGATCAAAAGGGCTCCTTAGGTTGGCTTTATGATCAAACTAAGGCCTCTAGGTTGTAGTTAGGGATGTTGGGAGATTATTTGGGCAGAGTTTGGCCGAACCAAAAGGCTTTGAAGGTGTGAAGAAATGAGAAGGAGGAGTGCCCTTTTATAAGAGGGGTGAGGGGCACCTTTGGAAAAGCTAGAAATATTAATTTATAATAAATTCATATTCGGTTTCTAAAGGCTCCAAAGTTGACTATTCAAAGTATGAGGTGGGGATAGGTCGAAAACAACTCATACAATAGAATTTAGACAGGTTTGGGTACTTATATTAACCTTATCTTTAAATATTAACTCTAAGTTAATTAGTTTCACTTTTACAATGTCTCTTTGTATTTTTATATATTATGGTTAATAAACTTACTATATACATCCAAGAGACCCCCAAGTGGTCCATTAATGATTAACCTATCATAATATAAGTATCTTGGCCGAGCCTTAGATTTTTAGGAATTTAATATCAATTAATAATATAATATTTGTTATAAGAACTCTTTTATGTCAATTTTGACACTATTCAATAGTTTATTTTTGTGAAACTCATAACAGATTTATTACTTCGAACAAAGTCCATTAAATCAATCCTAATATATCATATTAGCTTAGAAAATTAGTTTAATTCATTAAAAGTTTCATATTATATTTATTTGGGTATTTATAATATCAATTATTTTAATTTTTCACTATTATAGTAATTACTGCATCATCATTGTGTCATAAATAAAATAAACTATTTAGTCTCTAAAAATTATAAATAAAATATCATTATGTAGGAAATCTTTTTAGCTTTATAATGAATATTTATAATCGAAAATCCAACATGTATAATCCTATGTAAAAATTGTTCTTCTAAAAGATGTAAGCATATGCCATTTTTGTATTCATTTTAACTTAATTAAAATAAAGTGTCATTATCACTTACAAGTGGATCAATGGGGTCCCAAAATTGACCCAAAGATGCCCATGGTCGACTATGTATCAACCAATAGGGTTAAGACACGTTTTATGGTAATTTAATATTATTATAATATTATTTTTTTAACCCTTATTTACCGGATTTACCCTTAACCATGGTAAATAAAATATTTACCGCAGTAATTATTCAAAATGTCTAAAAATAAAAGTTACCTATTTACACAATTTGAACATCCTGATTCCAAATATGGAATCCATTTTTCTAAATTCAAAACACAGAAGTGGCAGAAATTAATTTAAAATTAATTCCCGCTGTCAAAACAAAAAGCGTGTTTTTAAGAGATAATAACTATCAAAAGATTGACACTTGTTTATGTTCGGTTTAATTGTAAAATTATGTCCAATGACCAACATTATATTAAATGGTAAAAATATATTCTAAATATACTTTAAAACTACTAAAATTCATAATTTATCACTATTAATTATTTTGATTAAAAAAGTTGTTTTTAATTAAAATTTAGTAATTTTCACTATTCATCAAAATATGAAAGTTATCCGAAAAGTACCAAAATTTCACCTTAGGCTAAATTCGATATTCCGAGTCCAAAAATGAAGTCCATTTTCAAATATAAAATATATATAATTTCAAAAATTAGGTATTACTATTCACAACGGCTAGTTTAATTAGTTGTGGTGTGTGTTAGAACTTGAGGTTGCGTACAACACACGCTATCGCATTATTCAAAGGGAAACGTACCGTAGAAGCTTGGGGTGTTACATTCTCCCCTCCTTCAAATAATTGCGTCCTCGCAATTTCTAGGGTATTACTGCATAAAAAGACTCGGGTGGTTCTTCATCATAAGTTCCTCGGGTTCCCACGTTGCCTCTTCCATCTTATGATTTCTCCACAAAACATTTACCAGACGCGTCGTCCGGTTTCTCAGCACTTGTTCACTCGTATCAAGAATCTTGATGGGCTCTTCGCAATAAGACAGATCGGGTTCCAGTTCTAAATATTCATAGGTGAGTACATGCGTTGGGTCAGGCATGTATTTCCTCAACAGAGATACGTGGAACACATCGTGAACTTTGGAGAGACTTGGCGGCATTGCCAATCGGTAAGCTACAGCCCCAATTCGTTCTAGAATTTCGAAAGGTCCGATGTACCTGGGACTCAATTTACCTTTCTTACCAAAACGTATGACTCCCTTCCACGGAGATACCTTCAGGAAAACATGATCACTGACTTGAAATTCCAAATCCTTCCTTCGATTATCAGCATAGCTCTTCTGCCTACTTTGAGATGCTTTAATGTGATTTTGGATTACCTTCACCTTTTCCACCATTTCCTCCACCAGTTCTGGGCCTACAAGTTTTCTTTCACCAACGTCATCCCAACAGGTTGGTGTACGACATCTCTTTCCGTATAACGCTTCATATGGTGCCATCTGAATACTCGAATGGAAGCTATTGTTATAGGAAAATTCTACTAGTGGTAAATATTGATCCCACATACCCTGAAAATCAAGTGAGCAAGATCTCAACATGTCTTCTAAGGTCTGAATAGTCCGTTCTGATTGTCCGTCTGTCTGAGGGTGGTAAGAAGTGCTCAAATGAAGTTCAGTATCCAGGGATTTCTGAAGACTTTTCCAAAATCTTGAAGTAAAACGGGGATCACGATCAGAAACAATTGATAAGGGTACTCCATGAAGTCTCAGAACTTCATTAATATATAGTCTTGCTAGACGTTCCAGGGGTAGATCTTCTCTTATAGCAAGAAAATGTGCTGACTTGGTAAGACGATCAACAATAACCCATATTGCATCGTTCCTTCTAGGAGTCTTTGGTAGCCCCATGACAAAGTCCATTGTAATATTGTCCCATTTCCACTCTGGTATGGGAAGAGGTTGCATGACTCCTCCAGGCTGTTGCCTTCCAGCTTTCACTTGTTGACAAACCATACATCTTGACACAAAATCAGCAATCTCCCTCTTCATGTTGTCCCACCAAAAATGTTCCTTCAAATCTCTATACATTTTGGTGCTCCTAGGGTGTATAGAGAAATTGGAACTATGAGCATCATCCAGCAATTCCCTTTTTAGATCAGGTATATTGGGAACACAAAGTCTCTTCCCGAATTTCAAAATTCCACCTTCATACGCAAAGTCTCTCAATCTCCCATCATTCACAGCTTTAATCTTCTTTTGGAATTCTTTATCATCAGTATGAGAACTCTTAATCCTTTCTAGTAAAGATGGTTTGGCAACCATTTGAAAAAGAATTGATGTTTCACCTTCCCTGGTTATTCCCATGTCCATCTTCACTAGCTCCATGAAAATTGGATCCCTTTCAATTCTCATATTGTTCAAAACTCCATGGTCTTTTCTACTCAAAGCATCTGCCACCTTGTTTGCCTTCCCTGGGTGGTAGTGTATCGTACAATCATAATCCTTGAGTAATTCAAGCCATATCCTTTGCCTCATGTTGAGTTCTTTTTGTGAGAAAATATACTTCAAACTCTTGTGATCAGTATAAATCTCACATTTTTCACCATAGAGGTAGTGCCTCCATATCTTCAAAGCAAAGATCACAGCTGCTAACTCAAGATCATGAGTAGGATAGTTTTGTTCATGAATTTTCAACTGTCGTGATGCATAGGCAATAACTCTATCATTCTGCATAAGGATACAACCAAGTCCTTTCTTTGATGCATCACTATAAATAACGAACCCATCATTCCCCGATGGTAGAGTCAATATAGGAGCATTGACTAATCTTTTCTTCAATTCTTCGAAACATTCTTCACACTCTTTTGTCCAAACAAATTTAACCCCTTTACGTGTGAGCTTCGTTAATGGGTTAGCCAATCGGGCAAAATTCTGGACGAAACGTCGATAATAACCTGCCAAACCAATAAAACTACGTACCTCAGTTATACTCGTAGGTGCTGGCCATTCTTGGATTGCCTTGGTCTTAGAAGGATCAACAGAGATTCCATCTTTAGAGACAATATGGCCAAGAAAAGAAATCTCCGGAAGCCAGAATTCACACTTGCTAAACTTTCCATATAATTCATGCCTCCTCAGAGTCTTCAAGATAATGCGCAAGTGATTTTCATGATCTTTGTAGGTTTTGGAGTATACCAAGATATCATCAATAAATACCACCACAAATTCATCGAGATACTCCTTGAAAACTCTATTCATTAGATCCATGAATACAGAGGGTGCATTAGTCAATCCAAACGGCATTACAGTAAACTCGTAATGCCCGTACCTGGTTCGAAATGCTGTCTTCGGAATGTCTTCTTTCATTACACACAACTGATGGTATCCAGACCGAAGGTCAATCTTTGAAAAGTATTGAGCTCCATGCAGTTGGTCAAATAAATCATCAATACGAGGTAGGGGATACTTGTTCTTTATTGTTATAGCATTGATCTCTCTGTAGTCAATACATAACCTCATAGATCCATCTTTCTTTTTAACAAAAAGAACAGGGGCTCCCTATGGAGAAACACTAGGGCGAATAAATCCCTTATTACTCAATTCCTCTAGTTGTTTTTTTTAGTTCGACTAACTCTACAGTGGCCATTCTATAAGGGGTCTTCGATATAGGCCTTGATCCAGGAATCAAATAATGCATTTGCTAAACTTGAGGAAACCATTAAATTACCTGCCACCACGTCTTTCGGAGTTTCTACCTCAGCAGTAGTGATAGCATAAGCCTGGCCTTGATCCCTTGGCCTTTTCTGAGGTAAGTTCTCCTGACGCTTAGGAAATGCATTTGCATAATGCCCCATCTCCCTGCAATTGTAGCACTGAACGTTGGTAGCTTCCTTCTTCCCCTTGCAATCATGAGCTTGGTGGCCTTTTTCACCACACATGTAACAGACTCCCATTCCCTTCAAGCAAGTAACAGGATGTTTCTTCCCGCATTTACCACAAGATGGATATTCAACCTTTCCCTTCTTCCCCTTATTTCCATTCCCAGATTTATCAGAAGGTATCTTCTTCTCTTGCTTCGCTTTAAAGTCATAAGACTTAGAGAATTCTTTTTCGGTCTTGATAGCACATGAGACATTGTCTTCGTACGACGAAAAGGATTGTGAGACTAATGCTCGACGGAGAAATGGTTTTAACCCATCAAATAAACGATCAATCTTACTTCTTGGGTTGCGAATATAATCTCCAGCATACCTCGCTAACCTTGTAAAGTTAGCCTCATACTTTGTGACATTCTCATCCTCCTTTTGTCTCAGACTCAGAAATTGTCTTTCCATATCTGCTCGATGGTCGCGAGGAAAGTATTTTTCTAAAAACAGATCTTTGAACTCCCTCCATTACATGTTTGATACTTCATCATCTTCCTTCATGTTTTGAATCAATGACCACCATTGATCAGCATCTCCAGTGAGGCGGTAAACTGCCATGGTAACTTTTTCCCTTTCACTACTCCCCAAAGCCTGAAATATTTTCTCTAGGGAAAATATCCATTGCTCAGCTACTAAGGGATTTGTACTCCCATTGAACGTTGGTGGTTGTTGTCTCATGAATCGATCTAACATTGATCCTCCACGCTGCAGATCAGGGTGCTCCATACGGGTAAGGTTATTATTCATAACCTGAGTAAGGTGTCCCAGTACGGTGATTAGCTGATCAGCACCAGTTGCATCACCAGCCCCACTATAATTATCTTGAGCAGGAGGGAAATCCCTACATGGAGTGCGTGCATTGATACAGTTTCCATTTCTTCCACTAGGCGCCATTTCTAAACAATGGCATAAACTAGATCAGTTTATGAATCAAAATACATAATCCCATACTTATAAAACACTTAACATAAATTGAACTATTTATGGATATAATCCATAATCATAAAAATGTTTTCTTTGAGGAAGTATATACTCATAAACCCTTCATAATGATTTGTAAAGAAAATGAGAGTTATCCTAAGCATATCCCCCGGGAGTGTCGTAACCAAGAGTGCAGCAAGGCCCGTTGTCGTGCACCAGTTCCCGTTCAAGTCTAGCTCAAAGTGGTGTTTTCGGGTTTTACCCCTAGGTACATCTGTGCCAGAGCCACCTCTACCTGCTCGTATCCAGACAGGGATGTATTGCTCGGAAAACTCACAAAATCTCTACAATACCAAAATTCTAGGAAGTTCTTCTATACTAATCCTCAAAGTTCATCTTAGGTCTACGTGCTCTAATCAGAGTTTATCGAAATCTAGCTTCCAAGGTTTGTACTAAACTTCCTCTGATACCAACTGTAATGCCCCGACCCCAGCTACCCAGAGTCGGTGCATTAATTACATAACATTGGCATGATCACAAGAAAGATCAAATCCCGAAAGACCTATTAGTTTAGTAGCCTTGGAAACACTAGATATATTCATAAGTTTTACATTACATCATAAAATGAAAAACTACTACAACAACATAATGTTTCCAACGTCCACACTATAAACCCCTCATAATATCCCTGCAAGTCAATCATAATTTACTTCTTCACTACCTGGTAAAAATAAAACATAGAAAAGGGGTGAGCTCAAATGCCCAGTAAGGATAACAATATAGCGGAACATTCAAAATAAGCATAAACATTTAAGGCAATGAATTACTAAAACAAAAGCCTTTTAAAATTGAACTTCAACATAGTATGGCAAAAGTAAAATGAAATAATGCCATTTAATTGTTCACATGGATATTCTACTAATCGAATAATCACATGCAATATCAATAACCACTTTCATAATGTTGGAATGCATAATGCCAGACTATCATAACCACATAGCCAAGGCCTCGTGCCAAGACTACAAATAAGATTTTGTCAAGGCCTTGTGCCAAGACACTAGTTTGTCTCATGAGACCTACCGATGCATCGAGGAGCTATAGCGGGCTCCACCCGTCACTTATTAAGTCCAATGCATTCCCATATGAAAAGGTTTAATCATAACATAAACATTCGTATTAAAACTAGCATACGAAATGTCAATACTTTCACAATAAACTATGAATGGTATAAAAATAGCTCATCCACAGTCAAACATATCACAAAACCTTCAATACAATATAGAAGTTTTGTATCATAATAAATCAACTTCAAATAATCTTAAAATCCATCAAAGGATGTTGACATAGATGAAATCAAAATTCTTTTTAAAGAAATATCTCCTTTTATTTTAAAATCATTTAAGATCCATATAAAATAAAACATTTTCATTGAAAATATTCTTATAAGCTTGTAAGGAAAGCTTTGAAGATTTTATAACGGCGTAAAATAACCGCACCCGCCGTATAAGTTAAAAAAACATTCTTACCTCAATTCTGTCGAAAAGGTTAAAAAGGACCTTGTTTTGAAAACGACGGAAAGATTCCTTTATAAACCTCTTATAAAAAGTCAAACAAGGGTATAAATGACTTTAACACATATTCTTGTAAATATTAAAAATGTTTTGAAATACATTTCGAAGAAACATGGATGTGGATGATAAAGAGATCCCAGTAGATTATTACATATAAACAACCTCGGATAATGAAGAGATTGTGAAATAACCCTTACCTTGTACTTTTCCTTGGTTGGGGTAGGTTAACCTCCTGTATAATGGTGAAATAATTGTTATTAAATTATACAAGAATCATATATATTAATATGATATCATATATGATCTTTTAACATTGATTTATTAATAATATCTTAGAATTATCATCGTTTCGGGTGTTAACTTACTCATTTTCTTTTATATGTTTTGTTACATAAGCCATGTTTGTTGTATCTTATTCATATCCAGAATGATATCAAGTCCTTAAAAATCATTTTTAAATCATAAAATGATAATTATACTTGAATGGATACGATGGAGAATGAATCTCATCGCGTTCGTGGAGACGGTAGTCCGTACGTACGCACGAGCGACAATATCATTCTTTTGATATTAAAATAATATATAAATGAATGGTATATCATATATACAGAATCATTAACATGTTATATTTATTATTTACATGAGTTACACATCATTATTATACCCATCCAAATAATATTATATTGAATAACAATTACACCACAACGTGGAGACGGTAAGCCGTACGTACGCACGTATGGTGACATGTTATTCAAAGGGTGGATAGAATACTGAATATGGTTGTACCATACTTATAATAACATCACAGTATATGTGAGATACTGGAGTTATTATTTTAGAATGGTAAGAACAAAGGAAGAAGAAGTGGAAGAAGAAATGAACTTAGAAAAGGGTGGTGAAATCATTACCTCTTCTTCGGGTTCTTCCTTTTGATTTGATCAAAAGGGCTCCTTAGGTTGGCTTTCTGATCAAACTAAGGCCTCTAGGTTGTAGTTAGGGATGTTGGGAGATTATTTGGGCAGAGTTTTTCCGAACCAAAAGGCTTTGAAGGTGTGAAGAAATGAGAAGGAGGAGTGCCCTTTTATAAGAGGGGTGAGGGGCACCTTTGGAAAAGCTAGAAATATTAATTTATAATAAATTCATATTCGGTTTCTAAAGGCTCCAAAGTTGACTATTCAAAGGATGAGGTGGGGATAGGTCGAAACCAACTCATCCAATAGAGTTTAGACAGGTTTGGGTACTTATATTAACCTTATCTTTAAATATTAACTCTAAGTTAATTAGTTTCACTTTTACAATCTCTCTTTGTATTTTTATATATTATGGTTAATAAACTTACTATATACATCCAAGAGACCCCCAAGTGGTCCATTAATGATTAACCTATCATAATATAAGTATCTTGGCCGAACCTTAGATTTTTAGGAATTTAATATCAATTAATAATATAATATTTGTTTTAAGAACTCTTTTATGTCAATTTTGACACTATTCAATAGTTGATTTTTGTGAAACTCATAACAGATTTATTACTTCGAACAAAGTCCATTAAATCAATACTAATATATCATATTAGCCTAGAAAATTAGTTTAATTCATTAAAAGTTTCATATTATATTTATTTGGGTATTTATAATATCAATTATTTTAATTTTTCACTATTATAGTAATTACTGCATCATCATTGTGTCATAAATAAAATAACCTATTTAGTGTCTAAAAATTATAAATAAAATATCATTATGTAGGAAATATTTTTAGCTTTCTAATGAATATTTATAATTGAAAATCCAACATGTATAACCCTATGTAAAAATTGTTCTTCTAAAAGCTGTAAGCTTATGCCATTTTTGTATTCATTTTAACTTAATTAAAATAAAGTGTCATTATCACTTACAAGTGGATCAATGGGGTCCCAAAATTGACCCAAATATGCCCATGGTCTACTATGTATCAACCAATAGGGTTAAGACACGTTTTATGGTAATTTAGTATTATTATAATATTATTTTTTTAACCCTTATTTACCGGATTTACCCTTAACCATGGTAAATAAAATATTTACCGCGGTAATTATTCAAAATGTCTAAAAATAAAAGTTACCTATTTATACAATTTGAAAATCCTGATTCCAAATATGGAATCCATTTTTCTAAATTCAAAACACAGAAGTGGCAGAAATTCATTTAAAATTAATTCCCGCTGTCAAAACAAAAAGCGTGTTTTTAAGAGATAATAACTATCAAAAGATTGACACTTGTTTATGTTCGGTTTAATTGTAAAATTATGTCCAATGACCAACATTATATTAAATGGTAAAAATATATTCTAAATATACTTTAAAACTACTAAAATTCATAATTTATCACTATTAATTATTTTGATTAAAAAAGTTGTTTTTAATTAAAATTTAGTAATTTTCACTATTCATCAAAATATGAAAGTTATCCGAAAAGTACCAAAATTTCACCTTAGGCTAAATTCGATATTCCGAGTCCAAAAATGAAGTCCATTTTCAAATATAAAATATATATAATTTCAAAAATTAGGTATTACTATTCACAACGGCTAGTTTAATTAGTTGTGGTGTGTGTTAGAACTCGAGGTTGCGTACAACACACGCTATCGCATTATTCAAAGGGAAACGTACCGTAGAAGCTTGGGGTGTTACAAAAATTCAACCCCTAAGCATGATCTCACATGTGTAGAGAGTTATGGACAACATTGAGTACCTTGGTTACATCACTCTTGTTTTCTACACCGGGTCAGCCCAAGTAAACTTAGAGTTGATCTACTAAAGGTTCTTTGCTAAAGAAGAACATGTGACATCATCCCTCTCTCAGTGTTTTTCAAGAAAATACTTTTCAAAGGGAGGAAGAGATATTGTGGAAGAGAACCACACCACACCTTTGCATTTGATTGCCAATAAGGGGGAGAAATATTGGCACACATATTGACCCATCCATATGTGCTGAAGGAGTGTATTGACAACAAATACAAAGGGGGAGATTGAAGTGCAATGTGTTGCATTTGTTGTCAATGAGGCATGAAGTTGTCTTGGAATGAATGGATGTCAAGGAGTCAAGATGAAGGAGAATGTCAAAGGATGTGATGGTGATGGTGATGAAGGAGAATGGCCATGGTACTTAGAGGAATGTCACTTAGGAGATTCAGTAAGTGGCATTGGAGAATATGGTTGAAACATTCTCCATGGACATCAGACGATTGTTGAACTGATCTTTAAGGTTCCAAGAACTTGTATCAACTGGATACAATGTCACAACAAGCTTTAGAAGACCATGCATTGTATTGACAATGCATGAGGAGATGAGAAGAAGATCCATCCACAACTTCTAAGTGGGTGAAGTGGTTTAATGAAGTCCATGCACTAACACTTAGTGCATGTGAATCTGAAGAAGTCCCAATTTGATCTCTGATTAGATCAACGAAGACATTGAAGATTATAAGTGTTTCAGGAGCTCGATTGATGAAGAAGAACCTTCAAGAATTCCCATTCCTAAGTGATAAATAAATGTTGAAGATAATGGAGGAATTTCAAATGAAGAAGAAGAGAGGAAGAAGGAGAAATGATAAAGATAGGCATGTGGCATTTGACAATTGGCATATTTTATATGGAGGAGAAACTGGACAAAGTCTTAAGACTTAGCCAAAAAATATGGCCAGCCCGTGAGCACCTTGTGGGTTCAACCCCAAGGCTCATGTGGGTCTAAGGCGCCACGCCCAAGGGGGAACCCGTGGGGCGAGCTCAGGGCGGCAGGGGCGCACCCGCAGTCACCACAGAGGCGCTGGGGCACGCCCGGAGGAGCGCAGGGGGCCGTGTATAAGCCCCCGAGGGCACGCGGTGGTGAAACCCGCGCGCCGGAGATGCATAGTGGGCGCTAGGAGCGCGCCCGCAGGTGCAGAGAGTGGGCGCAGAGCACGCCCGCAGGGAGAACACGGTGCGGGGCGGCACCGTGGAGGGAGAGGATTCAACTGGCGAGTAGCGGAGAGCGGCTGGGTAATAAACCGCGAGAAAACCGCGCCCCGTTTCGATGTGGGACGCGGAAAATTTCCCGAGAGCGAATCTGAGCCGCTCGATTGATCGCGCGATTGATCTGCGCCGCACGATCCATCCGCGGCGCCGCGATCTAATCCAGGCCGTTGAAGATCTGATCCAACGGCCCCGGCATCGTCTCCTCCCTCGAGCTCGGCCGAGGCATCTCCCGCGAGCCTCCGTCGAACCAGGAGCAACCCGACGACGGTTTTTGAGCTCCCGGCCACCTCTGAGTAAACCGAAGCCACCCTCGTGCTCGTCTGGCCATAATGAACAGAACCATGCTTTAAAAAGATCTTCCATGAAACCAGTGGAGAATTTCGAATGAGGCCGAGGCAAACGGAGTTGCCGAGGCCACGTGGAGAGCATGCTGTGCATGCATAAGCCAAAACGAAGGCCGTGCATGCTTTCTAAGTCGCATGCACGTGGAGGAAACCGATGGAAAAGAAAAGGAAACCCGCGTTGAAACAGAGTATAAAAATCAAGATTTGAAGATTTTAAAGAACCGAAAACTTCGGGAATTTGAGTTATTATCACGCGGATGATGCGAGGCAGCCTCTGCCTATAAAAGGAGCACCCGAGGCTCTCTGATTTTTTGCTGAAGTTTTGTTGAAGACCTGTCGTCCCGCGTGTGCCTCTTCCTCGCGAAGAAGAAGCCGCCGCGCAAAGTACTTGCGCGGCTGAAGATCTCGGTGCCACCCGAGGCCCGAAAGAGTTCCCTGCGCGCCTATCTTGCGCGACAGGAAGATCCTGAGCCGCTTGAATTTGCGCGCTCAAGGATTGGCACCCTCACTACCCGCATACTTGTGCGGTAAGAGGAAGTGCCCGCGGGTGCAACACTTGCGCGCCCCGCGGCAGGAGGGTCTTGCGCGCCCCTGTGCCTTGCACCTTGCGCGCCTGGTTGCACCAAGTGCACCTACTTGGCAGTGTTGGAGAAGAAGACCCGAGGCAGTATACCACACCCTTGGTTGTGGGTGCTTGGCAAGGAAGAAGGCCGAGGCCTTGCCTTGTGTGTGTGCCATGTGCTAAGAAGGCCACCTCTTGTGTGTGCATTTGAAGAAGAGGTCGTAGCCTTTGGGGTGTGCAAAAGGAGAAGGAGGCCCTAAACATTGGTGTGTGCAAAAAGAAAACAAGTGGCCGTAGCCCTTGTCTGTGTGCCCATATTGAAGAACACATCGTGTGTGTGCTAAGTGCAAAGAAGGGCAGTAGGTGTTCGGGTGTGTGTGCAAGAAGGGAAGAGAAGGCCGAGCCTTAGTGCCTTGTGTGCCAAGTGAAGTGGAAGACCACACTTTGTGTGTGTGCCAAAGAAGGCCGAGGCCTTGCCTCTTGTGTGTGCATAGTAAAGAAGGAAGGCTACCACATCCCTCATGTGTGTGCAACAAGTGAATACCACACTATTTGTGTGTGTGCAAAGTGGACAAGAATACCTACGGGCCAAGTGTGTGTGCTAAGTGGAGAAGAAGTACCCGAGGCACTTTGTGTGCAATTTGAAGAAGAAGGTCGTAGCCCTTGTTGGGTATGCACACTTGAAGATTAAAAGAGAAAGAACAAATTGTGTGTGCAAAGGAAGTGAAAGGCCGTAGCCTTGTGTGGGTAAAGTGAAGAATTTGTGTGTGCAAATTAAAGAAGTGGCCGAACCTATGTGTGTGCTCTAAGAGGAGTGAACACACTTAGAAGAAGAAGAAGACTCACACAAAGTATAACACACATTTAAGTGTGTAAACACATTGAACAAAAGTGTGTGAAGTTCAGTGAAGGTGTGTGCTTAAAGTGACTACACCCTTTGTGGGTCTACTGCACCAAGAGGAAGAAAAGGAGAGTGCATGCATGCATGCATGCACATGCACACGTGAACAAAGCCAAATCAGTGGTGTGCAACTGAGACTGGACCAGACCGAAGATAAAGATATTATTTGTCTGAGCATTCAGTAATTGGAGAGAAGCCGGGGCATCCTTAGAAGAAGGTGATAAAGCCCGAGCAAGATGAGAAAACCTGTTCACCACAAGTGATCAGAAGAAGAGCAAGGCCAGCAGTCTTTATCCCAGACTGCTGAAGATACTTGAAGAAGCTTAAAGTGAAGAAGAGCTACTCGTGCGACTCGAGGAGCCAGGAGAAGACCCTGTGGGACTCAGGGAGAAGAAGTCTTCAGTGGGATTCTGGAGCAGGCCAGTGGGACTCTGGTAACACTGTGGGACGCAGTATAAAGACCCTCCTGTGGGACTCAGGAGAGATACAGTGAGACTCTGTATCGACCATTGTAATTCTAACAAGTTATAATGGGAGAATCCATGCTGAGAGAGCATGGAAAGGATGTAGGCCTTTGGTGCCGAACCTTGTAAATCCTTGTGTCCTGTGCCTTTTCATTACTGCATTATCCGGGAAAGGTTGAGAGATACAAGAAGAGTGGATCGAGGCTCTAACCAGCCATAGAGGTTTAATTGATTAAGAATCAATTAGTAAAAAAATTTAAAGGATCACTGATTCACCCCCTCCCCCTCTCAGTGATTCACACTGATCTGGGCACTTCAATCTGCATAATGTATCTTCATGCTATGATCTATTCTCATGTTCTTCTAAATAAACAGAACATTTTTTCCATCCCATCTACAAATTCTGGACCAATTAGCTTTCATTCACATACTTCATACCAAAAATATGGAGTTCATCACCTCTTCCCATATAACGCCTCCAATGAATCCATCTCAATATTGGAATTAAAACTATTATTAAAAGAAAACTCAACCATTGAAATATGTTGTTCCTAAATTCCCTCGTAATCTAGTGAACAATCACATAACATATCCTCCAATGTCTGAATTGTTCATTCTAACTACCCTTCTAATTGAGGATGAAATGTTTTACTAAAATTTAATTCAGTAGCCAAAAACTTATGAAGGATTTTTCAAAAGTTATAAGTAAGCCTAGGATCACAACCAGATATAATGGAGAGGGTATCTCAATGCAAACTAACCATCTCTTTAACATAAAATAGATAAAGTTGATCTACAAACCATGTATCTCAAATAGGAAGTAAAATGAGATGATTTAGTCAAATCGATCAACAATAACCCAGATTTCATTATTACCCTATAATGTCTTTGGTAAGACCACAATGATGTCTGTGTATATATTTTCCCATTTCCACTCTGGCACCAGTAAAGGCTCATGCATCCCTTTTTGTAAATTCCACACTTCATTAACCTGGTGGAATGTTAAACACTTCATAATAATGTCAGAAAAATCTCTTTTCATTGCATCTCACCTGTAGTACTCCCTAATATCAATATACATCTTAGTAATGTCTGGATGAAATAAAAATGGAGAACTATGAGCTTCTCATAATAACTTCTTCTTTAAGTTTTAATCCTAAGGAACAAATAATATCTTCCCAAAACTCAATAAACAATCATTATCAATGTTAAAATCAGGAATCTTACCCTTCTAAACCAAATCTACCTTCACCTAATAGTCATTGTCTGCCTTATGTGATTGCATTATTCAACCTGATAGAGATGATTTCTCTAACACTCGAAACAAAAAAGAGGATTTTACTTCCCTAACAACTTCTATTTCAAATCCTAACAAATAAAAAACTATAGGATCTCGTTTCAAACATATCATGGTTAACGAAGCATTACATTTTTTATTAAAAGTATTAGTAACATTATTTTCTTTTTGGGGATGTTATTGGATCATGAAATAATAATCCTTAATTAATTACAACTATTTCATCTTTCTCATGTTTAAATCAATATGATTGAATAAATACATTAAAATTTGGAGGTGAGTATATATTTTACATTTTACTCCATAAAAATGTAGCCTCCAAAATTTTAAAGAAAAAAAAGTAGTAGATAATTCCAAAATTTGTGAAGGGTAATTTAACTCATGATGTTTCAACTGACTTTCATCATAATAAATTACCTAATAAATCTACATTAATTCATTACCATGTCCATTCAATGAAGCATCACTGTAGATAATAAACTCACCATTAGGAGAAGGTAATTTCAAAATAGCTGCATTCAAAAATAATATTTTCAATTCCTAATTATGATTATCCCATTATTTTTTTCAAATAAAGCTAACACTTTTTTGATATAACATAGTCATTGGCGAGATAACCGTGTAAAATTTTCAACAAAACTCCATTAATAACATGAAAACCCAAGAAAACAATGCATTTTAGTTTTATTTGGGGGTCTTGGCCATTCTTCAAAAAAATTTGTTCTAAGAGGATCAACAGTTATGCCATTTTTGATACAATGTGACCATGAAATGAAATTTTTTATATCCAAAACTCACACTTAATTTCCCAAATAGTATCTTTTTGTTTACGGTTTGTAAGGCTTCCTTTAAATGACTTCCATGTTTCTATTTACTTTTGGAATATTCTATATTATAATAAATTAACACAACCGCCATTTATCACCTAATTCAACTGATCAATCACTCCAACAATCTATTCAGTTATTATTTTGACCATCTTAGGATGATGATTTGGAAGGTTGTATTCCTATTGATGTATTCCTAACATAGATTCACTATTTCTTATATGGAAAACCATTATGAACACAGAATTATCTTTATTGTGGTAATATGGTATTTTGTAAATGCTATATCATTTCAATGTTACCGTAAATTAATTTATGGATATTAATTTAACAATATCCAAACTCCTATAGTTATCTAAACTGACTTTTGATACCAACTATAAGGACTCAGCCTTAAAACATTAAATTATTTTGAAATAAACATATAATTAACAATGATGATCATTTCAAGTTTAGAGTTTTCGAAAATTAGGCCATAACTATTACATTACATTTTAAAAATTAAAATGTAGAAACTTCTACTACGTTTCCATTTTATTCATAAAATAAATACTCCTGAAAAAAGGGTCATGTCTATATCCATTTTTTAGACATCATTACTTATTCAGGATCCCATCCTTTACCCTATTAATCTTTAAGTCCAATGAAAAACCTTTCAAAACATGGGATGAGCATAAATATCTCATTATGGTTTATAAAATTAAGAAATAAAATATTTTTCCATAAACCCATAATATTTTATACATACCTCATAAAATAATAAGATTTTTGAATAACACATACAGATCACAACGCTAAAAGGTCTCTTTTAGCATCTATAACATACTTACATTGTTTCCTTCACATCCACATAGAGAGTTACATTTGAAATACTGATCACAATATATTCACTAAATCGCTTACGAGAAACATTCACATTTACCTAATTCATGTTACCCAATGTATTGGAGAGCTATCTCGGGTTCACCCACCCTAGGTTTATTATGGAACCCCTCATATACGTAAACTATGCCCAAGAACCATAAATTATTCAAAACAAATAAAACTAAAATAAATGAATGATGACCTTTAAACATTTAAATTTAAATATATTATTTAAATATATTGACATAACAAATCCATTGTAAAAACCATTTTCAATACCAAAATAAGTAAAAGAGTATATTGTATATATTTTAATATTAAAAACATTGCATCTTGTTATGGAAGCCAAATATCAAATAATACTAATGGCAGTGGAAAAGATCATTTTCAATGCTTATGATAAAAGAATCATTTTTTTGTCGTTTAGTAATATGCCTCGTAGAAAAATGTTCCCTTAGAATGAAATGGAAATTAATAGGTGTTTATAAACCATATAAAACATTGTCTTGTATGAAACAAAATATGCCTCAATGAATGGTGATTGATACGTAGTCCATTACCTCATGTCTGACTTGACTCGTTTATTATCTAATCACCAGGATAATAAACTAAAGATAATTTCTACTTTCATAAAATAATTTTTCAAGTTTTTAATTCCATTTATGTCACTTCTAATAATATTATAGAAATTATTTAATCATTTATGTTAATAATGGTCATTTTGTCGATATTTGGTTCTTGTGTAAAAAAATAACATCTTATAATTACTAGTTATTCATGTAGTAAAAAGTCCATTCTCTCCAAAATGATATTCATGATTTATATATAATATATATCATATGTATCTAGTATATATTTTTATTTATAATATTACATAACATTTGGAGGTAAGAAATGAAATGCACCGTTCATCGAGACGGTAAGTCGTACGTACGCATGCACGCTAATTTCATTTCTATTTCTTATTTTAATTAAATGAAAAATTAATGATACATAGGTATATTATAATTAAATTATAATATCATATATAATTTTATTAACTCTATCCTCTATTCATCTTAGTTATGGAATTAACTAGTCATATCACTTTGAGGGGGTTGTAGTTCACACTTCCTCTGATGAAATTATCACGTTTACACGTTATGGAAACCAGAAAGGTATGATATTAATAAAAAATAGAAGTATATAGACAATAATAATATAATATATATCACATTTAATATAATTTCATCATAATTTTTAACATAATAAGTGGTAGGTGATAATTGAACAATTATCATTTCGTGAGGCGTTAGTTCGCCATCCATAGAAACAATATGTTCTTTACCCATTAGACAAAGGTATGTGTAAGTGTATTTCAAATACTTATCATAAAAAATTAGTATTTTGAGGATACTATTTTATTCAAAATATAGAAATTAAAAAATTTATGGGGATGGAGAAGTAAAATAAAAGAAAACAACATAAGAGAAGACATTACCTTAAAATCGGGTAACTCCCTTTCGTTTGAAAAAAAAAGATTTCTTGAAGTGCCTTCTACCGAAGGTAGGCCTAATAGTTGGAAGAGAGGGATATTTAGAGCTTATTTGGGAAGATTGTAGATGATAGATGGTGCTTGAGAGGTGTGAGTAAGGGGTTTAAGGTGAGGGATTTTTATAAGGGGTAGGATGGGCACTTTAGGAAAGTTTAAAAAATATTATTTTATTATACAATGATTATCAGTTTCTAAAAGTCCAAAACTTATAAAGTCAAATATAAGATGAATATTGTTCGAAATTAATTAATCCAATAACAATTGGACATGTTTTGTATATTTTTTTTTGTATAATCGTATTTATTTAAATCATTCATTAATCTGATAACACTGCATTATTATTGTGTCATAAAAAATTTTATTTATATGATGACAAAAAATTATATAAAAATACCATAAAATAGGAGATATTTTTAATTTTAAAATAAATATTTATAGTCAACCATGTAACATATATAAACTCATGTAAGAATTTGTTTACAAAAAGACATATTTTTATGTCATTTTTTTCTTTACATTAAATTAATAAATATAATGTGTCATTAAAACTCCCAGGTGGCTCCATGGGGTCCCAAAATGGACCCACGGATGTCCATGGTCAGATTTGTATCAAACAATAGGACTAAGAAATGTTTTATCATAATTTAATATTATTATTATAATATTTTTACCCTTATTTACCAGATTTACCCTTTAACCATGATAAATATTATATTTACCAAAGTAAATATTCATAATGTCTAAAAATAAATGATACTTATTAACAGAATTTGGTCCTATTGATCCCAAATATGGAATCCATTTTACCAAATTCAAAACAAATAAGTGACCGAAATTATTTTAAAATTAATACCGTTGTCAAAACAAAAAACTGTGTTTTTAATAATAATAACTATCAAAATATTGACATTTGTTTATGTCCAATTTCCAAGTGAAATTACTTACAATGTCTAACATTTGATTAAATAATAAAAACATAATATAATTAAAATATAAAACCAATTAAAAAATATAATATATCCAAATAAATAAATTAGATTAAAAGTAAGTGTGGAATTAAAATGTAGTATTTTCCAATATTTATTAAAAAATGAACATTATCAGAAAAAACAGAATTTCATCCATAGTAAATATTGATGTCCTAATTCTGAAGAAGAATTTTATTTTGTCAAATTGATCATATAAATGTGTCCAAAACTATATTTATAGAGTGTTCACCATTAAAAGTAGTTAAATCGACTTCTTATAGAATATTAGAGTATTTATGGTTAAAATTAGATTCATTCTCTTTTTAGGCCTTTATCTTTTGTTCGATAAATTTAATAACATTGAATAAACATGTATATTTATATTGTAGTTATTTATGTTCATTACCACCAATATAATGGCTAGGCGTTATCTACAATTTAATATAATATTATATTACTATTTTTCAGTATGACTCAGCATTGTGTGCAACATTAGAATTCTGAGAAACCCATTGTTGTGTGTCAGGTACACCATCAGACATAGCACCCCTTTAATGTAAAATAAATTTTTAATTCAAAAATTATAATAAATATGAAAATTTATTATTCTTTATTTACCTAGGATTTTACAAAAATCTGTTAAAATATTATTTTTACTGAAATAATAGTGTAAAATATTTTAATTTAGTAATTGAAAGAAATAAATATTAGAATTCATATTGTTTAAAAACACCTTTTTTTAAAATGACTCACATGTCATTAAAATAATTATTTTCAATATAATGATTAATATATAATTTTTATCAATTTAATTTGTTAATTTTAAAAATATTTTCTAATTTATTTTGTCGAAATTATTATAGGTTTAGGTTTTAGGATGTTTTTTTAAAAATTTATTTCTAGGTGAATACAGAGATATATATTTTAAAATAATACATGGTCATTTCATTAATTATTAGTCTGAAATTATGAAATAAAAATTAATGGAAAAAATTATTTATTAATTTTTTTCCATTTTAAATTTTAAATTTGTAGATATTTATTGTTTTTAATTATAGGAGATAAATATTTAGATAAAAATTAATATTTTCAATAAATTATACATTTTATGTATTTAAATTGATATTTAAAACATTAATAATTGATTAAAAAATACTCTTAATGACAATTAAGAATCATAAACATCAAATTATATAAAAAAGAAAACGTTATTTTTAAAAATAAATAATAATTTGAATTTTGAAAAAACAAGTTACCATAGAAAAAAATATAATTGTATAAGGAATAATTCAAGGGGTGATGTGATTAATTCTTATTAAAAATTGAGTGAAAATTTTGATGAGTATTTCAACCCAATTTCTATTCCCATAATATTATTTATCAATGTTTGGAACCACATTATAGAATTGTCAATTACTATTAATGATATATATATTTTTTAATTATCGAAATTTCATCACTTTTCACCCATGTAACAGGTTCCCCTCTTATAATATAGCCCAACATTACATCCATGTATGTTATGAAAACATTCTAGTCAAATATGTCATATAAATTCATTTACACCTTAAATAGGTTATGAAAATATCAAAAGACCATCCCTGATAGGTTTAACCCCGTTTACAATTGGGATTATCCGAGAATTGTTGTATAATTTAATAAAGTATATCTTTATGATTTTTCAAAATAAAATTCTTCACAACATCATAAAATATTATAACAACATCATAAAATTATAACATACTTATATTAATTAAAATTTTATGATAATATTATGATTTCTCAATCATAATCCATAATTTCATTCTCTATCAAGAAATGAAATGTGAAACATGTGTATGTATGGACTACTACCAAATAGAAGGAAAAAGTTATTTCCCATAAAAAACGAACATTTATAGTCTAAAAAGTGTATTTAATAAATATTTTTTGTATTTATAGGTTATTTTTGATTTTATTGTACAATATAATGTTACTTATTTATCTAGTTCATTTTAAAAATCCAATCATCATCGATTTCTATGTGTTGAATACCACATCCATGGTATAATGCAATTATATTTTTCCTTAAACATTAATTGGTGTGTATAACAATGGGTTTAATGGATAATAATTATTTCAATGATAAAAATAATATTTTTATTATGAAAATTTAAAACCCTCAAAATAGAATTAGTGATAAATATTCATGATAAAATTATCCACCATAAACATGCAATGTAATAAGAAAAACTATTTAATAATATTATTCAATTATTTATATAGCATAAAATATTATATTTATTCATTAAAATTATAAAATATCTTAGTAATAAAAAAAATAATTTATATCATTATGCTGCATATAATATGATATTTTAACTAAATCACCACATTTCATCTGTAAATCATGGTATGATCCTGTTTTGGTCTGTGTGACCACCTACATCAATAATCTACGCAATTATATTATGGATTTTGATTAATACACAATTAATTATGTTATATTATTAAAATATTTCAATGCATTTTTATTATTGGTTCTTTAAGGAATATAAGATAATTTAACTCATTAAATAAAAAACCCACATCATAGTTCATGAAACACCAAATTGTGATTTTGATGATTTCATTATATAAGATAAAGCCTAATGAAATAATGAATAAAAATTTATTATAAATAATTAATTAATAATAATAAATTATATTTTTAATATTATTTTGATGAATAAAAAATTTGATTGAATTAAAGACATCAACAATGATCCAAAAAAACTAATACTAATGAGAAAAACATTAAACACATGATGATGGAAAATATCTAAAAACTCAATTATATTTATATAAATGTTTGTACAAATATTTATCAAAGGTGAGTATACATTGTTTTATATTTTAAGAGTTTTTGGATATTTAAATTGTAATATTAAATTGGTATTTTAGGTTTTTCAGTGAATATGAAGAACATACCCTAACTAGAGTAAGTGTTTTTATATCAATTTCCTCCTTTTGAGAAAAATCTTGTATTATAAATATAATTTTATTAATTTTGTGTATATTATGCATATTTGAGGTATTATATCACGAAATAAATTTTATTCTTTTTAATTAATGAACACATACAATCTTTATATTTAATGGGGTTTTTATGTAAATTTTTGTCATTTTATATTGGGTTTCATGATCTTAATTCTTAATCTTAGAGACATGTATTATAATATAGAACATGTTTCATTTTCATGGTATTATATTGATTTACATTCATAAAATTGATTATAATCTTCTATTATATATTATTGGGATAATATAATCCAAATAAAGTTCATTAATTCAAATGAATTCCACTTATTTGTCAGACCAATATTACTACTTTCCAATAAAAAATCCTTTATTGAGGTTTATATTGATATTTATAAATAATATAATTAATTTTTTGTGTTACTACACTGACTTCAATAATAGTCACATAAATTTATTTTGATAATATATTGTTTATTTCCATTTAATCTCTTCCTCATATCTCCCTTATAATACAATGGGTTTTTCCAAACTCGGTCTATTTTCATGATTCATAATATTTCCCCTTTACATTAATCATTAATTTGTTTTGGAATAATTTTTTTTTATTTTTTGAGATCAATTTTAATTCAAATTTCTTCTATTTAATGATTTATCTTATATCATGAAAATGAAACATTATTAAGAACAATTCACCTCTTCTTGATCGATGCTTTATCATGAACATCCACTATATCCATTCCCACCAACCTAATGACTTTTAATAAGACAACCTATTATGTATTATATCATATTTATTTCATATTTCCATACTCTTAATTTCAAAATAATTATTTACAATAAATTTTATGAATATGGGATTCAACAAAGGTATTTCAATATATTTTAAATTATATTCCATTCAATAAAAAATTATTTTAACTTTAGATTAAATTTTATACTTTATCCAAATAATGATCCTTTCCAAGATGTTAATCTTAATGAAACTATGTTTAATTTATTATATAATATAACTACCCAAAATCATAAATTTTTTTTCATTTATTATTGGTTTAGTGGTTATTTTTGGCGTATGATATTAAATTTTACATGAAAAAAATTATTATTCTTAGGTATTAATTTATTTTATGATGAGATGTTTTCTATGGTAAAAAATGATAGTGCATAAAATTTATGTGATGAGTGGTACTTATATATCCCTCAAACTCATTAGGTAAAAATTTATATTTCATGACATCAGGGTGAAATATGTAGTTTTGGTCTATCCAAAATGGGAGCTAGGTTATAACACCAGATACCCAATGGGAAACATGTGGTTATTCATGATGAATAATTTTGAGTTTCTATAATTATGATAGATCAACATGATTAGAATATTTTACTTTTAAAAAACCTTGACACATATTTAGGTATCTTGCTTTCAATGAATTTATTTTAGGATCTATATTTTGTCTTACTGAATGAAATTTTCACCTATTTTAAAATAATAATTCTTTTTACAGTTCTATATTCATTTAATTAGATATTTCTATATTTTATGTTGTTTTACGATATTATAATGATCTCACCATGTTTCATAATTTGATATGAATATCAGTATGTTATTGAGTGTTTGTGATCACCACATTATAATGTTAATATTTCCATTGTTATGAGGGATAGTTTAACATGTGTGATGACTAGGAGAAGATCTAGTATGATTAAATCATGTATGGTGTTCACAATAATGGTAAAATATTTATGTTAGGTATCCCATATATAAAGAGACTAAACCTCTTGATTCTTGAGATATATTTATTATTATGTATTTAGGAATTTATTATTAAAAATTATGTTGTATAATGGAATGTTTTTATTGGGTTACCACATATAGTGTTGAATTATTTTTAAATAAAACATTATCAGTTTGATAATTGTATGAAATGAATTATGACTTCTAACCCTCAACATTGGCATATCATAAATGATCATTCATCCATATAATTTATGAACAACATTATATAGAAGATATGGATGTAACAATTTCTGTGATAAATTCCATTAAATTTTCTTACTCCTATACCACTTAATAATACTACAACTAAGAAAGAATGATCCACATGATGTGGATTTTCTATTTGAAAAATCTTTAACATAGTTAGTATTTGTATTTATTTGAATCATATTTTTATAAATTTCAATTATATTATGGTATATCATTCTGTAATGTTGTCATATATCATAATACTCTAACACACCAATATATGAGATTAATGGGATAAATTTGAAATTGATAAAAATAATAAATAATCAATGTGAGGTCCTGAAGTTGTTATGTAGGGGTGGATAGAAAATATTTTTTATATTGTATTTTATTTATATTATTTTCATCCTCATTATAGATCATTGGTGTTACAAAAATTATAGGATTACGAAATCCCATGAATTTATCTATTTCATTTATATTAAAAAATACATTGTATTTTATTTATTAAGATATAAAATAAGATCAAAACCTTGAATTTGTTGAAATCTTAGAAAATAAGATGTCTCAACCAGGAATTTAATTTGAATACAAATCTTAATTTCCTCATTATACAACTCAAAAATATTCTCTGGGTCACCTAGAAATTATATTTCATCTATGAATAATATGATAATAAGAGTCCATAAGGGTAACTCTTTCATATAGATACTACTATCAAATTTCCACCCTCAAAAATATTGTTTCTCATGTATTAATAATATTTTCCATAAAATGATATATGATCGGGTTTTAATACAAAAAATGATTTCACAATCAAGCATAAAATTCTAAAATCTTTATCCATAGTAATCCATCTTGTTTTTCAGAGAAATTATTATAATCCAGATCATCATTCATAAATTAATATTTTTCATGAATTTGATAAATCTATTGTTGTTAGTGGGATCCCACTACCAAAAAAATCATAATGGCCTCATTTCATTCTACTAGTGAAAATATTTCATCTAAATTACCTCTTTCTATAATAGTTTATTCCTCCAAAACTATCCTGGATTTATTCATTAGGAATTCACCTTCCTCGGATATTTTTTTTAAATTCAAAGATTGAGAATCTTTTTTTACTCCCAACACTATTCATTCACTTGTGTGGAGTTGATTAATATTTGATTATGATTCCCTTTCATAGAAACAACCTATTCGTTATGCAGTTTTTCCTTTGATAATATTTGAGGTTCAATGTGATATATTATAACTTTTTTTCGTTATATATAAACATTTTTATAAGAATGGGAATACAAAATGCAAAAAATATTTTTAGAATAATTATGCTTTAAAAAAAAATTCTAATCTAATCATTTATTATTATCCTCTAATGAGTTAATATGAAAAACTATATGATAACATCTATCTAGTTATCTAAACTAACTTTAAAAATTGGATTTCCTCCAAATAAATTATTTCCTTTGTTTATCCCAAATTAGAATACTCTTTTTGTAAATATTGTAAATAAATTTCAAATCATAACACTCTAGTGGTTATTTTTTATATTTTACGAATCATTTTAACCACATCCATTAGAATGGTAGACCAAAAGTTCTATTATTTATCTATTCTAATGAAAAATATTATAATTAAATTCCTCATGTTTATGTAATGTGGGCTTAAAATTACATTATGTATTTTCAGGCTGTATTTTTATAGTACAATATTTTATATAGATTGTTGTGTATATAAATAATAAAAAAATATTATATTTTGAATAACATATATAGTTTACAATATATTAATAAAAAATAAATTTGAAATATTATTTTGATCTATCAATATTATTAATATTTTTTCAATAGACATGGTTCCATCATTTTCACACCAAAATATTATATAGTGTATGGAATTTAATATCAAATATTTTTTAAATGATTTTCTAGATTAGCCATAACAGTAATGGATCTTTACAAATTTGACTTTAAAAAACTCATATTATTTGAATTGAAATAAACTTATTTTAAAAAATTACGTCATTTCCCTCATCACGATGTTGGCTAACACGGATAATGATAGGTTTCATCCCTTCTATAAATATACAAACATTTCATTTTAATCATTCAGACTCATTTTTAGATGTTTCCAAAACCTTAATCCTTATAGGACTATATTTATTGAGTTTTATTTCCTCCACCCCTCATGTTTCTCGATGTTTTTTAAAAATTAGGTGTCTCCATTCATTTTGGAAGAACACCCATTAACAAGGATCTATGATATTCCTCTCTTACATTACTTCTATGATAAATGCAATTTACATTTCATATCCTGTTAACTATTCTTCTCAAACTCGTTAGAATTTTTATAGGAAAAATATCCATGAATATTATTTATATTGGTCTATAAAAACTTTATTTCTCCCACATATCCTCTATAAATTTCAATTAATCCTTCAATTATATTCTAATAGGGAAATTATTTTGTAACATTTATCATATTGTTCTTCTTTATAGAATCATTAATTTCAAATTTTGATTATATCACCCTTGATTTATTCCTTTTCAAAGTAAGTACATTTTATTATTTAGTGTGTATTCTTGGTGGAAAAAAATCAACCTCAAAAAAATTACCATAGAATCTAAATCTTCTTTTAAAACGAAAATTCCATCTTTAAAAGTGTATACAAGTTAATTTATTTTACATTCATTGATCTTCATTGATTATGGCCATCCTTCATGTTGGAATATTATTTTTCATTATGTTTTGTTAACTAGATTTAAAAGATGTATTACCACCATAATTTATTCCTCATACTCATACAAATTTTTAAATAGGTCTTACAATATTAAAAATTATAGACTCAATATTTTTAAGTTCGTCCAAAATAAATGTATCGTGAATTAACATGATATAAATTATAGAATTTTTTTGTTGAATCCTTAATATAATCATATTTTTTAATTTTTTCTTTCTCCATTTTCACATTGTCTCATATTCATGTAGTTTTGATAAAATATTTATAATATCCACTTATTTTAACATAATTTTTATTTCTAAAATATTCATGATTTTTTAAAACACAATAATATTTTTCTTCAATTTCTGATCAATTCAATATGATCAATCTTAATATTGATAAATTATTCATTTTCATCTTATTTATTATCTCCAGATTTCATCAATGATTACGATTCCTTAAAAAATAGAAATTTTTCTAAAGAAAATACTCTTATTTAGATTTAATATTTGTGTCTATTTGTTTATCATATCTATCATCATATTTAGTCATTGTTGAAGTTTCAATCCTTTCCACTTTTTTCGTAAATTTTTTATTCTCCATGAATCATCATACACTATTGAATACAAGAGAATGTGTTTTCCTCTTCCATATTACTCAAAAATAAATTTCTCTTAAATATAAAGAATTTACTATTGTTTGTACCAATATTTTACTTTGGTATAGTTATTTTTCACAATATATTCCTTTTTGTGTTTTCTTCGCAATGTTCAATATCTAAATCCCAATATTTTTTATTCAGATAGTTGACCAAATAGTCTCTAAAGCCTCTATATTTGAATTTTTAGTTGCTTTTTATTCATATTTTCAATTTATTTATTTCATTTTTTTGGAGATTAAATACATGATAATCCTACAACAAATATCAATATCTATATCATAATAAATAAATAGATTATTTAGGTTTAACTTTATCCAGGTGGAGCATCCACATGTAATCAGAAGAAATATCATCTTTCTATTCCTTCTTCAATGGTTGTGTCTCTTTCATTTCATATGAAATTAAGATATTGTTTAACTTCTCAAAATATTAATATTCTATATCATTATAGGATTATTTTTTAGGAAAAAAAATTCACCAAAATTCCCATGTAATTATTTTATAATAATTGAATCAGTACGTTTTTTCAAAAAACCTCTATCGTTTCTCATATTCTAATTAATTATAGTGAATTTGTCAATAATGGATGCCTAAAAAACAATAATTAAATCATGAATCCATATTCTAAAATTTTATAAAATAAATTATTTTAATGTTAAATATACATTATTATTACTTTAAATTTTATCCCAAATCAATTTAATAGTTTGAATCCCCATAGATTTTCTATTTTCATCTGAGAGAGTTTAATCTAAATGAAATTTATTTTTTTAATTAACTTTGGGGATAATTTTATTAACTAATTGCATTTATATAAGTATATGAATGGATAAAAATACAACAATAGTTGAATAATTTAAATCAATACCCAACTATTTGAATATGGCATTATTAAATCTTTTCCAATAGTAAATTTATTTGCATAAATTTTTGTATTAACATGATTATTCATACTTATATATTATATATATATATATTAAAAACATTTAATTTGAATGTGGGAACCTTCTACTCTGAACCATTTTGATATTCCGAGATTAGTAAAATGATGTGGCGTGTGGGGGGATATTAATCAGTGTATCAAACATTTTTCAAGTTTAATCCTTTTAAATAATCCAATATATACTATTGAGAAATTAATATCTTAAATACATATCTCATAAAAAAATTATTTCATGTGATGATAAATTACATGAATCACCTAATTTGTACAAATTTTTTTCACATTGTGGTTGAGTTCCCCAAAATACCATGGTACTTATCATGTGATATAAATAATAAATTAATATATTTTAATAAATATAAGTATTATTTTATATATTATGTTAATCCCATTATTGAAAAAACATATACTTCCTTAAATTTGATTATGATATCCTGACAGACACAATCAACAATAATAATTATCAGATCTGGGAAGGTCCATTATTGCAATGTACTTTTATTTATAAAAATACAAAAGAAACTACACTATAATAAAATATAATATTTTCAAGACAATATAGAAAACATTATTCAAGGACAAAAAATATTGAATATACATATTTTATAATCCATTAGAAATTTATTCATCGCATACCACTGGTTGAAAGATCCATTATATAAATATTTCCAATTATATTATAAAAATATGTATTGTTTTCTTTATGAAAAATTTAGTTTTTTATAAATAAAACCACATCTAAATGTAATATCTTTGGGAATTATTTTTTCACCATTAAAATTTCCTATATTAATGTTTTGATATATCTCACACAACCTCATGTTTATAAACATCATTTTATTCATCTCTTAGGACTCATCTTGTATGCCCAAACTATATATGGTTGTGAGACACTTACTTTGATCACAATAATTATCTCGTATTTGAAACAACCTCAATATTTTCAAGCCTCTCCCACCAATGTAATTTCTTATATACATTCATTTTCACATTCTAAAAACTGAAGAATTTGAATAAAGTTAATCCTCTTTCCCATATGTTCAATAAAAAATGAAAATTTTGATTCTCAATGATGTTACATTTATTTTTGACTAACTATGTTGCATGCATTTACTCCTCATTTATAATTATAAAAAACAATTCACATGCAAATATTCATTCCAAAATAGTATCCTTAAATATCTACTACTCATTCATACTAAATAAGAATCAACAGAAATTGTTTATCATTTCTATATACACAATCACATAGTAGTAAATTCAATGAGAAACATCTAGTTAAAAATCATCTGGAAAACTAATTATTTGTTCGAAAAATCACCATGCATCATATCATTATTAAGACATGATTGGAAAACTAATTAACCGAAAATAATATTCCCATTTAATATATTTTTTATAATATAAAATGGTCTTAATGTCATTTATAGTTTTTTTCATCATGCATTTCTTATGGTATATATTATTCTTCATGAAACTAGGGTCGCCATTTCATGGAATTTATAGAATCAAATTTTAAAAGTAAAATTATGATAATTTTTAATAATCACTTACATAGTCTAGTATTATTTATAAAAAAAATTATAAAACATAATTTCATCTTGATGAAACAATAAAAAATACAGTAAGTGGTGACACATAAATAGTTGGAATGATTCTATTAGAGATCAAAATTTAAAAATTTATTAAGAAACATGGATAAAAAACAAATATTAGATGATGTGATACATACACTAGAATATCAATGATGTATAATCTTATTTATCTTAAGTTCATCCCCTCTAATAAATTTTTTTATTTTTTGGGTATTTTATCCCAAAATATAGACTTATGTGAATAATCCATCATGAGTAGACCATTATGTGTGAAAATTGTGGCTTCCACTCTGGTCAGATGTGAAAAAATCTATTTGGTTGTGATAAGGTTCTTTTATCTATCAATACATTAGTAAATGAACCATACAATGTATATTTTTCCATAGAGAGAGTTTTTGATGAAATAAGATTCTATTTTGACTACAAAGAACACAATGTTATTTAAAATAATAAATTGAATCCCATTCATCATGGTGAACACCACTTATATATAGGAATGACCATACCATATTGTATTTTTACATATTCAATCTGAATCTTAAGGATCTCATACAATGCCTCTCATAACGTGACATCAATATTATGGGATCCTTCATTGTTGATATTGATTATATTATAGGGGGAATCCATCTTATCCAACACACTTAAGAGAAGAAAACATGAGTGACTTAGGAGGGGCTTCCAATTTCAATTATATTCCACATTGAGTGGGATATCACTAAAAATTTATGTATCTTACATAGATAAAAATAAACACTTATGGTCTTGATATTGACTCACATCCTTCTATCATAAGATTTTTTATGCCTAAAGGTATTCCTCACACTCTCTATGAACTATCTCCATACTACTATAAGTATATCCCTCAAATTAATTTTAATTTTTTTTTCTGCATGGATCCAAATATGGTGGATACTATATCCGGGGACCTTGTGAGAATCCATGCCTTTTAAATCACCACAATATAGTCATACCAATTGAACCCAATCTAATTAAAAAATTATGTGTTTGGTGGTTTCATACCTAGCAGAAAAAAATAGAATCACTTATATGTGAGATTGTTCCCCTTCTTATTTACCTCCTCGTCCGTGGAAATAACATATTTTTGAATCAGCTAGACTATGAAATTTAATAACAAGTGGATGTAATTAAACAAGAATTGATAACCCCTTCTATCAACATAATAATATGTATCACTCATATTGGAAAACACCTTAATATAAAATATATAAATAGAAATCAAGTGAAAATGAACTTATTATGGTTGGTTTTAAATGTGATAATGTTGATTATATTATGTTTCTCTTTGTTCAATATGGAATATAAAAAGTCATGATGGATATTTTCATCATTTAAATCATGTCTATTTTCAATCATCTTGGCATAATGATCATTTCATCCACATATTTATTATCCCTAATGTTTATATCTCCCCATATAGCTATCCAACACACATTGAACAATTGAACTGGGAAATAGATTTTGAACACTTAAAAACAAAATAGAATTCATCCCTTTATGTGATTTTAGATACTTTATATACTTCCCTGTAATGAAATATTCTTAAAAAGACCCTGCTTCTTTAACCATCCCATCAAATTTTCAAATAGATTATCCATCATGTCCAAAATGATATTCTAATTAATTACTTCATTGTTACAGCTATCAACTCATGTGAATCCTAATGAAATTTCTTATCTGATTGAGTTTCCATGATGAATGACACCATGATATTATTTTCATCTACGAAGAATTTTTTTGAAAACTAGAGAACTGATGGGATGTTCATGGGTATTGATGTGATAAAATTGTTTACATGTATTATTATGTCTCTGAAAGATATCGATTAATCATTCTAGTTATTTATTCATCCATAAATCCAATTAAACACAAAATCCAACCTATGGATATTCAGGTCACTATAGGATAACTATGCTTCATGTTATTCTAGGTTAATGTTCCAAAATCTAGTATCAAAAATTTAATTTCTGTCATTTCCTATCTCTCCTATCATTTCAACATAAAATAAATGATGTTATTGTCTATGATATTATATTTCACACTTCATTTTAAGTAATCATCCAAGGACAATTTCATATGTCATATAGCCTAAAAACATAATTTAACAATGAGAATCATAATCTATAAATACATTAGGTTAGAGTAACCCTATGGTTTAGGCCCCCCATTGAGAGGAGATATACTCCAATATAGCCGACTATTTCTAATGAATATACTAGGAGCATGCAATTCTAGAATATAAAAACATGGAGGTATAGGATCATCATTCCCAAGTCCCCTATTAGTGTTAAGGATACTTCAACTCCTCCCCATGTTGGTGATATAAATCTATTTGGAGCTAAAACACGTGAATAAAATGTTAGTAGATAGTGTTGGGAAATATATGCATGTTTTCAAAATCTATAATAAATTCTAATGCACCATGTTATATTACTTTTAAAGGATATCATTTATAAAAACATTGGAATTAGATTTTTTCATAGTGAGTTTTTTATCATATCATGTCATATGAATATGAATCATTTTAAATTACTACCTTTGATAAAACTATGTTGTTACATATAAAAATATCTTATGATGTTCCTGAATATCTATTTTTTATTATTACTTGAAATCACATTATATTGGATATTTCACATGTTGATCGTTATATAAAATCACAATGATATAGGATATATAACATTTAAATAGAGTAACATGGTTTTAAAACATTCCACATGAGGGATACTATATATACAAAAGAAGTCATTCATTAAAACCCCAATATCACTCTATATGACGTCCCAATATGTCACATAGATGGATCATATGACCTTTTCTGGATTAAGGAAGCATTCAGTTTTTAGACCCTAGAAGACAAACAATGTCACCTTATACTCTTGAATTATTGAAAATAATGGGTTTTTATTATCACATTACATAGGAGTAATGACATCTAATAAGATGAAATAACCCTTAAGATACACATCCATCATTCAAGGGTCAATTGACTTCAATATGTAATTTTAAATGTTCCTTGATCATGGCTCCCATCACCTCAAAAACATTGTAAAAATATCCAGCATCTAATATGATTTTATGACAAATATTGTTATTTTACACCAGAAAATTGTTTTGTAAATATTCAACATTCCAATTTCCTTCTTTAATAGTCATCCCTAGGGATTAGACATGGGCCTCACATTCTGGTAGCTAGATAATCATTAAATATTAGATCCTATTATGGATGAGAGTGCTAAAAATATATTCAACTAACACATATTTGATCATGGAATAAATTTTCTCCATTTCATCTTCAATGGATTCCAATTTAAGGAATGTTGATGGAATTTTTTTCTCAATGATTTTAGGTTTCCCTTTGAACTCCATTGTTAAGGTGATGAGTCAACCAACTATGTTTTTTTATTTCAAGAATGGAATTTTCAACACTCTGAGATAGATGGGTTTGAATGGTCACCACCTAGAAAATAATAATTTATTGTGTCCATATATTCAAAACACATGATTGATGTTGATAAGGTATTGTTCGGTGAGGGCCCAATTGAGATTTTTGGGTATAGAATTTGGATTGGATGAGATGGGTTGTTGTGTAAAAACCTGTTATATTTAGATTAATTGGGCATAGATACTTCCACACTAATTAATTCACTAGGTTTATTTGTTTCCCATGAATACCATATCATAGATTCTATTATAGGAATAAAATGATGTAAAGTCATTTCATGACATTTTGTTGTAGACACCTCCTCATTTATTTTTTTATGGAATCAGAATTTCACTAAAATCACTTCCTAAAAACTAAACCATGTTCCCTATTTTGAAGATGTTATTATCATTCCATATTAGATAACATTTCATAACATTATATTTACTATAACTGGAGGATTTGATGGAAATTTGTCATTATAGATAACATAAATTATTAAATACCAGTTTGAGAGATCCTTATTCTCTATTATTAATAAAAGTCTCCAAGAAATAATAATTTTGTTTTCTAAGGGATCCATATTAATTAAATCCAAAAACCCTATCCTTTGAGTGAACTCATTAACTCCTAAAAGATGTTTATTTTGTTCAAATACTTATATGATAGAGGATTGTCCTTTATAGAGTTTTTTAAAAATGACGTCTGACATATACAAGGAACCAAAGAATTTTTTTTAACATAATATAAATGATAACATTGAATGAGGGGTCATCCAGATTTTTTTCCAAACATTGAAGACTCTATATTATTGTGGGGGAAAATTTATAACTCATTCATTGTTTGTGAATGGTGGTAAACAACATTTTTGGTGGGCGTGGGGGTTGACACAAATTTGAAATAAATTTAAATATGTCAATGTTCTATAGAATAAATAATAGATCAATTGATTTAATATATAAATATTAGGATATTGGGTGGGGTGAGATTCTATAGTGGCCTTAGTATCACTATTGTGGAATGTATACAGAATCTGGGGACATCACAACCACCAATCCCTAAAAGAGGAAATGGACAATATTTGTAGGAACTTGAAAAATATCTAGTAAGATGGTAAACCATATAATCCTATATATCACCATTTAAAGGTAAAATGATTTGTTAAAAATTATTTAATTTGAAAAAGAATCAATACATGGAGGAAGGTCCATCAAATTGGGAAAAATTTATGGGGTTTGAGCAATAACACCCTTTTAAAATCCCCAAACATGTTGAGATAAGGTCACTCAAGATAATATTTGGGACATAACTCCTTATCCTCAAAAAATTATCACTCGTAGAAGATGATGGAATGATTATTATGGTGTTTAATTGATGTTTTTTTTTAAAAATATTAATGATTTTATGTATTAGATCCATCCTTATGAAATGCAGAATTGTTTTTTATATAGACAAGTATTTAATGATTTACCATAGTAGTTGGATTCTTCAATATACATGAGTTGATGTTTACATTCACTAAATATTACATAAATATAAAATGATGAAGACTATGTAGATCATAAATCATGAATATAAATCATATATGATATTAACACTATAATAGGTTGATGTTTCTTAAGGATTCTAAATCATACCAAAGTAGGGAAGACTACTCCTTTTTTGCAATTTAATTAAAAAATCCAAAAGTTATCATCCATGAACAAAAAAAAATCAAGAAAAATTATCAAGATAATGTAAATTATGTATCTCATACTAAAAAACCAAGGATTCATTTGAAAACCAAGAACATTATCTATAAAATATTAACAATTCAATTAATTTAGAGTGTTCGTCAAAGGACACCTATTGTGTTGCAACCCCATCCTTGAAAGGTAATCATCACGTATCAACAATGATGGATGAGATATAATATGTACCAAATATCATCTATATTATGTTATTGGTTATTTAACTCAAATTGATTATATATCACACACAAAAGGATCTATTTCCCTCTAAAAATTTTATGAGGAAAAAGAAAAATAATAAGGCCACCATATAACCCCTTCTCAAAAAATAAAATAAATTAATCCCAATACATTCATGTCAATTCATATGACTAATACTACTATAATTGAAAAACTATATATACTGAAATACAACCAAGACAGTGACCTCAGTTCCAAAAATTACTATTGAATAAATCATCAAGCTGGTAATATCTATCCCAGTCACCTAGTAACTCCTATGGAACTAGTTTTTCTATATATATGTGGAATGAGAATAATCGGTATAATCTATACGACCCAACATATGGAATCTATATTAAATTGAAGGAATGAAAATTAAATTATCATGAATAAAAAATAAAAATACCACATCACATTATCATTTATGGACTATTCCCATCCTCAACAAGGATCTCTCACCGTGTGTCACATACAATTAATAATAACAATGAAATAGAATATAAATTTTTTGGTACCTATATACAAAATCTACATTAGTTTCCCACTGTTTTCATATCATTGAATGTCTTAAGATATCACTCTCTTATAAATAACATTCATCCAAAGAAATTAAATAAGAACCAACACCCCTTGTATCACAAAATCTCTTCATCAACACGACCACCTCTAGATTGTGACTATGTTGTTTCCAAGATCCTCTCTGACCTATTATCTATATACTACAACACATGTTTATTAAATTCTTATAATGTATAACTATATAAATACATTGGATGGTATATTTGAAGTAACATGTGTGTGAAATAAACACAATTCACTAAAACATTCCATACACATCCATAAGAATGTAACATCTATGCATACCATCCAATATTACTCATAGGAGAAGAGATCAGGGAATAGAGGGGAGACCAACATCATACATTAAGAACATATATGTGGGGGAGAACACCACCAGTGTCCACTGGTTAATAGTTTCCTTAACAACATGGGTTTGGAAGCATAAGAAATAAAAAAATTCAAGGTATATATATATTGATCACAAACTACACTTTTCAATCTATATTTACTTAAACCCAACTATATATATCTTTTATCATACCCCATATGATATTAATAACAATTATATATCATATTTGATCAAAAATTGTTCAAGAGAATAATATTTTATTCTTTCTAAGAAAAATATTTTATTTATATTAATTATTATCCGAAAAAACCTTCCCTCTAGTCAAAATAGAACATTTTCAAAAGTTATAAAAAATTATCAATAGTTAATCATTAGGTGAAGCCCTACCAAATTGGGATAAACCGTATAATATTCATTACCATTATATAATTCTTTCTATTCTTTGACATTTACAAAAATACCATAAAAATATATGTAAACTATTCTTATAAACCTATATTAAAAAGAATTGAAAAGATTATAGAAACAAGATATTCAACCATCCAACTTTTAATGTGGATTCATTAATACTAATATATCCTAAATTTATCAACAAAAAAAAGAAATGGAATGCATAATTCAACCCACAATATTAGTTCTGGTGTAATTTGTGAAACGATTTTCCATAATACCATCCATCCATCTACAATTTGATTGATTATCATCCACAATACCAGGCCCCCAAACCATTTATCATAAAACCATCTTCTATCTTAGCAACACATTTTATCAAAATTGAACATTTACACATATATATCAATTATATAAGTATGTATGAATATAATATATAGTTAACATAACATCATGGATCATGAACGCTGTAACATCCCTCTATCGATCTAACAGGTATAAATTTACCCATTTCATGAATTTTCCATTACATTGATTGGGTATGGTTGATAAAAAATTTGGAGGATAACTATAATGGTGAATTCATGGATTTATTGGAATCTTAGCTTTATTAGTGTTTTCTATAGGCAACTAGAGGGGTACACAAATTTTAACGCGGATAAATGATGTGTAATGATTTTTAGATGCTTGTGGTGAAATAATTCATGCCATTAAGTTTACATGTCATGACTAGACTTACATAAAGTGAGTTATTTAATGAAAGATTTTCAATTTAATGTGATATGTCATTCATTGGTTAATAAATTTATCCATTTAACGATGTTCAAGGGTTTTACACATCATGTAGTACCATGACTATAAATTTTTTAACTGGATGAATGACTTAGAACTATTTTACCCACCACTATATTTTTCTCTCCCTCAAACCAAATCCTTATCCAAGTGATCATTAAGATCTTCAACCCCTTCCAAATAGATTCTTTTTATGTTTGATCATCGTTGCACTTGATGTGTGATTCCTTGTTAAGCATTATCCTTCATTATTTATAATTGTCTATTTATCCACATTTAGTATTTTAATAGATCATACTGAAATTGTTGGATCAATGATCCATGTTGTTGGATCTCATCTATATGTTGTTTTTAGAGGTATTATACACCTTCATTCACATTGAAAGATTTCATTGTATGTTTTGAGTTTCGGGAATATGGTATGTGATTAAACCATATTTAATAAAACTCATTAACATTGAATTTCTTGATATATTTAAACTATTGATTTAAATTCCATTGCAAAAGAATTATTTCAATTGATGTAATAAAATAAACTTTTAGTGAATTAGGAGACAAGAAATGGTTATGGAATGAAAATTGGTAATACTCCAAATCCCATTTAATTATCGAGGGTTTGTAGAAAGTTTTTAATTTAAATAATATATTTCAAATTATAAATTTGATGGAAACAATTTCAATTAAATTTTTGAATTTAATTGTGGGATTGAATTTTTGAAATTGATGTAATTGTTTTTAAAAAGGATTTCAAACTTCTAAAAATTTCATAAATTTATTTGATATAAACCAGGTTGATTAATCTTGTTAAATATGAATTTTTTAAATTAAAACCCTTTTTCAATATAAGTGGATAATTGGTTTTGAAATGGAATAATGGAATTTAATTTTTTTAAGTAGTCTTAAAATAAAATTCCCATCATTGATAGCAAACGATAACATGCAAGACATATGTAGTTTTTGTGTTCTTCAGACACACTCTATACTAATACAACATTTTAAAATATACTTGTATCTTGTCACATCCCTGATGGGATGGTGATAAGTTTCCATTGTTCATTTTCAAGGGGACATGTGTATACACATATTTCTTAGATCACTTAGAGAGTTTGGAATCATGTAGCATGAAACATTCATACATATTTGGTATATTACCATGTTTTTCACTTTTCATATATTTGACAGATAAATGTATTCCAATTCTATAAAACTTATTTAAATACTTTTTTTATTTATATAAATTGTGTTAGGTTACTATTTTATTTATTCCATTATTTTAGGAATCTTTAAAACCTTATAAATACTTTATTTAATGTATTTTTAAATCATTTCAACTAAATATAATTTTTTGTTAAATTACGATTTTAAAATCGAAAACATATTTATATTAAAATTTTGATGAATATAATTTGTTAATATATTATTGGTATCATTATAGATTCCATGATGAGAACATACTAGGATTTTTATCTCACAAAATACTTGTTCCTTCGAGTGTTTTTAAATTATCTCCATATTGGTTCAATCAAGGGGAAATGATCTCTTAGAGGTGGATCAGGATATTGAACCTATGAAGTTGTGAGTTGTGTTTTTAGGGACTTGTGGTGTTTTCCTCTATTTTGGTAATTGTGATATAGTAATTTGGGATAGAATTCCTTATTTACTTCTTGTACATTACACCTAGTGGAGTTTCTTTTGTTCACAAATTTACATTCATTCCTTTCTTCTGCTTTTTATTTTCTCGAATATTCATTCCCACATTCATGTTATATGACACTAAGTGATACTTTCAAACCCATGGGGATCAGGAACGCCCTTTAGGATATGTTCAGTCCCACTTGGTTACCAGGTTTCCAGGGTACCCGAGATGGTTAATGACATAATGGTATCAAAGAAGGTTATTAAGAAATTATCATAATGTTAGTACATATTCGTGTAATATTTTCTGGATATTGGAGGTCATTTGAATTAGGTGCCCGACCATCATTCACCGTAATGAAGCTTATGTTTGAACGTCGCGTTAGGGAAAGAGGTCTTTTGGATGACTTAAATTCTTTTCCAGATTGTGATTTGAATAGATATAAATACAAATGTATTTTGTTATATATGTTAGGATTAATTTCCCCTGATTATTAATTTGATTGAAAGTCTAATGTCATCCTATTTTCTCCCAGTGTTGTGTAGAAACATTCATCAATGAAGACCGGCAAATCGGATCCATGTAGAAGCTGTTGTTGAATCAGAATGAGTGTATCCAACGGTGGAACCAAATATAATTCAGTTGATTGTGTGCTCTATCCTGGCTCTAGAACATACACCACCACCAATTCACATTTATGTATTAGAAGTAGATTCTCAAGGGAATGTTCATTGAAATAATACAAAAGAGTTTTTTGGAAATAATCCACCATTTTTCAAAGTCTCCACTGATCATCAACATGATGAGGAATGACCCGGAAATACAAAGCAACTCTCTGAGTTTCTGGAGACACCACGTGAGATCAAGGTAAAGTGTGTCAAAATCATGCTGGAAGGAATGAGAAGGAGATGGTGGGATATAATGGTGAGGACGAAGAATCATTAAGGGTTATCATGGTAGGACATTAAGGTTCTTTTATCAGACTAGTTATATTCGTTGTCAATGTTGTTGGTCATTTCAATGGAGTTTTTCAAGCATGTTCAAGATGACATAAACGTCACTTACTATTCAAATTGGATTTCTAAGATGGTACAATTTTTTACCAGAGATTTTATCTAATTATGGGTGGAAGTATCAACTATTAGAGTTAGGACTTCAATCGGATATATGTTCCTAAGTTTTCTGACTTTAAATTCCCACATATGTTGATGTACTGGATTGGGTAATGATTTTCCAAATGAACCTGGATGAAATTTCAGGGTTATTTGGAGTTTCTTTCTCTCTCGGTGGTAGCTTGGGTTCTATTAGGGTAAAAAAATCCTGATCACTCTCATGGTAGTAGGTAGTGAAAGAGTCATTCCCGAACTCCTATAGTGCTAGGAGGTAGTCCTTTTATTTTCTATAAGTATGTCATGACAGTACATTATAATAGGGTTTTCCATGAATAAAGTAATAAAAGTATATCATGTGGATATTCAGGACACATACAATGATTATTCCAAATAATTTCTACTGATTATAGTGGTACATGATCATCATATAATCATAAATCTACAGTAAATTCAGATTCTTCGTGTATACAAGGGTTTTAGGCACATGAATCTAGAACCACACTACTTCATGTAGTGTAAAAATATAAAGAGGATGTAGAGATGGTTCTAGAAACTATGAGACTTACCATTACTATAGATTTTTCAATAGAGACAACACTATTTTGCATTGGTGCATCTCACTCTTTTATTTGATCATTTATTGTTATTCTCCATGATCATCTTATTTTTCTATTACCTTATCTAATGGTTATTACTATTACCATTTGTTCGAAGAGAGCGAAGGGTCCCCATATACCTACATATGTCTTCAATATATATGATTTCGAGCTGAAATGGAGTTTTCTGGTCCTCAACATGATATCTCTAGCTGTCTTATTCGGGATGGATTGGCGCATTGCAAAAAAAGATGAATATATAACTATCTACAACATGTCTACCTTACAACACCCAGTGGTGTACCTCTGGTCTTTAATAGGAAATGGGACCCATGGTCAATTTGATATATACAATCTTATCCAAAGTTTGGGAAATTTATATTAGTGTTTTAATTGTTTGTAGAGTGGGATTCAATATTGGGGTGATCTCCCTCGAGTCATCATTGAATTTTCAAATGGGTTTCCTTTTAACAACATAGGATTTCCACTAGTAATGGAGGTTATTTTTTCTATTGACTTAATGAATATAAGTCAACCATTTTCAATTCCATCTTATAAAATATATCCAGATAAAAATAATACTTTAATTATTAGTTGTAAGATATTCTTAAGAAAAGATTTATATGACCTCATTTGTCACCATTGACGATGCATGTTCTCATTGCATATAATGTTGAAGGTTCTATTAACATATGTGTTGAATACCATATTCTTAATTGAGTTACAGGGATTCATGTATATAATTACAAGGATTGATGATTTTTTGATCAATTCTATGGGGAAAAGTGTTTTTAATAATCGACAACCGATCTAGTTTCCATCAATTGAAGATAGAAGAATATGACAACAAAAACATCATTTCCATGAAAAAAATACCATTATGAGAAACTTGTTATACCCTTTGGTCTGAAAAATGATCCTTTAATTTTCATGGATCAAATTAATTGGGTTTTCCACAATTATCTGGATACCTTTACTACATTCTATGTTTATGATATCATTGTTTACTCTAAATATGAGGAGGATCACATGCATCACCTGAGGATATTTTTGAGTCATTTGGGAATTCACTGATTGTATGCCATGCTTTCATGGTTTTATTTATGGATTCAGGAAGTGAAATTCTTGGGACATTTGCTGTTTGATCAGGGTATATCAGTTGATCTTAAGAAGGTAAAGGCTATTTTAACTTTGGAGAAAACAGAAAATGTCTTTGAGAAAAGACACTTTTCAGGCATTACCAGATTTTATCGTCAGTTTGTGAAGGACATGTTGATGTTGGATACTACATTGACTGATCTGAATCCAAATGGGCGATGTTTACATGGAATAGTTAATGGAAGAGTTCTTTCATTGAGTTAAAGCATATTTTGAATACTACACTGTTCTTGAATCTTCCAGAGTATGGGTAGGGCTATGTGGTCTTATGGGGTGTATCAAGATCATGCTTGAGTATTGTTCTTATGAAGGGTAATAATGATACTTCATTTTGTTCTCGTTAGATTCTCCCACACTAAAATAATTATCATACCCATGTCCATGAAAATTATATTGTTATGGAAACACATATGATTTTGCGGTATTAATATTATGATGAACGTATTTATAGGTATTCATACAAAAAAGGATGAGTTATATCTTCTCTCAATATGGATAGAGTCTCTAGTAGAAGCATTGGGTGGAGTAATTAAAATATTTTGGCATTGACATCTCCTATATACTGGGATATGGGAATGTTGATACAGATTCATTGAGCTAGAATCTGCCATCCCATATAGTGAAATAATCCACAGAAGAGTGGAATTTTATGGAACCGTTTTCATTATCGCACATTAGAGTTCAAGGGAAAGGGGATGATGTATTTTTGTTATTATTCTATTCAAATATTTTATTGTTGAGATAATTATGCTATAATAGCTATTTAAAAAAATACCATTCCCTTAGAAAATTCCATTTTGGTTAGGAGACTGATGACGATTGGTATTTATCCAAAAATTGTGTTATGTGTTGTCGAAACCGTTATGTTTTTCTGTTAGTGGTTGGGAAAAATTTAATGGGGATTTCCATATTTCTTAGTGGGTTTCATAGCCCAGAATCAATATGATGTTCTATGATATGCGTCAGAGGATCTGGTGTCCAATAATGAGATGAGAAATTTCTGAAATTGTTTTTCACTATTATACATGATATTCAGTTCAGGATGAGTGTCAATAAACCATTAAGATTACATCAGAGATATCCAGTCCCTATTTGGATGTGGGAATAAATAATTTTGAAATTTTTTGTTAGGATTCCTCATACACATATGAAGAATACTTTGATATGGGTTGTTATCAAAAGTATGACCACATTGGCACACTTAATTTTCATTTGTGATACAACCAATGTTCATGAGTTTGGAAATCACAACGTGAAAGCAATTTTCCATTTTCACAATTTTCCAACCACTATAGTATCTGATAGGGATCCACAGTTTACATATATATTGTAGAGATCCCTTTAGTAGGCATCGGTATCTCATGTGTATTTGAGCACATTCTAACATCCATTTTCATATTGATAGAAAGAGATAGCTAAAAATATTCTAGAGGATAAGCTTCGCATGTTTGTTCTCGACTTCGGTGCTGTTGGGGATGATCACCTAAGGTTTTGCTTATTTTTTATAACAATAAATGACCGTATGTGATCACAATGGAAGCTTTGGAATTCTTTTATGGAAGACAATGTAAATCTCCATTATTTAGGTTGAAGATTGGTGAATGATCCTCAGTGGGACCAAACATGGTGTAAGAGATGAAAATGAATTTTTAGATGATTCATTAGAGAATGTTGATATCAATGAGATGATATATTTCTTATTCTTATCATTCCAAAAAAAATAAGAGTTCTTTTTTAGTAACTGGGTTCCCTTGAATATTGGACCGTAGTTGGATCATCGATGGCTTGGGAATCATGGGAAACTTGCTCATACTTTTTTAGTACATTTTAAGGTTGTTGAACAAGGGGGGAATGTTTCATACTATTAATTACTTTCAAAACAACTGATTTCAATACATAACGTATTACATGTACCAAATCAGAGAAAGTTTTTATCAAAAACATCTCATGTTTTGAGATGTAGTGATCTTGAGATCAAATTTGATTTATCTCTGACAAAGCGTCCGGTCAGGATAGTTGATTCTCATACCATTGTACTTCATGGTAGGATGATACCATTTGTTTTAGTGCTATGTAAGCATTTTTTTATCATCATAATATGTGAGAATGTGGGGAACTATTGAAAGAGTTGTGTCCTCGTCTTTTAGGAAATAAAAATTCCAAATAGGCTTTCAATGGATGAAAACAATTTATTAGGGAGGTTGTAAAATCCTATTCCTGATATGACCAGTATGCCTTTTACATTGTCATAGTTTTCCATCTCATTTTTTAGATAGGGATTAGAAAGTATTTGGAGAATATCAATAATGGTGGTATCATAGATTTGTTGGATCTCATATTTATATGGTGTTTTTATATGCTTTTGGAGGTCTACACACTGTGTAACAGGTCTACACGATGTGTAATGGTTTCATGAGGCATGTTGTAAAAGGACTCATGATGTGAATGTTACACATTGGGACAATAAATTAAAAATCATGAGTTATTTTATGAATTATTTTTAGTTTAATGTGACATGTATTTCTATGGTAATGAAACTTAACTAATTTATGACAAGAAAGTGTATTACACATCATCTAATTACGTAATAGTTGATTTTTAAATGAAAAAAATGGTTGATATAACTTTTCACCTCCATTGTTGTTCTATATACATCAATCCAAATCATCCTTTAGGTGATCTTGAAGCTCCCCATACCGTTACAAATCCTTTATTTTGAACTTCAATCATTGTTGTTCTTATGGTGTGATTCCCAGGAAAGCATTCCCCTTCACTCTTTGTATTTATCTATTTATCCTACATTGGGATTTCAATATATTATTATGTAATTGATAGATATATGCATTCTATTTGGATATTATCTCTTAGGGTGTTTTTCATGGTATTATACATATTTTTTATAATTTATGGGTGTTTTTAAAAGGGTTATGTTTCAGTTCAATGATAGGAGATTCCATATTTTTAAACAAAATTGATTAACTTTGAATTGATTTATTTATTTTCATTGTTGATTTCAATTAAATTTCTCTAACATTATATTAATATTTTATTAAAAGAAAGTTATATTGAGTAAGAAGGTATGAAATGGTTCTCACTTGATAAATTGGAGAACCCACCACCTCATTAATTTGTGGGGGGATTATAGAAATTAGTTGATTTACATTTTTTTATTGGAACTTTGATATAAATGATATAAATTAAATTGTTGATTTTAATTAAGGAAATGAATTTATGAAATTGATTGAAATGATATCGAACGAATTTCATGCTTTTGAAAATGGATTATAATATTTCATTAAAAACCATGTGATTTTAACTTGTTAAATAGAAAATATTTTTATTAAAAATCATTTGAATTTTAAATGGAAAATAGAAAATAAAATATACAAATTAGATTAAATTCTACTTTATATAGCCTTAAAATAAATTTCCCATAATTTATTCTGTATGATAACCTTCATGCATTTGGTAGTTGGTGAGTTATTTGGACACACTCTTCACTATTACAACATTCTAAAACATATATGCAGTGGGTCACATCCCTCATGATATGGTAAGGATTATCCTTCCACAAGATTTTTGGATATGCATGTATACACATATTATTAAGGTCACATATAATGTTGAGAGTCTTATTATAAAGACCCGGAAATTTCAAGGAAAATTTTTTGTTAATTTTCTTTGGAATTTTACAAGAGCGCGGTTTCTGACGGCACCTGATTCCGAGGCCCGGAGTGCCCGTAATCAATTTCCCAAGTTTGGCTCGGGTACGTTCAGTGAACGAACGAGCGGGAATTTCTAACTTTTGATCCGGCGGAATTGAAATCTGAGGGCACCGATGGAACCGTAGCTCCGGTATACGCTTAGGAACTCCTGTTCTGGAGTTGCGTTCATGCGAGTGTTGATAATAAAAATTGTGGATGTTTACTTTGTAATTACACTACAATTTTTATTATTTTACTCTAAGTGATATCTCTTGTTGGAAGTTGGGTAACCACCCAACCTCCCATGGGAGGTTATGAGGGTGGTGGGGCCCACACGAACCCCACCCCTTCATATCCTCTAAAACCCCCTCAACTCCCTCTTAAATTATGTTAACTTAAGTTATAAACCTATGACTTAAATGTAATGAGTTAATGAGGAGAGTTGTGTGTGGTTATTGAATTTCAAACCTTTGAAATTCAAAGAGGTTGGGTTGTGTGAATAAAATAAGATAGAGACTTATTTTATTTTGTTAGAATTTTATCTCCTTGAGAGAGTAGGGAAGTCTTCTTCATCTTCTTCAAATTCAACGAAGAACGCGAAGAATGTCGTTCTTCAGCGAAGAACTTCTCCGCCGAAGAACACAGTCCATCCGCGACGCCGTATCCGCGACGCGGCGTACTTCTTCCGCGTCTTCTCTTCCGGGACGGATTTCCGCGACAAACGACATCGACAACGACTCTTCCTCCGACGTCAAAGGAATTGACACCGATATTCCACGACTTCGTCAACGTGCGACTATCGAGGTAGGGGTTCTTGAGTTCGTTGTTTTCTTTTTATTTGACTTTCCTCAAGACTTGACGTGAACGCTCAAGTTCCGACGAAGAACTCCGCTCCGCTCTTCTTCGTCTTCCGTGTCAACGAGAGAGGACACCGCTTCTTCCTCGGACAACCTTCGTCGGCGTACAAGTATTCGCCGACGACGTGTCTCTTCGGATGCACCCCTTCGTCATCGGATTTGACGAACGGGTACCGCGATGCCCGACCTCCGCGATGTCGTCTTCCGCGGAACGTTGACAAATCTTCGAACGTTATACCCAAGGTAGGGGTTGTTGTTTCCTTTTGGGCTTAATTATTTTATTTTTGATCGTGATTTTAGCAAGTCTAACGTGTGGCTTTGAATTATTTAAAGTTGCGTTATTATTTTAACGTGAGGGGGCTGGACCGCACGAACACGGCCGAACCCCCTCCATCGTTCTTGTTTATTCTTGCGGGTGGAAGCAAGTGGCGTGGTGCCGTCGCACCACGCGGATAATCGTGCAAATATTTTACCCAGCGCCGTCGCGCCACGCCGAGGAAGAATCTTCAAGAACGCAACGCCGTCGCGCCGCGTTGAAAGGAATCAAGGCACGGGAAGGGGCGCGGTGCCGTCGCACCGCGCCGGATGACGAACACTGCGGCCGGTTTCGGGCCGCGGCGGGACGAGGAGACCGCGGCCGGATCCGGGCCGTGGCGGGAAGAGAAGACCGGTGGCCGGGCCGCCGGCTTCGGAAGCCGAAGGGGGGATCGGAATTTCCGGTCCCGTTGGAGAAAACCGGCCGGCCAGCTGGCCGGCTGGATGACGTTAAACCGGGGGAATTAATCCCCCGGCCAGCGTATAAAACCCCCCTTTTTAAGAGGGGGCGGTTCCATGAAGGGGGGGCAGCAGCCCCCCGGTTTGCTTCTCCAAAACTGGCCCCACGTGCGGGGGCCGTTTTGTTGCAAAGGCGCGGCACAAAGGCCGCGCCGCCTCTCAATCAGCGGGGGCTTAGCCCCCCGCGTGCCCACCTCGTGCGGCGCCGGCCGCCAGGCCGCCGCGGCTCCCCGCGCCGCCGCGCCGCCGCGCCGCCCCAGGGGGGGGGGGGTCGGGCCGGGTCGGGCCGGACCCGGACCCCCCCGTTTCGAACCAGTCTCGGTCTTTTGGCCATATCTTGAGCCTCGGACCTCCGAATGACGAACCTTCTGCGGCAACGCGATCCTTGGATCGAGACGGTCATTTCGGTATATCGCACCCAAGGTTTCGGATTACTTTGAGTTCGGCCAGGTTGGTTCGTTCACGAAACCAATCGGGCCTTCGGAGCGGAAACGCTCATATCTCGAGCTACGGGCGTCCGATTGACTTGCCGTCAGCTGTGTTGTGTTCCTATTAGTGAGAAGGATCTTTTGGCATACTCCGATTGAGGTTTGGACGCAGGTGGAGTACGGTCGGGTTGGTTTTGCCTTAAAAACCAACCGGGCCCCAGGGACGAAAATGCCAATAACTCTCAGACCGGGCGTCTGATCGACGCACCGTCTGTTGCGTTGAGTTCCTGTTTACGATACGGAACTTTTGGCATCCTTCGCCCGAGTTTTGGATACAGTTAGTAGTGGCCGGGTTGGATCGCACCCGAAATCCAACCGGGCCCCTGGAACGGGAAAGCTGATTTCTTTCAGACAGGACGTCCGTTTGACGAACCGTCAGCGGTGTTGGTGATTACGTTGAGTAACGGTCCCTTTGATAATACCCTACGGAAGTTCAGGGTACAGTTGTGATACGGCCGGGATTGGTTCGCTCACGAAACCAACCGGGCCCCTGGGACGAAAAGGCTAATAACTCACAGACCGGGCGTCCGATCGACGCGCCGTCTGTTGCGTTGTGACCCCTGTGACGAGACGGTCCTTTGAGATACTTCTTTGCGGGACTTTGTGATACCTGGAGTATCGACCAGTAGCTCGTGGAGCGGACCCTCCCGGATACAAGCGTGCAGAGTACGGAGACCGTGTAGCCGGCTGAGACCTGACGCCTGCTTGACCGACTCAACTTGGAGTGAGTCGACTAGCCCAGTGGACGGAGCGCCCGGTATTTGGCGGCAGACCCACGGCGGATGGAGCGCCTGGTAGTTGGCAGCAAACCCGCGGTACACGACAGGTGGAGTACCTCGGTAGGCTATTTGGGCGAGCGCCCGGTATTTGGCGACAGACCCTCAGCGGACGGAGCGCCAGGTAGTTGGCCGCAAACCCGCAGTACTCGACAGGAGGAGTACCTCAGCAGTCTTAGGTTAGTGAGCAGTACCTCGGAGTCGTGACAGGACCACTGTACACTCTAGAGACGGAGCTCTTCAGTAGTTACGGTTTCGATAATGAAAATCCTGGTTTGAGCTGAGACTTTTGACCTTGTGTTTACCTCATGAAAGAGATGGGTCACTTGCTAACTTTGGTATATGTATGGGCATATACACGGGTAGTGGTTATCCGTTGTTTTCACAATCCTTGTGTTTCCTTATGATTGAGATGGGTTACTAGATAACTTAGGTATATGTATGGGCATATACCTAAGTAGAGGTTATCTTTTGAGATCATCTTTGTGGTTATCCTTGTTGGTTTAGTGAGACCTTGAGGGTCTCGGGATCCCTAATGAGTATCGTTATACTCACCCCTGCACGGGCTATGCTCGCACCTCGTTGTGTTGGATGCAGACGACGGACAGTGCTGACAGAAGCCGAGTGTTCGAGGACTGGACGGTACCTGGAGGTGGACTATACGACAAGGCGGTACCCGGAGGTGGACCACTGGGCGGGACATACTCGGAGTGGACGGCGGGATCCGAGGAGCAGAGGAGCAGAGGAGCTATCTATACTCACCCTTCTGGTGGGATTTCCAGTGGACAGCTCGGAGTAGCAGCTTTACTTTTCAGTTGCTATTTTCCCTTTTCGAGTTGTACTTTACAGTTGGGCTTGTATTTCCGGCCCCCTTTTTACTTTCAGCACTTTTAGTTGTACTCTATTTTTGCTTAGTGTTTACTTTCCTCTTGCTTACTCTGTGGTGTTTGTTTACTTTACAAAGGCAATGCCTTCCCTTTTTACCGGGATTTACGCCTTGGTGCTAGTCGCCAGCCCCTGGCCTATGGAAGGCGGGCTTGGGGTAGTCACGGCACGGACCCCGAGGGCGGGTCGTGACAAATTGGTATCAGAGGAGTTCGGTTCTACCGCAGAACTTATAACTCTGATGTTTCTTTCTGTGAAGCAATAGTGTTGAGAGTACCGAGTGTGGTTTTCAGTTCAGGGAGTCCAGTGTTGGTGCGGGCGGCCGACGTATCCATACACCAGGACCCTAACAACTGATTTCCAACTTTGTGCACAAAAATACTGATTGCGTGTGTGTTTTCAATGTTTTCCCCCCTTAAAACAGCTCAAACCAGGTCAGCTCACCAGGTATAAATCGTTGACCGTGTCACAACTGTTCAGGATATCACCATGCAGATAGTTAGCTGGAGTTCCGAGAGAGTTCTCGATGATGGCCCACCGAGCAGCGAGACTCCGGTGCAGGGCCCTTTTTCAGTGTTGGCACCTTCGGGTGGTGTACCAGCAGCACCACCGCCCGTTAGGCAGCAGATGCCACTAGCTGACGGTGCACGCTAGCAGAGCGCGATGCACGAGTTCCAGCAGTAGAGGCCTCTGAGGATACGAGGCGAGAGAGATTTCCCAGGCAGCAGTGGACTGGATGGAGGCGGTTGCTAGAGTTCTACGCCTAGCTTGGATACTAGTAGAGCGGATGATGATCTTAGCTCCTGGTGTTTCCAGTGAGTGACCATGAGGTTGGTCCTTATAGTAATGAGGCTTCGGTACGCGAACCGATACCTGGGATAGTACCTACGGGTAGTGCGCCAGCTATGTCACTACCTGTTGGTCAGCAGACACTACCGGCGGTACCGGTAGCAGAGACTCACATGCTTAGTGCCTTACATATGTTTTAGCACCAGATATCCCTCAAGTTTCGAGGTGAGCCTGACTCGTAGGTGGCTGAGGACTGGCTTGAGGAGGTGGTTGTGAGTTTTCTGGAGCTAATACAGCTTCGACATTACGACATGTCGGAAGCAGAGCACTCAACGTGGCTTACCAATCAATCTTGGTACTCGTTGGTTACGTTGTGATCAGTTCTTTAGACTCGAACTTCTGAGCGAAGTGTGACTAAAGGACATCTGAACCATTACTTTTCCTCTATGCATTCCTACCTATGCTAGGATGCTAGAGAGAACCTTTGTGGTTGTGAACGTTAGCAGTGAAAGGCAGGAAACTAGCGCCAGTCTCAGAGACTCGGGCGTGTAAAATGTTTCAGGAGAAGGAAGTGCTAAGGACAGATGAATCTTCAGGGTAGCAGACGTGTAAGCGGATCTTGGAGAGAAGCATGTGGTGGTGTACATTTCGACATGTTACGACCACCCGACTTAGTAGTCCCCGCCAGGCTCAGGGAGCAGGAGGGCTGGGGAGGAGAGTAGCTGCATTGCGGTCAAGGAGTGTGACCCAGGAGCTCTAAGAATGATTCGGGGTACGAATTATGTCTACTACGAGCTGCCATATTTATAGAAATAGGAACCAATCATTCTACCCTTCCACGAATCATGACCCAGACCTAGAGGTTCCGTGTAAGCCGTAGACTTGACCCTCACGTCTGGAGATACCTTTGGGAGAAGACTCGATAATCACACTTACGCCGACGGTGTAATTTGACCTCGAGGCGAGAGTTTCGGTTGGAATCTCTTGGTGGAAGCGTAGAGGCCTTACGACGTTGATCTGGGTATGGTTTTGATTCACAAATCATACCTCGGTTGACTGTTTTAGGCAAACGTCGGAATGAGTTTTCCTTGGTCGGCGAAAAGGAAACCCTGGGCAGCACATGTTAAACTCAGACATAAGAGGGTGTGACCGATCACTCTTGAGTTGGTCAACCCTACCCTTGTGGCAGCATGAGTTTTGAGTTTCAGTTCAAACCTAAAAAGGGAAACCTCTTGAGTTCGAGGGTGACGAACACGTTCTTATACGGTCTCAACCCGATGAGGTTTCAGAGATGTGGCCAAGGCGGCATGTTATCTCCGAAGTTCGATGGACCCTTTTGATCTTCAGCAGGGTAGGCGAGGAGGTTTACCGCTTGACCCTACCACCTCAGTCGCACCGAGTGCATAATGTCCACCACGTGTCTCAGCTGTGGAGATATGTGTATGTTTCTTCACACGTCATCGACCTCGGGGAGTTGGACGTCGATGACAGGGCGACAAGCACAGAGGTTCTAGTAGAGAACGAGGATCGATAGGAGCAGGTTCTACGTGAACGGTTGCTTCCTCTGGGGTGCTTCACGGGTAGCACGAGATCTTCAAGTGAGCATATGGAGCGTAAAGCTCAGTTGCGTGCTCAGTACTACTTTGTTTCCCTTAAGTGTGAGTTGAAGCTTTACGGGGACGTAAAGCCCTGAGGTGGGAGTAATGTAAAGACCCGGAAATTTCAAGAAATTTTTTTTGTTAATTTTCTTTGGAATTTTACAAGAGCGCGGTTTCTGACGGCACCTGATTCCGAGGCCCGGAGTGCCCGGAATCAATTTCCGAAGTTTGGCTCGGGTACGTTCAGTGAACGAACGAGAGGGAATTTCTAACTTTTGATCCGGTGCTCGGAATTGAAATCTGAGGGCACCGATGGAACCGTAGCTCCGGTATACGCTTAGGAACTCCTGTTCTGGAGTTGCGTTCATGCGAGTGTTGATAATAAAAATTGTGGATGTTTACTTTGTAATTACACTACAATTTTTATTATTTTACTCTAAGTGATATCTCTTGTTGGAAGTTGGGTAACCACCCAACCTCCCATGGGAGGTTATGAGGGTGGTGGGGCCCACACGAACCCCACCCCTTCATATCCTCTAAAACCCCCTCAACTCCCTCTTAAATTATGTTAACTTAAGTTATAAACCTATGACTTAAATGTAATGAGTTAATGAGATGAGTTGTGTGTGGTTATTGAATTTCAAACCTTTGAAATTCAAAGAGGTTGGGTTGTGTGAATAAAATAAGATAGAGACTTATTTTATTTTGTTAGAATTTTATCTCCTTGAGAGAGTAGGGAAGTCTTCTTCATCTTCTTAAAATTCAACGAAGAACACGAAGAACGTCGTTCTTCAGCGAAGAACTTCTCCGCCGAAGAACACAGTCCATCCGCGACGCCGTATCCGCGACGCGACGTACTTCTTCCGCGTCTTCTCTTCCACGAAGGATTTCCGCGACAAACGTCATCGACAACGACTCTTCCTCCAACGTCAAAGGAATTGACACCGATATTCCACGACTTCGTCAACATGCGACTATCGAGGTAGGGGTTCTTGAGTTCGTTGTTTTCTTTTTATTTGACTTTCCTCAAGACTTGACGTGAACGCTCAAGTTCCGACAAAGAACGCTGCTCCGCTCTTCTTCGTCTTCCGTGTCAACGAGAGAGGACACCGCTTCTTCCTCGGACAACCTTCGTCGGCGTACAAGTATTCGCCAACGACGTGTCTCTTCGGACGCACCCCTTCGTCATCGGATTTGACGAACGGCTACCGCGACGCCCGACCTCCGCGACGTCGTCTTCCGTGGAACGTTGACAAATCTTCGAACGTTATACCCATGGTAGGGGTTGTTGTTTCCTTTTGGGCTTAATTATTTTATTCTTTATCGTGATTTTAGCAAGTCTAACATGTGGCTTTGAATTATTTAAAGTTGCGTTATTATTTTAACGTGAGGGGGCCGGACCGCACGAACACGGCCGAACCCCCTCCATCGTTCTTGTTTATTCTTGCAGGTGGAATCAAGTGGCGTGGTGCCATCGCACCACGCGGATAATCGTGCAAATATTTTACGCGGCGCCAACGCGCCACGCCGAGGAAGAATCTTCAAGAACGCGACGTCGTCGCGCCGCGTTGAAAGGAATCAAGGTACGGGAAGGGGCGCGGTGCCGTCGCACCGCGCCAGATGACGAACACCGCGGCCGGTTCCGGGCCGCGGCGGGACGAGGAGACCGCGGCCGGATCCGGGCCGCGGCGGGAAGACAAGACCGGCGGCCGGGCCGCCGGCGTCAGAAGCCGAAGGGGGGACCGGAATTTCCGGTCCCGTTGGAGAAAACCGGTCAGCCAGCTGGCCGGCCGGATGACGTTAAACCGGGGGAATTAATCCCCCGGCCAGCGTATAAAACCCCCCTCTTTAAGAGGGGGGCGGTTCCATGAAGGGGGGGCAGCAGCCCCCCGGTTTGCTTCTCCAAAACCGGCCCCACGTGCGGGGGCCGTTTTGTTGCAAAGGCGCGGCACAAAGGCCGCGCCGCCTCTCAATCAGCGGGGGCTTAGCCCCCCGCGTGGCCACCTCGTGCGGCGCCAGGCGCCAGGCCGCCGCGGCTCACCGCGCTGCCGCGCCGCCCCAGGGGGGGGTCGAGCCGGGTCGGCCCGGACCCGGACCCCCCCGTTTCGAACCAGTCTCGGTCTTTTGGCCATATCTTGAGCCTCGGACCTCCGAATGACGAACCTTCTACGGCAACGCGATCCTTGGATCGAGACGGTCGTTTCGGTATATCGCAATCAAGGTTTCGGATTACTTTGAGTTCGGCCAGGTTGGTTCGTTCACGAAACCAACCGGGCCTTCGGAGCGGAAACGCTCATATCTCGAGCTACGGGCGTCCGATTGACGTGCCGTCAGCTGTGTTGTGTTCCTCTTAGTGAGAAGTATCTTTTGGCATACTCCGCCTGAGGTTTGGACGCAGGGGGAGTACGGTCGGGTTGGTTTTGCCTTAAAAACCAACCGGGCCCCGGGGATGAAAATGCCAATAACTCTCAGACTGGGCGTCCGATCGACGCACCGTCTGTTGCGTTGAGTTCCTGTTTACGATACGGAACTTTTGGCATCCTTCGCCCGAGTTTTGGATACAGTTAGTAGTGGCCGGGTTGGATCGCACCCGAAATCCAACCGGGCCCCTGGAACGAGAAAGCTGATTTCTTTCAGACAGGACGTCCGTTTGACGAACCGTCAGCGGTGTTGGTGATTACGTTGAGTAACGGTTACTTTGAGAATACCCTACAGATGTTCAGGGTACAGTTGTGATATGGCCGGGATTGGTTCGCTCACGAAACCAACCGGGCCCCTGGGACGAAAACGCTAATAACTCACAGACCGGGCGTCCGATCGACGCGCCGTCTGTTGCGTTGTGACCCCTGTGACGAGACGGTCCTTTGAGATACTTCTTTGCGGGACTTTGTGATACTTGGAGTATCGACCAGTAGCTCGTGGAGCGGACCCTCCCGGAGACGAGCGTGCAGAGTACGGAGACCGTGTAGCCGGCTGAGACCTGACGACTTCTTGACCGACTCGACTTGGAGTGAGTCTACTAGCCCAGTGGACGGAGCGCCCGGTATTTGGCGGCAGACCCACGGCGGATGGAGCGCCTGGTAGTTGGCAGCAAACCCGCGGTACACGACAGGTGGAGTACCTCAGTAGGCTATTTGGGCGAGCGCCCGGTATTTGGCGACAGACCCTCAGCGGACGGAGCGCCAGGTAGTTGGCCGCAAACCCGCAGTACTCAACAGGAGGAGTACCTCAGCAGTCTTAGGTTAGTGAGCAGTACCTCGGAGTCGTGACAGGACCACTGTACACTCTAGAGACGGAGCTCTTCAGCAGTTACGGTTTCGATAATGAAAATCCTGGTTTGAGCTGAGACTTTTGACCTTGTGTTTACCTCATGAAAGAGATGGGTCACTTGCTAACTTTGGTATATGTATGGGCATATACCCGGGTAGTGGTTATCCGTTGTTTTCACAATCCTTGTGTTTCCTCATGATTGAGATGGGTTACTAGATAACTTAGGTATATGTATGGGCATATACCTAAGTAGAGGTTATCTGTTGAGATCATCTTTGTGGTTATCCTTGTTGGTTTAGTGAGACCATGAGGGTCTTGGGATCCCTACTAAGTATCGTTATACTCACCCCTGCACCGCACCTCGTTGTGTTGGTTGCAGACGACGGACAGTGCTGACAGAATCCGAGTGTTCGAGGACTGGACAGTACCTGGAGGTGGACTATATGACAAGGCGGTACCCGGAGGTGGACCACTGGGCGGGACATACTCGGAGTGGACGGCGGGATCCGAGGAGCAGAGGAGCAGAGGAGCTATCTATACTCACCCTTCTGGTGGGATTTCCAGTGGACAGCTCGGAGTAGCAGCTTTACTTTTCAGTTGCTGTTTTCCCTATTCGAGTTGAACATTACAGTTGGGCTTGTATTTCCGGCCCCCTTTTTACTTTCATCACTTTTAGTTGTACTCTGTTTTTGCTTAGTGTTTACTTTCCGCTTGCTTACTCTGTGGTGTTTGTTTACTTTACAAAGGCAATTCCTTCCCTTTTTACCGGGATTTACGCCTTGGTGCTAGTCGCCAGCCCCTGGCCTATGGAAGGCGGGCTTGGGGTAGTCACGGCACGGACCCCGAGGGCGGGTCGTGACACCTATAGCATAAAACATTCTTGAATATTTGGAAGATGTCCATGTTTCTCACTTGTTTTATATTTGACATATAAATGCATGTCAATGTTGTAAAACTACATTAAATTCCTTCTATATTTATTTACAAAAATTATGTAACTGTTTTATTTAAGCCATTTCTTTATAAATATTTCATCACTTATAAAGCATTTTTCTTAAATTATTTTTTTCTTTATTTCAACTGTATAGCATCATTTGTTTAAATATGTGATGAAAATGATAAAAGCATGTATTTTAAAAATTGAAATATTTTATGTGATAATATATTATTGGTGTCTATAGTATAAATATTGTTGAGACCCTACTGCGAATTTTAGATCACATCCTACTTTTTCCTTTGGGTATTTGTATATTATCTTTATCCCATGTTCATGCAAGGTGAAAGTATCTCTTGGAGGTGGATCCAGCTATTAAACATAGGACATGGTGAGTTATTTCTATAGGTACATTTGGTTTTTTCCACGATTTATGTACTTAGGTTTTAGTATTTTGGGCATTAATTTCTTTTTGAATTATCATGAATTAGTCATTGTGGAGTTTCTTTTGTATGCATATTGACGTTCTTCTCTTTCTTCCAGTCTTTATTGTGGAAAATTCATTCCCACTTGCATGTTGTATGATTTCATGTGCTCGTCTCCAACCAGTGGGGATTAGAAATGCCATTTGGTATATGTAAGGGTCGGCTCGATTACCAAGTGACTAGGGTACCCTGGGTGGTTCATGATAAACCAAATCATCAATCCTTAATATGAACACATTCTCTGTAAACCAAAAACAATTCAAAAAACTATTTGGTACCATTATGGGTGAGATAATTCATTTATCACAATGTTACTACCATAAATGACATGTGCAGATAAATATTACCTTCTGATAAATTTTTTCTTATAAATACTTTGATCATAACAACCATTTTCATCAGTCCATATGGAGGAATGTTAGTAGTTAAACATGCCTCATTAATATTTTTCTGACCTTAATTTTCATAATTATGTTCTTTATAAAGTTTCTAACTAGAGGACAAATTCTAATCCAAACCATAAATAATATAAAAAAACTACCAATCAGATCCACAAGGAAACTGTGTACATTGTATAATCACATGTGATCACTGAAACCAGAAAAACCAAATACATTTTTTTATAGTTTATTATTAATTACTTTTAAATAAACTATTAACAAATTAGATAATTCTTGATAACACTACAGTTTAACTTTAATTAAACAAGTAGTGATAAATCTCATAGCACATGGAATTCTACAATATTTGATTAATAATTGAATAATAATGGAATATTAATAATCAACTATGCCATATGAAATCAATGGTCCCAATGGAAGCCAAACCATAAGCATACAAATAACTAAATGTGAAACAAGGATAGAAGAACCAATAACATGAAAAAGAATAAAATAATAAAAAAATAAGTGGATAAGAGACCTAACTAGAATGAGGGGACTCAATATGGATCACTAAAATTTGATTACATGAAGCCAACTTTTATCTTCATAAAAATTAATGAAAAATAGGTTAATATAGAACCCTTTTATGTTGAGGTGTTTAGGAGGAAAAATAATTATAAATGAAATTAAGTGTTAAACATATTTATTGGATCATTTTCAGATGCACATTCAGGGTGTGAATTGTTCATTAACATTATGAATTGTTTGAATTTACGAATCATTAAAAAATCCATTACCCTTATACTAAAAACCATCCACAAATTCACATTGTGATCTACATTTTAATGGCTTTAATTTTTCTATAATGATTCTGAAAATATTACTCTGTATCCATTCACATAAATTACTTATAGGTCACACCATGAAATACATCATGGGATATAATGTAATATATACGTTGGGTATATAATATATTGTAAACACCTCTATAAAGTTTCAAATAAATATTCACATCCGTAATTTCATATCCATCATATTTAATCTCACAAACTCAATAATATATACTCAAAGAACCATAGAAAATTTGAAGAATTTATGAAAGAGGATTTATGGGATTGGGTCATTGTATTAGATACCACTCAACAAATTCGATCCCTCGTGAATTTCAAACCAAACATAGATAGAAGGGAAGGAAAAATGATATCCAAAAAACCACTCAATGAGATACATTCTATGAATATCACAACTATATGAGTAAAATCATCTCACATAGAGAAGCATGGTACAAAAATATGAAACACCTTTAGAGACCCCAAACATCACATACATGGAAATTACATTACATTTGCGGAATACAAAATACATAAGAAAAACCAACACTCAAGGACCATAACAGTTTAGTGTCTTTGGAAACTCAGAACAGAATCTTCTAATCGTGCTGAATGATCATCAACATCTCCCATAAAGATCTTCCCCTTTTGTTTTGTTACCTAAAAATTTACTTTAAATCCTGGGGAAAATAAAACATATAAAGGGTGATGTCAAATTCTCAGTAAGGGTAAGCTTTGAGAAAATAAAACAAATCATATACATTTGAATTAAAAACATAAACATAATGTTTAACCATCAAAATCTTGAGCAATGGCATAAAACATGTCAATACGTAAGGCATAGACCATAAAGAAACATTAATCATGATAAAATTACATGGGAATAAAACATGTAATTGTGGAAACCATTAAGCACATATTATGATTTCCATAGAAGCCAAGGCATTGTTTCCAAGACCATCTAAGTGGAAAAAGTCGCTTTCTGAATCGAGTTCACTCCTCTTTCCAGTCTTGTATCACTGAACCAAATTAACTTACCATTCCAGATATGTCTATCATATGAGATATAAATCTTTACCCAATGCATTGGAGGGAGATATAGGTCCCACCCATCTCATAATGAAATCATTCTTATGTGTGCCACAACATAAACATTAATAATTTATCATAACCCAATAAATATATTGTGTTTCATAAACATCATCCCATTATAAAATAATCCATATAAAACAAATGGATATCATTTAATCATTTGAAAAATGAAACCATGTAAATCACAGAGACATTATCCTTGAAACATATACATATGAAAGAACGTCATCTTAGAAGGAAAATATTTTTGATAAAACACTTGAAATGAATTCTTGAGGAAAATTTTCATTTCACAAAATGGAATGAAATTTTAAAAGAAAAATATTTTTTTGAAAATATTCATGAAAACTTCTAGAGTAAACTTCATGAAAATAAGGTGTTATGAAACCATAAAAATATTTTCATGCAGTATAAGTTAAAAAACATTCTTCTCGTACATTTTCTAAAAAATTCAAAAAGTACCTCGTATGGTAAAAAATAGAAAGATTCCTTACATACCATGTATTAAAAGTAAAAAATGGGTAACAAGGGATTTAATCATATTTGAAAACATTTTTAGAAAACGTAGACATGGATGATAAATGTAACGCCAGTAAATACTTACGAATAAACAATCTCGGATAAAAACGAGATTGGAAAAGTTATAACTTAACTTATGTCTGATATGCTTCGTATGTATCTGATCATCCTGTATAATGATTTAAATAATGTGATTTACTTATTAAAGAATCATATTCATTTTTATGATATCATATATGGTTCACTTATGACATTATATTACCTGTTCTTTTGAAAATTCCATGAAAAAGCTGTGTTTTGGGTAAAATCGTTTCATTTATCATACGTGATTCGATTTGTTGTTCTTGATATTATTACTAATATCCAGATTTACATAATTCCAAAATGAAAAACATGATTTATATATAATATATATTTAGTATATAAATATATATGAAAGATAGTTAAATGGAATGAAATACATCGTTCATTTAGACGGTAGGCCGTACGTACGCTTGAACATTGTTTTTGTTTCCTTATTGAATTGAATGAAATTATGTAAATAAAATGTAACGCCCCAACCCCAGTTATCCAGAGTCGGTGCATTATTACATAACATTGGCATGATCACAAGAAAGATCAATTCTTGAAATACCTATTAGTTTAGTAGCCTTGAAATAACTAGATACATTAATAAAGTTTACAGTAAATCATAGATTGAAAACAACAACAACATAGTTTCAATAGTCAACACTCATACGATCCCTGCATGTCATTCATAATTTACTTCTCCAAAATCCTAGTAAAAATAAAACATTTAAAGGGGTGAGCTCAGATGCTCATTATGAATAACATTATAGAATAAGCTTTCATACATAATCATAAACACTTAAGGCAATTTATAATTAAAACAAAAGCCTTTTAAACTTGATCTTCAGCATAATATGGAAAAGATAAAATAAAATAATGTCATTTACTTACTCAAATGGATATTCTACTAGTTTAATGATCACATGCAATATCAATAACCACATTCATAATGATGGAATTCATAATTCCAAACTATCATAACCACATAGTCAAGGCCTCGTGCCAACACTACAAATAAGATTTTGCCAAGTACTTGTTCCAAGACAGTAGTTTGTCTCATGAGACCTACCGATGCATCTAGGAGCTATAAAGGGCTCCACACATCACTTATTATGTCCAATGCATTCCTCATATGAACATGATTAAACATAACATAAACATTCGTATTAAAACTAGCATATGAAATGTCAATACTTTAACCACAAACCATGAATGGTATAAAAATAGCACATCCACAGTCAAACATAACTCATTCAATACAATATGTAAGATTGTATTGAATCACATTATCCTCAATCAAGAATAATGATGGAAGTTGACATAGATGAAAATAATCATCAAATTTATTTGATAGAAATATCACACTTTTTCTTGAAATCATTTAAAAGTCACACAATTTGTCAAGAAGCCTTATAAAAATTGATTTTTGAATCAAAGTGTCTCATACCACTTTGATACTTTCAAAAGGAGTTTTAATTTTAAAACTTTAATGTCCATATAAATAAATCCTTAAAACCATTTTTTAAAACATGGACATTAATGAGCAAGATTTAGAAGAATAGTTCTTTAAAACATTTAAAAATGGTATTTTAGTAAGAGTTTCTAACCAAAAGAGAGACACTTGAATAAAAATAATTGAGTTAATCAAAACATTGTAATATCATGATAATATCGGGATTCATGATATATTATTTCAAAGTACATTATATACACCACATAAAAGTGATTTGGTGTATAACAACAAAGAAGTCTCAATGAAATGTAAATTGAGATGAGATCTCTCATAAAGGTCGTATCCTTAGGTTAAGGATAAATCAATGACATAGTTATGTGTGAAAAATATAAATACACTGAATATGATTGGATATTCAGTTTAAAACAATCAAAGGACATCCACACATATTCTTTTAATAACAACACCAACGAATTGGATGTTTAACTCAACAAATGGAGAATGAGTTAATATTACTCTTATAAAATTCATATCAATGACATTAGAAATTATTAATGGAGTGATTATATATATAAAAAGTATATCCACAGGAAGGGGAGTTGAAATTATGACATAATCAAATGAATAGTGATTCCACACATAATCTTGGGGTAATATAATCAATGAATTATTCGTAAAGCTAAATGAGTGGAAATTGAAATTTCAAATTCCCTTATCGATTAGGTAACTTACGAAACATACACCCATGAAATAAGGATCATACCATGATGATGTCAATATCCATAAATTAAATTTTATTACACAAAGGATACAATAATGGGCAGTACACACACCACATGAAATAAATAAGTGGTGAACAATGGAATTCTCACGGAATTAAAAGTGAGATAAGAGACCCCTTAATTTGTACTTTTTTAATTGGTCGATGGTAGGTTAAACTCCTGTATAATGGTGAAATAATTGTTATTTAATTATAAAATAATCATTTACATTAATATGATATCATATATGATCTTTTAACATTGATTTGCTAATAATATTTTAGAATTATCGTCATTTCGGGTGTTAATGGGTTCGTTTTACATTATATTCTTTGTTATGTGAGCCATATTTTTTATTAATGGGATGTATATTACTCATATCCAGGATTATATCAAGTACTTAAAAATTATTTTTTATCATCAAATGACAATTATACTTTAATAGATACGATGGAGAATGAATCTCATCACGTTCGTGGAGACGGTTGTCCGTACGTACGCACGAGGGACAATATCATTCTTTTGATATTAAAATAATATATAATTGGATGGTATATCATATATAAAGAATAATTATCATGTTATATTTATTACTTACATGAATTAAACATCATTATTATACCCATCCAAATAATAATTTATTGAATAACAATTACACCATGACGTGGAGACGGTAAGCCGTACATACGCACGTATGGTGACATGTTATTCAAAGGGTGTATAGAATACTGAATATGGTTGTACAATATTTATAATAATATTACAGTATATAGGAGACACTTGATTCATTATTTTATAATATAAATAACAGAGAAAGAAGAAGTGGAAGAAGAAAGGAACTTGAAAAGGGGTGGTGAAAACATTATCTCTTCTTCGGGTTCTTCCTTTTGATTTGATCAAAAGGGATCCTTAGGTTGGCTTTATGATCAAACTAAGGCCTCTAGGTTGTTTTGAGGGAATTTGAGAGAGTATTTGGGCAGGTGTTGGCCAAACCAAAAGGCATTTAAGGTTTTAAGAAATGAGAAGGAGGAGTGCCCTTTTATAAGAGTGGTGAGGGGCACCTTTGGAAAAGATAGAAATATTAAATTATAATAAATTCTTATTAGGTTTAAAATAGCTCAAAAGTTGATTATTTAAATTTTAAGGTGGGTATAGGTAGAAATCTATTCAACCAATAGAATTTAGACAGGTTTTTGTCTTTATATTATCTTTATCGTTTAGTTTTAACTCTTAGTTAATTAGTTTGACATTTACCATGTAACTTTGTATTTTTATATTATATAGTTAATAAACATACTATATACATCCAAGAGATCCAAAAGTGTTCCATTAATGATACACCTATCATGATATAAGTCTCTTGGCTGAACCATAGATTTTTACGGATTTAATATCAACTAATAATATAATATTTGTTTTATAAACTCTTTTAGGTCAATTTTGACACTATTCAAAAATTGATTTTTTAAAAAATCATAACAGAATGATTACTTAAAAAAAGTTAATTAAATCAATCCTAACATGTCTTATTAACCTGGAAAATTTTTTAATTCATTAAAAGTCTCAAATTATATTTATTTGGGTATTAATAATATAAATTATTCTAATTTTTCACTATTATGGTAATTACTGCATCCCCATTGTGTCATAAATAAATTAACATATTTAATGTATAAAAATTATAAATAAAATATCATTATGTAGTAAATCATTTTATCTTTCTAATGAATATTTATAGTCTAAAATCAAACATATATAACCCTATGTAACAATTGTTTTTCTAAATGATATATGCTTGTGCCATTTTTGTATTCATTTTAACTTAATTAAAATAAAGTGTCCCTATCACTTACAAGTGGATCCATGGGGTCCCAAAATCGACCCAAAAATTCCCATGGTGGACCATGTAACAACCAATAGGGTTAAGACACGTTTTAGGGTAATTTAGTATTATTAATATATTATTTTTTAAACCTTGTTTACCGGATTTACCCTTTATCTATGGTAAATAAAATATTTACCGAAGTAATTATCCAAAATGTCTAAAAATAAAAGTTACCTATTTACACAATTTTTACATCCTGATTCTAAATATGGAATCCATTTTTCCAAATTCAAAACACATAAGTGGCAGAAATTAATTTAAAATTAATTCTCATTGTTCAAACAAAAAGAGTGTTTTTAAGAGATAATAACTATCAAATGATTGGCACTTGTTTATGTATGGTTTTAATGTGAAATTATGGTCAATGAACCACATTGTATTACATGGTAAAAATATATTTTAAATATAATTTAAAACCACTCAAATTCATAATTTATCACTATTAATTATTTCAATTAAAAAAGTTGTTTTTAATTAAAATTTAGCAATTATTTACTATTCATCAAAATATAAAAGTTATTCGAAAAGTACCAAAATTTCACCCTAGGATAATTTTGTTATTCCGAATCCAAAAATAAAGTCTATTTTACCAAATTAAAAACAAAAAAGTTTCATTTATTAATTTAAAATTGATTCCTGCTTTCGAAACCAAAAGGCGTATTTTTAAGAAATAATAACTATCAAAAGTTTGACACTTGTTTATGTCCAATTTCAAGGTGAAATTACTTAAAATTAACATAATTGGATTAAATAGTAAAAATATAATCTATTTTTACTTAAAAACCATTAAAATGTATAATTTAACAATATAAATTATTTTGATAAAAATGTTGTTTTCAGTTAAAATATAGTATTTTTCACTACTCACCCAAATACGAATGTTATCAGAAAGACACGAAAACATTATTGATACTAAACTATTATGTCCCGATTCTAAAGAATAATTACATTTTGTCAAATTTAATATATAAAAGCTTCAAATATTGTTTTTAAAAAGGCTTCGCCATTAAAAGGCCGTAAAATTTCATTTTTCGAAAAATACTTCTTTTATCTGAAAAAACGAATTTCTTCAAAAATCATTTCATAGAGACTCATAATATGGATTAAAATTATAAGGATAATATTATATTTAAAATTTAGTTAATACTATTCATAACCTCTTTGGAACGGCTAGTTTGGTAAGTCGTGGTGTACTTGAACTCAGGGTTGCGTACAACACACACTATTGTATTATTCAAAGAGAAGTGTACCATGGAAGATTGGGGTGTTACATTCACCCTGCATTCAATAAATTGTGTCCTTGCAATTTTAAAAATTTGGCTTGAGAATATAATGGAATGTCCCACATCGTAAAAAGAGTCAATAAAACTATTACTTTAAAAGAAAGAAAGAGAGGTATAAAGGTAACCCAAGATAACCCATACTAGGATTCTAGGTAGGAAAACATGGATATGGATGATAAACTAAGTGTCAAGTTCTGATGGAGAGGGATAGAAATCATGATCAGGAAAAAGTTAACAATAAGAAAAAAACAAACCTGTGTTGGGACAAATGATCATTAATCTCCTAGTAGGAAAAGTAAACGGACAACATTTTTTGTTTTAAGTTACATTACATAAGGATGAGGAATTCATTTATGATATTGATTAAGAATATAAAGATATATACTTACTTTTTAAGTAGAGTTTCATTCTTTAATAAATTTCCACCACTAACTCATTTTTTTAAACGATGAGTATTCAAGAAGACTTGGCCACACTGGAAGAGCTAGAATAAACTTCTATAGAATCACATGATCCATACATGATAAAATATATATTTACATTGTCTTTAGAGATTAATCAAAACCAAAATGGTTAGTACAAGATCTATTGATCCCCCGAAAGGATATTCCTTGAGAGAAATAAACACTAATCTTAATTTCTAAATTTAATCCAACAATACCCCAAAGATAAATAAATACCATTCAATAATCAATTGTCCTTAAAATCCTTCAATATAATCCAAACTAATATTAAAACTCAAAACTTATAAGAATGTAGTCTTCCACGTTAAATATTATCTCCCAATGACATCAAATACTCTTAAATTCACATACATAAAAGTAATTAACCTAATCATTTCCATAAACAACCCAAATCACTATAAATACATAGTAAAAACATAGATAAAAATCCACCATTACTTCTCAAATGAAATCACATACTATTCTATTTTCCTTGGGCATGTAGTGTTCACAACAAAGCGAACAAATTCCAAAATAACATCTATCACATAATCACAAAATCATTTTACTATACCAAGGGTATTCATTTAATAAGACATAAGAACCCAAATCAACTTATTATTGATCAATATTTAACAAAAAATAATTAGTCACACTAACTAGGGACTTCACGTAGTCCAATTGTAGGTGATAAATCCCATTCGCACTTTGGTTGTGGGATCAATTCTCACAGCTTTGTCCGATGCGACGGGTTGTCACATGGTCTACGTATTGTCCTTTTTCAAAAACTATATTTTATTATATTACCAAAATAATATAAATTCCTAAAAATACCATAACATAATTTAACCAAAAATGTTGTATCATACCATTCATTTTCATCTCAAATTATAATAACTTATAATTCTCACAATACTAAAATGATCATATAAAACCAAATGGATATATATACCAATATCCACAAGAGAAGAGATAATTCTTCCTCAAATATCATTCTTACATGGAAAACTGTGGGGTTAAAAATACAAGAGAAAATAACTCCAAAGTAAACCCATCAACAAGGAGCACTAATACTTTTTATACAATTATCCAACCATTTATTTCCACATAACTTCTTCTTTTTCCAAGAAAATATCCTATAGAATAGGGCATTCACTCGGGTAATGGCCAGGTCCCCTACATTTACGGCAAATGACTGTAAATGGACTCTTGGGACCATTTTTATCTTATTTTCATTTTACGCTTCATTTTTCTTCGGCAATTCTTCACTTCATGTCCTTCCTTTTCGCATGTAAACCATTTATTTTTCCCATTGAGACAATTTCCTGGGTGTCTCCTTCCACATTTCCTGCATGATGGAAATTGAGGATTACTTTCTCCATGGTCTCCACTGCTGGAGCTCTTATCATTCATCACCTTTCCTTTCCTTGTTGAGTCTGATAGTTTTTTAATATATTTGTTGTTGATAATATTTTTTGAAAATTGATTTGGCATAAAGACGATATCTTTTACGCCTATCAACAGTCCATTTTTTTTCTCATTTCCACCATCGTTCCCACCTTGTACATCATTCTCAAAGTCACTTTGACTTCCTTGGAAACCATCCATTGACTAAAACCAGAAATCATTGTGGGAGTAACAGTAGTCATAAAATCATTTAGAGATTAACATGTCACCATATTCTCAATTTGAAACACATTATGATTAACCAAGGTCATTTACTCTCATCATATATATGTTACATCAAATTAGTTTGTAATGAAAATGTAAGTTATCCTAATCATATCCCTCGGGAGTGTCGTAACCAAGAGTGCAGCAAGGCCCGTTGTCGTGCACCAGTTCCCGTTCTAGTCTAGCTCAAAGCGGTATTGTCAGGTTTTACCCCTAGGTACATCTGTGCCAGAGCCGCCACTACCTGCTCGTATCCAGAAAGGGATGTATTGCTTGGAAAACTCAAAGAATATCAACAATACCAAAACTCTAGGAAGTTCTTCTGTACTAATCCTCAAAGTTCATCTTAGGTCTATGTGCTCTAATCAGTGTTTATGTAAATCTAGCTTCCAAGGTTTGTACTAAACTTCCTTTTATACCAACTGTAACGCCCCGACCCCAGTTACCCAGAGTCAGTGCATTATTACATAACATTGGAATGATCACAAGAAAGATCAAGTCTCTAAAGACTGATTAGATTAGTATCCTTGGAATAACTAAACACATTAATAAATTTTACATTCCATCATAAACTGAAAACCACAACAACATAGTCTCCATAGTCCACACTCATACTATCCCTACATGTCATTCATAATTTACTTCTTCACAATCCTGGTAAAAATAAAACATTGAAAGGAGTGAGCTCAGATGCTCAGTAAGGATAACATTATAGCAGAAGATTTTATAGATAATCATAAACACTTAAGGCAATTTATAATTAAAACAAAAGACTTTTAAACTTAAACTTCATCATAATATGGAAATGATAAAATAAAATAATTCCATTTACTTACTCACATAGATATTCTACTAGTCGAATGATAACATGCAATATCAATAACCACTTTCATAATGATGGAATGCATATTTCCCGACTATCATAACCACATTGCCAAGGCCTCATGCCAAGACTACAAATATGATTTTGCCAAGGCCTTGTGCCAAGACACTAGTTTGTCTCATGAGACCTACCGATGAATCGAGGAGCTATAGCGGGTTCCACCCGTCACTGATTAAGTCCAATGCATTCCTCATATGAACAGGTTTAAACATAACATAAACATTTGTATTAAAACTGGCATACTAAATGTCAATACTTTAACCAAAAAACATGAATGGTATAAAAATAGCATATCCACAGTCAAACATAACTCATTCGATACAATATGGAAGATTTTATTGTTTCACAATAACCTCAATCAATAATAATGAAGGAATTTGACATAGATGAAACTAATCATCAAAACTATTTGAGAGAAATATCACCCTTTTTATTGAAATCATTTAAAAGTCACACTATTTATCAAGAAGTCGTTTAAAAATTGATTTTTGAATCAAAGTGTCCCATACCACTTTGAAACATTCAAAAGGGTTTTTAATTTTAAAACATTAATTTCCATATAAATAAATCCTTAAAACCAATTTTTAAAACATGGACATTAATGAGAAAGATTTAGAAGAATAGGTCTTTAAAACATTTAAAAATGGTATTTTAGTTAGAGTTTCTAACCAAATGAGAGACACTTGAATACAAATAATTGAGGTAATCAAAACTTTGTAATATCATGAGAATAAAGGGATAAATGATATACTATGTCAAAGTACATTATATACACCACATAAAAGTGATTTGGTTTATAACAACAAAGAAGTCTCAATGGATTGTAAATTTAGATGAAATCTCTCATAAAGTTCATATCCTTAGGTTAAGGATAAATCAATGACATAGTTATGTGTGATAAATATAAATAAACTGAATATGATTGGATATTCAGTGTAAAACAATCAAAGGTAATCCACACATATTCTTGTAAAAACAACACCAACGAATTGGATGTTTAACTCAACAAATGGAGAATGAGTTAAAATTACTCTTATCAAATTCATATCAATGACTTGAGAAATTATAAATGGAGTGATTATGTGTATCAAAAGTATATCCACAGGAAGGGAAGTGAAAATTATGAAATAATCAAATGAATAGTTATTCCACACATAATCTTGGGGTAATATAATCAATGAATTATGCATAAAGCTAAATGAGTGGAAATTGAAATTTCAAATTCCCTTATCGATTAGGTAGCTTACGAAACATACACCCATGAAAGAAGGATCATACCATGATGATTTCAATATCCATAAATTAATGTATATTACACAATGGATACAATCATGGGCATTACACACACCACATGCAATAAATAAGTGGTGAACAATGGAATTCTCACGGAAATAAAAGTGAGATAAGAAACCCCCTACTTTATAGTTTTTCCTTGGTCAACGGTAGGATAACCTCCTGTATAATGGTGAAATAATTTTTATTTAATTATAAAATAATTATTTACATTAATATGATATCATATACGATCTTTTAACATTGATTTGTTAATAATATCTTAGAATTATCGTCATTTCGAGTGTTAACGGGTTCATTTTACTTTATATTCATTGTTATGTGAGCGATATTTGTTATTAATGGGATGTATATTATTAATAGACAGGATGATATAAAGTCCTTAAACATTTTTTTTAATCATCATATGATAATTATAGTTGAATATATATGATGGAGAATGAATCTCATCACGTTTATGGAGATGGTTGTCTGTACGTACGCACGAGCGACAATTTCATTCTTTTTATATTAAAATAATATATAATTGGATGGTATATCATATATAAAGAATAATTATCATCTTATATTTATTATTTACATGAATTACACATCATTATTAAACCCATCCAAATAATAATTTATTGAATAACATTTACACCATGATGTGGAGACAGTAAGTTGTACGTACGCACGTATGGTGACATGTTATTCAAAGGGTGGATAGAATACTGAATATGGTTGTACCATATTTATAATAATATTGCAGTATATAGGAGATACTGGATTCATTATTTTAGAATATAAATAACAAATAAAGAAGAAGTGGAAGAAGAAAGGAACTTGAAAAGGGGTGGTGAAAACATTACCTCTTCTTCGGGTTCTTCCTTTTGATTTGATCAAACGGGCTCCATAGGTTGGCTTTATAATCAAACTAAGTCCTCTAGGTTGTTGTGAGGGAAGTTGAGAGAGTATTTTGGCAGGGGTTATCCGATCCAAAAGGTTTTGAAGGTGTGAAGAAATGAGAAGGAGTAGTTCTCTTTTAAATGAGGGGTGAGGGGCACCTTTGGAAAAGCTAGAAATATTAAATTATAATAAATTATTATTCCATTTCAAATGGTTCAAAAGTTGATTATTTAAATTTTATGGTGGGTATAGTTCGAAATCCATTCAACCAATATAATTTAGACAGGTTTGAGTCATTATATTAAACTTATCGTTTGGTTTTAACTCTTAGTTAATTAGTTTGACATTTACCATGTCACATTGTATTTTTATATTATATAGTTAATAAACATACTATATACATCCAAGAGACCCAAAAGTGGTCAATTAATGATACACCTATCATTATATAAGTCTCTTGGCTGATCCTCAAATTTTTACGAATTTAATATCAATTAATAATATAATATTTGTTTTAAAAAATCTTTTATGTCAATTTTGACACTATTCAAAAATTGATTATTGTAAAACTCATAACAGAATTATTACTTCGAAAAAAGATAATTAAATCAATCCTACCATATAATATTAACCTAGAAATTTTTTTTAATTCATAAAAAGTCTCAAATTATATTTATTTGGGTATTTATAATATCAATTATTCTAATTTTGCACTATTATGGTATTTACTACATCACCATTGTGTCATAAATAAATTAACTTATTTAATGTCTAAAAATTATAAATAAATTATCATTATGTAGGAAGTCTTTTTTTCTTTCTAATTAATATTTAGAGTCTAAAATAAAACATATATAACCCTATGTAACAATTGTTTTTCTAAAAGATATATGCTTGTGTCATTTTTGTATTCATTTTAACTTAATTAAAATAAAGTGTCCCTATCACTTACAAGTGGATCCATGGGGTCCCAAAATCGACCCAATGATGCCCTTGGTCGACCATGTATCAACAAATAGGGTTAAGAAACTTTTTAGGGTAATTTAGTATTATTATAATATTATTTTTTAATCCTTGTTTACCGGATTTACCTTTTAACCAAGGTAAATAAAATGTTTTCCGAAGTAATTATCCAAAATGTCTAAAAAAAGATACCAATTTACACAATTTGAACATACTGATTCCAAATATGGAATCCATTTTTTCAAATTCAAAACACAGAAGTGGCATAAATTAATTTAAAATTAATTCCCGTTGTTAAAACAAAAAGCGTGTTTTTAAGAGATAATAACTATCAAAAGATTGGCACTTGTTTATGTCTGGTTTAAATGTGAAATTATGTTCAATGACCCACACTGTATTACATGGTAAAAATATATTTTAAATATAATTTAAAACCACCCAAATTCATAATTTATCACTATTAATTATTTCTATTAAAAAAGTTGTTTTTAATTAAAATTTAGTAATTTGTTACTATTCATCAAAATATAAAAGTTATCCGAAAAGTACCAAAATTTCACCAGAGGATAATTTCCTTATTCCGAATCCAAAAATGAAGTCTATTTTACCAAATTGAAAACATAAAAGTTGCTTTTATTAATTTAAAATTGATTCCTGCTTTCGAAACCAAAAGGCGTATTTTTAAGAAATAATAACTATCAAAAGTTTGACACTTGTTTATGTCCAATTTCAAGGTGAAATTACATAAAATGACCATAAATGCATTAAATAGTAAGAATATAATCTATTTATACTTAAAAACCATTAAAATTTGTAATTTAACAATATAAATTATTTTTATTAAAAAAGATTTTTTCAGTTAAAATATAGTATTTTTCACTATTCACCCAAATATGAAAGTTATCAGAAAGACACGAAAACATTATTGATACTAAATTCATATGTCATGATTCTAAAGAAGAATTTCATTTTGTCAAATTGAATTAATAAATGTTTCAAATATTTGTTTTAAAAAGGCTTCTTCATTAAAAGGCGGCAAAATTTCATTTTTTGAAAAATACTTCTTTTATCTGAAAAAATGAATTTGTTCATAAATCATGTCATAGAAACTCATAATATGGATTAAAATTATAAGGATAATATTATATTTAAAATTTAGTTAATAATATTCATAACCTCTTTGAACGGCTAGTTTGGTAAGTCGTGGTATACTTGAACTCAGTGTTGCGTACAACACAAGCTATTGTATTATTCAAAGAGAAGTGTACCGTGGAATATTGGGGTGTTACATAAAACATATATGAACGTAAATCCAGTATCCTTATTATGTAATATATTTCATGATTATTTATTATATATAAATTATAGTCATATTTGAATGGTTAATCATGTAAAATTAATCTCATCGCGTTTGTGGAGATGGTATTTCATACGTATGCCTAAGCGATGATATTGTTCCCATAATTATTGAATAGAATTGGAGTGGATGATATAATTTCTCAGAATCAGTATTATATTATAATAACAATATATATTTATTATTTTCACCATTATACCCATCCAAGTAGGTTGGTGGTGGAAAAACTTATTACACCACGGCAAGGAAACGGTATTCCGTACGTATGCACGCGCTGTGATTTAATTTTCCGTAGGATGGATAGAAGGTGAAATGGAGTTGTTTCATATTTATAATATCAAATGAGTATGTTAGTGATATTTATTGTATTACTTTACAATGAAACAACTATAGACGAGTAAGTTTAAGTAGAAAGAAGCTTGAATGAATCGGTAGAAGATATTACCTCTTTTTCAATGAACCACCTTTATGATACCTCTTAAAAGACTAGAGTTGGTCTTTTGACAAGAAAAGAACATCAAAAATGTTTCTAGGGATGTGGAGAAGAGAAATGGGCCAGGTTTGGCCGAGATTTAAGGCTCAAAGTGTTGTGAATACGAGATGGTGGAGGTTCCCTTTTATAAGGGAGGATAGGGACACCTTTGGAAACCTGAAAAATATTAATTTTTAATAAATCAAACCCCACTTAAAAACCTCCAAAAATGACTCATATTATAAGATTATATTTAATAAAGATGTAATCTCCTAAACCAATAAATTTTAGACATCTGGGAAATTTATTTTAAACCATATCAACTTGATTTATCCTTATTTAATCTATTTTGTTTTATTTGTGGTAATAAGATTCTAAACATTAAATTCATAACAATAAATATTTATGTTTTGTTAATTTTCCATAATTGGTTAATTTATGATATTTTAGACCATATGAATTTTAATTAATAATTTTATAAAAAAAATTTGTTAGTTTTAAAAAAATTTATATTATGTTATTTTTATAAAATAATAATAGTAACAATTTTGATACTTTTCATTTATTTGAAATTAAATAAAATCCACATAGAATAAATTTTCTAACTAAAAGATTTAATATATTTATAACATGTAATATTTATATATAAAATTAGTGGAGAATGTTAAATAGTTCATATAATATTTATTTTAAAATTTTTAAAACCAATTATTTGATATTTCAACCAATAAAATAATTTCAACATCACTATTGTGTCACCTTTAATGATACTAATTTAATCCCTAAAAATTATAAATAAATTCAAATGATGTAGATAATTTTATTATATTTCTGGATACTTTTCATGTTCTATGTTTTAATGAATAATATCACTAAATTAAAATTGTTATACTTAAAAGATTTAAGAGAGTGACATGTTGTCTCTTTCTTTGGTTTTAATAATAATTAAATTATTCTCCTGGTAAAAAGATCATAAAATGAATAAATTACGACCCTTAGGTGATATGGGTCGACTTTTAGTAATCAAATAAAATTTTGTCAGGTGTTAGGGAAATTTTATAATCTTATTTTTACCCTTAATTGGCTAATTTACCTTTAACTGTAGTAAATAAAAATTACTGTAGTTACTATTCATAATATCAAAAAAATAAAAGTGACATATTAATATAATTTTGAAAAACTGAGTTCAAATATGGAATCCATTTTTCAAAATTCAAAACCCTGAAGTTGCTGTAATTATATTAAAATTAATCTCGTTGTTAAGAAAATGGGTTTTAAAAGTTAAAACATTTCCAAAGATTGTAATGTTTTTACCTAGTAATTCATTGTAAAATTAATGGTAATGACATACATTATATTAAATGGAAAAAATATATTCTTTTTATACTTTAAAATCATTCATTATTATAATTTAACCATATAAATAATTATGATGAAAAAAGTTTTATTAATTAAAATATATCGTGTTTTTACTATTCATTAAAATCTGAATGTTTTCAGAATAATATGAAATTTTTATCCAAAATAAATTTTCATATCCTGATTCCTAATAAGAATTTTATTTTTTCAAATTTAACTAATAAACATGTCAAAATATAGATTTAATGTGGTGCACCGTCAAAAGGTGGCAAAACTGCATTTTTTAAAAAAATACTTATTTTACTCGAAAAATTTATTTTGTTCTAAAGAGATTTTCTAAAAAATGTGTAAGATGGATAATAATGTAACAAAATTCAAAATATAGTTACAAATATTCATAACGTCTAGTCTATAAAAATATTATAACAATATTTCATTGTTTAATGAAACCCGATATTGCATACTACACACTCTATCGAGGAAGGTTGCAATTGCATGTAACGCAAGCCATGAATAATGATTGGGTATAATATAAGCTACTACGGTGTTGCGTATAGCACAAGCTATTTTTGGTGTAACATACAACACAAGACATCATTGAAATTAAAATAATATTTTTCATAATATCTCGGGGTTTTACATTTACCCCCCTTAAAAAGAATTTTGCCCTCAAAATTCGTCCGGGTTATAAATGGTTTACTACTTAAAAGTTTCATTAATAGAAACCCACATCGTAAAAAGGAATACCAAAACTGAAATTTAAAAAATAAATTATGAAACGTAATGGTTAACCAAATTAACTAATCACTGGGTTTCTACATAGGAGAACATAGTTGAAAATATGGACATGGAAGAGAAATCTAACAATAATCTTCTGATGAAGAGTGGTAGAGGACATGTCTATGAAAAATCCAATAATCAAAAAGCCGTAAATTTGTGATGATCTATGGTACCATCTGATTTATTAGATATAAGATCACTAGGAAATCATTTTTTTCAATATCATTTCCCAAAAGTTAAAAATTTTGAATTAGAAAAAATACTTACTTGATTTCAGTGTAATATCATTATTGGTCATCCTATGAACTATTTCCTCTCTATATATTATTTAAAAAAATGATGTTGAATTTTTCATTCTTGATGTGTTAACAGATCATGCGATAGAAAGATATTTCATTCCATCTGCCTCTATCACAAGTTATTAAATATACATAAGTCCATCTATGGTGAGATTAATCATATATGGTTCCTAAAATGGACTTATACATAATCTATCACACATTTTAATAAAATAAAACACGTTTCTACTAATAAGGGACATCCTGTAGGACAGTGGTAGGAGATAAAGGCATGTCACACTTCAGTTGTGGATTCTATTCTCATAGCCACGTCCGACGCGATAGGTTGTCACATGTTCTGCAGGTTGACCATTTTCTTAAACTACACTATTATCACATTACATAAATAATATCGAAAAAAAAATTTATCCTTAAACAATACTAACTTATGTTCAACATAATCCATTCTAATCATTGGGCTTGTCTGAAACACATATTTCTAAACTCATAGTATAAAGAGAAAGATTAGTAAAAAGGTCATATAACATGAACATTAATAGAATCATTAATCCCTCATATATCACAGGATATATCTTGTTGATCGCATTCCAAACATGTGAATACCTTAATCTTGTATTCTATTGAAAAAATGAATACTCATTGAACCTTAATGAAAACATAAATGACGTCAAAGGTTAACTCTTTCCACATACAAAAATCCTATCATATAACTTTTTCCTTATATCAGTCCTGAGCTCATTAATACTATGAAACATTTCATTTTTCTCCTTATCCCTTCATTATGTGCAAATCTTCTTTTTTCCAAAAATATCTCAATCACTTTTTATGGTTACTAGTACCAATTTTTTTTTTAAAAACCATAATAGACTAATACATAAATATTTAAAATATTCCATGATATTATATAATACATTATTTTGAAATCCCATTACATAAACACTTAATCATTCCACAATATCGTTTTCATATTAAACATCTCCAATAGTGATCGCATGTGACTTCCCATTGTCATTTTCCTTTAGATGTTTCTCATATCGATCATCATTAACCCTTGGATTAGGGCATTGATAAGCATAATGCTAGATTTCCGAGTACTTGAAGCATTGAAGTGTTGGTGGAGCGTTCTCTGTAGTCTTTTCTCTATTCACATCATTAGCTACATTTTTTGCATTACTTTGACACCCAACTGGCTGATGAACTTCTTTTCAACACTTAAAACATTTTTTAGTCCCTTTGAAACAATCTCCACCATGCTTCATTCCACACCTTTAGAATAAAGAAACATTCATCTTCTTTTCACCATTATTCTGAGATTTATCATTGAACTCCATATTTCATTTCTTGTCAAAAAAATGAGATGGATATGTAACAAAAACTTACATTTCTACCTTGATAGCACAAAAAACAATTTCATCATAGCTATTGAAGTCTCTTATAGCAAATTCCCTTCAAAGACTTGGTATTAAGCCCCTAAAGAATCAATCAACTTTACTTTCAGGTTGGATGATAAATCCATATGCATTCCTTGTAAGCCATGTAAAATTCGTTTCATATATACCAACAGATTCATCATCCTTTTTCTTAAGCTCATTGAAATACTTTTCCATCTTTTTTAAAATAATATGGGGGAATTAATTAATGAAAAACATGTTCATGAACTCATTCCATTCCATGGATTCAATTTCATCTTGGGGCCTCGTATTCTTAATTAGATTCCACCACTGGTCGGCTTCGCCTTCAAAATGGGAAATAGCCAGAATGAATTTTTCTTCTTCCAAGCAGCATAGAATGGAAAATATCTTTTCAATGGTACTAATAGATTATTTAGCAGCAAGTGGATCAGAAGACCCGCTAAAATAAGGTGGATTTTGCCTCATGAAGGACTCAATAAAATATTGTTCCCTTTTCTGCTCATTCAGAAGTCCAGGATGATTCATAGCTTGTATAAGTATAGCAATAAGATTTTTCACTCCATATCCCATAACATTGGTTTGTTCAAGAGGATGATCATTGCATTTTCCATTAGATTGGTCAACACTATTCCTTCGAGTTCCAACAATAGTCTAAAACCCAAAATGAATTGTGTGAGAGGAAAAAATAATGCTAGGGAAAACAACATAATCAAGGGGATTACATTAAATATCTTACATCATATGTTTAATCCAAGGTTATTCATGATCGTAATCACAATTCTATGACTATAACCTATACATATACTTAACCTTAGGGACATCCCTAGATATACCTTAGAAATATCTCTAGGGATCTCACTAATTTTTTAAAAATCAAAGTTTACAATGTTTGACTAAATCATTCTTATGATACCAACTGTAGAGACCCCCAAATTGAAATACATTGACATTAAATTACTTTTTAGGAATACTTAATACATAAAATTAACCAGAACTCAAGGACCGTAATAGTTTAGTGACTTTGGAAACTCGGAACATAATCTTTTAATAGTGGTGAAATATCTTTAACATCTCCCATAAAGATCATCCCCTTTTGTTTTTTTACCTAAAAATTTTCATTAAATACAGGGGAAAGGAAAACATATAAAAGGTGAGATCAAATGCTAAGTAAGGTTAATCTTGGAGAAAATATCACAAATCATATACATTTGAATTAAAAACATGAACATAATGTTTCAACATTAAAATCTTCAGCAATGACATAAAACATGGAAATAGGTAAGGCACATATCATAAATAAATCTTAATCATGATAAAATAGATTGGGAATAAAACATGTAATTGTGGCAACCATTAAGCACATATTATGATTGCCATAGTAGCCAAGGCATTGTTTCCAAGACCATCTTAGTGGACAAAGTCCCTTTCTGAATCAAGTTCACTCCTCGTTCTAGTCCTATATCACTAAACCGGATTAACTTACGTTCTAGCCATGTCAATATAATTACATATAATTCATTACCCAATTAATTCAAGGGAGATATAGGTCCCACCCATCTCATAATTAAACCATTATTAAGTGTTCCACAACATAAACATTAATAATTCATCCTAACACAATAAATAAAATGGGTTTCATAAACATCATTCCATCATAATGTATTACATATAAAACAAATGGATATCATTTAATCATAAGAAAACTGAACCCATGTAAATAATAGAGACATTATACTTGAAACATAAAAATATGAAATTATTCCATCTTAGATAGAAAATAGTTTTGATAAAACCCTTGAAATGAATTCATGATGAATATTTTCATTTCAAAAAATGCAATAAAATTTTAAAAGATAAGGATTTTGTGGAAAATATTCATGAAATCATGTAGAGTAAACATCATGAAAATAAGGCGTTACGAAATAGTGAAAATATTTTCATCCCATTTATGTTAAAAAACATTCTTCTCGTACTTTTGCCGGAAAATTCATAAATTACCCCGTATGGTAAACAAAAGAAATATTACTTACATACCATGTAGTAAAATTCCAAAATCAGAAAAAATGAATTTAAGCATACTTGAAACAATTTTTAGAAAACAGGAAAACGGATAATAAATATAACCCCAATAAATACTTACGAATAAACAATCTTGGATAAAAACTAGATTGGAAAAGTTATACCTTACATTATGTCCAATTTGAATTCTATGTATATGAACCTCCTTTATAATTATTTAAATAAGTTCATTTAATTATTACATAATAATATTCATTGTTATGATATAATATATGGTTCACTTATGACTTTATATTACCCGTTCTTTTGTAAATTCCATATTAAAGCAGCGTTTTGCGTAAAATCTTTTCATTTATCGTACGTGTTTCGACTTGTTGTTGTTGATATTATTACACATATCATGATTTAATAAATTCCATAATGTAAAACATGATTTATATATAATATATATTCAGCATATAAATATATGTGAATGATCGATAAATGGACTGAAATACACCGTTCATGGAGACGGTATGTCGTACATACGCATGAACGCTGTTTTTGTTTACTTATTGAAATGAATGGAATTATGTAAATGAAACATATATATACATAAATCTAGTATCATTATTAGGTAATATATTTCATTATTATTTATTTTATATACTTTATAATGATACTTGAATGGTTAATCATGGAAAATGAATCTCATCGCATTCGTGGAGACGGTATTTCGTACGTACGCACTAGCGATGATATCATTCCCATAATTATTGAATAGAATCAGAGTGGATGATATAATATCTCAGAAATAGAATGATGTTATATTAACCATATATAGTTATACTTTACACCATTATACCCATCCATGTAAGGTGGTGGTGGAAAAACTGATTACACTACAACGTGGAGACATTATTCCGTACTTACGCACGCGCGGTGATTTCATATTCCGTAGGATGGATAAAGGTGAAATTGGGTTGTTTCATATTTATAATATCATATCAGTATATTAGTGATAATTGTTGAATTACTTTACAATTAAATAACTAAGGAAGAGGAAGTTGAAGAAGAAAGAACCTTGAATGAATCTGTAAAAGAGATTACCTCTTCTTCGACGCACCTCCTTTAAGCTTCCTATTAAAGGACTAGAGTTGGTCTTTGGAGAAGACCATAACCTCCAGAATGTTTCTAGAGAAGTGTAGAAGTAAAATGGGCTTGGTTTGGCTGATCTTTAATGCTCAATGTGTTGTGAAGAGGAGAGGGAGGAGGTGCCCTTTTATAACGGAGGAGAGGGGCACCTTTGGAAACCTCAAAAGTATTAAATTATAATAAATCAAAACCCATATAAAAACCTCCCAAAATGACTAATATTCAAATAATAGATGCGATAAAGTTGTAATATCATTAACCAATAAAATTTAGACATCTGGGAAATTTATTTTAAACCTTATCAACTTGATTTATCCTTTTTAATCTATTTAGTTTTTTTTATGGTAATAAGATTCTATATTATAAAATCTTATACATAATTATTTATCTTTTGTGAATTTTCCATAATAAGATAATTTATGATATTTTAGACTATATAAATTTTAAATTATAATTTTTAAATATTTATCTTATTTTTAAACAATTTTATATTATGTTATTTTTATAAAATAAAAGTAGTGTCAATTTCGACACTATTCATTTATTTTAATTTAAATAAAATCCACACAAAAGACATGTTCAAAATAAAAAATTTAATAGATTCATAACATGTCATATTTATCTATAAAATTAGTGGAGAACATTAAATAGTTTATTTAATATTTATTTTAATATTTTAAAAACCATTTATTTGATATTTCAACCAATAAAATAATTTCAGCATCACTATTCTGTCACCTTTAATGATACATATATAATCTCTAAAAATTATAAATAAATTCACATGATGTATATAATATTATAAGACATTTTGAGACTACTCATTTTCTAAGTTTCATGATGTTTATCACTAAATTAAAATTATTATACTTATAAGATTTAAGAGAGTGACATGTTGTCATTTTCATTGGTTTTAATAATAAGTAAATCATTTTCATCGTCAAAAGTCCATAAAATGAATCTATTCTAAACCTTAGCTGATATGGGTATACTTTTAGTCATCCAATAAAATTTTGGCAGGTATTAGGGAAATTTTATAATATTATTTTTACCCTTAATTTCCCGATTTACCTTTAACTGAAGTAAATAAAAAAACCGTAGTTACTATTCATAATATCAAAAAAATAATAGTAACCTATTAACAGAATTTTGACCCACTGAGTTAAAATACAGAATCCATTTTTCAAAATTCAAAACAAAGAATATTCAGTAATTAATTTAAAATTAATCTCGTTGTTAAGAAAACATGTTTTAAAAGTTAAAACATTGCCAAAGATTGAAATGTTTTTACCTATGAATTGAATGTAAAATTAATTTTAATGACATAAATTTTATTAAATGGTAAATATATATTCTATTTATTCTTTAAAACCATTCATTATTATAATATAACAATATAATTTATTATGAAAAAAAAAATTTAATTTAAAATATAGCATGTTTTTACTATTCATTAAAATATGAAAGTAATCAGAATAATATGAAAAATTTATCCAAAAGTAAATTTTTATATCCTGATTCCAATGAAAAATTTTATTTTGTCAAATTGAACTTATAAACAAGTCAAAAACTATATTTAATGTGGGTGCCCCATCAAAAGGCGACAAAATCGCATTTTTTTAAAAATACTTATTTTAATCGAAAAATTTATATTGTTCTCATACGATGTTCTAAAAAATGTGTAAGATGAATAAGAATGTTATAAAATTCAAAATTAAGTTAATATCATTCATAACATCTAGTCCATAATAATATTATAAAAATATATCATTTTTTAGTGAAACCCGATATTGCGTACTACACAGGCTATCGAGGAAGGTAAAAATTGCGTGTAACGTAAGCCTAGAATAGTGTTTGTGTATTATATAATCTAATACGGTGTTGCGTATAGAATAATCTAGTTTTGGTGTAACGTACAACAAAAAACAACATTGAAATTAAAATAATATTTTTCATAAAATCTCGGGGTGTTACATTCTAACCCCCTTAAAATTAATTTCACCCTCGAAATTCGTCAGGGTTATAAATGGTTAACTACTTGAAAGTTTCTTTAATAGAAACCCACATCGTAAAAAGGAATACCAAAACTGAACTTTAGAAACTAAATTATGAAACGTAATGGTTTACCAAATTAACTAATGACTGGGTTTCCACATAGGGGAGCATAGGTGAAAATATGGATATGGAAGAGAAATCTAACCATAAACTTTTGATGAAGAGTGGTAGAAGACAAGGATATAAGAAATACAAAAATCACAAAGCTATAAATTTTTGATGATCTAAGGTACCATATGATTCATCAGATATAAGAGTACGAGGACAACATTTTTGGTTTTCAATATCATATCCCTAAAGTTGAAAATTTAGAATTAGAAAAAATACTTACTTTATTTCAAGGTAGTATCAGTGTTGGTCATCATATGAACAATTTCCACATAATCTATTATTTAATGAAATGAAGTTTAATTTTTCATTCTTGAAGTGTTAGCAGATCATGTGATAGAAAGATATGACATTCCATCTGCCTCTCTCACAAGTTATTAAATATACATAAGTCCATCTATGTTGAGATTAATCGTATATGGTTCTTAAATGGGATTATACATCATCTATCATACGTATTAATAAAATAAAACTAGTTTCTACTAACTAGGGACATCATGTAGGCCAATGGTAGGTGGTAAAGGCATGTCGCACTTCAGTTGTGGGTTTGATTCTCATAGCCTCATCCAACGTGACAAGTTGTCGCATGTTCTGTAAGTTTCCCCTATTCTTAAACTACACTATTATAACATTCCATCAATAATATTGAAAATAAATTCTAGCCTTAAACAATACTAACTTATGTTTAACATAATCTATTCCAATCTTTAGGCTTATCCAAAATACTTCTTTCCAAACTCATTGTATAAAGAGAAAGATTACTGAAATGGTCATATAACAAGCACGTGAATACCATCATTTATCCCCCATATACCACAATATATATCTTGTTGATCGCATTCCAAACATGTGAATACCTTAATCTTGTATTCTCTTGAAAAATTGATTACCCATTGAACCTTAGTGAAAACATGAATGCTATCAAAAGTTAACTCTTTCCACATACCAAAATCATATCATATAATGTTGTCCTTATATCAGTCATGACCTCGTTAATAATATCAAACATTTCATTTTCTCTTTATCCCTTCATTATTCTCAGATCATCTTCTTTCCAAAAATATCTCAGTCACTTATCATGGTTACCGGTACCATAAAATTATTGAAAACTACAATAGACTAATACATAAATATTACAATATTCCACGATACTATATAGAACATTATTTTGGAATCCCATTACATAAAAACATAATCATTCCACAACATCATTGTCATATTCAACATCGCCAATACTAATCGCATGTGACATCCCTTAGTCCTTTTCCTTAAGAGGTTTCTCATGTCGATCATCATTAACCCTTGGATTAGGTCATTGATATGCATAATGCCCCATTTCCTTGCACTTGAAGCATTGAACTGTTGGTGGAGCGTTCTTTGTAGTCTTTTCTCTATTCACATCATTAACTACCTTTTTTCCATTACATCAACACTCAATTTCTCGAGGTCCTTATTTTCCAAACTTAAAATATTTTCTAGTACCTTTAAGAACATCTACACCATTCTTTTTTCCACACATTTATCATAAAGAAACATTCATCTTCTTTTCACCATTATTCTAAGATTTATCCTTGAACTCCATATTTCATTTCTGGTCAAAACCATGAGATGGATATGTAACACCAATATCCATTTCTACATGCATATTACAACACACAATTTCTTCATAGCTACTGAAGTCTCTTATAGATAATTCCCTTCGAAGACATGGTTTTAAGCCACTGAAGAATCAATCAACTTTACTTTCAGGTTGTATGATAAATCCAGATGCATACCTTGTAAACCTTGTAAAATTCGCTTCGTATATACCAACAGATTCATCATACTTTTCTTATGCTCAAGGAAATCATTTTCCTTCTTTGTTCGAAGAATACGGGGGAATTACTTATTGAGAAACATGTTCATGAACTCGTTCTATTCCATGGAATCAATTTCATCTTGGGCCCTCTTATTCTTAATTATTTCCCCCCACTGGTCTACTTCGCCTTACAAATAGTAAATAGCAAGAATGACTTTTTCATGTTCTGAGCAGCGAAGTATGGAAATTATATTTTCAATGGTACTGATCGATTGTTCAACAGCAAGTGGATCAGAAGACCCACTGGAAGAATGTGGGCGTTTCCTCATGAAGGACTAAATAGAATTTTATTCCTTTCTCTGGTCATTCGGATGTCCCGGATGATTCATAGCTTCTATAAATATAGCAATAAAATTTTTCACTCCATCTCCCATAAAATTGGTTTGTTCAGGAGGAAAATCATTGCATTGACCATTATATTGATAAACATGGTTCCTTAAAGTATCATCCATTGTCTAAAACCCAAAAAGAATAGTGTGAGAGGAAAAAATCATGCTAGAAAACCCAATATAATCAAGGTGATTACATTAAATCTCAAACATCATTGGTTTAATCCTAAGTTATTCATGATCGTTATCATAAATCTAGGACTATAACCTATCCTTAAACATAATCATATGGACATCCCTAGACATACCGTAGAAATATCTCTAGGGATCTCACTAAAGTTTTTGCATCATATTTTCCAATGTTTGGGTAAATCATTTCTCTGATACCAACTATAGAGACCCCAAACTTGAAATACATGGACATTACATTACTTTTGAGGAATACTTAATACATAACAAAAACCAACACTCAAGGACCGTAATAGTTTAGTTTCTTCGGAAACTCGGAAAATAATCATCTTAATTGTGGTGAATGATATTCAACATCTCCCATAAAGATCTTCCCATTCTATTTTCTTACCTAAAATTTTTCTTTAAATCTTGGGGAAAAGAAAACATATAAAGGGTGTGCTCAAATGGTCAGTAAGGGTATGCCTGGAGAAAATAAAACAAATCATATACATTTGAATTAAAAACATGAACATAATGTTTAAACATCAAAATCTTGAGCAATGACATAAAACTGGAAATACGTAAGGAATAGATAAAAAATAAACCTTAATCATGATAAAATAGAATAGGAATAAAACATGTAATTGTGGAAACCATTAAGCACATATTATGATTTCCATAGTAGCCAAGGCATTGTTGCCAAGACCATCTTAGTGGACAAAGTCCCTTTCTAAATCGAGTTCACTCCACGTTCCAGTCCTGTATCACTAAACCATATTAACATAACGTTCCATCCATGTATATCTCATGAGATATAAATCTTTACCCAATTCATTGGTGGGATATATAGGTCCCACACATCTCATAATGCAATCATTCTTACATGTTCCACATCATAAACATTAATAATTCATCATAACCCAAAGAATAAAATGGGTTTCATAAACATCATCCCGTCATAAAATATTCTATATAAAACAAATCGATATCATTTAATCTTAAGAATGGTTAAACCATGTAAATATTAGAGACATTATACTTGAAACATACAAATATGAAATAATTTCATCGTAGATGGAAAATAGTTTTGATAAAACCCTTTAAATGAATTCTTGAGGAAAATATATTTTTCTCAAAATGCAATGAAATTTTAAATGAAAAGGATTTTTTGAAAATATTAATGAAATATTGTAGAGTAAACAACAAAAAAATAAGGCTTTATGAAACCATAAAAAATTTTTCATGCCGAATAAGTTAAAAAAACATTCTTCTCATACTTTTGCCGGAAAAGTCAAAAAGTACCTCGTATGGTAAACAAAAGAATGACTCATTACATACCATGTAGTAAATGTAAAAAATGGGTAAAAAGTACTGTAAACATAATTGAAACAATTTTTAGAAAATAGGTTCATTGATGATAAATATAACCCCAGTAAGTACTTATGAATAAATAATCTCAGATAAAAACGAGATTGGAAAAGTTATCCCTTACCTTATGTTTGATATGTTTCATATGTATCCAAACCTAAGTTTTAATGATTTAAATAATTTCATTGACTTAATACAAAGTCATATTCATTGTTAGGATATCATATATGGTTCACTTATGACTTTATATTACCCGTTATTTTGTAAATTCCATGTTAAATTAGTTTTTTGGTTAAAATCGTTTCATTTATCGTATGTGTTTCGATTTTTTGTTCCTTATATTATTACTCATATAATGATTTAATTAATTCCAGAATGTAAAAAAAGATTTATATATAATATATATTCATCATATAAATTTATATGATAGATCGATAAATGGAATGAAATACACCGTTCATGGAGACAGTATGTCGTACGTACGCATGAATGCTGTTTTCGTTTCCTTATTGAATTGAATGGGATTAAGTAAATGAAACATATATGTACATAAATACAGTATCATTATTATGTAATATATTTCATGATTATTTATTATATATAATTTATTAACATACTTGAATGGTTAATCATGGAAAACGAATCTCATCACGTTCGTGGAGACGGTATTCCGTACGCACGTCCGAGCGAAGATATCATTCTAATAATTATTGAATAGTATTGGAGTGAATTATATAATATCTAAAGAATAATTATGATGTTATAATAAACATATATAGTTATTCTTTACACCATTATACCCATCCATGTCTGGTCGTGGTAGAAAAACTGATTACACCACGGCGTGGAGATGGTATTCCCTAAGTACGCACGCGCGGAGATTTCGTTTTTTGTAGGATAGATAGAAGGTGAAATGGGGTTCTTTCATATTTACAATATCATATAAGTATATTAGTGATACTGATTGTATTAATTTACAAATAAACAATTAAATAAGAGAATGTTTAAGATGAAATAAACTTGAAATAATCGGTAGAAGAGATTACCTCTTCTTCGACACACCTCTTTTAGGATTCATTTTAATGGACTAGATATGGTCTTTTGAGATGAAAAAAACCTCCAAAATTATTCTATGGAAGTGGAGAAGAGAAATGGTCATGGTTTTGATGAGCATGAATTCTCAATGTGTTGTGAAGAGGAGAGGTAGGAGGTACCCTTTTATAAGGGAAGAGAGGGGCTCCTTTGGAAACCTCATAAATATTAATTTATAATAAATCAAACCCCACTTAAAAACCACCAATAATGACTCATAATCAAATATTAGATGAGATAAAGTTGTAATCTCTTCAACCAGAAACATTTAGTCATGTTGGAAATTTATTTTAAACCTTAGCAACTTCATTTATCCTTATTTAATCTATTTAGTTTTATTTGTGGTAATAAGATTCTAAATTTCAACGTCTTATAAATAATTACTTATGTGTTGTGAATTTTATATAATTGGATAATTTATGAAATATTATACCATATAAATTTAAATTTAAAATTTTTAATTTGTTTTTTGATTTTTAAAAAAATTTATATTATGTTATTTTTATAAAATAAAAATAGTGTCAATTTTGACACTATTCATTTATTTGAATTTAAAGAAAATCCACAGAAAAGATATTTTCAAAATAAAAGATTTAATAGATTAATAACATTTCATATTTATATATAAAATTAGTGGAGCACATTAAATATTTCATATAATTTTTATTTTAATATTTTTAAAACCATTTATTTGATATTTCAACCAGTAAAATAATTTCAACATCACTATTGTGTCACCTATAATGATACTTATATAATCCCTAAAAATTATAAATAAATTCATGTAATGTAGATAATCTTATTAGATTTTCGGAGACAATTCATTTTCTAGGTTTCATTAAGTTTATCACTAAATTAAAATTATTATACATATAATATTTAAGAGAGTGACATGTTGTCACATTTTTTGGTTTTAATAATAATTAAATTATTTTCCTGGTAAAAAGTCCATAAAATAAATCTATTCCGACCCTTAGGTGATATGGGTCGACTTTTAGTCATCCAATAGAATTTTGGTAGGTTTTAGGGTAATTTTATTATCATATTTTTACCCTTAATTACCCGATTTACCATTAACTACAGTAAATAAAAATTATCGTAGTTACTATTCACAATATCAAAAAAATAAAATTAACCTTTTAAAATAATTTGGACACACTGAGTTCAAATATTGAATCCATTTTTCAAAATTCAAAACAATAAAGCTGTAGTAATTAATTTAAAAATAATCTCGTTGTTAAGAAAACGTGTTTTAAAAATTAAAACATTGGCAATGATTGAAAAGTTTTTACTTATTAATTCAATGTAAAATTATTGGTAATGACATAAATTATATTAAATGGTAAAAATATATTATATTTATAATTTAAAACTATTCAATAATATAATTTAACCTTATAAATTATTACGATGAATGAAGTTGTTTTTAATTAAAATATACCATGTTTTTATTATTCGTTAAATTATAAAAGTTATCATAATAATATGAAAAATTTATCCAAAGTATATTTTTATATCCTCATTCTAGAAAAATAATTTATTTTGACAAATTGAACTTATAAACTTTTCAAAAACTAGATTTAATGTTGGTGCTCCATCAAAAGGTGGCAAAACTGTATTTATTGAAACATACTTATTTTACTCAAAAAATTTATTTTGATCTCATACGATGTTACAGAAAATGTGTATGATGAATAATAATATCATAACATTAAAAATTTAGTTATTATTATTCATAATGGCTAGTCCATATTAATATTATAACAATATATCATTGTTTAGTGAAAACCTGGTGTTGCGTACTACACACGGTATCAAGGAAGGTCGCAATTGCGTGTAACGCAAGCCGAGAATAGTTTTTGCGTATAATATAAGCTAATATGGTGTTGCATATAGCACAATCTAATTTTGGTGTAACAGACAACACAAGACATAAATGAAATTAAGAAGAATATTTTTCATAAAATCTTGTGGTGTTACAACACCCTCCTAGGTGATATACCACTCAAATAGTATTAATACTAAAAATTATGTATCATGGAACATATAACTACCTCGTGATCCGTAAATTGTCAATATAATCCAATAAAAATAAAAGTGATGTTTTGATCATCATAAAAATTGAGATACCAATCACACATCTATGAAACATGTTCTAATGACTTCTCTTATAGGCCACTATGTGACCACTAAACAAAAACTAATGGAATATAATTCCATCACAAAACCTTCTCCTAGTAGTACTCGATCATCAAATTTTAATCATCGTGTTTTTCATCATCATCATCATTGATCGCTCTCTTTTATATTAAATTAATTTTTCTGATGTTTTTGGAGATGTTTTAACCAATAAAAGAAATCATGAATCTTGATCATCTTCCATGGATTCAATATCAATTAGTGGATGTATACTACACCAACCAACATAATGATAGGCACAAAAAACCTATGCTGAAATATATAATTTGGACTTTCATACCATTGAAAATTATGTTGTGTCACTCTTTATAACACATTATCAACATTGTCAAAATCTATAGGTCTCATATTATAGATATTACAGGACATATGATGATCTTGTACCACAATTATCCTCTCATGAATCATTTGAATCATCTCTATCATTATTTTTATTAGTTTCATCTTATGAATATCTAAATTCATTACACTAGTTCATCACAATAGGTAATTTTATGTTTGAACATAAAATTCATTAAATCATTTCATAATGATGGTGGTGTGAAACTAGTTCTGCATGAAAATTTGTCAATAGTTAAATAACACACCTACAAACAACCAATATCTAGGATACATGCACAAAATATAACTTCAAAAATATATATATTATTCTCTATATGACTATCCAAATAAGGAATAAAACTATTTTTTAGAAAAAATTGTGGGAAAAAATAGCGAAGGCATATCAAAACCTTGTAGGTGAAATGAGGATCAGAATTAAAAATGAGCTTCCTATGGAGTAAATGAATATTCACCACCTCACCAAGTTATTATCTAGAAAACCCTTCCTTGATATCTATTCCTTGATTAGTAATAATTGAGGCAATGATGTCATGATTTATGAAATTTTCCATATAGAATCATTTTATCCATCAACTTGAGGTAAATCATTTATGAAGACCCTTGAATTATAAACCCATTTCCTTTGAGGGACATCAAATTTCTATGGGAAACCACATTGAACTCACTAATATACAGTTACATACTATCAGATTAATCCTTAAGAATCAAAAATTATAATATAGTGTTTATACCAGGATAAGAAAACAGACATATTATAAAGTCGTAAGATATTTTTTTATAAAAGGAAATAGTAGTATATGTGAGATCATAAACACATAGACAAAGACGTTTTTCATCATGTAAATTCCTAAAAACCTCCCCTAGAATAACATACAATGTTGGATTATAATAATATGATCCTTAATGGGTGTCACCATAGATAACATCACCTAACTAGGAATCCACTTCAGAATCCCATATCTTGTATTTCACTTCCTTAAATACTAATGACAACAACACCTACATTTAAAAAATAATTTATTTCCACTATCCTCTCCCATGTCAATATATATCAATAATTTTTATTCAATCAACTTATAGGATTATCTATACACATGAATGATATAACTATTTGAACTAGAACTTGTTTAATTAGATATAACATTACCATTTTTGGTGTATCATAAATCTCAATATCACTATATTGTACAAATTATAATCACCGTTGTTGCCTCATTATAGAGCCCATAGGTAAATAGTTTACCTTAGTCTCTAGTGTTTGGTTTAAACAAAAATATGTTCACATACAAGTGAGTTTATCAAAAATAAATCAAAAAAAAAACCCCAGAATAATCAAGAACATGGGTTTCATATTAATGTTCAATGGTTATAACATGTGATACTAGTAGGAAACATTATCTGAATATGGAATGGGGGTACATCCTGATCTAAGATAAAAATCATCACAGAAAACCTCAAACTAGACTCCATTTTCTTGAATTTAGTGAAATATGGTGGTAACCAATTTCCCCATTAGATACTCAAAATTATTTGGATGTTGTTTGGTCAAAAATAATGCCAAATAATTTCTATTGATGTTTGTGATAGGAGTATAGATCTGATTTTGGTTTGGTATGAACATCGTATAATATCCTAAAAGATTGAGGAATCTTCATATCTCTACTATTGTCTCTCAAGATACCTGGAAATGAATTCCCCAATCATGAAAGTATAGAATAGTAATTTTGAATAGAAAATTACCTTACAATGAAAAGAACTTCACCTGACTATAAAATGAAATTTTGTATCTTTGTGAAAAACTATTGATGATAATGATCTGAAAAAATTTCTAGATGCTCTAAATTCCCCACAAGATATATAGTGTACACTAGGGTTTCAATGATGAACACAACCACATACCAGTATAGAAACACTAGAATAACTCCATTGATTTTTCCCAATAATTAAACTATAAACTTTTTCAAATATAACATAATTATAATAAACTCATAATTCATGTAATGAAATCTATGTGTACTCTTTAGAATATCCTCATCCTTTATCAACATCCGATGATAGATCGACAACAGATTGATCATTAAAATAAAACTATAACCCTTGCACTAAAAAAATAAATCATTAATATTTTTGGGAGGTTTGTGATTCCTCACTATAATCTGATTCATGAATTAATCATCGATACATAGATTCATGATATTATCCACTATTGTATTGAACCAAAGTAGAGAAAAAAAAGTGACTTTATTTAAAGAATAAAAAATTGTTGAATTATGTAATTAATTATTTAATTTACCCCATAGTATATAATGTCCCATAAAATATTTATACATCATGATTGAAGAATTTTTCTATTATACCATCATTTAAATGTGATCTTCAATTGAGAGGATAACACCAAAACCTTTTCAGGGAATACATTATGTTACTCGTTCAAATACATGGGGTACAAAGTCAGATATACCTCTTTTGCGATTAGAATCAAATCATACATTAATGAAGATATAGGTTAAACAAAATTTCAACTGATTATAGTGTATTAAATAAAATTTACTGTGGAAGAAACTCTATTATGATCATATAACACAACAGTACTACTAATGAAATCTGTAATTACCAGCATTAAAAACAACCACTCATTGGCAGGGATGTTATATATATATATATATCTGTCCACATATGATGCCTCCCCATGATGTTTACTAAAATAAGAGTATATAAAAATATATATATAATTAAAAAATAATATATCAACCTAAATCTATATTGGTCAATTACAATAGAACTAGAAGAACATCCACGACAACTCTGAAAACAATGATTATGAATAGTGAAATTAAGGTGTGTATAACTCCTAATTAAAATAGGGATATGTAATGAAGTATAATACTAAAAATTATACCCTAACATATATATATATATATATATATTATCCATATGTTAGAATCTCTAGGGAATGCATCTAAACCCAACCTTCCCCATGACCTCTCTCGCCCTTATGACGACGACATCTATGGGAACCCTCTAATATATAATGATGACGAGTTTTATGGAGTTTTACTATATCTAACACATATAACATATTATATTAATTTGATGGTTAAACATAATACAACAACCTTATATGATATTAATATAACATAGGAACCATAAGTGCACCTACTTCAGGGAATTATCTACAATGAATAGTTGTGATTATCTACCACTGATGACTATAAACACTATAAGAAAAGTAGAAATTTAATCATATGGAATGGGAATATAAAACAATTTCTCCTATGAAATGAAATGAAGTGTATTTGGAATCACCCTTGACTACCAAACAACCATTTATTCTAGGAAACTAGAATCCTAGACAATAACCCACATATAAAAAAAATCCTAATGACACCCCTCTCTCAATGATCTATACCTGAAAATAATATTGTAAAAGACCTATACTATATCCAATAAATAATGATATTATAACCTAATAAATTTTATAACATAAATCTAGATACTTAGACATAAAGGATCCACAAAAATGATCACCCTGCCCTATCAATCTTGTCGTGGTTCTAAATCAGTTCAGAAAATGTTCCTCAAATTATTCTTGAACACTTTACCATTGGAAATACCCTATAAAAGGGTAAACCCCATATAAAACCATCCACCATATTGTTCGATTAAATAAACTCAAGTAAAAACTAATTTCATAATATTTCCCTTGATATTTTCAGCTCCTCGTGATCCCTATGGAATAAGAACGAAAACTGTATGGATTCACCAAAGAGAATCATCACTGATAAGGAATTAAAATGATAATTATGTACATTAATTTGATAAAAAATATATCTACCTCCATAAAAAAGTCAAATATTTGTAAATTTGAAGTCTACCCCTTGTATTTATACATAGGATTTTGTAGAAACTCTCACAGTATACTCCTCTAGGTTTTTTGTCATCAACATCAACCCTATAAAAATCTGTTTTAACATCCCACTGAATATAATAAATTTGTAATAGATCAATATATTAACATAGAGGAATTAAAAAAAATAAAACAAATTATTTGGGACTCATATACATAAAATATAGAATATTTGTGATTAATTAATTATGTTTCAACCAATCCACAAATAATATCCTCATCAAACACATCAAAAACATTATTAGGGATTATACATTCTTTGGTCCTTAACATTCAACCAGTATCAATTCTCTTAGTGGTTTTAGTAACAATAACGGGCCTTTAATGAGATCAATATTATCTAAACATAACAATATATAACACTATATCCCTTGTTTACATCAAATTCAATTTTATGATGATACATTTTATTTTCAAAACATAAATTCTTCACCATTTAAATTCTCCAAAATCCACCGTATACTAAAACATAATAATTTATACCAGTTTTTCATGATCCCATACACTGTAAAATGTCACCAAAAATGGTGGAATATTTTGAAATTTGAATAATCACTCCCACAAATAGCAACTTGCAGGAAATTGGTTGGATCCTAGAGGCAAAGATATATTGAGGAAACTATCATAGGGAAGTACACAAACTGTTTTATTTTCCAAATTAAATATAGAATGATAATATATTTATATTACATGAACATCATCATATAAAATAAATAACAAATTCTATTTCACATAATAAACTTAATTTGTGTTTTTATTTATTTTTAAATGATATTTTGGGATTTTTTATTTTTTACAAATAATGCATTGAAAAATTTTATACAAAAATGAAAGAAAAAATTTAAATAATTATTTATTAAAATAAATGGATTGTTTCTATGTTTTGGTTACCCAGTTTCCTTCATTATTTATATAATTGTGAAATTATATCCCTCTATACATGCATTGTTACTCCATTGAGCATGATTTTTAGCATTCTTATAAAACTTATTCGGAACCCCAAATTTGAAATCCCCCAGTAGGTAATTGGAAGTAATTATTATCCATTCCTTGGAGTATTTTCTATTAACCCATAAAACATCGATGTTATAAAACAATAGAAAAATTAATACATTTAAATAATCAATGTTTTATAATTTTATAATTCATTAAAATACCCCCAAAGGATTGGCCTAGGTTTTTGACATTTCGTAACTATTTGAACATGATCAAAATGGATTATATGAAGGAGAAAGTGATTTAAAATATGATATGGAAAATAAAAGGATAAATTACTAAATATTATAAATGGGATTAAATGGAATAAAAAAATGAAAATTACACCAAAATAAGAATCTCTATTCCACATCATAATTGTAGATCCTCTGAAACCGATCACTTTTCTAATACCACTATCATAAAAATTAAATTCATAAATGATGATTAGTTTTTCATAAATGGATTTCATATATTTATAAATGTTTCCTTCCTAGTCCAACACTGGGTTTTGGTTCTTCAATGCATGTTTTAGGACATAAATTCTCAAAAAATTTCCTTTTCAAGTACCTATCGATGATTTAATGTCAAAAATAGTTATTTTCTGAAAAAATTATTATGATACCTGAACATTGGGAATAATTTATAACGTAAAATTGTGTCCTTAAAATTTACTAGATTGTGTCACACTAGAAAACATATATGTCACTCCGTGACACATGTGATCATTCACCACATTCTACATTTCATTATTTCTTGCTGCCTCTTAGGTTCTCATTAGTATATTAAATTTTAATAGATTAATAAATGATGTATACCATCAATTTAAAGTTGATTAAGCTCATTTTTTACTTTTCTATTAATATTTTAATAATGGTGCATGGTACTTCATTTTTCTTTTTTCATGGGACATCATCATAATGTGTAATTCATCACTTTTTATCTTAGTTTCTGAATATTGTGGTATCAAAGATATAATAAATATACGATTTATTATTAAAATAATGTGTATAAAATTCTTATTATTTATTAGTACATGTATTTATAATATGGTTTTGTGAACCCACCAATACATACAACATAAATTACATAGACATGTAACCTCCCTTACATAAAAAAATAATTTTTGTCTTCCAATATTTATATTTATAAAATAAATCGAAGTAGATATATGGAATGGAAAAAATTCAATGATTCACTAAAAGTAAAATTACTATCACATAACATTTTAATGAAATAAAATAAATCATGCATGTTACATTTACGCTTTGGAAATAATAATTACTTTCCTTCCTTCTAAATTTTATTACTCATTAATTATCATGCCAATTGAAATCTAACAGAAATTGTATTAATTTTGTGCATCTATCAACATAATATATGTGTTGATGTTATTATCATAACATAGGTACATGTTAATTGTCATTGGCTATATAAGCATCCAAAATCACTATCTTATAATGATATAAATCTGAATCATTCTTTCATACATTAAATAATAGTTCAAGAATTTTGTTATGGTTATGAGTTTATGAAAAATGATTAAAAATAAATATCAAATGGTATTTTGATTCATCATTATACTGTATGATTTCAATGGATAAGATTAATGAAATAAAATGGTTAAAAATTTTCATCACAAACCCGAAATTCATTTTTGTAACATGATAAAAGTAATCATAATTAATAAACCTCGTTAACAATTTCATTATTTTTTTATGAAATATATATAAACATATCACCACCACCACCTAACCACATATGATCATATGATCAGTAGTTTAGATTTGCTGAGTTATGATCCATATATGAAAGAAACCATACTTTTACATTTTTTAATAATATATGTCTATAATAATGTACAATTAAAATATGGAATTTTCCAAAATCTCATCTGATCCCAAAAAAATTGAATTTTTTTCCCATAAACAATGGGAAATATCTCCACCTCTTTTTCTATATAAAATATGGTGTAAAATACTAAAAATAATGTCTAAATTGATATAATATGATTGTAAGAAGGGTCATTATCTTTCATTTTCATTTATGGAATCTAGTAGAAAACATTGGATTGTTTCCATGTTGTGTCCAAGGATAAAGAGATTATAAATTAAAATTCCCTAATATAATAGAAAAATGATTATCCTTAGTAATAATTTTGATAAATGGAAAAATTGAATATATAAGTAAAACATAACCTTGTATATCATGAAATATATTACAAAAATAAATGTAATGTATTCATTTTTCATTTTTCATAAGAATGAGAAAATATTATTTGAGGGAATTATGAATTTAAATGGACAAGAATAATAAACAAAAATATTTAATTTTATAAATTTTAAAAATAAAAATATATGGGAAATATAATTTATAATAGTAAACTCAACATTAAATATAATTTTTTTTCAAACATAAACACTAATTTTGACTTTAACAATTCATTTTACCATTTAACCCATTTAATCATTTCAATACTGAAAATAAAAATGTTTCATAATTATTATCCTAGGAATCATATGTCTCCATGAAAAACAATAGAATGAAGGATTTTAAATTGTGGAATTTACATTATATTTAAATTTGGGTGATGATATTTTAAAATTATGAAATAAAAAAGTAAATTATAAATTTAAACTAATACCCCACATTCATTGATGAATTAATTTGGTAAATATGGTTTAGCTTTTAAAATAATGTAATTCATGATATTTGTTACTTAATCTACCTTTTTAAAAAACAATATTTTTTATGAAGTAATATTATATATTTGATGTTGGAAACATTTAAAGTGTAATCAATAAGACATCTTCTATTTAAAATATTGTTTATTATTTCATCATAAATATGGGAAATCAAAATAAAAAATCCCATTTATGTAAATAGATAATTTCAATGTAAATTAAAAAATATTAGGGGATTGGGTTATGATAAAAAACTGTTTTTTCATAAATTATTGTTTAATGAAACCCATTAACCCAAAAAAAGATCATGTAGGTGCAAAATGATAAAGTCCAAGGGCATATCCTAGGATAAATTTCTACTTTCCAAAAGAAGAAATCCAAAAATATAGTAAATAATCAAAGGTTCTTTTGACCTACCTTCCTAATAAATTTATTCTGCAGATATTCTTCCCTCTCGTTGGATGTACCACACAAAGCGCCCATATTCAATTTCCATAGACCAACCTTGGACCAGATAGATAAAATTACATAGAGGATCCACTTCCCCATGGATATAATGTACCATGTCCTCAGAATCTGATTCCACCACTAATAACCCTAGTTAAAATCAGTTGCAAATCATGAAACCGGTGTATAACAGTCCCACTATTTCATCAAATGATCTCCCTAACCCATAAAATAAACTGTAAGAAATGAAAACTAAACCATTAACTTCTCATAGAATACCACCCCAAACATTTATACATTCATATTTTAGGACATTCCCTAGTGAGAACCATTAAATTGAAAATCATTGTAATCCTGGTGGATTAACTGACCTGTTATGAAATTGCAAAGTACATTAGATAATTATCCACATATTACTAGTAATCACAGAACATGAATGTGATCCCTAATCTAGGGATAGATATAAGAAATTTTAAGCCAATGAATTAATTGAAATTTTTCCCTACCTCGTATATATTCTAAAAAATGGAAATAACAATGCAGAAAAAGATCTCGGATTCCATCACTTAACATTTCGCTCCTAGAAACTGACTAGAAATGAATTCATTCATGCAAAAGATTGAGACATTAAAATTTCCACACTTAGGGGACTGATATACATTATAAAATAATTATGAACAAGTAAAATTTAAAAAATAATTAAATTTACATCCCATAAAGAAAAAATACCGAAAAAATGATAATGTTTTGCAAGATCCCCCATTGGGACATACATTTTTATTGCCTCTAGATGGTATGTACCAACTATTATCCATACTCTTTTGGTGGGTAATTTTTAATGGGAATGAACAATAAAATATTTTTCATAAGACCTTAGATATAACGACCCATACTTTACATACATTGTTAGTAATTCAAAATTTAAGTACACTTATTACAACATATAACAAAACAAATAAAGGACCATATAGGTATAGTGTCTTTTGAAACTAGGAAACATAAACAACTGGTTCATAAAGAATCTACACTGTCTCCCATTTATTTCATCATATCTAGAGTCCCTTTTGGAATATCCTACTTAATAACCTTCTTCCTGACCTGCGGAAAGAAAACATACAAAAGGGTGAGCTCAAATGCTCAGTAAGGGTAAACAAAAGAAATATAAATCACATCATATTCATAAGAACATAACCTTTTGGAAATCATAACCAGCAAAAGAGATCATACTTTTATAACATGGTATAAATCATAGTAGTGAAATGTAATCACAATAATCATAACATAAAACATGAAACTTTGTGGCATACACACATAATCATAGAGAATCATTTCTTATTATTCATGACTCATTTCCAAGACTATCTTAGCGGACAAAGTCCATTTCTAAACCGAGTTCACTCCTCGTTTCAGTCCTGTTTCACTAAACTGGATTAACCTTCCATTCCAGCCATGTCTATCTCATGAGATATAAATCTTTACCCAATGAATTAAAGGGAGATATAGGTCACACCCATCTCATAATGAAACCATTCTTATGTGTTCCACAAAAATCATAATTCATACATCATTGCATAACCCATGTAATAAAAATGGGATTCGTAAACATCGTGACATCATAAAACAGTTCATATAAGATAAAGTAAGTCATAAAAATAATTCCATCACAACATAATCAAATCAATGTAATAATATGGATAGAAACAGAACCCTATATTATCTTAGATGGAAAATAATTTTGATAAAACACTTGAACTCCATTCTTAAGGAAAATATCCTTCCTACTTTAAAAACATTTTCCTTTCTTAACATGTCATAAAATTTTAATCTAAATGAAGTTGATTAAAAATAAACTTGAAAACATGTAAAGGAAGTTTCTTGGAATTTTTTTTAAAAAATCCATTCATTCCGTATATGTTAAAAAAACATTCTTCTCGTACTTCTGTCGGAAAAGTCAAAAAGTACATCATACGAAAAATGACAAAAGATTACTTTCATATCTTTTACTAAAAACTCACCAAAGGGTAAAGTTGGATTTAAAAAATTTTAGGAGGATGGAAATAATATTATATATTGAGGAAACATTGATGTTGATGATAAAATGTTCCCCAGTAAATTCTGAAGTATAAACAATCTCGGATTAACATGAGATTGCGAGACTTTCCCTTACCTTAGATCTGATTTGCATTGTAAGTGTCCGAAACTCCTGTATAATGATTTAAATAATGTCATTGACTTATTCCAGAATCATACACATTGTTATGATATCATATATGTCCATATTATTATCTTTTTATTAGTAATATTTCATTGCTACTTGTTATTAGGGTGTTTATTACTTTTTGTCCTTATGGGTGTTTTGTCGAATAAATTCTTATTATTATCTTTAGGTTATAGATACATAATTTATAAAATGGTATTAGTGTAATATATATCATATTAATTCATTAAATTCATTAAATTCATTTATATAATCATTATGCAATGAAGATCATGTAGAACAAGTCGCATCACATCTTGGAGACGGTATTCCGTACGTACGCCCGAGCGATGATATCATTCCCATGACTGTGGAATTGTATTGGAGTGTATGTATACTATTTCAGAATCAATATCACTTTAAAATAATCATATATAGTTATTATCTACACCATTATACCCATCCAAGTAAGGTGGTGGTGGAAAATAGATTACACCACGGCATGGAGACGGTATTCCGTACGTACGCACGTGCGGTGATTTCGTTTTCCGTAGGATGGATAGATTGTGAAATAGGTTTGTTTAATACATATAATAATATATCTTTATATGAGTGATACAGATTTTATTACTTCATAATTAAACAACTAAAGACGAATAAGTGGAAGAAGAAATAAAGTAGAAAGAATCGGTAACAGACATTACCTCTTCATTGAAGGGCATCATTAAGACCTCCTCTTAGGGCACTAAAATTGGTCTTTGAAGAAGACCAAGACCTCTAGGATGTTTCTAGGGAAGTTTAGAAGATAATTTGGTAGGGTTTGGCCGAGCATGAAGTCTCAAAGTGTTGTGAGAAAGAGACGGAGGAGGTGCCATTTTATAAGGGAGGAGAGAGGAACCTTTGAGAAAACTAAAAATATTATTTTATTATAAACTCATTTTCTATTTTTAATAGCTCAAAATTAATTTATTTTGAATAAAAGGTGGGTATGGGTCTCAATAAACTTATCCAATATAATTTAGACAAGTTTAAGGTTCTATTTTAACCTTATCAGTTAGAGTTAACTTTAAGTTAAATAATTTTACTTTTACCATGTCCTTTTGTTTTCTTACACTATAAGGATAATAAACATACTATAACAAGCCAAAGAAACCCCAAGTTGTATATTATTAATATATATAACCTTATCTAAGTCATTTGGCCGAACCATAGATTTTTAGGAATAAAATAACAAATAATAATATAATATTTGTTTTAAAAACTATTTTATGTCAATTTTGACACTATTTGGTAATTGATTTTTGTGGAAATCAAAAAAGAATGATTAGTTCGAAAAAAGTTACTTAAATCAACAATAAAATGTCATATTAACCTAGAATATTATTTTACTTCATAAAAAGTCTCAAATTACATTTTTTTTGATATTTATAACATCAATTTTGTCAATATTTCATTAATAAGATTATTACTACATCATCATTGTGTCATAAATAAATTAAATTATCTATTGTCTAAAAATTAAAGATAAAATACCATTATGTAGGAAATCGTTTTATCTTTCTAATTCATATTTATAGTCAAACTTATCTTATGTATAACCCTATATTAAAAATGATTTAGTTATTAATCTTTGATTTTAACTATTTAAACCCTTCTTTAAATAAATTAATAATAAATATCCTAATATAATCCATGTGGGCCTAAATGGTCATATTTTATTCCTAAAGTTGTTTTTGGTCGAATTACACTTATCCAATAGAATTAGGACATGTGTTAGGATAATAATAATAACATTTTTACCCTTAAATTCCCTATTTACTTTTAACCGTGGTTAAAAAAAGTAAAAATTTACTATTCACCAAAAATTATTTTCATCTCATTGAACCACATTTTAGTCCCTGATATTATCTGTGTGTCTCGGATTTTTGAAATTCCACTCACAGAAGCGGTAAAATTGTGTTTTATGTAAATTTGCAAATTCTTCTACGATGTGGGTAAAAGACGGTGAAAAGTTTAATAAAATTTTTATATATCTAAAATTATTATAAAATGACTCCAATGAATTGCATTGAACATATATAGGTATTATGTATCAATTTTTACCTAATATAAATTTAAATAAAATAGATAATTATTTAAATAAAAAGTGGTTTTTTAAATAGTAACCCAGTGTTTTCAGTATTCATCAAAAATTGAAAGTTTTCAGAAAAATACCAAAATTTCACCTTAGGCTAATTTCGATATTCCGAATCCAAAAATGACGTCCATTTTGAAAAATTAAATTTACAAAATTTCAAAAAGAGGTTATTAGTATTCATAACGGCTAGTTATAATAATATTTTAATAGCATATAGTTGTTTAGTGAAACTCGGTATTGCGTACGACGCAAACTATCAAGGAAGGTCGCGATTGCATGTAAAGAAAGCCAAGATAGTGTTGTGTGTAGTGAATGATTCCTTTTATAACATAAAAACAAAATATTTCTCATAAAAGTCTCAGGTGTTACATTCTACCCCCCTTAAAATGAATTTCTCCCTCGAAATTGTTCACTTTGAAACAAAGAGATGAGGATACCTCTCACTCATCATATACTCAAGCTCCCATGTAGCTTCTTCTAATTGGTGGTTCCTCTCTAAAACTTTCACCAAGCGAGTGGTCTTGTTCCATAGGACTTTTTCTCTACGATCCAGAATCTCTATCCGCTGTTCTTCATAAGAAAGATCTTTCTCCAGCGGTAGAACTTCTGAGCTGAGTAAATTTGAAGGATCAGGTATGTACTTTCTCATGAGAGATACATGGAAAACATCATGAACTTTGGAGAGATTGGGTGGAAGCGCCAATCGTTAAGCTACCTTCCCAACACGATCCACAATTTCAAAAGGACTGATATGTCTTGGGCTTTACTTTACCTTCTTTCAAAATATCATGTCCCTCTTCCAGGGGGATATTTGTAAGAACACTTTATCACCCACTTCAAAGTCTAAGTCTTTTCTTTGGTTTTTGGCATAACTTTTTAGTCGACTCTGAGCTGCTCTAATGTGTTGTTTAATAGATATGACCTTTTCTGCCAACTCATCAACAAGATCAGGTCCTAATAGCTTTCTTTCCCTAACTTCATCCCAGTATGTTGGAGTCCTGCATTTTTTTACATAGAGAGATTCATAATGAGCCATCTGAATACTGGAGTGAAAGCTATTATTATAAGAAAATTCTACCAAAGGTAGGTGTTGATCCCAACCACCTTTGAAATCTATAGAGCAAGCTCTCAACATATCTTCTAGAGTTTGAATTTTCCACATAGATTGACTATCTATCTGAGGATGATAAGCAGTACTGAAACTCAACTCTGTATCTAGAGTATGATGATGACTTAGCCAAAACATTGAGGTAAACCTCGAATCCCGATCAGATATAATGGAAAGTGGTACTCCATGAAATTTTACCACTTCCTTCACATTTACCCTGACAAGATGATCCAGAGAGAAATCCTCTCTAATAGAAATGAAGTGTGCAGACTTTGTAAGACGTTCAACTATGACCCAGATAGCATTATTGCCTTTGGATGTTTTAGGATGCCCAGTGACAAAGTCCATAGTGATGTTTTCCCATTTCCATTCAGGTATTGGTAATGGTTGTAACATCTCCTTAGACTTCTGTCTCTTAGCTTTAACTTGCTGATAATCCATGCATCGAGAGACATATTCAACAACATCTCTTTTCATGCCATCCCACCAGAAGTACTCTTTAAGTTCCCTATACATCTTTGTGCTTTCAAGATGAATAGATAATGAAGAACTATGAGCCTCATCCAGCAGCTCCTTTAATTCTGGGATGTGAGAAACACAAACCCGATTCCTGAACATTATTATCCCATCACAATCAAGGCTTAATTCAAGAATATTTCTCACCTTATTTTGTAGCTCTACATCTTCTTTCTGCGCCTCTGTAATCCTCACATGTATATATGGTTTAACATTCAATTGAGAAAGGTATGATTTTCCCCTTCCATTATAACTCCAAGATCCATCCTTTGTAAATCCATAAATATTAGATCTTTTGTGATCCTCATCATGGATAATCTACCATGGTCTTGTCGACTTAATGCATCTTCCACCTTGTTTGCTTTCCCAGGGTGGTAATGAATTGAGCAGTTGTAATCCTTCATCAGCTCCAACCATATTCTTTGGCGCATATTCAGCTCCTTTTGTGTGAAAATATACTTTAAAATTTTATGATCAGTATAAATATCACACCTTTCTCCATAAAGATAATACCTCCAAATCGTTAATGAAAACATTACCGCAACTAACTCCAAATCATGATTTGGGTAATTTTGCTCATGGATTTTCAACTGTCGTGAGGCATAAGCTATCACCATATAATTTTTCATACGAACACACCCCAACCCCTTCTTGGATGCATCACTATAGATCACAAATCATACTCCACTAAAAGAAAGCGTGAGTACATGTGAAATGGATAACCTTCTTTTCAACTCTTTGAAATTCTCTTCACATTCCTCCTTCCACACGAACATAACTCCTTTTCGAGTCAACCTGGTGAGTGGAATAGATAATCGTGAAACATCTTTCACAAAACGTCGGTAATATCCAGCCAAGCCAAGAAAACCTCGGATCCCAGTTACTATTGTTGGTCTCGACCATCTTTCGATAACCTCTGTTTTTGCTGGATCCACAGATATCCTCTCTTTTGAGATTATGTGACCCACAAATGCAACTTTTTGAAGCCAAAATTCACACTTGCTAAATTTGGCATAAATCTTCTCCTTTCTCTAGGGCTTCAATATAATTCTCAAATGATCATCATGTTCTTCCTTTCTCTTTGAATAGATAATAATATCGTCTATAAGGACTACCACAAACTGATCAAGATAGTCTCTAAAGACTCTATTCATCAGATCCATCAAGATAGCAGTGGAATTAGTAAGACCAAATGGCATCACTATAAATTCATAGTGTCCATACCTTGTACGGAAAGTCATCTTTGGTATATCCTCCCTTTTGACCCTTAATTGATGATACCCAGAATGAAGATCAATCTTGGAAAAGTATTGAGCTCCGCGTAGTTGGTCAAATAAGTCATCAATGCACGAGAGAGGATATTTTTTCTTGATAGTGATTTTGTTATGTTCTCGAAAATCAATGTATAGTCTCATTGATCCATCTTTCTTCTTAACAAAAAGAACAGGTGCTACCCATGGGGACACACTAGGGCGTATGAATCCCTTATCAAGATTCTATTGGAGTTTCTTCTTCAATTCGTGAAACTCAATTAGGGACATTCTATAAGGTGTCCTTGAAAAAGGAAAAGCACCCAGTACGAGTTCTATTCAAAACTCAACTTCACGATTTGGTGTAAGACCCATCAATTCCTCTGGAAAGACATCATCAAACTCCCGTACAATTGGAATATTCTAAATCGTGAGTTTCTCACTAACCATTTGAGATAAATAACTGTTAGGTCCACAAGGCTGAATACCCTAAGAGGGGGGGTGAATCAGGGTATGACTAATTAAAAATTAATGCCCGTTCTGATCTTGTTTCGCTGTTAAGCAAAACATTATTCTCTCTCTTTCCTGTTGCACAAAGTAAATAGAATGTAAAGCATGCACAGGACACAACATTTTTACTTGGTTCACCGCAAAGGGATACGTCCAAGGAGCATACGCCGACAAGTTGCCGGTCGTACCAATTCCACTAATCTTCACTAGCTATGGATTACAAGGTTCCGGCTAGATCACTTTTATGCCCAGGCTCACTGCCTTTACAAATTTATGGTCAGCTCACTGCTTTCCCAAGGGTCACTCCCTGTCTCTATCTCTCTGGATCACTGCCGGTGGAGAGGATCACCTTCTTCCTCTTCCTAAGCTCACTGCTCTTGGAAGGAATCCACTCACAGTTTATTGACCTGTAGGTCTCTTCATTTTCATGAATGAATGCATCTTTCTCTGTGTGTAGATGCTCTGTTGAAGTACAACTTTCACCCGAAGATGAATATCTTTTTGCACCGAAGGTATCGGGAAAACCTCCAGCTTCCACGCAGTCCGAAAAACACTGCTGGAACAAACCTTACTTGGCGCGCAATTCTACCTCGACGCGCAAGTATCGGCGCGCAAGTCACAACGGGCGCGCAAGTCCTCATCTGATACTTGCGCGACACAAGCTTCCTCAACTCCAAACTTGCGCGAATCACTTCCATTTTTGCCCAAATCAATATTGGCGCGCAACTCAACACTGGCGCGCAAGTTCTAACACCGGCGCACAACTTCTACTACTGGCACGCAACTCCACCTGTGCCACCCACACTCACCACTTGCGCGACCACCACACCTGCGCGACGGGAGCTCTGATTTCTCAAAGAGTTGAACTCCGGTGAGAATGAATAGGGGGTGGTCCAGTATTTATAGGCAAATTGAACACCCTGCACGACGGCGCGCAAGTCTTCTCTCCTTTTAGACACTTGTGCGACCAACTTCCAGACTTGCACGAACCTATTTCCTTAGCCATATTTTGATCTTATGATCTTGAAAAACATATGGCGCGCAAGTTTCCTGTACTCCAAGTCCGCGGTGCGTAAGTCCCTTTGCCAAAAACACTTTTCTTCATTTGCTGATTTTCAGGCCCACAAATTTGGAAAACACGGGAAAACGGCGCCACCTTGTATCTGTTCTTTTGTACCGCCTCCAGATCATCCATTCCTTTTATCGACGTTCTTGAATCAAACATGGATCGTTGACCTCAGCTCTTGAACTTGACATTCCACCATGAAATCCTCTTTGTCAACAAATTTTTATGTCATTGTTTTGCTTTGTCAACAATCACTACTCAGATGTCCACTTTGTCAACAAACACAATCACCACAAAAATGCTTCAATGATACCTTGAGGGATTTTTGCCCAACAATCTCTCCCTTTGGGTTTGTTGACAACTTTCCAAAACAAAGATACGTCGCTTATTCTTCATCCTCCATTCGCCTCATTGCGATTCTGATAGCGATCAAGGATTTACTCAACACATACTCTAAGCCCACAAGAGCAATGCTCGGCATGAGAAACAAGAGTAAATGAAAAGTTCATCAATGAATCACTTCATCTCTGACATCCACTGTTGACACCAAACTGATTCCAATTTGATGGATTTGTTGGAAGACCAATTTTTGGTTGGGAAATAGTCTTACCACTTTCCAACACCACTCTTCTGCTTTTATCACGATCCTCAGCTGCCGTGATATCTATTCTTTGATCGATCATTTCTTGCATCATCAGATTTAATACACTCCCCCTTTCTGCTCACAGCTTCAACACCTCTTTAGCCATACTTCCTGTGTTGTCCAAGCTAAGCTCTGGCTATGCACGTTCAACTGGATTCAACTCCCCCTATCTGGCTGCTCCACCTGTCAGCTTCTCCCCATATCATTCAAGATTTATCTGCTCACAGCTTCAACACCTCTTTATCCATACTTCCTGTGTTGTCCAAGCTAAGCTCTGGCTAAGCACGTTCAACTGGATTCAACTCCCCTTATCTGGCTGCTCCACCTGTCAGCTTCTCCCCATATCATTCAAGATTTATCAAATCTCCACATTGTCTCCCCCTTGAATCTCCCCCTAGAACAATCACTATTTTCTCCCCCTTTGTCAACGAACCCAAACGCAGTCCTTGGTAGTCTATAACAGAGTAGAGAACAACTCAGCACATTAGGGAAAAACACATCATACCTCGGGGAGAGGGGTAGGGGGTCCCACATCCACACTATTTCATGTGCGGGGAATTGACTGAACTCCCAGAGCCAGTCGATGCCTCTCAAAAGCTTCCTTGGGTAAGGCCTTTGTCAGAATGTCTGCAACCTGTAGCTCTGTAGGCACATACTCCAACTTCACGATGCCCTGCTCAACCTTCTCCTTGATAAAATGATACTTGATCTCAATGTGCTTTGTCCTGGAATGATGGATAGGATTTTTGCTAAGATTTATAGCACTTGAGTTGTCACACTGGATTCCGATCGGAGACTTCACTTCAACTCCCATATCTTGAAGTTGTTGCTTCATCCACAATAACTGTGTGCATTCTTGAGTGTCCGCAATATACTCAGCTTCTGCGGTGCTTAATGAAATGCAATCCTTCTTCTCGCTCAACCAAGCAATGCATAGTCCGCCAAGATAAAATGCACCTCCATATGTTGATTTCCTATCATCTGCTGATCCGGCCCAGTCTGCATCAGTATATCCCAATAGATCTGTCTGAGACTTGTCGTTATATGTCAGCCCGATGTCCAGTGTGCCCTTGATATACCGAAGTATTCTTTTCACTGCAAGCATGTGACTTTCCTTCGGATTACTTTGATATCTCACTTCTTGGAATGTGGCGAAAACAATATCAGGCCTTGTTGCGGTTAAGTACAACAGACTTCCAATGATTTGCCTGTATTCTGTGATATTAACTGCCCTGCCATCCACATCATTTGATAATTTCATCCGGGTAGCAAATGGAGTCTTCATTTCCTTGGAATTATCCATTCCAAACCTTATTAGAACCTCCTTGGCATATTTGGATTGAGAAATGAAAGTTCCATTCCTTCCTTGTGTCACCTGTTGACCAAGGAAAAACGTTAGCTCTCCAATCATTGATATTTCAATCTCATTTTTCATGAATTTGGAATGCGGTCTGCACTGAGCATCATCTGATCCGCCAAAAATTATGTCATCGACATACACAAGCACCATCATCCTTTGATTACTGTCATTGCTGAAATAGAGGTTGTAGTCAACTCCTCCACGATAGAAACCAAGATTCTTCAAGTACCGATCAAGCCTTGAGTACCATGCCCTTGGTGCTTGTTTCAGCCCATACAACGCCTTCTTCAGCCTGCAAACTTTGTTCTCATCCTCATGAATGAGAAAACCATCTGGCTGCTCAATATACACCTCTTATTCCAGAACCCCATTCAATAATGTGGATTGGACATCCATCTGGAACACTTTGAACTTTCTTTGCACTGCTACGGCCAAAAATAATCTGATTGTCTCCAGCCTTGAAACCGGTGCAAATGTCTCATCAACATCTATTACCTCTATCTGGGAGTATCCCTTGACCACTAGTCGTGCTTTGTTCCGAATCACTGTTCCATCTTCATTCATCTTGTTGCGATAGGCCCATTTAGTCCCAATGACATTCTTGTCAGCTGGCCTCGAAACAATCTCCCATGTCTGGTTCTTCTCAATCTAATCAAGCTCTTCGTTCATGGCCTGAACCCAGTTTTCATCTTCAGCTGCATCGGAAAAATATTTAGTCTCCACCTGAGACAAAAACGACGTTTGCTGCAATGATTTCATTCTTCGAGTCTGAACTGGAGCTGTCTAATCACCAATGATATTCTGCCTATCAATTTCAGCTCGACTCTTTGGCTTCCTTGCAGACACAGAATTTACACTTTCTTGTTCATCATCAGTATCTTCTTCTAAGTCAGCCTCTGCCAATTCTGCTCCCCCTGTGTTACTTACTTCATCATCACTTTCATCCAGGAACTGTTCACTAGGTCGTTGAGTATTCTGTTCATTTTCAATTATAGTGACATCATTGCTCTCAACAATTTTTCCAGCCTTTTGCTGAAACATTTATATGCTTTGCTTTTCCCTGAGTAGACAAGGAATATTCCCTCATCTCCTCGTGCCTCAAACTTCCTTTGATTCTCTTTGTTGAGAATGAAACACTTACTTCCAATGATTCGAAAGTATTTCTGCATTGGCTTCTTTCCGTACCACAGTTCATACGGAGTCTTCCCCTACTTCGGACACAACAGAGACCTGTTTGAAACATAGACCGATGTCAAAACTGCTTCCTTCCAAAATTTCTCTGGTGGGTCCTTATCAATAAGCATTGTTCTATCCATGTTGTTGATGATCCGATTTCTCCTTTAAACTACTCCATTCTATTGGGAAGTTCTTACTGATAAACTTGATGCCATATCCCATGTATCTCGAGATATTTTTCAACCTGACTATTTGTAAATTCCGTACTGTTATCAGTACGAAACTTCAAAATTTTCTGCCCAAGCATCTTTTCTGATTCCCTCCTGTACTGCTTTATGCAACTGAACACCTCTTTCTTATGGGTTATGATGAATACCCAGGCCATTCTGCTATAGTCATCAATCAAAAGAACATAGTACCTTTTCCCATTTATAGCTCTTGGTGAGATAGGTCCACATACATCAGCATGCACCAATTCAAGCACTCTAGTTGATTTCTGTTCCTTTGGCCTGTATGTCATTCTGATGATTTTCCCTTGTTGACAAGCATCACACGTATGAGTGAGATCACATGATAGTTTGGGAAGATCTCTAGCAGCATCACATTTAACGAGATCCTCCATAGATGGTTGGCATAGATGACCAAGTCGCTTATGCCACAGCTGGTTTTCTTCATCTCTGGATAAAAGACAAGTATCTTCTTCCCCACCTACAAGATAGAGATTTCCCTTTGACCTTTTTCCCTACAGAACAACTGCTCCATCTTTTCCTTTCACAACACACATCTTCTTGGTAAAATGGATAGAGTGCCCAGAGTCACATAGTTGACTGACACTAAGTAGGTTATGACTGAGACCCTCTACAACCAAGACATCAGCACGTCTCATCTCTTTGCCCCCAAACTTGGCTTTCCCTGAGCCAAAAATCTTCAGGCCTTCATCATTTCGAAATTTGACAACTCCTTCTTTGTCATATTTGATGCCTGTAACAAGATCCTTATTACCTGTCATGTGGGATGTGCAACCACTATCAAGGATCCAAACACCAGATCGATCAGATGCTTTAAGGGAAATCTCTGCCACCACAGCCTTCTCATTTTTCTTCTTCTTGGTCCATACTTTACCCTCCACACTCGGCATGGATTGAGACTTCTGTTCTTTCTCAGAGTATGATGGACCACCCTCATCTGGAAGAGCTGCAAATCTGTTCTGAACTTTTAACTCACTTGTTGTTTTATTGATTTGTTGCTTGCGAACATTTTGATTCTTCTTTGACACATTTCTCTGAATGGTTGAAGTGCAATACCTAGCCATGTGTCCAAATCCTCCGCACCAAAAACAGTGTCCTTCAAAATGTGTTCTGGAAAACTGTTCTCTGTTTGGCTGCCAGTTCTGTTCATGTTCCCTTCTGTATCTCTTGGCTATGGAACACACATACTATGAATGTCCCATTTTCCCACAGTAATAACACCTGATATGGGATGCATTCCCTTGTGATATTTCAGCACTATGATTTTCCCTTTTAGATCTCTGAATATTCTGATTCTGTTTTGTGCCCAAATCAACCTTCACTTTCGGGATGAGTACTTGTGGTCTGACTGCAATTGTCGCAAATTTTTGTTCTTGACTAAACCCTGAAACGACCTTAACATATGAGCTCAATTGCTGTTTCTTCCCTACTGAACTGCTAGGCTCCGCTTTCATCTTCTCTGTCTTATGAATGGCCTGCTTTTCGGATATCACAATGGGGGTCAAGAGTTTATCTTGATCCTTAAGTTTTTATCGCAGACTGACCACTTCTTCTTCAAGCTCTTGGATACTTCTAACCTGATCTTTTCCTGTGTTAGTCAAACAATCAATTTCCTTCTTTTGTTCCACAACTTTAAGCTTATACTCAACAATATTTTCTGAGTTATCTGGTGTTGAGGAATTTAGTCTTTCAATTTCTTCTAATAGCTCAGACTTTTCTTCATCCTGTTGTTGCATATAGAGTTTGGCATCACGAACCACTTTATTGGCATTCTTCGTTTTGTCTCTCCAAACATCTATCTCCTCAAGAGCTGCTTCCAATTCGTCTTCCATATCAATTCTCCCTTTAATTTCTTCTTCTTCTTTAGCATCAGCTTCTTCTCCCTTTTGAGAACTAACAACAATTGCCACCAAGGCATTTACCCCACGATCTCTGCAATTTACTATTTCCTCAACTTCTTCATCCTCATACTCATCTGAACTTTCAAATTCTTATGAAAGAAGATTCTTTTTCTTAAAGAAATTTCTCTTGAATTGTTTCTTCCCTTTCACAAAATCTAAAGTCTTCTTTTTGGGAATTTCAACGTCATCATCATCATCATCATCTTGAAACTTCTTGGGGCATCTTGCCGCAAGATGACCAACCTTTCCACATCTAAAGCATGCTAGTGGAAGTTTACCTTTAAACTTTCCTCTTCCTCTTTGTATATTTGAAGAAAGGAATCACATCACCTCATCTGTCTCTTCTACTTCATTAGAATCTTTAATGGTGAGCTTCTTCAAGGACTTAAATGCCACCTCTTTAGACTTCCCCTTTTCCACAACCTCATTATCATCGTTCCTCATTTCATATGCAAGCAAGGTACTGTGCAAATTGTCCAATGTCAGCTCTTTTGGATCTTTATCTTCTAGTACTGAAACTTTCGGATTGAACCGAGGTGGAAGTTTCCTCAAGATGCACTTTAAAATATTTATGTCTTCAATGACTTCTCCAAGACCTCGCATATCTTCCAAAATAATGTTTACCCTGCCAAAGAATGTGTCCACAGACTCATTCGGGTTCATTTTCAGATCTTCATATTTGTTCCACAACACCTGCAGCATTGCCTCTCTGACTTTTGTGTCCCCTTCATATATATTCAAAAGCTTTTCCCACATGGCATGTGATGTTTTGCATGACATCACCTTCGTGTAGATGGGATTGGAAAGGGCTGCACCTAAGGCATTTATTACTTTGTAATCAGCCTCCAACTCTCTATGCTCGGCTTCTGATAAAGCATCACTATTAATATCAGCTGTGATACCATGCATAGCTGCTGAAAACACATCCATTCCCAAGGATCAGAAATAGTGTTGCATCCGATTCTTCTATATTTGAAAATTATATCCGTCGAAGATCGGAATCCCTTTATGATTGGTTACCACCATTGAAATAAGAACAACTTTCAACCTAGCACTCTGATACCACTTGTTTGGTCCACAAGGCTGAATACCCTGAGAGGTGGGGGGTGAATCAGGTTATGACTAATTAAAAATTAATTCCAGTTCTTATCTTGTTTCGCTGTTAAGCAAAACGCTCTTCACTCTCTTTCCTGTTGCACAAAGTAAACAGAAAATAAAGCATGCACAGGACACAACAATTTTACTTGGTTCACCGCAAAGGGCTACGTCCAAGGAGCATACGCGGACAAGTTTCCGGTCATACCAATTCCACTAATCTTTACTAGCTGTGGATTACAAGGTTCGGGCTAGATCACTTCTATGCCCATGCTCACTTCCTTTACAAATTTAGGGTCAGCTCACTGCTTTCCCAAGGGTCACTCCCTGTCTCTCTCTCTCTGTCTCACTGCAGGTGGAGAGGATCACTTTCTTCCTCTTCCTAAGCTCACTGCACTTGGAAGGAATCCACTCACAGTTTATAGACCTGTAGGTCTCTTTATTTGCATGAATGAATGCAACTTTCTCTGTGTGTAGATGCTCTGTTGAAGTATAACTTTCACCCGAAGATGAATATCTTTTTGCACCGAAGGTATCGGGAAAACTTCCAGCTTCCACGCAGTCCGAAAAACACTGCTGGAACAAACCTTACTTGGCGCGCAAGTCTACCTCGACGCGCAAGTATCGGCGCGAAAGTCACAATGGGCGCGCAAGTCCTCCTATGATACTTTCGCGACACAAGCTTCCTCAACTCCAAACTTGCGCGAATAACTTCCTTTTACGCCCAAATAAATATTGGCGCGCAACTCAACACTAGCGCGCAAGTTCTAACACCGGCGCACAACTTCTACTACTGGCGCGCAACTCCACCTGTGCGACCCACACTCACCATTTGTGCGACCACCACACCTGCACGACGGGAGCTCTGATTTCTCAAAGAGTTGAACTCCGGTGAGAATGAAGAGGGGGTGGTCCATTATTTATAGTCAAATTGACCACCCTACGCGACGGCGCGCAAGTCTTCTCTCCTTTTAGACACTTGCACGACGAACTCCCAAACTTGCGCAAACCTATTTCCTTAGCCATATTTTGATCTTATGATCTTGAAAAACGTATGGTGCGCAACTTTCTTGTACTCCATGTCCACAGCGCGCAAGTCCCTTTGCCAAAAACACTTTTCTTCATTTGCCAATTTTCAGGCCCAAAAATTTGGCAAACACTGGAAAACGGCGCCACCTTGTATCTGTTCTTTTGTACCGCCTCCAGATCATCCATTCCTTTTATCGAAGTTCTTGAATCAAACATGGATTGTTGACCTCAGCTCTTGAACTCAACATTCCACCATGAAATCCTCTTTGTCAACAAATTTGTATGTCATTGTTTTGCTTTGTCAACAGTCACTACTCAGATGTCCACATTGTCAACAAACACAATCACCACAAAAATAATTCAATGATACCTTGAGGGATTTTTGCCCAACAATAACCTTCATTTAGTGGAATCAAAACCCATAAGATGGAAGAAATTTCCAATGGAAGGTTATGTTCATCCTTGCATCGATAGACGATCATAGATTGATCTAGAATATGAAATGGGAATTCCATTCTTTGGAAATTGATATGAGCTCCATATAGAGAAAGCCAATCCATGCAAAGAATCACATCAAATTCCACTATAGGATGTATTGCAAGATTTGAAGGAAGATCATTCCAACAAACTTCAATCGGAGAAGAATTATAAACTTTTTATGCTACTGTTGTGCCATTAGGGGTTGTCACAACTAACTCAACATCTAATTGTTCAGGTAATACTGTGATACCCTTAGAAAATTCTTCATAAATAAAAGAGTGGGTGGATCCATAATCAAATAAAAAATTTTCTACTTTAGAGTGGATGGTAATTGTAACATCCACCACTTCGTTATCATACTCCACATTGCTGATAGAAATTGCATGTGAAATTCCTTTGCCTTTGGCCTTAAGAGTTTGTTGACGTCAATCATCCTCATCAACCCTTGGATTAGGGCATTGTTTGGCATAATTCCCCATTTCCTTCCACATGAAACTTTGAAGTGTAGTAGGTTCATTCTGTGTATCCCTTCCTTTGTTTGCATCATTAGACATCTTTTTTCCATTATTTCGACATTCAATTGCTCGATGTCCTTCTTTTCCACACTTATAACATTTTCATGTCCCCTTAAGACAATTTCCTCCATGTTTCTTTCCACACATTGAGCATAAGAGAAAACTCATATTATTTTCAGTGTGCTCTTCTGATTTTCCCTTGAATTCCATTTTCCTCTTATTATCAAACCCATATGACTGATGGGTTACTCCAATATCCATCTCAACATTGAGAGAACACCGAACGATTTCCTCGTACCTATTGAAGTCCCTTATAGCTAACCCCCTTCGAATACTTGGTTTTAAGAAACTAAAGAATCAATCGATCTTACTCTCAGGTTGGATAATAATCCTAGAAGTCTACCTTGCAAGTCTTGTAAAATTTTCTTCATAGGTACCAAAAGATTCATCATCCTTTTCCTTTAGTTCAAGAAAATCCTTCTCCATATTTGTTCATATAATATAAGGGAAGTTCTTATTGAAAAATAAGTTCTTGAACTCGTCCCATTCCATGGACTCAATTTCATCCCATTGCCTCATATTCTTAATAAAATTCCACCATTGATCAGCATCACCTTCCAAACGATAAACTGCTAAGATGACTTTATCATGTTCATAACATTGAAGAACTGAAAATATCTTTTCAGTGGTAATGATCCATTGCTCAACCACTAATGGATCAGAAGACCCGCTGAATGAAGGTGGAAGCTGCCTCATGAAGGATTCAACAGACTGTTGCTCCTTCCTTTTCTCATTTGGAAGTCATGCATGATTCATAACTTGAGAAAGTTGTGTGAGCATGGCTACAAGATTTTTCATTCCATCTCCCATAACGTTTGGTTTCTCAGGGGGACAATCATTGCATTTCCCATCGCATTCCGCATTAACACGGTTCTTTCGGGTTCCATTCATTGACAAATACCAAGAAGAATAGTGTGAGAAACACTAATTATAATAGGAAGACGTCATAATCAAGAATAAAATTTCACACTTAAGGTCTTATCATAGGTTGTTCATGGCCATTTCTAAAACACTAAAATTGTGTTCTATGCTTAGACATATCCTTAGGGTTTTTACTAAGGCTTTCACATCCTAGTTTCCAAAGGTTGACTATACCTTTCCTCTAATACCAACTATAACGACCAATACATTACATACATTATTAGTACTTTAAAATTTATGTACACTTATTACAACATATAACAAATCCAAGAAAGGAGAGTATAGGTATAGTGTCTTTAGAAACTGGGAAACATAAACAGCTGGTTCATAAATCATCTACACGGTCTCCCATTTATTTCATCATATATAGTGTCCATTTTGGAATATGCTACTTAATAACCTTCTTCCTGACCTGGGAAAATAAAACAAACAAAATGGTGAGCTCAAATGATCAGTAAGGGAAAACAAAAGAAATAGCAATCACATCATATTCATAAGAACATAAAATTTTGGAAATCATAACCTGCAAAAGAGATCATAATTTTAAAACATGGGATAAATCATAGTAGTGAAATGTAATCCCAATAGTCATAACATAAAAATGAAACATTTTGGCATACACACATAATCATAGAGAATAATTTCTTATTAGTCAACACACATTTCCACGACTATCTTAGCGGACAAAGTCCATTTCTGAACTGAGTTCACTCCTTGTTTCAGTCCAGTTTTACTAAACTGGATTAACCTGACGTTCCAGCCATGTTTATCTCATGAGATATAAATCGTTACCCAATTCATTGGAGGTAGATATAGGTCCCACCCATCTCATAATGAAACCATTCTTATATGTGCCACAAAAATCATAAATCATAAATCATACATCATTGCATAACCCATGTAATAAAAATGGGATTCTTAAACATCGTGACATCATAAAAAAATCATATAAGAAAAAGGAATTCATAAAAATATTTCCATCACAACATAATCAAATCAATGTAATAACAGGGATAGAAATAGAACCCTATATTATCTTATATGGAAAATAATTTTGATAAAACACTTGAAGTCCATTCTTGAGGAAAATATCCTTTCTACTTCAAAAACATTTTCATTTCTTAACATGTCATAAATTTTTAAACTAAAAGAAGATGATTAAAAATAAAATTGATAACTTGTAAAGGAATATTCTTGGAAATAATGTTTTAAAAATCCATTCATTCCGTATAAGTTAAAAAACATTCTTCTCGTACTTTTGTCAGAAAAGTCAAAATGTACCTCGTAGAAAAAATGACAAAAGATTCCTTTCATATCTTTTACTAAAAACTCACCGAAGGGTAAAATTGGATTTAAACAATTGTAGTTGGATGGAAATAATATTACATATTGAGGAAACATGGATGTGTATGATAAAATTTTCCCCAGTAAATTCTGAGGTATAAACAATATTGGATAAAAATGAGATTGTGATATTTTCCCTTACCTTAGGTCCTATTTGCTTCGTAAGTGTCCGAACCTCCAGTATAATGATTTATATAATGTAATTTAATTATTAAAGAATTATAATCATTGTTATTATATCATATATGGCCATATTATTAGCTTCTTATTAGTAATATTTCATTGCTACTTGTTATTCAGGTGTTTATTACTTTTTGTTCTTATGTGTGTTTTGTCGAATAAATTATTATTATTCCCTTTAGGATATAGATACCTCATTTCCAGAATGTTATTAGTGTAATATATATCATATTCATTCATTCAATGCATTTATATAATCATTTTGAAATGAGGATCATGTAGAACGAGTCGCATCACATCGTGGAGACGGTATTCCGTACTTACGCAAGAGCAATGATATCATTCCCATGATCGTGGAATAGTATTTGAGTGTATGTATACTATTTAAGAGTCAATATCACTTTACAATAATAATATATAGTTATTATTTACACCATTATACCCATCCAAGTAAGGTGGTGGTGGAAAATAGATTACACCACGGCGTGGAGACGGTATTCCGTACGTACGCACGTGCGGTGATTTCGTTTTCCGTAGGATGGATAGATGGTGAAATAGGGTTGTTTCTAACATATAATAACATATAAGTATATGATTGAAACTTATGTTATTACTTCATAATGAAACAACTAAAGATGAATAAGTGGAGGAAGAAATAATGTTGAATGAATCGGTAATGGACATTACCTCTTCTTTGAAGCGCCTCTTGGAGACCTCCTCTTAGGGCACTAAAATTGGTCTTTACAGAAGACCAGGACCTCTAGGATGTATCTAGTAAAGTGGAGAAGAGAGTTTGGAAGAGGTTGGACGAGATTTAAGGTTCAATTTGGTGTGAGGAATAGAGAGAGGAGGTGCCCTTTTATAAGGGAGGAGAGGGGCACCTTTGGAAAAACTAAAACAATTATTTTATTACAAACTCATATTCGGTTTTTAATAGCTACAATTGATTTATTTTGAAGCTAAGGTAGGGATGGGTCAAACTCCTCTCATACAATAGAATCTAGGCAAGTTAGAGTTCTATTTTAACCTTATCATTTAGATTTAACTTTAAGTTAAATAATTTTACTTTTACCGTGTATTTTTGTTTTCTTACACTATAAGGTTAATAAATGTACTATAACAAGACAAACGAACCCCATGTTGGTTATTATTAATATATATAACCTTATATAAGTCATTTGGACGAACCTTATATTTTTTGGAATAAAATAACAATTAATAATATAATTTTTGTTTTAAAAACTATTTTATGTTAATTTTGACACTATTTGGTAATTGATTTTTGTGGAAATCAAAACAGAATTATTAGTTCAAAAAAAGTTAATTAAATCAATACTAACATTTCATATTAACCTAGAAAATTATTTTAATTTATAAAAAGTCTGAAATTACATTTATTTGGGTATTTATAACATCAATTATGTCAATATTTCATTAATAAGATAATTACTGCATCATCATTGTGTCATAAATAAATTAAATTATTTACTGTTTAAAAATTAGAAATAAAATTCCATTATGTATGAAATATTTTTATCTTCATAATGAATATTTATAGCAGAATGTATCTTATGTATAAAGCTATATTAAAATTTATTTTGTTATTAAACATTTCTTTTAACTATTTTAACCCTTTTTTAAATAAATTAATAATAAATGTTCTAATCTAATCCAAGTGGGACTAAATGGTCATATTTTATTCCTAAGGTTGTTTTTTGTCGAATTACACTTATCAAATAGAATTAGTACACGTGTTAGGGTAATAAGAATAACAATTTTCCCTCAATTTCCCAATTTACTTTTAACCATGGTGAAAAAAGTAAAAAGTTACAATTCACCAAAAACTATTTTCATCACATTGAACCACATTTTAGTCACTAATATTAACTGTGTCTCTCGGATTTTCAAAAATCCACTCACAGAAGCAGTAAAATTATGTTTTATGTAAATTTGCAATTTTTTCTAGGAGGTGGGTAAAAGACGGTGAAAAGTTCAATAAAATTTTTATATCTCTAAAATTATTATAAAATGACTCCAATGAATTTCATTAAACATATATGGGTATTATGTATCAATTTTGACCTAAATTAAATTTAAATAAAATAAATAATTATTTAAATAAAAAGTCGGTTTTTAAATAGTAACACACTGTTTTCACTATTCTTTAAAAATTGAATGTTTTCAGAAAAAATACCAAAATTTCACCCTAGGCTAATTTCGATATTCCGAATCCAAAAATGATGTCCATTTTGAAACATAAAATTTACAAAATTTCTTAAAATGGGTATTACTATTCTTAACAGCTAGTTTTAATAATATTTTAATAGCATATCATTGTTTCGTGAAACTCGGTATTGCGTAAGACGCAAGCTATCGAGGAAGGTCGCGATTGTGTGTAAAGCAAGCCAAGATAGTCTTGTGTGTAGTGAAAGATTCCTTTGATAACATAAAAAAAAATTCTCATAAAAGTCTCGGGTGTTACATTCTACCAGTTTTTTCTTTTTTTCGAGGAGTGCATTCAATATGAACCTCTTATCTAACACCTTAATAACATCTAATAGCTTGAATATTGAGGATATTATGGAATATCGTTCCTCTTTGTAATTTTTTAATCATATTAATCATTTTCATCACTATACAGTGGTTTCTTGTTATTTTCTCTATAAAAATAAAAATCCATGCAATATTTATGATGAAATTTTATATGGGGAGATTATAAATATGATTAATTTATATTAAATTATTTACATGAACTATGATAATATTTGTTTTTTGTCCCCAATAGCTGCAACACAAGGGTATCATCTTTTACACCCTCTAATAATTTGTTATAATCATCATAGAGCTCCATATATTACATAACATGAGAATAATCATCTTCTTGTTCTTCCCATGACTAATATGAATTATATGAATGTAAAATATATAAAAATTATTTTTAATACTAAATTCATATTAAATAAATAAAAATGAAATTTTTTCTATGAAATGAATATCCCAATACAATGTTTTTTGGATTATATATCTTTTTCAGTTCAAATGTATTCTGATAATTGAGTTGTAGTGGGATGGTGAATGTAATCACGGTCCATAATAAATTATTGGAATTTTTTAACATATGTGGTTACATATTTCATTTATAGAGGAAGATGCAAGGTTGTTATCTCTTATACATTGTAATAGATGAGGAGATCATATTATAATTAATAATCATTAAATAAATTATTAATATCATGTTGACCTCCCACACATATCATAGAGGTAATGTATTCATAATAGATCCCCTCAAGAGATGGTTGTGTTATGGGTAATTAGTCATTATGTACCTCCTGCTCTACCTCCCCCAATTATAGAACATAAAAAATGAGTAAAGAAAATACTTACACCAAAATCATTGGTTCTACCATTATATAAGTTTAATATTTCTTCATTAGTGAAATAAAATATTTCAACTCCCTTTCAACATTGATCTTTATATGTTATATATTTTCTCTATGTTCTTGCACCTATGATAATTTCTAGTCAACCACTTCTTATTGTTGTTCCACAAATGATTAATCCATCTTTGCATAATAATTTTAATTTGGAAATATAATTCAAAATATATTTTTTAATTTTATTATTTAAAAATTAAATGAAAATTATATAATTAATAAATAAAAATAATCAATCAATGAAAAACTACTCATCTCCCAAAGAATGACATTTGTTTTTACAGACCATTTATAGAGCGGTACAAAAAAATTATCTTCCAAATAATGAACCTAGGATTACCATGGCTATCCCACCGCTAATGAAAAAAACATTTTTGTGTCCTTTATATTTCATTTTTATGTCTGTTTTAGGCTGAGTTTATTGCAGGGGATGCATTAAATATTATTCTATATGTCGGTTATTTTAAAACCGACATAACAAATAGAAATATGAAACCATTTTCACGTCAGTTCTTAAAATACGAATGTGAAAAATAGTTCATAATCATGATTTATTATGCTAGTTTTTAAATAACCATCATAAAATGTTGTTTAATTCATCCATTATTAAATAACTGATGTATTAAAAAACCTCTCTGATGTGTTTTTCTTGTCGCTTATTACAAAACCAAAGTGAAACGCAATGTTATCTCGTCAGTTATTTTCATAACTGACGTTATAAACTAGTCTGAGAATCAATTTTTACATCGATTCCTAAATAACTTTTGTAAAAAATCATCCCCATGCATTTATTTTTCTGGTTATAAAATAATCGATGTAAAAACAATTTTTTAAAGAATACAGTTTAACTGTTACAATCTGCTTCCAAAGAGGACCCAAAAGAAGCAGAAAAAAGACAAAAACTAGGCAAAACGCACTGGACAAACCCCCATAAACACCCTCTACCCCCTTAGATGGCCCCCACCCATGGAACACCCCCCAACAACATTGACCCCCTTAGACATGCCCCACTACTAGAATTCTGGGCAGTTGCGTGTATTGTAACGGGAGAGTATTAGTGGCCGCCATTTGGTGGATACTAATACTGAAATAACAAACTACGATATTCTTCCTTCCTTTTGGATGCTGTGTATTTGAGTCCACCATTTTGAGGTTGCTAAACGGTGTATTAGCGACTACCAAATGGCGGACACTAATACCGAACTAAAAATATGTGGGATTTTTTCCCTCCTTTTTCTTGTCTTCATCAACACGCCCTACAACACCCATGTTTCCGCTTCGCCGCCCCCTGCCTCCCCACCCCCTCCATTGTCACCTACAGTCGTCTAGAGCACACCAATTCACCTTCAACCACCCTCTGATCTCCCCCTGACATCACCCCACCACACAACGAACACCTCTAACTGACCCCGACCCTCCCCGGTCATCGTACATCAATCATGGCCGATGAATCACGATGTTGGAAACCCTCCAACCACACCCACGTCACCTAATGCATCTCAGATCGAAAATCACATTTTATGGGGTTGATATTCAGCGTCCTCAAAACAGCAGACACTAAAGGATTTATCAACAGGACAAAAATGTTCACCGTTTGGCAGATGTGAAGCGGTCGCTAAAGGGCTATAGTGACGGCTTTTGTGGCCGCTAATTCCCTTATTTCTAGCAGTGCCCCCATTTACCCCTGGACACCCCCACCCCCCCTAGACACCCCCTCCCACCCCCTGGTCACCCCCACCCTCTAGAAACCCCCCAACCCTGGACACCCCCACCCAATGGACACTACCCCACCACACTGGATTGCCCCTACCCCCCATATATCCCCCACCCCCTGGACACCACCGACCCCCTTGGACCCCCCACCCATCCCCCACATGACCCACCCCACCCCACTGGATAACCCCTACCACCCCCTGGACACCTACCACCCTCTAGACACCAACCCACACCAGTGGAAAGCCACCCCTGTACACCCATCCATCCTAATGGGCATCCCGACCCACTAGACACCACCGCACACCAGTAGACATCCCCCCCCCCGCCACCCCAAGTACACCCCCGAAAACCTTGGACATCCCCACACCCTAGACACCCCCACCCCCTGGACAGCCCTGCCCACCCCTTGGACACCCCCACCCCTTGGTAAGCCCCCACCCTGTGGACAGCCTCCCACCCACTGGACACCACCGCACTCCACTAGACACCCCCCAGACAGCCCCCCTCATCCTAGAAAGCACTAACCACTCTGGACAACTCCCCAGCCCCTGGTCACCCCTAACCCCACTGGAGCTCCCCTCCACCGCCCCTGGACACCCGCACCCCCTCGACACCACCCCACCCCACTGGACAGCCCCACCCCTTGGACACCCACCCTCCCTCTGGACATCCCCCAGCCACTAGACACCACCACACCCCACTGGACATCCCCCAACCACCCTGGACACCGCTGAGCCCCTTAAACACCCCCACAAACCCCTGGACACCCCACCTCTGGACAACCCCTCTCACCCCCTCTCCCAGACACCCCCTCCCCTGAAACCCCCCCCCCACCCCTAGGCACTCTCCCATCCACTAGACAATATCCCACCCCACTGGATACCCCACACCCCCTAGATAGCCACACCACCCTAGACACTACCGACCCCTTGGAAAACCCCCACTCCCTGGACACCCTCACCCCACTAGACAACCCCTCCCACCCCTGGAAACCCCGCCCCTACAAACCCCCTACCCCCTAGACACCCTCCCACCTACTGGACCCCCCCCCTAGACACCCACAACACCCTTGGAAATCCCCCCCAACCTCCCCTGGACCATCCCACCCCCTTGGACATCCCCCAACCCCAACCCCCCTAAATACCCCACCCCCTGGATAGCCCCTCTAACCCCCCCCCCCGGACACCCCACGCCCTGAACCCCCCCCCCCCCCCAAGCACTCTCCCTCCCACTAGACACCACCCCACCCCACAAGACACCCCACACCCCATAGATAGCCCGTCCCACCTAGACACCACCGACCCCCGTGGACAACCCCCTCATCCTGGATACCCCTACCCCACTGGAAAACCCCTCACACCCCCTAGACACCCCACCCATGGAAATCCCCACCCCCTGGACACCCTACCACACACTAGAACCCCCCCCCCCAGACACCCCCTACACCCTTGGAGAGCCCACCCCCACCACCCCTGGACCCTCCCTCCCCCCATGGACTCCCCCCACCCCACCCAATTTTACACCCCCACCACCATGGACACCCCTACCACTTGGAAAGCCCCCCCCCCCAGACACCCCTACTCCCATGAAACCATTAATATTCCCATCCAAAATATGAAACAAGTAGAAACTGGACCATAAACAGACCAAAAGTATAACAAAATCCAAACCAGAAAAACATTAGAACTAGATGAAAACAAGAGGAAGCTAAGAAAACATACACATTAACATATATAACATTCAAAAAAATCAATATCAAATAAAAAACTAAAATCCAACCAAAACAAAAACCAAATACACAACTATAATTACAACATTCCAAATTACATTATACAATACAAAAAAAATAAAATCCAATCAAACCTGTAAAATAATGTGGCCATTCCACTTGTATGTGTTTGACCTCTTGATAACTATAGGATTGATGGTATTAAAATACCTAAAAATTATATGGATAGTAATTAACATGTATAATGAATAAATCAAATGAAATATTACAGAAATGTTTATAAGGAGATATTACCAAGTAACACTTGACAAGTGTTACAGTTGTAATTATTTCATACATAAAGCTTAACATATAATATACACATTCGAAAACACATTGTTGTTCATGACATTTTTGTTTAAATGAGTGTCAATTCAAAATATCATGTTTATGTAATACATCAAAAATAAAAAATTATAGAAATATATTTACCTCTACTTTTAAATATTTGATCTTGGACCTCTTTTTCTTTATTTTTTTTCAAAATTAGAACCTTCCACTATTATAAATAAATAATAAAGAGATGAATTTAAAATAATAGGAATGAGATGAATCAAGGAAAATGAATCTCATCGCTCGTGCGTACATACAGACTACCGTCTCCACGAACGCGATGAGATTCATTTCCCATGATTAACCATTCAAGAATGATTATAAATTATATATAATAAATTATAATGAAAGACATTACATTATAATTATTCTGGATTTATTTAAATATATGTTTCATTTACTTAATTCCATTCAATTCAATAAGGAAACTAAAACAACGTTCATGCGTACGTACGTCCTACCGTCTCCATGAACAGTGTATTTAATTCCGTTTATCTATCTATCATATATGTTTATATGATGAATATATATTATATATAAATTTTGTTTTACGTTCTGGAATTACGAAAATCAGGGTATATGTAAAAACAACTTGTTGAAACACGTACGATAAATGAAATGATTTTACCCAAAACGCTGCTTTGACATTGAATTTACAAAAGAACGGGTAATATAAAGTTATAATTGAATCATATATGATATCAAAAAATTTTATGGTTATGTTAAAAGTTAATAATATGTTTAATCCCATTATACTAGAGTCTTGTACACATACAAAATAAATTGTACATAAGGTAAGGGATAATTATTCCAATCTCATTCTAATCCATCGTTGTTTTTTCGTAAGTATTTACTGGGGTTATGTTTATCATCCATGTCGATATGTTCTCAAAATGATTTCATAAAAAGTTTACTTTTCTTCAATTTATGTTCAAAGCCATTTTTAACTTTTATTGACTTTTACCACATCATATGAAAAGAATCATTCTTTTGTATACCATATGAGCTACTTTATGACTTTTCCGTCAAAAGTACGAGAAGAATGTTTTCTTAACTTATACGGAAAGAATGGATTTTTAAGGTTTCATAATTCTTTATATTCAGGAAGCTTCTTATATAAGAATTCATGATTATTTTTAGAAAATTACAATTCTTTTAAAATTTCATGGCATTTTGAGAAAAGAAAATGATTTTAAAGAAGAAAGGATATTTTCCTCAAGAATTCATTTGAAGTGTTTTATGAAGTCTATTTTCCCTCTACGATGAAATTATTAAATATGGTAATGTTTCAAGTATAGTGTCCCTATTATTTACATGGTTTTATTTTTTTTATGATGAAAAGATATCCATTGTTTAATACGGATTATGTTATGATGGGATAATGTTTATGAAACCCATTTTATTTTTAGGGTTATGGTATGATGTATGATGTATGATTTTGTGGCACTCATAAGAATGGTTTCATTATGAGATGGGTGGGACCTATATATCCCTCTAATGCATTGGGTAAATATTTATATCTCATGAGATAGACATGGTTGTAATGACAAGTAAATACGGTACAGTAATACAGGGCTAGAATGGCAGGTAAACCTGATTTAGTAATGAAATTTGTCCACTATGATAGTCTTGGAAGTAATGCCTTGGATACTATGGAAATCATATCATGTGATTAATGGTTTTCCATAATTACATGTTTTATTCCCATGATATTTTATCATGGTTAATTTTCCTTCATTATCCATGCCTTATGTTCTGCCACGATTTATGTAATTGCTCAAGATTTTTATGTTTTATGGTCATGTTTTTACATTCAAATGATTATGGATTGTTTTTATGTTCTCCATGGTTACACTTACTGAGAATTTTATTTATCCCTTTTTATGTTTTCTTTTCCCCATGATATAAAAAATGTTTTAGGTAAGAAAACAAAAGCGGATGATATTTATTGGTGATGTTGAAGATATTTCACCGGGATTAGAAGATTATGTTCCGAGTTTCCAAAGACACTAAAATAATATGATCTTCAGACGTTTATTTTTGTTATGTATTAAGTATTCTGCAAATGTAATTTAATGTCTATGTACATCATGTTTGGGTCCTTACAGTTATATCAGAGCAAAGGATTAGTCTACCTTTGGAAACTAGGATGCGAAAACTTTAGTGAGATCCCTAGATATATTTCTATGGTATGTATAGGGATGTCCCTAAGGTTAAGTATAAGTATAGGTTATAGTCATAGAATTACAGTAATGATCTTAGAATTAAACCTAAGTTGTTATATATTGAAGGTACTCCCCCTTTATTATTCTTTTTTCCTAGCATGATTTTTTCCTCTTATACTATTCTTTTTGTGTTTTAGACGATGGATGGAACCCGAAGAAATTGTGTTGATCAATGTAATGGGAAATGCAATGATATTCCTTATGAATGAACCAATGTTATGGGATATGGATTGTTAAATCATATTTCTATACATACACAAGCTATGAATCATTCTAGACTTCCAAATGAGTAGAGAAGGGAACAATATTCTTTTGAGTCCTTCATGAGGAAACATCCACCTTATTTCAGTCGGTCTTCTGATGCAATTGTTGGTGAACAATGGATCAATACCATTGAAAAGATATTTTCGATAATTAGATATTCGGGAAATGAATAATTCCTTTTGGTTTTTTACCATTTAGAAGGTGAAACAGACTAGTGGTGGACTCTAATTAAGAATACAAGGCCCAAGGTGAAATTGAATCCATGGAATGGGACGAGTTCAAGAACTTTTTTTCAATATGTACATCCCTAGTATTCTTTAATAAAATATGGAAAAAGAGTTCCATGAGCTTATGAAAAAGGATTATTAATATTTTGGTATATACGGGGTGAATTTTACAAGGCTTTCAAGGTATGCATCTGGCATTATCATCCAATCGGAATGTAAAGTTAATAGATTTTTCAATGGCATAAAACCATTTTTTCGAAGGTAATTAGCTATAAGAGACATCAGTAGCAATGAATAAATTGTGTGTTGTGCTATCAATGTAGAACTGGATATTGATGTTACATATCCATCTCATGGTTTTGACAAGAACCGAAAGAAAGAGTTCTACGAAAATATCTCAAAAAAATGGTGAAAGGAAGATGAATGTTTTTATGCTCAAATTGTGGAAAGAAGCATGGTGGAGATTGTCTTAATGGAACTAGAAAATTTTTAAAGTGTGGAAAAGAAGGTCATCGAGTAGATGATTATGGAAGTAATGGAAAAGGATAGCTAATGATGTGAATTGAGAAAAGACTACAGAGAATGCACCACCAACACTTCAATGCTAAAAGTGCAAGGAAATGGGGAATTATGCTCATCAATGCCCAAATCCAAGGGTTAATGATGATTGACATCAACAACCTCTTAAGGAAAAGGTCAAAGGTAAGTCACATGAATTCACTATTGGCGATGTTGAATATGACAATCATGTGGTGGAATGATTAAGTGATTATGTAATGGGATTCCAAAATAATTTTCTATATAATATCGTGGAATTATGGAATATTTTTTTAATAGTCTATTGTGGTTTTCAATAATTTTATTTTACCGGTATCCATGAAAATTGATTGAAATATTTTGGGAAAGAAGATGGTATGCGCATAATGAAGGGATAATTAGAAAATGAAAAGTTTGATATTATTAATGATCTCATGAATGATATAAGGACAAAGTGATATCATGGTTTTAGTATATAGAAATTTTGGGATTTTGGTATGTGGAATGAGTTAACTTTTGACAACATTCATGTTTTCAATAAGGTTCTATGATAATTCATGTTTCAAAAGAATACATGATTAAGGTATTCACATGTTTGCAATTTTCCAAAAATATATATCTTATGATATTTGGGGGATAAATGATGGTATTCGCGTGCTTGTTATGTGACCTTTCAAGTAATCATTTTATTTATGCTATGATCTTGGAACGAAGTATTTTGGATAAGCTTAAATATTGCAATGAATTAAGTTAGAAATATGATAGTATTATTTAAGGATAAATATTTTTTCGATATTATTTCATGAATGTTATAATAATGTAGTTTTAGAAAAAGGGATAGCATGCAGGACGAACGACAACCCGTCTTGTCAGACAAGGTAGTGGGAATCAAACCCACAACCGAAGTGCGATAAGCCTTTATCACCTAAATCTGGCCTACAGGAAGTCCCTGGTGAGTAGAAACTAATATTATTTTATTATGAGGTATGATAGATGAAGTGTAAGTCCATTTTTGGAATCATATATGATTCACGTCACCATAGATGGACTTATGTATATTTTATAACTTTTGTTATCCTTTTGTTTAAGACCGATGGAATGACCCATCATTCTATCACACGATCTTCTAACACTTCACGAATGACAAGTTCAACTTTATTTAATAATGATATGAAGTGGAAATTGTTCATGGAATGACCAACGGTGAGATTGTACAAAAATCAATTAATTATTTATTCTAATTCAAAATTTTCAACAATAGGGAAATGATATTCAAAACCAACAATGTCGTCTCTGTACCATCATATCTGATGAATCAGATGGTACCTTAGATCGTCACAAATTTAACGCTTTGTGATTTTTGTATTTTTCATAGCCATGTTCTCTACCACTCTCTATCAGAACGTGATGGTTATATTTCTCTTCCATATCCATATTTTCACATATATTCTCTTATGTGGAATACCAGTGATGAGTTACCATGGGTATCCGTTTTGTTTCTAACGTTCCTTTTTAAAATGATGATTCAATATTCTTTTTTATGATGTGGGTTTCTGTGAATGAAACATTCATGTAGAAAACCATTTATAACCCTGACGAATTTCGAGGGTGAAATTCATTTTAAGGGGGGTAGAATGTATCACCCCAAGATTTTATGATAATTTTTATTTTTAAATTCATTGAGGACTTTTGTTGTATTCTACACAAAGATTATATGAAAAACCGTATTATCTTTTAGTATACTCAACACTATTCTTGGCTTGCATTACACGTAAGAGAAACCTTTCTCGATAACTTGCGTTGTATGCAATACCGAGTTTTACTAAACAAGATATTATTATAATGTTATTATGTACTAGACGTTATGAATAGTAATACCCACTTTTTGAAATTTTATAAATTTTATCTTTCAAAATGGACTTCATTTTTGGATTTTCAATATCGAAATTATCCTAGGGTGAATTTTTTGTATTATTCTGAAAACATAGAATTTTTTATGAATAGTAAAAACATTGAGTTATTGGTTATAACAGAAATTTTATTTAAATAATCATTTATTTTATTTAAATTTATTTTAGTTAAAAATAGATTCATAATACCTATATAAGTTCAATGTAATTCATTGGAGTCATTTTATAATAATATAGATGTATTAAAATTTTATTGAACTTTTTACCGTCTTTTACCCACCTCTTATGAGAATTTTCAAATTTACATAAAACATAATTTCACCACTTCTATGAGTTTAATATAAGAAATACTATAGAGACATTTAATATCAGGGAGTAAAATGTGGTTCAATATGATAAAAAGAATTTTTTGTGAACAAAAACTTTTTACTTTTATTTAGCACGGTTAAAAGTAAATAGAGTAATTAAGGGGTAAAAATGATATTATTATTACCCTAACACATGTAAAATTTCTGTTGGATAAGTACAATTAGACCAAAAAAACCTTTAGAATAAATATGATCCTCTTTGGTCCACCTATATTAGATTAGGACACTTAATATTATTTTATTTAAAGAGAGTTAAAAGAGTTAAAATCAATGATTAATAAATCAAACATTTTTAATATAAGGTTATACATAAGATAAATTCGACTATAAATATTAATCAGAAAGATAAAATTATTTCCTACATAATGGTAGATTTTTTTTATTTTTTAGACAATTAATAATTTAATTTATATATGACACAATGATGATGGATTAATTACCTTATTAATAAAATATTAACATAATTGATATTATAAATACCCAAATAAATGTAATGTGAGAATTTTTATGAATTAAAATAATTTTTAGGTTAATATAAGATATTAGGGTTGGTTAGATGAATTTTTTTCTAAGTAATAATGATGATAGGAATTTCGAGAACACAAAATACCAAATATTCTCAAAATTGACATAAAAGTGTTTTAAAAAAAATACTATATTATTAATTGAATTAATTGTACTAAAAATATATGGTTTGGAAAAAATACTTATATAATAATATATATGACATTAATGAACCAATTTTGGTTCTATTTGTAGTTTATAGTATGTTTATTGAGTATATAGTGTAATAATACAAGAAGACACGGTAAAAGTTAACTTATTTATCATAGAGTTAAATCTAAATGATAAGGTTAAAATGGTAAACTAAACTTGTCTAAAACCAATTGGTTGAGATTATTTGAACACATCCAAATCCTATCCTCGAAATAAGATAGTTTGGAGCCATTATAAACCGAATATAAATTTATTATAAAACAATATTTTATGTTTTTCTTAAGGTGCCCCTCACCCCTCTTATAAAAGGGCACTCCCCCTTATATCTAATTCACACATCAAATGCCAATTGGCTTGGCCAAACCCTGACCAAATACACATTCAAATATCCTCCCTTCATCCTAGAGGCCTTACATTATCCAGAATGTCAGCCTAATGAGACCTTTTGATCAAATCAAAAGAAATAACCCGAAGAAGAGGTAAATATCTCAGCACCTATTTCAAGTTCCTTTCTTATTCGACTTCCTTATTATTTCTTTTTTCCATTATAAAATATTAAATCCCAAATATTCTATATAATATTATGTTATTATAAAAATTTTACATCCATATTAATTATTTTATCCATCCTATGAATGAAAAAGTTAAAACACGTGCGTACGTACGGCTTACCGTCTCCACCCCGTGGTGTAGTTTGTTATTCAAACATTTCATCATTTCGATGGGTATAATAATGAGAATAAATGATATAAATAATAATTAAAATATTTTTATGATTCTTTATATATGATATACCATCTGATTATATAATATTTTAATATCAAAATAATGATATCATCGCTCATGTGTAAGTACAGACTACCATCTCCAGGGACGCGATGAGATACATTTTCCATGATTAACCATTCATGTATGATTATGAAGTATATATAATAAATAATAATGAAAAATATTACACAATAATGATACTGGATTTATGTACATATATGTTTCATTTTCTTAGTTCCATTCAATTCAATTAGAAAAGAAAACAACGTTCATGCTTACGTACGGCCTACCGTCTCCATGAACAGTGTATTTCATTCCGTTTATCGATCTATCATATATATTTATATGATAAATATATGTTATATATAAATCATTTTTTACATTATGTAATTAAGTAAATCAAGATATATGTAAGAACAACAAGTCGAAACACGTAAGATAAATGAAACGATTTTACCCAAAACGCTGCTTTAACTAGGAATTTAAAAAAAATGGGTAATATAAAGTCTTAAGTGAATCAGATATGATATAAAAAATATTATTATGGTTATGTTACAAGTTAATAATATGTTTTAACCAACTATAAACGAGTCTCGGACACATATGGAAGAGATTGGACACAAGATAAGGGATAATTTTTCCAATCTCATTCTTATCCGAGATCGTTTATTTGTAAGTATTAATTGAGGTTATGTTTATCATCCATGTCCTTATATTCTGAAAATGATTTCATAAAATGTTTAATTTTCTTCAATGTATGTTTAAAGTAATTTTTACCTTTTTTTGAATTTTACCACATCATGTGGAAGGAATATTTCGTTTTTTAGCATACGAGGTACTTTTTGTCTTTTTCGGAAAAATTATGAGAAGAATGTGTTTTTAACATATACAACATGAATGGATTTTTATGGTTTCATAATGCCTTATTTTCATAAATATTAATGTACAATATTTCATGATGGTTTTCAACAAACCACTTTTCTTTTAAAATTTTATGGCATTTTGGGAAAAGAAAATGATTTTGAAGAAGAAATGATATTTTCCTCAAAAATTCATTTGATGTGTTTTACCGAGACTATTTTCCATCTAAGATGACATTATTTAATATGGTAATGTTTCATGTATAATTTCCCAATTAATTACATTGTTTAATTTTTTTTATAATGAAATCATATCCATTTTTTTATATGGATTATGTTATGATAGGATAATGTTTATGAAACCCATTTTATTTTTTGGGTTTGCTATGATGTATGATTTATGATTTTGTGGCACACATAAGAATGGTTTCATTAAGAGATGGGTGGGAACAATATCTCCCTCCAATGAATTGGGTAAAGATTTATATATCATGAGATAGGCATGGATGTAATGCCAAGTAAATCTGGTACCGTAATACAAGGCTGGAACGGCAGGTAAACCTGATTCAGTAATGGACTCTGTCCACTATGATGGTCTTGGAAGCAATGCCTTGGCTAATATGGAAGTCATATCATGTGATTAGTTGTTTCCCACAATTACATATGTTATTCTCATGCTATTTTATCATGGTTGATGTTCATTTATGATCAATGCCTTATGTAATGCCCAAATTTATGTCATTGCTTATGATTTTGATGTTTTATGTTCATGTTTTTATATTCAAATATTTATGGATTTTTTAAATGTTCTCCTTGTTTACCATTATTAAGAAGTTGATCTCACACTTTTTATTTTTATTTTTTCCCATGATATAAATAAAGGTTTTATGTAAGAAAAAAAAAGGGTAAGATATTTATGGGAGCTGTTAATGATCATTCACCACGATTAGAAGATTATGTTCCGAGTTTTCAGAGTCATTAAACTAATAAGATCTTTGGGCATCTATTTTTGTTATGTATTAAGTATTCCTCAAAAGTTATTTAATGCATATTTACGTGATTTTTGTGTCTTTACATTCCGAGTCTACCAGAATGATCTAGTGATAATTAATATGGTGAATTATTTTGGAAAAACACAGATGGATGGAATGACTTCGAAGAATCTTTTCTAGGTAATCCGTGCGAGAGAGAAGAGTCACAGGTCGCCCGATCAAAGAAAATAGAATGACAGACGACATGGCATGAATAATTTATTAAAAGATTTATCATGTTAGTTATTTAATATGAGGTATGATAAAATGTTTTTTCTATGTTTATAACATCAATTATTTAATAACTGATGTTGAAATTTATTTATCACATCATATATTTTATAAATGATGTGAAAAATGGAATTTTATCACAACAGTTCTTTAGATAACATATGTAATAAATTTTTGTGATTTTCTTTATAATGTAGGTTATAAAATTACCAATGTGATAAAGCTCCAAGATTCGATATTTCACGTCAGTTATTTTATAACTGATGTGATAAAGATAATCTCGGTATTTTTTACCTCCTTTATTTTATAACCGATTTAAAGAATGTTTTTCATCAATTTATCACATCGGTTATAGTATAAATGACGTGAGGAAATTATTTTTAAACCTCTTCACGTCGGTTATATAGAATTGACATGAAAAATGTTGACGTGTTAAACGTTTTTTCCACTACTGCACTTAAAGAGATTCATTGTAATTAAATCACTTATTCTAAAAAAACATAACTATTTTTTAATATTTTTATTTAATTACAATCATGATATTGTGGGTTTTTTTGTTTTCGAAAAATATTGATGTGAAAATGTTAAAGAAACATATAGATGAAAAATAGAATGAATACATTTTTAATAGATTTATTTCCATCTTATGGTCTTCATACATGGGTTACATTATTTTTTATTCAATTTGAAATTTCATCTCTCATTATAAGGATAATTATTCTAAATACTTGTTAGGATTTGTATAACGAATAATAAACCAATTCATCACACCAAATGTTACCTCATTTGTTAGAAAATATAAATAAATTTGGGTTACATAGCATGGTGGATATTTTCTATACCGATATTAATCCTTGTCAGCCACCATATTTATATTGAATAATTTTTTGAATTAATGTGAAATAATTTTAAAACATTGTGATCCCTCTACGAAGGACCGGTATAGGGTTAGTCACATTCAATTTCAATATGATGTAGACCATAGAAGATGATATGAGATAGAAATGGAAAGAAATTATTTTTGGAATATGAAGAAAAAATATTTAATTATAATGGTAATGGTGATTACACATTAATAAATGAAATAAATAGAAAAATACCATATTTAGTATCCCTTTTCCATAACATAGAGGTATATCTTTTAGAACTGATCACTTTTTTGAATCCCTTTAGGCTCATATTTATAGGCCTAAATGATGCTCTATGTTTTTTCACAGGTGACATAAATTCATCAATAATTCATTTCCAGTCAATCATGTGAGGGAACTAGTATTCAAAAAACACTACAAGACATAAATTCATCAATAACTCATTACCAGTCAATCATGTCAGTTTTTTAGTCTTCAAAGGATGTTACACGACAAAAATTCATTATATATCATGTTTTTTATGATCTATAACAAAATTAGTATTGTAATTAATGTTTTAACAATATTATTACTGAGGTCTAAGAACCTTTGGAATGATTTATGTATTAAAATTTTGTCTATATAAATGTATGTGGTTTGTCATGATATGAACATATGTGTCACAATGTTCCCCAAGTGTTCATGCTCTAAATCAATTTTTTTATCCAATCCTTCCACTTCCTCACTTCCAGAGAGTATTTCACATAATAAATGACTAGTTTGCATCTTTAATTAAATTATTAGTATGTTTGGAGCTTTTATTACTTGTTTATTCCATTTTTCTTTACTAGGGTTTGGCCTTCATACAACCTTTATCACAAGAACCATCATTATCTATAATTCATCGATTTTTAGTGCTTTTTCATGAAATAAATGTATCCAAAAACAATGTTAAAAAACAATTATATTTCTATTAAATTAATCTATTATTTTTTATATATATTATATTAAATATTAATATATGTATTCATAACATGTTTCTATGATATATTTTACAAACAATACATAAATTTTATATCATTTAACTAGTAAGACTATAACGAAAAAGAAAATAATTTAAATATAAGAAACCCTCAACAACGACCCCAAATCCAAAATAACTCAAGAGTGACTCATTAAGCTAGTAATATATTTATCTATGAAAATCCCACTCATGTGGAATATAAAAATATATTAAAAAGTAATAGGATGAGAACAACAGTTACACACATTAGGTTCCTCCTTGATTCCACTTATGAATATATATAGAAATAATAATGGAACATGTTGAATATAAAATGGTGATAACTCATCACCTATTTAGTTATGCTATAATTATATCCACACAACGTATATCTCCCCATGTATCAAATATAGGTCATAGTATGTCATCTAGAATAATATGAATGTGAAGGTAATCTTCTTCTACTTCTCCACTTGTTTCATACCCCCATCCCAATATCACATAAGTGGAAATATGTATATCTAACAATCCATACCCATTAAATACTAAAATATAAAACATATTACTCATAAATGAGATAATATCATCAGAAAAATAAGAAATTTTATATATTAGCTATATTTATTTTGGGATCCATTGTAGGAAGTAAAACATGTACCACACTACAATACATTATAGACATCACATTGAATTCCAATAATAATGCATTGTATAATATATTAATATGTAAATGTAGGTAAAATGACCATATTACATTATATATATTTACAAAGAAATAAAATAATGTATTCATCATGAATAATAACATGTAACACCACCGTGATATTATAGTTAGTAAGAGGGGGAAGTTATACATCTATACAAACAAACAATAATGTTGTGTATTACACCATCCAAATTCTAGTTTTTTTCAGTCACGTTATAGATATGTGTTGGGTAGTATATTGGTAAAAATATATGTTATATATATAATTATTAGAAACCACATAAGGGAAATATACATATCATTAACCATGATTTAAACTATCCTCACTCACACACCAGGATGTCAACACTAAAGACTAAATAACCTCTCAGTACATTGATATTCAAAGAGAGACTTGTTTAATTATATATATTACAAGATTTATATTAAATGTAGTTTCTATATTAAACCCATTCCTACCTAGAATTATACTACATTTTTCATATTTTTTTATGACTTATAACCAGTTTAGAATTCCTTCAATTATGTAACCCCTTGGGTTTATAAATTTAATATTCATTACAATTCCATAATTATATGAACTTTAGGATCAATTAAAAGATACCAATAATTTTTGTATAAACAATGTACATATAACATCATTATTTAAAGATATGAAACATAAAAATAATTAACTCATACATCCTATCATTTAATCATAATAATAAAAATTCATGCATCCTAGAAATAAATATCACAAAAATTGGTGAAGGCCAACATCAAGTAGCTATATCTTTATTGTATTATCCCCAACACCAATATGAACATAACTATTCATGCACCCACCACCCACATTAGATTCTTCCTCAAACCAAACATGCCTACAGTTTCACATTAATCCCTAATTAATTATATGGCCAAATTACATTTTATAGTAAGGATCCACATCTATAAAAAAATTATGATGATTAAATAAAATAAAAAAGGGATAACATGGTATATAGACCATGGAAGAATTTCATATTACAATCATAACCAAACATGCTCACTCAACCCAAAATAATTATATTTTTAAAATTACACGTTAATAATATATTGAATTAATAGATTTATTGATCATTAATTACAAAAAAAAATGTCAAAGAAATTATATATGAATAAAAAAATTATTTATCAATCATTTTTTGGGAATAACTTTTTTTTCTAAAAATAAAATGGAAAAATGATAACTATTTCACATGATTATATATTATTTTATTAAAATGAAATATTGATTTTCATTTCATTATCAAATTTCCATGCATAACATTCACACTTAACCATATCAGAAACAAAATATATCACACTATATAGAAAATAAACAGGAAGGCCAATTACGTCTCATAAACTCATGTAAATTGGATAATCTAAAACCATAAATCATTTCAATTATACTGATTTATTTATTATTAAGGATAATTACACTATTATCTTGGGAGATAGACCATCATTACCATAAAATATTTCTTAAATTAAATTATATACAATGAATACACAACCTCATTTCAGTCAACATTTTCTTAATAATAACAAAACAATACCAATATAAATCTACTCAACCCTCTAGTAAGTAATCGATGGCCCCTATGGATTCTAGATCATGAAAACACCACTAAAATATCTAAAATTCCATGAGAAAGTTGAATATTAATTAGTATTTCAAAGAAATAAAATTGGAGAGAAAACATATATTTGAGAAGAAACCTCAAAAGAAAAAGGAAAAACATACCTTGGATCAATATTGACCAATCATGGAATGTTAGAGAATTATAAAAATAAAAAGGGATCAAAACACCTAAATATAGAGTTATTTCCCATATGGGATTTTGTTGAAATGGTATAGTTTTGGGAAAAAATTGCAGGTGGAATATATTTATAGCACTCTACCAGATTTAGATTCCTGGGGTGAATGGGTAATCCACATAATGAATGATCTGATTTTATGACATATTGAAACATGTCGTTTCAATCCTACATACCTATGATCAGTTAAAATTGTGAAATTCGTGTTCTGATAATATATTTTTAATGAAAAATTTACAAAATATGACCTAGAATCTATTCACATCATGAACTAATGGTTCTTGACATGAATATCCCCATTAAAACCAACATTACTACGTTCATGAAAACCCATTTAGGTTATGAATGACTCTCTCATATTTTAAATATCAATTTATTTTATAATTCCTCTATGGATCATATTTTATCTACCAAACTCCACCAATCATACTCTAACAGCACTATAAACTAGATATACTAAAATGATCATGCTATAAGGGTTTAATCATCTGCACATTAAATTTATAGAATTTAATAATCAATCTAAAGAGAGAGTATAAAATGTTTTATATTTTCTAATCCATCATCAAGGTGTTCAGAAGTTAAATTTTACATGATGGATGGATCCATACCCTTTTTTATTGTTAATTTTTTATATAAAATTAATGATAAAAACATCCTCTATCATGTATTATTATTTCTTTGTTAAACATATAATAGATCAATACATATAAAATATTGTACTTTGATCTATATAGAGATAAAAGAGAGGGTATATCTAATAATTTTTAATCATAGAATATATTAAAATTATTAATTGATTATGATTCCATTTGGACATAGAATTCCCACCAATATCATCAAGAATCTGATGATGAAATTAAATATATACTTCATTAAACAATTTTTTATGCTCTATATATAACATATTCTCATATACTATAAGGATAATGCTTTTTTATCAAATGTATAAATTGAAATAAACCTAATACTCCGTTATTTTTAAATCAAGAACCTTTAAATCATAATATTATGGGTGGAATGCGATCATTACCAAATGAATAAATAGAAAACAATACATGTGATGATAAATGGGAACATAAGGAGTATATATAGATATAGATTAATCTGAGGAATATTATTAATTTCAATATTTACACTATTTGAATTAAATTATTTTGCAAACACATATAATACACATTGAAATAGAAATTTTACTCGGTGCTATATGATTATGATATTAACTCATCATTCTATCCCTATACTAAAATCAAAATGATACATAGATTTATCAAGGAGTATTTTTGGATGGATAACTTGAAATGTATTATTTCATAGTATATATCTTGATTCATAGTATTCGACTAAGTTTAGGATAAATGATATAAGCGTAAGGTGTTGATAAAACCATTTACCATAACTCTATTAAAATACGATTAAATCACCGTTGATTTGACTATGAGGCTCCTCAAGGATTACAATGGAAAAAAATGAGATTTGTATTATAGTGGATCACTATGTAATTTTCATGTATTTAATTGATGTATAACATTAATTTTCACTTGATAAAATATCCATGATACATATAATGAAACTCGTACTACTTCTTGGTGTACCATATTCCATTTTATCAAATAGAGATCAACAACTTTCATGTTTGTCGATGAGATCTCACTGATAAGAATTTGAAAAAAGATGTTCTTCATAATTTTTTATCATCCTAAACCTGAAGGTAACTCTGAGAGAACTATTTATAATATAAATGATATGATGATATCCATTTCAATGGATTTTAAAGCAGGCTTGGAACAACACATTTCCTTATAATAGTTCATGGATAATAGTAGATTCCATTATATCATTAAATTGTATCATATATGGATTTATATTGGATAATATGTAGAACTACAACATATAGGGACTATATTGGATATAATAAACTATGAGGACCAAATTTTCTTAATAGATTGAATATAATATTTATTACATTTAACAACACATCGAGATAGAATAATTTTTACATAAGATCTATACTTATAATTATCAAGTGTATTTGGAGTTTGATGTAAGAGATAAAATATTCCTTTGAATTATTCCATATAATAGGGTTATAATATTTTCATTATTGGGAAGTTCGAGATATAGATATGATATCCCTTTTTAGATCATCAATGAAATTTGTATACTACATTTTCATCCTATACCTCCATAAGTCATACCCTTATGAATGATATTTTCCATGAATTACATATGAAAGAGAACGTACCCCAAATATTATATTCAATGAACATAAGGTTTGTAACATTAGTATATGATATCTATGATGAGTAAATCTAGTATATGTCTTATATCTAGAGATAAATCACTGTATAATATGATAACTAGCATAGTTGAATTTATTAGGTGAATCATAATGTTGAAGAAGAAATTTGGGAACAGAAATATGTAATGTCGTAAAAGTTCACACAATTTCTTTTATTATAAAAATGTTATTTAAAGGAAAATTTCATTAATGGGGTACAATATTACTCCCCAAAATTTAACAACACATTTCCCTTTTAATAAAATAACTATTTAATATTTAGTTTCGTTGGAAACCATGATTATAGTTTTGAATGAATGATGAACATTGAAAATATAATAGAAATAATGTGATATAGATTAATATGTATTTTGAAAACTTTTATCATTGTATATAAGTCTATTTATAAATGAATAAAATATGAATCACCTATATATTTGGCCATTCTGAATTTGGCTCTTTGTTATGTGGTATTTGAAAATAATTTCATTATATATATGGTCATTGAGTATGTATATATAAAAAAATAATATTATATATGAATTTTTTTATTTAAAAAAATTATATAAATATGAAATAAGAAATAATCATAAAATGAAAATATTAATGGAATTTTAATTATTTTTATAACTATGTAATTATAAGACAAATTATTATTAAATAATTACTTGAGGTGATTATAAAATTTAAGGGAATATGTTAAACCAAATGGATAATTTAATTACATGGTTATAATAATAATTATTTTTTAATGGGATATGGTTAAAGCCATTATATGTTAAAAATGGATATTTTTTCTAAGAACTATTTTTCATTTGTCATATATTCATACAAAAAAAATATTTAATTGATTATTTTAAAATTTTAATCTAATATAATAATTCACTATATAATAAAACATGTCAACAATGATTTAATTATTAATTGAGATGAAATAATATGAAAAAAATAATTTTTAAATGTATTTTTTCATTAAAAAATGAATATATGTAGTATAAATTCAATCAAAAATGAATTTATCTAATGATGAAGTTGATTTAGCTTAAATATTTTTTAAATGATAAATCATCACATGTAAATATTTCTTGTAGGTAAATTTATATTTAGGTATCAAAAATATGTTTCCTTGGTAAAAATTCATTTACAATGATTAATGTAAAAATTGGAAAAGAGAATTACTATAAGGTAAAGAAATAAATTATATAAAATAATTTCTCTAAATTTATAGATGAATTCATTCATGAACCATATCAATTTTTCTTCATTTTATGAATATTCCACAATATTATTAAATCCTCACACACTAGAGAATAATTATTTCTTTAAATAAATGATAAAACTAAACTATAAAATAACCCCTACTACCACATCCAAATACACTTTTTCTACAAAAAAATATTCAATTCATTCTATTACAGTTCTAAATTCATTTTTATATTTTTTATATGCTAATATGAATTGATGGGGTCCAAAATAATTCCTTCTTATGAAACCATTATCAAGAATGAAAAATTTCATTAAAGTAAGTATCTAATTATTCCTCGTAATTTTCAATTATATTATAATATACAGTAATTATAAATATATTTATCCTCTATAAATAAATTTTGTAATCATCATTATTCTTATAATTAAATGATACTATTATTTTATAAATATGATCTATAACACATTCAATAGTACCCCTTATTTTTTTGTTTGATCAACTAGCTATTTGAATGATGTCATACCGAAATCATCATTTTCATTATTAATAAATTTTATAAAATTAATAAAATAATTCATGATATTAATTAATAATATATCTCATATATATTTTTTTTTAGAGTAATAAAAAAATATGAATAGCAAATATAAAATAAAATATTATTATAAAAAAATTACCGTAAAATTCAACTCCGGGATTCTGTTTTCATGAACCATAACGATACCATTCAAAAAAATATTATAAGGCTATTAAAATAATTGAATTGTAATTATTACTCTCCTATTAATAAATATATAATATTGAACACGATATAAGTTTATAATGAGTGAACCCCCTTTATAAAACATGTATAAATCCACTAAAATTTCTAAGAATCATTGATTATAATATATAATGAAAGACATATATATGTGGAAAGAATGAATATCAAAGAAAATTATAATATTTAAAATATATGAATATTATTCTAAATTTGGTGATTAATATATTTATATTTATTATAATGGATATGAAATAACATTCATTGATGTATAGATTCATGGTAAGGGATTATCTTATAAAATTTCATTCGATGAGATATATTTCATATTCCACAAATTATTTATTTTAATGTTGTGTATACTACATTAGAACAAATTTTTTCATTGTTTTTCTTATTTTAAATGGTATTTTATTTTTCATATGATGTTATTTATTTAATGTGGTTTTGATTTAACATATACTAAGCACGTAGGGTTTTTTTGTCTGGATTTTCCTTTCATTTAGATGTGTTCCATGTTCAGCACGAATAATACGTTTAGCGATGTATTAATTACCAAGGATTGATAACTGAAGTGCCCAGATCAGTGTGAATCACTGAGAGGGGGAGGGGGTGAATCAGTGATCCCTTAAAACTTTTTACTAATTGATTCCTTATCAATTAAACCTCTATGGCTGGTTAAAGCTTTGATCCACTCTTCTTGTATCCCACACCTTTCCTCGAATGATTCAGTAAATATAAAGGCACAGGACACATGGATTTACAATGTTTGGCACCAAAGGCCTACGTCCTTGCCATGTTGGTTATACACCCCAACATGGTTTCTCCATTATAATCGGTTAGTATTACCATCTTCGATACAGAGTCCCACTGTATCTCTCCTGAGTCCCACAGGAGGGTCTTTATACTGCGTCCCACATTGTTACCAGAGTCCCACTGGCCTGCTCCAAAATACCACTGAAGACTTCTTCCACCCTTAGTCTCAGAGGGGGCTTCTCCTGGCTCCTCGAGTCACACGAGTTGCTCTTCTTATCTTTAAGCTTCTTCAAGTATCTTCAGCAGTCTGGGATAAAGACTACTGGCCTTGCTCTGTACCTCTGATCACTTGAGTTGATCAGGTCTTCTCGTCTTGCTCAGGCTTTATCACCTTCTTCTAAGGATGACCTGGCCTCTCTCTTCAAGAATCTTCAACAGCCTCTGATAAGGTCTGTTGGTCTTGCTCACAGCATCTGATCACTTCTGTTGATCAGGATCTTCTCAATCACTGAAAACTCAGACAACTGATATCTCTAACTTCAGTCTGGCTTCAGTCTGACTTCACATCAACTTCATGCACTGAGTGCAAGGCATCTCTGCATCCTCATGCACTGACTTCATGGCTTCTCAAATTCTTCAAGAAATTTTGGTCTTGGACAACTCAAATGCACACAAGCAGATTTGGCTTTGTTCACGTGTGCATGTGCATGCATGCATGCATGCACTCCCTTTTTATCCTTGGTGTGATAAACCCACAATGGGTGTAAATACTTTTAGCACACACACCTTCTTCCTTCTTCACACTTTGTTCTTTTTGTTTACACACTCACAAGTGTGTTGTACTTTAGTGTGAGGGTCTCCTCTTTCTTCCTTCTTCTAAGTGTGTTCACTTCAGTTAGTGCACACACACTAGGTTCGGCCTTTTAGTTCTTTTGCACACACAAATGCCTATGGCCTTCTTCCCTTCTTGTACTCTTCCACTTTGCACACACACTTTGTTTTTTCTCTTTTAATCTTCAAGTGTGCACAACCACAAGGCGACGGGCTTCACTTGTTCAATTTGCACACAAAGGCACTAAGCCTTGGATTCTCCCTCTTTGCACAAGCTACTGCCCGTAGGGCCTTCTCCAATTCATAAACACACTCAAAGTGTGGTCTTCCACTTCACTTGGCACACAAGGAACTAAGGCCTCGGGTCTTCTTTTCCACTTGGCACACACACACGGCCTTCTTCTGCTTTTGCACACACAGCCCGAACTCCTTGGGTGCAAGGAAGCCGTGTAAGTCTCGGGTGTAACCGGTGCATGGCACACAAGGCCTCGGGTGGCCACTTCCGCGCAAGTGCATACCGCGCAGGGGGCCGCGGTGCACAGAGGGAGCGCGCAAGTTGGCGCAGCCCAACCTCTTCTTCTTGTCGCGCAAAAGAGCAGCGCGCAAGGGACTCACGAAGTCAAGGTTTGGCTTCGGGCTGCTGCCGCGCAAGTGGTGCGCGCAGGGCTTCGACTTCACGAGGCACAGAGTGCTTCTCACGGGACTTATCTCTTCAGAGGATCAGCAAGCTCAATGAGAGCCTCGACCACTCTTTATATAGGCAGAGGCGTCTCGGATCATCCGCGTGCGGTAAATCTTTGATCTCCCGAAGATTTCGGATCTTCAAGATTCTTTAAATCTTGTTTTCTTCTCTCTGTTCACACAGGTTCTCTTTTTTATTTTTCCCTACGTGCATGCGACTTAGAACGCATGCACGACCTCTTATCTTCCAATCCATGCAAAGGTATAAACCCTTCACGGCCTCGGCAGCATTGCTTGCCTCAGCCGAACTTTGAAATCCTCATTTGTTGCATGCATAGTCATTTTAATGCAAGATCGTGTTCGGTAGGTCTAGACGAGCTCAATGGAGCCTTCGGCTTCGGAAATGGTGGTCGGGAACTCAAAAACCGTTGTCGGGAGGCACCTGGTTTGAAGGTGGATGCGGGAATGCTTCTGCCGAGCTCGGGGAAGAAGAAAATCTCAGCACCGTTGGATCCGATCTTTGGACGGCCTGGATCTGAACGGGAGCGGCTCAGATTAGATCGCGAGCGGCGCGATGCATCGGGCGGCCGAGATCTTCCGCGCGATCACTCGGACGGCCAGGATGCGCTCCCAGTGAATTTTGCGTGTCCCACATCGAATCCGCGCGTGGGTTTCTCGCGCTTTATCAACCTAGCACTCCCATCAGCACGGCAATTGAACTTCCAACCTCCACGGTGCCGCCCCACACCGTGTTCTCCCTGCGGGTGCGTTCTTGCGCCCACCTCTGCTTCTCGCGGGCGCGCTATGCGCCCACTCTGCACTGCCTGACACTCGCGCGCTCATGCGCCCCTACCGCGCTCCTCCGGGCGTGCCCCAGACGCCCATGCTGTGTCTTGGGTGCGTCCTGCCGCCCTGGGCTCGCCCCACGGGTTCCCCCATGTGTGTGGTGCCTAGCGCCCATGCCTTGGGGTTGAACCCTCAAGGTGCCCATGGCTGGCCAAATTTTTTGGCAAAGTCATGAATAAGACTTTGTCAAATACAAAGTTCTCCTATGAGTATAAGCGAAATGCCAAGCCCTTCAAGCCATTCTTCCTCTTCTCCATTCTTCTTGAGAATTCCAACATTACATCTCATTTTCTGCTTAGGAGAGAATTCTCAAGGATCTTCATCAACCAAACTCCTGAATCAAATAACTTCTTCAATTCTCTTTGTTGATCTAATCATAGATCAAATTGGAACTTCTTCAAATTCACATGCACTAAGTGATAGTGCATGGACTTCATTAAACCACTTCATCCACTTAGAACTTGTGGATGGATTATCTTCATCTCCTCATGCATTGTCAATACAATTCATGGTCTTCTAACATTGTTGTGACATTGTATCCAGTTGATACAAGTTCTTGGAACTTTAAGAACAGCTCAACAATCGTCTGATTTTCATAGAGAATGTTTCAACCACAACATCCTATGTCACATAGTGAATCTCCTAAGTGACATGCATCTTAGTACCATGGCCATTATCCTTCATCACCATCACCATCACATCCTTTGTCATTCACATATTGAAACTCCTTGACATCCATCCATTCATTCCTTGACAACAACATACCTCATTGACAACAAATGCAACACAGTGCACTTCAATCTCCCCCTTTGTATTTGTTGGCAATACACTAGAGCACATATGAATGGGTCAATATGTGTGGCAATATTTCTCCCCCTTATTGGCAATCAAATGCAATGGTGTGGTGTGGTTCTCTTCAAAATATCACTTACTCCCTTTGAAAAGTATTTTCTTGAAAAACACCGAGAGAGGGATGATGTCACATGTTCTCTTTAGCAAAGAACCTTTAGTAAATCAGCTCTAAGTCTACTTGGGCTAACCTGGTGTAGAAAACAAGAGTGATATGACCAAGTAATTCAAAGCTGTCCATAATTCTCTACACATGTGAGATCATGCTTAGGGGTTTGAAATTTTTCAGATATAACAATGAATTTGCTAAATCCTGCACAACTTTACAAAACTCATTAGAAAGTTCAGGTGCAAAGATAAAGCTCCCCCTTTCATTCATTTGTCTTCAATCAATACTCCCCCTTTATTGTCATGATGAATACAATTAAGAAACAAGGGATGAAAGTATGATTGGAATACCTTCACTTTTCTCAAGATGGTATTAATCTAAGAATCCCATCTTCTTCAGATTGGCTCCACCTTAAGGGGTGCACTCCATTCTGTCCAAACCACTCTCCAGATGAGAATGATCATCATATTCAATTCCCTGCAATGACAGCACATGTAAATATAAGTGATTAGGGAATAAGATGGAACCTCCTTGGTTCATCAATGTGAACAACAAGGTTGAGAAGATTCTCTCAACCGAGATGTCCCATTTTCACCATTCTTCACAATTGCACATTTGATCTTCAATGATGTTGGTGCTGGTGTGGATCTCAATACATCTTCACGTGAAATCTTCTTCTTCCCTTTTTACTTAGAAATTGCCAGAACATCATCTTCAGCTCTTTGTAGATCTTTGGCAAGTTGCAACTGATTTGGCCATATGACAAGTAAGTCACTTGGAAGTGTGGCCTCAGTTCTGTAAGTTCCACATGGTTCTTTTGATGCAGTCAAGCTACCTTTCTTAGGCAACTTATTTTCAATCAATCCCTTCTGCTTCTTCTGGATTGATTGTCTTTTTGAGTTCAGTCTGCTTCTATTCAGTTCCATGGCTTGTTCACAAAGATCCATGGTGTGTCCTTTCTTTCCACAGTAGAAGCATGTTTTCATGGTGGTCCTTCTGGATGCATCACCCTTCTTGGATTTAGACTCCAAGGTCTTGTCTTCCTTTTTCATAATGTTCTTGGGAGAATCTTCCACATTCTTATGCTTGCTTCCCAAGGATTCTTTATGAGCCAGGTTCTGTGATCTTTTCTTCTTTTGAGCTCTGGATACAGTTGGAGATTGACATGTATCTTTTTGACCACTTTTGCAACCATCCCAGATGTTGTCAAGTAATCCAAATCTATTTGCAGTAAACAGATGTCTCTGGACCTGTGGATGCTGCTTCTTTTCTTCTGGCTTTCTCACCCTAGGCATGGGCTTCCTTTGTGCTTTGACATTTAGTAGATTGTACCAACAATCCTTTGCACAGTTCCCATACTTATTACAACACCAACACTGACCCACAAATCCTGACCTCTTCAGTCCTTCTGATTGTTGGGTACTTTTCTTGACTTGTTGTGTTGTTTCAGGAGAGCATTCTTTCTTCACTGTCTTCATCCATACTTGTTTGGATTCATTCTTCCATCCTGCACTTTTAGTAGAAACACTTTTAGAAGCATGAGTACAAGATGGTATGGATGGTACGTTCTTTTTTGAAGATGTTTCCCTTTCATTAGAGGATGTCTTTCTTTTAGAATCATCCTTCTCAAAGCATACTTGAGTAGCAACATTTCTACTTTCAGCTGACTGGGAGGATTCAACTTTGGGTGATTGCAGATTTTTCAATATCACCTCTAGTTCGATGCATTTCATATTGAGGGAGTTCTTCTCATCCTCAATAGTTCTTAGCCTTCCTTCCCAATTTTATTTCAGCAACTCTAACTGGTCTTCATGCACCTTCTTCATTCCTTGTAATGAATTGTCATGCTCCTTCACCCTGTTTACTTTGTCTTCAAGTTGAGCATCTCTGACATTCATTGAAACTTTGTGCCTCTTTTCCAGTGCATGGAAAACATCTTTGATTATTGTCTTAATGAATTATTTCTCAGAAAGGCTTCTTTGTAATTTTTTAGTAGTGTCTTCATATCTTTCATTACAAAGCGATACTGTTTCATCTTTAGCCTTCACCAGCTTTCTGAGAGTGTTGGTTATGCCAACCCTTTTAGCCAATTGATCTTCCATTGCATTGGCTTCTTCTTCTAACTGTGATTTTTCTTCTTGAAGATCAAGGATGCCTGTAGCTATACACATTGCCACTTCCTTGGGGACTATCTTCTGAAGATATTCGATTGCACTTTGAAGATCTTTCATTGTTCCAACTTCATCACAGCTAGGACAGGCTTTCTTCATCTTCTTGGCCTGTTTCTTCTTTCTATTTTTCTGAGTCTTGGCAGATATCTCCATTTGAGGTTGGTCGCTCATTTCCTCAAATCTGCACTTCATAAAGACTCCCTTGGATCTTTTAGAGGTAACCTCCCTCTGATACAAATTGAAGTGCTCAGATCAGTGTGAATCACTGAGAGGGGGAGGGGTGAATCAGTGATCCCTTAAAACTTTTTACTAATTGATTCCATATCAATTAAACCTCTATGGCTGGTTAAATCCTCGATCCACTCTTCTTGTATCTCTCACCTTTCCTCGAATGATGCAGTAAATATAAAGGCACAGGACACAAGGATTTACAAGGTTCGGCACCAAAGGCCTACGTCCTTGCCATGTTGGTTATACACCCCAACATGGTTTCTCCATTATAATCAGTTAGTATTATAATGGTCGATACCGAGTCCCACTGTATCTCTCCTGAGTCCCACAGGAGGGTCTTTATACTGCGTCCCACAGTGTTACCAGAGTCCCACTGGCCTGCTCCAGAATCCCACTGAAGACTTCTTCCACCCTGAGTATCACAGGGGGCTTCTCCTGGCTCCTCGAGTCACACGAGTAGCTCTTCTTCTCTTTATGCTTCTTCAAGTATCTTCAGCAGTCTAGGATAAAGACTGCTGGCCTTGCTCTGTACCTCTGATCACTTGAGTTGATCATGTCTTCTCGTCTTGCTCAGTCTTTATCACCTTCTTCTAAGGATGACCTGGCCTCTCTCTTCAAGAATCTTCAACAGCCTCTGATAAGGTCTGTTGGTCTTGCTCACAACATCTGATCACTTCTGTTGATCAGGATCTTCTCAATCACAGAAAACTCAGACAACTGATATCTCTAACTTCAGTCTGGCTTCAGTCTGACTACACATCAACTTCATGCACTGAGTGCAAGGCATCTCTGCATCCTCATGCACTGACTGGATGGCTTTTCAAATTCTTCAAGAACTGTTGGTCTTGGACAACTCAAATGCACACAAGCAGATTTGGCTTTGTTCACGTGTGCATGTGCATGCATGCATGCATGCACTCCCTTTTTCTCCTTGGTGTGATAAACCCACAATGGGTGTAAATACTTTTAGCACACACACCTTCTTCCTTCTTCACACTTTGTTCTTTTCGTTTAGACACTCACAAGTGTGTTGTACTTTAGTGTGATGGTCTCCTTTTTCTTCCTTCTTCTAAGTGTGTTCACTTCACTTAGTGCACACACACTAGGTTCGGCCTTTTAGTTCTTTTGCACACACAAATTCCTATGGCCTTCTTCCCTTCTTGTACTCTTCCACTTTGCACACGCACTTTGTTTTTTCTCTTTTAATCTTCAAGTGTGCACAACCACAAGGCTACGGGCTTCACTTGTTCAATTTGCACACAAAGGCACTAAGCCTTGGATTCTCCCTCTTTGCACAAGCTACTGCCCGTAGGGCCTTCTCCAATTCTTAAACACACTCAAAGTGTGGTCTTCCACTTCACTTGGCACACAAGGCACTAAGGCCTCGGGTCTTCTTTTCCACTTGGCACACACACACTGCCTTCTTCTATTTTTGCACACCCAGCCCGAACTCCTTGGGTGCAAAGAAGCCATGCAAGTCTCAGGTGCAACCGGTGCAAGGCACACAAGGCCTCAGGTGGCCACTTCTGCGCAAGTGCTTACCGCGCAGGGGGCCGCGGTGCACAGAGGGAGCGCGCAAGTTGGCGCAGCCCAACCTCTTCTTCTTGTCGCGCAAAGGAGCAGCGCGCAAGGGACTCACGAATTCAAGGTTTGGCTTCGGGCTGCTGCCGCGCAAGTGGTGCGTGCAGGGCTTCGACTTCGCGAGGCACAGAGTGCTTCTCACGGGACTTCTCTCTTCAGAGGATCAGCAAGCTCAATGAGAGTCTCGACCACTCTTTATATAGGCAGAGGCGTCTCGGATCATCCGCGTGCGGTAAATCTTTGATCTCCCGAAGATTTCGGATCTTCAAGATTCTTTAAATCTTGTTTTCTTCTCTTTGTTCACGCGGGTTCTCTTTTTTATTTTTCCCTACGTGCATGCGACTTAGAACGCTTGCACGGCCTCTTCTCTTCCAATCCATGCAAATGTATAAACCCTTCACGGCCTCGGAAGCATTGCTTGCCTCAGCCGAACTTCGAAATCCTCATTTGTTGCATGCAGAGTCATTTTAATGCATGATCGTGTTCGGTAGGTCTAGACGATCTCAATGGAGCCTTCGGCTTCGGAAATGGTGGCCGGGAACTCGAAAACCGTTTTCGGGAGGCGCCTGGTTTGAAGGTGGCTGCGGGAATGCTTCAGCCGAGCTCGGGGAAGAAGAAAAGCTCAGAACCGTTGGACCCGATCTTTGGACGGCCTGGATCTGAACGGGAGCGGCTCAGATTAGATCGTGAGCGGCACGATGCATCGGGCGGCCAAGATCTGTCGCGCGATCACTCGGACGGCCAGGATGCGCTCCCGGTGAATTTTGCGCGTCCCACATCGAATCTTCGCGCGGGTTTCTCGCGCTTTATTAACCTAGCGCTCCCATCAGCTCGGCAATTGAACTTCCAACCTCCACGGTGCCACCCCGCACCGTGTTCTCCCAGCGGGCGCGTTCTTGCGCCCACCTCTGCTTCTCGCGGGTGCGCTATGCACCCACTCTGCACTGCCTGACACTCGCGCGCTCATGCTCCCCTACCGCGCTCCTCCGGGCGTGCCCCAGACGCCCATGCGGTGTCTTAGGTGCGTCCTGCCACCCTGGGCTCACCCCACGGGTTACCCCATGTGTGTGGTGCCTAGCGCCAATGCCTTGGGGTTGAACCCTCAAGGTGCCCATGGCTGGCCATATTTTTTGGCAAAGGCATGAATAAGACTTTGTCAAATACAAAGTTCTCCTATGAGTATAAGCCAAATGCCAAGCCCTTCAAGCAATTCTTCCTCTTCTCCGTTCTTCTTGAGAATTCCAACATTACATCTCATTTTCTACTTAGGAGAGAATTCTCAAGGATCTTCATCAACCGAACTCCTGAATCAAATAACTTCATCAATTCTCTTTGTTGATCTAATCAGAGATCAAATTGGAACTTCTTCAAATTCACATGCACTAAGTGATAGTGCATGGACTTCATTAAACCACTTCATCCACTTAGAACTTGTGGATGGATCATCTTCATCTCCTTATGCATTTTCAATACAATTCATGGTCTTCTAACATTGTTGTGACATTGTATCTAGTTGATACATGTTCTTGGAACTTTAAGAACAGCTCAACAATCGTCTGATTTTCATAGAGAATGTTTCAACCACAACATCCTATGTCACATAGTGAATCTCCTATGTGACATGCATCTTAGTACCATGGCCATTCTCCTCCATCACCATCACCATCACATCCTTTGTCATTCACATATTGAAACTGCTTGACATCCATCCATTCATTCCTTGACAACAACATACCTCATTGACAACAAATGCAACACAATGCACTTCAATAACACTAAAAATTAAATCATATTAAATATAATTTTATTTCTATTTATTGGGTGATGTTTTAGTGGAATTTGATTAAAATGATACTATATACGTCAGTGATAATTTTCTATTCTAATTTTGATGTCAATATTTATTCTGCTTAAAAATTCATAAGGAGTAAATTTATATTTTAATATAATAAATATAATATATTTTATTAACCATTGGAAATTGATTTGAATTGAAATGCCTTTTTACTTTCACCACAGTATGGATCAAATTCTACAGTTGTTATATTTGTATGTTGATCCAATGTGGTGAATTCATTCTTTCTCAGGGTTATTTTTCTACCATTCATATATGCTTTATAATTTTTTTGGATCTTATAATATTTTATTAACTAATTACATAGGATTTTTTTAAATAAAATTTTTATTATATTGAAAATTAGTTTTCTTTTTGTATGTTTAGATTGATCTATAATTGAATAAATGTAATATTTATTAAAAAAATATTTTTTGAAAAATACCATTTCCCATTTTATGATTTTGCAGTCACACCAATACTGTGATTCCATTCCCTTAGATGTGATGAATTTTTTAAGATATAACCAATCTAGAAGGGGATATAGTGGGGTTATATAAGGAGGAAATAATTATGGGGTTTTAAAATATGTTATATACGTATCTAAACCCCAATTCACAAATATTTTTTAAAGGATCATGTTATTTTATAACACATAATTTATATTTTATTGATAAGATGTAAAATAAATATGAGTTAATGTTTGGTAATTTCGAATTATTTCAAATAATATATTGTATTTATTTACTATTTTAACTATATCATAATTAGTAGGTTGGGGACGCCCCATACCACACAATACAGAGAATAAAAATGTATTAAAATAGTGTATTATATGTTATATTAATGAGTTATTTTGAAAGGAATATTAATAAAACATTGAACTATAAAGGTATTGTTATCGTAAATAAAAAATTATAATATATTGTTAAAAATGTGATGCATTATAATAAATTTCCATGTAATTGAGACATTAATAGAGTACTGTTATAAAATAGTTTAAATATTATTGTTAAAAATAGGATATATCAAATTATAATGCCCATCTGATTATGAAATTAACAGAGTAATGTTACAAGATATATAGATTTTCCATCCTTTGAGAAAATTTGTAAATTAAAAAAATATGATGATTCATAATAGAAAATGATGAATAGGTTTCTTGAACCTGAATCTATTTTCTTATAGAATGATATTTTAGAAATCATTTATTATATTTTCAATACCATGTATTAGAGGAGAATATAAATCATATGCCCATTAGTATTATATTTTTAAGGATAAATCCTATTTGTAGAATGAAAAATACAATTATTTGGAATCAATGTTGAGGAATTATCAGAAATTATTACTCAAATATCATTACAATGGTTTCCCTCATTATATATCTTTATTCAAATTAGGTTATAGAATTTCCATTTTTAGAAGAGGAAATTGAAAAGTAAAGTGTGAATGAAAAAGAAGAATTTAAAAATAATGATATAGATACTATGGAACTCAAACCATTACATATTTGTTTATTATATTTTATATAATTGTTTTCTTGTTAGAAATTGGTATTGATAAAACATATTAATAGATGGGAATATTTTGTGAAGAACATATTTGTTTAATGGAAAAGAATTTATTTAACAGCTTCTTAATATATTGGATAATATAAAAATAAAAATTTCAATAATTGTTTTTAGTGTAGTTTAATATGTTAAAATTTTCAACAAGGATTCAATTCTATAACTATATATTTTGATAATATTAAAATTACATAACCCAGTTTCTTCTTCATGGATTGAAACTAATTTATCACTTGAAAACAACAAATTTCACATACATCACTAGGGATTAATTATATTACCTAAAATGATGAAATATAACCAATTAATTTATAAATTATACTACAATAAGAGTGGATATCAAAAAATTATTAATATTATAATCATTTGAATGATAATGGGAAATATATGTGACTATTGTTTAAAAACAAAACATTTCATAGTTACATAGAATTTATTCTTCCTAAATCCTTTCGCAATGTTATTAAGTAGTGAAGAATAATTTTTTTATAGAGTAGAAATGATTATTTTAGTCATTGATGCTTCACTATTCAATGAAATGGAAAACATATGAAATAACCAATTCTACAACATTTGTTATGATTTGGTGTTCCCCTGGAAAAATCACAAGGCATAATGAACAAAAAATTTCATCTTATTTTATTCAAATATAATGACTTTTTATATTGTACAATCATTTATGATTTTATGGGAGGTGATTTGAATGATTTTAAATATCATATTTCATTAATTTATTAAAAAATTCAATGAATATACAATACAATGTTAATTTATGAAATTAAATTATATAGATTGTTTTATTAAAATAAAATAGATAAAATTATTATAATTATTATATCAGAATTTAATTTTACTAGAATTAAATGAATAAATTTTTTATTTTTCAAAATTTTTTCATTAAATCAGCTTTATATAACCACATTATTCATTCATACATGTGTCATGTACGATATCAAAATATATATTTCATTTATAAAAAAAAATAATAGTTTTATATTTGATGATATTTTTTTCGAAAGAAGGATGTCTCCTACTATGACTTAATATCCAGTTCTACGAATTTCATCCCATTATAATAATAATGTAACTACAGAAACAAGTATACACATGTGTTTGATTATTACTTATTAATCATAAACTAAAATTATTTCCATTTGGAGTTTAAAAATTAGGATAATGTATTAAAATTTATATAAGATATAGTAAAAAATCTCATAACAATTTACCTAAATAATGTATTTAATTCCACTATAAATGAAGTCAATAGACCATATGTTTCTTTCATCCTCAATATTTATGTTATTAATATTGATGATACATGAAATACATTTGATATACTTTTATAAAAAATTACATTGATTGAATATTAAATTGAAAGTCTTATAATTTATTTCAAAAAATATGTCAACCTCTAGAAATATATCTTAAATTGTGTGATGAATGTAAAATATAAACATATTTAGCTCATTACCACAATATTATATTATAAATAAACTATAAATGTATATATTTCTTCTACTTTTAACAATAATTATATGAAATGAAAAGGTTTTGAAATTATATAATATAATGTTTCTTCTTGGAATTTTTTATAATGATTATCATTGGGGATATGAAATTAAAACAATTAAATTTTTAATATAAAAAATATATAGAGTCCATATTATATAATGTACTTCATTATTAGTTATTTTTTGATGCATCAAACTATTGAATAATTTTTTAATGGATAAAACAATACAAAAAATCATCTTTTGTTCTTTCACAATATTTTAATTAAAAATAGTGAATTGTTATCATTATAAGATATTTATATCTAGTAATTAGTATCCAGAAAAATATTTATTGATATCAATATGTTTGGTGTTATTATTCCATTATTATTTTTAATAAATTTTTTGATAAATTATTTTTTGATCAATATTTTTTATATATAAAAATTTCATAATTTAATATTTTAATATTACCCTTAATGTGACTATGTGAGTATTGATAAATTATATAAATTTTTTAGATATGGTTTAAAAAGATAATTTTTTATTTTCACAACATTATATAAACATATACAATAGATTAAATAAATATATTTTTGTCACATGTTTTACATTCCCTCTTTCATTCCATATACTAATACCTAACCATTCAACCAATGGTGGTGGTGATGACCCCTCTAATATTATCAATGGTGGAGAAAGTCACATGATATAATCTATTTTCCATTCAATTTTATCCATGTAATTATTAACATCATTCCTTAGGGATTATAGTGATTCATTTTATCCAACACATCCCCAATATTTTTTCTGGGATTTAATTCATTGAGGTCAACACTTATAATAGTTTAAGGTATTGTTATGTCTTAATCACTTAAATTTTACTGATTAAGTTGAGGAAAACCTCATATCATTGAATTCTCCCACCACATAAATTGTTTTACTATATTGATAAATCTAGGGGATTTGGTTCTAATCAATTGACAACACCTACTATGATATTTTTATAATAAATAATATTTTTCCAAGACCTGGTCTGTATCTTATAATGATATTTTTTATATCATTTCATTATATTTTGGAATTCATTTTTATTACGAATGGTATAATTTCATTCATGTTTTATGGAAAGAGTGATAATTACAATCCACCTTCACTAAATTATAGTGATTTTATTCTATTGGTTATTATAATTCATATAGTTATATTCTCTGTTTATATTTATGTAAAAGGTTATTAGTATATCTCTTTTATTCAATGATCAATTTTAATGTTGATTTCATCCTGGAAAAAATTAAATTAAATTGTATTGATATAGTACGAGAGTAATCATCAAGAAATCAATTCTATATGAATCATGGTTTAATTTTTATGTTATTTGAAATTGGATACATAATTCTTTTACTCACTATCAATAATAACAATCCATTCATATATGTTTCAATTAAAAAATGGATGGTTTTCTACTAGGTAGAAGAAAGATAATCATTCCCTTTATGTGATATTTATATCTAAATTTGGTTATATTTTATGTCTTCCAACCTCTATTGATATCTATTATGAACATCACCATGAAATTATATCACGTGACTATTATTTTGATACCGATTCGGTGTCTACATCATAGGTTGAGGAGCATAGGAAAGTTTTCCAACTAGGATCTTTTTTGGTTGAGAATTATATATCTCTTTACATTGAAATGATTAATTTGTCTGTTTTTTGTTAAATATAATTTTTAAGGAAGGATTTCATAAAGAGACTAAAAATACATCAATATTCATATATTATTCTCTAATAATAATAACTGTTGTTTTCATGGATGAGGATCATTTATTTGTTCTTTTTTCTTTGATAATATAGGATAGACTCTGTGAGAAATGATATTTATAGAATGGGGTAAATATAAATCCTAAAAAAGAAGATATTTTATTATAATATCTATAATAATTTTGTTTTATCAAGAATTAACAAGTATTCTCCCATGGATATTGACCCAAATTAAACGCATTAGTATAATTATTCAACAATTAATTATTAGAATCGCATGTCTTAATGTGGTTTTATGATGGCCTACTCTATGGAATAATATCATATGATTATTAAACATGTACCTATTTATTATAGGAACATGTTTCTAATGTTTATTGATTCTAATTGTATATTAATGTAATAGAATTTAATACCTATATATGTATTCATGGAATTGTAGTTATGGAGGAAATATGTAAACAAAAACATCAATTTAAAAGGGTTATAATATTATAATGGAGTCCAATAAAGCAATAAATGTGACTCATAGTATATAAAATCAAAAGGTACTAGAAATATATACTAATTATAAATATGTGAAATAATTTATTTTTAAAATAAAACCTTTATAAAATCTTGGGTATGTTGATTATGATTTTGAAACTAAAAATAAGTTTAATTCTACCTAAGAGAAAGATGATAATGGTCTCTATTGGAATTATATTTTAAATGAATAATATCATAAATATGAGAAAATGGACTGGTAAAAAAGAATGATTAAATTGAAGATGAAAAAATTAGAGTGAGAAGGATTTGGATGTATTATTACATGAGTATGAACATGGAAAATTCCCAAAAAATTTGGAAATACCCGGACCTTTATGTATTAAAGGGTACATGTGAAGTCCTTAGGAATGTTGTTTCTCTTCATTGGAAGTATTTTTAATTATAATAATTTTAACTTGTGTTTAATACACTTGAGGAGGGTATTGTGTAATGTCCTGGGTTTGGGTTCCAGTCACGGGTGCCCCAATCCTGGTTCGCCAAGTGACTTCAAACGCATTTCCCAAAATGCCAAAGGCTGCCGACTAGTAGCGCGGCCCCAGGTCTGATAGTGGCCAAACTATTCCCTCATTTGTCAATGTGTAGAGAAGCGGAATAAAATATAAAAAATACAACAACAGAGGAAGCAATAAACCATACACATTTAAAATAAACAATTGCAGTAAAAGATAACCAACAATTATATAGATAATGATTCAACATGTCACAATTTCTTCGAAAATAGCCAGAACATGTTACACAACAATACAGTATAGTAAAATACATAGTACAACAAAACAATACAAAATAGTCAGTAGAATCATGAACCTAAGCCCGGTCCCATGCTCCCCTACACCTCAGCAGCCATCAAGTACATTTATAGGGACCCATGCCCTTATCCACGCCAGAAGAAAAGTAATCTGTTTGGGCCGAAGACATGACCCAAACTGGGTGTGAGAAATAAATCCCAGCAGGAACCCACCAAAGGCCCTTTTCCAACTGCATGTAAACATGCAACATCAATGTGAAAAAGAAAATTCATTATCTATGAAGTACTCAAAATTAAATAACTTTACCAGTTATATTTCCATTTTATTATTCCATTAAACATTCAATATAAGGAAAAACACCATAGTGAATTTTCTATGTAAACAGTAAGTGTCCTGAGACACGAAAACCCTTACCCTCAGGTAATTAGAATCTTGCCCTCAGGCATTTCCTTAAATCATAACAAATATTGCCCTCAAGTGTATGAAGTGTCACCCTCAGGCACAGAAGTCACTGGCCTCATGCATACAAAAAGTTTCCCTCAGGTGAAATAGGATGCTTCCCTCAGGCTAAGCAGTACCTTGCCCTCAGGCTAAAAAAACAATGCCCTCTGGCTAAAAGGAACACTGCCCTCAGGCGCATGTTACCGAGCCATTCCCAATATGTAAATAAGCAATTCACATTCAATTCCTATAATGGAAAATTAATAAACATTATCACAATGGCATAACCTCGGGTATCCTGACCAAACATCTAAATAGAGGAACCCACCACCCGGGGTGGTCCTGGAACCAAGAAGAAATCCCACACAACAATTTATTATCACATTTAATTATCTATACAATTATAGGTATTTAAAACAGCTAAGGACTCGGCCACACGACATCCCAACATGGGTTCGTGGCACAACGATTCCCACAAACACACAAAAGATGGAAATTAAACACCAAGCCACCAACCTTAAATACCCCTAAACGGTATACAGGAATGACGATCATCGAATTGTCCAAGAATGACATAGATCTGAGGTAAAATAAATCTCTGTTAAAACTCAAATAACTTCCCTTAGAGGAAGAATTGGAACGAACGACTTAAGGAGAGTGGAGGGCTTACCCGTGCGGTTCCAACAAGATCGTCAGAGGTGAAAATGGATTCCCGACGATTGATCTAGAGATCCTTGAAGGTCTGTCCTGCTCTCCCGACTCCTTCCTCTAGTTCTAAGAAAATCCAATGAAATGGTGGGATACTGCCCATTTTAAATGAAAAAAACAACACGGCGTGTACTTTTCTCATTTAACTAATCCTCTTGCAGCACGACCACACTGTTCATCTGTCATCATGAGTACACGATGTGTATTCCTGATTACACGGCGTGTACTATCGCGCAGCTATTGGCTACTTCCACCACCTTACTATTTACCTACCGACTGACTGCACGACATGTAAATACAACTACATGATGTGTAGTCAGTTTTTACACCATTCATCGTTGTCATGGCTACACACCCTGTGTACTCATCCCACACGTCCAAAGTACAAAGTGTGTTAAAATTTACACGGCCTATAATCCTAAAATTTAGGATTTTTCCCCATTTTCTTTATTTTCTCAAAAACACTTAAGGAAAAGAGAAAAAAATATACCCGTACCTCAAAAATAAGAACCAGGTTCTTACAAACTTCCCCCCTTAAATAAATTCTTCCACAAATTGCCCTTCCCATGGTGGAGAAGATGAAGCTCAGAAAAAATCCGGCCACTGAGCACGTATGTTGGTCTCCCACTATCAGGTTTCATCTTGCACTCAGCCATGCTTCTATAGATCCCATACGAGGGGAAATGACCGGCCTCAAAGAACCCTCATTCTCTTTTCAACGATACAAATAGGATGCTCCTAGAAGGACGCATCTACCTCAAGGTCAACCTACTCAGGGTGAACGACGTGAGATGGGTCTGAATGATAGCGGCGCAATAGAGATACATGGAAGACGTCGTCCATGGATCTGTACCTCTTTGGGAACTGAAACCGATTGTTAACCATCCCGACTCTCTCGATAATATCAAATGGCCCCACATACATCGGTGAAAGTTTACCCTGTCTCCTGATCCGTTTATGTCCCATCCTTGGTGAAACACGAAAGAAGACCTGATCCCTGACCACGAACTCCAAGGGTCATCTACGGTGATCAACATAAGATTTCCGATGAAACTGTGAGGTAGCTATATTTTTTTAAATCAACCAGACCTACTCTGAATTCTCTTGCACAAGATGTGGTCCCAGTAATGCTGCCTCACCTGCCTCTATCCAGCACAAGGGGGATCTGCATGGCCTACCATATAAATCCTCCTATGGTTTTATCTCAATAGTTTCTTAAAAACTATTATTATTGGAAAACTTGACCAGGGGTATGTGCTTCTCCCAATAGCCCCCAAAGTCTGGGACTCATGAACAAAGTATATCCTCTAGCACATGTATTGTATGCTCTGATTGGCCATCAGTCTGAGGGTGGTATGTTATGCTCTGAAGCACCTATGTACCCAGTGCCCTCTGGAAACTCTGCTAGAAACGAGATGTAAAATGGGAATACCAATCTTAAATGATAGAACTAGGGACCCAATGAAGATGTACGACCTCTCAGATATACAACATCTCGAGCTCGTCAACACCAAATGTCTCCATGATCGGAAAAAGTTTTTCTACCTTCGTGAGTCTTTCCACAACAACCAACACAGCATCATTGCCTCAAGGTAACCTCAACAACCCAATCATGACGTCCATTGCGACATCATCCCATTTACACTCTAGGGTGGGTAACTACTGTAATAGTCTGGCTGGCCTCTGATGCTCTGCCTTCACCTACTGACAGGTGGAATATCTCGTAACAAAAGTAGCTATCTCTCTCTTCATACTCGGCCACAAATACTAACGCCTCAAGTCACGGTACATCTGGGTATCTCTGGGATGACCTTCCCAAGCTAAAGCATGAAACTCCCGCATCAACTCCTCACGTATATCCACTGGAACCCATACTCGTCCATGGAAATGCAGTACCTCATCATCACATATCGTCCACCTAGGTGGTGGGTCCTCACTTTCCATCGACACCTGTATAACTAGGCCTTCTAAATCAGATAGTTGTATCATACTCACTCTATCCTGGAGGTTAGAAGTCACAAAAAAAAGATGAAAGATAGGTTTTCCCCTGCCTGTCATGCACATCCAAATGCAACTCAGAGAACAAAGCCATGAGGATCCACTCACTACTGGCTTGTTACACTCCATGTACCTGAGTCCTTATACTCAGTGCATCAGCTATTGCATTACCTCTACCAGATTTATTGTCAAGTTCAAAGTCCAAGGACTGAAGGTATTCAACCCACCTTCTCTTCTTCAGATTCAAGTCACGCTGATTAAAGATATACTTCAGACTTTTTTGGTCGGTGAAAACCAATAAATGTTCTCCCAAGAGATAATGTCTCCAGAAGTTCAATGCATGGACAACTACAGCCAACTCGAGATCATGGGTCAAATAATTCCTCTAATGTGGCCTCAACTACCGAGAACCGTACGCAACAACCTGGTCTCCCTACATCAACACTGCTCCTAGCCCAATACATGATGCATCACAGTAAATTGTGTATCTTTTCCCTTGATCTGGAAGTATCAGGACCGGTGATGATGTCAACCTTCCATTCATGTCCTAAAATGCTGTCCCGCAAGATTTTGTCCAAACGAACATCACACCCTTCATAGTCAAACCCATCAACAGAAAGGCTAAGCGGGTGAAGTCCTGGATGAAATGTATGTAGTAACCAGCCAGCCCCAAGAAACATCGTATATCAAAAACGTTCTTAGGATGATCCCAGTAAACTACTGCTCTCACCTTCTCTAGGTCTAATGCAACTCCTACATCTGAGATGATATGACCCAGGAAGTGAATCTGGTCCATCCAAAAGTGGCACTTTGAGAGCTTAGCATATAGATTATGCTCTCATAGTGTAATCAATATGGTATCAAGATGGGTGGCATGGTCGTGTCGAGTGTGAGAGTACACAAAGATATTGTCCACGAATACTACCTCAAAAGAATCCAGATAAGGATAGAACACACAATTCATAAGAGCCTTAAAAATTGATGGCGCGTTCGTGAGTCTGAACGACATAACCAAGTACTCATACGGAACATATCTGCTCTGAAAATCTGTAAGCGGTATATTCGATGGTCTCACGTGTAGCTGATGATATCCTGATCTCAGGTCAATCTTTGAGAACAATCGTGCTTCACTAAGTTGATCAAATAGATCATCAATTCTCGGCAGGGGATATCGGTTCTTGACTGTCAATTGGTTCAACTTCCGACAATCCACACAGAGTCTGATGGTAATGGCTGCCTTCTTCGCAAAGAGGACCAGTGAACCCCAAGGAGAATTACTGGGTCGCAGGAAACCCTTTTCCAGTAACTCCACAAACTGCCTCTTGAGATCCTGCAACTCAGGCATAGCCATCCTATAAAGAGGAATGGACACCGGTGCCGATCCTGGCACAAGATCAATAGAGAAATACACCTCACACTCAAGAGGTAGACCCGAAAACTCATCTGGGAAGACATCCCTAAAACGATCAACCTATTGAGGTAAATCTGTCTTACAAGTCCAATGATCATCCAGATATAAACTTGCAATCTAGGCTGTGACTCCACCTCGCCCATGATGCTCTGTTCCAGCTCGACTTTCTTGAAAATCCCATTCACCCCTGTATAGAAACTCTCTGCCCTCTGGTGATTTGAAAAGTACCCTGCGACGATAGCAATCTATAAAGGCTCGAAATGGAACCAACCAGTTCATCCCGATAATGAAATCATAGCTCGTTATCTCTAAGAAATAGAGGTCTCATCGAAATTGACACCCACCAACCTCAAGGGGGAACTCCTTGCACTGATGCACACCAGTCGTTCTAATTCCCAATGGAGTGTCTAGCATCATAACTATAGAAGAAAAAGATACATAGATCCCAATGCTCTTCACAACAGGCACATATACGAAACTATGTGTAGTACCCATATAGAAAAGTATTGAATATAAGACATAAGATACTATAATAGTACCCTTGACTATAGATGGTCTGAGATCCTTCTCTTGTTGGGTCTGTTGCATTAAATATACCTTCCCAGTGCCGCGTCCCTGCGACATAGCCTGTCTACCCTGAGCTATCCTGCCTTGCTACCTCTGAGATCCTGGGGTCTGGCTTCCATGGCCAGGACCATTATCCCGGCATGCACTTTCTGACGTATTCCAGTTTCCTGACTGGTAAGAAGTTGTTGGTCCTGCTCCCACACGTTGAGTCTGCACAGAACCCCTCTCACTACCCACAGTTGGAAATGCCTTGTAAAAGCGTTGTAGATAACCCATCTTGCCGCAAGTTCGGCACTCCACTGGGTCACGTGGACACTACGGTCTCTTGTTCCCCATTCTACCTCACTGGTAACAAAAGACTGGTCCACCTAAAGAAACTGCCTGGCTAGTACTACCACAATGACAGAAACTCATCTTTCAATTCCTTTTTCAGGTAGAAATAGTACCAGAAACTCGTGTCGAACTGCCTCGGCTTGCACCACTAGCCTCCTGCATGTTCCTCTCTGTAATCAGCACCTTGTTCACAATATCATGTACTGAAGGAAACCTCAAAACATCACCAAATATCGGATGTCGTAAATAACACCATCCTCAAAGTATCTGTCTCTCAACGTCTCATCTACCACTATAATGGGTGAAAAATGATGAAGATCAGTGAAACAAGCAGAATAATCCATCACAGACATAGCACCCTACTGGAGGTTCATGAACCCTCGAGCGCTATCTTCCCTCAGCGTCTCTGGAAAAAAGAAGTCATAGAAGACTGCATAAAATCTTCCCACACCATGTCTCTATGATACACTGACTGGGTGGTAACATCCCACCACCTCTTGCTGGAATCACGCAGCATACCAGTCATGCGCTTGACCCTCCATCTTTGAGGCGTATCAAGATGCTCGAAGATAGTCTGCATAGTCCCCAGCCAAGACTCCACAGCCTATGGTCCTCCATCCCCTTAAAACCTAGGTGGATGCTGCTGCTGGAAGATTCAAGTCATCTCAGCCATTGATGTGGCAGCCGGCAGTGCTCCCTGAAAGGTCTGCATGAACTTCATAAAGCCTTCAAGGAATGGCGCCTCCAGGCCAGTGTCCGGTATAATAGATGGCACCACATCTGGCTCTACTGGAGGATCCTCTGGTAGCCCATGGCTCAAAATCTCAAGAGTATAATTTTTGCCTCTCTCTTGGCGAACAACGCATGGTCGTCTTGGTGGCATGACTCTACAAGGTCAAACTCAAACCTTAGATGAAGATTATCACAGTCTGAAAAAGAAGGGACCAAAAGGGTAATAAGAGGAATAAGGCATTCAAGATTTCACAATAAGACTACATAGTGTGTATACTGACTACACGGCGTGTACCTGACTTGTCTTGGGCTGCCCGTGTCCTTATACACAGCTACGCCACACGGCTCCCATTGAACGAAACTACACGGCTTGTATGGTGTAATTTTCAAACTGCTCGTGTCATTTTTGACGTGACCGACTACTCAGTTTTATACTACACGACATGTTACACCCAAACACGGCGTGTACACCTCCCCATTGTTACACCTGAACATGACATGTTACACCCAAAAATGGCATGTATGCCTCCCCAGACTACATAGCGTGTTCACCAGGCACACGACGTGTACTGGACGAACTCCGCCAACCCGTGTTGTTAGTTACACGGCTGGATCCCTAGGCCAGACTACACGGAAGGGGTGTCTCTAATATTCCCCAATATTTTCTAGGTGAAAACCTTGAAAATGTATCCCATAAAATTGAATATACAATATAATTTATCTAATGAATTAGACTGTGTGTATATTTATATTTTAATTTTATCAATCAAAATTATTTTAATGAAAATATTTATGTCCCAAAATCATTAAATCTCATATGAATAAAATAAATAAATAAAGTTAATATTATAAAATATCACATATTTAATTTAAAATTTAGACATAGCCTTAAAAATCTTATCTATAATTTAGAAATATTTCCAATAAATAAGATACTAACATTATCAACAAATCATATATAATGACTAATAATTTTTTTTTGAAATATCTTCCTCATAATCTCTTAATATGAAAAAATAATAGTATTGAATTAATACTTTTGAACTATGATATATATTTTCCATGGAATTCAAGGTTTGTATTTGATCAATGACTGAACCTAATATTATATTAGGAGCTTGGGGGTTCAATTACATTTATACACACTCACACACACACACACCGTAAACACACATGCTTGAAATGAACGTCATAGCCCCTCTAAGGGGTTACTAACCCACCCATATACAATATTAAATTATATTTGTTTGACCCAAAGACCCAGTGGTCTTGAATCCCATTACATAGACCATTTACCCACCATTGGATGGACCAAATTCACTTCTTTTTTTACTACTTTCAAATAATACCCACCTCACCACCCTTTTTGTGGCCCAATAAACAAGTGGACAAATATCCTAAGAAGGATTTGATAGTAATACTTCTACAAGACCCAATTACGGTAACTTATATAGTTACCAAACTGCTAAAGTGCGACAGTTCCACTTAATAACCTTCTAAAATGCTAAAATTTTACATTCAAAAATTAGCTCCCACTCAGATTTCAACCTAGATATGATGAGGAATTATATGGATCATTTAGCTTATCTTAAGACCCCAACTACATTACAAAAGAAAATAGTGTCATCAGCATGTATTAGTAAATATATATTATCTTTCTTAAATATGAAAATATCATTATACAATTGAAACCTATTCTAATGGTGGGATAAAAATTGATTTTGTTGAAACGAAATATAGATATTTAATTTATTCATAAAAAAATCAAGATCATTAAATTTCAAAATATACCAGCAGGCCTCCTAGATCTATCTGGATTCAATGTCTTCACCTACTAGAAAAACCCAGCATTTTGAAACTTTTTTCCATCGTGTTTTCAAATTCGTTATCATGTTATTTTTTATAATTAATTCACATAAAAATTTCCAAAGCAAATTTTATTGATAAAAAAATTCTATACTATCATACGTATATTGTGAATGAATGTATTTTTTTAAATACTAGACCTTATAAAAAAATTATGAAAAAAATTTATTATAATAGTTTAATCCAACCATATATGTGTATATGATTCTCTTAGTGATTTTGATTAAAATAGATGAAGTCGTTATTATTGTAAATTGTGAATATTTTATTATTAAATATAAATCATAGTTGGTATTCCATATTCATAACAAATTTACTATTGTTTTTACACGTTTTAAAATCATTAATAAATTCAATATAAAAATTATATAATAAATAAATTTATAAACATTCATAATAATCTACTACTAAAAACGTATTATATAATAATAATAATATTTATTAATTTAGTAATTTTAGGTAATTCATATATGTTATTTACTTTGTAAACTATTATATTCATGTAAAACTACATTTTATATGTATTATGATTTAATATATTTGAAATCATCAATTAAAAAATTATTTCATTACCTTTATTTGGGATAATTTTAGGAAAACATATATAATTTTTTATTTCTTTATACCATTTCCTATTGTTAATATAGAAATATAGAAGCTCATATTTCAATTCATATACATGAAATGAAAAATAAAAATTGATCTCTATTCTTTCACAAAATGAACAATTATTATTGGAAGGGTTGGATTCATCATAAATTATACAAAGTAACACTGTATTATTCTTAATATGAAATATAATACCAAAAAATGGATATAATAAATTCAATATTAATCAAGGGGTTGAGATTTCACTAAACCACAATGTCCGGAACAGACAACTTTATACCTCATCAAAAGATATATATAAAAATTTATATTCTTATTAGGAAGTAATTTGAATATAGATGAAATGAACCTAATAATGTTAATGTATATGATTTCAAGAATCATAAGGGGTTCTTATTTGCAGATAATATCAGTGTTTTAATGTTGTTGTTAATTTTTTTTAGATATGAATTCATGATTCATGACATTTTTCAATGTTTTAAAATTTTCAAGGGAAATTGATGGAAACAAATATTGTTGAGAATACCATCAATATACATCTATGAACATGGGAGTCCAAGATAATGTCAGTTAAACAAAAATAGAATAAAATTTTATAATAAATCAGTGAAATTATTGGAGGAAATTTTTGTTAGGGACTTCAAATTAATATGTATAATGAAATGGAAAATCATAAAAATAATTCCTTACCATTAAAATATGTTTTTATTCTGTTACGAAATATTATATTATATTAAATGACAATTAGTATACTCATTTATAAAAATTGGGTAAGATGACTTCTAAAATAGGACATTAAAATTGAGTGATGAATATGAGATATCCAATTGGGGGATTTGTATGAAAAATGAAAATATTAATTGGGAAGAAATTATTTTTTGTGAATGAAAAAATAGTATTATTTCTATAATGATTTAACCTGATATATTAAAATAAATAATATTAAGATAAATATATATAATAACTAAATACTTTTTAAATAGAAAAACACATGTTCTAATATTAGGGACCCATAATTAGGGAGTGGATATGAATAATATGAAATATAAAAATAATCCTTATTTCAAATAACTATTTAATAATGTATAATATGATTTTTTAAAATGATAATAAATCCATCACCAAAAAGTAATTAAATTAATCTACATTAGAATAAATCACTATTAATCTTCAATAATTATATTTATTGAATTAATATGACAAAAAATTCGAGGAAAATTATCTTTTTGATAGTTTAATGGTTAAAATGATAATTCATGTTTTATATTATGCAATGAAATAATGTTTATACATACCATAAAACTAGATTGTACTCATAAAAATTTGAAACATTTGGTTGACAGGAAAAATCTAATTCATCTAAATTCATAAAATGAATCTTTAAATAATACCATTTTTTTCAAAATGTAGAGAGAATATAGATTATAAAATTTCAATGTAATTCCTAATTCTTCACAAACCCATTCATGAATATTTATAATTTAATAAATTTAAAATATATCTGTTTTTTTGTTAATAAGGATAGGATATTCGATGTTTTATAATACTATTTTGATCTTACTTCCTAACTAGTGGTATTTTAGTCAATATCTTTATCATTAATAAATTTCAATATTTTTATATAGTAGAAATATATTTTTCAAAAGAATTCGCTTTCTATCAATATTTTTATTAATAGAGGAAATATAATAATTTTTATATGTATAAATAATAATCAACGTAATATATATTGAATAAAAAAATATTTAATTTATAAATTCATTTATGATAAGGTGGGTATTAGATACTAGAACAAATGAAATATGGACACATGATTCTCAAGAAATATTATATGTCAAAATTCAAAATTTTACAATATGATGAAGGTATAAAAGAACATGTAATTATAAAAGAATACATGAAAAGTGAGAACATGAGACTTAAATATTTTTATTATTGCCATAATTTTAAGTGATCTTTTTTATTTTGTATGTGAAATATATAGAATATTAGTAAACTATGTGGTAATGGATACTGTGTAAACAGTAATGATAACACATTTACAATAGAAAAGTCACATCGAGGATGAATATTATCAATAAAATGTATAATAATAAATACAATGGAAAATTAAAAGGCTTTCCCATATAAAATTTTTACTCCATTAGTTTAGTGGAATAAAGAAAGATGCTTTTGTATTGATGGTTAGAATGGAATAACCTCCAAGAAATGACTAAAACCTCTAATTTAACGTTTATAACCACAAATGAACATTATAGATAAATTTAATAATATTATAGGATATTTAGATATATGTAATTAAGGATTATGTCAAATTTAAAATTCAATATGATAATCCAACACATGGACTAGTAAATATCATCCATATTGAACTTTTTAATCCCATTAAAAATAGAGCATTATAAGGAAAAACTATTTTTATGTGGTTGTTGATTATTAGACACATTAAAAATTTATTTTATCTATTAAAAAAACATTAACATGTTTTTTTAAAACACATATTAGTATGAAATACATATAAATTTAAAAAATAAAAATATATTGTGATAATAAAATTAAATCAATAATTAATGAATTTCAAAACCAATTTAGTGAAAATATATTGAAAAAAACCATTTTAGAATATCGCAATCCATATAAAATATTTTAATTATATAAATATAAAAAATTATATGATAAATAGATATGATAATTTCATGTCAACACAAGGTTTCCAAATACATCTTATCATTTCCAATTATTACACACAAGAAAACTTTAAGATATGATTTATTATATTATCATCTAAATAAATCACAATAGGATGTATTTAGAAATTGTAATCATAAAGTTTGAAATCTGGGATATTAGATAATTGGTAATCAATTTGAATAATAAAGAAAATATTACAATGTTAGATTTAAATTCTGAGGTAGGGATATTTCATAGTTAGTCCACAATTAATATGTCCTACCATCTCTTAAAAAATGATAATATAATATTTATTAGATGATATAAATTAAATATAAAGAAATAATCCATCTTATTGAATTATTTTATTATCATATATATTATTATAATTATTTTAATGATATTTAAAATACACACCTTTTATAATAAAACTCAATTATTTATCATATATAATAAAAAATTTATCCTAGTAGTGATAATAAATAAATAGGAGGAAATTAGTTTTCTTCACTAAAAAGTGACAAATTTATACTATAAATTCAATAGGATAATTTTTTTGTGGTATTGGACAATAAATTACTTGTTACTTAGGGAACAAATAACAACATTTATCCATCAATTCATAATTTAAACCTACAATTTAAGAACATCATATATATGATGAATGCATAATGGTGCATTTTCAATTAAATATGAATTTATTCCTAAAAGTACATGGTTGTTAAATAATGAAATACACTACAAAATATCTTACAATTATAACCCAAAGGTTCATCTATAACAAATATGACTAAATTGGAATGATCAGTGTATTGTAAGAATGAGTTAGATTAGTTTTTATATAATAACATAAAATAATTAAATATGTACCAAGTTGATATAGGGGTGGATAATATAAATTAAAATGGTTTCCATTCGAACTAAGAATTTATTAAATTATCCTTGATCCACCTGACAATGTTTGAAAAATTAAAATGAAAAAACATTTCATATGTTATGTGTTACAATTTTATACATGAGTCACTTGTGTAATACTTGAACAATAATATAAGAAAAATATGACCCCATACTATTGATTTATTTTAATTGTGTTTTATGAATTTATAATCCCCAAATGATATTCTTATGGAATAAAATATCATTGAAAACCCCCGATCTATAAAAAATATTGGTATTAAATCAACTTCATATGTTGGGAAAAAATCCCCCATGATATCATTGAAACATTTTTGAGGTGATTGTGTTTGTTGACAAAGCGGCCCTCCATGTTGTGTTTATTCACAAAGCAGAGAACAGTGTATAATTTAATGACAAAGTGGGTATACATGGTGATTTATTGGGTTCAAGAGATGTTGTTGGCTATACATATTTTATTAAAAAACCTTCATAAAAATATGTATGTTATGGAGGTGGTACAAAATGATCTGATACAAGGTGCCGCCGTTTTCCAGTGTTTTCCAATTTTTTGTGCCAGAAAGTCAGAAAATGGAGAGGTGCATTTTTTGAAAAGGGAGTTGTGCATAAAATGTGATTAGTGCGTGAAAACTAATGTGTTGTGAAAAATATCAGTGGTGTGCGCGAAATATCGGCATGGTGTGTGAGTTAAAGTATCAGTTTTTTTGCGCAAGAGGTCTTTCGAGATCAGAAGCTTGAAAATTGGAAAAGTCATGAGGTGCATGAAATAATATAGCAGTGCATAAAAACGATGTTCCATGGAAGATGTTTTTTTCATGCTCAATGAGGATTACGCATGGAAGTAGGTTTTCTCACGCAGGGTTCGATTTTTCCTATAAATATGAAGTAACCCCCTCATTCAAATAAGAATAAGACTTGGAGATTATCTGAGCTCTCATGCCTGAAAATGGAATATGTAAGGGATTGTGTGTAAACATAATGTTTGCATGTAATATCAGGTGGCTTCCCCTAAATAATTTGATCTGTGCGTAAAAGAAATTTTAGCACGTAAAAGAAGTATGTTGTGCGTAAAAGAGGGTTGTTGCGGGTGAAAGATGTCTCTATGCATAAATCAATGTTTGTGCATAAAATAAGGTGATTGCGTGTAAAATTAGTAGTTGCGCATAAAATTAGTGTTGCATGAAAAGTGGAATTTGCACAAAATCATGGAATTACGTGCAAGGTGCAGTAAGGGATGTGCGTAAAAATTGGGGTTGACTGGTAAACCCAGTGCAAAGTGATATTCATCTATGGGTGAAAGTTGGATGTCAAGAGAGAATCTACATAAAGTGGTGGATAAATACATTAGTGATAATGAAGAGAACTACATGTCAATAAAATATGATTGGATATTCCAAAAAGCAGTGAGCAAAATTCATTTGAGAGAGCAGTGAGCTTTCATATTGTGAGTGATTGTAAACGAGGAGGGACATCGAATCTGCTCTGAACATGTAAACAGTAGTGCACTCATAGTGAATTTGGTACATCGGCACATCATCGTTTTATGCTCCTTGGCCGTAGTCCAGTGAGGGTGAACCAAGTAAAATTGTTGTGTTCTCTACATGCTTTAAGATTCATACATACACAACAATGTGACGGAGAGAGAGAATAGGTATTTTTCTGACAACAAAACAAGATCAAAAGGGGAAGTTGTTTTAATTTATCATACCCTGATTCACCTCCCTCTCAGAGTATCATGCCTAGTGGACCGAAAATCATCCCATTGTCTTTGTAATTTAAGTAGTTAAAAATAATGAGGTTCATTAACATCAATATTCAAATAAAAAAATTGAAATAGAAAATTATTGAATGAAATTATATAAATACCACATCATCAAAAAAATTATTCCAAAACCCAAAAAATATATATTTCAATATAGTTATATATATTTATTATTATATAAGATTAATAGTATATAAAACACAACATATGATGCATATTTGATACCATTCCCTTATAAATGATCATCCAATCATATATTTCACTCTGATCCACATTCAAAAACTTATATATACATTTTCCAAGTGTTTATTTTGAGTTAATATTCTTATTTTACATTCCATGGATTCCTATATAGTGTTTTATCTATAATAAACAATATAAAATTAAAAACAATCATTAAAAAATGGTTGTTGGGGGTCAATAATATCATTCATGGTTATTTTACATGGTTTGGGGCCCATTTAAAATTTTATAAATCAATTCATATATGTTGTTGGGATATACAGTCTCCATATTAATGGTTTTGTTACCAAAATTACCCCATTATTTTCCTACTATAAGCATTTTTATGCATCATTATTTTTTTGAACAATGAACATTGTTTTTAAACATGAAACAAAAATTGGTTGTATATGTTTTCCCAAAAATAATTAAAATAAAAGAATTATTCTTCGGGATCCTTATTACAGAGATAAGATAAATAAATATATAATTTTAGAACAATAATACACAAATTAGAAATTATTTGAGTCCTTATGAAATAAAAGTAAAATACATTATTTTTATGAATATTTAGGGTATCAGACTCCCTCACACCAAAACATTACATGTTCTTAAAAAATCATAGTTTTATTATTTCAATGGAACCAAAAGAGAAGAATGTTTAAAAAATTATTATCAATTAAATGAACATGTGTTTGAATGAGTAATTATTTTATATCATATGTAAACCACTCATAGCAATCCATTTATAATGAAAGTTATGTATACTCATGATTACACAAAAAATTTCCTAACTAAAAGTCATTTTGATAAATATATAAATGATATTATTAAATTAAAATAAATTACAATATCAATAATAATACTCTCATACATAAATGTAATAAAATGTATTTCAATACCAATTATTGGATTTCGACTTTTAATGGTCTGACAATATTATTTATATAAATCATTGAGGAATAATCAAGGGTTAACATATTTCTGGAGAATTAAATTCTATATCAGATAATTCATTAATTAAATATACAAAAAAATAATTTTTCAAACCCTTATTAATGTTTATCTGCATAATTCAATTGTAAGATATTAAGAATCTGTGAACTAAATTTTTTTTACTAACCATATGTGTGACATTGGAAAATTCAATCAATAAAATCCTAATATATACAAAATTAACATAATAATACCAAAATATCCCAAAATTTAATATACTTTAAAAATAGAATATATTTCCTTAAAAATTTTAAGGATCAAATTATAAAAAACTAACTATATTTTCGTAAAAAAGATTTTTTTTCCAAACACTCTAAAAATTATTTTTTGAAAAATAAATTTTATTTTATAATTTAGTGGTAAAATATTATATTTTGAAAAATTAATAAACAAATAAATGTAATATATATTTTTGAAAATAATATTTCTTATATTGTTTACAATATTTTATAATTTATCAAAATATTCAACTATTTCAGAAAAAACAATTCTAAAACTCACATTTAATTATGTTTATCACTCAGATTAAAATTTTTGAATCCCCTATATCTAAATTATTTTTTAATAAGAAAAATAATTGAAAACAGTTATATTTATACAATATAAAACAATTTACTTACATATTTTTGATGAATTCAAATATTATATTTTTTACACGAATTATTAATTAATTATACAATGATGTTGTTATATTCTTAATTTAATTATAGTGGTTACTTTATATTTGAAATTTTCTACTGATTTATTCAAATAGAATTTTTATTATTATTTAAATGGCCATGTTTTGAATAGGCATATCGTTTTTATGTAAAAAATATATACCCATTAAATATTATTTATTCTGTTCACTTAGTTATTCTCAATGTTATATATATTTCATTTGTAATATACCAATATTATTTTAGTTAATATTTTCATATTACAATGGGGTTCACTACTATGGTGTTTTTGGGGAACCAAGAAACAACCACATTTTACATTCAAGAAAAATTATTTATGTATTTTTCCCGTATGTACTATTTTTTTATTGAACTTATTTTTCATATATAAAATGTCCTATATTGAATAAATAAATGTGAGTATATTTTTTGTATGACGTGCACGTGATTTATTTACAATATAGCTTATATTTTGTTTTATAAGGATTGTATTTATATGTTGGAACTAGATTTATATGTTATTTATTCAATATATGTACTGATAATTTATATATATTTATTAACTTTGGATGAGGTAATATCCCATCTTATGAAGAAATTATGGATAGTTTCTTAATAAATTTGAACCTGTAGTTTAATTGTGGTAATCTTTTACAATTATCCACGAAGATCCCAAGAGTTTCTAGGGATTTATTGGAGCCCTTGGTTCATGAAAAGTTGGAATAATACTGGTCCACATTGTTTGTAGAAACTATTCCATCCACACCACATGGTCAGCTAATACCGTGTTATTGTCGACACAACTATAACATGGGTTTCATGGTTTGTCCAATACTATTACGCCTCTAGGTAAATAGCCATGGGGTGCTTCTGAGTTTTTAGATTGATATATTTTTCATGGTTTGGACATGGTTAGATAAATCATCCACCTATCTTTATGGTGTTCCTTTTAATAGTAGTGACATGCACATAGTTTACACATGGTTTGGAAAACTTTGCTCTTAAAAAATGAAGCCTTATATTTTTTGGTGAAAAGTCGAAAATACACCTCATTTATTCTTATAACCTTTATCACTTTTTCCATTCATCTTTTATTTCATAAATCCCATTCTTCTCATCTGTTATGCTCAAAATATCATCTAACACGGGCATCCATGTAACTTCTTCATCGAAAGTACAAACTGATATACATATGAATCATTGGATCTGTCTCGGTAAACTCCCCAAGTATATTACCTCGTATCTAATATTTCCCATAGAATCCATTATGTTATTTAAGTGAAATTTCATTTTACATATTTTTAGGGTATTAAATAATTTCTCGGATATCTTCCAAAATACCCAAAATATTATTCTAATATCTAGTGAGGATTCATATACAATCTTATGGTAGGTTGTGGAATTTTTTTACATTTGATTTTTGGTTCTTCATAGATATGTTGTCCTGTCGCATGTCATCTTTTTCTGAGTGTCCAATTTTAATTGGATCATTCATATCTAATTTTTCATTTCACCTTAACAAATTTATATTAAATATTATATAGTGGTTTAAATTTTAGTTCCCACACATATGGACACCCCATGGGTGTGTAACTTTTAATTGGACTATGTCTATAATTTCCAAAATTATCGGAGTACCACATTAGCTTTTGTCTTATACCTAAAATGGAATTTACCGTGTTTCTCTAATTATATAAAGGATATATCATGCCTAAACATGATTTCAATTTTTTTTGGAATTACACAAATTATAAAATTTCCATATTGGAGAAGACATCTCATAAATTGACTATTTTTTTCTTATAAATGGAATTTCCATGTTTTTATTTATTGAATGTGTTATAATATATTTGAATAAATTCTCATGAGGTTTTTCATTCCCTTAAATGATATAAAAGGTTTTTAATGAAATGCATTTATTTATACATGGTGGGATATTTTCATTTAACAAATTAAATGACCAATTTTAAACGGTGGTTAATGGGTTATAAGTCTACACCTTATGTAATGATTATTTAAATGCTCAATGAAATTGGGAATTCCATGTATATAGTGGAACTTGAATAACGATTTACAAGAGAGGTAATTATTGATTTTGTAAGATATAAATATGGTGTACACCATGATAGAGCTTATGGTACGAAGGTTGGGGTTTAGTTGATCATGATAGTATCAGGCTTTCCATCATTGAGTGTTGAGAAGGACATCTCAAAGAATTGAAACTATTACAATGGTGGTATTTATGTTCTATGTTCCTTTTTTCGGTTGATGAAATGATGGCTCACTCACCATATCATGTTTCTTGAATGAAATCTCACACTCCTCCTGATATGTACGAAATGTACCCAATTTTGTGAGCTTATAGGCTCATTATACTAGATATGGTTGTCTGAGATAAACTTTGGTCTCGCAAGGACTAGTATTCTTTGTATATGGCCACTGATGTCCACAAGTACATGGTCTATAATAGAAGATGTAAAATATATTATAATATATTTATATATATAAATAAATTTTTAGTATATATAGTGATTATTCACACATTCCTCTTGGAAATGATCCAATTTAGGTTTACCACCCCCATGTGTCTACCAAGAACAACATCAGTATAGTTATAAATTCAATCATCTTTTTAATTACTTATTATTTCATTTACACTATTTAGATATGATCACTTCTTGGATTAAACATAGAAACCATTGGTGGTGGACTTCTTTGATTTCCATATCACACCCTTCTCAGGTTTCTGTTGGTGCCTAATATAATTTTTTGTATACACATGTAGATAAGGGAAGGAAACCTAAATATATCATATTTTTAGAGGATTTTGAATTAATTTGAGATTATATTAGAGTATATTTTGTTCTTTATATACAATTTTTATAGAATTTCAAATTTCATATTCCCCAATTCCACTTTTATATACCCGCATTCTAGGAATCCATGTACCAGATACTTCAATAGAGTCAATTGATATCATTATTCATCTAGTCGGTTGTTTACGCTTAAAAAAATGTTTATATGTTCATTATAATGTTATATAATTCTTTCATTATTATATGTTTCTAATTTTATAAATTGTGATACTCTCACATGATTGTATATTCTACCTATCATACTACCTTTACACCCTCCCTACAAGTTTTTATCCTCTAGAGTAACGGGAGGTGTGCATGAGTTTTTGTGGCCCACCATCTCATGGAATGGGTTATGTAGACACTTACATTTGAAGTTACATGGTGGTATTATAGTATTTTTTTTCTTTAATTTGTCTTTATATTTGGGTATTATACAAGAGACATGGATTTAAAGGGATTTTGAATTTACCCTATTGTTGGATATAGATAACCCTTGTAAGGGGGAGACCTAAATTGCCTGTGATGGGAAACTATTGTTATTTATTATGAAATTTATACTTGATTAAACTTCACCATGGGGTGATGCAATTTATTTATGATGTTAATAACATTTATATTATTTAAATGATTATTTTTTTACAATGACCTAATGAGATTATGGAGTTGTGCTAGACTATGCACCAAAGTTCTGCACAATAAGACTAATATTCATTGAATTTGTCATTAACATGTCTATTTATAGTGTTAATTTTCTTGTTTCATATTGAATGGGCCTTGAATATGTATTTAATTGTGATAAAACTTCTTGCAGAGATTGGAAAACAATATCGATACTTAATATTCACACCACAACCTTACTATGTTTTCATAAAACGGCTAATAAAAACACATTAAACTATAAATTATGGCATATTTATCCATGGATAATTTTTCACATTGGATGGAACGTGTTTTGGGGTGGGTCAAGATGATTCCATGATTTCATTCATTAGATGGATGGGCCTTTATATGTTAGAAAATTGAAAAACATACGATTTATCCCTATTAAATGATTTAAATTTTTAAAGACGCATAAATGATAACGAAAATGACTTTTAATGTAAGATAATTAATCTTATATACAACAAGAACATAGAATTAGACCAATAATATCACATAGTAGTGGGAAGTGGGTTTTCTCTTACTTTATTTAGGTATGTAGTGGTCTCCTTTTACTGCCTAGTCCTGGATTTTGGAGGGGCGTAGAGGCATGGTCATTTCTGTTACAAGGATTGAACCTATTATAGTATTTTATATGAAAACATAATATTTTATTGAATATATTTGATGGAATTAGTTTGGAATTTATTTATCATGTATCCATGATGTACTAAGGTCTCACACCCTGAATGAGTTTAAAACCATGTTACTGAGGTGGAATGCCCTGGGCCGCCTGTGATCCATCCTATACTGCCAGCTATGGAACATCTTCCAGTAACTGATATAGGCCCTGACGACCTGTTCTAGGATGTTTGTCTACACATTCATTAGATTATAAAGGGTATTATTTGACCGTCCCTGAGTAATTTATAGCTGGACTAGGTAGTCCAGAATATGTATCCATCCAAATTGAAGGGGGGGGGGATACCAGAACTCACACTGTAGATTCATGGAATTATGATAGCATAACAATATCCAATCATCATGGTAATCCTCCCTATAGAATGATGATGTTTTTTCTTATAATTTATTGGACTTATTAAAGTGGTGGTGAGATTTAATTGCCCCTGTAAATTAACTTCATCAAATTTTCTTGGATGAATTTTAGGCCATTTTATACGCTTAAATCATTCCCCAGACTCATAAGGATAATAGAACTAGAGTGTACATGAAATTGTAACAGGGGAGAACATAATTTATGAAACATTATTCCCATTTGACAAAACTAATGTGGTTTACTCCTACAATAGTTCTTGATGATCTTATGGCTTCTAGATGATTCTATTATGGGATGCTTTTTCTATTAAATCATATGTAAATTTATTCAGGTTCACTACCATTTCACAAATCATCAACAATTCCCTTATTACTAAATTAAATTGGATGGAAGATTATGGTCTGATTATTTGACGATTGAAACCTAAAGATATCATTGGTTTTTCTATTGATTTCAACCACCGTTTTAAGGCTACACATGTAGTTAGTAGTTGAAATCCCCACATGAAAATGGTTTCATGATCATCACCAGTGTAGGAAGCCATGACAGAGAAAGCATCAATGATTGTGTGATCTGGAACTTTGCAGAGGCTGTGATAGGATGGGTCAGACCCATCATTTCAACAGGACCTTTAATTTAGTTCCAAGTGAGTGGGGATATACTCCTCCCCTATTTTCATGAGCGTGGCCCATGGGATCATGTCAAGAATGCATTTTTAATACTACCAGCCACTGAGGTAGAGGAGGTGGATGAGGAAGATCTATTCAAAATTAGTATTTTTAGATCCAATTGAATGGGAATAGTAAGGGTAGTCCTGTAGTGACTCAAGGTCAGGGTACAATCTTTTTACGTGTATTCCAACATACACTAAGGTAGAAGAGTGACATACCATCCAGTAATGAACTACTATTATCATAGCCTCCACATTAGTGTATTATTTTATTAACATAGATGTGTATCACTCACTTATATCAGTGGAAAACAACAATATTCTCAGCCTCATGATTGATAAATTTCAGGGATTTCAGATGCTAGATACACCATTATGTACTCATTCTATGGGATCTCATCAATGTAATGGTTGACACATTGAGGGATTTGTTTTCTGTTTCATGTGTAATATTTTTGTCTTCGAGATGATTGTATTTTATGTAACCTTCTTAATGGACTGGTTATTTACCTATTGAATCCATAATGAATTCAATCATAATAGGGAGATGTTTATATCACTAAATAGAGTTAGTGACATTCATGAGGGAGAATGGGGTTTCGATGAGAGATGAGAAGCACCCGAGCAATATATGCTTCAAAATGTTACAGTTCATATTGCTACTCTTTTCCTAGATAACCAAGGGTTATGACTTGCTATCTTTTTTCCTATATTGGAGGTCTTTATAGATGATATTCCTTAATAATTCAATAGTCTCCCTCCAATGTGAGATATAGAGATTTTTGTTATGTATGTACAAAGAGAAGAATCAATCACCTTTCATCCTGAAAAAAGGAACCTATGAAGATTTTAGTGCTCAATAATAATTTGATTGATCTAGAGGCTAAAGGATTCTTAAGGCCTAGAACTTATAAATGGGGTTCACCTATACATTCTTTTATCAATTTGGGAATCACATTTATGATCATTGTGGATTAATATTAATTGAATCATCTCACAATAATGAGTTAGTATCAATTTCTTTGAATTGACGATCTCTTTGGTAAGAACTAGGATAAGAGAGTGTCTCAAAATATAGTTCTAAGGTATGATTATCAACATGTTTTTGTCAAGAAATCAAACATGACTCAAAAGACTCTTAGGATATGTTCTGTTATCTATGAGTATAAGGTTGGGAAATTCTAACCCCCAATGTAACCTACTATTTTAATGGCTCTTATAAATCATGATTTCCACCCCTATTTGGAATCATTTTTGGTAGTCTTCGTTAGTGATATCTTATTGTATTGAGGCTCTGGATGAGACAATTCCAACCCTCTTGAGATCGTTTTGCATAAACTGAGAAAGCATCTGCTTTATGATTGTATTATTAAATTCCACTTTTAGATCGTCAATGTTTACTTCCTTGGTAATATCATATTAGAGTTGAAAATTTCAAGAGACACATAGAAAATAAGATCACTAGTCTAGTGGGGGATTCCTAAGAATGTATTTGAGTGTGTCCTAGGGATATAGGGATATTACATATTCTTCATTGAAGATTTCAAACGACTTGTAGTGTTTTTAATGATATTTGTAATGTGTTGTGTGAAATTTTAATGGTTAGAAGATTGTGATGAGTACTTTCAGGATTTGAAGGAATACTGACTTCATTTCTGATACTTATTATACCATTTTTAGGGAGGGGATATAAATTTTAATATGATTCATTGAGTTTTTGGTATTGGAGTGGTTTGGATTCCGGATGTGCAAGTCATCACATAGATGATTTGTCAATTGAGGCCTCACGAGTATAATTTCTTGACACATTACCTTGAGCTATCTATTATAGTGCATGCTCTAAAAAATCGGAGATACTATCTACATAAATATATATTTTAGGTAGTCACAAATAAAAAAAATCATCATGTTCATCTTTACACACCATGATCTAAATTTGAGGTAGCATAGTTTTTCATTAACCTATAGACATTTAATTTTGAGCTATCCTACATTATAGAGAATGGTAGTGAAGTGGACAACACTCTAAGTCAGAAGACTTAGAAACAATTGATTTGGGAGTCCCGTGGTGAATGGAAACCTATGATCTTATCTTCATATATTCATATTGATGTTCAAGAGGACCATGGATAGACTATACATTTAGATGTAGCTGTGACATATACTCTAATGGAATGGGTAAGTATGAGGAAACAATCTAATCCCAATGGACTTGTCTTATGGTAATGAATCTTAGATTATGTTTCATCATTATGTTGGAAAATCAATGGGGATAATAAATTACTATTCACCACGAATCCATTAAAATGTATCCGGATACACCATTCTTGTATTGGAGGCCTGGTATGAAATGAGAGATTTTTAGATTCATCAAATGGTTTTCCACCATAGAGTAGTTGAAGGTGTATCATCAAAAACCTATAGATCTTTTATATACTTTTCTAATTACTATGTTGAAATAGAGCCCTATTTTGATTGATTTTGTGATTGGATTACAAATATCAAATGAAGGAAATGATATATTTTGGGTTGTCGTTAATTTTTTCTTGAACGTCTCACACTAATTATATGGGTAAGATACCATCTATGAAGATGATAAAGGGAGACTATATGTCAAGGAGTTTGTATGTCTTCATGGAGCTCCTTGATATATAATTTTCAACTAAAACATTAGTTTAATCTTATATTTGTGGGATGGATTACATAATTCCTTGGGTACAATGTTTCTTATGAGCACTGCCTATCACACATTTACATATGAAAAAACTAATCATACAATTCATGTTATGGAGGACATGCTCTATGCATGTGTCCTGAAATTGGGTGTTGTTGGGAGAAACACATTCCTCTCATTGAATTATCTTTTAATAATAGATTTCATGCTTCCATTGGGATGACTTTTTATGATCCATTATATTTTATTCCATAATAATCATCACTATACTGGAAGGAGGATTGTTGGGATTCTTTCCATAGACTATGTATCATTTACAAGAATAATGAGTAGGTACAACTAATACGAAATAATATTATGAAATATTATTCTAGACAATAAGTATATTCCAAAAAACATTGGCAGCCACATGATTTTGATATTAGAGACTAGGGCTACTAGTGATTCTTTCCCTATTTGGGCCATAGATGTATTCTTGTGTACGGTACTTTCTAACTCTGTTTTGGTTGACCCTTTGTGTTTGTAAAATTAATCAGAATAATGGAATTCCATTTGAAACATTCTAAATGATACCGGTCAATGCATGATGTATTTCATGTATCTTAGGTTCATTGATACTATCCAGACACATCACATGTATTTCATCCAGATGGCGTTGAGCTGTATGTAGATTCTTCCTTCGAGGAGAATCCATTTTGTATAGTGGATCACATCCTGAAGTACCTTTTTGGAGAAAACGTTCCATTTGTAAAGGTTTTAAATAATCAAGGCTACATATAGGAGGAATCATTGGAGTGGGAAGATGATATATGATCTCAGTGTCAATAACACATTGTTGATGATACCTATTTACCGTCAAAATACCACCATAAGGAAATTTTTATTCTAGGAGGGGAGGTTGTAATGTATTTTATTTAACAATGGAATGAATGAATTTTTTAAATTTTTACTATCGGTTTACTCATTATAAACATTAACTATAGCCTATAGATGTTCCTCGGAGAGTCCTAGGATGGTTTAGATCGTAGAGTTTTTTAAATGTGGGGAAAGGAATCGACAACATGCTTTTGAGAAACTGTGCTGCCTAGGATACACTGTTTATTTTAACTATGAGGTTTCATATATGAGTGTTGTAGGGGATATAAAATTTTTCAATAACCATGAACCACAGGTTAATAGCCTTCTGTTGTTTCTATGTATTAGGATAGAGTGATTTTTCATTGTTTTTCATGATTAGATAAATATAGAATCTAACTATTCTATGTGCCCCTTTATTTTTGTGACTAACACGCAGTCTCAGAAAGTGATCCCTTAAATTATGTGGCCTTATATTTCTGGACAAGAAGATCAAAATGACTATCATTAAATCTTATATCCTTTTTTCTCAATTTCATACCTTCTTCAAGTGGCTGGAACTTCCTATCATCCTCCATTGTGCTCAAATACACATCCATGTTAGGCATCAACATATCTTCTTCGTCCATACTCCAAACCTATATCTACGAGAATAATTCGATCTATCTTGATAATCTAAAATATTCCCTTAACTCATATCTTTTATGTCCTTCAAATATATCATTCTATTTTGGTGCATGCTCAACATATATAGTTTATGGTTGTTATACGATATCTCAGATCTCTTCTATCCTACTCTAAATTTGATTCCAATATCAATTCAGGAGTCATTAATACCATTGAGTTATGGGTCCCTGTGATTTTCTCCATCAGTTTTGAATCATCATATCTAAGTTGTTATGGAGCATGCTGATACTTTCTCAGTGTCCTATTTTATTTTGTTCATTCACTGAAAATTCATCATTCTAAAATAATATATGCATATTGAATCATGTATAGTTGTTTTGAGGATGGTTTCCTCACATATGGATACCCATGGGTTTGAAACATTGAAATATCCTTTCAAGGTAATCTTCAAATTCCCCAAAGCATCTATTTAGCCTTCTGTTTAAACATAAAATTGAATTTACTTATTTTATGAGATTGTTTAAATGAACTAATTAACCTCTTAAATTTATGGACATCCTATCCATCAAATTTCTCAGGTAATGAATCACCATATTTGACAAGTTAACTCTTGTATTATATTTTCTGGTTATAAATTTTATTTCAATTCCAAAGTGATTTGAATGGATTGGGTTATATAGGATGGATTGCACATAATTTTCCTATTTCCATATAATAATTACAATGTTTTAAATGAAATTGATTAAATGGATTGAATTAACTATGGTGGGATGTTGTTCTTTAATAAATTAAATGGTTATTTTGAAATGATAGGTAAAGGGTTTTAAGAACACGCTATCTATTATTCTCATTTAAATGTTCATTGAAATTAGGAAGGCCATGTATATAATGGAAATTGATAAATTAGTTTCATCAATGGTAATGCCTCATGAATTGTATTATAAATATTTCTAGCACATAGATAGTGGAAGTGGTATGATGGTAGGAGTCCAATCGATCATGGTGGTGTCATACCCTTATAATATGGGTGCAATGCAGGTTATCTCACATCGTTGAGTCTATTATTATGGCAGGCTTTACACGACTTGATCCATTTTTTATTGATATAATTATGAATCACTTACCATCCCAAGTGTCATTCTTGATGTTTCACACTATTATTAGGAGGTAGGTAATCTTTCCTATTTCATTATATTATAGGATCATTAGATTGGTCATGGATAGCTGAGTTTTTCCCCAGTCTAGCTAGAACATGTATTCCTTGTATAAGGACTCTTATGTTCACAAGTACTAGGTCCATATTTGATGATTAAATTTATATAATTACACAATATATATTATTACAATATATATAGTGACTATTCAGAAATACACCCCGACATTTAGCCAAAGTTGGTAGACCCACCATGATTCCTCCATGAACCAGTGCACAATTGTTTTTTATTTATTCATCATTGATAATTAATAATAATTGCATACACATTGTTTTGTAATGAGAATTTCATTGATTATATGTAAAAACCGTTTGTGGGGGCCTATTGAGATTTTTTATCTCACATCGTACTTAGGATGCCATTAAAACCCAAAAATATTTTATTTCTATAGGTATTGATAAGGGATAGTTCCTTACATTATATTAGTGTTATTATTTTCTTATATTTCTATCTTAGGAGGCTAGTACTGAGAATTCACTTTATATGATAATGAATATGCTTTTGATATTTTTATAGTTTTCTCTAGAATGACTATATGGATGTTTACTATTCACTTTTTATTTCATCATACCATGAATCTATATACTCTATGAAGCTATTTCATTGGGTTTTATGGGGTGGAATGGGTTTCTCTCAATGGTTCTAATACGTGGCTATTTTTAGACGTCAATCAATTGCACGCATCAGATTTTCCATATGTTTTATCATACATAGAATGTCTCAACAGTTCACTCATCTATAGCTAGTAATATTACTTCATTCCAAAAGAATGTGTTCATCTGGGTTTTCATCTCTAGTGACTATTAGGGACAAACACTGGTCGAGAGAGTGTGCGGTGAGTCTCATTGTAACCTTTTGTGGGGACTTAGCGCCTATTCTAAGACTCTATTATTTATTTAATATATGTTAGAAAGATATATCCTAGAACCTAAAATGCTATTCTTACCCATATTTCAATGGATTAATTGGGAAAATGTATAGTTAAGGATAATCCTTCATATATCACATGTTCTCTATCACTCTCTTATGATGCTTTGGGCCATGGAAATTTTCGAGCACTCTGGATTGTATAGATGTCCACAAAGATGGATGGTGTCTTGGGGATGGGATTGAACCTCTATGAGGAACCCTATTCACCCTTTCAAATTAGAATTCCAAACCCACATAGTTTGTTAGACACAGATTAACGACGTATGATTGGACTCTACCATTCAGTTTGACATCATAGGGAATGGATGTGATTATCAATGTCAGACATCAATGGGGGAATCCTATGAAACTTATTTGATACAAAAATCAGATTTAACATTGTTCTTCTGATGGGATTCTATTTGATCAGATGTATTACAATAGGGTCCATTGGTGGGACTTATACCTATAAAACTGTCATGGATTAATTCTTCAAGAATGCTTCCCTTTGAGATGATATGAGATGTAATCAGACATACATTCCAATGGTTGGTCAATGATAGGGGAAAATCTCAACATTTCATTAGTATGATCATCATCAGTCTCTAATCCCACATGAGCCATACTCTCTGTGGGAAAGAAGAAAAAATCATAGATCATACACGTTTCATGAGATCATATCCCTACCAGGGTTCACATTTAATTTTACCTTTGAGAATAATGATCATCCATCTCAAGGAGGATATATTATGGATCTCAAGAAATATTAATGAGTCCTATATATCTCTGATATGGTTGGAATCCTAGTTCTTTTAGTTCACTTCATCCCCCAACCTGTTGATCGATTTAAAGTTATCAAGGGAACTGTCAGGATTTATACTTAATATAGTTATCGTGAAATATTCTTCTTGCATAATGATGTATGGGAATGAATTGAAGTCTAATGGTATGATTTTATATCTTAATATATGAATAATTGGGATGATAATGTACTTACATAGAATTGGTTTCACATTAGATCTCGAGCCTTATGATGGATTCCAACCAATTTTGGTAACAGCGTGATTCAGAGTACTCGTAGTACAGTTCATCCCAAACATGTTAATAGGATAATATGAACAATCACACGTGGATATATTATGAACATTTGTAATATTTTAGGAATTATAGGGGCTTATACGGATGTGGATGTCCTATAATGGGAAACCTGTTATATTACATAAGTAGATAGGGTTAATGCTGTATGGATGGATTATTGCTTGGAGATTACACTCTTATCATGCCCATTGACATACTCATATCTCATTTTTGGTTGGTACATACAATATTAGGTCACCTGATTAGTCGGGGCTTATTCTCTAAGGATTCCCAATTGGTGGGGGCATACCTTCTAAGAATGAATGTTTTGAACGGACCTCTACATTGAAGTGCCATTAGCACATCATTTGTCGTGACCAATACACAGAGGATTCCAAATTGGTTGGTGGTTAAACTATGACGATGCCTAATTGGTTATGGCATATATTCCAAGGCATCCCATTTTGTATACTGATTCTTTATCTTCTGACAAACAAGAGAAATCTAGTGTTGTCTGTGATAGTATATTGTAGATCATTTTATTGTATAAGTGACATTATAATGTAACCCAAGATCATCATGAACAATTAATTTATAAAATGGGTATGCATATGAGGATTCATGGTTGTGGTTCCACATGACATGATACCATGTATGTTTGTTCGAAAATGTGGAAATGTCATAAGGTATCTGAATAAAATTTCATTAGGGATCTAAATGACATGTATTTGTCATATATTATGAAATTCTAGATTGTCCACCCGATATATTGGGTCACTAATTTGATATGGAAAACACATCTTAGGTTTTCTTCCTCATCAATTATAATTCAATATATACCTTTGAATAGGAAAATAAAAAATCTCAATGTTGCTTCGAGTAACCAAAAAAGTCATGTTGAGGATCTTTCACATAATCAATTAACCTATCTAAGAAACCATCCCTTGATCATATAAGTCTTTTAAAAGGTCATTCTCATGATAAAATTTTACATGATTTGAGGCTTACTTGTGATAAAAGTATACATGCCTATACGATGTCATATAATTGTCCTGACTTGTCCTCGGATAGTTTCATGTTAATCTGGACATCTTTATGGACAAACGCATGACCATTCTAACTTTTCAATGACTCATTCTCCGGATCAATGTGTTTTTTCTATGATTACATAACATAATCGAGGTTGTCAGCTCTATGGTTCATCGCATGAATCAAATGATATTTCATAGACATGTCAAGGGAGTTTTCACATGATTGTCTTAGATTTTCCACAGTTTATAGCATTAATATGGTGATATATGAATGGGTTGTTGTGTTTTTATCCCAAATTGTTTGAGGATTGTATTGTGATCTACATGAAATGTCCAAGGATTCACAGGGGAATCTCTATTCTATCGAAGGGTATCTTTATTTCGTGTTCTTGAACCACTCAAGTTGTGGGGTCAAGCTGGTATGTATAGGTTCTAGTGTTCGTTTATGTTTTGCATGTATATGTCTAATAAAAACATTCTTGAGGATTCATGAGAAATAATATATGCCTTACTGCACATGTTGAAGGAAAACACAATATGGATTTCATGGAGAAACTAGTTCATATTCATAGGATTATATTGATTCTAGGAGGATATTCCCATGACGAACCTATTTTTATGTGAATCTCACAAACTGAAAAGGGACTCATGAAGATGTATATGGATGTGTACAGAGGCATCCCAATGATGTCATGAGAAAGAGTGGGGATACATGGTTTAATTGATCAATGGGGTTCCCACTGGATAACCTACACCCTATGTGGTGTCTTCAGGACAATGAATGATGTCTATACATTTTCGATCTACATGACCTTAATGTGGTTTCATGATGACCTCTTTGGTGATACAAAGGGGGATTTTTATCAAAGACTCTACATACATCGTTAAATCTGCAGAGAACCCAAACTTGACATACATGGACATTACCTTACATTTTCAGAATATTAAATACATAAAAAACCAATAGTCAATGATAGTAATAGTTTAGTGTCTTCGGAAACTCGGAACATAATCTTCTAATCATGGTGAAATATATTCAACATCACCCATAAATATCTTCCTCTTTTTTTTTCTTACCTAAAACCATTCTTTATATCCTGGGGAAGAGGAAAATATAAAGGGTGATCTCAAATGCTCAGTATGGGTAGGCATGGAAATAATAAAACAAACCATATACATTTGAAGTAAAAAAAATGAACATAATTTTTAATCATCAAAATCTTGAGCAATGACATAAAACATGGAAGTACATATGTCATAGATCATAATGGATCATAAATCGTGATAAAATAGCATGGAAACATGTAGTTGTTGAAAACCATTATGCAGTTGATATGATTTCTATAGTATCCATGGAATTACTTCCAAGACCATCTTAGTGGACAACATCCCTTACTGAATCAAGTTAACTCCTCATTCCAGTCCTGTATCACTGAACAAGATTAACTTGCTGTTCAATCCATGAATATCTCATGAGATATAAATCCTTACCCAATTCATTGGAGGGAGATATATGTCCCACCGATCTCATAATGAAATCATTCTTACGTGTGCTACAACATAAATATAAATCATTCATCATAACCCAAAGAATAAAATGGGTTTCATAGACGTCATCCCATCAAAACATAATCCATATAAAACAAATAGACATCATTGCATCATAAGAAAATTGAAACCATGTAAATAATAGAGACATTATAAATGAAACATACACATATGAAATAAATCTCCTACATTTCAAGGGTCATGGATAAACTTAGCAGTTTAAATTTCAGGCCATTCTCTACAACCAAATTTATCTTCTTGAGTTCATCAATGGTGATGGAGACACCATCCTCTATTTCTCTAGGGGTTTTCTTAAGGAAAAACTCATATTCATCCTTATATTAGTATATTTTGTAAATTTCATGTTGATATTGAAATCTAGGGGCTTCACCATCTTTATCAATGTGAGGGAGGCCATGATAAGAGAAATGTGCATCCCCTGGTGACTAAGATATTTTATATGGATGTCATAGATGCTAAAATTTAATGATAAAACTGAGAGCATGATGGTTTGGGATCTATGGTATTATTTTTGTGACATATAACAATTTTATGGGGACAACCTATTCATTGTTGGCCGCAGTAAAAGGATTCACAGGGGTGGTCTTATATCCCATTGGGAGAAATAATCATTACAGCATCATCCACCATTGGTGGTTCTCTACACATATTATAGCAATAAAATTCAGTATAGGTGTCTGAACAAGTCGTAAAGGAATCATTGTCACCATGTGGTATGATAGCCTTCCCATCTGATGTCGAGGAGGTATCCCATATATTGAGATTCCACAATGTTCATCATCCTATGACCGGGATATGTTCTGTGTAGTATTTCACCATACAGAAAAGATAAGTATATCGGTGGCTATGCATGGATATTGAATACCAGAATCCCTACATATCACATTACGTTGAAAATCAATTTGTGCATAGTTTTAGGATTCAGTATCATCCAGAGACTAACACCATCAATAGTTGTTCTCTGGGGTTAGATCTATATGTACATACAATTTTATGTCATGTAAGGACATCAACCGTGTCGTTTAACATCACAAACTGAGGCTCGATGGTATTCTCTTAAGATTATTGTTTTAGGTATATAATGAGCATATTTAAAGGATGAAACCCAATATTTTTTGGGGATACCATTATCAAAATTACTAACCTCACATTAGCTATGATCGGTGTGAGAAAAAATGAATAAAAAGTACTTATTTATCAATTCATATGAAATAGAGGTAGCATAATGTTATTTTACATCATGTGGTTTTCAAATACGATATAGGACCAATTAGTGCCAATGTGTCTCATTGAAAATGATAATCAAGACCTAAATATTTCTTGAAGAACCTAGTAGTTAAAAGTCATGTGGAAGGGACTTCCTCCAAACTGTTTTGTGTCTTACGATAACGACAATGCCCCTTCTGTTTAACATCTTATGATGCAGAAATTAGCCATATATTGTAAATTCATGTGGTATGGAAAATATCCATTCAATTTATCATCATATAGTAAGGAAGATATCGAAGTATTTTAACATCTCGCGGTATGGAAGAAGTTGAGTGAACTATCTAGAGAGTGGATATTATGAAATTTTAGGCACAACTCTTATGAATATTGCCTTAGTTTTGGGATATTTTGACACTATTAATCCTAGTGATACATGCTACTCAATAAAATCATTTAAGACAAATAAACATTATATTGTGTGGCAAATAATTTTATGGTAGGGCTCTAGTTGTCATGGCTTATCCACCCTAACTTGTGTGGCTTTCTCATTGTTTGTAGTTATATCAAACCATTTTCCATGGAATTGTAAAAATATTTAAAGACATGTTTTTTGGAAGGAATAGATTTTTTCAATCATGGTTTGAAAGTTGGTATCGTATCCTTGAGAGGTATATCAATCATTCTCTGCTACACAATTGGTGAAACTTTTTTAAAGTGTTTAGCTGACTAATGTGGGTATTCATGTGTTGGAAGCAATTTCCTTATTTCCCTCTACCCATGATGTGATTCATTAAAGGAAAATTAACCATAAATGGTGTTACCAAGATATCTATGGGAGGGGAAATTATTATCCTTGATTACCCACCCCACCTCAATAGGGTTTCTTATCATCAAGATCTCTATAAAACCATTCTTCATGGAATAATTTAATAAACATAGAACATGTATCTCTTAGATGGAAAATAATTTCATCCACATATCATCAAGAGATGGGAGTCAAGATCACTTCTCCCACATCTTAACTATTCCCCCATTAGTGTGGGTGTATGGAGTCATGGTCTCTAATAGTCTAGAGGAATGTGTTGAAGAATTGGGGGTATTAGATGATACAAATGCTTCAAATGGATTGAAGGGCCTCAAATATCTTGAAGGTACAATAGAAAAATATACTTTCGAATAGTTTCCACCATTCCCCCAATAAAGAGTTTGAAAAAATATAAATTTTTCCATCTATGTGGAATGGGATGATGTGGAATAATGATTGTATTCCTCCCAATGAGTGGATGAAAAATATAAAATTTCTTTTATCTCTAAGGGTTGAGGCACTTCATAGATATTCAAAATTTTATTGGTAGATTGTAGCACTTCATCCCTAGGTTGATACCAAAGGAGTATTCCAACAATTATATTCTTGATATCCCTATTCTCTTTTAGTAGTTGAGAAATATTTTCATCTATAGAAAATGCATTTTCATCTTAATGGTGATGGCTAGCAGGAGGCAAGACAAAACCCGTCCCCTATTGGTGGCAGGTATAGTGGATGATGATGATGAGAGTTTTTATATGGATCCTAAAGACTGAACCAACTAATGAATTTGCCTATATGAACCATTTTTCATACCTCCATAGATACCAACACGATCGATGACCCCTACTATAGATTTCTAGTGGATACCACTATGCTTTTTGGCACATATGCAAGTGGAAGGAGACATGCTAACATGCCATGAAACAAATGAATATAGTAAGGTGTGATTGTAAAATATGAGAGTATTACCTTATAGATATTAAGATGATTATTTAGTTATGAATTATATCATATTGACTAATACACAATTAGGATCGTTTCCCTCCTTAATGAAGTACCACAACTAACAGTTTAGTCCACAATATAGCACCTGTGGGGTTACAGACCATGATGTAATTTGATGGGTGGATTCACATGATATCATTTTGGGGTCTGTTCCCATTATGTTGTGTGAGGGGTTGGTTCCCAGGATTCCATTTGTGGGGTCAATTACATTTTTTATAATGATCCCAAATTAAAATATGATGAATGTTCCCGTATTTATATAAGTATGGGTGTTCCCTGGGATTCCACATTCCCTGAGGCTTGCTGTGATCAATTTAGAGGCTCTTAGATAGTTCTGATCTAGGACTGAATCTGTGCCTCATTCCGGATACACTGGTAGGAATCAGTCAAATTAGAGATACCAGGGATTTAATCATACTATAGATCACCATCATTTTGATACCCCCATAGGTATCTCCTATTATGTGCCCTAACATGGTCAGTTAGTGTAGGCACAACATCCTCTGCAGATCATTGTGGAGGCAAGGTCATATATCTATGATGACGGCTAGACCAGATGGGATCCCCCTAGGTAGTTCCTCAGTGATTGGGTTATCACAATGACTATACTCATACACCTCTATAATATGGGGAAGGTGTATATTCTTGTGCTCCATTGATAGTCTCCTAATGTGGTTGTATGTGGAAAGAGGTGGAACATCCCCTCCCACGGCCTATCATGGGAAAGATGGATGATGGGGGATCAACAATTTATGGATTTCATTAGATTATTCCATAGCCCGGATGGAGCAGTTTATGTTGTATTTTTAACCCCATACATGCACCAATCGGTATAGGATGTGGTGTATTGGTGAAAGTGTATGTCTGAGCTTCATGATCAGAGCATCTTGTTATGCGATCTCAGGCTCTATTGGAACATTTGATGATTTCATTTCTATTTAAATGAACAGAGAATTCATAGAGAAGAAAACAAGTCACCTTATCCGTGAAACATTGTATATAATAGTACATGTTCTGTTAATAACATTCATTGTTAAAGGATAAAAAGGTTGTACTATCCTTTTACATGGCGTTCAATGTGGTTAATTGTAATATGATAGGTGCATCGTTTTTTTGTTAAATGAGAAGATAAATTTCTTTAATGAGAATTGGGAGATCTATCCATTTTGACCCATGAAATGGATGACACCTTTAATGGATTCACATTAGGTTCAGAATTTGTGTTTCATTGTGTTGTTTATATTATACCCCGAATAAATTGATCTGGTGGTGGTGGAGAGTATATATGTTTTATCTCACTATTGATATGCCACAGTTAAGTATACTCACTTTGAGTTTAATATATTTGTTTCATCTTCTTTCCAGTCATGCGATGGGTTTCACAAGATGGTTTGATTTGGAGGGGTTTTCAAGACATTTCCAATCACTCACATTGTGATTTCCATTTATTTTTTCTTCCCAATTAACTACCTTTGGGTCCTTCATTCATATCATGGTACATACATGATTGCCAATGACTGGTATTCAACTAGATTTTCAGACCCAAGGACTCTTGGGGACACGCATTTGTTGATGGGGTGGTAGGTCGGGCTCACCACACCCTTTTTGGGGGAATTTTCACCGACTCCGGGACTCTCTTCCCAAATTAATATGTGTTATTTAAATCATTCATAGACCTCGAGATAAGACTATTTTAATCTATTTCAATGTCATGATTACAAAAAATTATTGACTGGAAAAATCATGTGTATATAATGGGTTCTCTATCGCGAACTTATTTAATTATTATTCATTTGGACATGGACATGTTTGAGAAATATAATGTTTATAGATATCTATAGAGATAGATGGTGTTATGGGGATAGAATTGATCCTCAAAAAGGCATCTAATATATCTTGTGAAATTAAGAATCAAAACTCAGGTAGTACGTTTGACAAAGTTTAAGGTCATATCACTAGACCCATCCATGAAATTTAATGTCATATAGTAAATATGTGAATATTAGAACAGTCCTCAATGAGGCATCCTATGTATCTTATTTGATATAGGAATCAATTTCGACGTTGATCTTGAAATGGGCATCTAATTCATGATAATTATGAAAATAGAGGCCCTAGGTGGGACTGCTGCATATAAGACTTCCCGAGATTTCTTATTTGGAAATGTTTCTCTTTTATTTGAGATAAGATGTAGTCATAAATATATCAAAATGGTGGGTCAATGATAGGGGAAACTTTGAACATGTTTTTAGAATGATCATTACTGGTCTCCAAGACCATGTGGTCCTTGTTTGATGTGATACACAATAAATAATGGTAGATCAGTCCCATTGCATGAGAAAATAACCATGATAGGTTTACACATTAATGTTTCCCTTTCATTAGAGTGTACACCCATTTCAAGGAGGATATGGTATGGAGATTGGGCCTTATGGATGAATGCTAAACATATATTTTATGGTTGGAATTATTGTTCTCATTGTTCAATTCATTCAAAACCCGCTGATATATTAGTGGATTTCATGTGGACAATCGGTATTTATAAATAATAAGGTGCATCTTCATGAGTCTTCTTTTCTATTGATTGATGATGAAAAATGATAGATATATGGTGGGATTTAGTCATATAATCTTGGAATAATTAGAATTGGAAGGGACTTACACCATTGTGGATCCCTGTAAGATCTTGGGACTTAGGAAGGATTCATTTGTATCCTGGTCAGGGAGGGAATCAAAGTTATCATAGTTCAGTTTATCCCAAACCCACTGATATGTAAATATGGATGATCTTAGTTGGAGACATTATGAATATCCCAAATATTTTATGAATATTGGGGGATTATACTAAAACGAATTACCTATAGCTAGGGAAAATATTATATTATGTCGTTAGTTGGGGTTTACCAACTAAGGATTTCTAATTGGTCAGGGATTACACACTAAAGATACCTTCTGATATAAACATATCATATCATTTGACAGGACATACACTCTAAGGTCACCATATTGCTTGGGGATTACACAATGAGGCGACCAGATTGGCCAGGGATTACACTCTAAGGATACCCTATTGTTTGGGGATAACAATATAATTATTCTAGCTAACATAATCATATCACATCCTTAGTAAGGACATACACATGGAGGTCAGCCAATTGGTAGGGGCCTATTCTCTGAATCTTCCCGATAGGTTTGGGCTTACACTCAAAGTCCTCCCTTTTGGTATACTTATTATTTATCTTCTAAAATACAAGATATGTTTAGTGATGACCCTGATAGTATACATGAGAGTATGAAATTTTAAATGTTACATTATTATGTAACCCAATCACAATATGAACAATTAATATATAAAAGGTGTAAGCAGATGAAGATTCTTGGATTGGGGTCCACATGACATGAGTCGACGTATGTCTCTCAAACAAAGTGGACATGTCATAGGGTATTTTACTAACATATGTTGTCCATCTAGTAGGAATGTCTTTAGTGTATGCCTGCTATTTTGGGGCACCAATCATGCATAAAAGATACTTCTGAAGGTGTTTGGCTATTAAATTTTCATGCCAGGGATGGCATTGAAATGGAGAAGAAGTCATGTCTATGATGCCATGCCTATCCAAAATAGGAATCTCTGGGGTCTCACACATGATCAACTGACAGGTCTCAAATGCCTTCTTCAGTTAAAAGTTTACATGTCCAAGGTGTTTCACTTGTTCAAAGTAGACATGATATAGGTATTTCACATGATCAATGTTGGTGTGACAATACGATGCTTCATGATCATACAAACTTGTCCACAAACTACCTCAGGTCAATATAGACATGTATATGGAAAACATCACGATCACTACAACATTTCAATTACTCCTTCACATGATCAAATATGATTTTTGAGGATTTTTTCACATGATCAAGGCAGGAAGAACTAACTTGATTCATAAGATTGACATGACTTGTCATCGACATGACAAGGGGTTTATCCCCAGATTGTCTTGTCTTGTCCCTAGGATATTGCATGAAAATAGTTGCATGTCAATGGGTTATCATGAGGAAAACCTATTATATATTTGTATTGTCTTGCGATCAACATTACAAGTCCACATTTTCCTAGGGACAACTAAAGACCATCAAAGGGGCTTGCGATCGCATATCGTAGAACCATTCACGTAGTGGGTCTCAAAGATATGTTTAGGGTCTTGTGTTTGATAATGTTTCACTATTATAAATTAAAATAGATCATTTCCGTAGTTTTATGAAAAAAAAAATAAATTCTCAATTGTACATTTTGATTATGTATGACATATGGATTTTTTGGAAAAGGGTGTTCCTACCCATAGAACCATATGCATTAAAAGAGGGTATTCACACGATGATCCGTTATTTATTTTATTTTCACGAGAAGAAAATGAAATAATGATGAAGCCAATGGACATGCATAGAGGTTTCCCAATGATGCTATAATAATGATTGAGTTTCTCTGGTGCATAATGAAAAGGATTTTCCCACTGGATTAATTATTGTCTAGGTGTCCATGCATGTTTGCTGGTACATCTCCATGGCCACTAGCATGGGTGCCCCTCTTGCTTGAGGGTATTCACTAGGTGGACGATTAGAGATAGAAGATGACTAATGGATCATTTTGTATAGAAAAGGGATGCTAATATGATCTTTATACATTCCCAACAAGGAATTGGTTTCACATCCATTGTGTGACATCATGATCTCCCAGAAGTCATGAGAGAGGCACTCTAAACAAATATAAGTACTCTGACTTGTTTCACATGAAGTATGTAAGGATAATGATCCCTATTGCAATTAAAACTCCTACGGAATTCTCAGTAAAAGAGATGGAATTATTTTGATTTTTCATGGATGCCGAATTTTTTTTGATATAAACACTTATTCCTATGGTATTTTAAGTTAATACATAACATAACATGGACCTCTTCATTGTGTTTCATTTCTCATACTATTATTATGTCCACCGAATGGTGTCTCTCAACAATATTTGATAACATGTAGGGGATGAATCTCTAATATCAGAAATTAATATTCACACTTTTTACTCCCTTCGATTCTGGCATGAATTTGAAGGGAACAATTTTCAATATAGAAAGACAGAGGGATCACAACACCCCAAGAAGAATGTATATTGATTCTTATACATATAATAGATACATAACCAGGAGTTAATTTTGTGGGTTTTAATATAAACCACTAAAAAAGGAGAAAACATGATATTATACCCGATTGTGATCGCCTGATCATATATTGATCATGTGATTAGCGGTCAGGACTACATTTCTATGGAAGGTTCATGTGGGGGAGGCCCCTTAATTTACCTTGAGAAGATCGTAAGTGGGTGATGGATGGAAGATCTATCTCCATGCCATTATTTTCTAAAACTCCTTCCTCTATCCCTTGGATGTATTATTTCAATGGTTGCTTAGTATATATTGGACATGATAGGGTGATGATGGAATCACTTTGCACGGGTTGGAGGCCATGTTTCCCCATCATAGTTGTAGTGATGATCGAATCACATGATCATTTTATACCATAATGTGATTCGTTTTATCTATCTTATTTGTCACGTGATCCATAAAATAAGATTTAAATCGAATATAATATGCATCATAGGTGAAAGGGGATTTGGGTGGCTGAAATCCTTGCGATGTATTCAGCATTTGTCTTTGCCTTGGTCGATGATCCAAGATTATCATGCGACTATGTCGTCTCATAGTGGGGCGACATTGAAGGATACTAGTGTCTGTGCTTGGATCTCCTGATGTAATATCATGGCTATGTCAGAAAATATATATATAAATGAAGTAAATGAAAAATTTTAGTGAAATTGAATAAATTTTGGGTATGTTTAGAGACCTTGAACAAGGGCATCAGGAGGTCAAAGGTGATTGGACTGCATTGCATGGAATCGCTTGAGTTTGAATGTGTGAGGTGTGGGATGATTTATTTCTATTAGGAGATGTGTGAGGATGCTGAATATGGTCATGATCTGTGGAAGGCATGATATTATTGTGCGGATAGCTAGGGGTCTGATCAGGCATCCTACATATATTCAGTGTGAAAATATTGCATCAGACATCGAAAAATACTATCACATTTACTCTCATATATAATCTGTTACATGACATTGAATCAAATGATCTAGTTGTAGGGTTATCACCCATACTATATGTACCACGACCATCATTTGGTCCATAGCCTAGAGAGTCTATGAGCCCACTTGTGGGCTAACGAACCATGAACCCTACCCATAGACCCAACTATTTCTTATGGGAGCTCTACTCCTGCTATTCCATTGGATGGAACATGTTGAATCCAACTCTGTTTGTTCATCCTCTAGTCCCAGATGGTCATGTGGTTTAATTGACCTCAATTTCTAGTCAATTTACACTTTTATTGGCTATGTATGGTAATAAAAATAATTAACTAATTAGAATAAAATTCTTAGTAAAATATAAGTAACCCAATGCAATTTACCCTTTATCCAAGTCCACTCTTTTGATGACAACATTTATTTTCCATATAATCTTAAAAAATATGTAATAATCAATAGGAATGTGTAATATTCACAAATATTTTTGAAAAAAACTTCCATTGAGGCTTGTGATATTATTATTTTTTTGTTTATTCATTCACACTTCCTCAATTGTTTATTTCTTCTATCTGATTTTATATTCATCTGCTACTGTTATATATTTTTTATTGTATCTAAAATGATACTACAACATCATGGTATAATATCCCGAAAATACTTCCATTAGACCCATGATACTAGTCTGAATCCTCTGGTATATGAGGACATGAACATTATGCCATGCAACTTACCTACTTAGGGAACTTGTTATGCGGACCCTAGGGCGGGATATTACAAAATTTTATCAGATGGGTTGTCTTTCAATTGTCATAATATTTTCATATTAGACAGTATACTAGAATTTAACTAGATTTTGAATTTATTCTATGAATGTAAATAGCAATCCCATGTTTGGGGGAGACCCACATTACATGGGATGGGAAATTTTCTCTATTTGAAATTCCATTTATAGTTGATAGAACATCACCATTAGATTGAGAACATGATTTATAATGTTATTGATATTTTTTTATTGAGATGTGGTTTTCTTTAAAATGTACCATTGAAATGTGGGAATTAAATTACATTATAAATCATTATTAGGAACATGATGTCTAATATTCCATGCATTTTTCAATTCAACATCTATTTTAATCTTTCATTTTACTATTACATATTGATAATACATAAAATTTTGGATGAATTCTATTGAAACATATTACTGGGATTGAAAATCATAATTAATACCTACAGTGTGTCCCTTAACATAATAGTGTTTTCCAGAATTCGTTAATGCTGAGATGTTAATCAGTTATTTATGGAACATTGATCCATCTATCATTGGTTGAATGGGATCAAACCTAATATAGTGTTAATAAAGTGGCTTCCAAGTTTTGGTACATAATAACCACATGACCTAATGGATTTAAAAATGGTAAACCATCTAATTTAATCATTTTAAATGATGCAAATGTTTAAGAAAGAAAATATTCAAATCAAAATAAATTTTAATGTAAGACAAGCCATATTAATTATATCTAGGATAGAGATATAAGACAAAATTATGCATTAGTAGTGGGTAGTGAGGTATTTCTAACATTATTATAGAATGTTTTATTATCCTTTGACAGCCTAGTCCTAGTTTTTGGAGTAAGTAGTGAGGTGTGTTTTTTTCTAATCGAAGCCTTGTTTTTATATTGGTTTCATATCTACATACATTGTAGTTGTTTGAATATCTTACGAGGACAACATTTTTCATTATATTTTAATTCCATTATGAGTTACTCCAATTTCAAACCTTGAAATCCTTGATAACCATGCTCTAGTGGTGGATGTCCTTGAGCCACGGGAGTTTCATCATGTAGTTCCACCTCTGGAACATCTTCTAGTACTCGATAAGGGAACTAATTCCTAGTTTTGGGATATTTGTTTTTATGCTTATAAATATGAATGGTATCATTCAACCATCACTATGTTTGGAAGAGTTTAATTGGGATATCTACCAGCAGAATCCTTCAACCTTTTTTGGGGATCGCAGGCCGCATGCAGTTGAGTCTTGTCTCAACGGTATATTATATGTATTCGAACATCTAGAGACCCCCTCTATAGAGGACGGAAATGTATGCTATGTATATCCTATAAGATTATTCCAATATTTGGTGGGATGTAATCACCCATTAATATTTGCAACATGGTGGAATATTTTTATACTATATACTATGATTACTTTATTCCCTAGACTATGCGGGTGGACAAAGAGACATATTTTATGAACCGACAGCAATAGTTGATGTTAGTTATGGATTATTATTCCCATTTTATAGTGCATCAGTGGTTCCCTCTTACTATTGTTGTTTATGATATTATCATTACAAGGTGATTTGAGGAAGGGATGGTTTGGGACATCGTATCCCAGGTAAATGTGTTCAGGTTGACTACCATTTCTCAATATCATCAACCATTACCTTTTTATAGAAATCAATACGAGGGAAGATTATGTTGATAGTCCAGGTAGTTTAGAACCTAAATATATTAGTTATTCTTCGAGTGGATTATTTTTCCATTTTGAGGATACTATTGATGGGTGTAGCAGTCAGACCCCACGTGTAGATAGTATCATGATTTGGTACCAGTGGGGGATGTTGGGCCACAAAAACCATAGTCCATATGTGATATAGTCGAGTTTAAGGAATACAGTAGTATGTGACACATCAATGGGTAATATAGGACCTTCCATTTAGGGAATAGAAATCTAGGGTCTTATTTTACTCAATTTAAATTAGTGGGCTGGGGGGTTAGCACTTTAAGAAGTAATCTAGAATTCCACATGTCGCAAAGTCTAAGCTGGTAGTCGATGTAGAGGTAGTCAGACATATGATTCTCAATTTCCGGAAAGTGGTCACGCTATGTGTAGTTGGTTAGTGACATCGGGATATGATACATGGTACTAACATGAAATCTAGTATAAATCGATGGATAATAGTTCCATACATTATGTATTATGAGGCACTGTTATAGTATCATTAACCCTTGTGTCTCAATTTTTTGACAAATAAACAACTCACTGATTTATATCTAAGGAAATTATTGACATTATAGACCAAATGACCACGCACATTCATGGAGTTATGAAAAAAGATACATCATAATGAATCTGGTATAAGGGTTTTCTCTTTTGTAAGGACTATCCCACTGAGAAAAGAATATACATTTTTGTGGAATATTATATTCATCTATATGATGTGATTTTTCATAATCATCAGGATGGACTGGTTAGGTCCCTATAAAACCCATATTTACTTCAATCATTATAGGGTTATATTTATAATCACAATAGTTCCTTAGGAATGTCTAGAAGGGAGAATGGTATTTATGTGAGATATGAATAGGACTGTATCAATTGATGCTTAGAAATGGGATATATCAAATCACCACTCTTTTCTTTTTTGACAAGCAGTTAGGAGCCACTATATACTCCCTTGTAGAGGGGCGCTATAAGAAAATCATTCATTGAGAATTTATTAGCCTGCCTCTGTTGTGATTTGTAGATATTACTATTCAACTATTACTAGGATCAGCACTAGTGCACATTCCTCGATATTGGTTGGGACCTAAGGATATCTTGTGGATCAAGAGGAAACGTGTGGATATAGAGGATAATGGATTCATGTTCCCCATCACTTCTCTATGGGTTTCACTGGTCCTTTATTTGTGAAGGGGAAGGTACCATCAAGAATTGTATGGATTGTATTGATTTGAATCTACACACAAAAAAGAAAATGTACTAAAATCCTACAATATGCGACTTATGTTATCCAATCCAATGAGATATTGCGTTTTTAATTACAAATATAAGGGTGGGATATCATGAGGTGCATCTCGGGTAATAATACATACCTCTTAAATATTTTTGAAGTAGGTATTGTCTATAGGAGAACCTAGTTATAGAATTCGGATTCTAAAACCCGCATGATGTATTCAGAGAACTTATGAATCAGATTTTCCACCAATATTTGGATTCATTTGTGGTATGCATTGTTTAAGATACCTTAGTGTATTCACACTACAAACAGGACCACACCAACCAAATTGAGATTGTGTTAAATACACTAAGAGAGAATATGCAATATGCTAAGATCAGTTAATGAAATATTTGGATCGATGAAGTTCACTTTATGGTTCATTTCTTCTCAATGTCAGGAGTTTCAGTAGATCGAAAGAATATCATATTTGTACTCTACTTAGAGAAGAAAATGAATTTCATTGAAATTTAGATTTTCTTGGCGATTCTCGGATATTATAGACTCATCATCCAATGTTTCTCACACCATCCAGCACCACTTAATGTATTCAAAAATAAGAGTGTGAAACTCATATGGTAAAACCCTGTTGATGTAGACTATCATGATATGAAAGGAATACTGAATTCATCAACATTATTGATTTTTGTGGAGATACGATGATCATATATAGTCTATTGTGACTCATTAGCTATCGTTCTAAGAACTATTCTAATATTGGATGAGTGATCCATTTCATACGAGTCTCATCATGTAAGGCCTCACGAGGAGACTTCCCTAATGCACGATATCAAGATAGCTTCTATAGTTCACAAATTTTTCTGTTGGAGACAGTATCTTCAAAGAGATAGTTTTTCTTTTGTTTTAAAAAATTAAAAAATCCTCAAATATCATCCTTATAGAGAGGGATCTCAATCTCATGCATCATAGAAGGGTTCAGTATTAAAAAAATATTTTGATATTTCCAACACTCATGGTAATTGTAATGTATTGAATGATTCTCTGAGATTTAAGACTCATAAATTTGTGTTAATGGAGTTCATTGGTGAATCAATGATAATAGGATTATTCTCATATATGAATATTGAAGATAAATATAAACATGGTTTGACAATTTTCTCATTCTTAATAGTGACTCTACTCTTCTAGAATGGGTATTGTTGGTTAACATATCTAATCTGAATGTCTTTCTACTAATGAAAATCATCAAAGATGATTATTCAAATTTAGGTTGGAAAGAGGATGGAGATTATACCCAATTTTTTCATTGGAATTTATGGGTCAGAAAAGGCATCATAGAGTGGCTGATGCCAAAATTTCACACCTCAGCATGGGTGTTTTACCATGGTGTCACAAAAATGTATAGATATATACGATATCAATATTGGTGGCCTTGTATGAAATGATAGATTTATAGTTTCATCACTCAGTGGTCCACCTATTAGAAGGTTAATGAAGAACATGAGTGACCAAAAAGAATTTTATTGTCATTTTGCATTCCCATGTAGAAATAGGATGATGTTTTCATGGATTTTGGACTAGTATACCTAGATCACCTCTTGGAAACAATATAATGTGATTTCACATTAATCATCTCATTAATTAACCACAATTAATATATGTGTGAGAGATCTTATCAATAGATTATCTCAGGAGACTATACGATAGAGATGTTAGACTTCATCATGGAAATATTTAATCTAAATTTTTGGATAGATTATATTGTATTATATCACAGTTCTGATGGGTGTTTCATAAGTCCTTCTTTATTCAAATATATCTAATCGTGGCCTGTCACCCACAAACTGATGGTCGTATGGAGCATACGATTCATGTTATATAGGACCAGCTCCATTGATTGATCTATGATATTAGGGTTCCTATGAAAAAAACATTCCATTATTTGAGAAATCTTATAACAACATATTTCATGATACAATTGAGATGGTTACTTATTTATAATTATAAGGTAATCCTTACCAATAACATATGTGCTGGATAGTGGAAGGGGAGGAAGCTTTTCCTAGAGAGCACCTCATGTCAAATACTACTGAGAAGGTCATTCTAATCAGAAAGCGCATGATGAAAACTCATATAGTCAATGGTATTATACAAACAGATTCCATAAACCTCTTTAGTTGAAGGTTATATTACTCGTTTTATTTCATCTCTCACTCACATTGGACGATAGATTTATTCTAATGTAGGGAAAGCTCTCACAGAGGTTCTTTGGATCATTTATGTTTGTGAAATAGATCAGATTAGTTGATTATGAGATGGAACATCCTCAAATATACATGTAAATATGTGATGTATTTCATGTAGTTTAGCTTCACTAAAATTATCCAGACCCGTCCCATCTCTTATAGCCAAATGAGGTTGAGCTAGATATAGAATCATCCTTCAAGGAGTATATAGAGGACCTGATTTTTCTAACCTATCATATTACATCAGTTTGTAGAAAAATGACATAATATCATTACTCAACGAGGAAAAAATGTTTTCTGTTTTATTATAATTAGGACCATTCATATAATTTAAAAAATAAAACATAAAAATTTATTTAATTCCTTCTTCTCTAGATTCTCACAGGTCTTTAATTTATCATTCGAACAAGTAGTCACATGTTGATACACATCAAGAAGGGGTGTGATAAAATACCTGTAAGGGGATAGATAAGAACATGAAACAATACAACATGGGATGAGAATAACAAATATAACATAAGAAAACGATCAAATCATGAGAGTAAACAGTAGATAAAGGCGTGAAATGTGGCAATGAATAAAAATGAAACATAATGGTTTACTGGTTTACTCGAACACATAGTTATGAAATATTCATGCATCATGTTCAAACATATTTCAATTTAACTAATTTTATTCAACAAATTACCCACTACATTAGAGCGCTATATAATTTTGGGAATACCCGTCACTTCATAACATTTACATTAATCTATATAATTCTAGGATTACCCATCACATCACATCATTTGCATTATCATGCTTTAAATATAGAACATATAGAAATTATTGTCATATAATAACCCAAGGAAAATAATGGTATTCATTTCATGAGAATACATTCCAAAACATTGGGTACTCAAATGAAACAGGGGATAATATAATTGATAAAAGAATAATCAACCTTTACTGATTGAAACAATCTTGAGTTGTAAAAGTTGTGTTTTTTAATGAAGAGTCCCTTTTGAAAACATTATGTACCTAATAAACTCATTTAAAAAACTTTTATAACCCAAAAAAATGAATGATAATGATTAAGAAAGTATTTTAAAGGAATATTAATACTTAAAATGGATTGAAATAGGGAATACCTAGAGAATGGGATTTTGGTTTGAGAATTCCTTGTGCCCAAGAACATTCATCCCGTTAATGTGTTGTATAATAAAATTAGATTAGTTAATTAACCATTAAAGAACATTTTATACATGAATATTTTTCATTATGGATTTAATATTTTCTTATATGGTCCTTTGAGTTATTTCTATAGTTTAATTTTGTCTTTCGAGAGTGTTCATTTTCTGAGTTTTTATGATTAGTTGGTTGGTATATATGAATAAATAATTTTTTAATATGAGGATTAACATAAAGAGTTGTAATTATATTTAACTTATGAAACTAAATAATAATAAATGGTATTTAGAATGATTTTATTTATATACCTTGTGGATGATTCATTATATTGATGTTGATGATGATCGTTTTTGGTTAATTTTGGCAGGTTCTTGATCCCGAAGAACTCATTTGGTTTTATCATTTAATATTATGAGTATATGTTATTTCCAAAGAAAAAAAGTGTTGTTAAATTAAATTTTCGGTATTTTTTAAACTATTTAATTTTCCTATTAGAATCCTTGAATATGTTCAAGGAAAATTAATGTGTATTCCCCGTGATGTCGGTAAATTGACACATCACATGTAACGATTCCATTTTCAGATAAACTAGAGAGAGGGGGAGTTTAATGTCTTATATTCTATTAAAATGATATAATTCTCATATGTTTATATTGCTAGAGTAGCCATACCATTTTTATGAAGGGATATGTGTAGATAAGAATAAATGAAATTGTATTTGAAATGAAATTAAAATAGAAAGAGACAGGCTTTACATCTTGAATTCTCCTATTGAGATCCCCCCTAAGGAAACTAGGTATAATTTATTTTTGAGAACAAGATCTCAAATATGTGATGGAGGGGATAGGTGATAGTTGGGTAGAAAATAATAATTTCACAATGCTTTAGATATGTGTGAAGAATAGGGTGTGAGGGGTGGTATTTATAGTAGATATGATGGGTGTTTTTTTAATATTATAATCATTATTTTATTAATTTGGCTCAAGAATATGAATAGATTAAAAAATTTATCAAACTATATAAAAACTAATGATATATAGTTCGTGGTTAATGTTATTAAATTATAATTACATAACCATGGTCTAAAAAAATCATGTATTTAGCATGAATCGAAAATTATCATATTTTATTATTCATAAAAAATCTAGTATTTCAAAAAAATCCCAAAAATTTACCATAACAATTTTTTAATGTGTATAATTAGAAATTGAACTCCAATTTAGGAAAATAATTTTCTATGTATGATTAATTTAATCATTATGTAAAATCATCATTTACAAGGATAATACAAAAGTTAAATTTATAACTGATTTTGTAACACTTGATAAATACTTAAGGTCATATAAAATTGTCTTAAAATACAAAGACATAAAAATACTAATTTATGAACACATTTTATGATGATAAATGATGTTTTAAATTATTAAATTAATCATTAAATTATTATTAATTATTTATAACTTATAAAAATATAAACACATAATTAATAAATTTTAAAACATTTGTTTACTTAAACTATGAAAAAATTATTCCATAGTTTTACATACGATTCGTTTATGTTATTTATACGTTATTGGGTGTGGTTACTATTAATTTTCCCATTATACTATTCATAACTTTTATATTACTAATCCTACATTCATGTCACTATTTCAGTGGTATTGGTCTTTTAACTTCTTTAAATATTGATTATTTCATTCATTCTTAATTTGTAATAGTTTTAATACTGCATCTAAGTGATTTTATAAGATTTATACCATGTGGCATTACTATAAGAAGTTATAAATTCCATTGATGAATGTTTAGGTTGTTACATTCTTCCCCATTATGAAATTTCAGCCTCTAAAATTTATTTTACATAAATAGGTGAGGGTACATATGCTTCATCACCTCCTTTGGTTCCCATGATTCTTCTTCATTCTTGTTGTTCCTCCATATAACATTGAAAAAAAAGTTTTCTTATTTTGTAGAACCTTATCTATCTGGTCTAAAATTTTTAATAGATGCTCTTCATAAGAGATATCATATTAAAAATGTACCACCTCTGAGTTAATTACATGTGAGAGATCAGGTATGTACATTCTCTCCAGTGATACGTGGAACCTATCATGATCTTGAGCCATATTTAGTGGAAGTGCTAGCCGATTGGCTGAGGCACCTATGCAATCAAGGATCTCAATGGGTAAAATGTATCTTGTGCATAGATTCCAATTATTTACAAACATAATGAATCTATTCCAATGTTATATTAAATGGAAGAATTTATATCCAACATAGATCTCCAAGTCCATTCAATTGTTGTCATAATAGATCTTTTGTCGACTCTGAGCAGAATTACTATGTTTTTTGATAGACTGAACCTATTCTATCATCTCTTACCCAAGATCAGGTCCATGTAATTTTCATTATCCAACTTTATCCCACTAGTTTGGTGTTCTATATCAATTTACATAGAGAGTATCATATAGATCCATCTGAATACTAGAGTGGGAGATATTATTTTCAGAGAACTCAACCAATGAGAGATGTTGATACCATCCACCAATGAATTCTATAGATCATGATCTTAGCATATCTTCGAGATTTGAAAAGGAAAATCATATTGGACATTAGTTTGGGGTTGATAGGTCATTATGAAATTCAATTCATTAATCAAATAATGTTGAAGACTCTTTCATAATTTTTAGGTAAACATACGATTAGGTTCTAAGACAATTGAGAGTGGATCTCTATGCAGTCTCACTACTTTCTTCACATATATCATAGAAATCTGTTCATGCAAGAGACCTTATGAAATAGTGATAAAGCAGTTTGTCTTGGTGAGTCTATCCACCACAACCCATATTTCATTGTTCCCATTGGATGCGTTCAAAAAAATTGTGTTGAAGTCTTTAGTGACATTCTCCCATTTCCATATGGGTATTGGAAATTCATGCTTCATCTGTTTGAACTTCTGTAAAATGGCACTATCATGCTATTATATTCAGAACCTTGGAATATAATCTGCAATTTCCTTCATCATGGTGTCCCAGATGAAGTGTTCATAAATATCACGATACATCATGGTACTCCCAAGACGGATAGAGTAAGTGAATGTATGTGCATTGTCAAAAATATCCTCCTTTACCTTGGGCGATGAAGGAATAATGATCCATGTTCGAAATCAAACAACACCATAATCATCAATATAGAACTCTTGCAACTTATCTTCCTTTATTGCATTCACTCTCTATTGAAACATTGTGTCATACCTTTGTGCCTCCATATTATTCTCTTGGATTGATGGTTGGGAAATAAATTGGGATTGGTAGGATATATTCCATTCCATTATAACTTCTATTATGAATTCCAAATCCTTGGTTTCATAACCATCGTGGTTTTAGAAAAAAATTATAGGATTAATGAAAAAAATCAGGGTCTTATAATTTATCAAATGTGCTTCAGGAGTAAAATGATTAGTTTTGAACATTCATTTTTAGGTGTAAGGAATGAAGTAATATAGATCAATGCACAACAAAAGGAAGAAATTATGCTTATGTCGTGGAAAAAAACAAATTAAACAATTTCTTAAAAATTATTTCTAGAGAATGGATATTGATAAAAAAATAATATCGAAGTAATTTTTCAAATGATTCAAATGATCCCGTAGATCATTTCAAATTTTGAGCATTGCGATTAGTAATCTTCTCCTCATCAATTTCCCTATAACTCTCTATAAGAACATGATTGTTAGAATTTTCATTCATGTACATATTTTCCTATATAGAACCCTAGTATGTGTTCTCTATGGACACCATCTTACATTCCTTTATTTTTTTTAAAAAAAATTAATGTCTCATTAATCCATTTTCTAAAATGGGAATTCCACAATGATATTTCGAAATGACATACCTCAAATGTTCAAGGCCATGTTTAAATTGTGATGTCTCCATTTATTGAATGAGGGTAAAATTTAATACCCCAAGAAGTTATAATATTTTAATTTATAAATAATTTTAATTTTGATTCTTGTTTTTTTATGAAATACCATTTTTATCTTACACAACACTCAATAATGACTCGACTAGCATTGCACATAAGGATCCGTGTAACAAAACAACAATATATTAATAACATATTAATAATCCGGAATAATATTAACCACATTTATAATTTTATGTATTTCATATAACATTTTCATTCATCTTATGTATTTTATAGACATTATATAAAAAAAATTCAATTTCATCGGAAAAAATAATTATTTTTTAGAAAATGCAGTTTTTCTGACTTTTGATGGTACACACATTTTAAATCGTGTTTTTTAAAATTTGATATATTATATTTAAGAAAATAAAATTATTTTTTTTAATAGGTATATAAAAATTTACTTTGGAGTATATTTTAAAATTTTGGGGCGATGTTTTAAAATTTGATGAATAGTAAAAATGTAATAAATTTAAATTAAAAACAACTTTTTTTACTGAAATAATTTATGTTGATAAATTTTATTACTGATTGAATTAAATTAATAAATTTAATATATTATTATCATTTAATATAATTTTTCCTTTGGAATTAATTTTACCCTTAATTTTGATGTAAAATCATTTCATTCTTTTGCATGGTTTTATTTTTTAAGAAACCTTTTTTTCATTCCGACTACGGGATAAATTTTTAAACTAATTACTACAACATTTGTATTTTCAATAACGAAAAATATATCAAACTTTTTAATTATTGGATGCAAATTTTCTAAATATGTTAATTTTATTTCAGGGAATTATTAATAGCAACTTCAATAAATATTTTTTTACCATGGTTTAGCGTAAATCGAGAAAATAATGGTAAAAATAATATTATAAAATAATCATAAAACCAACCAATATCGTTTTTAATGACTAAATTAGACACTTATCATCTATGTTTCAATATATAATAACATAATAGCCACATTCCAATGAATATGGCATGAATATAATTAAAATCAATGAATGTGAGAAAATACAACACTCTCATTTTATATAAGTATATTAATTTTATTATATAAATAAATAGAAGATAACATCAATTATAATTAGTGAATAGAAATATAAATTAATATCCTAATTCATTTATAATTATTTATAATTTTTATAGATTATATATTTTCCATTAATGATGACAAAATAGTGATAGACTAATTATTTTATTAATAAAATATCAAATAAATGAATTTAAAATATTAAAATAAATTTAATATTACATAATTGAGGTTATCAAATAATTTTATAGTTGGATATTACATATTAAGGATTTTTTAAATTATTTTTTCTATGTTATCATTTTCTATGTATTTTAATAAAGTTGATGTTATCAATAGTATCAAATTTGACACTTATGATATTTTATGAAAATAATATATCATTAAATTATTTAAAAATAATAAAATATTAAAAAAGGATTAGTGAAATAAATATGTTCTAAAATATCATTATTGGGTTATTTAATGTACAATTGACACTTGATAAGAAAAAATCTCACCACCTTATTAATGAAAAATTACATACTATAGTTAAAATGAAAATTGGATAATTAAAGTTTTATCAAACTGATAAGGATTAAAATAACACAAAAAAACCATAAAATATATTTTTAGGAAATATTACTACATTATATAATTTTATATTATAATACATGCCCATTGGTATTTATTTTAATATATATTTAATTTATTATAAATTAATCTTTTGACAAATCCTAAATGTGCATGTTGCATTCATTATAAAAGGAGACATCCTCTTTCATTTTCTCACACCACATTTATCCTTCTACATCTACCAAAACCTTCTTAGATTATATCCCGACTTCAGTCACCTATCCTAAGATGCCTCTCTTAGGGTAGAAATCCTTTCATTGATGCCTTTTTGTATAAACCCAAAGATGTTACCAGATTAAGAGGTAACACCTTCTCTCATGATTTTTAGTTTCATTTTCATTTTCAACTCCCTATAGTCATATTATTTTATGATTACATAAAAAAAATTATTCTTAATATAGTAGGAATTTTGTATTCTATTTTACCAAACTAAACATATAAAACCCTCCATTTAATGGTTAATGAACATAATGTTTCTCTGTATGGAGAATTATTGCCACACGAAATAATGATTGTCTAACTTTCCCCTAATAACTCTCTTGGTTTCGATTATTATGGAAACTATGTTTAAATATCTTATATATCTTATTTATAATTTCTTTTTTATTTTCTAATTTTTATTTAAAACAAAACTTTATGCTATTCCAAGTTTTGTATTTACGATATATTCTTTTGAGGTAGTATGGACTGACACCCCCTCCAAGCGATGTAAATCATTCACGCTTTACATGAATCATAAAAATGATGAGTTTATTAAACCAACGAATAATATATGACATTAATATAATATTTTAATTATAAAATAAAAGTATATCATATAATTATTATATGAAAAATAAATTAATGTTGCATTCATGTGTACGTACAACCGACCATCTCTATGAATGCTGCATTTCATTTTTTATCTCCATGTACTGTGGATTATTATCAATACATATATAATGGATATATATATAATATTTAAATGATGTTTTACATTATTTAGATGATGAATTTTTTTCTAAATAATGGGATCAATAAAAATGTTTCAAAAAATTCACGATAAAATATGTGATAAACACCCGAAATAGTGAAAATAATGAATGATTACTAAAAAAAGAGTATTAAGATATTATAAGATGAGGAGATATGATGTCATAAATATATATTTTGTTATGGAATTATTTAATAACATCCATTAATCGTTAAAAAATAATTTAACTCACCCTCTATTAATTTAAAATACATGGTAATGGTTAATTTCACATTATCAATATTATTCAATATTGTTTGTGCATTAGTATTTACTGGGACATATTTATCATCCTTGTCAAGGATTCTTAAAATTGTTTTCAAAATGATTCTTATAAATGTTTTATGTAATGTATTATTTAAAAAATGTCATTATAAATGTTTTGAATATAAATTCTTCAATATCACTCTCATTAACGTCCATGTTTTCAAAAAGGGTTTAAGGATTTATTTATATGGACATGAATGTTTTTAAATATTAAATCTTTTAAAATGATTCAATGTGTAATAAAATACACTTATTATAAAATATCATTCTAAATTTATTTTATAAGTGCATTACTTTTTAATAAATGATTTAAATAAAAATGGATATTTATATCAATGAGTTTTAATGATTTTGATAGATTATTTTCATCTATATAAATATCCATTACTGGGTTTTATTCTTATTTGAGGTTGATTTATCATTATACAATCTTCCATATTATTTTTAAGGGTGTATGATATATTTGAATGTGGATGTTCTGTTGTAATACAATTATTAGTTTATGGTTAAATTATTCACATTTCATAATTTATTTTTAATACAAATATTTATAATATGTTTTACCCTTTTCATATGGGGAATGTATTGGACATAATAATTTATGGGAAGTTCCTGATATAGCCCCTCAATGAATTGGTATGTATCATGTGAAAAACTAGAAATGGACATAGCCAAGGGCCTGTCCATTTATTTTCAGATATGGATTTTGACGAGTCTTTAACCATTTATTTTTAGATGCCATGGATGTAGCCTTGACAGTATGTTTCAGATGTCCAACATTATCATTTCCCTCATTATGATATTATTTATTGATACAAAATGTGATTATTCGACTAGTAAAATATCCATGAAATTATTTGAATTAAATTATTTGATTTAATATTTCGATATTATGTTCAATTATATGTTTATAAGGCTTGTGTTTCAGTTTTAAAAATTCCTTAATGATAATTTTTATCAATGATTACTTATAATATAATTTTTTACCTTTATAAGAATTTAATCTCACATGTTTGATATGATTTATTTTCCTAGGATGCTAAGAAGTGTTTTATGATCGATATGTAGGGTTAAAAAACAAAAATAAAGACGTATTCAAATAGTGATCTATGTTCCATATTATGTTATGAATTATAATGAATGGTTAATTTATAAAATCCATTTTCCAAACTGCTAAACTGATCGGTCCATTGAGAAATGATTTCTTTTATAATGCCAATGTATTATAATAATGAACTGGATATTGGCTTCTAGGGTCAGGGCGTTACAAGTTTAATGTTTAATGTTACATTAATGTGATATAATTATAGTATATGTATGTTACTAGACATTCCATTACATTTGGATGAGGGTAAGTGAGGATGGAATAAGAAAAAAATTTAAATTGAAAGGTAATTAAAAGATAAAGAGAGAGGATTTTCTTCTTGAATTCTCTTTTTGAGATACTCCTCAAGGGACCCAGGATTTTTCTTTTTATGATACCAAGAGCTCATGGACATGGAGGAGGCTCTAGGTTAGGATTTTGGGCCAAATATAGGAAATTATCAAAGCTTGAGTGGTGTGATGAGAAGAGGGTTTGAGGGGTTGGATTTATAGTGGAAGAGAGGAGTGTTTCCTCAATATTATATTCTTATTTTTATTATTTTGGATTAAGAATATTAATACTTTAATAATTATCTCTAATAATATTAAAATAATGATGAATTGTTATGGTATGAAGGTGCATACATCATTATTAAATCCACAATGACTCAAAAATCCATGTATTTATCATTTATCGAAAATTATCCGATTTTACTATTAATAAAAAATACAACTATTTCTAAAAAATACAAAAACAAATCAATCTTAAAATTTGAACATTTTTAAAATTATAAAATGAACACCATTTTATGAAAATAATTTTAAAAATATGTGAAATTTAATTTTTAATTAAAATCATTATTTACAAGGAAAATATAGACTTCAAAATTATAACTGAATTTCTAACACATAAAAATTACTTTAGGTCTCATAAAATTATCATAACATCATAAGACATAAAAATATTTACTTATGAATACATATTATTAAAATAAATTTTATTTTAAATTGTTAAATTAATAAAATTACTGTATTTAAATATTTATGACTTATAAAAATACCAACACTTAATTAATAATTTCAAAAACATTTATTTAATTAAAATATAACATAATAATATTATAATTTTAATAATAAGATTCCAAAATTTTATTTATAATTTCATGTCTATGGTTACTATTCATTTTTATGGTTTACTAATCATTAGGTTCATTTAACTTTTCATAATTTCATGTTACTATTTCACTAGTATTTATTCCTTAACTTCTAGATATAATTATTATCTCATTAATTAAACTATTATAAAAATTATACGATGGTTTCTAAGTGATTTTATTTAATTTAAACCATGTGAAATTAATATGGGATGGGATAAATTCCATTAATTAATGTTTGGGTGGTTATAAATTATCCAGTGCATATTATGGAATACGACATGAAGACATGTTGTCGTAGGACTGTTCCATTGATACGAGTGTTATATAATCACATATTTTGGATAGATGAGGCCTAAGAGGGAGAATATTATATATTATATCACTATTAAAATTTATTTTATTATGATACCCCATTAATATAATAATTCCAACTGCAATATGTGTTTCTCTCAGGATGGTATAATGTAACAAAATTATCTGTTCATGAAGGTATCACTACATTTTTTCGATTTAGCCCATTGGTTTAATAATAATATACATAACCTAAAACCTATAGATGGTCCTAGTATTTTATAAGGATTTTCTGAAACCAAGTGTTCGTGAAAAGTGTGGAAATTACATGGCTGTACGGATTAGAGATACCTTGTGGCCCATGACATGTAGATAATTTTAGCCATAAAGGCACATACATGAGTGCAGGAGGGGTTACACGATTGTTATGAAACCTTGTGATGTGAGGTTCGTGACCAATCAGTCAAACTATGTTTTTATTTAGATCAATTTTTCATGGTTTTTAAATAGATAAATAATTTTTTTTCCTTACTGTGTGATGTTCCTGTAAATATTAGTGAATTGAACACGATTTTTTAATGGATTCCCATAGTACCCACCCATATATTATTGGGTGAATGGTCAAAAATTACCTTCATTTAATATTAGAAAATTTTTAAATTTTTTCTTTCTCATTCAAGTGGCTAAATATCCTTCTTTGCCTCATTAATGCTCAAAATATCCTCTCTCATAGTAAAAAAATTAACTACCTCTTCTAATTTACAAAATAAGATTCATTGAAAGCATTGGATCCATCCTGGTAAGCTCCCATTGTCTCATACATCCTCCTTAATGATTACTTATAATAAATCATGAAACTTATATGCATGATCATTTTCATTACTATTTGGACATTAGACTACCTCTAAGATCTCATCCAACATACCATGAATTTTGAGGTTGATATCTAGTGAAGTGTCATCAAAAGGCATGAGGTAGGTTTTAATGTAATTTAAAATTTCAGTTTTGATGCTTTAAAGCCACGATGTTGTGCTACACTCCATTTTTTTCTGATTTTCCTCTGTTAATTTATTCCTTCATATAAAATTATTAAATGCACAGTAATAAATTCTTTTTTAAAATTTTTATTGGTACAGTGGTTAAATTCCATTCTTATGGACACCGAATGGGTTTTCCACATTGAATTTTCCTTTTATGAATATTTCCAATTTTCCCATATCACCACATTAGCCTTTGACTTAATATTAAAATGGGATTTCCTTTGTTTATGTGGTAGTTTAAATAAACCAATTCATCTCCTAATTTCCTTTCCCTATTTTCATTGTAATTTCCCTTGTATGAAATTTCCATATTGGAAGAGTCATCTTTTAAATTCCCTTTTTAGTTTTGTAAATTTTATTTCCATTACATAGTGAATTTAATGGATTGGATTATATAGGATGGCCTACTCATTATGGTTTCAATTTCATTAAATTAATTAGAAAAGGATTGAATGAAATGTATTTACTGGATTATCGTCATCCTGGTGGGTTGTTTTTCTTTAATATGTTAAATGGATCTTTTGAAATGAAGTGTAATTGATTGTAAGGATATAAATATTATCATGATTATTTAAATTATCATTGAAATTTGGAATTTCTTGTATATAGTGGAACATGACTAATGAGATGCATGAGAAGTAATGAATCATGAATTGTATTATAAATATGTATTACACCTTAATAAATGATATGGTATCATGGTAGGGGTTTTGTTGATCATGGCGGTATCACACTCCCCAATATCGGGTTTTGAGAAGGGCAACTCATTGAATTTAAAATATTAGTATCATGGGATTTATGAATGAAGTTTTGTTGTTCGAGTGGCGACAAGATGTCTTACTAACCATCATGACTGTCATGCATGACATCTCACACTCTTTACGGGATATATTAAATATACCATATTTTTGTGCATATTGGCTTGTCAGAGTAGTTATAGATGTCTGAGTTATTCCATGGTCCACCTAGCACTAATATTCTAGGTATACAAACACTTACATCATTTTTATTTTTTAAATAGAGGTTGATGAAATATATATAACTATACCATATATATATATAATAATACTCTACACATATATTTACAGTTCAAAAATTACTCCAAGTAATGATCAAAATCTAGTAGACCCCCCCCCCATGTTTTATCCATGAACTTGAGTGAGATAGTTATTTTTTATCCATCTATGTAAATTAATTTTTATTTTTGTGACAGTATTTTGTTATGAGATATTCCTATATTTCAAGTAGACCCTTTTGGTGGTGGACTACTAAGTTTTTTTACCTCACACCATACCCAGGACACCTTTGGATGATGAGAAGAAATTATGAATGAAGATATTGATAATGTCATGAGCCTTCAATCATAATGTTGATAATATTTCCATATAATTGGAGCTTTGGAGTTGAGGACCAAACATTTCCTCGAGATTCTAGTGGATAAGATCTTTTTTTCTATTTCAACAGTAATAAAGTACTCTTGTTCCCAGGTTCCTTTTTTTATATAAAAAAAGAAATTATTCCATTTACATGACCATTCCACAGAATAAGTTGATATTATTAATATGTAGTTTAGTTTTTTATGATTCATAAAATATTTATTTGTTCTTTTGGAAGTAATATTATTCTGCTACTACTGTATGTTTTATATTGTATCCACTTTGATACCCTCACATGAGGGTATAAACTCCCATCTTTACTACCATTACCCCCACACAGCTATTTGGAATCCTCTAGCATATGAGAATGAATTCATAAGGCCTTAAAACAAACTCTCTCATGGCACATGGTAACTTGACCATTTTTCTAGAGGATACAATTGAAACACATATATTTTATAGATGAAAACATCTTATTGAGGTGAACAAAATTTTATATTATTCCCACTATTTAAAAATATATCTTCAGAATTTATATTCATTGAAAATACCAAATTACATTTCTACTTATTTCATCAATCCACATTAATATCCCCTAATAATATCATAAGCATTTTTATTGACTATTTCTCAAAATAAATATATAATAACATTGTAATTGTTAATCCAATTTACTTATATATATTGTATACAAATTAGTTAGCTACAACTAAATTTTATCATCTTAGGGTACACAAAAATTATAATTATATTTATATAATTCACTTAAATGACTAAAAACAACTCAGATATATAATCATACACTCTTATATCCATAATTCATGATATGGTGAAACAAAAAAAAAATTCTTACAAAAAAAATATATTAGAAAAACCACTATCAGTATGAAATGTTTGATGTATTGATGAACTATGATTCTATTGTATCATAATATAAAATAATACCATATAAATTGTAATCATATACACCCCACTGATATATTATTAATTTATCAAATCCATAATAATTAATGTGATGAACTTGGTATATACGAAAAAATGGTGCGTTAAAATCCATGTATGTAGAATGAAATGAAAATATAATTCATATGAGATATTAAATGATATATTATTAAAAAAATTAAATTATAAAATTATTTAATAATAAGGGATGTCAAAGGGAAATGACATAGTAAATTCTAAAATAATGAGATAGAAAAAAAAATATTTTTATCATTGTATATAGTATTGTGCATAAAGCTACGAAAATCGTGTCCCTATAAAGCCTAGTATGGGAAGATAATCCCATATTTTCCATGCATAAATATATAAATTGGTATAAATATTTTTCCAATTAACTAGGGGTCTTATACTTTTATACTGATATATTATAAAATACTGTATTTAAATGTAACATATTTTATATATAATAGGAACAAAAAAATAAATATTGATCAATCAATTAGTATACCAATGAAACCCAATGTTAAAAATGAAACATTTTGTATAAAAATATCATATATCATGTAATAAAGTAATTCATGGATAATATAGTTCTAATATATATAAATACCAACGATTTAATTGTCATTGGATTAATGTTATATCATTTTCATAGAAAAAAGTAATTTTTTTACAATATATATAACAATGTGAATCAAAATTTGAAGTAAAAAAAATATGAATGGCATATGAATATTTCAAAAAATATATTATATATATAAATTATTTAATAAAAAATTTAAAAATATTAAATTAAATTTGAATCCTTGAAAAATACTAGAAATTAAAAAAATACACAGTGGAAAATATCAGGAAAACTTTTGAAAGAATATTATAAATGAATAATGTGATATTAAAGAGAAACATAATACCACTTTTCATAGTATTATATTAACAATTTGTGGAATATTGAAAAGAATAATAACCCAAAGGATTATAAAAACCAAAAAAAATTAATTCCATTTGGCGAATATAATGAATTAGTTGGTGTAAAACAAGAGAGAATTCAAACTCATTTGGTAGAACATTAGTGAGAAAAAGAATTATAAACATTGTAACGTATGAATCCATTATAGAGTATTAAGATTAAAATGAGTATTTATTTAATTCGATCTCCCTTGTTGATTCTAAGAATCACCAAACTCAATTTATATAATATATTTATGGTCATTTTTAATTTATATCAGATGAAAACTAGTCTCACAATAACATGGAATCAATCAAGGGAAACTATTTGACCAATAACCACGATAAAAACATATAATTAGAGAAAAAGTGAGATGAGGATATAAAAACACTTGTAAGTCATACTATCACATAAAAAATTATAACCATCTCCATATACATTAAATATTATAGATTGATAAAGTAGGAAGAATTGGACGACACATAAGAATACCAAATTAGAAATGAAAAATGAACAACAACTACAAATCTTCATGTATTCCATGTTCACTAACCACTTCCCAAACCATAAATTATGTAAATAAGCTAAATATCGTGCAAATAAGAAAATGGGCATTCCATGGATGAGAAATAGTAATTCCCATATAAAAAAACTTTTATGTGTTGGTTTTGAAAAAAATGAGACCAGTATGATGTCACCAAAATGTTTTTGAATTAACATAAAAAATAGATTAATATTTATGTCGATTTGAAATAAATATAAAAAATTGGTTATAATGATAAAATAATAATAAATTCAATATGGATGTTACCTTTTACATAAAAAACATTTCAATTTATTAAAATGAGTGTGAAACAATCCATTTAAATATTTCATTGAAAAATGTCATCAAATATTAAAAAAGAATAAATAATATTTCTTTCTTAAAAAAATTTAAAACCATTTCCAAGGTCAATTAATAAGAAAACATTTCATTAATAAAATAATTTAAAAAATAATGAACTCCCTGTGATTCCATATTACCCTACGTAAATAGGGGTTATAAAAATTAGGTATGAGAAATCATGTATGTATTGTAATAGAAACAATTACTTATCATCGGGAATGCACAAGGTCCTACAATTATTCTTTAAAAGAATGACAATAATAGAGCATTGAAGTTTGGTATATATTGAATCATGAAATATCACATACCACCCATCCAACCCACACAAACAACCTTTGGTACACTCCCCACAACCCCTATTATATAAAAAATTTAGTGGGAAAATAGTAGAATGTACAATGACCAGTTTAATATATATATATATATATTCCTAAATATAAAAAAATATCTTTTGAATTTAATGAATAAATTTTTAATAAAAATTTAACATTTTTTGATTTATGATTAAATAAAAAAATAAAAAACTATCCTCTAACCACAATCCCCACATAAAAACAAAAATTTGTATAATCTACTTCACAAAAATAATCAATGTTAAATCCTCCATCATAACACTCACTCGAGTGAAAAAATAGTGATGCTTATGAGACCTAAAACGTGCCTCCCCTCATCTGACTGGGTGTTCAATAGTAGATGGTTGTTATATTTATTGTAGGGATACAATGCCCTATAAAATGAAGAGTCATAGTAGGAGAAATAATACAAATCAGAAAATGAAATCAGAGTAATAGACATATTAGATGTCATATAACACAACTAAAAATAATGGAGAAACCAAAACACAAATAATAAAGAAACATGTAGTTATAGGTTAATATTTATCTAATGTCAATCTAAAATAAATACAGATAAAGGACATAATGATACTAACAATCACTAAATCTCCCTAATCCCAAACCCCATGATAGTCTTGTCTCTAACACTAACCCAAATAGGGTGTGAGTAAAAATCTCTAGGATGACACCAAAATGTCTAAACAATCCAACTTGATAATATGTAAATGAAATAATGTCATAAAATTTGGTATAAAATTATTTAACCACTAATAAAATACAAAAAAAACATACTTCATAGTCATGAGGGAATATCTATGAGAATTTATCACAACCTTGAAAAACCAAAACTATATTCTATTGGTATAACAAAAACTAGATTGAGATCTCCCTATAATAAGCACAAAATGTGTTAGGTCATAACTCTGTATATAAGAAACTCACCATGCTACAAGCAGCAGTATGATATATAGGCACCATAGAAACTGTCAACACATATCCTGATAAATAATAATCTCAACATGTTTCAGGGAATCGAATGGTATATATCAATATCAGAATGTGTCATAATTTCAGATCATGTAACATCACGAGTCCGGAGCCCATCCACTGGTGCCTCGTACCAGGTTCGCCACATGACCTCAAGCGTGTTTCCCCAAACACCAGAGGCTACAGACTAGCAGCGAGGGACTCGGTGATTCAGTGGGGAAACTATGCCCTCATTCGTTAAGGTTTACAACGTAAGAAAATAATAATAAACAGTGGAAGCAGTAAAAAACATGAATAACAACAGAAACAAAATAGCAGAATCAATGTAGATATATGACTATGATGACAAAAATGCAGCATGTAAAATTATCTATGGAAAAAAGAAAACACAACAACATGCTGGAATACAACTGAATCCAAGTACAATAGAAAAAAAATGAAAACTCCTCAGCATCGCGAGCCACGGCTCGGTCCCATGCTCCCCAGCTCCCAATGAAGTCAATATCCTAATGTAGAAGGTCTCTTTCCCTTATCTATACCTGCAACAACATAGAATTCTTGGTCCAAAAAGCATGGTCCAAACAGGGAGTGAGATAAAATCCCAGTAAGAAATCGACCAAAGATCTATGCCTCACAGTCAATGAATACATGGCAATAAAAGAACAAGAAGTAGTATTCAGGAAAGCAAGAGTAGCTACAACCATAGTTCTAACAAGTAAAGTACACAAGTAAGTAGCCAGCAACAAGATGAAAACAGGTAACCCTCTGGGTAGCTCTCACAGTCTAACCCCTATGGTTCAACCTCTAGGTACTAGCAACCCTCTGGGAGGCACACACAGTCTCACCCCTCTTGTTCAGCTACGTAATTATGCAGACTCTCTAGGGAAGCACTCACCGTCAATTCCCCCTATAGTCTCGTATCGTGCTAAAGGATCTCTAGGGATTCACTCAATGTCAATTCCCCATGTGACCCGCGTCGTAATTAAAAGACACTCTGGAGAAGCCCTTCCGTCAATTCTCCATTTGGTCTCGCATCGTGAATAAAGACACTCTGGAAAAGCCCTTCTGCCAATTCTCCCTTTGTTCCACTACTCTAGGTTCTCACAGTCCAGAGTATAACTAAACATGCTCAGTGCACATGCATCGTCCATGTAAACCTCAAGAACTACTTGGCTAACAACTAAGGCTCAACATCATATCAAAAGAGACAATTACACTATCCTACATCAACGTATGGAAACTGGAAAAATGACCAATATGCAAAAAAAAGCATGGAAAATCAACTTGAGGACAAAATAAATTAAACTACTCACAAGTAATAACCTCTACTAAAGAAATCAAGAAAGGAAGGCAAGCAATAAGGGAAAAACAGGAAACATGTAATACCCCGTTCAAGGGTATTGTTGGAATTTGCACATAATATTCATCAAATTTCTACAGAAAGGCACAAACCACCTACTTCGATCTGAGGAGATCGATATATGCGAACCTCATCGACAGATTCCTCGTAGAACAACGTAGATATGAGAAAACACAGAAAAAGTTCATTCCACGATAACTTGGAAACACGGTGGAATCAAGAAACAAGGCTAAAGAAGAAGGAATAACTCACCGCTATGATTCCAACACAATTGACCATGCTTAAATAGGAGAACGAACGGCGGGGCAGATGCTCGGAGAAGATTCGGCCGTACGGTCACTTCCGGGCGGACGAAAACTGAAGAAGAAGACATATATGGGGGTTAGACATGACGCTGGTCTGTTTAATTAAAAAAAAGTACACGACATGTACTTTTAGAGTACACGGCGTGTATTTCAATTTTTCCATACTCCAAAATAACCAGCCTCTACCTCATCCTTACACACCATGTGTGTGGCCCAGACACGACCAGCACACGACATCGAGCCTGGGATGAGTGCACGACATGTACTCAGAAAGTACACGACGTGTACTTTTAAAATTTCCAGAAAATTCCTTTTTCTCAGAAAATACAGAAAAGTAAAAACATACAATTAAAGAAGATCTGGGTTCTTACAAACTTATCCCTTAAATAAATTCATTCCCGAATTTCCCTAACAAGTTTGAGAAGAAGAATTCCCAAACAGCTCTGGCCATTGCAATTATATATCGGCCTCCCTCTCTCAGGTCTCTTCCTGTACTCGCCCGTGATGCCATAGCACTCATATCATAAGAACAGACCGCCCATGGAGAACCTTCGTACTACGATCGATAATCTGGATAGGATGCTCCTCGAATGATGCATCCACTTCAAGCTCGACTTCCTCGAGCTGAAAGACGTGAGATGGGTATGAAATGTTACGTCGAAGCTGAGAGACGTGGAAGACGTCATGCATGGTCCGATACCTCTGAGGTAGCTGCAAAAGATAGGCGACCAACCCTACTCTCTCCAAAACCTCAAATGGCCCGACGTACCACAGTGAATGCTTACCCTATCTCTGAATCCTTTTGTGTCCCAACCTCAGTGCGGCACGTAGGAAAACCTGATCACCAACCTTGAACCCCAGAGGTCGTCTCCACTGATTTGCATAATACTTCTATTGAGACTGTATTGTGGCCATCCTCTTCCGAATCAGGTCTATCTGCTCTGAATTCTCCTGAACAAGACGAGGTCCCAACAAAGCTGCCTCTCCTGACTCCATCCAACATAAGGGTGATCGGCATGGCCTACCGTATAAATCCTAGTATGGTTCCATTTGAATGGTCTCGTGAAAACTGTTGCTGTATGAGAACTCCATCAGAGTAATATGCTTCTCACAAGAACCGCCAAAGTCAAGGATTCAAGCCTGGAGCATATCCTCAAGCACCAGGATTGTGCGCTCGGACTGGCCATCAGTCTGGGTATGGTATGTTGTACTCAAATGTACCTGTGTACCCAAGGCCTTCTGAAGTCCCTACCAGAACTGAGAGGTAAAGCGCGTATATCTGTCTGAAACAATAGAGCACGAAACTCCATGCAGATGAACCATCTCTCTGACGTAAAGTCATCCCAGATCATTGAAACTGAAGGTCTCCTTGATCAGAAAGAAGTGAGCAACCTTCTTCAGTCTATCGACGACAACCCAAACAGCATCGTTCCCTCGAGGTGATCTCGGTAACCCAGTCACGAAGTCCACTGCAACATCGTTACACATCCACTCCGGAATGGGCAACTGCTGTAAAAGTCCTGCTGGTCACTGATACTCTTCTTTCACCTACGGACAAGTATAACATCTCATGAAAAAACTAGCAACATCCTTCTTCATACCTGGCCACCAGTACTGACGATGAAGATCCCAATACATCTTGGTGACGCCCGGATGAACTGCCCAAACTGAGGAATGGAAATCCCGCATCATCTCCTCGCGTATGTCTGCCCGCACCCATACGCGTCCTTGGAAACGCAAGATCTCATCCTCTCCCACTGTCCATCTTGGAAGAGGGTCACTTTATGACACACTCTCCCGCAGGAATAAGCCTTCTGAGTCTGATAGATGCCTCATCCGTACCTGATCAAGATGTGTGGAGATAACAGCTACAGAAGATTGAAAGGTTTGTCCCCTTCTGTCGGGAACCTCTTGATGAATCTCGGAGAACAGAGCCATCAGCTACCACTCACTACTGGCCTCCTGAACTGCCTGAATCTGAGTTCTCCTGCTCAATGCATCTGCCACGGCGTTGCCCTTTCCCGGCGTATAGGCATGCTCGAAGTCAAAAGACTGTAGATACTTGACCCACTTGTGCTGCCTCAGATTCAGGTCATGCTGGGTGAAGATATACTTGAGACTCTTGTGGTCAGTGAAGACCACAAAGTTCTCTCCCAGAAGATAGTGTCTCCAACAGTGCAAGGTATGAGCAACATCTACCAACTCCAGATCGTGCGTAGGGTAGTTCCTCTCATGTGGCCTCAACTGCCTAGACTCGTGTGCAACGACTCCATCTCCCTGCATAAGCACAGCTCCCAGCCCGATACCCTAAGCATCACAGTAAACAGTGTAGCTCGTGCCTGGCTTCCGCAAGACTAGTATCGGTGCTGACTTCAACCTCCCTTTCAGCTCATGAAAGGATGACTCACAAGAATCTGACCATATGAAATTCTCCCCCTTCTTGGACATAGGATTCAAGGGTGCTGATAAATGCGAAAAGTCCGGAATGAAGCATCTGTAGTATCCATCCAGCCATAGAAAGCTCCGACCTCAAAAATGATCTTTGGCTTCTCCCAGGAAACTACAGCTCTCACTTTCTTTGGGTCCACAGATACTCGTTCCTCTGAGATGACGTGACCCAGGAAGCGAATCTGATCCATCCAAAAGTGGAACTTTGAGAGTTTAGCATAAAGTCGATGCTCTCTCAGTGTACTCAGAATGATCGCAAGATGTGTGGCATGGTCATGTCGAGTGTGAGACTACACCAAGATATCGCCCAAGAAGACCACAACGAAGAAATCCAAGTACGTATGGAACACGCAGTTCATTAGTGCCATGAAAACTGCAGGTGCGTTCGTGAAGCAGAACGGCATGACTGTATACTCATATAGACCGTACCTGCTCTTGAAGGCTGTCAGAGGTATATCTGATGGTCTAACGCGCAACTGATGGTAACTGGACCTCAAGTCGATCTTTGAGAACACCCAGGCTTCCCGAAGCTGATCGAAAAGGTCATCAATTCTCAGCAAAGGATATCAGATCTTGACCGTCAACTGGTTCATCTTCCGATAATCCACACAAAGCCGAAGGGTACCGTCTGTCTTCTTTGAAAACAGAAGAGGCGAACCCCAAGGAGAGGTACTGGGTCGGATGAAACCCTTAGCCTGTAGCTCCTCCAATAGATTCATGAGCTCCTGCAACTCAGGTGTGTCCATCCTATATGGTGTAATGGACACCGGTGTCGCTCCTGGCACAAGCTCAATAGAGAAGTCTACCTCACGAACCGGAGGGAAACTTAAAAAGAAATCTGGAATGAAATCCCTGAAGCGATCCACCACTGGAGGAAAGTCCAACTGTGGAGTCCCTTGATCATCTAGGTAAAGGCTAGCAATCTGGGGCATCACACCTCCTAGCCCAAGATGCTCGAGTCTCGCCTGACTCACCCGAACATCCCATTCGCCTCTATGAAGGAATTTTTCACCCTCTGGTGAAATGAAACAGACTCTGTGATGATAACAGTCAATGAATTCCTGAAAAGGAATAAACCAATCCATTCCAAGGATAACATCATAGCCTGTTATCTCTAGGATATAGAGATCCCATAACAAGTGATTCCCTGCAACCTCAAGAGGGAACTCTCTACACTGGCGTACACTAGATGTCCTCATTTCCAAAGGTGTGTCTAGGGTCAATGAGTCGGAAGATGAAAAGATGTAGATTCCAATTCTCTATACAACAGAAACATAGCTAAAGATATGCGTAGCACTAGTATAGAAAAGGGATGAAGATAAAACTGAGGCTACTAAAATCGTACCTCGATCAGTAGAAGGTCTGGGATCCTGCTCATGATAAGTCTGCTCCACGGTGAACGACTGGTTATTGTCGCGGGCCTGCACCCCTGGATGACCACTCAGAGCTGAACCTCACTGCTAGTGCTAAGGAACAGGTTGCTGACTGCCACGGCCTCGACCTCCACCTCGGCCCGAATAGCCGGAAGAACTCTAGTTCCCTGATTGGTGGGAGACTGGAGGGGATGCTCTTTAACGAGGAGTCATGGAAGAAACATGGTCACCTACTACTGGTGAGAAACCCTGGTTGAAACGCTGAAGGTGACCCAACTTGCTGCAAGACCGGCACTCCACGTGGTCTCTCTAGCACTGCAGCCTTGTGTGCCATGTCCGACCACACTGATAGCATGTCACTTGGCTGCCTGAGGATGTGTCTCACTTCCTCGAATCACCATGTGTAGGCTCCCTACGATGCTTCTTGCTGTCATCTGAAGGAAACATAGCTCTGGAAGCAGAACCTCCATGGCTCGTAGCTTCAGAGTCTCTCAGAATGCGCTATGCAATCAGTGCCTAGTTGACAATGGAAGTGATGGAAGTCATCTGAAAGATGTTCACTTGCGAGCGGATATCCTGCCTAAGTCCATCCTCACACATCCTCGCCAAGAACACCCCACTCCCATCCCGAAGTGGTGTAAAATTCTTCATCTCAGTGAAATGGGAGGAATACTCCATGACAGATAGAGTACCCTGCTCTAAGCTCATGAACTCCTGGGCTCGATCGGCCATCAGGGTCTCTAGGTAGAAGTAGTCATAGAACACGCGCTGGAACTCCTCCAAAGCCATAGCCTACTGCTGACCCTCCTGTGAGATCACGTCCCACCACCTCTTGTTGGAGTCGCGGATCATGTAGGTGGCGAGCTTGACTCGCCTCTCTGGAAGCGTCTCGAGGTGCTCATATATTGTCAGCATGGCTTCTAGCCATGACTATGCAGCCTGAGGTCCTCCCTCCCCCGAGAAAGTGGGCGGATGTTGCTGCTGAAAGAACCACATGAAGTCTTCCATAGACGAGTCAGGAGGTGGTGCTCCCTGGAAGGGTAACATCATTCTCATGAAACCTTCCCTGAACTGTGCATCAGCTCCTGCGACTAGTACAACAACCGGTGCCAAGGCTTGCTCGACTGGGGGATCGAGAGGAAGTCCCTGATCAGCCCTATCTGGCGTCTGATCACTGCCTGAAGACAGATGGATGATTGGAGGATGTCTCGGAGGCATAGCTCTGAAAGATCAAAAACCACACCTTAGAGCAAGAAAACAAGGATAGAGAACACAAGAGTAGAAAAAGGGAACATGGAAATAAAAACATACAAGATTGAAAAACACGACTACATGGCGTGTATAAAACTACACGGGGTGTCTTCTGAAAGCATGGACATGGGCATGTACTCTCACCCAACACCTCGTGTACACTTCAAACTACACGGAGTGTTGGCCACCACACACGACATGTTCTTGAATCTATTCCCCTGCATGATTCTCCTTACACGACTAACCCACATGGTCCGACTCACCCTGAGACTACACGGTGTGTTCGAAACAAAAACGGCATGCACTAGAAAAGGCTTCGACAGTCCGTGTAGTTGAGTACACGGCTGTCTACAAGGCTGGATCTTACACGGCGTGATCCAAACAAACAAGACATGTAAATGCGAAGGTGACACCATCTCGTGTTGCTCGTGACATGGTCGGGTACCTGTACAAGACTACATGGCGTGTTCCGAACAAAAACGGCATGTGGAAAAGAAGGTCACACTGGCCCGTGTTGTTCGTGGCACGCCCGGGTACCTGGACAGAACTACACGGCATGTTCCCTATGGACACTGTGTGTTTTACCCGAGCATCCTCTGCCCGTGTTATTAGTGACATGGCTGGGTACATGGCTCCGAACTCACACGGCTTGTACAAATGGTACACGGCGTGTTCTCAATGTTACTCCCATGACACTGTGTTCTGCTCACACGATCAGTGACCCGGCCTGAAAACTACAAGGCGTGTAACCAAAAAGTAGACGCTGTGTATTCTGGGTTTTTCTGGGCAGCAGCTCAGAAACTGCGCAGAATTCCAGAAACACTAAAAACAAGGGAAAAGTGCCAAATTCCGATCCGTGAGGGCCCATGACACCTCAAGATCTAAAATTTGGCGTTCAGTTTATGCAGTGAACAAAACAACAGTTTTCTAACACAACAGAAAAAAATCTTTCAAAAACCTATCACAACAACATGCATAATCTACACAGGGCCTATCACAACTTCATGCAATCGCTAATGCACCCAAGATGGCCTGGACAGAATGCATGGCATGTGATTCCTACAAGTGTCTCTATGATGCATGAGATGGAATACCCTCATCTCATTGGGTTGTGACAGAAATAGAACCGAAATATCATAACAGTAATAGCACAATCCATGTGAATCACTCTCAGTGAAATCAGTTCAAATATAAAATCTCAGAATCAGCAACTACATTTAATGAGGTAGTACGGATTTTCCGTGTACACGAGTTAGTTACTCCCGAGAAAAACATAATAACAAGTACCGAATCCATCCTATCCTTGGATAAGGTCTCTAAAGAGTAATTCAAGATAAAAGAACCCCTCTGATACCACTTTGTAATGTCCCGAGTTCGGAGCCCCTCCACTGGTGCCCCGTACCCAGTTTGCCAGACGACCTCAAGCGTGTTTCCCCGAATTCCAGAGGCTGCCGACTAGCAGCGAGGGACATGGTGAGTCAGTGGGGAAACTATGTCCTCATTCGGTAAGGTATACAAGGTAAGAAAATTATAATAAACATCGGAATCAGTAAACAACATGCATAACAATAGAAACTAAACAACAGAAGCAATGTAGATATATAACTATGATGACAAAAATGCAGCAGGTACAATTATCTATGGAAAGAATCAAACACAACAATGTGCTGGAATACAACTGAAACCAAGTGAAAAAGAAAAACAAAGAAAACTCCTCAGCATCACGAGCCACAGCTCAGTCCCATGCTCCCTAGCTCCTGATGCAGTCAAGATCCTGAAGTAGAAGGGAACTTTCCCTTATCTATACCTGCAGCAACATAGTCTGCTTGGGCCCAAAATCATGGCCCAAACAGAGAGTGAGATAGAATACCAGTAGGAAATCACCCAAAGATATGTTCCTAGTAGTCAATGAATACATGGCAGTAAAAGAACAAGAAGCAGTAAACAGGAAAGCATGAGAAGCTACAATCCACAGTTCTAACAGCTAAAGTACACAAGTAAGCAATCATCAACAAGAAGAAAACAGGTAACCCTCAAGGTAGATCTCAATGTCTAACCCCTATGGTTCAACCTCTAGGTACTAGAAACCCTCTGGGAGGCACATACAGTCTCAACCCTCTGTTTCAGCTACGTAATTAAGCAGGCTCTCTGGGGAAGCACTCACCATCAATTCCCCCTATAGTCTCGTATCATGCTAAATTCTCTCTGGGGAAGCACTCAACATCAATTCCCCCTGTGTCCCACATCGTAATTAAAAGACACTCTGGAGAATCCCTTTCGACAATTCTCCCTTTGGTCTCGCATCGTGATTAAAGACACTCTGGAGAAGCCCTTCCGTCAATTCTCCCTTTGGTCCACTACTCTAGGTTCTCATAGTCCTGAGTATAACTAAACATGATCAGCGTGCGTGCATCGTCCAAGTAAACGTCAAGAACTACTTGGCTAAAAACTAAGGCTCAAAATCATATCAAAAGAGATAGTTACACTATCCTACAACAAGGTTTGGCAACTGGAAAAACGCCCAACAAGAAAAACAAGCATGGAAAAGCAACCTGAGCACAAAATAAATTACACTACTCACAAGAAATAACCTCTACTAAATCAATCAAGCAAAGAAGGAAAGCAACAAAGGAAAAACAGGAAACACGCAATACCCCGTTCAAGGGTATTGGTGGAATTTGAACATAATATTCATCAACTTTCTATGGAAAGGGACAAACCACCTACCTCGATCCTAGGAGATCGATATAAGTGAACCTCGACGACAGATTCCTCATAGAACAATGTAGATCTGATAAAACGCACAAAACATTCATCCCACGATAACTTGGAAATGAGGAGGAATCAAGAAACAAGGCTAAAGCCGAAAGAATAACTCACCGCTGCAATTCCAACTCAACTGACCGTGCTCGAATCGGAGAACGGACGGCGGGGCGGAATCTCGGAGATGATTCGGACGTACGGTCGCTTTGGGGTGGACAAAAACTGAAGAAGAAGACGTATTTTTGGGTTAGACGTGACCCCGGTCCATTTAATAAAAAATGTACATGGTGTATACGTTTAGAGTACACGGCGTGTACTTCAATTTTTCCGTACTCCGAAATAACCGTCCTCCACCTCTGCCTTACACACCATGTGTGTGGCCTGGACATGGCCAGCACACGGCTTCGAGCTAGGGAAGAGTAAACGGTGTGTACTCAGAAAGTACATGGTGTGTACTTCTGAAATTTCCAGGAAATTCATTTTTCTCAAAAACTCCAGAAAAAGGAAAAAACGTACATGAAAAGAATATCTAGGTTCTTACAGATCACATCATCAATTATATCATAATTTTACAACATAAGACCAAATGGTTAATTCTTCTAATTTCCATTATTCATTTATTTTTCCCATTTATCCAATTAATTAAATCCTATATTTTACATGGTGAATCTAAATCATGAAAAAAACTAGAACACAATCAATGATAAAAAAAATTTATGCAATTTCCAATTAATTATTTTCAATGTTTAGCTAACCCAATGGGTAAAAATAAGCCAGACAATATCTTCAATTGAATCCAAAGGGATCCAGTGAATAAACCAACAATGGATTACCATTAATAGATTAAATTAATTAATTATTTTCCACATCAATTATTATGATAAAAATATTCCATATACTAAAAAATTGAAACAAACCATAGGATTAGGAATTTACCGCATTCATATAATTGATGATTAAAACAACGCTTATCATGGAAAATGTAAAAGTAAAATGAAATGATGATTTAAATAAGAAACCTAGGTCAAAACCAAACAATATAAATTCTAATAGTTATTAGGCACAAGATATTAACTAAAATTGTAGCAGAAAATTGTGCGATAAGTTGATACCTAATCAAAACCACTCATAAAGGACTGATTTTTCAAAACGGATGTCTAAAATAGACGAATAGCTTCAAAAATTACATATAAACCGTTATTGGTCAATAAAAGTTGGGCTATAGTGAAGGAAATAGTAAATATAAAATTCAAGACCTAATAAAACAAATAATCACAAAAAATAAAAAACGTGTAATTTCTTTACACATAATGTATTTTTTTAGGGAGACACTTTAAAACCTGCAATTCCATCAATTAATTTTATCCTTTCATGAACATTACATGATGTGAAATAGATTCATTCCATGTATTCATTTCAAATCTTTAAAATAATACATAGGTCACCTATAACTAGTTACACATCATGTAATAAGTGAAATAAATAAATGTCACATACATACATAATTAATAACCATTTCTTTAAAAGTCCCAAAACACAACCAATGCCTTTATAATACTATAAAACCCTCATTAAAATTAACAAATTAACACCTAGACTCCATTAAATAAAAAAATTAAATCCATCAACATTAGATCATTGTTTACTATCAAAAGGCTCTATATATATGAACAAGACTCATCCATCTGGGTTTTTTTGAAAATAAGGAATCCCAATAAAAGTGGTTTAATAAAAAAATGAAACAGGGTCATACCTTGAATAAAAATAGATCATACAACATATTTACTATATAAAAAACCATCCCTAATTTTTCCATGAATAATTGTGGGGTCTCAATGATTAATTTTAACCACTGTAATAACATGATAGACTCCCTCTCCCATGTCTCCCCTGGATGACCTTATGCATCAACAACACATGAACTAGAGGTATAGTTCTACCCCAGAGATACTTATCACTATGATCAACTATCTACCTTAGATTCTCATCAAAGAATGAATCAACACTATGAATGAAATCATCAATGTATAAAATATGAAAAATGATGCAATAATATTTGTGAATCTATGACATGTGAAACACATCATTGATTGAACTGCATCATTATGTATGCGAATATCAATATGCCATTGGAATGACCATACACAGTATCTCAAATGGACCGACAAGTATTGGAACCATGTTCCACTATATCCTAATATGATATTTTCCCAAACTAGGAAGTACCCATTAGAAAACATTACTAACATACATTAACTGTATAGGTATTCATTAATGGTAATTATAAGATTTCATCAAGCTCTATGTTGTCATTAACCACCTCATTATCAGCAAAAAATGCTCAGACATCTCTTGCTTGATCCTTGGTCCAAGAAGACATGACTCACCTAAATCTTATATAATAATTGGTGAATAGAATGGTCTATCGTAATATTCATCATAATGATCCATTTTTATTTAATCATGGAATATATTATTTCATGAAAACTCATTGATTTCATATTCTTCTCCCAAAAACCACCAAAATACAGGCTCATAAAAATTCTTGAGAATCTAACAGTCAGATTTTATTGACCATCACTAAGAGGATGATATTCTGTGGTCATGAGAAGAAAAATACAAGACCCTAATGAATACCATGAAAAAATCCATATGTGAATCAAGGACCCATATCGGAAATGATAATCCTTAGAACACAATGAAACTGAACTATCTAGCATAATAAAAACTACCCAAATCATCAACTATAAAGGTCCACCTTATAGGTAATTACTAGGAAAACACTGTTTTCAATCCACAATTACCAATACTACATCATTACTGTAGATCATCAGAGGAAATCCTTTGATAAAATCTCTAGTGACATCATACAATTTGTATTCAAGAATGTGAAAAATCTGCAATAGCCTAACATTCCATTAATGATCAATATTATACTTATAACAAGTGAATTATTTCAATAAAAATACATCTACATCCGTCTTTATTCATGACCAAAAATTCTATCAATATTCAAAATGACGCGCCTTTTTTAAACCATAATACACCACTATTCTATAATAATGGAAATCTGTCGTTATCTCCTCAAATGAGCTGACGGGAACCCAAAATCATCCACAATATAAAGATAATTTATACTACTATTTATCTTATATTTCCAAAATTTTATATACGCTAATAAATTATTTAAAACCTCTCATGTATTAAATTTGAGTGTTTTTACAATAACATTGGATTTATTGTATGTTTTGGGATGAAAGGTGAAAATTGGCTAATTCTGTAATATAACTAGTTTTATAGAACTATAGTATTTCAATTATAAAATTTCAACTATTAATAAAAAATAGTATTGTGTTTTCTAGGATTACTACATTCATTATATTCATCTTTTTATTATTGGAGAATAACTTACTAGAACATCTAGAGGCCATAAAATAATCAATGAATTTGGAAAACGTTCCGGGCGGACCACATGGACCTCACCACTTTTAATGAAGAATAGCTAGGGCTAAAAAACACTAATTTAGTTTATTCAACAAGTAATTGAATGAGGAATCATATGAGAGTTCCAAATAATATCATGGAGTTATGGATTAATTAAATCGACCATTGAATGATATAACATAATGGAAAAGTACCAAAATTATTAGATTGAAAAATAAATGCACATTATTCAATCCATAACATACTCTTAGTGTGTTAAATTATAGTTAAACATCAAAATATGATAGTAAAATCAATTTTTATAAATCAATATGAAGGGACCATGGGGGTATTCGAAAATAAGAAGATGAAACTGGAGCCTTCTATTAAATGGAAGATTATAGAGGGGAATCTACTAAACCAATTTAATTTCATGTTTTATTTTTCAAGTTAATATTTTATAATAGTTATATTTTCAATAGAAATTTAATTTTTTTTCATTTTATATACAATTTAATTCATGAATGGTTTTATATTTTTTTCTTCTTCCAGAAAAATCTTTTAATTCCCCTTTTTTTTAATTATAGTTCATTTTGATTCCACCTCGTTCTTCTCTGTTGTGATCTCTAATACTCATGGTCATTAGTTACTAGTTAAAGTTATATCTCAGGGATGTAATCTAGTCCTTGAACTCATGAACATGTTTTTTATCTTCATTTATTGTTCTAAGTATAGTTTATAGTGGGTTTAATCCTCATAGGGCATGTCTAATGTTAGACATCTTAATCTGTAACCATATTTCCTCGAATGTAGAGGAAGATGATGGGGTTTCGTAGTGATCTATAAGTATAATTTTAATTTATAATCAGGGAATTCTATGTTGTATAGAAATATGATAGAGTTTTTCACTATGTATATATGAAGTTGGTCAATGAAATTACTCCATGAAAATTTTCAAGGGTGAACTTCTATTCGTCTATAATTTAAATTTCTTTATCATTTCATGGTAAATTACAATTTAATTTTAATTTCAATTAATTATTGTTTTTTTGTTAATTTTTATAAATTCCTTTTCATTCATAAATCATAATAAAATAATTAGATCTTAGGTGAATTATATTAACTTTATAAGAAATCTAAGAATTATCTTCAAGTGAGATGACCAAGGTCAACCACTATGATACACTAGAAAAACATTGAAATTTTCTTTTCAATGCCCTGTGATTAGATTGCATCAAAACATGTGTAATTTCTCGGGATCCAATTTCTAGTTTACTTATTTATTCTATTTTCACATTGTATATATATTTTTATTATATATATTAAGAAAATAAAAATATATATTTTCCTATTATATATTCAAACTATGTTATTTTCAATATTTGGAACAATTACTCTCATGTGCAATAAGAATATATGAATTATACTTAGGAGGACCCCTATAGAATGGATGATACTCTTATGATAATGGTCATGAAGAATGAATGAGTAATAGTAACAAGGATCTCCCTTGATCATTTATGGCCATGGTCGATGAGCTCTGAACTAATATTCAAATAATCAAGGCTATGAAGGACGTGCCACTAGTTTTCCCAAATTTCACTAAAGAAATCCAAGATGATGAGGCAATGTTCAATCAATATCAATAACCCAACCATTTTTTGAACTAGATTCAAGATGAAAATGATTATATAGATTGTATTCATGAAGGAAAAGACAAACCTACTGAGATATGTGTGGGATATCTATAAGATATAGATGAATTGTGGAATGAGTATGAGGTATAACATGATATACAAATTCCATACATAGTAGAAGTTCCTTCTCTAGAATACTTGTCTGTAGCCATAGAAGTGGAAGAATCCATAATAGTGTTGGAATTTGAATAAAGTATGGAGGATCCCAACTAAGTACCTCTATCTACTGAGATCCCAATTCAAGAGAAACTTATCACCAAATAATTTATTGATCCAAAAAAATCTTAGTGAGATGATCCTTTCATAAACTCTTTCATTTTTTATTTCATAAAATAAGACTTGAATATCACTCATTTTGGTTTTTAAATGACTTATTGGGTCAAAAATTTCATTTACATTGAAGAAAAATAGGCATTAACACCTGCACCTATTGAGGAACACATGGAGCTCCCTAATTTTAATGAAAGAACATTTGTGGATGCCCATGAAGAAATCCAAGTAGCTATACCCGAGGAAACTCATATAGAGGCTACACACTCTGAAAGGAGGAATTAAAATTTATATTCATCATGTTTAAATTAGATCAAATTAAAAATAAATTCTATGCATACATTAGAAATTAAAAATCACACATCCTTAGTAGAGATAGAACTGGAATTGAAACAAAATGTTACACAAGTAGCAACGAATAAATATGAGGTTCCATACATCATCCTACACCTGTCATGAAGGCTATAACACATATCGAATGGGGAATATCAGGAATATTATATACAGGTAGTATGACTCAATAACAACAACGGAGAAATAGATTCTTGGAAAATAAACACATAATGGTTCATGTCCAAGAAGATCTATTGACTGATAGACTATGGATAGCATCCAGTAATGTCTTTGTGAATGTAGAAAATATTGAGGTCCCACTTGGTGGATCATACCAAGAATCATCCTTTAATTTATTTCATGTACTTTAATTTTCAATCATAGGAATGTTGATTTCAAACATAGTTTTAGGAATTTGTCTAGAATTCATCCAAATCCCTCTTATCTTATTGTTATTTAATTGAATATCCCATTTTATTAATTGATTAATTTTATTTTTTAGGTTTAGTATGAAATAATGAAGAAAAAAATATACATGAAGGATAAGGGAATAATCATTATTTCAAAAGTGATTTCAATTTTATTTTAAATATTTTAATATCTTTACTTCTTTTCCAATCATCATTTGAGTATTAAACTAAAATTTCATGGCTATTTATGAATTCATTTTTTACTTGAATTATCTAGTTGGCCTGAGTTTATTATGAATCCAATGATTCGCTATTTGAGATTTAAATTTAAATGAAATCGAATTAGTAAAATGTAAAATTTAATGTTTAATGTGTATAATTGTCATGATATGACCCTACCCGGGCTCGAGCCGCAACTACCCCAAGACCGCCTCTATAGGCCAGGGACTGGCGACTAGCACAGAAGGAACAACAACTCTGGGAGGCCTTTGCCTAAGTACCTGTACACACACACACGCAGCACCCTCTATGCAAAAGTGCAGAGTAAAAGAAAAGACAAGAAAAGAAAAAGGGAAACTGCTATATATAAACCACAAAGTGAATCAACCTCTAACAGTACAAAGCAGGATGAATGTAAATTGAAAATGAAAAGGGGAAAAACACGCGCCCAACCCAAAAGTGAAACAACCCGGCAACAGGTAAACAAAAAGTAAAACAACTGGAAGGGTCCCCCACCTGGAACCAGACTCCGACCACCGCACGCAGTCCACGCTCCTGAACTCCTAAGCTCCACTAAATTCACAACCAACCTATCTTTCATCTGTAAGGGCACACCAAGTGCGGGCAAAGCCCAAGTAGGGGTGAGTATAAAAATACTCAGTAGGATAGCCCAAAGGATCAATGGAGCAACAAAAGAGGTACTGAAGGGTGAGTAGTAAAGCGAAAAGGAAAGGTATAGGAGTACAACAGAGAGTGTAGTAAAGGGTCTCGCTCAACCCAACACGAGAAAGGTGGTAGACTCGTCCAGAAACAATGAGCTTGAAATGGTGAGAAGATGAACTTATCGTCGAGTCTTTTCTACCTATAATAGGAGAGTAGACTCGTCCAACCATGAGAAGCTAGACACGGAAAGCACTTGGCATACCCCGCGCGTCTTCGCTTCACCTGGAAGGAGAGTAACCAAATCCAAGAAGTGGGTACTGGAACAAGGTATATACAAATACATATGCTCAACAAGAAGCCCGAACAAGTTCGTAAGGGGATCTTTATCCCGTAGATCATCCCAAGAAAAGAGTATCCAACAGTCCCAAATGTAACACCATCGATGCCCAGCATCCCGTACGTCTACCCCGAACTACAAGTAAAGGGCTCAATCACCGCACCTCGACACAATCCTCTTTGGGCAGCACCGAATTTCCCGTTTGGTTTTAGGTCGTGTCACAAGGACGCATCTTGGTGGGGAAAGTGCCCCTCATACTTGAGAGTTCCGGGTTAAGTCAAACCCCACCTTGTCACGGCCAAGCAGTCGAGAGGTCTCCTCAAAGTCAAAGTTGTCACAAAACTTTCCCGTACAAACAAGTGTCACACTCCGGTAGTCATGGAGGAAATCCACTGACTAGCCTAGTAGAAAATACTTAGTTTGAAATATCAATGGGTGACCCACTGCCCAGACCTGCTGGAGGGTAATTCATAATCAGATATCGAGTGACCCACTGCCTAGCCCTGCCAGAGGGCAAACCCTAATACATCATCAGGCGACCCACTGCCCAGCCCCGCTGGAGGGTAGACCTTAATAAATCATCAAGCAACCCACTACCCAGCCATGCTCGAGGGTAGAACTAGAATAAGTCAACAGGCGACCCCCTGGCCAGCCCCGCTGGAGGGTAGACCTGGAACTAGAGGACGGGCGACCCACTACACAACACTACTGGAGGGTAGACCCAAAGTGGTCATCGGGTGACCCACTTCCCAGTCTCTGCTAGAGGGTAGACCCTAAGAGGTCATCGGGTGACCCACTGCCTAGTCTCTGCTGGAGGGTAGACTCTAAGAGGTCGTCGGGTGACCCACTGCCCAGTCTCTGCTGGAGGTTATACCCTATGTGCATCATCAAGTGACCCACTGCCCAACCTCTACTGGAGGGTAGACCCTAAGAGGTCATTGGGTTACCCACTGCCCAGTCTCTACTCGAGGGTAGACCCTAAGTGCGTCGGGTGACCCACTACCCAGTCTCTACTGGAGGGTAAACCCTAGAAGTCAGTGAGCAACCCACTGCCGAGCCCTGCTAGAGGGTAAACCCGAAGAATTTGATGAGTAACCCACTGCCCAGCCCCGCTGGAGGGTAAAACTCAGAAATTCTATGGCCATCTCTACTGGAGGGTACACCACTGGCCAACCGAACACGTAGTGGGTATCGCGCAACCACCCAACTCCAGAACAACACACCCAAAGGGGTTCCACGCCTGTTCCATCACTGGGTGTCACTAGCACCGCTACCGGCTGATCCATCGAGAATGAAACCATGGTGAGACCACTCAACCCTACTGGTCAAACTAACGAGCACAGAGCCAGGGGAAAAACTCCACCCTGCTGGTCCACAAACGAGCATAGAGGGACCCTCTTCATCGCGAGAGGTTAAAGTACGCAAATCATAACACTACATGCACGTGGGTCTCACACGATGTGTGTCCCCAATTCAACCCCAACCTAGTGAAAAAACATTCATAGGTACAAACCACACTATCTCCAAGTGCTCCCGTATACTCACAAAGTATAGCATGTCTCCATCCCTATGGCTATCATGCACACGACACCCCAACGTCAACACTAAGGGCGTAAATGTAACTTTTCAAACATTCCACCTCATCGGCTGAGGCACAACCATCCACATCACTTCAAGCATTTACATCACTCATACGGGAGTGCACGCGATCACTCACCAAGTGTCCGCTACAAACACGGTAGAAGAACCTCCCCCGGGGCACCTTCACATTTCCACATTTAATAAGATCACGTATGAGGCTCCGCCCGCCTGAACAGATTACACCGTTGTAATCCTCGTGGAAAGACATGCGAGATAGACTACATACTCACCTCAAACAGATATCCAACGGAAAAGTCTAAACATCGCCTCACGCCCGAACGACATCCCGTGATCCTAAGCCTCGGCCCCAAATACAGTCAGGTGCATCGCACCAATGCGATCCCCTTGGGATAACATGTCAAAAGAAATTATCACATGAGTGAAGTAGATATCCGGAAAAAAAAGGTGCATTCTGGCGCACCACACACGAGAGGTGCTTCGTGGGACCCGTAACTCGGTCCCAAAACACAACGAACAGATCGCACTGTTGTGATCCTCTCGAAAAAGTACACAAGTTCAACTTATCACTTGTCCGAAATGGACACCCGGTGATAAAGATGGAAATCACTATCAACTCCTGAAATGGACCTCATGGGGCCCACACCATCGTGCCGAATTAGTGCGGGTGAATTGCACCATTGCAATCCCCTCGGAAAAACACCATGAAAAGACTACTCACTCACCCCGAATGGATGCCCGATGAGAAAGTTGATAAACGCCGCTCACAGCTCAAAAGACAGGCGGTGGGGCCCATGCCTCAACATCTGCTTTAACGCCCAACACCACCCTAAAAATCTTCACCCCGGCGCTAGGGTCCCAACGCCACTAACGGCACTCAAAACGAACGTCGGACGTGTCCGCGCCATCTAACACAAAATTCCCTGAAGGAAACGTTAATTCACTTAAAGACGCATCGCGCATCCGAGCCCCCTCGTTTGGGGAATTAAAAATTCCCAAAACCAACTCAAAACGTTCCCCTCGACGTCAGGAAGACACTTCAACAGACGTCAAGTAAAACGGACACCCGTAAGGATAATTACGGGTGTCTGAAGTCGAGGGGGAAATGTCCCTTGGGCTGGACCGGCCTGGACCGACCGGTCCGCCCCGGCCTGGGCCGGCCCGCGGCTCGGCCGCGCGGCCCGGCGCCGGCGTGCGGTCTTCCTGCAGACCGTCCACGAGGTCCAGTCATCTCGTCGCGTGAAGACCCACCTCGAACGGGTCTTTGTTCCCCCCATGGGGTCGCGGCGCGCGACCCCGATCTCCCGAGACAACCGGCCGGCACATCCGGCCGGTCCTCCCACTCCGCGCCGCGTGAAGCTGCCATGGTCGGAGCTTGCCACCATGCCAAAGAGTGCCACCGCTTGGGCAGGGCCCGCGCCGCCCTGCTTTAGCCGCCAGAACACCATGCGAGCCGCCAGAAAACCCAAAAACCCGCCGACTTCGCCGAATCGTTGCGGCCACCTCCGAACTCATATTTCGATTCCTAAAGATGTGATGGAAAGAAAAAAAACATGTACTACATGACCATGTGATTTTTTCAAAGATTTAACAACAAATATACGCATAAAATCGATTTCAAAAGAGGTTCGGAAATAAAAAACGCAACAAAAACCTCTTACCTCTTGGGTGTTGCCCAGAGCTTCACGGAGGATCCGCCACTGCGATGTCGCCTTGCCGGAGCTGCCTCGCTGGACCGGTGGAGCAGAGGGAGCTTGAGGGTCTTCCTTGAGGGGGGTTTCACTAGGGGAGAACAAGGGAGGAAGGGAGGAGGGGTTTAAATAAAATAAAAAGAAATTTTAGTTAATTTAAACCCATAATTTCCTCGCATCTGAAACCTCTGGCGTGATCAAAATTAAACTTCCCCTAGGGTAAACACTACCCCCGAGCACAACGGTGGTCTCAGAATTGGATTTCGAGATTTCTTTTGAATGTTATTAAACATAGATCCTGAGGCCGTCAATTTAAGAAAACGCCCCCTGAGGCCATTTTTCACAGATGGGTCGTGACCATGTAACTTACACCCCTACTAGGGTAAACGGCACACTCTGAACTCAAAGGTGCCCTCAGTTTCCCAATACGTGCCACCATTCAAGAGATACTTGAGTTTCACCATTAAACGAATAAATTAATTAATTAATTTATCTGTTTAACGTTCCGAAAGCGAGCGAGGGGTCCAAACGTCCCGCGCCGACATGTTTTATGTCACTCCTAGGGTATAACCCCATTCCAGACTCATCCGTACACTATGATCTCTGATCCGGAACTCCGTTTTAGAGTTATCCTATTTATTTGGCGTTTTCAGTTTCAATGCACTGAAAATTGAATTCCGACCACTCCGGGGTTCGAAATCGCACGTCTTCTGAAGGCGCGACTCTGGAATAGTATCACAATAGTTCCAAAGTCTTTCGCAGCAAAAACTGGGTTCTTACATCATTCCCTCCTTCATGCTTTTCATCGCCAAAAAGAAACACCGGGGAACAACTCAGGGTACTAAGCCCACACCTGGCTCTCCCATACCCAGAAGTACTCTTGCACAACTCTGCGCCACAGCACACAGACCAAAGGATTTGATCTGTTCACACGAGGTCTTACCTCACCTATGACGTGCATAGGAGCAAGCACAAATCTCCTCAGGTAAGCCATGTAGGATGCATCATGCACCCACACTAGACCTTGGGGTTAGGTAAAGGTGGTAGGGAACCTTGCCATCCCATTGCACGGTCTCAATTGGCCCGAAGGCTCTCAGGGGTAGCTCACCTCCCTGAACGAACCCCTATGTCGCACGCCGCGACTGGAACCACCACCCGCACCAGGAACAAGGCCCGGTGATTCCCTCCTTCAGAATAGCCATATTGTGAAACACCCAAGGATATCTAGTCATAAAAGATTTCACATTCAATGTCTCTCAACCAAGACTCTCTTACACGCTCGGAAAGTGATAGAGTCAACACCATCGACTAAAGAAAAAGGTCTCATTCCTTTTATCATGCCAACACAGGGTTACACCCAACGCCCTCCATCAACCTGGTAACACCTCAAACAAGGAGTAGGGAGAAAATAATTTACACGCAAAGTCTATCAATTATACCATATAAAGTAGAAGATCTATAGAGCATAACTCTTATCACCTCATGATCTGCAGGATCGTAGACATTCAAGGCTCGAGGCTGTCTGCTGTCCCAACTGTCAGCTCCCGAAGCCTGATGTGGACTTCCTAGTGGTGAAGAGAAGACCTTGTAAAGCTGTCCCCCACCCCTAGATCCTATTGATCTTCTACTAGAACCACCTCTATGGGTACTACTCTGATCATGGATATGCCTCTGTCGTGGTGGTGCACCTGCTGCTTGCCTGAAGCTCTCCACATGCCTGGTCGGGCAGTCCCATGCCAGGTGACCTCGCCCATCGAATGCATAGCACCGACTCTCTCTAGGCTGCACCGCTGCCCTCTAGCGCCACTGTGGTGTACAACCACGCCCCTGAGTCCGGATACCAGAAATCCACCTTCATCGAGGTTCTTCTTGCCGACGGCCGCTAGCTGAGATAGACGTCTCGGCTCCAACGTGCCTGCTGCCACCACTAACTCTAGAATGTGACAGTAAGCTCTCTATCACCATCACTTGCTCTATCACCCCGACATATGTGTAAATTCCCAAGGGTACTACGACAGCACAAATTTCTCGGAGGAGTCCCAGCTCAAACTTCTGCGCTCGGAGGTTGTCTTCATGGAACAAGTCTGGGTAAAAGTGTGCACGGTATGAAAAACTAGTCGCGTACTCGGCCACCGCCATCCCTCCCTGCTGAAAATGTTGGTACCCATGAATCCGAACGGAGCGCAAGAAGGAGGGGAGAAATCCTCACGGAACAACAACTTAAATTCTCCCCACGAAACCGACGACTCGTCGAGAAACTACGTCACCAGACTCCACCAATGCCACGCTCCTCCATGAAAAAGGTTGGCTTCCCAAGCCACTCTATGATTTTTCAGTATCCGCACAAGCCTGAAAAGGCGAACCACTGTCTCTATCCAAACCTCTACTGCCTAAGGGTCTGGATCACCATGGAACCTCAGCGGTCTCTGCCGCTGGAACTCACGTAGCGCGCTCAACCTATGCTCCATCTCAGCCTGCTCTACTGAAGCTATCTATTGCTCAATAGGTTGGGTGCTGCTACCGGACCACCCAAAGAAAAGGGGCCTGCACAATGGGTCCTGGACTGTGGCCTCGTAGCTCACAAGGTCGTCATCACGCACAAATGTTGTTATCATGGTTGGCTATCTTTGCGGAGACAACATGAATATTATCAAGGAGTGTCGCGGTCAGATGAGTATATATGTATATAACAATAACAAAGATGGAGAGCTGACTCAAGAAGGACATTCAAAGACTCAATATTATGTGATGCAGAAACCAATTTCCCCTGCAACAAGTATCTCATCATGCCGAGTCAACAAGCCGGATATCAAGGTCCTGGTGAATGGATACGTCAGCCGCCGCACCATCACTGGACTCCCTGGCCTAAGAGCCGCTCTCAAGACATGTTAACACTATTTCCCTATATCCCAAGAGATTACTTTTTTAGGGACATCCGAACAATGTCTCAAGGAACAAACCATCTCTGATACCACATTGTCACGACCCGACCCTAACCGGCCTCGAGCCACAACTACCCCAAGCCCGCCTCCATATGCTAGGGGATAGAGAATAGCGCTGAAGGTACAAAAACTCAGGGAGGGCTTTGCCTAAGTACATGCAGACACACACGCATCACACTCAATGAAAAAGAGCAGATTAAACGAAAAGAAAAGTAATGAAAAAGAGAAACTTCTATATATAAACCACAAAGTGCATCGACCTCTAAAAGGACAAAGAAGGATGAAGGTAAACTGAAAAGGAAAAGGGGAAAAACATGCGCCCAACCAAAAATTTCCACAACCCGGAACTCTCAAGTACGAGGGGATATTTCCCCACCGAGATGCATCCTTATGAAGTGACCTAAAACCGTGCGGGCGAGTCTGTGCCTCCCAAAGCGGATAGTGTCGAGGTGCGGTGATTGAGCCCTTGACTTGTAGTTCGGGGAAAACATGGGGATGCTGGGCGTTGATGGTGTTACTTCTGGGACGAATGGCTACACTTTTCTTCGGATGATCTACAGGATGTAGATCCCCTTAAGACCTTGTTCGGGCTCCTTTTTGACCATATGTATTTGTATATAACTTGTTACGGTACCCACTTCTTGGGTTTGGATTCTCTCCTTCAAGGTGAGGCGAAGACGTGCGGGGTATGCCACGTGCTTTTTGTGTCTAGCTTCTCGTGGTTGGATGAGTCTACTCTCCTGATATAGGTATCGAAGACTCGACGAGAAGTTCATCTTATCACCGTTTCCATCTCCTTGTGTCAAGACGATTCTACCTCCTTTTGCGTGTTGGGTTGAGCTAGACTCTTTACTGAACACTTTGGTGTACTCCTTTATCTTTCTTGTTCGCTCTACTGCTCACCCTTAGGTACCTCCTTTCTTGCTCCCTCGTGCCTTCGGTGTATCCTACTGAGTATTTTAAACTCACCCCTACTTGGGCTTTGCCCGCACTTGGTGTGACCTTGCAGATGAAAGACAGGTTGGTCCTGACTTCAGTTGATCTTAGGAGTTCAGAAGTGTGGACCGTGTGTGGTGGTTGGAGTCGGGTTCAAGGTGGGGGAACCTTCCAACTATTTGCCTTTTTGTTTAACTATTGCCAGGTTGTGGAAAATTTTGGTTGGGTGGGTGTTTTTCCCCTTTTCCATTTCTATTTACCTTCAGCCTACTTTGTATTGTTAGAGGAAGATGCACTTTGTGGATTATATATAGTAGTTTCCCTTTTTCTTTACTTTTTTTCTATTACTCTGTACTTTTTCATTGAGTGTGATGCATGTGTGTGTGTGTACAGATACTTAGGCAAAGGCCTCCCCGAGTTTTGGTGCCTTCGGTGCTAGTCTCCAGCCCCTGGCCTATGGAGGCGGGCATGGGGTAGTTGCGGCTCGAGCCCGGGTGGGGTCGGTTCATGACAATAATGGATATTGAAATGAGGACATATGATTTGAGGGAATTAGATGATTCATCTAAACAAAATTTTCCAAAAAAAATTCATTCTTTGAATTTCTAAAAATCATGTGAATTGATTTGATATTATTATTGACCCCATGGGTGATTGTAACAATTCACATTTATCATTCAAAAAAGGATTTATAGACCATGTACATCTGAATTATTATTGAGCATTTTTAATGAGTTGTTTGGGAAATGAAACTGACCTGAACATGTATTTGAACATTTCAAAGCTATGAATATGAAAAAATACATTAAAAATAATTGAGGAATCTTTTGAAAGGACCATATCCTTAAATACCACCTTTACATCAATAATTATTTATATTAGTTTGATAATTAATGAAATTTATAGTGATGAACTATGTTTTAATACACTATTATCCATTCAAACCCTACACATAGTAATTTCATGATATTTTATTGTTGAAATGTTTGAGGTAATGGTAAAACATCATAAATGAGATGATTTACACAGTAAAGAAGATGGGTTGGGTGCTTATTATGGGAATTGAAAAGGTATGTTTAATAATTAATTTTACTCTATTATATTTCACATCTTGAATATAATTAAATGGGAAAAGGAAAAAATAAACAAAAAATGAGGAAAATAGGTTGTTATTTTGGAAAACCAAAAATCACCATTTCTAGACATATGTTATTATCATAAGATGTTTTTTTGGGGATGATATGTTTATTCTAATAATAATATTTTAAAAAAAAATATTCAATGAAAAATAATCTAGATGGTACCAATATCAATAATTATTCATTACATTAATAATGACATCACTTTGAGTTTTTGGGAAAGTGGAATTGCTACATTGAAGGGTTCAATTTCAATAAAAAATTATTTCTGAAATAATTAGTTGTACATAAGAGATATAACTCATCTTTGAGACTTAATTATTTAGCATCAAAGATTACCGACCTTAAAAAAATATTAAATTAGATCATTATTTTATTTCCTCGTGGTTTTATGCGACATTTTTCATTAAAATGTATAGAAATTAGTTCATTTACAAGCATGTGGAAAAGGATCCTATTTTCATGATATGACTATAAGTCCACTAGAATTGAAATATGAGAGATTATTTTAGAGATTCAAATAATGAGAATAATGAAAGGACATGTTGAAAAATAATTAATTAAGGTCATTAAATATATTAAAGTATATGTTCTAACATTTTTCAATGTGGAGTGTAAAAATACATGAATTTATTATATCATTAAAAAATGTAATATTGAATTTATATTTTATGTATATCATGAATTTTTTTTTCATTGAAAATTATTTAAATATTTTTTTTTTCAATTTGAATAATGGTAACATTGGTGCCCTATGATTTTCAATGTCAATATTTTATGGATGTGGAAAAGCTTGATTTAAGGGTGTATAAATTTATTAAGTTAATATTTTCCTCATTTAATATATAAATATAAATTATTTATACCATACCAATTTATCAATTTGAGCTTATTTATAACAATTTAAGATTTATGTCATGTTTTATGATAAAATGTGAAAATTGGATCATTTTGGAAATTCACCAGCATTCTCAAATAGCAGTATTTTGATCATAAAATTTAAAATATCAACTAATTGATATTATTAATTTTTTCTTGGATCCCATAGATCATTATTTGAAACTTTTTCTTATTTTACAAGAGAAGAGTACAAAAAATAGAATCTTGGAAAATCAACGATGTTGGAAAGTAATATGGGTGAACAACATGGACTCCACCTTCGTAATTGAAGCATAAATTAGACTACACACATCCAATTGAGGTGATTCCACTGGGAATTCAACAAGGGATCAATGGATGTTTCCACCTAGAAATATAACGGTGTAATGTAATCATAATGGTGGCCATTAGGTGACATAATTTGAAGAATATTTTAAGGAATTCTCAAACATAAAAAGTAATACTCATTAAAAATTCCATATCTTCCCCTAGAAGAATCCAATTAAAATGAAATTTTGATGGATGGTAATAAATTAAATTTTATGACTCCAATAAGAATGGACCATGGGGTTATTATAATATATGTGGATGAAATGTTAGTAAACATTCATATGAAAAATTCCTGAGGAAATGGTGTTGGACCAATTTATTTTCTTCTTTTATTCTTTTATTTTTTTACCCTAGTGTTACATTCAATTTAATTTTCATTCAGTTTATATAAAAAATATTATTCATGTATGGTTTTTATTTTTGTGTATTATACCACAAACAATTCATCTTATTAGTCTTTTCTTCTCATCTATTTCTTTCACAGTCCACCAAATTTTTCTCTATTGTGACCTCTAATACTCATGATCATTAGTAACTGGAAAAAGAATATATTGGGGGAGAAATCCGGTTCGTGACCCCAAAATAATTTTTGTGGTTTTTTGAATGTATTCAAATTATAATTTATTATATTTCTAATAATCACTTTTTAAGTCTACTGTTTAATGTCTCATCTATAATCATTTTCTTTCGATAGAGGGTGTGGACAAAGGGTGTTTTGGGAAATCATTAAATACATATTTCATTAATATGAATTGTATATTATAGTGTGCACACATAAAAAGTAGATTGTTCACATCATAGATTTGATGTTGGAAAATTAAGGAGATATATGAAAATTCTATTAGGATAAATTAAATTCTTCCCTAACTAAATTAAGTTTACAATTGCATGGTAATTTAGAATTGATTTGTAGTTTTGTTTTATTTTCATAATTTTATTTATTTTCAAAAATTATATTTCATTAAAAATAAATAAAACAAAAAAAAAATTAATTCGTATGTGAATTAGATTATGTAGGTGAACAAACATGGAAAACTCCTCTAGTTATATGACCCTAGTCAACCACTACGATGCTCTAGGAAAACATAGAAATTATCTTTTTCCACTCCCTATGAAAATCGTTCATCACGCTGGCAAGAGACCATATTGATTCTACCTCATCTCAATATATGTTGTCTCTTATATATATGCCTTCAAGATCAGATAACTTCTGTTTCCTAGTGTTGTCCAAAATAATGGGTATAATAGATATTGATATTAGAGATATTATTCACTAGGACTCTAGGTCAACCAACTATATGTTTTCAATGATCACTATCGCCTTCCACAATTTGTTAGCTTCCCATTCTACCTATTTATGGATTCTTGAACTAAAATCATAATCAATGAAATTTATTAGTGCATAATAGAACTCAATGTCTAAGGACAAAAAATAATTTACATACCACCTTGGTTGTAACACCCCGAGATTTTATGAGAATTATTCTATTTAATTTCGTTGATGTATTTTTTTGTACACTACACGAAGATTATCATTCACAATACGCAACACCATATTAGATTTTATAATATGAAACACTATTCTTGGCTTGCGTTACACGCAAGAGAAATCATCCTCGATAGCTTGAATTGTATGCAATACCGAGTTTCACTAAACAATGATATCTTATTAAAATATTATATAAACTAGCCGTTATGAATAGAAATATCACCTTTTTGAAATTTTATAAATATTATCATTCAAAATGGGCTTCATTTTTGGATTTGGATTATCGAAATTAGCCTAGGTTGAATTTTTTGTATTTTTCTGAAAACATTCAATTTTTTATGAATAGTGAAAATACTGAGTTATTGGTTAAAACCGACTTTTTATTTAAATAATCAATTATTTTTTTTAAATTTTTTTAAGTCAAAAAACATACATAATACCTATATATGTTAATGTTAATTCATTGGATTTATTTTATAATAATTTAAGATATATAAAAAATTTATTGAACTTTTTACCGTCTTTTACCCACCCCCTAGGATCATTTGCAAATTTACATAAAACATAATTTTACCACTTTAGTGAGTTGAATTTTGAATAACTTAGAGACACGGTTAATATCATGGAGTAAAATGTGGTTTAATAAGATAAAAATAATTTTTGGTGAATAGTAACTTTTTACTTTTATTTACCACTGTTAAAAATAAATAAGGTAATTAAGGGTAAAAACTATATTATAATTACCATAAAACATGTCCTCATTCTATTGGATAAGTATAATTCGACCAAAAAAAACTTATTAATAAAATATGATCCTATTTCGTCCACATGGATTAGATTTGGTCACATATTAATATTTTATTTAAACAAGAGTTAAAAGAGTTAAAATGAAAGGTTATTAACTAAAAAAATTTTAATATAGGGTTATACCTAAGATAAATTAGAATATAAATATTTATTAGAAATATAAAAAAATTTCATACCTAATTATATTTTATTTCTATTTTTTAACATTAAATAATTTAATTTATTTATGACACAATGACGATGCTTTAATTACCTTATTAATCAAATATTAACAAAATTTATATTATAAGTACCCAAATAAATGTAATTTGATAGTTTTTATGAATTAAACTAATTTTATAGGCTAATATATCATATTATGGGTTTTTAGATGAATTTTTTTCAAATTAATAATGCTTTTATGAATTTAGAGAAAAACAATTCCAAATAGTGTCAAAATTGACGTAAAAGAGGTTAAAAAACAAATATTATATTATTAATTGATATAATGGTCCTAAAAATCAATGGATTGTCCAAAAGACTTATATAATACTATATATGATATTAATGAACCAATTGAGGTTCGATTGGCAGTTTATAGTATGTTTATTAACCATATAGTGTATGAATACAAGAAGACATGGTAAAAGTTATATAATTAACATAGAGATCAATATAAATGAAAAAATTAAAATGGAAACCTAAACATTTATAAAACCTATTGTCTGAGTGTATTTCAACCCATATTCACCATAACATTGAAATAAAACATTTTGGAGCCATTATAAACCGAATATGTATTTATTATAAAACAATATTTTAATTTTTCCAAAGGTGCCCCTCACACCTCTTATAAAAGGGAACTCCCTTTATCTCTAATTCACACCTCCAAAGCCATTTGGCTCGGCCAAACACTTCCCAAATACCCTTTCAACTGTTCTACCTTCATCCTAGATTCCATAATTTAGTCATAAAGAAAACATGAGGATCACTTTCGATCAAATCAAAAGGAAGAACCCGAAGAAGAGGTAAATATCCCACCACCTATTTGAAGTTCCATTTTCATCCACTACCTCTTTCTTTTTTGTATACATTCTAAAATAATAAATCCAATATATTATATATACTGTGATGTTATTATAAAAATTTTACAACCATATTATTTATTTCGTCCATCCTATGAATGAAAATGTCACCACACGTGCGTACGTACGACTTACCGTCTCCACGCCGTGGTGTAGTTTGTTTTTCAAACATTTCATCATTTGGATGGATATAAAAATGATTATAAATGATATAAATAATAAATATAACATTATTATGATTCTTTATATATGATATAACATCCAATTATATAGGATTTTAATATCAAAATAATGATATCATCGCTCGTGCGTACGTACGGACTACCATCTGCACGAACGCGATGAGATTCATTTTCCATGATAACAATTCAAGAATGATTATAAAGTATATATAATGAATAACAATGAAATATATGAAATTATAAAGCTAATGGATTTATATATATATATATGTCATCTACTTACTTCCATTCAAGTCAATAAGGAAAGGAAAACATCGTTCATGTGTACGTACGGCCTACCGTCTCCATGAACTGTGTATATCATTCCATTTATCGATCTATCATATATATTGATATGCTCAATATATATTATATATAAATCATGTTTTGCAATCTATAATTATGTAAATCAGTATATAAGTATTAATATCAAGAACAACAAGTCGAAACACGTACGATAAATGAAACGATTTTACCCAGAACGATGCTTTAACATGGAATTGACAAATGAACGGGTAATATAAAGTCGTAATTGAATCATATATGATATCATAAATATTATTATAGTTCTTTTAAAATTTAATAATATCATTAAACCCACTATACACGAGTCTCAGACACATACATAAGAAATTGGACATAAGATAATGGATAATTTTTCAAATCTCATTTTTTTCCGAGATTGCTTATAAGTAAGTATTTACTGGGGTTATATTTTTCATCCATGTCCATAAAAATGTTTTCATATTGTGTTTATTATTATTCTTTCTATGTTTAAATTCATGGTTACCCCTTTTTGTCTTTTAATTTATCTTATAGAAGGAATCATTCTATTGTTTACCATACGTCGTACTTTTTGACTTTTCCGTTAAAAGTACGTAGATAATATTTTTTTAACATATACGGCATGAAAATATTTATTACAGTTTCATAACACATTATTTTCATGAATCTTACTCTACAATATTTCATTACTAGTTTCAAGGAAATCGTTTTCTTCTAAAATTGCATTGCATTTTGTGAAAAGAAAATGATTTTGAAGTAGAATGGATATTTCCTCAAGAAATAATTTCAAGTGTTTTATCAAAACTATTTTCCATCTAAGATGAAATTATTTATCATGTTCATGTTTCAAGTATAATATCTCTATAATTTACGTGGTTTTATTTTTATGAAATGATATCCGTTTGTTTTAAATGGATTATTTCTTGATGGGGAGATGTTTATGAAACCCATTTTATTATTTGGGATATGGTGATTGATTTATGATTGTTTTGTGGAACATGTATGAATGATTTCAATATGAGACGTGTGTGACCTATATATCCCTCTAATGAATTGGTTAAGGATTTATATCTCATGAGATAAACATGGTTGGAATAGCAAGTAAAATCTGGTTCAGTAATACAGGGATGAAACGACATGTAAACCCGGTTCAGTAATAGTCATTGTCCACTATGATAGTTGGGGAAGAAATGCCTTGGATACTATGGAAATAATATCATATGCTTAACGGTTTTCCACAATTACATGTTTTATTTCCATGTTATTCTATCGTGATTAATGTTCCTTTATGATCTATGTCTTACGTACTACCAAAATTTATTTCACCACTCATGATTTTGATGATTAAACATTATTATTATGTTTTTATGTTCAAATGTATATGTTTTGTTTAATTTTCTCCATTCATACCCTTTGTAATCATTTGAGCTCACCCTTTTTATGATTTCCATTCCACCAGGATATAAAGGAAGGTTTTAGGTAGAAAAAAAAGGATCATTGTGGGAGATGTTGACGATCTTTCATCATGATTAGAAGAATTTGTTCCGAGTTTCCAAAAACACTAAACTAATATGGTCATTGGGTGTCTGTTTTGTAATGTATTAAGTATTCAGAAAAATTAATGTAATGTCCATGTACGTCATGTGTGGGTGTCTACCATTGGTATCAGAGTGAAGGATTAGTTATCCTTTTGAAACTAGGATGTGAAACATTTAGTGAGATCCCTAGATATATTTCTTTGGTATGTGTAGGGATGTCCCTAAGGATAAGTATAAGTATATGTTATAGTCTTATAATTATGGTAACAAACATTCTCATTAAAACTAAGACGTTATATATTGAAGGTACTCACCTTTTATTATGTTGTTTTCCTAGAATGATTTTTTCCTCTCACATAATTCCTTTTGGGTTTTTGAAGATGGATGGAACCCGAAGGAACCGTGATGATCAATGATATGGACAATTCAATGATTGTCCTCCTAAACAAACCAATGTGATGGGAGATGGAGTCAAAAATATTATTGTTATACTTACACAAGTTTTGAAACATTCTGGACATCCAAATAAGCAGTGAAGAGAACAAGATTCTATTGAGTCCTTCATGAGGAATCGTCCACCTTCATTCAATGGGTATTCTGATCCACTTATTGCTGAACAATGGATCAGTACCATTGAAAAGATATTTTCAATACTTAGCTGTTCAGAACATGAAAAATTCATTTTGGATGTTATCCGTTTAGAAGGTGAAGCAGACCAGTGGTGGGCTCTAATTATGAATACAAGTCCCCAAGATGAAGTTGTATCCATGGAATGGGACTAGTTCAAGAACTTGTTTTCCATAAGTAATTCAAATGTATTCTTAGAAGAAAGATGGAAAAGGAGTTCCTTGAGATTAAAAAAAGGATGATGGATCTACTGGTATTTACGAGGTGAATTTTACAAGGCTTTCAAGGTACGCATCTGGCATTATCATCCAACCTAAAAGGAATGTTGATCGATTATTCAGTGGGTTAAAACCAAATCTCTAAAGGGAATTAGTTATAAGATACTTTAGTAGCAATGAAAAATTGTACATTGTGCAATCATGGTAGAACTGGAATTTGGTGTTACATATCCATCTAATCGTTTTGAAAAAAAATGAATGATGGAGTTCAAGGAAAAATCTCTGAACAATGGAAAATAAAGATGAATGTTTCTTAAAGCTTAATGTGTGAATAAAATCATGGTAAAGATTGTCTAAAAGGTAATAGAAAATGTATCATGTGTGGAAAAGAAGGTCATCGAGTAGCTAAGTGCTGAAGTAATGGGAAAAAGGTTTCTAATGACATGAATAGAGAAAAGACAATAGAGAACACTCCACCAACACTTCAAAGCTTCATGTGCATGGAAATGGGGAATTATGCAAATCAATTCCCTAATACAAGGATTAATGATGATCGACCTGAGAAACCTCTTATAAAAAAGGACAAAGGGAAGTCATATGGGATCACTATTTGTGATGTTGTGTATGACAACGATGTTGTGGAATGAGTAAGTATTTATGTAATGGGATTTAAAAATATTATCACGGAATCTCATTTACATTATCATGATATTTTGGAATATCTATGTATTGGTTTTCAATAATTGTATGATACCAGTAACCATTAAAAATGATTGAAATATTTTGGGAAATCAGATGATTTGTGCATAATAAAGGGATAAGGAGAAAATGAAATTTTTGAGAGTATTAAAGAGCTCATGAATGATATAAGGACAAAGATATATCATCGTTTGAGTATATAGATATTTTGGGATTTTGGTATGTGGAAAGAGTAAACTATTTATAGCATTAATGTTTTCAATAATGTTCAATGGGTATTCATTTTTCAAGAGAATACATTATTAAGGTATTCACGTGTTTGGAATGTGACCAACAAGATATATCGAATGATAAATTATTGTATTCACATGCTCTGTAGAAGAAATTTCTAGTAATCATTTTAATTATAATATGAGCATGTACCGATGTATTTGGGAAAACCTGTCACATCAGACATGGTTGCGGGAATAGAACCCACAACCAAAGTGCAACATGTGATAATCTTCTACCACTGAGCTACATGAAGTCCCAGGTTGTTATAAACAAGTTTTATTTTAATCAATGATATGATAGATGATGTATATCTACATTTTTTGAATCATATATGATTAACCCCCCCATAGATGGACTTATGTATATTTGAAAACTTTTGAAAACCCTTTGATTGAGACAGATAGAATGACCCATCATTCTATCACATGATCTGCTAACACTTCACGAATGACAAATTCATCTTTATTTCATTAGGATATGTAGTGGAACTTGTTCATTGATCAACCGATGACGAGATTGTAACAAAATAAAGTAAGTATTTATTCTAATTAATATTTTTCAACTTTAGGTAAATGATATGGAAAACCAAAAATGTTTTCCTAGTACCCTCATATCTGATGAATCATATGGTACATTGGATCATCAAAAATTTAGGGCTTTGTGATTGTTCACTTTTTCATTGCTATGTTCTCCACCACTCTCTATCAGAACTTGAAGGTGAGATTTCTCTTCCATATCTATATTTTCACATATATTCTTCTATGTGGAATCACAGTGATGAATTACTTTGGGTATCCATTATGTTTCTAACGTTCTTTTTTAAAATGATGTTTTAGTATTCCTTTTTTACGATGAAAGAACCATTCAAGTAGAAAACCATTTATTACACCGATGAATTTCGAACGCGAAATTCATTTTAAGGGGGTAGAATGTAACACCCCGAGTATTTCTGAAAATTATTCTTTTTAATTTCATTGATGTCTTTTATTGTACGCTACACCAAGATTATCATGTGCTATACGCAACCCTATCATAGCTTGTTGTATACGCAACACTATACTTGGCTTGTGTTACACGCAAGAGAAACCTTCCTCGATAACTTGAGTTGTACGCAATACTGAGTTTCACTAAAAAATGATATATTATTAAAATATTATATAAATTATCCATTATGAATAATAATACCCGCTTTTTAAAATTTTATAAATTTTATCTTTCAAAATGAACTTCATTTTTTGATTCTGAACATTGAAATTAGCCTAGGGTGAATTTTTGGTATTTTTCTGAAAACTTTCAATTTTTGAGGAATAGGGAAAACACTGAGTAATTGGTTAAAACCGACACATTATTTAAATAATAATTTATTTTATTTAAATTTATTTTAGGTCAAAATAGATACATAATACTTATATATATTCAATGTAATTCATTCGAGTCATTTTATAATAATTTTAGATATATAAAAAAATTGAACTTTTTACCGTCTTTTACCCATCTCTTAGGAGCATTTGCAAATTTACATAAAACATAATTTTACTGCTTCTAAGAGTTTAATTTCAAAAATCTGAGAGACAAAGTTAATATTAAGGAGTAAAATGTGGTTCAATATGATAAAAATAATTTTTGGTGAATAGTAACTTTTTAATTTTATTTAGAACGGTTAAAAGTAAATAGAGTAGTTAAGGGTAAAAATGATATTACTATTACCCAAACACATTTCCTAATTCTATTGGATAAGTAAAATACAACCAAAAACAACCTTATAAATATAATATGAACCTATTTGGTCCACTTGGATTAGATTAGGACAGTTATTATTATTTTATTTAAAGAAGAGTTAAAAGAGTTAAAATCTATGTTTAATAACTAAAACTTTTTTTATATAGGGTTATACATAAGATAAATTCGACTATGAATATTAATTAGTAAGATAAAAAACGTTCCTATATTATGGTATTTTATTTATAATTTTATACATTAAATAATTTAAATTAATAATGACACAATGACGATGCATTAATTACCTTATTAATTAAATATTAACATAATTGACATTATAAGTACCCAAATAAATGTAATTTGAGACTGTTTATGAATTACAAAAAATTGATAATTTAACATAACATATTAGGGTTGGTTATATAAATTTTTTTTTTGATGTAATAATGTTTTTATGAATTTAGTAAAAACAAAATACCAAATAGTGTCCAAATTGACATAAAATAGTTATTAAAACAAATATTATATTATTAATTGATATATTGGTTATAAAAATATAATGATACCATAAAAGGAATATATAATATTATTTATGAAATTAATTAACCAATTGGCATTTGGTTGACAGTTTATTGTATGTTTATTAACCATATAGTGTAAGAATACAATAAGACACAATAAAAGTTAAATTATTAAACTTAGAGGTAAATACAAATGATATGGTTAAAATGGTAACCTAAACATGTATAAATCCTATTGGATGAGAAGATTTCAAACCATATTCACCATATCTTAGAAATATGAGACTTCGGAGACACTATAAACTGAATATGAATTTATTATAAAATAATATTTTATGTTTTTTCTAAGGTGCCCCTCACCCCTATTATAAAAGGGAACTCTCACTTCTCTCTAATTCAAACCTCCATAGCCATTTGGATCATCCCACCCCTACCCAAATACCATATAAACTGTCCTCCCTTCAACATAGAGGCCTTAATTGAGTCAAAAAAGAAAACCTATGGAGCCCTTTTGATCAAATCAAAAGGAAGAACCTGAAGAAGAGGTAAATATCTCACCACGGATTTCAAGCTCCTTTCTTCTTCCACTTCCTCCTTATTTGTTTTTTAGATTATAAAATAATAAATCATGTATCTTCTATATAATATGATGTTATTATATAAATTTTACAACCATTTTAGTTATTTTTCCCATCCTATGAATGAAAAAGTAACAACACGTGCGTACGAACAGATTACCGTCTCCACGTCGTGGTGTAGTTTGTTATTCAAACATTTAATCATTTGGATTGGTATAATAATGAGTATAAATGATATAAATAATAAATATAACATTATTATTATTCTGTATATTTTATATACCATCCAATTATATACTATTTTAAGATCAAAATAATTATATCATCACTCATTTGTACATACGGACTACCGTCTCCACGAACGCGATGAGATTCATTTTCCATGTTAACCATTCAAAAATGATTATAAAGTATATATATTGAATAATAATGAAATATATGACATAATAAATCTATTTTATTTATTTATATATATATATATGTCTTCTACTTATTTCTATTCAAGTAAATAATGAAAGGAAATCAACATTCATGCGTGTGTACGGCCTACCGCCTACATGAACGGTGTATTTAATTCCATTTATCGATCAATCATATATATATTTATATGCTGAATATATATTATATATAAATCATGTTTTACATTCTTTAATTAAGTAAATCATGATATAAGTAATAATATCAAGAACAACAAGTCGAAACACGTACGATAAATGAAACGATTTAACCCAAAACACTGCTTTAACACGGAATTGACAAATTAACGGGTAATATAATGTTGTAAGTTATTCATATATGATATCATAAATTTTATTATGGTTTTTTTAGTGGTTAATAAAATTTTTAAACCCACATTAAAAGAGTCTCAGACACATATGGAAGTAATTGGACATAAGTTAAGGGATAATTTTGCAAATCTCATTTTTATCCGGGATTTCTTATATGTAAGTATTTACTGGGGTTATATTTTTCATCCATGTCAAAAAAATGTTTTCTAAAAGTTTTTAATATTTTTCAATGTAAGTTGAATGTCATATTTACCCCTTTTTGACGTTTACATTCTCTTATGGAAGTAATCTTTCTTTTTTTACCATACATGGTACTTTTTGACTTTTCCATTAAATGTACGTAGATAATAATTTTTATACTTATAAGGCATGAACGGATTTTTTACGGTTTCATATCACCTTATTTTCATAAATCTTACTCTACAAGATTTCGTGATTATATTCAACAAAATCCTTTTATTTTAAAATTGAATGGAATTTTGTGAAAAGAAAATTATTTTGATGAAGAAAAGATATTTTCCTCAAGAATTCATTTCGAGTGTTTTATAAAAACTATTTTCCATCTAAGATTACATTATTTATCATGTTTATGTTTCAGGGATAATTTATCTAATATTTACGTGGTTTTATTTTTATGAAATGATGTCCATTTGTTTTATAAGGATTATGTCATGATGGGATGATGTTTATGAAACCCATTTTATTCTTTGGGTTATGATGAATGATTTATGATTGTTTTGTGGAACAGGTAAGAATGATTTAAATATGAGATTGGTGGGACATATATATCAATCCAATGAATTGGGTAAATATTTATATCTCATGAGATAAACATGAAAGGAATGTCAAGTAAAATTCGGTTCAGTAATACAGGGATGGAACGACAAGTAAAACCGGTTCAAGAATGGACATTGTCCACTATGATGGTCCTGGCAGCAATGTCTTGGCTACTATGGAAATTATATCATGTGAATAATGGTTTTCCACAATTACATGTTTTATTCCCATGTTTTTTTGTCATGATTAATGTTTCTTTATGATCGATGTCTTTTGTACTACTAATATTTATTTCACCACTCATGATTTTGATGTTTAAAAATTATGTTCATGTTTTTAAGTTCAAATGTATATAGTTTTTTATATTTTTTCCATTTTTTCCCTTAATGACCATTTGAGCTCGCCATTTTTATGTTTTCTTTTCCACCAAGATATAAAGTATGGTTTTAGGTAGAAAAAAAGAAGATCTTTATGGGATATTTTGAAGAAAATTTACCAAGATTAGAAGATTATGTTTCAAGTTTCAAAGACACTAAACTAATACGGTAATTGGGCGTTAGTTTTGTAATGTTTTAAATATTCCGCAGAAGTAATGTATTTTCCATGTACATCGAGTGTGGGTCTCTACATGGGCTGAAGGATTTGGCAGGAATGAAAAAATATGCACTTAATTCCATCGAGGTATCTGCGTACAGAACACTTATAACACATAAGTTGGTTTCTCTAACCAATTAGGGCATTTACCACTACTTCTAACACAATATCATCTGTAAGGAAATTTCTCTCATTTTTTCTATGTTATCTAAGGACATAAGAAACATCTCGATCCTCCTATAATATAATTACATTGATACAAACATTCGATACAACACATTACACATTGTATGATTTAATTGAAATAGTTAATGAGATGATAGGTTCAATGGTCATCCATCTATTCCGAACATAAAATTATTTATTATGAGAATTAGATAAAATAACATCACCCACTTATTGGTAAATCCTATCAATAGTGATTCCATATGTGAGAAACCCTGTAAAAAACATTAGTAATAACATGATAAACTTATAAGGTTTTTAATATTGAAGATGTTTTTGGGCCTCTTCCAATATACTATAGCTTCAACCATGTATCGGTCTACTAACTCTCATATCAATGAGATGACATTGCCAAAGAAAATTACACTATTAATCTACAAATTACATTTAGATAGATTCTGGTATAGCAGATGCTCTGTAAATAAATTCAAGATGATGTCATGATGTTTTCCATGCTTGTATGGTGACAGGGTGTACAAAAAGATCTGCTAAAAAATTAAAATACCATGATATATAAATGTTTTCTGATCCTATGAAAAAAGTAAAATAATACCTATAATGCATTTTTAAACCATATGTAATCAAAATGTACTCATATAATCCATATCATGTTATATATAAAGTATACGATATGTTCGTTGAAATTATCCTTATCTAGTTGTATCAAAATATCATATTGATATTATAAAAGTTCATAACTCTACTAAATATATCAATGAGATCATCAATGTGAAGATGTGGATATTGGTTATTAACCATCATCATGATCAATCTCGAACTTTCCACATATTAGTGGAATGAAACATCATTTGTTTTGAATAATAGAGAACCCTAGGGAGATAAAAATCCAAAAACACAACATGAATGAGAAAAAATATTTATGTCCATGCTTATAGAGTAATGAGGTGTATTTTTCATATTTAGGATAGGCATATAAAATTTTGTTCCGAATAAATGCATATATCATAATAGTATGATCCAAGTCATAAATAGTTCTAATATAAATGTCTTCTAGAAAAATATAGATCAATTATAATGGACAATTGAGTGTATTCATCTTAGTATAGGACACTAGAGGAAGGTCAATGTAAATTTATGTGATAAACAATACATGGATGGGGTATATAATAAATGTTTTTGGATTATAAATTAAATACATATACTTGATACATAACCTGAAAACATGGGATTCTGTAGGAATATATCATATTTTAGTCCCAATAAAGTAAGTCTTACCATCACTATTAATGCACAATGAAAAAAAATCAATCAATATAATATTCTAAATAAAAAACTATTTATAGATTATACATGTGAACATCGGAAGATTACATGGTGTAGATGAGAACCCATGTCAAAGGAAGAGGTGTAAAACCTAATTTTTAATAGTAAATGGCTCTACACTGTGGTATAATATTTAATAAATGTGGAATTCATGGCTGTGTCATAAGTAGATGATAACACCACCACAACATATCTTTTTTTAATGAGTCATAAACAATACATATTTCTTAGAAAGTGTAATTTATTTTCCACAATTCCATAAATGTTGACATAGGCTAGATGTGGGTATGGAATCTATTTACCAGTGGTTATTATAAAAAATAACTCCTATATAAGAAATGAATATTATATATGATAGAAAAATTAATATTATTTTAACACTGGCATGAAGTTTACCATGTTACAGCAAGATTTTATTTTTATTAAATGTGGACCAAGGGTAATATATTTTAAATACATGTTCTCAAAAAATGATGCAATTTATATCAAGGTAGTGAGGTAAGGACCAAGGGTTATGTAGAAAATTTTCATATGTTAAGGAAATAGTACTATGTAGTTTTGAGTCTTAAAAAACTAGATATGTGAACCAATTAATTCCTATGAAATGTAAATTACTGAAATATTTTATTCTTTTTGTGAAATCATACATTATCTATTCAATTTAGTTAGGAAATTATAATAAATAGCATTGATTATGTGACATAAAAAGGTAAAAATATCTTGAGTCCATGTTTTGTCATCTTTTTCCTAGAATCATTGGATTTCTTAAGTTTAATACCATTTATTATTTAATAAATGATTAATGGTGGACATTATTCCTAAATTCCAAGCCCATATGATTCTAGTGAATATTTATGTTCAGATGTACTTGAAGCATCTTCACATTATCTCCAACCAAATCATCAAAGTATAGAAAAATTTATATTTTTTAGGGAATCATAAATATTAATTTTAGTTTGGGAATATAAATTTTCATAGGAAACACTACATATATTATATATATTAGTGATTATTGTGTTTCAAATTATGGAATGTATATATTTTTGATAAGGTCGGGGTTCATTGTAAAGACTACCTATCAATTTTCTAATGTCATTATTTAGTATAATTTATATAATTTTCAATAGGGACCAATTGGATCCCTCTACTTCTCTTTATTAATTGGGTGATAATTTGATCAGTTGCTAGAATGGGCATTATTCAATTCTTATACAATGAACAACCCATGTGAACTATAATTCATTTCATTATTATTATGCAATGTATGAAAATTTATAATTTTCATTGATGATTTATTAAATGTAAAAAGGGATTATAAACATTTTCTAGAAATCCTCTAGGTGTACGGATTTGTGCCACCTATAAAAGGAATTATTCGAAATAAGGATGAAAAAGAACTCATAAATGGTAACTATAGGATACAGGTAGTGGATGTTAATATCTAAAATAAATGTGGATAATAGTACATTATGGATTATACCTTCTTTTTTTGTTGACGAATTATATTATCATATATAAAACCCATGTTGAATTTACTTTTGATGTTTATACAATCATTGATCATTAAGGGGATGTGGTTTACAATAGTTATTATTTGGTGGGAAATATTGGTTCTTATTTAGTGGTTATCGTACATTCTAGAACGAACAACCATTGTGACTACAAGGGTGTATCCTTATTCAATTCTTATTAGTGTAACTCCATTAATTCTATTATTATATATTATTTTTTAGGTTATATGTGCCTTCACAATGGATAAAATTCTCAGAACATCATTGGATTTTACCACATTCATATTTTTCATGTGGAAAGTTGCATCGATAGTGGTAATCCGTGATTGGGGACATTCGTGATATTTCAATCATTATTTAGGGTAACATAGATCACATTGTATTGATAGTGAGATCAATTATTTCTAGTTTTGTTACTTCCCCACTAATAAATGGATAGAGTACACATGGATGAAAAAAAATTATATTATCATTATTATTTGGGATTAAAATGTTGATTTTCAAATTAATTAGTCAATTTATTGGGATATAAATTTTTCAATGGAAGATGAAATTATTTGTTTTGATGTTGATTTATCCAATAATTTATTTAATGTGATAACTTATGATTAACATTATTAAAGACATTTTATTTCATAGAAAACATGATTTTTATGTATTATTTAAAAATTATTATGATAAAATATAAATTGATAATGTTTTTAATGAACAATTTTTTAGAATATGGAAAAAATTATTAGACACAAAAATAATATTTTTCCATGTGATTTTTATTTTAATAGAGTTTTAATTTTTTTGTGAAATGGATGATTTGTAGATTATAATGTGTGTTTGGATACTAATAATATTATTCCATAAAGCCTAAATATATTATATTCCCTATATATACTTTTATTTATGCAATTTTCTTGAAAATATTAATTATTCACTTATGATAAATATTTGAATGTAAAAAATTTGATGAATAAAATGGTGAAAAAGAATCCTGATCTCATTATTGGTTTCCATGGACTTAATATTTCAAAATGTACAAAATTTGTTTCTATAAATCATGTCAACATTGGTGATTATTTATAAATATAAATTTTAAAAAAAATATTCTATTAAACAGTAAATAATGATATACTTATTTTCATTTCCTTTGTGAAAATAAAATGATTGAATTGTGATCTAAATTATAGAAAATATTGGACTCGAAAAAATTCACTCAACATTTTAGAAGAAGGAATGACAAAAAAATCCTATTTAGATATATTAATATATATATATATATTATAATGTATCTAATGAAAATATATTTGCGAATAAAATATTATTTTAATTAGATATGACGTAGAGAGAAATTATCAATCCATCATTGGAAAATATTAATATCGGAAAAAATCTAGTTAGAATTACCTGAAAACCCATTTAGCCTTTTGTTTATAAAAGAAATATGATTTTAATTAGTATTGTTTCATTATGATCAAATAAAACAAATATAATTTATATTTTCAATATTTATTCCTTTTTTCTTGTCAATCAAGAATTTAGATACTTCATCGAATGAATTTCATGTTATTTTACTAATTTTTGTGATCTACGGTAGAGATGATTCTCCCATTGGAATTTAAAAAAAATTAATGCACTGTATCTCAAAGAATGTTTTTTGGTTGTATTGGGATGTAAGGTGTTGAGGTTTAGATTATGGATAATAAATACTATTACATGGTGTCAAATATGTATTTGATGTGTCCATGTAACCTTATCTGGATTTGTGAATTGAAAAGACCTAAAAACACCTTCATTTATGACCATGAATTCATTTTACCATGATAAATTATTAATAACATGCACATTTTTATTTTTTCATTACTCATAACCATCCAAATAATGAAATAAAATTTTATTGAATTTAGCAGTTGAAATACTCTGATCCATCATCTACAAAATTGGTGAATCCCACCTTCAAATCTAGGAAATTAGATTATTTCCATGTGGTAGATACTGACATATACATTATGGAATTCCACGTATCATGTCAGAATAAAATAAATTAGTCATGGTACTAGAGCACACCATAGAATATTGGGTTCATAAGATTTTAATATTTTCATAACTGAACATCTATAACTTTTTCATCTCATATGATCCAATGCATAGTAACATATGAGTATCATGACTAGTTTAATTGGAATATATAAATAATAAAAGAACACGTAACTCATTCAAATTATAAGTGAGAACATTTTTTGTAGGGTGTTGGGGACTATTTCTCGAAGGAACCTTTCTGGGACCATTGTTTATTATCAACATATAATTCACAAATCATTTCATGCATCATTCATTAGAGTCATATTAAAAGCGTAGAGAATTGATGCCCTCTTTGATGTCACGTGACCAGCACGATGAGAAGCCTTCAATCCATGAAGGTGAACTAGATAAGTCACATGGAGTGAATTATTCTATCGAAATGATTTTTGAGGAGATATAATCTCTCAATTCATTATTAATGGGTAGTAAATTTGAATGACCATCTCGACACTTATATATTGGATGAATAAAACAATATAATAGTATTACCTAACCCTCATGCATTAAACATGCACATAATTAGAGATATAAATTATTAATTAAGATGAAATAATTGTTTCATAAATATTTTTTATATTTTACCATGTATGAAAAATATATATTAAATATATATTTTGTTATAAAACAGATTCCTTAACTCCACTCAAAACTCATGATAATATTAAATGAAACTATAATATTAAAAAAATATCCATTCATATAATATTAATCATTCTATTTAAATTCAAAAAATAAAATCTAGAAAATTATTATCCATATGATTAAAAATGAAAAATTTTACTTATCAGAGATCAATAAAACACATAGAACACTCAAACCCCATAGTAGGGACCACCATACCCAATATTCATATTCACAAGACTGGATAATATTCTTTAATAATTTATTTTTTGTGACCATAAATTCCTTTATCTTGATAGTTGTTAATAATATTAATAAACAAAGAGCGGAGTCTACAAATCCATCAAATCCCCAATTGGGATAAGAAATAGTCAGAACAATGTCAACTATCTTATAAACAAGCACTGTGTAATATAATTTATTTTTTGTATGATATGTCATAAATTATATTGTACACTTGTTTCATCATCATAACATTCATTATAATTTGTCTATATCTTTGGAAAGATTTACCTCTGACTTTAATGAATATGTATTTATTAAGGTACTGCCATTCTAATCAATCTGGTCAAATATATCACATCCGCAACTCTATAGTGAGAAAATATATCATGTTCGTTCTAATAATTTCATATAACCAATGACACACCCAACACAAAATACTATTACAATAAAATAATGTCATGGCGTTCTCCTTGCATCAAATTACATGATAAAATGGAACAATTTGATAATGAAATCAATTAAGGATGCCAATATCATTTACCATAGATAGGAAAAACCATTGACACCCTAAACATGTGTTGTTCTTATTTGCAGTTCTTTCCTCGAGATCATAACTACACAAGATCTCCACGTGAAAAAATCATGATAATAATTTTCAATGCTTATGTTCTCTAAGAACCTCATAGATTCACACCATCTATAAACTATCAGAATGATTTATCTTTACCTTATAAAATGAAATTATGAATATTTTAATAGTATATATAGGTTCCATTATGTCATGGGATTTTCTATAACCATTTTATAAGACATGTAATATAAGTATATTGTCATTAATACAGTGGAAATGGAAGTATCTGCACTACTATTATAAGATAGAAACATGTACAAATTTATCAAAAAATATATATGTACTGGTTATTAATTTACATCACATGTTTTGGGTATGGATCCAACATTCAATAGTATCATGTACCATGATATCCATAAGAGGACTAGATTCATAGTATGTTCCCTTGTAGGTGTGTTATTTAGAGGGGACTATGTTTGGTCAAGATGATCATACAGTTCCATGTGTAACCTCCAAAATTATCGGTACTTCAAAATACACATTTGAAAATGTGACTGGTTTTTTTCTAGTAGAAAAAATTTAATTAACCTCCTCTTAATGTAAATATCCTTATGAGACCATTATTTGGACATTATGAGATCTTTTTATAGGTTGAATTAGTGAAGAATGATTGAATTATTTCGGAAATATCTAGTAATTGAAATAATTACTCAAATTTTATAATTCATTGCGGTTGTATAATATTTGGCCATATATCATTTGGTTATAAATGAATAAGTTAGATTAAATCAATAATGATTGAAACAGTTGTCTATTGTAACAACTTGGACCCGAACAGCTAGTCGAACCATGCTAAATAGGATAGAGGTTACTACCATAAGCAGAACTACCTGAATGCCAATGGCTACCGACTAGCAACGAGGGTCTGATAGGTATAGTGGGGAGGCCATACCCTCTCGGAGGACAATAATGGTATTGGTTTGGGAAATAATATATAACATGAAATGGAAATAGATGACTCAACAGCCAGTAATGAGACCCGCATAGATGGAGAAAAATCAATAGAAATAACAACGGAAGCAATAAATATAAACAAAACCAGTGGAAGTAAACAGAGTAGCATACTAAACACCGCTTGTAACTACTAAAAAAACAATGAATGCTTCTAGAGAAAGTCAATATTGGAAAAGGGTGCCAATCGATAAGAAATAGTATCTAGAAAATAGTTATGCGTAGTGATATAAGAAAGAAATGAAAACAATGTAAACTCTAGCTAGGAAATACCTCAAGGTCCATAACATCTCTATGCAATGACTAAAGCTGTCCAGCTCCTAATGTGGACCTATTTCATGCACGAAAATATATAATGTCTACATGCATATTAAAGGTCCCGTAAAGGGTGTAAGATGAATCTCTATAGGATAACACTAAACTGTGCGTACCTAATATAATTGTTTAAGTAGGCCTGTAGTTATAAGGAAACAAGTAATCAATATGATGCACAAATAAACACAAACTTGACTGCTGCTCAACAGCCAACATGGATTGTCACCTAAATCGACCTATGCTGGAATCTCTATCGTGTAGCCCGGTACCATATTCCCCTGAAACCATGTGTCTCAATATCTGACATATCGAATGAACGCTAAAGAAGTAGAAACTCGGATGAACATTGATACCAGTCACCAAATAAGTTACCGTAGGGACATCGAGGACTGCCCAAAAATAATGTAACCAGAGGGACAATGATATCTGCCCCCAAATAATGGTGAGCCTCTACTCCCAAGCGAATAACCTAAATGCAATCCCTTGAATTCTCTTCAACTTCGATGCAGCTTTTTATGAATAGCACCAAAAAACAATAGTACCTAAACCACAACGAACGAGGGCCTCTTCCCACACTAGTGGCCAAAACCACCTTATCACGGAGTCTCATTGTGTGCACAAAACTCAAAGTTCTGAGTGAGTGGAAATCACCAAAATAATACCCAAGCCACAACATATCTTACACCACATGCCCCTGCAACCATTTCTCTCATGTTCGATGAGCATTCCATCCAAGTAACTTGGGCCATGCCCAACCTGACATTCTCACTACCTGAAGATGATGTCCTGGATGCCGAATCCCGTGGTCAGAGCCACCCAATATAACTCGGTCCATGCCCAACCTGTGATTTTCATCACTCAAAAATATTTGTCCATGCCCGACACAACCCCAAGGGATTCAACATATGCAATGACATGTACCACATATATAATCACAATTAAATACTTTAAACATGAAAGAAACACTAAACAGTTGACTTGCACAAGACAGGTAGTATCCCTTACCAGAACTAAGATCTTGAAAGCCTCTAACAAGTTATATAATAGTATAATAAACCAAAATAAATAGTTTAAAACCATAAAATTTAATTATACTGATTTTTGTGTTCCCCATCAAAAATGCCTGGATGAGAAACGAACCCTCACCCGACCTTGATAAAAAAAATAGAAAAAATTCATACACAATGTCATCCCATGGGTCATATAATCTGTTTGATATGAAAAATTAGACAATACAGGGTCTACCTCAAAATACATGAAAAATCGCCAAGGGTTGTTCCAACCAAAACTCTGTGTAAACACGAAAGTAGGTATGAACTACCTACATGAGACTTGTAGATGAAGAGAAATCTGATATCAAGTTCCAAATCGAAGCCAATCTAGGTAGATATATGTTTCTGTCAAATCTCAGCAATTCTACTTGGATAGAAACTATGACTTGTGAGTCAAGGGATAAATAATAGAACACGGTGCATGGGTTTATCCTCTCTATTATGATCTTGCATCCATCGATGTATTAATTAATGGATTCCAAATAAGGATTCTAGGGAATGGAATGTTCATCGGGATTTCAAAGGGGAACTGTTCCAATGTTGGGGAAGAATAAGTGGTTATCCACAATAAGGCACAAAAATCTTTCATTTAAATGAAAAAAATACACAGGGTGCAGAAATAACTACATGCCGTGTAGATTCTTTGTATGTACTTAATGTTAATCGGATGTAGCCACATGGCTTGGACGCTCCACATGGGTCGAAAAATGACTTGATCCCAACCGGTAAATAAAAGGAAGACACATGTCATGTCGAGAAATACAACACACCCTGTATTATAAAATTACTACATGGTCATCAAATTTAATGTACTCATCAAGAACATGGTTGTACACACTAACCCATACATGGTGTGTACTTTAGAGCACACGGTGTGTAGTCTGGATATTTATGGAACTTCCCAGATTTTCCTAGTTTTCTCAGAACATGTCAAAAATTCAGACAAGGTTGGCATTTTGACCAGTTCCAGAAACTCAGGTTCTTACAATCTGCCCACCTTAACATATCTCTTCCCAGAGCTATCAAACTAAACACAGAGATGGCACCGAACATTCCACCCTGATCAAAGTATCCCAAAATTCCCCAGTCTCAAATGATCTAGCTAAATTCTTCAAGGGTTTGCCGACCTTTGGTATTCCCTAACATGGTCTCAACTCTACAATACTAAAAAAAATAGGTTCACTAACCTATTTACAGACTCATGGTCCTCTCATGACTCATCGTCACCCCTACGACTCCTTGGTGCTCTGGCATCGTTTCTGACACCCAAATGTATCCTGCACCAGATCAGTGTTCGCCTCCATGAGGTCCTGCATCCCATGGACACTAAAAATAAAACTTGATGCATGCACCTCATGAAACACTCATCTTCAATGCAATGATTCCCATATCACCCCATGTAACGCGCGTCGTCGATTCCCTAATGCCTATGGAACTTCATACATATATATTTATATATATCACGCACCTGATATGGAACCAATCCCACATAGCAACATCTAGTTATTCCACATATGGCATTTTCACCTCATTAACTCAAAACAGACATGCCTCAACAGGTCATGCCAAAACTAAAACAAGGAAGTTATGACTAATCTTGTAGTGTACCTCTAACCATCATCTGCTCACTAGCCTGATCATCCTCTGTATGCTTTATGGAGTGCACCTCGCCTGAAGAACGACTACCTGATGCCTGAACTCCCAGTGGTGCCGCTCCAGTCGGTGGCCACTGACACCTTAGATGGGTCTCATTTTCTCTACTATGTACTCTACGTGCAGCTGGAAAGCAGCTCCACTCTCCTAGAACCAAAACTGAACCAACTCCAGATGCCACCGTCTGTCATTGTCCATTTGTGTTGGCTGTCTGAGAAGGCTAGCTTCAAAATCACTCACATTTCCTAATGTATCCACATTCCGAAAATTTCATTGGAGGAATATCTCACTGATCGGAACATTTCATGCCTATCCTCACTAAACTAAAACCACTGAAGAACTACTATGAGGTAGTCTAGCTGAGTCTTTGTCCTTATTTCTCTACTAGAACTCATCTCATTCTCACTTCCTTCTGTTTGAACCATCACCTAAAGCTGCCACCAGGACATCATAGGGTATATACGTCTGGATTCCCACTATTATGAGCGCCTTATTTACCACCACTGAAAAGAACCCAATCTGAAGATATTTACCTGGATCCGAATAGCGTATCGTAAGACATAATCAAAGAACCTAACCCTTAATGAGTCATCGCCTACAAATCCAGGTTCAAAATGAGACAACTCAGTGAAAGTAGATGCATAGTCAATGACAAACATGGATCCCGATTGAAGGATCAAGAACTACCGATCCCTCCATGACCTCAATGTCTCTGGGCATGAGTTCTCAAAGAACCATTCCTCGAAGTCATTCCATTCTAGACCTTCATTCATGTGAGCATCAACCTACACATCCCACGAACGATTTTATTGTCCTCTCAAAAAGTATGTTTCCATCTTGACCCTTTGCCCTGGAGGCATCTCGGGTTGCTCAATGATCATCTGCATTCTCTCTATCCAGTTATCAGCTGCATTCGAATCACCCTAACCTTGAAAAAGTGGCGGGTGTTGTGATTGGAACTCTCACATCAAATATGACATTGACGGATCTATACCCTGTGAACCTCTATCGATCCCATGAAAGACACGTACCTCGCTAGCTCTGAGTTTCTTGTTGCTTCATGGCCTGAATGCTGTTAAACCCCGCTGCTGTCCTGAATGCACTGAATCCTGAACATGATCATGTACATTTGTATTTACATGCGGATCATGCACAACCTGCGCTGATTCCTGAACATGTTCTTACACCTATGGAATTGTATCACCACCCGCCTGATGCTCCATCGAGACGTGTAAGAGGAACCTGCTGAACAACATAAATGCTCAGACATCCAATATATACATATAACTATATATTAACGGAGATAAGAATCTATGTAAAAGGCAGCACATATCTACAACCCTTACACTCCCCAACCACAACCCATGCCCAGGGAATCCCATCTTCATGGCCTCCTTACCCACCCTCTATATGTCCATGTATCTAATGGTACTCAGGCTATGCACGTCCTGATAACCAACATTTCCTGAAACCGACAACTGAGTTGCCCATTTCCGATGATCAAAATCACATCAACCATAGCACATGCCTTCTCTTATTAGAACCAAACCCAAATACCATGCCACATGCAATTCTAGAATATATAAAGTATGGATTAACACATTGGAATAAAGAAGTAATTATATCAGTAATCCCACCTATTCACATTTCAAATCATACAAGGAATGAATATTCACATTATTCACATGACATTATCACTTCACAATGAATATGTGTAGTTATGAAATTGAAATACCCTAAAATTGTGCCTATCAAAAGCCAAACAATAAAGCCTTTCCAAACAATTGAATGTTCCAATTCTCCCTTAACACACCAGGTTATGGGTTATATATCGCAATCAATAACATCACAGACTGTGTGACCCACAGAGGTGTAAATCGAATATATTAAAATCTGAGGAATAGAAAACTACAATTACCACCTGTGGAAACATGTTTAATCCCTCGTACCTGGGGCTGTAGGCACCCAAGAACAACCAAGAAACCTTATTCCAGTAATAACCTATCTCTAGTCTACCATACCCTAAATAGTAGAACTGGCAGAAATTAAAATAGAAGTCTCAATCTCATTAGTTTCCAGTAAAACATTTCTACTAAATCCCATTAAATAACTCCTCTAATACCACATTGTAATTAAACAGACCCGAAATATACCTAATACATGCTAAACAGTTTGGGGTTGCGACCTTATGTGCACCACCCCAAATGCCAAAGGATAGCGACTAGTAGCAATGGACCGATAGGTATTGTGGGGAGGCTATACCCACTCAGAGGACAATAATGGTACAAGTTTGAGAAATAATATATAACAAGCAATAGAAATAGACAACTCATCAGACTCAAAATAGACCCGCATAGCAGAATAACTATCAATAGCAATAACTGTTGAAGAAATATATATAAACAATAATAGAGAAAGTAAACAGAAAAGCATGTTGAACACCACTTGTAACTACTAAACAAACCAAGAATACATAGATAGAAAGTCAATATATAAAAATAGATCCAATTGATGAACAATACTAGAAATAAAACAAGTAAGCCTATTGATATAATAATAAAAGGAAAACAAAGTAAACTCTATCAAGGCTAGACCTCAAGGTCCATACCATCGTCGTGAAACAACTAAAGCAGTCTAGCTTCGGAAACTGACCTCTATCCAGCACATAAATCCATAAAGTATACTCACATTTTGAAGGGACCATGAAGGATGTGAGATGAATCTCATTAGGATACCATCCAATGGTACGTACCAAATATAATTTTTTAAGTGGGCATACAGTTATAAGGAAACCAGTGAATAGTACAATGCACAAATAAACCCAAACTCCACTGGTTCTCCATAGCCACCATGGAGTGTCACATGCATCGTCCAATGCCGGAATCATTATCATGTGCCACAGCACCCTGTTCCCCTTGAAACTGCATGTCTCAAGTATCGATGTCTTGAAAGCATGCTCAAGAAGTATCAACTTGGAGGAACAATGATACATGTCCTCAAATATGTAAATGGAGGGACAACAATGTCTTACCTAAAATAATGTAACTGGATGAACAACAATGTATTCCCTCAAATAACAGTGATCCTCTTCCCCCAACTGAATAGCCTCAGCGTTATCACCTGAAGGATCCTCACCTTCCACATGGATTCATACAGAAAGCACCCCCAAACCAATAGTACCTAAAATGAAACTAATGGGGTCCTCTACCCACACGAGTGGTCAAAACCACCGCATCATAGAGTTTTGGTGTGTGCCCACTACTCAATGTTCTGGGTGAGAAGAAATCAAAAAAATAGTACCCATGTTACACTATCTCTAACACCTCATGCCCCTGAAACCATGTCTCCCAAGTCTGACGGCCTTACCTTCAATGTAACTTGGGCCATGCCCAACCTGACAGTTACACTATCTCAATTTGACATCCATGACGCCCAATCTCATGGTCAGAACAACCTAATTTAACCCGGGCCAAGCCCAATCTATGAGCAACATCAGTTAAGAATATCTGGCCACTCCCAACACAGCCCCAAGGGTTCCAGCATATTCAATGACATGTATCAAATATATAATCACAGTGAAATACATTTATCTTGAGCATCACACTAAACAATTGAATTTCACTTTCCAGGTGTTGTCACATACTAGCACTAAGATCATGAAAGCCTTTAACAAGTGATATCAAGGTATAATTAATGAAACACACTAGTTTAAAATCATGTAATTCAATTATATCCATTTTGGTGACCCCTGGCCAAAATTCCCTGATGTTGAATGACCCATCTCCCAACCTCACTCATGAAAAATGGAAATAAGTCATACCCAAAGGCATCCCATGGGTTTTATAATCTATTTTATATGCAAAAGTAGATAAAATAGGGTCTCTATCAAAATACCTGAAAACGTACCAAAGGTCGCGCCACACAAAAGATTGTGAAAAAATGAAAGTAGGTATGCACCACCTACCCGAGACTCATAAACATAGGAACGTCCGATATCAGGCACCAATTAAGAGCCAATATTTGTTGATATATGTTTCTGTAAAACCCCAAAAAATTATACTCCGATGGAAATTACGACATGTGAGGCAAAGAATCAAGAATGTAATAGGGTTAGTGGGATTAGCCTCGCTATTGCGATCCCGCATCCAACAATATATTGAAGAACATGATCTAGATGAGGAGTCTAGGGCACGAGGTGTTCTTCCGATTTTCAGATCGGAATAGTTCAAATGTTAGGGAAGAAGAATAGGATTTAGAGAATAATCTATGACACTCATTCATTTAAACAAAATTAAAAAATTAAAATACACTACATGTACAAATGACTACACACCGTGTAGTTACCTTATTCATACTCTAACTTAAGCAGAGATTTCCATATGGTATAGATGCACCACATGGATCGACACACACCTAGAACTCACCCTTCTCGTAGAAAGGATGATAAACATTGTGTCGAGCAATACTAAACGTCGTGTAGAATGAAATTCTTACATGGACATCACACGCCATGTACTCAGCGAGCACATAGATAGTACATGTCTAACACATACAAGGTGTGTACATTAGAGTACATGATATGTAATCAGGGGAATTCCCGAACTTCCCAGATTTTCCCAGTTTTCTCTGAATAAGTCAAAAATTCAAATAGGGTTGGGATTTTGACCCATTCAAAAAACCTGGGTTCTTACATCCATGATTTCGGATTTTCATTATTTTGAATATATAAATAATATTATTTTATAATTATAATAATATATAATGATTATTTTATGAAAAATTAATGAGTAATTAAATTATCCATTGAGAAAAAATTTATATGCACATGATGTTATGATTGGAATTCCTTGGTGACTCAGTTATAATTTAATTTTATCAGGGTAATTTTTATAGAACATAGAAATTTTCAATGAATCATTTTATAACAATATATATGATATTTTTGTGAGTGATGAAATAAATTATTAAATAATGATCCTATTCTGTAATTATATGGATGAGTTTATATGAGGTATGTGAACAAAAATATGATATTTTTTGTTAATAAAATAGATAGAAAAAATTATTTTCATAAATTTATCTATAATAAAAATTTATATATGACTAATGGGAGTTATATACATAAATTTAAATTATTATGAAAATATTTGGTTATCACTATGGATGGTTTATTAATAAATTATCCATTATAATTGTCAAAAATGTCATATAAAATGTAATAAAAAAAATTAATGTTATGAATTTTATTTAATGGAATAGATATTTTCTGTAATTAATGGAATGAGAATAATTGATGGTATCATAGAGTTTAAATCATAGATCATTTTGAAATTAATATAGAAATTAAGAAAAGTAAATTTATTATTGGGAAGATTATATATTAGAAATTAAGTAAAACAAATATCTTCTAATGATATATTAGTCATTACATATTGGTTTTGGAATAAGTATTCACATTAAAAATTGAAGTAGCTGGACAATTATGCGGCATGTCTGTAATGTTTTATGGGGTCATTATTGAAATTAATATTTTTTTTCAAGTGTAGTCACCTGCATGATATTTAACACATATTGTGGTTAATTGATATTGATGTTGATTGGGTATAGTGATTATCACAACCAATACCACCGGGTTCTTTCTAGATATATATTAGCCAAATGTGACACAACATTTCCACCTCCAATATGTCAATGACTACAATCTAGTGTCAAGTAAGCATATCACAAAAATGGGAGCCCATAGAATAGATTTATGTATACATACACTCATATCCATAGACTAGTATAATGAAAAATGTTAAAAAATTATTATTGTAAATTAATTAATTAAAACTAATCCATTATTAGTGTTCTTAAAAGTGTAAGGGAAATGTAATAGGAATAAATTTAATATGAAAATCCCTATATAATGAGTCAAAACTATTAGAAACCACAATATTCTATCAATATTTAACTAATCGAACTGTATGTGGTCTATCTATTCTAACTAAGATCTACCATATCCTTTTCCATATAGGACATCATAGAATTTTCATTCATTTGAATAATATATCACATTTGATGGAATATACCCAACATGGGATTGAATAAACATTCATAGTAGAACAACATGAAAAACAAATTGAAAGAAACTTGAAAAGGAGATTATCTAAATGATAATCAAAATGGGAGAAAAACATAAGAACTCATTAATGTTGAAGGGAAGAATACACCTATCAGGCGAGATCAATTCTACCTACCTACTAAGGGAACATACTGTAATCATTATATAAATGATTTTTTGGGAAATAAATATAGTGTTCATTCCGTAATTTTTTTCACTCACGTGATATTGATATATATATAAGGGATGAAACCCAATTCCATCAGGGGAAACCATACAATTACTATAAAACCCCACAAATAACATGATCATTCAACAAGAAAATCATTCCCAAGATCCCTAATCTGGTAAATGGTAGAATAGATATTTGATCAAACTATGGGAAATGTGGTGGGATGCATGATCCATCTAGAAAAAAATGATAGTTTGGATCATTAAACCTTTTATTGAGGAATTAATAAACAATGTTCCCTCAGGATAATGTAAAATATATATGAATAATGGAAAACGTATTCATCATAAAAAATAATGCTACAATAAATACTTCAAATGTGTTTATAAGTACGAATATAATGTTCATGGTCATGTTACATCCACAAAAATAAATTCTATTCATTTTAAGGATGGATTCACATGATATGTTATTTTATAAATTACGAATCATGTAATTTATGGTTTCTCATAAAAACTTATAATTCCACATGTTACCAGCTGCACCAATCTCTCATCTTCTACCACCATAACTGTTACACAAAGATCAAATTGATTTTGTAAACCTAGAATGATTCATCATCAGTACAACACTAAAAGGAAACACCCAAAATAACTATCTCATATAACCATTGTAACAAGCACATCTATCATATTTCCATTTTAACCATCACACCTTAATCTTGTCACTAGTCCCAACATCAAACCCATATAAATGTAATGAAATATAATATAGAAAACAAGGTTTAAATATAGTAAAATAATTAATATATAGAACACCAGTGATGAATTAAGAAGATGATGGAGGTAATAAAATATAAAAAAGAACATCCAAGAATGTTTGTACTCATTTTTCCATCATCAATGAAATCCTTATTTTGATAAAAAAAGTGACCCACTGTATAAACAAAAATTATCAAACTATAAAAATTTCTAACTCATAAAATTCTATGTTTAACAATAGGATATGATATATATTCAATTTTTTTAAATTATATAAGAGGAAAAGAAAACCAATAACCCAAAGGACATACCTCTAATTTGGATTGACCTATAGGGAAGGAAACATCTGAAAATGATAGCCATGAAGAAATTGATGCACTCATTTATGAATATAGGAATCCTTTAGTCTATCCATTAATGGTCACTGATAATGAATCTTAGTCACAATATTTTAAAACTACACTCAATGAAATTAATCACTTCTAGGAGAAAAAATAGAGAGGGAAATTTTCTACAACAAAAGTCCATCTAATGTCTATCAACTATCTAGAAATTAATATAATATTGGGAATGATCATGGATAGAGGACAAAAATGGTAAATAAAGGGGAATGATTAAATAAGGGAAAATTTTCGCAATTAAATATAGCCTCATGAATTTAAATTTCTTATTATTAAATCCTCAAGATTCAAATGAAAAATAAAGACTTGTAAAAGGAATAATGACTATCATTATGAACTAGACCTCATAAAGTAAATATATTTGGTGGTTCATGGAAACACAAAAAAATGAGCTTCCATCATAGTGTTTCATCAGAACCCATGACTATTTCCCCTCACCACAACATCCATACCCATTTTGGCGACGATTCATTGACTATGGAAGATAATAGCCTCATTCAAGCACCATGTATTTTCCACAACATAGCCCTGAATTTTTCTCCTTGATCATTTCACATTGACGTAATCTAAACCAAATAAATCTTTATAAAATTCATGTTTTATAGAGATCCAAATGATTTATAGATATTATTACAGGATTTTAAGAATACTACAACATCAAATTAGCAACCAAGGACAATAATTTATAGTGTCATTGAAAGATAAGGTACCTAATTAAACATAATAAATAAATATTTTATTTAATCACTTAAAACAAACTTCTATTGAGAATTGAGTTCATATAAGTATATATGATAACATAGGTAATACTTGGAAATTATTGATGAGCTAAAATTCCCTATATGTAAATAAGTATAGGAACAAATCATTGCACATGGGTTAGAAAATATAACAAGATGACATAAAGGGAATGGAATATGAATAAACATAAGGAATCATAACATATAGAACATTTTATCATATTATCATTGAATAATATTAATTTTATGGATTAATAAAACATATCATTATCATTATTCGAGGATTATTACACATGGAAGAGCATGATTCAAGGATAACCAGAAAGGCCGTTTCACATGGAGCATGAGTGAAGTATAATAACCATGACCGTTGAAAATTACATCTCATTAGGTCAAACATTATAGAATGAGTTAAACAAATATATGGATTCTCCCATTAGAACATGTTTGTTAATATTTTTTCCACATAATGAATCATAAATAAGAAATAAAACATTAATATTAGGATTACCCATGTTAATAATTGTGTATCATAATCATGAAAAAAAGTATAATAGATGGAAATAGTATGATGGTGTCCATGAAATGAAGGATTTTAATCCAACATGGAAATTCATAAGGGAATATAGGAATAGATTTTGATAATTTATGTCAACCTAATGTGAATTCATTTAAATACAATGTTTAAGAAACATTAAAATTCATATATTTTATTGTGTTAAGAGAAAATATTAAAGATTCTTTATAACAGAAAAGGTATACATTTTTATATAAAACATAAATTAACCAAACTAGATTTCCATAATAATATTATTTATTTTAGAAAAATAATGGGGGATTAATATAGAATATGGAGTATAGATAAAAAAATGTCAGATATCGGGATGTTCCCTTGAAATGGGTTTTCTTTTTTTTCAGGATGAATTAGGAAGGTAACCATTTTAATATAGGTATTTCCCACCAAAGAAGGATGATTTTCCATTGATAAAATGGTTTGAAACATATAAATAGTATTTAGTTGAATTAAATATAACAATGTGGAATTATAATTTGGTAAATAGGGAGAAATGGTAACTTGAAGGGAAAACAGATGTTCAAAAAGTATCCCTTAACTTATGTGTGAAATGGTTCTACACATGATCATAATGTCATGAATAATAAAATAAATAAAATAAAATAACAAGTCCCATATAATTTCCACATGTAATTTATTTAGTATAATTGTATTTATTTTATTTATGACCTATTTTATGAGTTGTAGTGTTCAATTTCATTGTTTGGGATTGTTTTCTTTCATTATTTTCATGATTGATTTTCTTGTATATAATTATAAAATTTAAAAACTATAATTCTAAAGAATTTAAATTATATGATATTAATGAACTACTAGAATTTTTATTGGTCATATATATTATTTTTTCAAATATACTATTATGAATAATTTGATAACATGTTAATGATAATCGTTTAGATTAATTATTGTGGGTTTTTATCACAATGAACACTTTTTGTTTTATCATTTAGTATTGTGTATATATGTTAGTTCAAAAACATAGAAAGGGTTAAATAATAAAATTTAAAATAATATTCAACAATTATAATATTTTAAAAACATTTTTTAAGGTGAGAAAGGAAAATGATGACTTTTTGTCCACAAAGTCAATAAATCAACACATCACAAGCGATGGATTCATTTTTAGAATATAAAGTAGGGGATAAGGTGATTGATGATGGATTATTCCACTATCATTATAAAAATATATTATCTTTAATTAACTGAATTTATCATACAATTTGAATGATGGGAGGTGAGAATAGATAAAAAATAAAAAGAACATGAAAATAAATTGAAACAAAATAAATATGAATTTACATCTTGATTTTCACCTCCTTGTAAACCTCCATAGGGAAAATATTTTTTTCTATTTATGAGAGCAGGAGATCCTAGATTAATGGTAGGGTCTTGGAATGCGTATAAGGATGAATGCGATCAATCAACAATTCTTTGATTGTGTGGGGATAAGAGGTGGTGAGGGTTTGTATTTATAGTGGAGTGAATGTGGTTTTGTTATTATTTTATTCATTTGTTTGTCAACTTTCACAAGAAAATAAATATTGTTGAATATTGAGACTAAATAAATTAATTATATAATGTTAGTTCAAAAAATTCTTCTTACATCATCCATGAATCATGTAGTAGTATATTTTTTCCTTTTAATGTATATATATCATAAATTACCGTATTTTACTATTTGAAAAAAAATCATGTATTTCAGAAAAATATACAAAATATACACTAAACATTATTTTATGGTTTTAATTAAAACATGAAATTCATTTGATGAAAATAATTTTATAAATTTTGTAAATTTAATTTTTAATTAAAAGCATCATTTACAAAAAAATCCAGGTTTTAAAATTATTTATTATTTTATAACACTTTGAGAAATTAAATAAGTTCCCATATAGTTATCTTAAAATTATAACTCAATAAATTATTCTGTTAAAAAATCTATTTATTAAACAAAATTTTATTTTTAAAAATTATATTAATAATAAAATTGAAAATAAATACATATATTTTATAAAAATATCAGCACATTAATACTAAGTTATAAAACATTTATTTACATTTAATATGTTAAAATTATATCATAATAACATTAATAAGATTCTTAGATTTTATTTATACATTCATTTGAATTCTTACTATTCCATTTTTAGATTTACTATTCATTAGGGTCAAATTACTATTCCAAATGTCAAGATTCTATTTCTACTGAATAGGTTTTTTAACTTATAGAGAGGATTTTTATTTAATTAATTCTTCATTTAAATGATTATATTTTGTTCTTTATGTGATTATATGGTATTTATACTATACAACATAATTATTAGGAAGGAATTTACATTGATAAATGTTTGGATCGTTAAATTCTTCACCACTTTTTAAATTTCATCCTTAAAATTTTGTTTTCCATTCTATGTTGAATATAGGTGTGGGTATTTATCTTCCATTTCTTCCTCAACTATCCATATTTCCTTTTCATTATGATGGTTCCTCTATATTACATTGACTAGGTGAGCTTCTCTTTTTTATATAACTTTTTCTCTTCGATCCAATTTCTCCACTAGATTCTTCACATATGATAGATCAATTTACAACTCTACCGCCTTTGAATTTATTGCATGTGAATGATCATGTACGAATTTACCCAAGATGTATTTTTGAAATAAATCATGTACGTGAGACATGGTTGGTGGAAGGTCTTGTTGTAGGCCACAACTACTGCATGATCATGAATAAGGAAGGGGCCGATGTACACAGTACATAAAATCCATTTCGTCCCAAATCACATGATTTAATTACATGGATATATACATTGGGACACCATGTCACCTACTATAAACTTATGGTCTCATAAAAGATTATCTACATATCTATTTCATCAACTTTGTAATACCTTTATGTGATTTTGAATGGTTTTCATATTCTATCTCATTTCATAGACCATTTCAAGTCATATTTTCATAAATTCACCATCCTAATCCCAACATATCTATGTTTTATATATTTTACCGTAAAGACCTTCATATGGATCCTTTTTAGAGTCTTTATAGGAAACTATTGTTGCAGGATAATTTGATCAGTGTCAGATGTCGGTCACATCCTCCTTTGATTTCCATAGAACATGATCTCAATAGGTATTCTTGTGATTGAATTTTTTCCACAGACTAAATATCATATTGAGGATAATAGTCCATTCTAAAGATCATATTAGTTTCTTAGTGCTTGTTGGATTCTTTTCCACAATATGGAGGTGAAGATGCATTCACGATCAGATACAATCAATATTGGTAAAACATGCTATCATAAAAATTATATGATTTATATATATTTTATGTCGATCTAGTGATAAGTCCCCTTAATTTTATATAATGTGAGCTATCGTTGTCTAAAGATCCACAAAACCTATATAGAATTTGTTTGTTGGGATTTCAACCGAATTCCAGGAAAAAATTCCTTTTTAATGTTTTCCCACATCCATGTTTGTATATATAGTGGTTGTATCATCCCTATAGAAAATTTTCTTTCAACATTCACATAATGACATACCAAGAACATTAATTTATATTTTGATATCACGTTTTTAATTTTCCCCATCAATAATTCTCATTGAGATCTTGATACATCTTGATAATCGTTGGTTGAATAGAGAAGTTTTTGTTATTTGTTTCACAAAAAATATCATTCTTTATCTCTAGATTTTATGGTGGGAATATTTATAACCCAAATATAATGACTCATTCCTTATACATTTTTAACTATTAGGATATATAATTTCTTATTTTTTCCACCTTCATCTAAATTTCCACATCATTTCTTCTATATTTCATTATTTTTTCCGTAATGAATGGTTGAGAAATCATTTGAGAAATGATTGATGATGTTCATTCCTTAATGACTGTTATGTACATATATTTCAAATATAATAATATTGGAACATTATCATTTCTTTTCATTGAAAATTTTCTAGGATCATTTCATCATATAGTATCTTCCTTATTATTTGCCTCGTCAGGATGGTAAAGGATTTGACAAGTCATCGTTCTTTGACAAGAATTATCCATCTTTTCTAGTGCATACTAGTATCATTATGTTTTATTGTAATATGCCCATTTTGCATGCCTCCCAATTGTGCCCCGAACCTAGTTGGTCACATGACGTGAAACACATTTCCAAAAATTCCGAAGGCTGCTGACTAGCAGCGAGGGCCACAATGTGATAAGTGGAAAACTATGCCCTTATTAGAAGTGTATACAGAGATGAAATAAAAATAGATAAAAATAGGAGAAGAAGTAACACCATACAACAAAAGTAAACAGTAGAAGAATTATAGTGATATAACAAATAGAGAATATATAAATGATGCATGTCACTTGGGCTAAGAAAAGCAGCCAAACAATTCACAATGCATAAAATACAATAATAAAACCAAAGCAAAAAAAATTTAAAACACCAATAGAATTGCATGCCTCAGCTTAGTCCCATTCTCTCTAGATCCAAAATCAATCATGTACCCAATAAATGAGGGTACTTTCCCTTATCTATACCTATATCCATATAATCTGTTTGGGTCTAAAACATAAACCAAAAATGGTGTGAGATTAATCTAAGTAGGAAACCACCAATAAATCTATTCTGTACTATTGGTGAATATATATAGTAGGATATATTCAGGATTTAAGAAATAAACTTGGAAGTACTCAAAAGTAAACAATACTATAGATTTTAATTACCTCCATTCACTTTTATTATTCAATCTGGTTAATCATGTAAAAATTATGAAAAAACCTAATATTTGTATCCCCAATGTAATAGTAAAAATAGATGACTTATCAGAACGTCTAGACAATCAAGTATGTCTGAGTCCTAGAATGTGATTTGGCTTCACAGACTCATCACCATTATTCAATAATTCAATAGCTACCCTTTTTAGGAATGTTCTCACAGTATAATCCCCCTGGTCTAAATAAAAATAATTCATTTAATAATGACCCTTGGGGTAGCTCTCACAGTCTATCACCTTTGGTCAAACATAGCACTAATAATTTAAAATCAACCCATAGGGTAGCTCACATGGTCAATACTCATTGGTTAACATAACATAAATTATTTATAAAAGACTACCTGGACTCTCTCACGACCAATAACCCATTGTAAACATAAAAAAAACTCATTTAATAACAACCCTCTGGGTATCTCTCATGTTATAACCAATGTGGTCTCACATTACAACAACTAATTTAATTAATGAACCTTCTTTAGGAATCTGTTAGAGTCAAATTACCCTTGGTCAAAAATCCAAAAATCACATCACATGAATACCTACAATTAGTGACTCCTTCCTATCAATATAAGGAATAGAAAACTAGGAAGGACTAATAAGAATTTTTAGACCTAAAAGACATAATCAATAACATAAGGGAAACAGACCCAGGTGGTGTCCCATAAATAAGTTATCTAACTTCACTAATATGTATATACCATTTATTAATCTTCCAAAATGCAACAGGTTAAAAATAGGGTTTAATTCCAAACAGAAAATACCCCAATCATGGGTCTACAGAATATTTTTCACATATAATCTAAAGACAATAAACTAATGTAACAAACAACCTATCATGATATCGTATGATCAATACTCTTGATCGACGAGCCGTAAATTGGATTAAAATGGCACAAATCTACAAAAATGTGAAAAATATTAAACCTCGAATAACTCATTATATAGGAACTATCATGATGAAATTATCATGAAGAGTTGAGAACTCACTGGTGGGATTCCAACGCACCTAAAGGCGTCTCAATAAAAGTTCAGATGGTGAATCGGGAGGGGTTCAAAAAAAATTTCCTTCTGTTTCTCTCCTGTACAAACCAATGGAAGAAGAAGAAGTTTCCGAGGATGAGACATGACCTCAATCTGATTTATCAATTTGAAAGAAAAATACATGGTGTGTTCATTAGTGGTACACACAGTTTTGCATCCTTAATTGGCCCATTCCTTAAGCAGTCTGCAAAGTTACTTACACGGCTATGTAATTGTTTGATACATGACTAGTACGTAGCTGTATATGGTACTCTGGTATGTAAGGTGTACTCTAATGTTGACATCATGTACTTATAGAATTTCTCCCTTATTATTTTTTCATAAAAAAAACTCAAAATAAATATACATAGATAAAATTAAGATCTAGGTTCTTACAAACTTCCCCCCTTAAATAAATTTATCCCTGAATTTCCCTTCAATGGGTGATGAATAAGAAATTGCGAACAGATCAAACCATTGTGATCGTATGTCGGCCTCCCTCTTTCAAGTATCTCCCTCTACTTTTATGTGCTTCCATAACAACTATAATAGTGAAATAGTGCTTCCACAGAGAACCTTCATCATGTGATTCAGAATCCAAATAGTGTTCTCCTTGATGGATGGATCCACATCCAAATCATCCTCCACGGGAAGGAAAACATGAGACATGTATGAAATGTAATTTCGTAGCTAAGAAACATGATAGACATCGTGCATAACCCCAAACCTCTGAGGTAATTTAAACTGACAGAAAACCATCCAAAATCTCTCAAAAACCTCAAATGGGCCGACATATATTGGTGAATTCATCCCCTATATCAGAATACTCTTATGTACCAACCACATTGTGAAACATATGAAATCCAAAACCATGACCATGGACCCCAAAGTTTATCTCTATCAATTAGCATATGATTTATGCTGAGACTGTGCAGTCGTTGTCATTTTCCAAATCAACTCCACCTTCTCCATGGTCTCCTGGACAATACGAGGTCCCATTATAGCTGCATCTACTACCTCTAGCTAGCAGAAATGGGATCAAACCATCCCACCATACAAAGCCTCATAAGGTTCTATCTGAATTTTTTCATGGAAACTAATATTGATGGAAAATCAACTAGGGGTATGTGTTTATCCCAAGAGACCCCAAAATCTAAGATGCATTCTCGAAGCATGTCACCCAAAACTGGAATCCTGCAGTTAGAATGGACATCTCTCTAGGGTTGGTAAGCTGTACTCAGAAGTACTAATTTACGTAAAGCCCTCAATAGTCTCCTCCAGACACGAGAAGTAAACTGGGAATCCCAGTCTAATATTATAGAGTACATGACCCCATACAAACTTACTATCTCTTTTATGTTCATCTGTCAAATCTCATCAATGATTCCTTGATAGGCAATAAATGTTAATCCTTCATGAGTCTATGAAAAAACAACCAATACATCATCCTTCCTTCAAGGTGACCTAGGTAAACCTGTCAGGAAATCCATAGCAACATCTGTCCACTTCCACTCAGGAAGGGGTAAATACTGTGATAGACCTTCCTGTCTCAGATGATACGCCTTCACCTGCTAATAGGTGGATCATCTCAAAACCAAATAAGAAACATACTTCTTCATGTCTGGACACCAATACTAACTATCTAGATCTCAATACAGCTTGGTGACAGTAAGAGGAATTTCCCATGCCGAGGAATGAAAATATTGCGATAGCTCCTCCCACATGTCTAGTGACTCCCATATGCATCCATGAAAATGAAAGACCTCATCCTCTCCTACTGTTCAACCAGAAGTAGTGTCATCTCCTGACATACTATCTCATAGGACTAGGCCTTTAGAAGTTGATATATGCCTCATTCACACTTGATCTAATAGAGTATATGTAACACCAATAGAAGAAGAAACTTGTTCCACTATTTTTCTTGCACCTCTAAATGCATCTTAGAGAATAGATCCATAAGATACCACTCACTAATGGCCTCCTAAAATGCTTCTATTTATATCCTCCTACTCAACGCATCATCCACTATATTGCCTTTCCCAATCATGTAGGCAAGATCAATGTCAAAATACTAAAGGAACTCAACTCACCTTCGCATTCTCAAATTCAAATCTCGATGAGTATAGATATACTTGAGAATTTTGGTATGATTATACCACAAAATGCTCTCCCACAAGATAATTCCTCCAACAATACAAAGCATGTACAATTGCATGTAACTCAAGATCTTGTGTCGGTTAATTCCTCTCATGTGACCTCAACTTCTGAGACCCATTTACAATGACACCTTCCCACTGCATAAGCACTGCTCCTAGCCTGATACTTGATTTATCGCTATAAATAGTGTATTTCATGCCCGGCTCTGGAAAAATCATTATCGTTGCTGAAGTAAACATGCCTTTCAGCTCTTTAAAGGTCAAATTTATGGAATTGTTCTATAAGTACATTGTACCATTCTTAGTCAGAACTATAAGTAGCGTTTTTAAGCATGAAAATTCATAAATAAAATGCATGTAGTAACCAACTATCCCCATAAAACTACATAACTCATAGATTCATTAGATGCTACAAGAAAAATAATGCTCTCATCTTTTGTGGGTCTACTGATACTCTAGTATCTATGACTACATCATCCAAGAAGTAAATCTGGTCTATACAAAAGTGGAATTTCAAGATCATAGTATATAAATGATGATATCTTAGTGTACTCAACATGATCTCAAGAAGGATGTCATGGTCGTGTTGAGTGGGGGAGTACCCCAAGATATCATCCATGAAGATTACCACCAAAGAAAGCAAAAAGGATGGAACACTCTGATAATTTGGCCCATGAAAACCAGATATTTTTTCTCAGGAACAAACATTATAACAAAATACTCCTATAGACCATACCTACTCTAAAAGGATGAAAAAGGTATATCTGATGATCAAATGTGTAACTAATGGTAAAAAGATCATATTTAAATATTCGAGAACACCCGTGATCCTCGAATATGATCAAAGATATCATCAATCATAGAAACGAGATATAGGTTCTTGACCATCAACTAGTTTAAATTTAATTAATCCATACAATGTATGAGGGTACCATCCAAATTATTCACATAAAGTACATTCAAACCCCTTTGAGATGTATAGGGTAAGATTAATTCCTTTACCTGAAACTCCTCTAATTACTTCTTGATCACTATAACTCTGTGGTATCCATCCTATAAGGAGGAATTGACAACAATGTCGTTCCTAGAACAATATTGATAGATAAGTCCACCTATCACTAAGAGGTAAACCTGTAATGTTTTATTGAAAGAAATATCTGAAACGATCCACCACTAGAGAAAAGTCAATCTGTGAAGTACCATGGTCATCCAGATGTAAACTGGAAATTTTTTATTTGATTTTTAAGAACCCATATCTTCTCTTTAGGTATGTTTTTATTTTCTAGTTGTTTTTTGACGAAGATAAGAGTTTCTAGAAATTTCATTAAAACATGTCTTGTACTTTAAGTACAAATCGTGCATCCGGTTGTTGTGGGTGACCATGTACTAGACGGGTAATGGCCGAGTACATGGACGTGTGTGGTGACCTGGAGACTGCCTAATGTGGAGTCCAGAAAAGGCATGTACATGCCGTGTACTTTTAAAATACATGTCGTGTATTTTTTTCATTAAATAGACCGGGGTCGCGTCTAATCGACAAAATCATATTCTTCTTCCCCTGTCTCATCCACGGGCGACCATATGGTTTTGACCTTCATTGATCCCCTGACTCCCCATCTGTTCTCTGAATCAACCGTTGTTGATTGCATTGGAATCACATCGTTGAGTTCCCCTTTTTTCTTGAACATCTCCTCCTATTTTCTCCTCTTCCTCAATATATACCATATTGAACGTCTTAAGTGTTTTTGTAGATCTACGACATTATAGGGAAATTCAAGTACTGAGGTTCACGTATATCGATCTCATAATGACTAGGTAGGTGGTCTGTTCATTTCCGTAAATAATCATTGAATTTTATGTGCCAAAGTGCCCAATACCCTATAAAGGGGAATTGTTTGTTTATGGTTTTTATCCATGTCTTTCATTCTATGACTTTCTGTTTGATAGAAGTTAATTTTTTGGAAACAGCATTAAGTTTACAATGATGTGGAGGTTTATACCATGTTTTCTTGTTTTGAAATTTTTGTCCAACTTGCATGTTAGGCTGCTTTGCTTCCCATGCCAAGTATTGTTATGATGGAGTGATTATAATCTAACATGCTATGATTTGCTGTAGATTTTTTTTACCCAAGTAGTTATTTAGGTTTACTTAGGATTCCACGTATTTTCTGTGCACGAATGACTTACACAGGGCCATGAGAACCTGGTTTAGTAGACCATAGGGATAATGGATATTGAGGGCTTCTCTAGAGTGCCTGTTTTACTATTTCCTTGTGAGACCATAGGGGGGTGGATTTTATGCTCTCATGGAGTGTCTATAGTTTCCTAGATACGAGCCATAATGGGATTTTGAAATTGAGGGATTCCTCATAGTGCATATTAGATACTGATAAGTGGCCACATGGGGAATTGACAATGAGTGCTTCCTCATAGAGTCTTTTCTAAAGCTGAACAATAGGTGTTTGACTATGATTACTTCCCAGAAGGTTTCTTGTGTGTTTTTTGGTTGAACAAGAGAGGTTAGGTTGTGAGTAATTCATACAGGGTTACCTTCATTTGATTATTAGCTTACATGGTATATGATAAAATGCAATTGAATTTGTAGGACCGTTACTACGTATACTTCCTTGTTTACTGCTTCATTTTGTGTATTTCCTACCATATATATTCATTGACTGTTAGGAATAGATCTTTGGGTCGTTTACTACTGGGAATTGTATCACACCCTGTTTATGTCATGATTTTGGGCCCAAACTAATTATATTATTGCAGGTATAGATTAGTGAAATTTCGCATCAACATAAGGCACTTGATTCTTGTGGAGCTTGGGAGAATGGGACCAAGATGAGGCATGCGATGTTTTGGAGCTTTGAAAATTCTATTCATTGTACATTAGATTTGTATTGTATTCTATCATTGTGACTTGTATGGGTGCTTTATTAGACATATTTATCATGTGTCATATATATTTATATGTTGTTAGTTGATATTACTTCCAGTCTTCCGTTGGTTACTTTTTTATGGTATTATTACTACTTCCACTATTATAATCTATTTTACTTCTACTGTGTTACTCTTCTAATGAGGTCATAGATTCCCCAGTATCAATCCCAATTCCATTGCTTCTTGTCAGTAGCCTCCGGCATTCAGGGAAATGAGAATGAGGACATGTGACCAACCGTTTATGGGGCGCCTCTGGGAGGCTTCCGAAACCCAGATGTCACCAAGTGGTGTCAGAGAAATTCTATTCTTCTTAACCTACTATATGGAGAATATATCCACATATAATAATAAGTAATTACATGGTAATAAGATGTACCCAGGAGTATCTAACCCTTGTATAGGTAAAAGTTAATCTTCATTATTATTGCAATTTTTCTTTTTCTATTCGATTTTTCAGTTGATTTGATTTTACCATTGGGTGATTCACATGTATTTTTTTTGTTATCATTGATATTATTGAGTTTATATCTCTATTTCAATCCGATGAGATGAGGGTATTCCATCACTTGCATCATTGAGGAACTTTTTAGAAATCCCATGTCTTGCATTCCTACAATGCCATTTAGGATGCATTAGTGATTACATGTTGTTGTGATAGAATTTGTGATACATATGCTTGCTGTTGTGATAGATTCCGTGATAGTATACCTGATTTTGATAATGTATTGAATTGTGTAAGGACTCATTTGAATGAATTCCATATGTTGGTTCTTGAGGTGTTATGGGCCCTCATGGATCAGAATATGGTGGATTATTAAATTGTTATGCTTGAAAATAACATGTATAAGATGCCAAGATTTGATTAATAGGGAGTACGGGATCTCACATATCAGAATTTGGCACCTTAATGTCCATTTTAGTTTTTTCTGGGTTCCAGAGTAGTTTCTAAGGCTTACTATATGGAAGAACACAAAATACACAGCCTATAATGATGAATATAAGCCATGTGTCCTTCTATTCAAGAAGGAACAATTTTTCTTAATTACACGCCATGTAGTCTCTAACAGTGTCATTGGTATTGTGGGAAGAGACATGGGGTTGGGATATCATTTGGGGGACACACCATGTACTTGTTGTACACACCGTGTTGTAGACACCATGTGTCTACTCGTGAGACTAACCACATGGATGGATAAAACATCGGTTATACATGAATTTTCATGGTTGAACACACTGTGTAGTATAACCATTGAATCTAGCTATGTAATGAACTACAAGAGATGAGGGAATACTTCAATTACTTTCTGTGTATGGGATAAACATGTTGTGTAGTGTCAGTCGTGTGTCCAGCTGTGTGACTGACAACAAGGGTTGTTGAAACCTAAGTTGTACATGGCATGTCCGTCTGGAACACCCCATTTACAGTGATCCATGTAACTAGTCATGTAACTAACCACATAGTTCAGTGATGTTCATCTACTAAATGTTGTGTCTTGATCTAACATGCCATGTAGTTATGTTTAGGAGAATCGTGTGGCTTAGCTGGGTAGAAGAACTCGGGAGGGGGAAGCGGATTCAAGTACATGCCATGTGTGAAGGAAGTATTCCATGTTTATAGGGTTATTACACGACCTGGGATGGATAAATTACACTCCCATGTGATCGATTAAGGGAATACTATGTATAGTAATTATACACGCCGTGTATCCATGTATGGAAAACCACGATTGATTTCATTATGTTGTTCCCTTATCACACTTCTTTGTTTGGGTACATGATAATCTCATTCTAAGTTGTGCGCTTGACCTTGCAGAGTCATTCCAATGAGCCGTCATTCTAATATATTCCAGTTATAGGGAAGAGATCAGACACCATGCATAGGAGATCAGAACTGCCAGTAAATCCTTCAGTTCTTCCGTTCCTGGCACCAGCGGTCATTCTGGACCGAGGTGCTGACTCACAGTTCCGAGAGGGATTTAATATGTTTATGCTAAACTTCCTAGGAGTACCAAATTCGTCCCCTTATATGGATGAGTTTAAGTGGGCTTTCCATTAGTAGACACCTCCCACCGTTAGAGGGGAAGGCGGACCATAGGCTATAGAGTCATGGTTTGAAGCCATGCTTTCTATCATCGAGAATCAGAAGATGCGTCCAATGAGGAGGGTGAAGCTCATAATGTATATTCATCAAGATTCCTCCATGAGATGGTGGTAAGTGATCTCACAGGTGGGACACTGACAAGTTATAGTGTGGGATGAGTTCCAGAAATCCTTTTATGACTACATCTACCCGAAGATGTTGAGAGCAGATCGATCCTGAGAGTTCATGAGACTGGAGCAGGGCACTCTTAATATTATGGAGTATTCTTATCTCTTCAAATAGCAGTAGTGCTTCATGACTATTTTAGAAGGTGATGAGTTATTTATAGAAAGGATGTTTAAGTATGGTCTTAGGAACAACATATCTTCTAATGTGAACAGTTTCAGGATGACTTCGGTCGCGTCTAATAGTCAATCAGGTGCTGATCACGTAGCGCAATCTGAGGGATTCTAGAGTGGGGAGCCTGGGCGGTTCGACATCTGGAGTTGGAAACCCTCCTACTGACAGTAGGAAGCACCATAGGGAGTCTAAACATAGAGATATTAGTATGCAAGAGACATATTCTGGTATCCATGTGGTGTGCTACCAGTGAGAGAAGAGCGGGTATATGAGGCCACATTACCACATAGACCCAGTGGAGTGTCAATCTTGTGGAAAAATGGATTATCTTTATCGCAACTGTCAATTATTTTAACCAACAGCTGGTGACATGGCTTCTTCTATGACTCCACATTCAGGAGAAGAACCACTAGTTTTTCATCAGATAGAGAACATGACTTCTTCCGTCCGTTCACGCCGAGGTGGAAGTCATGGTCGTGGTAGGCAGTCGCCATGTGTTCATCGACAATAGCATGGACCAGCTCAGAGTGGTCAGGTAGGGTCGCAGGGATGCGGTGTAGGTCCGAAATTTTCAGTTGTTCAGACCCAATATAAGAAGGATCCTTGACCATCTACAGTTTGAGGTGTGATCCTAATGGCCTTATTTTTAGCCTCATCTCTTTTTGATATAGGGTATTCCCATAGATTTATATCTTTCCCTATTGTGGATAGACTTGGGCTCCATATATTTTCTTCTGCCGCTATCATGACGGTAGACACTCCATTGGGAACTAGAACAGATATTGTACGTCAGTTCAACGAGTGCCCTTTTGAGGTTGGAGGGAGTCACTTCTTCTGGGACCTATATGTACTAGAGATGACATTCAATAATGTTATTTTCAGAATGGACTGTTTAGTTTCTCTCTTGAAATTTATCGATTTCTATCACCGTATGGTGAGTTTCACATCACTAGAGGGTGAATCATTTCTTCATATTGGTGAGTGGGATGTAGAAGCGATAATAGCGGGACTCGATCATCATGAGTTGGGTGGAGTTACAACCATGATTTATATTCTATATCTGGATGACCATGGGACTTCACAGATGGATATTCCTCTATGGGTGGATAATTTCATGGATGTCTTTCAAGAGTCATTTTTAGGTATTCCATTGGAGCGAGAGGTGGACTTTTCTATTGATCTTGAGTCCGTAATGATGCCATTGTCTATTACTCCGTATAGAATGACTACAACAGAGTTGCAGGAGCTCCAGAAGTCGTTATAGGAGTTGCAGGAAAAGGATTTCATCTGACCCTGTACTTCTCCTTTGAATTCAGATGTCATGATTGTGTAGAAGGCGGACAGTACCCTCTGAAATTGTGGCTATTATCAGAAGTTTAACCAGTTGATGGTCATGAAATTATATCCCATTCCGTACATTTATGATCTATTTGATCAGCTTCAAGGATCAGGGGTGTTCTCGAAGCGTTAATTGAGGTCCGAATTCCATCTGTTTCATATTAGACAATCTGTTATACCTCTTACAACCATTTCGAACATGTGTGGACTATATGAGAATGTGTTAATGTCGTTCAGTCTGATGAACTTTTCGGATGTCTTCAGGGCACTGATGAACTGAGTCTTCCATCTTTATTTGGATTCATTCATGGTGGTCTTCATGTAAGATATCTTGGTGTACTCACACACCTGACATGATCATACTACCCATCTTGTGATCATTTTGAGTACACTGAGATAGTATCAGTTATATTCTAAGATATCAAAATGACACTTTTGGATTGACCAAATTCACTTCTTTGGTTTTGTTATCTCAGAGATAGATGTTTTTGTAAAACTATAATAAGTGAGAGCAGTAGTTTCCTGGGAGCAGCAGAAGAATGTCTTTGAGGTACATAGTTTTCTAAGGCAGGCTGGTTACTAAAGATATTTTATACCGGACTTCTCAAGCATATTAGTTCCATTTACAAGCGTAACTAATAAGGATACAAAGTACTTGTGTTCATATTCCCGTGAGTCATCCTTTCAAGAGCATAAATAGAGGTAGACATCTGCACTAATACTTGTATTGCAAGATCCAGGAAATATCTATACTGTCCACTATGATTCATTAGGTATCGGGATGGGAGTAGTTACTATGAAGGAAGAAGGAGTTTTTGTGTATGGGACTTTGTATTTGAGGCCACATTAGAGGAACTACCCGACACACTATCTTGAGTAGGCTGCAGTTCTTAATGCTTTACACTGTAGGAGACCCTACCTGTTGGGGGAGCATTTTTTTGTTTTCACCGACCAAACAAATTTCATGTATATCTTCACTCAATGTGATCTAAATTTGAAATTGCGATGGTGGTTTGAGTACCTTCATTATTTGACATTTAACTTTCATACATGCCTGAGAAAGTAAATGCAGTGGCTGTTGTGTTGAGTATGAGTTCTCAGATATAGGTTGTTCAGGAGGCCAGTTTTGAATGGAAGCTTATGGCTATTTTCTCTGAAATACATTTGTAGGTACACGACAGACTGTGGAAGACGTTTCTATCTTCAATATATATTACTTCTACTCTTTTTTATCGAGTGAGAATGAAGAAACAATCAAATTCCGAAGGCCTAGTCCTATAAAAGATTGTTTTAGGGGGGGACCTAATTCCTGAATGGAGAGTTGATGAGGAGGAGATTTTGTGATTTCATGGGTTTGTGTGGGTTCCAGAAGACATACGTGAAGATCTAATGTGTGAAATTCATTTTTAAGATTGGGAATTTCATCATGGTTCCACGAAGATGTATAATGATCTAATGAGTTAGTATTTGTGGCTAGGTATGAAGAGAGATGTATCTGGTTTTTTCATGAGATGTTCCTCCTGTCAGTAGGTGAAGGCGGAGCATCCGCGACTAGTAGGGCTTTCGCAGCAATTACCCATTCCCGAGTGGAATTGGAATGTTGTCGCGATGGAATTCGTGATAGGTTTGTCGATGTTACTTCAAGGGAATTATGCATTATGGGTTATATTTGACAGACTCACAAATGTTGCTCGCTTCTTGGTGATCAAGGAGTCCTTCAGTGTTGATGAGTGGAGAAGGTTGTACATCTGAGTGATTTTATGTTTACAAGGAGTTCTGCACTCAATTATTTCGAACAGGGATACACATTTTACTTCTTCAGGTTAGGAAAGGACTTCATAGGGCTTTGGGTACACATGAAAATTTGAGCATAGGTTACCATCCCTAAATAGATGGCTAGTCTGAGATTAAGATTCTAGTGCTTTGGGACATGATTCAAACATTAATATTGTATTTTGGAGGTTCTTGTGAGAATACATATCTCTTTTGATGTTTTCCTACAATAATAGTTTTCAAAAAATTATTCAGATGACACTTTTTGAGTCCTTATGTGGTAGGCCATGCTGTTCACCCTTATGCTGGATGGAGGCAGGATAGGTAGCTATGCTGTGATCTCGTCTTTTCTGGGAGACCACATAGCAGATAGAGTCTATTCATTAAGGGATGACTACTGCACATTCATTAAAAATTTCTTTTGTAGATCGACAGAGGCAAACTTTGGAATTCGACGTCGGAGATCATTTTTTAATTAATGTCACACAGAGTATGGAACACAAAAGGATTTGGAGGAAGGGTAAGATTTCATCATGATATGTTGGGCATTTTGAGGTGTTTGGGAGATTCGGGCCGGTTACCTAACGGATATAGTTACCTTTGTGGTAATGGGATATGCACAATGTATTTCACATTTCGTAGCTTCAGTGTTACTTCTCAAACCAATCTCATGTTTTCCAACCCGAGGATGTTGAGATCGAGGTGGACATAACTTTTAAAGAGCACCATATCTGGATTGTTGATCATAGTGAGAAGTTTCTTTATGGTCGGTCTGTTCATTTGGTATGAGTGCTATGGCAGCATAGGAATTTATATGAAGAGACATGGGAGAGGAAGGTCAATGTACGATCATAGTGGCTGGAGCTATTTGAGGATTCTTCTTCATCACCGCCTTATTAGGGAAATTTGGTGACGAATGTATTTATGTGGGTATGTTTGTAAGAACACATAACTTATTTTTATATTAGTTTTTCTATTTTAGTTGTTTTTGGGGAAAAGAATAGTTTCCTTAAATTTTGGGAGTACACGGCATATACATTAAGTACACGCTTTGTAACTAGATTCTACGGGTGACGATGTACGTTCCTGGTAATGATCGAATACATCGCCATGTGTGATGACCTAGAGACCGACTAAAGAGTATGCGAGAAAAGACATGTACACTCCGTGTTCTTTTAAAATACCCGCCGTTTAATTTCATTTTTATTTCAGTAAACATACTGGGGTCGCGTCTAATCGACTGAACCCTATTCTTCTTCATCCGTCTCATCCAAGAGTGACCATACATCATTGTTCATCAATTATCCCCCGAATCATCGTCGATTTTCCGAATCTACCATAATCAATTACGTTGGAATCATATTGGTGAGTTCTCTTTTCTTCTTGATCATAATCTCCAAATTTATTCTCTTCCACAATATATCATCGGTTGAAAATCACATGACCTTTTGTAGATCTATAGTGTTATAGGGAGATTTGCTTCCCTGAGGTTCACAAATATCGATATCACGATGCTGAGGTAGGTTCTTTGTGCCTTTTCGTAGAAAGTCATTGAATTTTATGCGCAAAAGTGCCCAATATCCTAGAACGTGGTATTGCGTGTTTAGGGTTTCTAAACATGTTATCCCATCGATGACATGTTTTTTGGTTAGTGGTTGTTTATGAATATGGTTAATTTTTCCATGATAAGGATATTTTCATATGTTTTCTGGTTTAGATAGTTTGTTCATGCTTGCATGTTAGGCTCCTTTTCTCTTTATGGCTAGTATTGTTATGATGTAGTGATTATTATCTGACATGTTATGATATAATGTAGATTGTTTTTTCAAGTAGTTCTTGAGGATTATGTTTTCTTCCATGTAACATTTGTGCACGACTTACTTACACATGGCCATGATAACCTGGTGTAGTAGACCATAGGGAGAATGGATGTTGAGGGCTTCTCTGGAGTGCCGGTTTCAATATTATGTAGAGAGACCATAGGGGGATGGAAATTGTGCTCCCTCATTGTGTCTGTAGTTTCCTTGATAGAGGCAATATGGGGAATTTTATGTTGAGTGCTTTCTCATCATGACTATTAGATTTCGATATGAGAACACATGGGAATTGTATAGTGACTGCTTCCTCAGAGAGTCTTTGTTAATGATGAACTAGAGGGGTTAGACTATGAGTACTTCCTAGAGGGTTGGTTGTGATTGTTTGGTCGAAACAGAGGGGTTAGAATGTGATTATAGTCCAGAGAGTTACCTAAAATTGATTTTCTACTTACTAGGTATATAAAAATGGATGAAATTGAATTTTTAGAAGTATTACTATGTTTAAATCCTTGTTTATAACTACATTTTTTATTTCCTGCCATATATATTAACAGACTGTTAGGCACAAATCATTGGGTGGCTACCCACTAGGATTCATCTCACACCCTATTAGGTTTACGATTTTGGGCCCAAATAGATTATATTTATGATGCTATAGAAAAGGGTAAACTCCCTTCTACAACATGTTCTTGATTACTGTGGAGCTATGTTGCATTAGACCAAGATGAGGTTTGTGATTCTATGGAGCTATTTACTTTCTTTTCATTTTAATTTTGTTTGGTATTTTATTCTAGGATTGTGACTTGTTTAGATTCATTCCTAGAAAAGTGTATCATTAATCATATATATTTATATGTGCTCAATTATTATTATTCCCAATCTTCTGCTGTTTACAATTTTATGAAATTAAAACTGCTTCCACTATTACTATCTATTTTACATCCACTGTGCTACTCTTCAAATGAGTGCATAGTTTCCCCACTATCACGCCAAATCCTATCACTGCTAGTCCATAGTCTCTGTTGTTTTGGAAAATGCGCTTGAGGCCTGTGACCAATCGGGTACGGGGAGCCACTGGGCGGCTTGCAGAACCGATAAATTACATTATTCCTCCAAATCCATTATTATCGGGTCTCGCTTTGCTTTCCTGGATATCCCATTCACCCTTATATAGAAATGAACCACCCTCTTGTGATGTGAAACTCAAACTATAGTGATATAAATCCACAATAGACTTAAAGGAGACCAACCAGACCATTCTGATAATTACCAATCCGCCTGCCATCACTAATACATAGAAGTCCCACAAGAAGTGACCCCACCAACATCAAGAGGGCTCTCCTTGCACCGATGTATAAAAGATGTCCAAATCACCAACAAAGTGTATTTCATCATAACATCCTCAAATGTAATGTTACAGAAACCAAGGCTCTCTACAATGAAAAGAGTGATAAAACTATGGGAAGACCACGTATCAATAATTGATGAAGCTAAAACTAAGGCAACAACAATCTTATCTCTACCCGTAGAGGGTGTGGGATCCTTCTACTATTGTGTCTACTGCACTGCAAAATTAGGACCTGTATTGTGGCCTGATGACCCTTCTGTACTACCCTGATCTTTTCCACCCTACTATTACTGAAAATTTGTTTTCTGGATACAATGGACATGACCTCATCCTCGGCCTGAATGTCACAAAAATCCCATGTTCCATAAATGATGAGAAATTGTTTGTCATGCTTCTAAAGATGGGGTCATAATTGATCCCCTCTCACTCATTTCTTGTGAGAACAACAAGAAAAAACCCCTAAACGGGGCCCTATTTCCACAATAGTGGAACTCGAATGGGTCCTTCAGGAAATGTGGTCTCTTATTCACACTCTTCTTGTATTGGTAGTATACCACAAGTATTTTTTAAGAAACATTGAAATAATGATCTATATAGCCCTTCTTTCTATCAGTTTATGGAGTACCGACCCTAGATACCGAACCACCCTATTTTGAAGCTCTCAACTCCCTCATATTCTTATTGGTATTCAGTGAATGGTTTCTATTTTAGTCACCAACACGTGCATGAAAATATTCACCTACAATCAGATTTCATACCATAGACCATCCGAAAATCACTTTTCCAATGACAACTCGTCACCTCCCAAAATAGGTGTGAAGCAATAAAGATATTAATAGTGAGAAGAATAATGTATCACTGAATGATCACCCGAATACAAATGCATGAACACTCATGTTTTGTCATCCCTCAACATAATTGGGTAAAATTAATAATAGATGTTTCTATAAAAAATAACTCAGGACATATCCTGAAGATCTCTTTCGTGTGAGATAACATCTCACCACAGGTTGGAGAAATCATGTAGAATATACATCATGATCATCACCCACATCTCTGGAGGCATCTCCAGAATCTTGAAGATGGAAATCATAGCCTCTGACCATGAATCTTTATCCTCTAGTCCTCCGTCCCCTGAAAAAGTGGGAGGATGCTGTTGTTAGGACACCCACTTCAACTCTCCATAGTTGGGGTAGGATGTGGTGCTCCCTGAAATGTCTGTATCAACCTCATAAATAATTTCCATATGTGTTCATCAGTACCTAATTATGGTATAACCCCTTATTCCAGGATGTGCATGATGAGAAGATCTAATAGTATTCCATGATCTACCATTTTTAGTGTCTGATCATCACAATGTACATGGAGTACAACTGAAGTATGTCTTTGTGGCATAACTCGACAAGGTCAAGCGCACACCTCACTTAATTATTATCATGGTCAAAAAAATATTTTTTAATGAAAGGAATAGGGGAAGTAATGCATTCATGTTTTACAAAAGAGGGTTACACGGTGTGTAGAAACACTGCCTAGCGTGTTCCATTAATCCTTTACATGGGAATTCACCTCTGCCAACCTGGTCATGTGACACCCCATACCCATGGTGTGTTCCTCATAAGACATAGTGCGTACTTGAATATTCCCTCCTTCCCATGTACTTGTACACACAATTATAACTACATGGTTCTGCTAGTGTAACACTACATGGGGTGTTCACCCGAGATACGGTGTGTACGAATTCAGTTCCATCAACCCGTGTCGTTATTCACATGTCTGGATACACAGTTTATTACTAGAAGGTGTGTTTAATCTGGAAACGGCTTGTACAACCCATGATTCATCCACCAGTGTTTTCAGTCACACAACAAGTTACACGGTCTATTTACACATAGTGTTTATAAACTAGACACAACATGTACAACCTATGTTTCATCCTCTTGTGTCGTTATTCACATGGCTGAATACACAGTCGATTAATACATGAAATTTATAAACTAAACCTGATGGGTAAAACCTTTGTTTATTCCACCAATGTAATTAGTCACTTGGGTAGACACATGGTCATTAATACACGACAGCTACTCCCAGTACACGATATTTTCCACCTAATGTATATCAACCCCATGTCATTAGCCACAGAGTCAGTCACATAGACATCCACTGTCACGACCCGTCCTCGGGTCCCATGCTGTGACTACCCCATGCCTGCCTTCCATAGGCCAGGGGATGGCGACTAGCACCAAAGGCGTAAATCCTGATATCTGGGAAGGCATTGCCTTTATAAAAGTATACAAAACACCACAGAGTACAAGAGGAAGTAAAACACTATGTAAAACTGAAACAAGTTTTGCTGAATGTAAAGGGTACTGAAATACAAGCCCAACTGTAAAGTACATGGAAAACGATAAAACATCCGGAAGGTGACAAGAAGCTCCTGTATCGTCCACCAAGGTTCCTACCTAAAGGGTAGGTACAGATTGCGCAGCTCCTGGATCATCCACCACGGATCCTACCTGAAGGGTATGTACAGATATCCTCCACAATGCTCTCGCCCGTCAACCTCCTCCGAGTGTCCCCTCGTCATGAAGTCCACCACCGGATACTGTCTCGTCGTGAGGCCCACATCCGGGTACTGTCCAATCCTCAAACACTCGGCCTCTGTCTACGCTGCCCGTCGTCTGCAACCAACACAACGACATGCAGGCATAGCCCGTGCAGGGGTGAGTATAACGATACTCAGTAGGGACCCCGAGACCCTCAAGGTCTCACTAAATCCAACAAAGGTAACCACAATTAATATCTCTACAGATAACCTATACTTAGGTATATTCCCATATATATACCCAAGTTATCAAGTAACCCGTCTCAATCATGGGGATCCACAACGATTATGAAATAAACGGATATCCAATACCCAGGTATATGCCCATACATATACCTAATTTATCAAGTGACCCATCTAAATCATGAGGTAATCACAAAGGTCATAGACTCAGCTCAACCAGGATTTTATTCATGATGTCGAAACCACGGCTTCTGGAGAACTCCTCCTCTGTTGAGTACAGTGGGGCTACTGCTACAACCAAGTGCGCCCCACTAACCTTGGACTCCTGTAGTAATCCACCTGTCGAGTATTGTGGTCCTGCTGCTACAACCAAGCACTTCCCACCACGGGTCTGACACTACAACCAAGCGCTCCTCTGCCGTGGGTCTGCCGCTACAACCAAGCGCTCCCCCTCATAGGCACCAGAGGTACTCCTTCTGTTGAGTACCGCAGGTCTGCCACTACAACCAAGTGCTCCTCCGTCATGGGTCTGCCACTACAACCAAGCGCTCCACCTCATAGCCTCCAGAGGTACTCCTTCTGTTGAGTACCGCGGGTCTGCCACTACAACCAAGCTCTCCTCCGTCGTGGGTCTTCCGCTACAACCAAACGCTCCCCACTGGGCTATCTGAAACAGTCGTCAAGTCTCAGCTAGCTACTAGGTCTCTGCACACAGCTAGCTCATCACTGGGAGGGTCCACTCCACGAGCTACTGGTCGATACACCATGAATCAAAAAGTTATACGAAGAAGTATCTCAAACCAACACCTCGTCATAGGGGTCTCAATGCAACAGACAACGCGTCAGTCGGATGCCCGGTCTGTGAGTTACTAGTCTTTTCGTCCCAGGGGCCCGATTGGTTTCATGTGCGAACCAACCCAGCCATATCTCGACTATACCCAGAACTCTCATAGGGTATGATCATAGGGACCATTTCTCAACATGATCACCAACCCCATTGATGGTTCTTAAAACGGACGTCCGGTCTGAATGTTATCAGCTTTTCCGTTCTAGGGGCCCTATTGGATTTCGGGTACAATCCAACCCGGACACTATCCAAATGCATCCAAAACTCAGGAGAAGTATTCCAAAAGTTTCGTCTCATCAAGAGAAATCCAACAAAGTCGACGACACGTCAATTGGTCATCCGGATCTCGAGATATAAGTGTTTCCGCTCTGAGGGCCCAGCTAGTTTCGTGATCGAACCAACCTGGCTATACACAAAGTTCTCTGAACCCATGAGTGTAATATACCGAAACGACCGACTCGATCCAAGGATCACATTTGAACTGATGGTGCGTCGATCGGAGGTCTGTAGCCCAAGTTATTGGCATGTGACTGAAAATAGACCGCAAATAGAGGGATCAAGCGCGGTCCGACCCGGCTCGAGACCCCCTGGGTCGGCTCAAACCGGGTCGACCCGACCCGAGTCCGTGTCCGGCCCACTTGGGCGCGGCCCGACCCAACTGGCACGGCCCGGCCCGGCCTGGGCGGCCCGGCTCGGCGCCCTGGCAGTTCACTGGCCAGCTCGGTTACACCAAGCTGGCGGTCATAGGGGGGCACTGCCCCCTATCTCAATTAATGTGGCCCCCCACGTGGGGGCCGCTCCTGCCTCCAGCCGTGGGTTTTGAACCCCCGGTTCTCCCCCTGACCGGCCGGCCCGCTCCGGTCGGCCGACTGCTGCACCATGGGACCGGCGCGGGGTGGTCCCCATGCTTCGACACCGGCGGTCGGAAATTGGCCACCGGTCCCTGCTCCGCCACGACCTTAGCCGCGACCTTGGTCCTACCAGCGTGGTGCGATGGCGCCACACCCCTCTGCCACAGCCCCGCTCCGGCCGCGTTTTTTTTGTGATTCTCTAGAGCGGCGCGACGGCGCCGCGCCTTTGTTCGATTCAACGACACATCGCGACGGCGCCCCGCACCCTTTCTGTATGATCCCACACAGTTCTGCTGCACTGCACCACTTTCCTTCAAAACGCAACAACACAACATAAAATAGAGGAGGTTCGACCGTGTTTGTGCAGTCCGACCCCCTCCCGTTAATCGATAGCAAGAAGTCCAAATTAAATGAGGAACGACGACGGAAGAATTCACGAATAACAAAAATAATAAAAATACCCTACCTTTTCGAATTTGTTGAGAGAAGGTTAGTCGTGGAATTTATCATCGCGGAAGAAGGCGTCTCGGAAGGATAGGGTTGTTGCCGTCGCAGTAAACAGTGTCGCGTAGTCGATCTCCGGGGATGCGACGTTCTTCATCGGAGATCGATGCATTCTTCGCGTTCTTCACATTTTTCACGTTCTTCAATGAAGAAGAATAACTTCAAGCCCATTTTCTTTTTCCAAAATCCTCTCAACAAGCTAACCCCCTAATAAAATAAGTGTCTCTCTTATTTTATTACCCATGTATGAAGTTTGAATTTCAAACATTCAAATAAAGAATTAAACCACTTATTTAATTAACTGAAGGTCAATTAATAGGAGGATTATGGGAGTTTAGGGAATATGATGGTGTGGGGTTCATGTGGGCCCCACTGCCCTCATAACCTCTCATGGGAATTTGGTTGGTTTCCCAACTTCCACTCAAGGACTACCACTTAGAATGAAAAATAAAATTTGTAGCTATATTTTATTTTTAACTTACACTATTTATAACAACACCTCCCGAGTAAAAACAACTCCGGAAAAGGTGTTACTATGAAATTTTCGGCTCTGCGAATCCATCGGTGCCCTCAGAATTCAATTCCGAGAACTGGTTTCAATGTTAGGAAACCCCGCTCGTTCGTTCACTGAACGTACCCGAGCTAAACTTCGGAAAATGATTCTGGTCACACCGGGCCTCAGATTCAGGCACCGTCAGAAACTGCGTACTCGTAAAATCCCAAAGAAAATTAAGAAAAAAATTTCCTTGAAATTTCTATGTCTTTACATTACTCTCACCTCGGGTCTTTACGTCCCCGTAAATCTTTAACACAAACTAGGGATACAAAAGCGGTACTGATCACGCATCTGAGCCTTCTGCTACCATGTGCTCACCTGGAGGTTCCCATACTGCCAGGGAAAGCGCACCAGAGGAATTGACCATCCTCGTAGGATCTTCTCCTATCGTTTATCGATCCCCGCTGGAACCTCCGTGAGGGTTACCCCATCGTCCAAGTCCAGCTCCTCATGGTCGATGAAATGCGAAGGGTCGAGCTTGTATCTCCTCAGTTGAGATACATGGAAGTCGTTTTGCAGCTGGTGCAACTGAGGTGGGTGGGTCAAGTGGTAAACCACCTCTCCTACCCCACTGAGGACCTAGAAAGGTCCATTTAACCTCGGAGATAACTTGTCGCCTCTGCCATATCTCCGTAACTCATGTTGAGGTGAGACCTGTAGGAAAACGTGGTCGCCATCCTAGAACTCTAGTGGTCTCTGCCTCCTGTCAGCACAACACTTTTGTCAGCTCTGAGCTGTCCTCATCCTCTCTTAGATGACATGGACCTTTTTGGTCCTACAAGACCTGCTGATATTTCTTCTTTTCCAATAAGAGAAATCTGGTCTCATCCCCTGGATAAACCACATTTTTCACATAATATTGTAGATCCCAACATCGATGATACTAATCCATACCAAGGATGACGTCGTAAGGCCTCACACTACTACCAAGAGATCCAACCGTTACTCTCACCTCGAAGGGTTGAGTCACACTATCGACATCAGTGTGTGGTCACTAGGTCTCCTACAGTAGGTATCTCAAAGTGAGGGTCAAGTCAATGGTTTTTAAAATGGAACCACTTAGTAACAACATAAAGAGAAGACATGAAGGTAAACTCCACAAGAATGGTGTATTTTATCACTGCAGCTCAAAGTACAAAGACACAAAGTATCTACAAACAAACATCAACAAAGCTAGAAGCAATATGAACAAAAGTCTACAGGTCTGGAGCTAGTCCCTCTCCTATCCATCTACTCCCGGAGCTCCATGATTGTAGGCCTCAGCTGCCTGATGCTGAGCTCTCCATGTCCACATGTTCCCTACGGTGGGGGTGGACCTCCTGGTGGTAGTGGTGGGTACACTTCGAAGCAACGTCCACCTACAGCTGCACGACCATCTCCCCTGCCACAGTCTCCTACTCCATGTGGTCCGCCTCGATCGAACCTCTGCCTCTACCTGGGAGGTCCTTCATTCATCTGCTGGTCATCTATATGGTGGTTCGGACAGTCACGAGCCATGTGACCAACCCCACTACAGGAGTAACACAATCAGCTCATGGTAAGTCTTTGTCCACCCCAGGTGCCTCGCACAAACGATCCTGCGTCATACGGTCGACCACCTGTAGGTCTAGTTCTCTGGGACCTCTGCGTCATTTTTCTACTTCCCGCTATAGAAGACTCTACCGCATGTCGGCTTGTGGTGGGTCCTGCTGCTGGAGACTTCTCAGCAAAGAAACTCTCCACTAAGAGGGCTCTCTCAAACACCCCTGTCTGTGTCGGAATGCTGTGAGAAACAACTGAAGCTCTGATCACTCGCCCGAGGCCCATGCTTGAAGGTTCCAGCCTTAAAGAATGGGTCTCGTACCATCTCCGTGGAATAGCGCGAGAGATCGGTAAACCTCACCACGTATTGGGCTACTGTCATACTGACCTACCGCATCTGTAGTAGCTCCTGGATACGCACCGCACGGAGGGTGGCTGGGATGAACACTGAGTGGAAAAGGATCTCAAAGTCCTTCCAAAGGAGAGATGCCTCGTCGTGCACCTGGAGCATAAATCTCCACAATCTTCCGGCTGCCGCATGCAGGAGGCTCGCTGCAAGGACCACCATAAGGTTAGCTGGTGTCCTTACCAAACGGAAAACACGTACAACTGCCTCCAGCCAATCCTCAACTGCCTGAGGGTTCGTCTCCCCGCGGATCCTGGGCAGTCACTGACGCTGAAACTCGTGCAGTGCACTATGGAGATGTGCACCTTCTGCAGCTGGGGCTGGTAGCATCGATGGCTCGGCAGGTAGAGGTACCGCTAGTGCCTCTTCTATCAAAGGGCCATGTACCGAGGCCTCATCGCTTGGTGGGCTGTCGTCCCGCACAACGCTCGGAACCCTAGCTGGCTACCATCATGGGGCCATCCTGAAAAGAAAAAGGTGCACCACATTTAATACAGTATACCGAGTGAGCTGACACAAATTAATCACAAAAAAAACTTTTAAAACACACATGAAATCATTGATTTCATGTATTGAGTTAGAAATCAAAATTCAGGGTCCTGGTGTATGGATACGTCGGCCACCGCACCAACACTAGACTCCCTGGACTGATAACCACACTCAATACCCATAACACTGTTTCTTCACATAGAAGAAGGATCAGAGTCCTGAGTTCGGTGGTAGAACCAAACACCTCTGATACCAATTTGTCACGACTCGTCCTATGGGCCCGTGTCGTGACTACCCCATGGCCGCCTTTCATAGGCTAGGGGATGGTGACTAGCACCAAAGGCGTAAATCCTGATAACTGGGAAGGCATTGCCTTTATAAAATTAAACAAAACACCATAGAGTACAAGCGGATGTAAAACACTATGTAAAACTAAACAAGCTGTGCTGAATGTAAAGGGGTCGAAAATAAAATCCCAACTGTAAAGTACAAGGAAAAAGATAAAACATTTGGAAGGTGACAAGCAGCTCCTGGATCGTCCACCAAGGATCCTACCTGAAGGGTAGGTACAGATAGCACAGCTCCTAGATCGTCCACCATGGATCCTACCTGAAAGGTAGGTACAGATAGCCTCCACAACGCTCTCGCCCGTAAACCTCCTCTGAGTGTCTCCTCATCGTGAAGTCCACCACCGGATACTGTCTCGTTGTGAGGTCCACCTCCGGGTACCATCCAGTCTTCGAACACTCGACCTCTGTCTGCGCTGCCCATCGTCTATAACCAACACAACGAGGTGCTGGAATAGCCCGTGCAGGGATGAGTATAACGATACTCAGTAGGGACCCCAAGACCCTCAAGGTCTAACTAAATCCAACAAGGATAACCACAAAGAATATCTCAACAGATAACCTCTACTTAGGTATATGCCCATTCATATACCCAAGATATCAAGTAACCAATCTCAATCATTAGGAAACACAAAAATTATGAAATCAACAGATAACCACTACCCAGGTATATTCCCATACATATACCTAAGATATCAAGTGACCCAACTCAATCATGATGTAAACACAAAGGTCATAGACTCAGCTCAACCAGGATTTTATTCAGGATGTCAAAACCACGGTTGCTGGAGAACTCCTCCTCTGTCGAGTACAGTGGGCATGCTGCTACAACCAAGTGCACCCCACTAACCTTGGACTACTGTAGTACTCCACGTGTCGAGTACTGTGGGCATGCTACTACATCAAAGCGCTTCCCACCACAGTTCTGCCACTACCACCAAGTGCTCCTCCACCGTGGTTCTGCCGCTTCAACCAAGCGCTCCCACTCATATCCTCGAGAGGTACTCCTTTTATTAAGTACTGCGGGTCTACCGCTACAACCAAGCGTTTTCCACTGTGGGTCTGCCGCTACAACCAAGCACTCCCCCTCATAGCCTCCAGTGGTACTACTGCTGTTGAGTACCGTGGGTCTGCCGCTTCAACCAAGCGCTCCTTCTCCGTGGGTATGCCGCTACAACCAAGCGCTCCCCACTGGGCAATCTGAAGCAGTCATCAAGTCTCAGCCAGCTGCTAGATCACTGCACTCTACTAGCTCGTCACCGGGAGGGTCCTCTCCATGAGCTATTGTTCGATACTCCAAGTATCACAAAATTCCATGAAGAAGTTTCTCAATGGACCTCCTTGTAATAGGCGTTTCAACGCAATAGACGACGCGTCAGTTGGACGCTCGATCTGTGAGTTACTAGACTTTTCATCCCAGGGGCCCAGTTGGTTTGGTGTGATATCCAACCCGGCTGTATCTCGACTATACCCCGAAATCTTATAGGGTATGCTCATTGGGACCGTTTCTAAACGTGATCACCAATGCCGCTGACGATTCTCCAAATGAACACCCGGTCTGAAAGTTATCAGCTTTTCCGTTCCAGGGGCCCGGTTGGATTTCGGGTAAAATCCAACCTGGCCACAATCCAACTACAAGAAAAACTCAGGAGAAATATTCCAAATTTTCTATCTCATAATTAGGAATTCAACAATGTCGATGGCACGTCAATCGGACGTCCAGAGCTTGATATATAAGCGTTCCCGCTCCGAGGGCCCGGTTGGTTTCGTGATCGAACCAACCCGGCCTTACCCAAAGTTCTTAGAAATCATGAGTCTAATATACCAAAAGGACAGCCTCGATCCATGTATCTCATCACAACTGAGGGTGCGTCGATCAGAGGTCTGCAACACAAGTTACTGGAAAATGACTAAAAAAAGTCCGAAAATAGTGGGTTCGGGCCCGGTCCGACCCGGCCCGAGACCCCCTGGGATGGCCCCAACCGGGGAAACCCGACCTGGGTCTGGGTCCGGCCCAGTTGGAGTGGCATGGCCCGGCCTGGGCGCGGCCCGGCCCGGCGCGCTGGCGCACAGGCAGTTCGCTAGCCAGCTCGGTTACACCGAGCTGGCGGTCAGGGGGGGGGGGGGGGGGGGGCGATGCCCAATTGTCTTAATTAACGCGGCCCCCCACGTGGGGGCCGCTCCTGCCTCTAGCCAAGTGATTCAAACCCCCAGTTCTCCCCCTAACTGGCTGGCCAGATGCTGCACTATGGGACCGGCGCGGGCCGGCCCCCCTACTCCGACGCCGGCGGCTGGAAATTGGCCGCCGGTCCCGGCTCCGCTGCGGCCCCACTCCGGCCGTGGTGTTTTCGTGATTCTCTGTCGTGACGGCGCCTCACCTTTGTTCGATTCAATGGCACGGTGCGACGTCACCGCACACCCTTTCTGTATGATCCCGTGCGGTGCCGTCGCACTGCGCCGCTTTCCTTTGAACCGCAACAACACAACATACAAGAGAGGAGGGTCGCCCGTATTTGTGCGGTCCAGCCCCCTCCCGTTAATCGATAGAAAGTGGTCCAAATGAAATGAGGAATGAAAATGAATGAATTCACGAATAACTACAATAATAAAAATCCCCTACCTCGTCGAATTCGTTGAGCGAAGGTTCGTCGCGGAATTTATCGTCGTGGAAGAAGGCGTCGCCGAAGGACAGGGTTGTTGGCGTCGCGGTACACGACGTCGTGTAGTCGATCTCCGAGTATTTGGAATTCTTCATCGGAGATCGGTGCATTCTTCACGTTCTTTGTGTTTTTCACGTTCATCGATGAAGAAGAAGAACTCCAAGCCCCTTAGCTTTTTCCAAAATCCTCTCAACAAGCTAACCCCCTAATAAAATATGTGTCTCTCTTATTTTATTACCCATGTCTTAAGTATGAATTTCAAACATTAAAATAAAGAATTAAACCACTTAATTAATTAACTCAAGGTCAATGAATATGCGGGTTATGGGAGTTTAAGGAATATGATGGGGTGGGGTTCGTGTGGGCCCCACCACCCTCATAACCTCTCATGGGAAGTTGGGTGGTTTCCCAACTTCCACTCAAGGACTACCACTTAGAAAGAAATATAAAATTTGTAGCTAAATTTTATTTTTAACTTCCATAATTTTTAACAACACCTCCCAAGTAAACGCAACTCTGGAAAAGGTGTTCCTAAGCAATTACTGGTGCTGCGAATCCATCGGTGCCCTCAGAATTCGATTCTGAGCACCGGTTTCAATGTTAAGAAAACTCGATCGTTTGTTCACTGAACGTACCCAAGCTAAACTTCGGAAAATGATTTCGGGCACACCGAGCCTCGGAATCAGGCTCCGTCAGAAACTGCGTACTCGTAAAATACCAAAGAAAACTAAAAAAAATTTCCTTGAAATTTCAAGGTCTTTACATCCACTACAAAACGTTTCCATACAGTACACAGTGTGTACATATGAAAACATAGTTCTTCCAGAATAGAAGAACACATGGCATGTATTCATAACATCACACTCTATGTTGTCTGTGTTTCTATAGTGTATACCTCCAAAGCATATCTATGTTACATAAAAACCGCATATTTGTCCAATAAATGAAAAATTATTACCCTTGGAAAAATAATCCACACGAGTTTGCTGCTCCTGAGAAAATCATACTACAACTACCAATAGCTTCATATCACAATCTTTTGGCTCTAAATAGTAAGGAAAAGTATAAATGAGAATTCCTGGGAAAACACATTCTAAAATCTCAGTTCTGGGTGTCTCCCAAATTTTCCCAGAACCTAGTTAGTCAGATGGCCTCAAGCGCATTTCCCCAAATGCTATAGGCTACAGAAAAGTAGCGAGGGCCACCATGTGATAATGGGGAATCTATGTCCTCATTGGAATAGTATACATAGCCGAAATCATATAGTAAACAATAGTGTAAGAATTAATACAATACAATAGAAAGTAAAAATCGTAAGAATGAAAGTAATACAACAACAAGGGAATATATAAATGAAGCATGTCACATATGTCTAGGAAAGTAGAAAAAAAGTCCTAATGTAGGAAATACAATATAGAAACCAAATCACAGAAAATCAGTAATGTAACAACCCGATATTTTTTGATAAGTATTATTTTTTATTTATTTTATGTCATGTGTTTTATGCTACAACAAGATTATCTTGTGCTATACGCCGCATTGTATTATCTTGAAATATACACAACACTATTCTTAGATTATGTTACACACAATTTCAAGTTCGTTTTATAATAGTAATTCTATGCAACATTGAGTGTATATATCTATATATATATTCAATGTATAATGAAATATGGTTAGATTATTTTATAAGAAATAATAAAGGATTCTTGCACAACACGCAACCCTGACTTGGCTTGCATTACACGCAATCACGACCTTCCTCGATAGTGTGTGTTGTACGCAATACCGGGTTTTACTAAACAACGATATATTATTATAATATTATTATGAACTATCAGTTATGAATAGTATTAAGTAAAATTTGAATTTTATAACATTATTATTCATCTTACAAATTTTCTAGAACATGAAATAAGAACAAAATAAATTTTTCGGGGAAAATATGTATTTTTCAAAAAAAATGTAGTTTTGGCGCCTTTTGATGGCGCACCCACATTAAATCTAGTTGTTGACATGTTTATAAGTTCAATTTGGAAAAAATAAAATTCTTCTTTTGAATCAGTATATAAAAATTTACATTGGAAAATGTTTTGATATTTTTGTGATAACTTTCATATTTTAATGAATAGTAAAAACGCGTTATATTTTAATTAAAAACAACTTTTTTCATCGTAATAATTTATATGGTTAAATTATAATATCTAATGATTTTAAAGTATAAATAGAATATATTTTTAGCATTTAATATAATTTATTTCATTATCATTGATTTTACATTGAATTCATAGACTAAATCAATTCCATCTTTTGCAATGTTTTAAACAAAAACCCGTTTTCATTCGACAAAAGGATTAAATTTAATTTAATTTCTGAAACATCTATGTATTGAATTTGAAAAAATGGATTCCATATTTGGAATCAGTGGGTCCAAATTGTGTTAATAGGATACTTTTTATTTTTGGGAATTATGAATATTAACTACGATAAATTTTATTTACCATAGTTAAAGGTAAATCGGGTAATTAAGGGTAAATATAATATTATAAAATTACCCTAACACATTCCAAAATTTTATTGGATGGCCAAAAGTAAACCCATATCAACTAAGAGTCGATTTAGATTCATTTAATGGACTTTTGTCCATGAAAATAATTTAATTATTATTAAGACCAAAAAATGTGAAAACATGTCACTTTCTTAAATATTATAAGTATATTAATTTTAATTTGGTGATAAACTTAATGAAACTTCGAACATGAATAGTATCCAGAAATCTAATACAATTATATACATCATATGAATTTATTTAAAATTTTTAGGGATTAAATAATTATCATTAATTATGACACAATAGTGATGTTGAAATTATTTTATTAATTAAAATATCAAATAAATTGTTTTAAAAATATTAAAATAAATATTATATGAACTATTTAATGTGCTACACTAATTTTCAAGATACATATGACCATTTATGATTCTATTAGAGCATTTAGTTTGAACATATCTTCTGTATATATTTTATTTAAATTCAAATAAATGAATAGTGTCAAAATTGACACTATTGTTATTTTATAAAAATAATATATTATAAAATTGTTTAATAATAAAAAATATATTTAAAAACTAGAAATTAAAATTTATATGGTATAAAATGTTATAAAGTATCCAATTCTGGACAATTCACAACAAATAAGTAAATATTTGTTATAATTTAAATTTTAGAATGTTATTACCACAAATAAAATTAAATTGACTAAATAAGGATAAATCAAGTTGATAATGTTTAAAATAAATACCTAACATGTCTAAATTTGATAGGTTGATGAGGGTACAACCATATATCATCTAATATTTGGATATGAGTCATTTTTGGAGGTTTTTAAGTGGGATTATATTTATTATAAATTAAATTTTTTAAGAATTCCAAAGTTGCCCCTCTCATCCCTTATATAAGGGCACCTCCTCCCTCTCCTCCTCACACCAATTTGAGCCTTGAATCTCTGCCAAACCCTGCCAAATTATCATATTCACTTCCCTAGAAATATATTAGAGGATCAGGTCTACTTTAAAGACCAATCTTAGTGCCATAAGAGGAGGTTTCAAAGAGGGGTATCGAACAAGAGGTAATTTCTTCTCCCGGTTCTTTCAAGCTTCTTTCTTCTTCAACTAATTATTCTTTAGTTTTTTCATTATAAAGTAATAACATCCGTATCACTAATATACTGATTTGTTATTATAAATATGAAACAACCCCATTTCACCTTCTATCTATCCTACAGAAAACAAAATCACCGCGCGTGCGTACGTACGGAATACCATCTCCACGCCATGGTGTAATCTGTTTTTCCACCAACACCTTACATGGAAGGGTATAATGGTGTAAAGAATAACTATACATAGTTATTATAACATCATACTGATTCTGATATATTGTATCATCCACTCCAATTCAATTCAATAATTATGGAAACGATATCATCGCTCGTGCGTACGTATGGACTACCGTCTCCACTACGCGATGAGATTCATTCTCCATATTAACCATTTAAGAATTATTATAAAGTATATATAAGAAATAATAATGAAATATATGACATTATAAAGCTACTGGATTTATGTATATATGTATGTCATCTACTTAATTCAATTCAACTCAATGAGGAAACGAAAACATCGTTCATGCGTACGTACGGCCTACCGTCTCCATGAACAGTGTATTTCTTTCCATTTATCGATCTATTATATATATGTATATTCTGAATATATATTAAATATAAATAATGTTATATATTCTAGAATTAAGTAATCATTATCTATGTAATAATATGAATAATTCCAAGTTAAAACACGAATGACAAATGAGAAGATTTTACCCAAAACGCTCTTTAACATGGAATTTACAAAAGAACGGGTAATATAAAGTCATAATTGAACCATATATGATATCATAAAAATGCGTATGATTCTGGAATAAGTCAATGACATTATTTAAATCATTATACGGGAGGTTCGGACACATATGAAGCAAATCAGACCTAAGGTAAGGGAAATATCACAATCTCATTTTTATCCGAGATTGTTTATACATTGAAATTTACTGGGGTGTATTTTATCATCCACAATCATGTTTCCTAAATTTTTAATATTATTTCCATCCAACTAAAATTGTTTAAATACAATTTTACCCTTCGGTGAGTTTTTAGTAAAATATATGAAAGGAATCTTTTGTCGTTTTTCGTACAAGGTACTTTTTGAGTTTTTGACAAAAGTCCGAAGAATGTTTTTTAACTTATACGGCATGAATGGATTTTAAAAAAATTATTTCCAAAAAGCTTCCTTTACAAGTTTTCAAGTTTATTTTTCATCAACTTCTTTTAGTTTAGAATTGTGTGACATGTTATGAATGGAAAAGTGTTTTTGAAGTAGAAATGATATTTTCCTCAAGAATGGAGTTCAAGTGTTTTATCAAAGTTATTTTCAATATAAGATAATATTGGGTTATATTTCTATCCCTATTATTACATGTATTTGATTATGTTGTGATGGAAATATTTTTATGAATTCCTTTATCTTATATGAATTGTTTTATGATGTCCTGTTGTTTAATAATCCCATTTTTATTACATGGGTTATGCAATGATGTATGATTTAAGATTTTGTGGCACACATAATAATGGTAACATTATGTGATGGGTGGGACCTATATCTCCCTCCAATGAATTGGGTAAAGATTTTATATCTCCTGAGATAGACATGGTTGGAACGGCAGGTTAAACCGGTTCAGTGAAATAGGACTGAAACGAGTGAACTCGGTTCAGAAATGGACTTTTTCCACTAAGATAGTCTTGGAAATGAGACTTGACTAATAAGAAATGATTCTCTATGATTATGGGTGTATGCCACAAAGTTACATGTTTTATGTTATGATTATTGGGATTACATTTCACTACTATTATTTATCCCATGTTATGATATTATGATCTCTTTTGCAGGTTAAGATTTCCAAAATGTTATGTTCTTATGAATATGATGTGATTGATATTTCTTTTTCTGACCCTTACTGAGCATTTGAGCTCACCCTTTTATGTTTTATTTTCCCCGGGATATAAAGAAAGGTTTTAGGTATGAAAAAAAGGGAAGATCTTTATTGGAGATGTTGAAAATCATTCACCATGATTAGAAGATTACGTTCCGAGTTTCCAAAGACACTAAACTATTATGGTCCTTGTGTGTGTGTTTTTGTAATGTACTAAGTATTCCGCAAAATTAATGTAATTCCCATGTACGTCAAGCTTCAGGTATCAATAGTTAGTATTAGAGGAATGGTTTAGTCAACCTTTGGAAACTAGGATGCGAGAACTTTAGTGAGATCCCTAGAGATATTTCTAAGGTATGTCTAGGGATGTCTCTAAGGTTAAGTATACGTATAGGTTATAGTCCTAGAATTGCGCTAAATATCTTAGAATTTAACCTAAGATGTTATATATTGAGGGTACTCCCCCTTTTTTATGATGTTTTCCTTAGCATAATTTTTTCCACTGACACTATTCTTTTTGGGTTTTAGATGATGGCTGGAACCCGAAGGAACCGTGTTGATCAATGAAATGGACAATTCAATGATTTTCCTCCTTAACAAACACATGTTATGGGAGATGGAGTGAAAAATATTATTTCTATACTTACACGAGCTATCAATCATTATATACTTCCAAATGAGAAGAGAAGGGAACAATATTCTATTGAGTCCTTCATGAGGCAACGTCCACCTTCTTTCAGTGGGTCTTCTGATCCAATTGTTGCTGAACAATGGATCAGTACCACTGAAAAGATATTTTAGGTTCTTCAATGTTCTGAACATGATAAAGTCATCTTAGCAGTATATCGTTTGGAAGGTGAAGTTGGTCAATGGTGGAATCTTATCAAGAATACGAGGTAAAGAGATGAAATTGAGTCCATGGAATGGGACGAGTTCAAGAACTTATTTTTCAATAAGTACTTCCCTCGTATTCTTTGAACAAAGATGGAGAAGGAGTTTCTTGAACTGAAGAAAAAGGATGATGAATCTGTTGGTATATACGAAGTGAATTTTACAAGGCTTGCAAGGTATGCATCTGGATTTATCATCCAACCTGAGAGTAAAGTTGATCGATTCTTTAGTGGCATAAAACCAAATATTCTAAGGACATTAGCTATAAGAGACTTAAATAGCTATGAATAAATTGTGCGTTGTTCTATCAATGTAGAAATGGAAGTTGGTGTTACTTATCCATCTCATAGTTTTGACAAGAAATGAATGATGGAGTTCAAGGAGAAATCTCATAATAATGGTGAAAAGAAGATGAATGTTTACTTATGCTCAAAGTGTGGAAAGAAACATGGTGGAGATTGTCTTAAAGGGACATGTAAATGTTTCAAATGTGGAAAGGAAGGTCATCGGGCATTTGAATGCTGTAATGATATGAAGAAGATGTCTAATGATGCAAACAAAGGAAGGGATACACAGAATGAACCTACTACACTTCAATGCTTCAAGTGGAAGGAAATGGGGCATTATGCTAATAAATTCCCTAATCCAAGGGTTAGTGATGATCGACATGAGAAACCACTTATGTCAAAGGACAGAGGGAAGTCACATGCGATCACCATTGGCGATGTTGAATATGACAACGATGTGGTGGAATGATTAAGTGTTTATGTAATGGGATTCCAAATTAATGTTGTATATAGTATCATGGAATATTGGAATATTTATGTATTGGTCTATTGTGGTTTTCAATAATTTTATGGTACCGGTAACCATGAAAAGTGATTCAAATATTTTGTAAAGTATATGATATGAGGATAATGAAGGGATAAGACGATAAAGAGATGTTTGATTGTATTCATGAGATCATGATTGATATAAGGACTAAGTGATATCATGGTTTGAGTATATAGAATTATGAAGATTTTCGTATGTGGAATGTGTTAACTTTTAACTGCATTCATGTTTTCGCTAAGGTTCAATGGGTATTAATTCTTCAAGAGAATACATGATTAAGGTATTCACAAGTTTGTAATTTGACCAACAAGATATATCTTATGATATATGGGGGATAAATGATGGCATTCACGTGATTGTTATGGGACATTTCAAGTAATCATTTTCATTATACTATGAGCTTGGACAGATGAATTTTAGATAAGCCTAAAGATTGGAATGGATTATGATTGACATATGTTAGTATTGTTTAAGGATAGAAATTTTTTTGATATAATTAATGGGATGAAATAGTAATGTAGTTTTAGAAAAAGGATAACCTACAGGACGGGCGATAGCCCATCAAGTCAGAAAAGTCTGTAGGAATCGAACCTACAACTGATGTGCGACTGGCCTTTATCACATACCATTGGCCTATAAGAAGTCCATGGTTAGTAGAAACTAGTTTTATTTTATTAAGCGGTGTGATATATGAAGTATAAGTTCATTTTCGGGATTATATATGATTAACCTCACCATAGATGGACTTAGGTATATTTGATAACTTTTACAAACCTTTTGTTTGAAACAGATGGAATGACCCATCATTCAATCACATGACTTGTTATCACTTCACGAATAACAAATTCAACTTCATTTCTTTAAGAGATGAAGTGGAAATTGTTCAAAGCACGAACCACAGTGAGATTGTACCAAAATCAAGCAAGTATTTCTTCTAATTCAAAATTTTCAACTTTAGAGAAATGATCTTGAAAACCAAAAATGTTGTCTTAGTGCCCTTATATCTGATGAATCAGATGCCACCTTATATCATCACAAATTTATGGCTTTCTGATTGTCGGTGTTTTCATATCCATGTTCTCTACCACTCTCCATCATGAACTTGATGGTTACATTTCTCTTCCATATCCATATTTTCACCTATGTTATCCTATGTGAAAACCCAGTGATGAGTTAATTTGGGTAACTGTTACATTTCATACTTTATTTTGTAATGTTATGTTTTGGTATTTCATTTTACGATGTGGGTTTCCATTAAAAAAACTTTCAAGTAGAAAACCATGTATAACCCCGACGAATTTCGAGGGAGTAATTCATTTTAAGGGGGGTAGAATGTAACAACCCGATATTTTATAATAAGTATTATTTTTAATTTATTTTATGTCATGTGTTTTATGCTACAACAAGATTATCTTGTGCTATACGCCACTCTGTATTATCTTGAAATATACACAACACTATTCTTAGATTGTGTTACACACAATTTCAAGTTCGTTTTATAATAGTCATTCTATGCAACATTGAGTGTATATATATATATATTCAATGTATAAATGAAATATGGTTGGATTCTTTTATACTAAATAATAAAGGATTCTTGAACAACACGCAACCCTGACTTGGATTGCATTACACGCAATCACGACCTTCCCCGATAGCGTGTGTTGTACGCAATACCGGGTTTTACTAAACAACGATATATTATTATAATATTATTATGAACTAGAAGTTATTAATAGTATTAACTAAAATTTGAATTTTATAACATTATTATTCATCTTACACATTTTCTAGAACATGAATTAAGAACAAAATATTTTTTTTCTAGTAAAATATGTATTTTTAAAAAAATGCAGTTTTGCCGCCTTTTGATTGCACACCCACTTTAAATCTTGTTGTTGACATGTTTATAAGTTCAATTTGACAAAATAAAATTCTTCTTTTGAATCAGGATATAATAATTTACATTGGAGAAAGTTTTGATATTTTTCTGATAACTTTCATATTTTAATGAATAGTAAAAACACGCTATATTTTAATTAAAAACAACTTTTTTCATCATAATAATTTATATGGTTAAATTATAATATTGAATGGTTTTAAAGTATAAATAGAATATATTTTTACCATTTAATAAAATGTATTTCATTAGCATTTATTTTACATTGAATTCATAGGTTAAATCAATTCAATCTTTTGCAATGTTTTAAACAAAAACCAGTTTTCATTCGACAACAAGATTAATTTTAATTTAATTTCTGAAACTTCTGTGTATTGAATTTGAAAAAATTTATTCTATATTTGGAATCATTGGGTCCAAATTATGTTAATAGGATACTTTTTATTTTTGGAAATTATGAATAGTAACTATAGTAAATTTTATTTACCATAGTTAAAGGTAAATCGGGTAATTAAGGGTAAATATAATATTATAAAATTACCCTAACACATTCAAAAATTCTATTGGATAGCCAAAAGTAAACCCATATCAACTGAGGGTCTGATTAGATTCATTTAATGAACTTTTTTCCATGAAAATAATTTATTTATTACTAAAATCACAGAATGTGACAACATGTCACTGTCTTAAATCTCATAAGTATAATAATTTTAATATGGTGATAAACATAATGAAACATCGAAAATGAATAGTATCCAGAAATCTAATACAATTATATACATATTAGGAATTTATTTATAATTTTTAGGGATTAAATAATTATCATTAATTATGACAAAATAGTGATGTTGAAATTATTTTATTAATTAAAATATCAAATAAATTGTTTTAAAAATATTAAAATAAATATTATATGAACTATTTAATGTGCTACACTAATTTTATAGATACATATGACCTTTTATGATTCTATTAAAGCTTTTATTTTGAACATATCTTCTGTATATATTTTATTTAAATTTAAATAAATGAATAGTGTCAAAATTGACACTATTGTTATTTTATAAAAATAATATCTTATAAAATTGTTTAAAAATCACAAATATATTTAAATATTATAAAAATTAAATTTATATGGTATAAAAGGTTATAAATTATCCAATTCTGGACAATTCACAATAAATAAGTAATTATTTGTTATAATTTAAATTTTAGAATGTTATTACCACAAATAAAATTAAATTGACTAAATAAGGATAAATCAAGTTGATAATGTTTAAAATAAATACCTAACATGTCTAAATTTGATTTTTTGATGATATTACAACCATATATCATCTAATATTCGGATATGAGTCATTTTTGGAGGTTTTTAAGTGGGGTTAGATTTATTATAAATTTAAATTTTTAAGAATTCCAAAGGTGCCCCTCTCCTTCCTTATAAAAGGGCACCTCCTCCCTCTCCTCCTCACACCAATTTGAGCCTTCATGCTCGGCCAACCCCTTCCAAATTATCTTCTCCACTTCCCTAGAAACATCCTACAGGTTCTGGTCTACTTTAAAGACCAATCTTAGTGCCCTAAGAGGAGGTTTCAAAGAGGCGTATCGAAGAAGAGGTAATTTTTTCTCCCGATTCATTCAAGATTTTTTCTTCTTCAACTTCTTCTTCTTTAGTTGTTTCATTATAAAGTAATAACATCAGTATCATTAATATACTGATTTGTTATTATAAATATGAAACAACCCCATTTCACCTTCTATCAATCCTTCGGAAAACAAAATCATCGTGCGTGCGTACGTACCGAATACTGTCTCCACGCCATGGTGCAATCTGTTTTTCCACCAACACCTTACATGGATGGGTATAATGATGTAAAGAATAACTATACATTGTTACTATAACATCATACTGATTCTGATATATTGTATCATCCACTCCAATTCAATTCAATAATTATGGAAACAATATCATCGCTCGTGCGTACGTACGGACTACCGTCTCCACGACGGGATGAGATTCATTCTCCATGTTAGCCATTTAAGAATGATTATAAAGTATATATAAGCAATAGTAATGAAATATATGACATTATAAAGATACTGGATTTATGTATATATGAATTTCATCTACTTAATTCCATTCAACTGAATAAGGAAACGGAAACAGCATTCATGCGTACGTACGGCCTACCGTCTCCATGAACAGTGTATTTCTATCCATTTATCAATCTATTATATATATGTATATTCTGAATATATATTATATATAAATAATGTTTTATATTCTGGAATTAAGTAATCATGATCTATGTAATCATATGAACAATTACAAGTTAAAACACGAACGACAAATGAGACGATTTTACCAAAAACGCTCTTTAACATGGAATTTACAAAAGAATGGGTCATATAAAGTCATAAGTGAACCATATATGATATAATATCAATGATTATGATTCTGGAATAAGTCAATGACATTATTTAAATAATTATACAGGAGGTTCGGACACATACGAAGCAAATCAGAGCTAAGGTAAGTGAAATATCACAATCTCATTTTTATCTGAGATTGTTTATACTTTGAAATTTACTGGGGTGTATTTTATCATCCACATCCATGTTTCCTCAATATGTAATATTATTTCCATCCACCAACAATTTTTTAAATCCAATTTTACCCTTCAGTGAGTTTTTATTAAAATATTGGAAATGAATCTTTTGTCGTTTTTCATACAAGGTACTTTTTGACTTTTCCGACAAAAGTACGAAGAATGTTTTTTTAACTTATACGACATGAATGGATTTTTAATAAAATATTTCCAAGAATCTTCCTTTAGAAGTTTTCAAGTTAATTTTTAATCAATTTCTTTTAGTTTAGAATTGTATGACATGTTAAGAAAGGAAAAGTGTTTTTGAAGTAGAAAGGATATTTTTCTCAAGAATGGAGTTCAAGTGTTTTATAAAAATTATTTTCCATCTAAGATAATATAGGGTTCTGTTTCTATCCCTATTATTACATGGATTTTATTATGTTGTTATGGAAATATTTTTATGAATTCATTTATCATATATGAATTGTTTTATGATGTCATGTTCTTTAAGAATCCCATTTTTATTACATGGGTTATGCAATGATTTATGATTTAAGATTTTGTGGCACACATAAGAATGGTATCATTATGAGATTGGTGGGACCTATATCTCCCTCCAATGCATTGGGTAAAGATTTTATATCTCATGAGATAGATATGGCTGGAACGGCAGGTTAAACCGGTTCAGTGAAACAGGATTGAAACGAGTGAACTCGGTTCAGAAATGGACTTTGTCCACTATGCTAGTCTTGGCAATGAGTCTTGACTAATAAGAAATGATTCTCTATGATTATGTGTGTATACCACAAAGTTACATGTTTTAAGTTATGATTATTGGGATTAAATTTCACTACTATGATTTATCCCATGTTATGATATTATGATCTATTTTGTAGGTTAAGATTTCCAAAATGTTATGTTCTTATGAATATGATGTGATTGATATTTCTTTTGTTTAGCCTTACTGAGCATTTGAGCTCACCCTTTTATGTTTTCTTTTCCCCAGGATATAAAGAAATGTTTTAGGTAAGAAAAAAAGGGAAGATCTTCATGGGAGCTGTTGAAGATCTTTCACCATGATTAGACGATTACGTTCCGAGTTTCCAAAGACACTAAACTATTACGGTCCTTCTGTGTGTGTTTTTGTAATGTACTAAGTATTCCGCAAAAGTAATGTATTTTCCATGTATGTCAAGCTTCGGGTCACTACAAGTAAACTCCAATAGCATCGCAATCCTTATCTTGGCTCCATACTCTCCAACTCCAATAGAAATCATGTACCTGATGATGAAGAGAACATTTTCTTATCTATACCTAAAACAATATAATCAGTTTGTGTCCAAAATATGACCCAAATAGGGAGTGAGATGAATTCCAGTAGGAAACCAAAAAAATATATGTTCTTAACTATCAGTGAATTTATATAGTAGGCAATATGTAGGAATGAAACAATAAAATTGGATATACTAAAAATGAAACAATTCTATAGTTTTCAATTACATTCATTCAATCATATTATTCAATCTGATGAATCATGTAATCCATGGGATCTAGACTAATATTTGGATCCCCCTATGTAATAGTAATAATAGATTTTTTAGAAGACCATCTAAATAATCATGTAAGACTGAGTCAAATGTTGTGCTTTGTCTTTTCACACTCATCACCATCATTCTATTATTCAAAAGGGACCCATTTTGAAAAATATATCACAATCTAATTCCACTCATCAAACATAACAATAATTCAATTAATACCGACCCTTTGTGTATCTCTCATGGTCTAACCCCTCTATTCTGTCATATCACTAATCATTTACAAAAGACCATATCGGTAGCTCACATGGTCAATACCCATTGGTCAATATAACATCAATGAATTATAAACAAACACCTAGTCGCTCTCATGGTCAATAACCCTTGGTCAACATGACAACAACTCATTTATTAATTTATCTATGGGTAGTTCTTATAGTCTAAAAAATACGGTCCCACATAACATCAATTCATTTAATAAATGACCCTTCCTCAGGAAGCTCTCACAGTCAAATTCACCTTGGTAAAACATCTACAAAGCATATCACAAGCATACCAACAATAAATGACTCTCTCCTAACAAATAATGTCATGTAAAAAAGGCAATCCTAATAGTCTTTTTAGAAAAAACAACAATAATCAGTAAAACAAGGGATACACACCCACATGGTGTCCCTTTAACAAGGTATCTAACCTCACTCATTTGAAACTACCCTTTATAAATCTACCAAAAAAACATGAAAGAAATAGTCTCTAATTCCAAACAAAAAATACCCCAAATGTGGTTATACGACACCTTTATCAAATATAATCCAAAGAAAATCAACAAAAGACCCAAACCACCTACCTTGAAGTCATACGATTAATAATTTTGAATGTCAGCCTTGAATCGGCCTAAAACAACATAGATCAATAAAAAGGTGAAAAACATTCATCCTTGAATAACTCATGAGAGAGGAGGAATCAGGAAGAAAGGCAGTAGAGGAACTGAGAACTCATTGGTTGGAATCCAACACACTGGATGGCATATCAATCGGAAGCCAGATATAGAATTGGGCGGGGTTCGGAGTTCATCCGCTCCTTCATCATTGTATTGTATAAACCAAGGATATATGAAGACAAATCTGCGGATGTGACGCAACCTCGATCTGACATATCAATTAAAAAGAAAACTGCACAACATGTCCATTAAAGGTACATGCTGTGTAGTCGCTTTAACTAGCCACCACCTTATGCGGTTTACCAGGTCACCTACATGGCAATGTACATGTCCAATACATGACCAGTACGTGGATATATGTGGTACCTTCATACGCAACATATACTCATAAGTACACACAATGTATTTAGAAAAATTCAAATTTATTACATTATCCTCATAATCAACCCAAAATAATGATCCACTCCTGAAATGATGATCTAGGTTCATATTGTTAATATATATATGAGACTCGTGTGATTAAAATATATCTCCCATGTATCCCCATAGATATAATGCCGAAATATTTTCCAGGAAAATATCACAACTTCTAACTCCATATTATGATTTGGGTTTCCTTTCCCATGGATTTTAAATTACCATGAGGTGTAGTATTTCATTTTATAATTTTCTAGAATTATAAAACCAAAGCCCTTTTTTAAATAATTATTTTAAACATCGAAGATATCATTACATGTTAGTAGTTTGATGAATGGTTCAGTGATAAGCTGCTTTATCATATTTTTGATGTATTATTCACATTCAAATGTCTAGAAAAATTTGACTCCTTCCCAGTCTATTTGGTTTGTGTGTTCTAAAATCGTAAGTAGTTCTTTACAAATAATCATCAACACCCAACATTCCCAAGAATAATACGGAACTCTATTACAGATGTCGTCCAAGACCAATCTTCTATTACCATCTTCATGTAAGGGTCAATATATATTCCATTTCTAGTAATAACAACCCCCATGAATCATACATTATTCATATAGAACTAACATTAATATTTCCATACATGTTTGATCTCCATTCACAATGCATTTAGAAAAGTATTCAAATTCTCATTGTGTTCCTCCATTCATGTGTTGTATATTGTAATATCATCAATATTGACAACCATTATTTTTTCAAGGTAATATATAAATAATCAATTAATTTTATTTCTTGAAAATTTATATAGCATTAGAGAGTATTAAACTAATGACAATGATCTCATTGCGTCCAAACCTTGTTCAAATCGATGTCTTGGGAATATCTTCCTTCCTCACATTTAATTGGTGATATCTTTACTAAAGGTCCATCCTAGAGAAACATGTATCCCCATGTAGCTGATCCAAAAATTCATTTATCGATTTTATGGGATATATTATCATTATATTTATTTTATTGATATCATTATAATCAACGTAGAGGTGAATTTATCCATTCTTCATCTTGACAAAGATGACCGATGCTCCATATGGTGAAGCACTCGATTGTATAAAACCCTTCACTAGATTTTCCTATAACTAATTCACCATTTCTTCCATCTCAATATTAGATATTCTATATGTTTTCTTTGATATAGGAAATGATTTAGTAATATATTCAATTGAGATCATAACCACTTGATCAGTAGAAAGACCAAACAACTCTTCAAGGACAAAATCAGTGTAATCCCCCACAATTGAAATATCATCAACCATGATTCTTCCATATTAATCGATCATTTGAAAAGGATATTCATTCACATAAGGTAGTAATATCCTCAAAATATATAATGATTCTGATGGATATTCATCCAACTCATAACAATTTTATATAATTGAAGGATGCTTTAGGATGTGATGTGTAATATCCCATTCTTGATAATTTATGTATGATTTATATAATGATCGGTAATCCATGCCCAATATAGCATGAAACTCTTAAAATAGAAGTATGATAATATTTTATAGGTGTTTATATCCACAAAAATTAACTGGGAGGAGTTATTAACATTTTTTTCAATAATTTACCTATTTTATTCTCATGGATAATTAAACCTAAAAATTATGAGGTGGTGTTTGAATAGTTCTTCAATATATGAAATGCATGAATGAATGTAACGAACAATAATAAAATTTTATGACTTCTATTATTGAATTAATAATTACTGTACCTTCCACTTTGTCATTTTTGGGTTCCATATTAGTAGTAGTGAAAGCATATGACCTTCCATGCGACCTTAGAGGTTATTATATTTGATTTCCACCCACAACCCATGTCTTAGGGAAATAGTTTCCATAATTCCAATTTTACATATAGTTTTATCAATACACTATAGTCTAAGTTTCAATCTAAATATTCCCTTATTCTTCAATATTTGTGGGATTATTCGTATCCATTTAGCTATTATTATCTTGCATCCCCATTTTCCCACATTTTAATAAATATAATGACCCCTTTATAAAGTTCCTAGGATTCCTCTTCCCTTAATATTGACATGTAAGATTTTGGTTTTTCTTCTTATTATTGGATTTATTTTCTGATCCACCTAAAATTGGCTCCATTTTCCGATATTTTACTAGGCCCATGAGACCACAATTAGTCTCTAATCATTATTTCATCCTTAGTGTCACGATGGAAAATATCTTCATAACTATCAATGTCTCAAATCAAAATTTCTTTTCATATACTTGGGATTATCCATCTAAGGAAGGGATCCACCTTGGATTTAGTGTTCATGACAAAGATGAATACATATATTGTATGATTTTTAATATTTACTTCATATTCCCTGATACAAACATATTCATTCTTCTTATGTATGAGTAACTCTTTTTACTTTTTGAGATGGATGGTTCCTGGAAAATATTTTTTTAAAAATATTTTCATGAAGTCTTCATGTTCCATGGAATCAATTTCTCCCTTATATATGTTGTTCTTGATAAGTTTCCACCAATGATCAGAATCCCCATCATAAATATATAACTCTAGCACAACATTCTATTCTTCATGGTACGCGAGGAAATATAATTTATTTTCAATGGAGTTAATCTACTATTTTGGGAGGGAAGGATTAGAATATTAAATAAACATTGGGGGGATTTTCAGCATGATGAATTGAATGAAAATGTTCTCTATTTTTTGAGAAAGTGGATGTTATAAGTGGTTCATGTTATTATTAAAAAAATGATCTAGATGACCATGTAATTTCAAAATTCTTTAACCAACTACTCCCATAATAGTTTCAATGACAGCATAAAAATTATCATGTTTCCTATCACATTGATTGTTATAATGAGTTCTTCTATTCCTAATCATTAACTCTGAAAATAGAAAGTAAATTAAGGGACTGTAATAAAAAACTAATAAGAATTATGAAATAAACATTCAACATAAAAGAAAAATCCTATAAAAGAAAAGTATATAATAACATGTGACACCAAATGATTCAATCAAAGTTAGATGTCATATATTTCGGAATGAACTTCTTATGGAAATTTTTTGTTTCATTAATAGTTTTTCATCATGAAGTTATTAATATACCAAAGAATATCCCCAGGGAAGGAAAAAATGTGTACAATATGGCCCATAGTTTTGTACTAGGTTACCCCATGTCAGACCCACAACTCCATGTCAGATTTTTTACACTCAGACATATCTTTTCCAAAACCGCATCCACATGTTTTATCCAGACAGATATTTTTTTCATTATAAAACACATAATTCGTTCTTAACAAAATACATATATGTTTTATCATAAATAGTCTTATCCCTATGGTTATTAATACATTTTTATATTCCTATCCTCTTAAAAATAACTATCCCTCACACTTATACAAACTATAGAATCCTTTTCATTTTACACATATTATTACCTGATTTTTTTCATAATTAAACATCAAATTAGACGAAATTTTTTATAAATTCTTGGTTAATTGTATGATTAGGTACAAAAATAATCATCATGAAAAAAAATTATTTAATGTCTATAATTATATCCTAACATATTTTGAGATAATATAACATCATATGATAACATGGGGAATACATGAACAAAAGGGATGAGCTAAAAATACCAGTAATTAAATAAGAATAAGAATAAAACATACCACTTTCATTATTATGAATAACATGATGAAATAAAAGGCATAGAACGTGAATAAAAAATATGAATCACTATATATATAACGTGGGATAATATAACCATGGGATCATATAATCATGGAATAATAGTAATGAGGAAGTAACATTAAACATGAATTTATCATTAATCAAGGATCATTGTACATTGAGGAGAAGGATTCATGGTCGACCAACAAGATTGTTTCACATGGAGTATAAGTCAAGGCAAACCATGATGACCATTGTACATGAGGTATCATGAGAATAAAAACAAGCCAATGAATTAGAGAACTATATAGGTGAACCCTTCATTAATATTTATATAGTATGTTTTCCATATAAATAAAAATACATAAGAAATCAAATATAAACATAATTCTTACTAATAGAATCAATTGGGTATCATAATCATCTCAAAAGGAATAGCATTATAGAATGTTAAGATTGTGTCCATGAACAGAAGCGACTAAAACATACATGGACATTAATAAGAGAAAATAATAATATATCATTATATGTGATGTCAAACAAAAGTAATTAATTAGAAAAAAAGTGTTTAAAAAACATTAAAAAATATTTTAGTGTAGTCTTTAGAAAATATTAATGATTCATTAAAATGGAAATAGAATATTTGTTTATATAAAACCATAAATTTACACATATAAATTTTTATAATAAAATATATTATTTTATATAAACAATGGTGGATTGAAATAGATTATGGAGTTCACTTGTAAAAGGGTATGAAATATAGATGTTCCCACGAATCAGGTTTATTTTTTTAAGAATAATTTAAAAGGGATCAATTTTAAAACATTTATTTCCCATAATATAAGGATGATAAGATTGGGATAAAAGAGTTTGGTACATAAATATATCATTCTTCAGATATAAATAATAATAATATTGAATAAAATTTGGCTAAATAGAGAGAAAGAGTAACCCAAAGGGAACATTGCGGTTCGGAAAGGATCCCTTAACTTTTGTATGAAATAGTTCTGTAATTGATCATAATGTACTCGATAATAAAAATTAAATTCATTAGTTAATAATTACATAACCTTTTCAAAAATTAATTTATCTAGTATTATATTATGAAGTTCTTCTATTTTCTTTTGGATGAATTATAGTGTTCATGTTCATCGTTCAGTACTTTTCTTCTTTTTAGTTTTCATGATTTGTTTCATTGTATATTAGTATAAATTATAATTGGTATATTTATAATCAATATTAATTAAATGTTATTAATGAGGAAAATAATTTAATTGGTATTATATATTTTTTTTCATATATTAGGATGAATCATTATGTAACAGGTTAATGATAATCATTTTGATTAATTTTTGTGGTTTTTCTATCACAATGAAGTTATTTTGTTTTATCATTAATATTTTGTATATATGTTAGTTCAAAAACATAAAAAGGGTTATGAAATTTAAATTTAAAATTCTATTCAGCCATTATAATGGCATTAAGACCTGATTTTAAGGAGATAAATGGAAAATGAAAACTTATTGACCATAAAGGCAACAAATCAACATGTCACAAACGAAGGATTCATTTTTAGAAAAAAAAGGAGAAAAAAGGGGTCATGATGGATTATTCCATTGTAAAAATAAAAATAAAGTATAAGTAATGTACTTGAGATAACATTCCAATTTAATGAGGGGAGGAGAGGAGATATATAGAAATGAAACAAAGTTGAAAGAAATTAATAGAAAAGAAAGGTGAATTTACCTCCTCAATTTATAATCCTTGAGATACTCCATAGGGAAAGATTTTATCCTTTTTAGGAGATCATGATCTCTTATATGTGGGAGAGGTGTTTGGGAATAGTACTTTGAAGAATTAGGGAAAGGCTTAATGTTTTTAAAGTTTGAAGTGAAGAGGTGGTGAGGTGTGGTAGTAGAGGAGAGGTGTGTTTCCCAATTATATTATTCATTAGATTATTATTATTCTCTAGATAAGAAATGTTGTTGATTCATGATAATTAAGAGAGTAATTATTTCATGTTAGATCTAATCAATTGTTAATATATTATCCATAACTCTTGAAATAGTGTATTTAACAGATAAATAATATATATAACAAAAATTAACGTATTTCACTACTCAATAGAAATTCAAGTATTTCCAAAAAATATGAAGCATTAGCCCTTACCAATATTTGACTTGAATATTTATAAATTAATTTCATTTTATGAAAATAGTTTACTAAATATGTGAAATTTAATTTTTTTAAATAATAATTTAGTAGAAAAATATAAAATATAAAATTATAAATGATATTATAAATAATTGAAATTTCAAATAATGTATCATAGAATAATTTTCATATCATAATACAAGAAAATACTAATTTATGAATAAATATTATTTATATAAATTTTCATTTAAAACATTAAATTAAATATATAATTGAAATTAAGTACTTTTGTGTTATTAAAATATTAAATGGAGTAAATAATTTAAAAAATATTTATTTACATATTCTATAATATAATTATATCATATTACCATTTATAATATGATTAAAGTTTATTTATAATTTTATAGGTGAGGTTAGTCTTCCATTATCTAGTTTAATTTTCATAAGATTTACATTACTATTCCAAAGTTGAAGTCACTATTTCATCTATATCGGTTCTTTAACTTCTAAAATTATTGATCATCTCATTCATTCATAATTTACAATTATTATATTATGGTATTAAATTTATTTTATGTTATTATACTATATAACATAATTATAATATTGGAATTATCATTGAGAAAAGTTGGGGTGATACTAGTGGTATCACGTTTCCGGATTGAAAAAAATTAATAATATATATAATCCTTAAAACATCAGCATGTCCTGTAAAACCACATAAACTCGAAACCCTAAAATTTTCATATCAATTAAAATATTTCAACATTTTTAATAGAAAAATAGTGGTTTTTTCTCCTCAAATTATTTCATTTCATCCAGAAAATCATAGATCTACACAAGCATGTGTGGGTACTAAATTCTAATCTGGTTGTCCATCTTCCATGGTATCTCTGTGAGGATCTCCCGCATCTAATTAAATTTCCCCAAGGTGATTTACCATCCATTAAAGGCATTCTCATCTCATTTTATGATTTTTATTGGGTACTCCGGGAAAGAAGATCCATCATCAATGTCTCTCTCACCCTATTCTATAACAAAACATTAGTTACTGCACCTATTTTCGTAGTTAAAACTTGTTGTGGATATTATACACCGAATTTGACTATAGATGTTGTGGAAAACAATATTCCACTTTAGAAACCCTAAACAGTATATATAAGGGAACAATAAATCTCATTGGTAGCTTGTAGATGCAACCAAGTATATGTAATACTCATCAAGGTAAAATATTCCAAAAAACATTGACTCCCGCATGAAAATATTGACTTATTCCATAGGACATTATTGGGAATCTAATTGATTTCTGAAGCTTATATTAAATTTATATCTATTTTCACCATATTTATTTTCAATTTCACTATCTCTATTGCTATATGGGATGACTCACATTGATCCTTCAATTACAAATGTGATCCATAGGTTCTCCTAAACAATTTTTTGAATAGTTTTATAACAATGGAGGAATGGTAGCTATAATTTTATGAAAAAATACCAATGGTATACGATACTCTCAAATGTATCAAGTTTCCATAACATGGGTTTAAAACATTTTCTCTTAGATACGACCGGTTTTCTAACATTAGATGTTAGTATTGGGGTGGATTGTAGTGGTTAAAAAAATAAATATTCCAAAAAATTCATGAAATTCTCTCCATAATCAGGATGTTATGAGTGCATCATGGATCAGAACCACCATTGGGAGGAATCCATGAATATATGATATCCTTTTCATGTAATGTTTTCCAAAATTATCCATTTAACACTTCTCACGGATTTCTTGGAAGTGTTCCATATATGGGAGTCCAGCCATGCTCACCTATATAGAATAATGGATCAATAAAATCATGGAATTCCAATTGAAAAATCCATAGTGGTTTCATTCTACTTCATCAATGGACCCTAAAGTGATTTGGATAATTGGTACATTTTTCTTGGCCTTCACATGCCAAAATTTGGGGCATAAATAAATAAACTTAGTATTACTACTGCTCATTCATGTGACTGATTTCTAATCGCACATGTCATGTTACATCATCACCATCCCAATATATACTACTAATGAAGATCTATGGAACACTCTCAGAACCTTGTTCAAATTTTTAACTAGTTCCATTACCCAAACACATAATATCATTACATATTCGATACCTTCAAAATATTTTTTCATGAGGTCATCCTTTGAATATCTGATCACATAGGACCTAAAAATAAAGATATCTTATTTTGGATTCCCAAACATGTTTATGAATCTTTGGGGTCACAAACCATGATAAAATTCAAGATAGTCTATCCTTTAATATAAGGTTCAACTAGAAGTAGGGAATATACCATATTTATTTTCTATATAACCATAAATGAAAGTTCCTCATTAGAGAATCTTCCAATACATTTATCTTCCTAACAATATAGACTATATCAAAATAATAAATTGTTTTGAATAATATCCATCACATATACCAAATGATATTGTATATTTAATTGATGATTTACCAGGTAATCTTATTAAAATAAAATATGATTAATAGATCCACCATAATATTAAGTAATAAAAAATTTATGTTGAACAACATGGTTTCTATTTCTAGATCATGGTTCAGAAAATTCTGGTCAGGTGGCGTCATCATTCGAGATATATATGGTATTATTTATTTTATATGCTTAATAATTAACATTATTCTGCCAATGGAAGGGTTATAGAAGACCAACAACTCTTATTTATCTTATAAAAATCACATGATGGGGGGTCCTCATCAACCACTCTAATTGTTCCTAAAAAGCATTCTGAAATTTATCTAATCAGGTGAATGGGTTACCCTTTCAAATAATTATTGAAAGAGGATCCATTGTTCTGGAGAAATAATGAATAAATATTTAATAATATTATGGTAGCATAATATATACCCATTCCATAGTCACGATCCTCAATGGATCCAAAACTAATGGGACCACATTCTTAGTCGGTTCCACATCCACTCCCTCAACTGATATAACATTTTCCTTGAAGAGAACATAAAAACTCCTAAACTAAAACTTTTGTGCTTCCCATAAAGTTATTTATCATTTCGTATTTATTGGTCCATCCTTAAATTTCACATATTCCATCCCTCAAATGATGTGCACATGAGGATTTCATCAATGAAGTCTATAATGAACCGATCCAATATTGTATTCAAGAAATGGTTTTTTTGACACATAAACACATAAAAGGGGTTCATCACAATGAAGGGAATCCCCATGTAATCATTGTTACCATAGTGGAAACAAAATACCATGTAAAACATATCCTTATCTCGAAAACAATGATGGTGATAAATTAACTAGAGGTCAATCATTGAGAAGCACAACACCCATTTTAGCTTGTTGATGTGATCTTCATTTCTCTGTAGTGGATATTTATTATTGATAGTTACGTGATTTATATGATGATTATACATGTATAAACTCAATATACCTTCTTCCATCATTGTAAAAAATAATTGGGATTTCTGAGGGAACACACTATGACTAAAACATTAATCTTCTTGTGTCATCTGTTATAGTGGTTCATATTTCAAGGTATTAGATCAGTTCATATTGATAAAAAACTCATCCTATTGATGAGGAGGTAATCCTACACATCCGTAAATATTACATAAACATAATCCACCATCATAACATAGATATTAATTTGAAAAAAACATATTTTTCAAATTCATATAGTAACCAACTGAAAGAAACTAGTGGGATATTCTTGTGTAAATTTCCGTCTTACTCTACCATGGTTGGATTCCTTTTAATGAAGGATTATTTCATCTATTACTCTCCAAACATGGACTATCCTCCATATAAATTAGTCAATAAATGCATGGATGGTTGATATATAGTCTATACCTCAAAATATATTATAACGTATCATACCTACTATGAAGAGGTCCCATATGAAACTATATTCTCTATGAGAAATATCAATCTACTAGTAAATGTTTTCAAATATCAAATATCCCCGATTAAAAATTTCAAAGAAAAAAGTTATTTGCTATGTCACCACTAGATTAACCGTGTATTAAACAATATATTGGTAATGAAAGAAATGGATTCTTCTTGTGTTTATAATAATAATATAAAATATAGAGTAGATACATAATATACCTTGCATAATACCCAACAGAACAAGACCATTGACAAAACCATTTTTTCTTGTTATTTTGATAATAAAATATATAGATTGTATCCGTTTAATATTTCACCGTTATTTTATTTAATTGCATTAGTGATTTATATTAGGATTCCACAATTGTTTTACAAACAATCAAAAATAATGATTTACTAAATATGAAGAAACATCACTCCATGAAATGAAGTGGATTGGCATGACACAAGAATTATTATTATGTAAGCCAATGCATCTAAATTTATCATAATGATGATGTTTGAAAATATACGGCTGGAAGGGACCTAATATAGGGGTCAAAATGAAGGATTAAACTAAAACAAGTTGAAATTGTCTAGAAAACAGTGTCAAACATAATGTACGTCATTCATGACTTGTAACAAGAAGTAATAAATGAAGTGAAATTAATATGGGAATAAATTCATATTCAATGAAGAAAGAATACATATCATGTAAAATATTCATAACGACATACAATTAACTACATGAATTAATTACATAGTATGATGTTGTCGTACATAACGTAAAATTGTGATTTATAATAATTCCTTATAATATAACATTTATGATCCTAATAGACCGAGTAATACATTTTACAATTCAATCAGACATTTATGGCATCCAATATTCTATATATCCAAATAAATAATAGGCTAGTGGTATTGAAAATATGAAATTGTGAGGGGATTCTCTAGAATATGGTCTACTATAAATTTATTTCCTCTTATCCATTTTATTTTAATTTCAATAAATTCATTTGATTGATCCCCTATCCCAAATCAATAAGGCAACAATTTCCTTGGAAGGGTAGTTTTTATGAGTCATTAGTAGTGGGGAGGTTCGAACAATTTCTATGTGTTATTTTTTGTTCAAAGATAATTAAAAATATTTCATTCTTCATCCAACATGTTTTCATTGATAATTATGTATGTAATCTAAATGTTTTTTAGTTATGGTATGAATATATTATTTTATATTTCTATGTTCAATAATCTTTACCTCCCTTCAAACCATTTAGATCTATTTTCTAAAGAACAAATTATGTCATGGTGGAGGTTACTCGAATATCTATATCATGTGAAAAATATTATGGAAATAATTATTGATTATTAGGGATAAAAAATACCAAATTGGTGATGTGATGACCATGTATTTCCTTAAAACATGATATTTTCCACTTTGGGATAGTATGTATGGTTTTTATTTCACTTTGATATCACCCTCATGAATTCACCATGAAAAGGCATAATGATGTGAGAGGCATCCACACCACCATTTATTGGGGTGTTATGTGCTCCTCCTCATTCGATGTGGTATTTACATAATCTTTCCCCATAGAAGTGTCTGACATCCACTATGGAACATCAAACAAGCACTGGAATTGATACAATTTGTGACACAACCAATGTTGAGGAGTTGGGAAATATATACATATAACAGACAGTTCATATTTAAAGAGTTCCATCTATTATATTCATTTATAGTCATCATTGGTTCACTTATAAATTTTGGAGAGGCCTTCAAAAGGCACTGGGATCTCAATTCCATTTGAGAATGGCCTACCATCTATAGTCATATGGAATGACAAAAACAATAATACATATTCTCGAGGATATGTTTTGTGCTTGTGTTCCCAACTTCAGCATGCCATGGGATGATAACATAGGGTTATTTTATTTTTCTTATAAAAATAGTTACGAGTCCATGATTATAATTTCACCTTTTTGTAGATGAATATCCGGCCTTGTAAATCTCTCTTGTGTTGGTTGGAGATTGGAAAATATCTGTGGTTTAGCCATGTTTTGTTAAATAAATAATAAAAAATATTAACTTGATTCATCAGAGATTGTAGACCATACTGGTCTGTTATAAGTCTTATACTAATCATATTCATAGACCTATGGACTTCTCATTTGGTGACTAGGTTATCTTGAATGTTTCACCATGGTTGTGTCATCGACATCTTGGGATAAAAGTGAAGCTTCATACTACACTTTGGGGGTCCTTTCGTGGTGGTTAAATAGTTGGTAAAATTTTCATACTACTTAGCACATACACTACATCTGATGTAAATACTTAATATATTTCTTTTATTGTAATTGAGAAAGTATTTCTCTGAACCATCTTATGTTTTGAGCAAGAATGATATTAATATTGATTCTAATTTATATATGTATAAATGGATAGTCAGTATAGTTGATTCTTAGACCAAGTTAATTTATGGGAGGAAGATACCATTGGGTTTTGTTTTATGGAAGCATGGTTATAACAATCTTGAGACATGGGATCCTGAGGAAATACTATGAGATTAGTGGCCTCGTGTTTCCGGAATAGAATGATATTTATAGACTTTCCCTGGAAAGAATGTATTTATGATGTGGAGTATGTAACATCCCTTAACCAATCTGACAGGTACATCTTTAACCATGTCATGGTTTTTAATTTTTCTTGACTGGGTAGTTTTGATAATGAATTCTGAGGATACTTATAATTGTGAAATCATATATCTATTGGATTCTCAAGATTAATCAACAATTTTTATAGGCATATGGAGGGTTATAGTTTGTGTAAAATGTTTTACACTTCATGTAATTTTTTTGGGATAAAAGTCATGAAAGGAATGACGTTGTAATGGATAAATACTGTGAAGTTCTATCACATATCTTTTTTGATTTACTGATTATTAATTTACTCAGAGCGTAAATTCAAAATTCATGTAGGAATGTTTTTTTTGCGGTTATAAAAATTAATGTTTTCACAATTAGTCTTAGTATTACAAATCGTGTAATACCACAACTACATTTTTTATACAGGAAGTGTGGAAAGTATTTAAATTTTAGATCCCCTCTAGTTTCCTCTCCCTCTACCTAAAGCCTTCTCATAGTGATCTAAGAGCTATCAACCCCTTCTAGATTTTATTTTTTTACATTCAATCATCATGTAACTTGTGGTATGATTCCTCAGTAATTTTTCTACCTCATTCATTGATTTTATAATTTTCTAATTCTCAATTATTTCAATATATCATCCTTAAATTTATGGATCTATGTCCCATTGTGTTAGATCTCACATCTACATTGTTCTTCATGGTCTTATACACCTTTGTTCCTATTTGATGGGGGACATTTTGGGTGTTTTTTTTTGGGGAAAGGTAGGTGGTTCAGTCATGATTAACCAAATTAATTAACCTTATGTCACTTTAATTATATTAACTATTTATTTAAATTAAAATTATCTACCATTATTTCATTGGAATTGATAAATCTCGATTCTAGAGGCTCTGGAAATTTAAAGGTATTTTGTCAAGAAAATTGGGGAAAACATTGATTCCATTGAATTGGGGTGTGTCTATGTAAATTGGTTGATTTAAATTATTGAATTAAAATTTTATATTTGATGGAAATTACATAAATTAAAATTGTAAATTTTAATTGTGTACATTAATATTTAAATGGGTGGAATTGGTTTTCAATTTATTTGAAACTTGTGAAATGGATTAAAAATATTTGTTAGAAACTATGTGGTTTTATCTTATAAAAGAGGAATGTTATTGGTGAAACCCAATCTTTTTTAAATGGAAAATTGTTATTGAAATGGATGAATGAGTTTTAATTTTACATTAATATGTCTTCAAATTAATTTCCCATCATTGATTGTGGAAGGGAACATGAATACCTTTGGTAGTTTGTTGGTCATCTGGACACACTCTACAATATATCATCTTTAGGAAACATACATGTAGCTAGTCACATCTCTGATGAGAGGATGATGAGTCACATTATTCCTGTTTCAGAGGATTGTGTGTACATAGATTCTTCTAAGATCACTTATAGAGTGGGGAGTACTTTATTTGGAAATATTATTATACTAATTTGAATGATTAACATTAAGTTATATTATTTTATATTTGATATATAAATTCATTCCAATGTTGTAAAATTGAATTACATATCTTCTAAATTAACATTAACTATTTTATATAACTATTTTATCTATGAACTTTTTTTATAAATATTCAATCACTTATAAATCCATTGCTTAATGTATTTTTCCATCATCTGAACTATAAAGCATGATTTGTAAAAAATGATTTAAATTCCCAAAATTATTTTATTTAAAGTTGAATGCACTTTTTTCAATATGTTATATGATTATATTATAGAGACATCGGTGAGACACTTCTAGGTTTCTTACCTCAAACCCTACATTTGAATTTTGGGGTTTCTAGATTATCTCATTCTTAGTTTGAAAAAAGAGAAATGATCTATTGGAGTTATATCCCACTGTGGATCCATGGACATGGTGAGGTGTTTCCTTAGTAACATGAAATGTTTTTTCAATTATTTTTACTTGGATAATAGTACATGATGAATATTTATTTGGTGTGGTATTCTAGAAATTTACTCCCTGTGGAGGTTCTTTTGATATTCTTATAGACTATCCTCTTTTTTACATCAGTAATTCTTCTAATAATATCATTCCCACATTCAACTATATGATTCACGGTTCTAGTCACCGACCTATGGAAGTTAGTAAATATTTTCATGCTATGTATGGTTCAGATTAGTTACTGGGTTACTAGGGTACCCTGGCTGGTTCATGATAACTTTGTATCAGTGGAGGCTGTGGGCATTTGTCTTGATTTCAGTATGAACCTTAAAAATAATTTTGGGACATAGGTAGTATTTATGATTGGGTTCCTATTATGCTCTCACCGTAATAAACCTTAAGTCACCAAGGTTTGTTAGGAAATGATGTCTTGTGGATTTGTTCTAATACGTTTGAAATACCCCAAGGATTTAAAAATAAATTTAATATAAAACATAATTCACACAACACTTAGTCTCTGTAAAAAACACTTTTCTTATCTAGTTATTTACACAAGATAGTTATATCCTAGATATTAAATGTAATTTTCCCACTTTTGGGATTTTTATTTTAAAAATGGATGTGCACTGTTGTGATTAGTTAGATATTTAGAGTCCGATTGAATCAACATAATTTTTTGTTGACTAGGAACATGACCCATTTGAATAGTAATATACCCTTATGAATAGAAAATTGGCCAAATGAATAGTAAATTCATAAATGAGGGTATAAATAAAATTTATTCCCCTTGTAAATTCATGTATGATATAATTATATCATAGTAAAATAAACCGAATATTTTAAAAATTAAAAATTATGTGTTGTTATTTTGTTGACTAATAAGTATTTAATTAAATTTTTATAATGTATAAGTTGATTTAAAATATAATTAATTCTCCAAAAATATACTCATAAATAAATATTTTATATTCCTATGATTTTAGGATTACATAATATTACCTTTCTTTAAATTTTTGGGTTTTAAAAAATCAGTTTTAATTTTAAATATAGTATCATTTGAGTAAATGATGATTTTAATTATCAAATAAATATATCATATTTATAAAATTATTTTTATAAAATGGAGTTAATTTTAGAATTCTAATGATGATAAATAGTTCCGGTTAATTTTTCAGAATTTTCTGAAATACATGAATTGTTAGTGAATAGTAAAAAACATTAATTTATTGTATATATACATTACAGCTAAATACTATATTTCATGAGTCATGGATGATGTAATCACCCTTGGTTTGAAATAACAAGAAAGTATTACTATATTAAGTAAATGTAATCAATATTATTTCTTGTTTTGAGCAAAATCATAAAATATTGAATAGAATAATGAGAAACCCCTCTCCTCCACTATAAAAGCCGCACCACACCCCCAATTCTCCTCAGACCATCCATAATATGAGCGTAGTAAAATTTCATCCGAATGCCCTTCCCAATATCATCTCCCACATCTAAAATCCCATTATCTATACAAAATAAAAAAAATCAATCTTAAGGATATTTTCAATGAGGGGTATTCAATAGGTGAAATCCGTTTATTTTTCCTTTTATTTTAGTTTCATGTTATTTAATTCATTATCATATATTCACCTCTTCTATCCAAATAAGAATGATAACTATATTATAATTTATATATTTTAATTATATCAAGTTAATTGATTAACAATCATCAATATATATAATCTCTCTCTTTTATGCTTAAAAAGAAATCATCATCCGGGAGGGGCCGATTTACAACCTACATGGATGATTAACTTTCGTTCATCATTTTTTTTCAATTCAGGTCATAAATCCATTTTTATGGATATAAATTACTATTATATATGTATAATAACGAATTTATTCTCTAGAAAAAATATATATAATACTAATTCATAAGTCAAACTAGTTAATGGTGATTAAAATACCACCATAATAATCTAAATTATTATCAATAAATTTCATCTCTAATGATTCATTCTCATAAAATTTATGAAAATGATAAATATAACCATTAAATAATATATACATTCTTTGATATCATATAAATTAAATTCTGGTGATTTTTACCCATTCAACATGAACTTCTATACTCATATATAAGTATACATACCATGAAAACAAATGAAATGAATGGTCCTGGTAAACCAATTTTTATTTTATAACAAATAAAAACGTAATAAATGAACATAATAATATTATAATAAATAAAATAAATGTAGATAAAGTTCTAAATTAAATAATTAATTATTTAATATGACCATCTATGACATTATATTCAAGTTCATAACACAATATGGAAAAATGTAATGGTTTCTTCCTAGTCGTCCATTTTTCTAAATAAATATTCATTCACTAACTTTCACCAATGTAATTATTATTTCAAATTTTAAGTTATTATATATACTTGTAATATGTTCTACAATCATATATTTAGTCCATTTCATCTTTCTTTAATAGGGATTACTTTCTTTACGAAGTTCCCTTGTTAACTATTCTTGATAAGCAATGCCTTTTAACGTGAACATCTTGATTTTACCCATTTTGAACTACTATTTGTAATTGGGTTTAAAACACCATTATTTTTTAAAATATCTCCATTTTTCATGATTTTTTTCATTAATAGTTTTATAATAATTATTTTGGAAAAAAACATTTTTTTACAAATGAACTCTTCCTTGCAAAGTAAAAAGGGCATTTCCCTCAAGATTTCCATTAAGATTTTAATAGTGTTTTTTAAACTATTTAAAAAATAGTATTGAATATTATGGTTTAATGATATTGGTATATTATTAGTATCATCTACCATATTTTATAAAATTGCTGATGATCACTTTCACATTAGATGTTCTATCTTAATTCAATTCAACATACAACACATAAAGGTTTGTGATTATGTTTAAAAATGACGGAAAGATGATTACATTTAATATGTTCATGTTTTGAATGTTAAGAACCCTTCATATGAGGAATTCATTGGATGTGTAATGTTATGGGTAAGGCCCACTATACTCCCTTGATGCATTGTTAGGTCTCATGAGATGAAATAGAATAAGGTTTTGGTCAAGGACTTACGATAGCATATTCAGACATATTTTCCAAGGCCTTAACAATATGTTTCCGATGTATGGAAGTATGAATTTCTTTATTATGAAAATATTAATTAATATAACATGTTATTATTGAATTAGTATAATATCCATGTATTTTTTTCATTCTCATGTGGTAATTTTTATTGCTTCATGTAATCATCTTTCATTAGATCCATATTATGCTGAAGATTATTTTTAAAGGAATCTGTTCTTAGTTATTCATCATGCCTAATATTTATTTTTAGGATAAAATATACTTTGTTACATCCCCTTATTGATCATTTGAGCTAATCCTATTCATATTATTTATTTTTCACCAGGATACTAAGATGAAAATTATTATGAATGATATACATGAATAATATAATTGTATATGAGTGTTTCAAATTTAGTTGCAATGTTGTTTATTTTCTTTCAATTTTGAATTTAAATAATTTTCTTATTTCTAGTTTCCAAAACTAACAAATTATTCATTTCTTTAGAATTATACTTAATTGAAAAAATAAAAATGTATCAATATATGACACTAGCTCTAGGAAACCGGGGTTGGGATCTTTATAGTTGGTATTATTGGATGTTTTGTGGAAATATTGAAAACTAGATTTGTTAAATACAAATTAGGTATCAAAATACTAATATATACAATGCAGAAAAGCGTTTAAGAACATCATAGAATTTTTTATGGTACATATTATGAGGACATTTCTAGAATATACATCCATTTATTTATATTACAGATGGATATGGTTCTTGTGACATATATACATAGGAGTAACAAATCCAACAAGGTGTTTTGGGGTAAAATAAGGATAACCTGGTACATGAAAGAGAGTCTTAATGTGCACATGGTTGACTCTCCCTAGGGATTTTCTTATGATAATTCTTGTTTTATTTACAAACCACTCTATAATATTTTATTGTAATATGTCCCCAAGAAACAATTCCAATGATTATGATATTAGACATTCATAAAATTATAATTTATATTATATTATTTTCTAGTTAGACATTATACATTATGATTTATAGACTAATTTAGAGTATTCCATTATTTATAAGTGGTTCCTAGTGGAATTATTGGAAACAACATTAATGCAAGTACCCCATTTATGGATTTCCCTCCTATTGAAGATATTGATGTTAGTTCGGGAGCTGCAATTTTTTCTTAGAAACATATAATTATACTAGGACAACTAAATCAAGTTATAAATAATAACCTTACCCATATGGAGTATCATGATTCAAAATGTGGAAGAGAAATTTTATTCCACTTTATGCAATATAATCTTTCATAATTTAATGGGACTACAAACCACTTAATATTAGAGGAATGGAGAAGTTCCTTAGAGAAGATATATCTTTCTTTGGGATGTATCAAATTATGAATGGTGTTCATTATAGTTTATAATATATTAGGAGATATAGATTAATAGTGGTTATTAATTCAGAACCAAAATGAGGAGGAATAGATTAAAAATATAGAATAGAGGGGTTTGAGGAAATTTTCCGTGAAAAATATTTTCATTTTGAACAATGTGCGGATATCGAATGGAAATTATTGAATCTGAGGCAGAAGGATGATGAGAATGTTTTATAGTTTTAATCCAACTTCAAAAAGGATGAAATTCATTCCACAAACAATATACATAATCTAAGGAGAAAAATTTATTTATTCCTTGATGTCTTATAACCATTACTCTAAATGGAACGGGTCACCCAAACATTATAATAATATAACGATATAATCTCATGTTCAATAAAGATAGAGAAATAATTCTCTTTGTATTATCACATTAAAGGAAAAAAGGGAGTATGTGGTTATAACATGAATGAATTTATAATAAGATGGATAAAAAAATTATTTTTTCAACATGTGATACATGTGGAAGGAAACACCCAGAAGCCTGCTTAAAATATGTGTTTCGTATATGTGTGGAGAAAATGCCATCAAGCAGGTGACTGCAATGGAATGAAATAATCATTGAATGTTTAATTTTATAATTATAGGGATATGAGACAATATTCAAATGAATTTCTGAAGTGTTATGGATGCATTCATCAAAAAAGGACATATGATAAAGGAAATGTTTATAGGATTACAACAGATGAGGTTGATGTTCTAAATGATGTAGATGCCTATAAAGTAATAATCTCATAAAATTTTGATAAAGCATTATAAGATTTTGGATCATAACATTATTTTATATCTTCCCAGTTTTCATTAAAAATTAGATAATTAAAATTATCCTTAATAAGGGAGTTTTTAGTCAAATCTCCAAAGAGAAGTATCTTTTCAAGAATCAAATATCAGGTAATTCCCATTATGGAATATAAAAATGAATTATCTTCTAAATTTATCATCATATCAATGGTTCAATATTAAATAATCCGCATTATTGATTAGTCTTTAAAATATGATGCAAAAATATATTTCAATATGAAGGAAATTACAATTTTGAATAAGGTTTATAATCCCTTATCATTAGAGAAGATTCACCACCATCTAATTATTATCTTGATCTGCCCTAAATAGATGTACTAAATGAAATTCATAGGGAGGAAAAGAATGAAATATCTATGGGTGATGGAAGAAATATTGAAATTGATGATATACCTATTGTGAAATAGTACACAGATGTGTTTCTAGAGGATTTTCCAAGACATCCTCTAGAGTAGAGAATTGAGTTTTTGTTGATTAAATTCCATGTCTATGGAATATATTAGATAATCCATATAAACTGCCATAGTAGAATTAGTAGAACTAAATTAACAACAACGAGAATTGAGTGTGAAATGATTATACCACCCTAGCTTTTCTCCATGCGGATCTCATATTCTCTTTGTCTAGATGAAATATGGTTCTATCAGTGATTGCATTTACTAAAGAGAAATTAATATTATTACAATGAAGAAAATATATCCCCTACCAAATATTGATGATTTATTTGATCATCTTAACAGAGACCAATATTTTTTGAAGATTGAATTTTGATCTGGATGACATCAGTTTCATGAATGGAATAAATATATTCCAATGATAGCATTTCAAAAAAGGTATAGACATTACGAGTTTATAGTAATGTCACTTAGATAGGTTAATTCACCCGCTATTCTCATGGATCTATGGAATATTGTTTTCATGGAATATCTAGATGGTATTTTTAATGGTATTTATTGATAATATCGCAGTATAATAAAAAATCTATGAATATCCTGGGAATCACTTGCACACTATTATGAAGAATCATAGAAGAAACTAGTTATATAATAAGTTTATCAAATGTGAATTGTAGCTTCATTTTGTTTCATTATTATATTGTCTCCATGAAAATGAATCATAGTTGATAATGCTAAGAACAAGGTAGTTCAAGAATTTAAATATATAACTAACATAACTGAGGTACATAGTTTAATTGGGTAATCATGTTATTGTCATCGTTTAATTCAAAAAATTACAAAATTAGCTAACTTCTTATCCGATCATACATGTAATGGGGTTATGTTTATATAGACTAATGAATGTGAATATTTAACTGAATAATTGAATAGAATAGTAGTTAATGATCTGATCCTGACTCTACTATCAGGAAATGGAGGATTTGTGATTTAAAGGGATGCATCAGAAAAATGACATAGTTGGGTCCATATGATGAATGAGAGAGTTAATTCATATGAATCAGGGTGGTAAGAAAATCATGAAGACAAATATTGAACTCAAGATCTTGAGTTATAAGATGCAATCTATGCAATTAATACATAGATACACTACTTCAATGGTGAATTATTTGAGATATATTTGGATAAAAAGAGTTTTAAATGTATCTTCCCACAAAAAGAACTAAACATGAGGCTAAGTTGAGGGCTCAAGCGACTAAAAAGTTTTGATTTTCCAATACACTACCACTCATGGTAGTTGAATATGTTTGTTGATGCATTGAACCAGAAGAATCATCAGTTTTAAAAAATATGAGGATTGAATAGGATCTTGTGAACATTGATATTGTAAGGATGGATGTGAAAATTATTAAGGAAAGTAAATAATAATTACTCTTTCAACTTGTAACCAACAATTATTTATTGGAAATAATTAAATGATCTTAGTGTGATATTTATAATATTGAAATTAAAATTAGATCTATGATTAATGGAATGTTTTTAGACATCATGTGGGATGATGGAATTCTCCAATTTGGTAGAAGGCTATGTGTTCCCTCCATACCTGAGTAAAAAAAGAGAGTTATTGGATTATTCAAATATCTTTAATTTCTCTATAGACCCTGGTAAAACTATGATGTAGGATGATTTTAGCATTATTAGAAGCCATTATGTACTATATATTTTTAGACATGTATTCCACTGGATAGAATTAGTTTTTATTTCTCAATACCTTAGACTAAATATGATATAATATCACATTAATACCAGGAAGACTAGTCTTTTACAACGAATTTAGTAATCCTTTATCTCCCATTTCCATGTATATATCCTCTATACATTCATTTATTTATAACTAGATAGTTATGAATCATCGCCTTATATTAATCTGAGATATAACTAATATTTGACTAATATAATGTATTACTTAAAAATATCATATATTGTACATATCATTGAATAATTTATTGATCCATCACAGAATAATATGAAACCCAACTCACCAATTTAATCTCCTCCCTCACTTTTTCATTTCTTCTTGGATATATTTATTCCTTGTGACACTAGTATCAATTCACTCTCAAATTATTCCAACCATTATTTTTGAATACCTTGTAACAATATGTATATTTAAATGGTCTCATAATCCTTCAAATCTAACTCATTAGATATCATAGTCTAAAAAATTTGAATATAATTTAGTGAATCTCTAAAGAGATTATTTATTTTGGTATAAAATTATCCTAATATCAATAGTTTTTTTCATATTTGTGAAAAAATATTTTACATGGAAACCCATGTCACTCCCACTAACATCTCATAGACCCATGGAAAAGAATCATTCAAAAGGAATATTCTATGTTCTTATTTCATAGTTGAATCCTAAAATGTATTTAAGAATCATTCACCTATTATATAACTTCTATGATTTGACCATCCCTTTTTAGTTTCATCCTATAGACACATTCCTTGATTTTTGGTCTATAAATCCAATGATCAGTTTAATGATAATAGAAATTGTATAAGATTAGTTAAAATATAGTGAATTTATGCATATTCACTTAGTGATACTGATTGAGTGTTTTGGTACCACATTTGTATCATAAGTTACTCCTCTCACATATACACTCCATTGTATTCGAAAAAATGAATCCCCATGTACTTTATACATGCAATACACTATTGAATTACAATTGATGTTATGTTTGTTTAATTTTAAAATATTACTTACATGCTGGAATTATTGTTCTTAATTAATAATGTATCACTAGCTATAGTGAATATTAAACCATTACTGTATTTTTTACCTTCCTGCACAGTATGTGTCTAAGGAACATTATCTTTCAAACCTCTGGTGAATCTAGTTCTTATGTCATCAATTTTTTATCTCAATCATTGAAATAAACCAAATCAATATTTTTCCACTATCTTAAGTATATATATAAATAATTTTATTTAAATATAGTCTATCACATGAATAAAAATTTTCTATTATATGATTTTTTTAATATCATAAGAAATTTATACATGAATACTTTATATTCACATTTTTTTGGGTTGATACATGCTTGTTTATATCGTCAAAAACCTCTTTGCCTCAATACACATGTTCTAATAAAATTGAATTTATAACAAACATAAATTCATATGATATAATTTTTTCAATGTAATTGTCATATGGTTATGGGATAACATCTTTATTTAGAAAGCATGTCTATAAAAATTGATGTATCTAAAAAGCATAAGTTATAATAATGATGATAGAAATTTTGATAGATCATTAATCCAATGTATATAATGAAATGTGTGTTTAAGAATTACTCCATGCTACATTTTTTTTGATAAATGATAACATATAAGACTCATAAATTATCATTCTTATTATAATCAAAACCCTATTGTGGAAAAGGTAATGAAAATTTAGTAAGTACTTCACACTACATTATAATGATCGATGAATTATTGTTCAAGATATTCTTTCTCACACAGTCCCAAAGGAACTCATATATTCTAATGATGTATATATCATACTTCAAATACATGTTCCTCAATAACTGAAATGAATATTATGAATTTTATTTACCCCTCATTGAAATAGTTTATTCTCACTTGAAGAACTAATTCTGAAATATTTTTAGATTACCATTATTAGTAATGGTTTCTTTGTACAAAACTAAATAAGTATATATGTCAATAATACATAAGTTTTTAGCTCTAATGAGTCTAAATACCACAATTTTTATATCCTTGATAACTATATTGTTTTTCATGTAAAATAATTATCATTCCAAAACAAGGTATATGTGAAATAAATTTTATATTTATAATGTATTTCCTATGATTCTTATATTGCTGAAATTTTTGCTGACTATATAACACCATAAACAACATTAATTCATCCTCTGGAATACTATCTATTTGTTTCCATTAGACATGTGAGATTATTGTTTTGTTGATAGTCCAAATTTTCTATGGAAATCAAGAAACATGGAAAATATAAATTTTGGTATTCTCACCATTGACTTAGGTACAACCCTTTCTATGTCATTTAGAGAACATAACCTACATTATGTAATATTTATATACATACATTTTCATTGAACACTAAAACACATATGTGATTGGAATAATTTATTTTGACACCCAAGATGTAAAAAAGTTTCATTACTTATAATCGATGAATATATACATAAGAAAAATAAATTACATTCTTAGGTAAAATAGTTTATTGTGAATAAAAATTCATATATTTATTTCATGATATTAAAAGAAAATAAATTCTTGGTTAATAGCTCTTTTAATTGATGACAGTTGAAAAGATGTCTTTGGAATTTCTATTTCTATTTGAATTTTCACCTTATCATTTAATTTTATTACCATAATAATTAAATGGTATACATTATTCATGTTCATAATTACTTGAAGGATATTAACCAAAAGTTAATGATGTATTTTTTTCCAAACTAATCATTTTGTGATCCTAAAATAATCTGGTGTAAATTGGTGAAAATGATATAATAATGGTATATTATGAATGATTTTGATCATTTATAAATATTTAAACTTTACAAAAGAAACTGTCTCTAATTCCTAACTCACTACACATTCTTCACACAAGCTTCTCAAATATTAGACTACATATAATATCATCAATGTCCATATGTAATATCCAGAATGACATTGGACATTGATGATAGAATAATGATATAACAATCATATTCTCTATATATTAGTATCCAATAATAATTTTAATCTCCATCATTTATTAAAATGGATTAATAGGTATTGGGGACAACAAGAGATTTGAATTTATGATATCTTATTCTTTTCAAAAAATTAATTTTCTACTCTTAGAAGCTTGTGCTTCTATGGAAATTTACATTTCCCAGTATATATTGTAGTGTTCTTGTGGAACTACATTAATTTATCTACAAAAAAATTCCTAACATATTTTTCCTTATTTTTGATTACTGATTATACATTTTTTGTGTAACTAAAGAATTAAATGTCACTCACTATTTTATCAAACACTAGAATCAATTTATTTTTGAATAAAAAAACTATGTAATTTAAGTAATATAGTTGCATATATCCTTAAACCTCATCTCATAATATAAATTCTATTTATAAACCACTTCCCAATGAGTTCATGGATGGTGATTGAAAGGAAAACCATATTAACCCAAAGTTCCTTAATCTGATGAGTGAATTTATAGATTCTATTTTTTTTAATTTTCTCAATGACTTCCTCTAAAGAATTATCATGTGAGATATGGATAATTATTTTCTTCCACCATTAGTTATGTCAACCCATCACTCTAATATGAACTCCTCAATGGTAGGAGACTCCCTCCATATTAGCTGACGAGCACCCTGATGACTCAGTTTATTTCAAATTCAAATGATGTAAGATGATTGAAACATAATATTTTGTTAATGGTTTTAAAAAAAATTAAAAATGTAATCCATTTATATTTATCTGTTAACATTATGATGTCTTACTCCTCCAATGTCTTGATGGAATTCATTATTTATTCATTTTTTCTATTTATTATTTTATTTGTTTTCCATTGTCTTGAAAAATCAAATTTTTTTAAACAAATGAAAAATTGAAATATAATACCCAAAATATATTGAGAATCTAATATTGTTTGATCGCTTTAATATTAATGGATCCTAAATGGCCTAGGGAAAACATAATTCAGTCATAGATTGAATCATTATGTAGGCCAACCCATATCCAGTGTATCCAAATCTCTTATAAATATCTCATCGACATGGCATTGTCCGAGATTTACAGTGTCATCATCAATGTACAGATATAGTCGCACAGGGATGAGGGGGTTTCAGTGTACAAAATACAGATAAATAACTTCTACTGAGGCTCACATACCCTTACACATATTTAAAGATAAAAATCAAAGATTCAAAGACCGCATTATTCAATTACATTCATGATATGCAATGAAATAATTATGTAAATTTCTCAAACATTAATGGTCGGTCAATTTCTCAAGAAAAGTCACTATATATAGTAAACATGTGATCTAATTAAATAGTTTTAGATCAAAAATCAGAGGGAAATTTTAATAAATAAAATTATTTATTTAAATTAAAATAACTTATTCAAGTATTATATTTTTACTCAGTCCCTTCATTAATTTACAATTTATTAAAAAAATAAGTAGTCAATTAATTTTATTTAATACTAAAATTGAATTATATTTTTCTGGGTTATTAATAATACTAATAAGAAAAAAATTATTATTTTTAAATAAAATAAATACTAAATTAAAATTAACTAATTTGATTATAATTTGAATATAATTTGATTATTTTATAATAATTTGTTCCATGAAAACCCTGGACATACCCTTCATGGGTTGGACCAAAACCTCCCAGACCCATATTGGGCTCTGGAGACCAAGTGATGGGGTGTTATGTGCAATAAAAACCCACCAAACCCTACATTATGTTGGATATAGATACTCGGGCCTGCTTTTTGACAGATTCGGGCTGGGAAGGTTGGCTCTCAAGGCCCGAACTAGTGCTACCCAATTGGAACAAAGGAAGCAAAGGACTGGGAGTAACTGCATGGGGAACCACCAGAAGGTGCTGGTCAGGGTGGTGGTTGTGTTCAATGGAGACAACAAGAAGTAGTTCGACTATGGGTGAAGTAAACAATATTATCCTCAGTCGCATGGAATGATAGTAACATGTCAAATGTGGTCATGGTGGTTGGAATATTGGAATGAGTTTCTAGTTGGTTCAGTTACAGGGGGGATTCTAGATTCGCAGAAGGTGATGATGAAGGGGTCTAGATAGATGTTGGGCCTCTAGTGGACGGCGGGTCATAGGGTGTTGTAGCGATGGCGGGGCTTCTATGATTATCATGAGGGATTCATTGAGCCTTCTCCAGGAGGTGGACGAAATAGAGTCTATCCAATCACAAGGGGATAATGGTAGCAGATGTGGGTTGGCATGAGTAAATTTCATTCTTAATCTAGTATGGGAGAAGTCTTGAGAGATCTCTCAGAATAGGTGTACATAGAAGAGACAACCCTATGGTCAAGGGTTGGGAGGCCATCACCATGAGGGGGTAAGGTAGTATGGCATAACTCATGTGTAGGAGGCCAATGAGTGATAGAGAGGGAGTTTATTTAATATGTTTTTTGATAATATTTTTTTTAAATATCAAGGTTAAAATAATATTTGAAAATATGCCAATATACGGCATCGCGATGCCTCTATTCAATTAATAAAAAAAAATTTATTTTATTTTGTTTTGATTATATATATATATATTAAAAAAATTAAAAAATAAAATTTTCAGTAGATTTTATATATCTATTTAAAATCCAGTAGTACTGCCATTACATATGTTTGGACTCGGACAGATGCTCTCACCCAGGGCTATCTTTTATAAGAGGGCTTATGCTAGAAAATAATTATGCTCTTCCATTGTGGGATTCATGTTCTTACTTTCCTGCACAGAACATTCTTTATTTCTGGTGAGAGATTCTGTTACAAGTACGTTTATAAATGGATACTAAATATAAACTATAATACCAATATAATTGAAACATAAAAAAATGATTAAACATATAATAAATAGTTTAAAAAATATATACTAAATAATGTTGACAAAATATAATGTATACAGTTTAAAAGAAACCTATTTGAAACATAAAAATATATAAAGTACGTGACTTGGAAATCATAAAAATTATATAATATAAGACCAACATAAATGAAATGTAATACATAGATTTAAGATAAAACAAATATTTAAAAATAAATAAAAATCGTAGAGTAATATTGATGGAAATATTTTGTAAGGTTTCAAAGACACAGACATGAATCATAAATATGATTCAAGTATGTGACTTTGAATGTCTATATAAAATAAATTATAAGACCAACATAAATTTAAAAGAAAACATGGATTCAAGATATAAAAAATAGTATAAAATAAAAAGAATTTCGTAAAAAATGTGGATTGAAAATAATTTATATGATTTCAAAGACACCTATATGAAACAATAAAATGGTTTAAGTAGGTGACTTTGAATGTCTATAAAATATAAACTGTAAGACCAACAGTAATGAAAATAAAAAAATGGATTAAAAATTTAACAAATAGTTGAAATCAAAAATACATTCATAAAAAATGTTGATGAAAAATATTTTTTAGCTTTCAAAGACTACAATTTGAAAATTAAAAATGTTTCACATTTGTGCATTTGAAAGTATATAAAATATAATCTATAAGACCAATATAAATGAATCATAAAACTTGGATTAAAAACAGAAAAAATTATTTAATTAGTTGATTATATTATTAATAATTAATTATTTAAAAATTAATTACTCAATTATTAAGTGTAAATAATTTATTAAGTAATAATTTAATAATTAATTTTTATTTAATATTTTTAATAATTACTTTAAAATAATTTTAATGAAAACATATAAATTATAATTATATTACTTATTAACTAATTAACTATTATATATTTAATATTTATATTACAAAATAACAAATTAATTATTATATAATATTTTTTAATAAATACTAATTAATAATTACAATGAATAGTTATAATTTATAATTATATTACAAATAAACTAATTATAAAAAGGGTCTCAACACTTTCTTTATCAAAAAATTAACAAATGAACTATTATATAATTAATAAATATATTACTAATTATATTTTTATTTATTATATAATTAATGATTAATAATTACTAATTAACTAGTTACTAACTTTAAAATTAATAATTATATTACTTATTAAGTAATAAATTATTATATAATTAATATTTATATTACTAAGTAACTTAATAATTATTAAATAATTAATAATTATATTAATAATTAACTAATTATTCATTATGTAATTAATTATTAATAATTACTAATTATCTATCTAATTATAATGCCATTAATAATTATATTACTAATTTGCTACATAATTATCAATAATTATAAAGAATAATTATAAAGAATAATTATAATTAAAAGTTATATTACTATTTAACTAATTAATTATTATATAATATTTCTTAATGATTTCAAATTATTAATTATAATGAATAATAATATTACTAATTAACTAATAAACTATTATATAATTAATAAATATACTACAAATTAACCAATTAATTTTTATATAATAATTATTAATAAAAACTATTTAGAAATTATAATGAATAATTATAATTTACAATTATATTAATAATTAATTAATTATAAAATGGGACTAGAATCTATGTTTCTTAAAAAAAATAACTAATTAACTATTATATAATTAATAATTATATTACAAATAATCTAATTAATTATTATATAATTAATTATTACTAAATATAATTAACTAATTACTAATTATAAAATTAATAATAATATTAATAATTAGCTAAATAATTATAATATAATTAATATTAATATTAAAAAGTAACTAATTAGTTATAAAATAATTAATAATTATATTACTAATTAACTAATTAATTAATAATAATTACTAATTATCTAACTATTAATAATACAATTAATAATAATATTACTAATTACTAATCAATAATCAATATTCAATAATTAAAAATTATAATGAATCGTTATAATGAATAGTTATAATAAATAATTATAATGGATAATTATAAAGAATTATTATATTACAAATAAAATAATTAAATATTATATAGCTAATAAACAGATTGATGATTAACAAATTAATTATTATATAATAATTTTCAATAAATATTTATTAATATTTATATAGTATAATTATAGTTTTTAATTATATAACAAATTAATTTATTATAAAAAGAACCTCACCTCTATCTTTCTAAAAATATTAACTAATTAATTAATATATATTTAATAATTATATTACATATGAAAAAATTAATTATTAAATAATTAATGATTACTAATGAATAATTAACTAATTACTGATTATATAATTAATAATTATTTTACTAAATATCAAATTAATTATTATATAATTAATAAATATATTACTAAGAGAGTAATTAATTATTATATAGGAAATAATTATATTTCAAATTAACTAATTAATTATTAGATAAATAATTATTAATTATTACTAATTAATTAACTAGTTATTATACAATTAATAATTATATTACTAATTAACTTATTAATAATTAATAATTAATAATTAATTTTTAATAATTATAATGAATATTTTAAATGAAAAATTAAAATGAATAATTCTAGAGAATAATTATATTAATAATTAACATATTAATTACTATATAATTATTTTTAATAATTACTAATTAATAATTATAATTAATAAATACTATTTATAATTATATTACAAATTAAAAAATTAACTATTATATAATTAATAATTATATTAGAAATTAAATAAATAATTATTATATAAAAATTATTTATAATTACTAAATATTAATTATAATGAAGAAATATATTTCTTTATTATATTACCAATTATCTAATTTACTATTATATACTTAATAATTATATTCCAAATTATATAATACATTTGGAATAATTACCAATTAAATAAATTATTTTTATAGAAATAATTAATAATAATACTAAGTTAAAAATTAAATATTTTATTATATTTTTAATCCATGTTTTATGTTAAATCTATATTGGTCTTATTGCTTATTTTTTGTAGGCTTTTATAGGCTCATACTTGAATCTTTTTTATGATTTAGGTACGTATCTTTGAAATCTTATTAATTACTTTCCATCAACATTTTTTAGGAAAAGTTTTTATTTTCAACTATTTTTTATATTTTTAATCCCTCGTTTGTGTTTAATATATTTTGGTATTATAGTTTATATTTTATATACTTTCAAAGTCACGTACTTGAAATATCTTTATGTTTCAAGTAGGTTTCTTTGAAAACATATAAATTATTTTCCGTCAACATTTTTTACAAAATTCTTTTAATTTTAAACTATTTGTTATATGTTTAATTGTTGTGTTATCTTTCATTTATGTGGGTCTTATAGTTTATATTTTATATGATTTCAAAGTCACGTACTTGAATCATTTTTATGTTTCAATTAGGTGTCTTTGAAAAATTATAAATTATTTTCCGTTAACATTTATTGTGAAATTCTATTTGTTTTAAAATAATTTCTATATTTTTATCCATGTTTTATGTTTCATTTAAATTGGTTTTATAGTTTATATTTTATAGTCTTACAAAGACATGTACTTGGAATAGAATATCACATTGGAAATACAAAATGTTCTGTGCTGGAAAAAGATAATTAGAATCCCACATCGGAAATGCAGAATGATTTCAAGGATAAGATCTCTTATAATATGGAGCCCATGGTGAGATGTTCTATCAGAATCCATACTATTGTAATTGATGTACTGCTAGATTTTAAATATTAGATAAATTATTCAAAAAAAATATTTTTATTTTTATTTTTGTTTTGTTTTATTTATATATATTTATAAACACAACAAAACAAGACTTTGGTGCTTATTTTTGAAAAATATTTTTATTCTAGATGTTTTTAGTAAAATATGTATTTTAATAATTAAAAAAACTCAACAGAGAGGTGATCCATGGAAATGTTCCTCACCAAATAGAAGGATCATCCCGCAGTACTCCACTAAGTGAAAAAGACCATCAAATTAATAAAATATATATTATATAACAATATCTTTTTTTTATATTTAATTTGTAGAGATTTGTGGGAAAAAATTCCAAGAACGAAGATATTTTGATCACATGATTTCCGATAGATCCTACGTTGTAGTTTTTGGATACTAGTATCGACACCATATTTTCATATGATTACTGTGTCATGAAAAAAATTTGTTGGATAAGCGAACACCTAAAAATTTTCAATTTTAATGCCATAACACGCACCCGTATTTATCCATAATTTTTTTATATGAACAAACCACAGACTTTCGAGATTGGATTGATATAAAATAAGTTCTATTTGTATCAAATTAATACCCTCTATTTAAATTTATATATATTTTTTTGAATCGTAATATTCATAAAACTCTCTATCATACAACTTTTTTATATACCATGGTGTAAAATAGTACATGTTTCGTTAGATAATTTATAATTTTAATCACTGGGGAAACAAAATTTTCCACATTCAATGGTTCAAGTCTTCGAGGATCACACATGAATTAAATTGGGCACATAAAATAAATTAAAATGATAACCTCATTCCAAATCAGAGTGTGCTTAACTTCAGCTCATCGCTAACACCCATTTCTCTAAGGATCTAAAGTTAAACCCATATAGATTTTCCACACATGCTCCAAGATAGTACATGTACATTTTTTGATGAATTCCAAGTTCAATATTAGAGATCAAGGATATCTTTGACATCACATTGATCACCATGATCCCACACCTTCAATAAGTCAATGGTGTCTATGGTTAATCATTAGGGAGAGACTTTCTCTCTCAATGAGAAAACGTACTATGATTCATTTATTTCAAATCAATGAACCCCTCTTTCTAAGTATATTGTGGGTGGGAAAAATACCCAAAAGGGTTCCACAAGCCCCCTAAAATAAAATTATCACTAAATAAGATATAAATAAATAGTTATTATCAACCACACTACATTATTAATATTATTTATATTTTTTCACATCATTGTAATATATATTAAATATATTATGTGATAATCTTGAATCATTAACTGAACTCGTAATTCCCTATCATATTAAACGAACTTTGAATATTAAAATAATATTTAATTATATATTATTGATCATTGTATTTTCCTAAATACTTTTATATACTATTAATAAAAAAATTAAACCCTTTTTTTGAACTCAAATGATAATAAATTATTTTATTTATAGGTGAATGTTAAAACTTAATCATCAATCGGACCCCTCGGTGGGGCCACATTATATTATATAGTTATTCTCCAGAATGAGGAATATTCTTGAATGAGATAATGTGTGTGACCCTCTAAGACCATATATCAATATCTGTAAATAGTATTAATATAATAGGATCCGAGTTTAGCTTCCAATCAAGGCCCTTAATGGGATAAGGCATCCTCAAAGTAATTAATACCAACCAATAATCATGGGTTGTGTAATATAGTTTCTTTTTCACATGAAAAATCATAAATTTGGAAACACACATGTATCATCATAGTATCTCGCATTATTATTTTTGATATATCATAATAGATTTACCATCGACTACCATCGTCATGTATTAATGAATGGACTACCATCCCGATCAACATGGACCAACATGTAATTTTCTCAACTCAGAAGAGGAAAATTCTATATAACCTTTTAACACATATCATATCACTAATGACACTACCAACACAAGCTACCACACCACGATTTCATTATCATGGTGTTTTCCCATGCATCAATGTACCCGATAAAATGGAAGAAAGTTTTAATGAAATCATGTTAGGAGGCCAACACACATGTCCATAAATATAAACTACCAATGACACTCAAAACATGTGGTGTTTCTATAGGATGATCATTCCACATGATCACACATAACACATATCACCTTATTAAAACATCATAAGAAGTCCCAATTGCTATGAGCCCCCCACACTAGATAGAAACACATAAAAAAATTTCTATTTATTTTGATGTATCTAGATCATAATACATATATTAATGACTAATTACATAGTATTTATATGTTCTCATTATAGCATTTTCTCGGTGATAACTTTTGGATTTGTTTTATAAGCTGTGGAAATTACCATTTAATAGTGGACGCAAGAATTTATACACTATATGGTAATTTTACATCATGCATAACTAAATATATAAATGATATGGTAATAAAATGTATTGATAAATATTGGTTTAGGGAATCAACTTTTTGAAAAACTAAGTTGTGATTGAGGAATGTTATGATGAAAGAAGATCGATTGCTATATTCCCATGTTATATACCTGGAAATATAGTCGTGCACATCAGCTGCGCTACATGGAATATGGAAGCCAACCACATGATTTGGATCACCCTATTCATGTGTCCACATAACCTAAAGACAAACATGATTTTTTTAGTGGTTGTGACTACATGACATGTATATATCTTCTTCCCATCATGTATCACTCATTTTTTGTGTCTGTATAACTCAATGAATGAATTAAAATGTATTTTGGATGATAGAAATGATGAACTACATGGAGTGTACACTATATACACCTCATTTATAACATTAATTATCCATGATTTGATCCTTCTGTTATTTTACCATATATAATTACCACATCTATTGCGAGATTTTATTCCGTCAATGTGTGTAAAATAAATGACATATAAACTAGTAACACTCCTTGTAATACTACATTCCATATTATAGGATAGAACAGTCCACATGAGGTGAGTAATGAATTAATCTTTTTTAATTACTACTCGACATGCCATGTATCCCGCGAGATGGATAGGTGTAGTGAATGTGGGTACAAAACATGTACACTGGCTAAATTCCATGAAATCCAATGCTGCCCAGCATATTCTTTGGCACTACATGATGGAATCTTTGATTTTTGACTATATATTCTTGAACCTAATTATTTTATTCATTTATGAAAAAGTTTAAATGTTAAAAACATGTTAATTTAAAACATATTATAGAACCACTAATATTTATGACAAATTCAACCATAGTTTCACATATTGATAAACCATCAAATAAATAATTATAAATTTAAAATGTGAGTTCTTTCATACCAAATTTTCGTTTCTAGGATTAGAATGCATGAATTTCTTTGGTTTTAAATGAAAATTTATTTTAATTTAGTGTTTCCCAAAACCCTAAGAGAGGAACAACCAGAATGAATTTATAATTAATTTATTTAGATCGGGGGCTAAACATCACCTCCTATTATTATCCAATAATTGATGATTTTTTTGATATTTATTGAATTTTTTTATTAAATTCATTATCATGTAAGGATTCAATATTACAATCCATCATGAGGTGAACCACATGTGCACTTTTTATATATGAGAAACACTAAATGGTTTACAAGTGATACTGTAGTGAATGAAATGTATTTCATTGATCAACTTTAATTCATTCATAGTATTCAGGATTAAAGGAGTTCCTCCTATACATGTGGGGGATATAAGAGGAATTCAATAGATAGAGAGAGGGAGGGAGAGATGTTTATTGTGAGAAACAATTCTCTCAAATCAATTTTCCATTAATATTATAAAATTTAAAAAGAAATTTATATTAAGAGATATGGTTTAAGATAAAATATTATTTATTTATATTCCAACCCTTAAATCATATTATATTCATTAAGGAAACTAGTGAAATATTATAATGATGAGAATAATATTTTTTAAGGTGATATAACTCGTCGAATGAAACGTATTGTTTACGAGATTGTAAATTAATATTGATCACCAGAAGTGATATTGGTCGAATAAATATCCTAAAAATTTAATGAATACCTGCATGAGTATTTTATTCAATCAAATAAATATATTATTCCCAAACTAGGGAATAAATATTTATTAAATATTAAATAAAAATTATCTAATCAACAATCCAGTGGATAATTATTTTTTAAATATTCATGAAATTATATAAATTATTAATTTTATGAATAAATAATGATGTATTTCTTTATTACTACCAACGATCAATAAATCATGAATAAAAATATTCATAGGTCATTATAATAATATTTATTCCAATATTTAAATTAAAATATAATTTAATGAAGATCAATAGAAACACATATTGTGTAACCCTCTCTGATTATTTCTCATTATCATTAAGATGGTTTTCCAAGATTTCAGGATTACTATCTAGAAAATGGTAAAGGTACCCATGAAAATGACCTTCATGTTGAAAATTACAATCCTAGATCAATGTATCATTGACATGGGTAGGGGTAAATCATTGATATCTATTTATTTTATGTTTTATTTCTTTTGAAACTCCATTCATCTCCAATTAATGATTTATCAATTTGATGAAATCAAATCAATTAAACATACATAGGAACAAAACTATTTATAAGGATCATTACTCAACAAAAGTATTAATATACATGTTATGGTTTTGAAATAACACAATACCACACAATACATTACAAAATAATCTTTTTTACATGTATAGAAAAAGTAGTATATAACCTTACACATGTGCAGAGCTTTGTTCAATACAAGAGTTTGTGTGCCTTTTTTAGCATGAATGATGTAATACATGTTTGTGTAAAAATAAGGAAACATTAACCAATTGATTAAAACAAGTTAATGTTCTTCCTTATCATCTTCTAATTGAATTGATTCAAATGAAAATTATTCACTTTCCTACCCAATAGTAGATAAAAAAACGTTATGTAACTTCTTAAGAGGACTCCATCTTATAGTTCAGTCTAATTCCCCTTTTTGATTCATCAATTCGGAAAACTAATAAGGAAATAATACCTTCAATACATTTCTGATCTAGTTATACATTCCTAATAAAACTACATCATATTTCTCGGCCTCATCTATTAAACTATTATTATTATCCTTCCTTAAGATTCTTCTGTCCAGTTATATTGATCAAGAAAACTATGTACAGATACTCCTCTAGGACAAAACCGTCATTGTTTCTTTGTCTCAATCCACATGTGAACAATACAATTTTTTGTTAAAACCTAAATAAAATTTATAAAATTCATAGGATCTCTAAAAGTTATTTGGGTGTAAATCTGAAATGTTCTCTCGCTTAACATAATTGCCAGAACATTGAATTTCAATTCTATTTAGACTTCATCTTTGACTTCTTCAGAGCATATTTACTCTTCTCGATGCTTCAGAAAACATATTGAATATTAAAATAATATCAAACAATCTTATAATTGTTTTATTTGATACAAATATTTGAATGATGTTTCTACATTATGATAAAAACATATTAGTACTAATGACCTCTCATTTCAAGGATTTGTACCACAAATTAGACATAAAACATTACAAATCACATTACCAACTAAAAAAGTTAAATTTTCATTATAATGATTTGTTCCAAAATAAAAACAGATGACATTGAAATAATTATTCCATATACATAGTTTCATATTATAAATAATTCAAAAACCACATTCAACTACAATTCGAAAAAATATTCAAAATATATAATTTTATTTTTTTCTTCAGACCGATGATCCAATTTCTAATGACATTATCAATTTCATTATGTGTATAATTATTGATTATATGTATTATTTATCTATATTGACATAGTATTATATCCATTTTTTCTTTATGCACTTGGAAAACATACCTGAGTTTTTTTAGTTTCTCCAACTAGAATGAAAAACAACATAACACAAATGTTTTACAAAATGGCAAAATACATTGTTGATATGGTTTCGATCGATCAATATTTAATTTCATCTGCTTTGTTGATCCTAGAAAATATAACCTTCATTATTTATAGGTCACAAAAACTTTTCAAACTAAACAAAATCAACAAAATTTTCTACCTCCAATGGATCGGTGGCATAACACCCACGATGGACCAGTATCCGCAACTACTTCTTTTCTCTTCGGATTACGGTTCAAAATGAATTCTCAAAAACACCTAATTAATTATCTAATTATTTTAATATTGTAAAAAAATTCAAAATAAAAACTAATATATTTGTTTTCTCACATGTCAAATAAATAATCTTTTCCTTCAAATAATGATTCTATTAGGTGATCTCAAACAAATAAACTACGATTAAAAACATGACATTGTAGTCTTTATTTCTCAATAAATTCCATATTATAATCAAGAATTCGTCATGACTTTGAGAAAATTAATATCATTATAGATTTATAACTCATATATTAGATTCTTCTCTATTATTCCATCCATCCAGCACCTTATGTATTTCTAAAAAAACATCATACCTATTGGCCGCACATTTTTTCCAATTTTCCTTTATAAGGATTGAATCATAGGAATCTTATGTATCCCAAGAAGATTATAATTATTTAGAACTAAAATATTGGAATTAAATCATAATATGTATTATGGATACATTTATATGTTGATAAATTTTATCACACTGATCAAAAAATTATTTTCGAAAACAAGACGATTCCAAACACAAACTTCTTTAATAAAACATATTTTGGGATGAAAACTGAATCATGTTGACATTATTATAAAAAATATGTCGAGTTGTTTTATTATGATGCATGCTTTCATCTCTATCATCTAATCAGAAAAACATATAGGGTAATGCAATTTTCTTTTCCAGAAAAACAAAATACATAACAATATATAACAATCCGAATAAATTTATTTTAGCTTCTAAATAAAAGATCCACCCAAATTGGTCCTAACAATTGATACACTTATGAAAACAAAATAAGGAAATTCAATTTGTAATATAATACCTATGTATAAATATCTTATCATGAAGGATTCATGTATTTTTCATCATGGGACATACTTTATATGTGTTTATCTAGATATCATAAATAAACATTGTTACACCATAGACATAGAAATAAATGAAAGAGTTATATATCAATCAAATAGATGAGATATAATATTAAATAATTATAGATGGAAAAAATCCATCATCAACATATCCATTAATAACATTATATTTATGACAGAACCAACATACTATACTTCTCACCAACATATGGTGTGATTGGTTTTCTTAGAAAATATAATTGTATGAGTCATGAAATGCATTAATGAAAATATTAAATTCTAATTATAATTAAACACACTCAAATATAAGAATATCCGATGAAACTAAAACATAAGGAATTCGTACTGGCATGTCAGATATCCTAATCTTCCATATTATACATTACTAAATAATAACTTCATGTGAGGAAGAATCATCTTATTATGAGTACTCACAATTTAATATCTATATACTATGATCCTTTTCATAGTATGTTATTTCATTATTGACCTAGTTTTAATAAAATCATCACAAAATTATAATATTATCATCATAATAGGGAACTTCTATTCTCTTTTCTATGTGAATTATTCTCTATTAAATTATCACATTAATGTTATGGAAAATAAAAATTTATATGTGATAATATATTGATATTAATAATCACATATTTTTATCTAAATGTTATCTAAATTTCAAAATTAGTGGTTTCTTGGGAACACACACAAATAGTCTCTACATGGAAATTATATAACATTGGATAGATTTCTAAAGATTATACATCAAATTATCTTGAGGATTTTGAGTGGGATCCATTTATGAGAGATTTGTGGCCTCATATTTTAAGGGTCCAATCTTCCCAATCTTAGCATTCTTGGTGTAGAAAAAAATATAGTGGGGTGACTTATTACATCTTGGAATTTATTTCATATACTTATCTTTCATTGTTACGATATTATTTTTTTGGTCCTTAGATTTAGATATTGTGGATGAATTTGGGGGGTTCTAGAGGTTTTTGGACATGTTTTGGTTAGTACATTGTTATAGAATAACATATTATTCTACCAATGAAATTGTGAACCTTTTGTTAGAGTCTCATAGAAGGGTCTATGGTTAGGTGATCAGTATTCCCCTATTACCATTTAGCATATTATAGTGGATTAATCCACCATTGTAACATGATTTCATACAATATATCCCAATTCTACAGCTATTTTATTAGCCTAGAAGGGGGCACACATTTGGCGTTCAACTATTTCAATGATAAAACACTTCCTATAGCCTAAAAAGGGATGTACGATTTTCAAAAATGTGTAACCAATCCACATGATGCCTATTAATTTATCGAAATTTTTATTATAAGATCGGAAACCAATTTTATATTTCTCATTATTACTTAAGATATTTGGATATTTTCCTTGGTGACTCCCCTTGTATATTTTAGATATCTATTTTCTCTTGGTCATGGATTTCAATGGATCATGAGTGTTGGATATAGTATTTCAATGGTATGTCTTTGTTAATTATTAATCTTTACTGATCTTATTAATATGATCTAAATTCATAAAATGAAATTTATATCATGTTTTTCAATGATATATCTATGATTTGTGGCTTATTCTGATTGAGTTTTTTATAGATCATCATAGAATTGGTATTTTTTTAAGATCATTACACATTGGTATGTATACTTCCAAAATCATTATGGTTTTTATTTTGTCCCTCCAATGTTTGTATATAAAATATGAATTGCATATTATTATTATGAATTTCATGTTTAGGACCCCTTATTGATACATATGATTTTCATCTCATTATGGCTTGTTGTGTGTTTTGTGAATTGAAAATTTGATGTGTCTCAAGGGTGTTGGTTTCCAGATATGGATTTTTTTTCACTTTTATTTATTTCCTAGTCAATTTTTTTTAAATTTGATAAAGAAATGAGAACGGTTTTGAAATGATATAATTGTTTTTTCTATGGATTTGAAAATGTAATTATCTTTTTTTGATTGGATAATGGAAATGCTTTAAAGGAATGATTTTCCTGGTTTCAAAATGAAATTGACATAGATGATATTAATTTATAACACCTAGATTGTATTGTTGGAATAGACAAGGACATTCTTCAGGGTTGAACTCTTTTTCACTTAAATTATTAGGCTTCAGTAATGTTTTCCCTTGGTTGCCTAATTTGTGGAATGGATTCACATTTAGAAGTGAAATATCACCGCCTATTCCTATTAACATATGTTAATGTGCACAATTGGTGGCATACTCATCATAATAATTGAATGAGTACCCTCATTGGCATGTAATTATTTGTACTCACAGTATAGTTTTATCTATTAGTTATTATTGAAATTGTTCATTATTGTGTGAACTAAAATGATTTGAATACATTCTTATTGGAATGATTTATTAAATTATGAAATGGATTATTTAACTAGAATTTTTTATCAAATATATATTATAACTTCTTCTAATGTCTTCATCATGATTAGTTTATCTTATAAATTAGTGTTATAAAACCCTTAGTGGGATTCTACAAGGATCTATGGATCACCCTCTTCATAAATAATTGATTGTATATAGATATTGTTTTATCTAATTCATGTAAGGACATAGTTTATAAGGATAGCGGTCAGTTTTTTCATCTATAGGGTTTGGGATTCGGGATTCAGATCATTCCACCTAGTATAAGAACATCATTTTTTGTATACATTGGTTGTTTATGTACATTGTAACTGATTTTTTCATTTACTATACCTTTATACTATTTTTTTATACTAAAATAGTATATATATTGATTGAATTTTTCATGTTCATTATGGAAAAATAATTCCCATATGTTGTTATTGATGACCATACACTTGTTTCCTGTCCATGGGGATCGAGAACACCCTTTGGGACATCTGGGGACTAAATCATGTTATGGATAGTTTTGGTAAAATGGGTTGGTTAATCATAATAATATTCATATTCTACATTAGATGCTGCTTCCATGTTGAAATTGATCCATCGTACACAAATATATTGAAATCAATTAGTGTATAATCGATATATTTATTATATTTTCAATGGATTCAATATATGTGAAAAATCATGAATTTATTTTACTAACAAAGAGGTATTAATATTATTAACCATCATAATAGTAAATAATATGTAATTTATAGACAAAATTGTAACACCCCAGGTAAATAAGGAATATGACATTTTCATATTTATCCATATTTGTGAATAAAATATTAATATGACTTTAAAGGGGACGCTATGCTCGATGGCGTACCCAACACGCAACAACGAGTTTCTTGGGAATCTTACGTTGCACTCTAATAATAAAATAATATTATTTTAAATGGTAGTTAACATGTAGCCATTGTAATGGAGGGAATGGATAGAAATAACTAAAATATGATTATATAAGTTCTTAAATATTTTTACATTTATACAATAAAAGATAAAGGCTTAAAATACGGAAAGAATTCAATTTTAGGCGTATATGCCCTAGTTTTCACTAAAGGTTCACTTATCACCTTTTGATGGAGAACTGTCATTAAATATAGTTTTGTTCACTCTTAAACATTATTTTGGACCAAATAAAACTCTTATTAAGAATCGGGACATCAAAATTTACTTTGTGTAAATTTTTGGTATCTTTCTGATAAAGTTCATTTTTTTAATGAATCGTGTAAAATGTTGTATTTTAATTCAAAACCACTTTTTAATCTAATTTATTTATATGATTAGATTATATTTTGAATTGTTTTTAAAGTGAAATTAGAAAATATTTTTACCATTAAATCCAATAGTGGTCGTTGGAATCAATTTCACTTTGAAATCAGACTTAAACTAGTGTCAATCTTTTGATACTTATTGTTTCATAAAACACGCTATTTGTCATGACAGCGGGAATTAATTATTAAATTAATTAATGTGACTTATATGTTTTGAATTTTTTAAAACGGACTTCAATTTTGAATTCAGAATATCAAATATAGCTTAGGGTGAATTTTTGGGATTTTTCTGAAAAACTTCAATTTTTGATGAATAGTGAAACCACTAAGTGGTACTTATAAAAACTGATTTTCCGTTTAAATTAAATTTTGCCATCATTGTGTTTTGATTTTCAAAAATCCGACATACATGGTTGTCATTAAGAAGTAAAATGTGGTTCAATGAGATTAAAATAATTTTTTGGTGAATAGTAACTTATTAAGTTTTTAATCGCGATTAGAGGTAATTAGTGTAGTTTAAGGTAAAAATGATATTATAAGAATGTGAAAACACCATGACACTTGTCCTAAACCTATTGGTTGTATCATGGACGACCAAGACAAGCCATGGGTCAACTTGGGATCCCATGGATCCACTTTGGTTGGGAAATGACATAAATAACATTTTATTTAATGTAAAAGTAAAATTGACAAAAACATGATATGTTTTACTAAAACAATTTTAAAGTGGGGTTATACAAGTCATCTTTTTGATTATAAATATTCATTGGAAAGCTAAAAATATTTACTACATCATCGTATTTTTTTTAATAATTTTTAGACATTAAATAAATTAAATTATTTATGACATAATAATGATTCAGCGATGACATCATTATTTGACGATTTAAATAAAATGGAAAGATAATGTAAAATCTATGAACTACACATGTTCAAAACTTATTGGATGAGTGGATTTAGAAGAATTATCACCTTATCCACGAATTATATCAATGTGGGACCTTTTTAAACCGAAACACATTTTCAAATAATGTAATATTTCTTTACTTTCCAAAAGTACCCCTCCTCTCATCTTATAAAAGGCCCCCACCTCTACCTAATTTAACACACTCCTAAAGCCTTTGGCTCGGCCAACCCATGCCCATTTACTCTCTCCACATCCCTCTCCTCATCCTAGAGGATTCCCTTTGGGCAGAATCCTTTCAAAGGAAGCCTTTAGGCTCAAATCAAAACGAGTTACACTTTTAAAGGTAATTCATTCTCTCATGTTCATTTGTTTTATTTTGCTTCTCCAACCCCCTAAACTCTTTTTATTTACTTAATTTGTAACAAAACCAGTATCTTCAATATACAAGGATGTTGTTATAATATTTATTCGAGCTACACTCTCACACAACTACATCAAATGGTTAAAGAACATACGGTTTCCGTGGATGGTGAAATTCGGCCTCCCGAAACGATGATTATTCAATACTCATTTAACACCTTAAAAGGTGGCCATTATGATGTAAATATTTTTATATATGATATATAATTTGTTTATGTTTTATTAATGCTTCGGTATTTTTCATTTTTTTCTTACCTTTATGGCTTCCATTATGGGTATACGCGATATCTTCATTTAAGGAAGTGCGGACTACCGCCCCCTCAAAGTGATTTGATTCGTTAAATACCATATGTGGGATGTATAAAGTATTGAAATATGATATTATATATGATATTATACTGGAATTATAATATACCTTTATATCATTATTATTCCATTCTATAAAATACGAAATAGAAATGGAAGTAGCGTTCATGCGTACGTACGGCTTACCGTCTCCATGAACGGTGCATTTCATTTCTTACCTCTAAATGATTATGTAATGTTATAAATGCATGAATGTACTGGATATATATGAAATATATTATATCTAAATAATGAATACAATTCTGGATATAATAAACATTTGGCCACACGAACAACATGTAATTGTAAGAAGTCCACTTTCGACTTAAGAACCAAATATCGGCAAGACAAATATTATTAACTTAAATGATTACATAATGTTTATGACATGGTAATAAGTGGTATAAAAGTAATAATGAACTTGAAAAAGGTTCTTAAGGAATTATAAATTAACTCAAGTTTATTATTCATGAGATTAAAGAACGATCGAGTCAAGTCGGACCCGAGGTAAGGGATCCTACTCCTCTCTTTCTTTTTAAGTACACACTTTTATGTCATTACTTTTAAAGCTCATATTTCTTGTTATTGGGATGATCTTTTATATTAAAATTACTGTAATTTTTATGTTCATGTGATGAGATACCCTATTCTCTCTCATCAATCCATTTTGGATGTTTTGAGTGGCGCCGTTAGGCTCCTGAACTTTCGTAAGAGATCTAACCTCTCTCTTTATTTTTAAGTAATCTCCTTTATGTCACTTCGTTTAAGCTCCTCTTTGTAATTTTTGGGGATGTTATTTTATATTCCTCTTGCTGTACATTTTATTTTAGTGTGATGAGATACCATATTTGATATCATCAATCCATATTCGGAAGTTTTATGTGGCGCCGTTAGGCTGCCGAGTTTTCGTAAGGGATTTTTCATCTCACTTTTATTCTCGTGAGATTTATGCTAAATTTGCCACAAATTCCATTGAGTGGTTCATTTAATTCCCATTATTCTACTCTTTGTGTAATATACATTCATTTATGAGTATTTACATCAATGATCAATTGTCCTTCTTTCATGGGGTGTATGTTTTGAAAGATACCCAAGTCGGTAAGGGAACCTTTCACCCTCCTTTTTTTTAAAAGACTTATTTTGTTGGGTCTTTTAATTTACATATTGTTATGTTGGGATATGTTCTCATATATCCTTATTTATGTAAATTTTATGTCCAAGTGATGAGATACACTTTTTATCTCTCATCAACTCATTTTGATGTGATGCCGTTAGGCTGTCAAGGGATCTTTTTAACCCAATTTCGATTTCTTTGGGTTCAACATGTAGACATTGAATATGTGTGAATGACCTTTTATTGTTTTACACTTAATATCCACTTATATTTGGTGTATTTATATTTTTCACGCATATTTTGAGATTGATTTGTCCTTAATTTAAGGATACCTTCGTTATAAGGGATTTCATCACATTTGACATTTCTATTGAGGGTTCATTGTTGTTATGCACCAATTCACTCTTATATGGTGTATATACTGTCCTTTGGAATATTATATCATGAATCCTTTTATTCTCAAGATATTATAAATTTCTGACTAAATGTTATTCCTCGATTATTGTATTCAAGTGTCTATAATATTGGTAAAACCCCTTTAACCAAAATATCGTTTTAAATGTGTTAATTATTTGTTCTTATTAATATCCATGTTTTTAAAATGGTTTTTAGGATTTATTTATATGGATATTAATGGTTTAAAATGTTAAAATCTTCATGGTGGTATGGGACACTTTGATTCAAAAATCTCTTTATTAAATGTTTTAAATGGTTTTGGAAATGGTTTCTTTTTGAATGGATTCATTATTTCAATATCCTAAAATGTTATATTGTGATTGAAATGTGGAAATGTTATGTTTCCTTTATTCATGTTTATGTGATATGATTATGTTATGGTTCTTGGGAATTGTTATGAAGAACGGGTGGTTCCGTGATAAACTAAGGGCGGGTGAGCCCGATATAGCTCTCCAATGCATTGGGTAACGCGAAGGAGTGAAACGTTATGGTTTCTCCGAATAGATTTAGGGAATATACTGTGATGGGTATTCCAAACGTAACCAAGAGGGTTACTCCCTACGTAAGAATGTTATGAATGCCTCAAGTTACCTTTATGTCTTATGTTTTCTATGATTTACTCATGATTTGATATGCCTATGTTTTATGGGTAAAGTATTATTTCATTATTATGTATACATGTACTCATGTTTCCTTTCCATATTTTTATAACCCTTTCTGAGCTTTTTATGCTCATCCCAAGTTTTTGAAATGTTTTTCACAGGTCAAGGGAAAGGTACATGATGTGATGATAGTTTCAAGGATGTGTCAAGAAAGAATCCATGTTTTATTTTAAATATGTTTCCGTTGATGGGAAGAATGAATACTGTCTTTTATGTAACCACATTGTTTAAATGTTGAATGTAATGCAAGTTTCATGATCTAATTCTCTAAAACTCTAAACCTGAAAAGATCCTCAATGTGTAATCTTGTAATAACTCAAGATTAAGTAAGGTTTAAGGCTGGGGCCTTATAGTTGGTATCAAAGGTCGGTTTAGATAACTTTAGAGGTTAGGGTATTCTTTAAGCATAATTGACAATTACCATAATGGTTAGGATTTCAGAAAGAGTCTTAGTTTTAGATAAAGTGAATGAGTAAGTATATCTTATTGTCTATCTTACTCATTAGTACATGATGGTTTTGTTGATATACTCACACTGACCTTTTTGGTTTTAGTAAATGGCTGGATCTAGCAGGCACCAAAGTAACAGTGGATGTGAAGGAAACTGTGACAATTTTTTGAGCAAGAAACTGAATGATATGGGAGCTGCAATGAGAACTCTTTTGATTATCCTCAACCAACTATCTGGAGTCATGATTGACCACCTAATCCTTGGAGATTTCTCTAAGGCATCATATATTCAAGAAACAAATCCCTACGGAAGTACAGGTAATAATCATAAAGGTAAGTGTGTTCAAAAATCTATGTGTCAATGATGTGGAAAGAAACACCTAGGAAAATGTTTCAAAGGGACAGAAATATGCTATAGATGTGGAAATGAAGGTCATAAAGCAAGAACCTTCCATGGAAAAAGGAAACATCCAGTTGACTCGAGGAAAGGGAAAGAAGTTCTTTCTGATGGATCAATTGAATGTTTTAAATGTGGTGTGCATGGTCATTATGCAAACACGTGTCCTATGAAGAAGTTTCGTGAATGGGGTCACCAAGAGCGTACCAATATTCATTTACCAATACCTAATGCCATTCCGATTGAGGATGAAGAAACTGACAATGACCAATCAAAGGTATGTACTATTTCATGACTATTGTTTCCTTATTTTGGAATCTTAGGATATGATTCATGATTTTGTTTGTAGGAAAGAGGTATTTCGGAATAAGTTGGAAAGGAATGGATAATGGATCATGAAGAATGTTGAATGAGTAAGATGTCAACATATTAGGGCTTCAAGAGTTATGGTGAAATTCTTAAGAGTATTAAGTCTCTTTTGATGATGGGTTTACATTAGAAGACTTTTTATATTATGTGTAACCCTGATGTTTAATATAGGCAAATTTTATTCAAGTAATAGTTATCTTTTCTTTTGTGGACATAGTTATAAAGAACCATTTGGGTTTTTATGATCCTTACTTTTGAGGTAATTATGGGTTACCACATGTTATGATTGAAGTGAAAGGCATGAGATAAAATTGAGGTTAAATTATGTTATGGTTATTATTGATGATTTTATCCCTTTTTGGGTAATGATTTGAGAATTATATAGTTTTGGAAAAAGGACCACACGCGGACCGTGTGACAACCCGTCGCGTCGGACAATGCTGCGGGAATCGAACCCACAACCAAAGTGCGACTGGTATTTATCGCCTACCACTGGACTACGTGAAGTCCCTGGTTAGTTTGACTGATTCTTTTTAGTTATATGATTTTATTAATTAAGAGTAAGTTTATTTTGGAGGATATGTTATTAGGATAAATACTTTTCAATGTGAGACTTTAGGAGCAACTGATGTTGTTTGGAGATAAATGTTATGATTTAACTTGGAAGACTATGTGACTAAATCCTTCAAATATTTGGGTTTCAATCTTATATTGGTTTACTTTGAAGAATTTTAGGGACAAATTGTTTATCGGATGGTCCTCGTTGAACTTTGGGTTTTGGTGGACAAATTTGGGAGATTAAGAATAGATTTTCTTTTTATAAGGGGTTATCCTTTTTTGGATTATCTAATCTTGCACTAACCTTTTTGGTTTTGGTTTTGGTTAAAGCCTAAATACATGGGATGTATATAGTTCTCTTTTGGGGATTAGGTGATTCTCTAGAAGTTGATTATTGTACTCTTAATGCGAAAAAGTATCCCTAAATACTCGTCTTTTGGAAAAATATGAGTTTGACTAAGAAATCTAGTAAAAGTTGAAAGTCAACATGATAAGTGATTATGCTTCCTTATGAATAAATTCCTCAATAAAAAGTAACTTAATACAAAAATGTTTTCTATTAACTTTTCCTACTGGGGAACCCAACACCGTTTAACCCATCAAAAGTTTGTGATTTTCTTATTGTTAACTTTCTCCTAAACATGTTCTGTTTCACTCTCCATCAGAACATGACCCTATGTTTTCTCCTCCATGTCCATATTTTCATACTTGGAATCCTAGTATGGGTTAACTCGGGTGACCTCTGTGCTTATCTTTCTTTATTTTAAAGAGATTGTTTTACCGACTCTTGTTCCGATGTGGGACGTTCAAGGATGTTTCCAAGCGCAATTTTAAAATTGCGAGGACACAATTCCCAAAAGGGGGGAAGGATGTAACACCCCAGGTAAATAAGGAATATGACATTTTCATATTTATCCATATTTGTGAATAAAATATTAATATGACTTTAAAGGGGACGCTATGCTCGATGGCGTACGCAACACGCAACAACGAGTTTCTTGGGAATCTTACGTTGCACTCTAATAATAAAATAATATTAGTTAACATGTAGCCATTGTAATGGATGGAATGGATAGAAATAACTAAAATATTATTATATATGTTCTTAAATATTTTTACATTTATACAATAAAAGATAAAGGCTTAAAATACGGGAAGAATTCAATTTTAGGCGTATATGCCCTAGTTTTCACTAAAGGTTCACTTATCACCTTTTGATGGAGAACCGTCATTAAATATATTTTTGTTCACTCTTAAACATTATTTTGGACCAAATAAAACTCTTATTATGAATCGGGACATCAAAATTTACTTTGTGTAAATTTTTGGTATCTTTCTGATAAAGTTCATTTTTGTAATGAATAGTGTAAAATGTTGTATTTTAATTCAAAACCAATTTTTAATATAATTTATTTATATGATTAGATTATATTTTGAATTGATTTTAAAGTGAAATTATAAGATATTTTTACCATTAAATCCAATAGTGGTCGTTGGAATCAATTTCACTTTGAAATCAGACTTAAACTAGTGTCAATCTTTTGATACTTATTCTTTCATAAAACACGCTATTTGTCATGACAGCGGGAATTAATTATTAAATTAATTAATGTGACTTATATGTTTTGAATTTTGTAAAACGGACTTCAATTTTGAATTCAGAATATCAAATATAGCTTAGGGTGAATTTTTGGGATTTTTCTGAAAAACTTCAATTTTTGATGAATAGTGAAACCACTAAGTGGTACTTATAAAAACTGATTTTCCGTTTAAATTAAATTTTTCAATCATTGTGTTTTGATTTTCAAAAAACCGTCATACATGGTTGTCATTAAGAAGTAAATTGTGGTTCAATGAGATTAAAATAATTTTTTGGTGAATAGTAACTTATTAAGTTTTTAATCGCGATTAGAGGTAATTAGTGTAGTTTAAGGTAAAAATGATATTATAAGAATGTGAAAACACCATGACACTTGTCCTACACCAATTTGTTGTATCATGGCCGACCAAGACAAGCCATGGGTCAACTTGGGGACCCCATGGATTCACTTTGGTTGGGAAATGACATAAATAACATTTTATTTAATGTAAAAGTAAAATTGACACAAACATGATATGTTTTACTAAAACAATTTTTAAGTGGGGTTATACAAGTCATATTTTTGATTATAAATATTAATTGGAAAGCTAAAAATATTTACTACATCATAGTATTTGTTTTATAATTTTTAGACATTAAATAAATTAAATTATTTATGAAATAATAATGATGCAGCGATGACATAATTATTTGACGATTTAAATAAAATGGAAAGATAATGTAAAATCTATGAACTAAAAATGTCCAAAACTTATTGGATGAGTGGATTTCGAAGCCTTATAACCTTATCCACGAATTATATCAATGTGGGACCTTTTGAAACCGAAACACATTTTCAAATAATGTAATATTTCATTACATTCCAAAAGTACCCCTCCTCTCCTCTTATAAAAGGCCCCCACCTCTACCTCATTTAACACAGTCCTAAAGCCTTTGTCTCTGCCAACCCCTGCCCATTTACTCTCTCCACATCCCTCTACTCATCCTAGAGGATTCCCTTTGGGCAGAATCCTTTCAAAGGAAGCCTTTAGGATCAAATCAAAAGGAGTTACACTTTTAAAGGTAATTCATTCTCTCATGTTCATTTGTTTTATTTTTCTTCTCCAACCCCCTAAACTCTTTTTATTTACTTATTTTGTAACAACACCAGTATCTTCAATATACTAGGATGTTGTTATAAGATTTATTCGAGCTACACTCTCACACAACTACATCAAATGGTTAAAGAACATACGGTTTCCGTGGATGGTGAAATTCTGCCTCCCGAAACGATGATTGTTCAATACTCATTTAACACCTTCAAAAGTGGCCATTATGATGTCACTATTTTTATATATGATATATAATATGTTTATGTTTTATTAATGCTTCTGTATTTTTCATTTTTGTCTTACCTTTATGGCTTCCATTATGGGTATACGCGATATCTTCATTTAAGGAAGTGCAGACTACCGCCCCCTCAAAGTGATTTGATTCGTTAAATACCATATGTGGGATGTATAAAGGATGGAAATATGATATTATATATGATATTATACTGTAAGTATAATATACCTTTATATAATTATTATTACATTCTATAAAATACGAAATAGAAATGGAAGTAGCGTTCATGCGTACGTACGGCTTACCGTCTCCATGAACGGTGCATTTCATTTCTTACCTCTAAATGATTATGTAATGTTATAAATGCATGCATGTACTGGATATATATGACATATATTATATCTAAATAATGAATACAATTCTGGATATAATAGACATTTGGCCACACGAACAACATGTAATTGTAAGAAGTCCAATTTCGACTTAAAAACCAAATATCGGCAAAACAAATATTATTAACTTAAATGATTACATAATGTTTATGACATGGTAATAAGTGGTATAAAAGTAATAATGAACTTGAAAAAGGTTCTTAAGGAATTAGAAATTTACTCAAGTTTATCATTCAGGAAATTAAAGAACGATCGAGTCAAGTCGGACCCGAGGTAAGGGATCCTACTCCTCTCTTTTTTTTAGGTACACACTTTTATGTAATTCCTTTTAAAGCTCATATTTCTTGTTATTGGGATGATCTTTTATATTAAAATTACTGTAATTTTTATGTTCATGTGATGAGAGACCCTATTCTCTCTCATCAAACCATTTTGGATGTTTTGAGTGGCGCGGTTAGGCTGCCGAACATTCGTAAGAGATCTAACCTCTCTCTTTCTTTTTAAGTACTCTCCTTTATGTCACTTCGTTTAAGCTCTCTTTGTAATTTTGGGGGATGTTCTTTTATATTCCTCTTGCTATAAATTTTATTTTAGTGTGATGATATACCATATTTGATATCATCAATCCATATTCGGAAGTTTTATGTGGCGCCATTAGGCTGCCGAGTTTTAGTAAGGGATTTTTCATCTCACTTTTATTCTCGTGAGATTTATGCTAAATATGCCACAAATTCCATTGAGTGGTGTATGTACTGCCCATTATTCTACTCTTTGTGTAATATACATTCATTTATGAGTATTTACATCAATGATCAATTGTCCTTCTTTAATGGGGTGTATGTTTTGAAAGATACCCAAGTCGGTAAGGGAACCTTTCACCCTCCTTTTTTTAAAAGACTTCTTTTGTTGGGTCTTTTAATTTACATATTTTTATGTTGGGATATGTTCTCATATATCCTTATTGATGTAAATTTTATGTCCAAGTTATGAGATACACTTTTTATCTCTCATCAACTCATTTTGATGTGATGTTGTTAGGCTGTCAAGGGATCTTTTTAAACCAATTTCGATTTCATTGGGTTCAACATGTAGTCATTGAATATGTCATCCATTGAATATGTGTGAATGACCTTTTATTGTTTTACACTTAATATCCACTTATATTTGGTGTATTTATATTTGTCACACATATTTTGAGATTGATTTGTCCTTAATTTAAGGATACCTTCTTTATAAGGGATTTCATCACATTTGACATTTCTATTGATGGTTCATTGTTGTTATGCACCAATTCACTCTTATATGGTGTATATACTGTCCTTTGGAGTATTATATAATGAATCCTTTTATTCTCATGATATTATAAAGTTCTGACTAAATGTTATTCCTCGATTATTGTATTCAAGTGTCTCTAATTTTGGTAAAACCCCTTTAAACAAAATATTGTTTTAAATGTTTTAATTATTTGTTCTTATTAATATCCATGTTTTCAAAATGGTTTTTAGGATTTATTTATATGGATATTAATGGTTTAAAGTGTTAAAATCTTCAAGGTGGTATGGGACACTTTGATTCAAAAATCTCTTTATTAAATGTTTTAAATGGTTTTGGAAATGGTTTCTTTTTGAATGGATTCATTATTTCAATATCCTAAAATGTTATATTGCGATTGAAATGTGGAAATGTTATGTTTCCTTTATTCAGGTTTATGTGATACGATTATGTTATGGTTCTTGGGCATTGTTATGAAGAATGGGTGGTTCCGTGATAAACTATGGGCGGGTGAGCCCGATATAGCTCTCCAATGCATTGGGTAATGCGAAGGAGTGAAACGTTAAGGTTTCTCCGAAGAGATTTAGGGAATATACTGTGATGGGAATTCCAAACGTAACCAAGAGGGTTACTCCCTACGTAAGAATGTTATGAATGCCTCAAGTTACCTTTATGTCTTATGTTTTCTATGATTTACTCATGATTTGATATGCCTATGTTTTATGGGTAAAGTATGATTTCATTCTTATGTATACATGTACTCATGTTTCCTTTCCATATTTTTATAACCCTTACTGAGCTTTTTATGCTCATCCCAAGTTTTTGAAATGTTTTTCACAGGTTAAGGGAAAGGTACATGATGTGATGATAGTGTCAAGGATGTGTCAAGAAAGAATCCATGTTTTATTTTAAATATGTTTCCGTTGATGGGAAGAATGAATACTGTCTTTTATGTAACCACTTTGTTTAAATGTTGAATGTAATGCAAGTTTCATGATCTAATTCTCTAAAACTCTAAACCTGAAAAGATCCTCAATGTGTAATCTTGTAATAACTCAGGATTAAGTATGGTTTAAGGCTGGGGCATTATAAAAATCATGTTGAATTATTTATTACTAAATATCTATTGTTCTTATTCATCCAGATGAATGAGAATATATATGAAACAATAACCTTGAACAATTTCATGAACAACCCCAAATTGGGTAGGTTATAGTATTTAGCTAATAGACCTAGAAACATGGTAACACAAAATACAAAAATAGTAATGGTAATATAGGGTCTATTATAATTATATTTCATAAAATATAATCAATTATTTTTTTGGTGTAAGTTTTTTTGAATGAAGATACACGTTGATTAGGTATAGGCTCATGTTTTACTTATGCAAATGTTAGTGGGTAGGTTATCAATGGAATATATAATTTTTTTTATATTCTAAATATTAATCCATGCTTTATTTAAATTTTTAATCCATTTTGATAGATCTATTGGGTATCCCATGGAGTGATTATGAAAAAAATAGCGGAGGAAACTATGTTTCATTTGTTCTCAAATCACTCATTCCTTTTTGTGGGTAAAGAAGAAGAATGTTTTTGGTATTTCTTCAACATGAAAAACATTTAATGAAAGAAAATATAATTTTATAATGTAAATAATAATTACTTTGTATTATCTTTTATGAAGTCATTACTTTATTAATATTGATAAAATATATTCTATAAACATCACCTATCAGGGTTTGAATATTTTATAACCATTTCAGAAAATTAATTTTTTAATATAAATAGTATAGACTAGTATAATATTATTAACCTTTATTTTAAAATAAATTTACCTAATTTAATATATATTTTCTTCTAACAAAATCTAGTAGTTAAATTAATTCAAAAATTATTACTTATAATAGTAGTAATGTTGTTTTCTTGTTACTATTATTAATATAAAAATAACCCTATAATTGAGTTGATGTTATGGTATAATTTCATATAATATGATATTTTAAAAATAACATCAATGGTTGAAATTTGACCCACTTTATGAGGGGTGTAATATTCTCCAGCCATGTGGTGGTGGATCATCTTGTTAGGGTTAATGGACAGAGAATGATTGTGGGATATGGTGATTACGGCAGCATGTTGGGAATACCTGTCATAAAATATTGATTTTATTTGCATCATATGAAAATTTAATGGAATCAAGACACCATGGGTGTAAGAGGTAAACATGCAAAAAATGGAAGTGTTTTAAAAAATTTGACCATTGGGTCAGTTTCTAGACATTCAAGAAACTAGTTCCTTTTACTATCTATTTGTAATAAGTCATTGTGGGTGATTGATAGTACTAGTGGCTATAGACGAGTCCTCATGAACTTAGTACCTTGATTTATTATTGATTTTTAGTTTGTAATCCGTACAATATAAGTAATTATAATAATAATAATAATTATTATTTTATAATTTTTTGTTTAATATTATAATAAAAAAATCATATTCACCCCATCCATGATTCTTTTTAATGAAAATTATGTATATTTACATTCACATCATATAATAAAATAATATTTTTAAAATGAATAAATATATTCAGAATACTGAATGGAATAATTTTTTCTTATGTTGTTATGATTTCATCATGGCTAATAATGTGATCTTGCAATTTAAAATGTTCAATGAATTTGGGTTTTTATTTTTCATTGTTTTGAATTATTATTTGTTATATACCCATTTGATAACACATGAGTTCATTAAAATATTTTAAGTATATGATTTCTAAATTAATAATGAAATTTGATATGTAATAATAATCCATAAATGCTTCTGAATGAAATTATCCAGGCTAAATCATTAAAAAATATTTTTAAAACTCGTTGGAAAACAATAATAGTTTTGGAATGGAAAATTCATATGTTTTGACTAAAAATTAAATTGGTGTAATGATTTTTATTTCATGATAATAATATCTCATACTAATGATGCTGATGGAAACAATTCTACCAAAAAACTGGGTGTGGATACGATTATTTTATGATCAACTCAATGAGATTCTAATTCATATCAGAATACCAAATCCATGATAAATTACTTTTTTTATTGATAGAGTGGGGGGATTCATGTTTAATAATATTTCCCATGAAAATAATGACTTTCAAGATCAGAATATCCATTTATCACAGTTGAACTCATGCTATTAAAATTATATAAATTTTATTAATAATATATATTTAAATGGGAGTGTTTTTTTGTGTTTTCTAATAAGTTTTCCATCCATTCAATAATTCCTATTAGTTATACCTAATGATGAATATTAAGACATTATTTTATATGATTCAAGCTATATGTATCTCAATATTTTTTTGATCATTTAATAATCAAGATATGTTTCCAAATCAATAAATTAGTAGACTATAAATAAGAATTTCATTAAGAATTGATACATCCAAAAATGTAAAAATTATTCATAACAAATTAAACATAAGTGTGCATGTTTATTTCTATAAGTTATTAATTATATTTAAATATAATTAAATTTAATATTTTTTATTTTTTTATAATTATATCAACTTAGGTAAGATTTTTGAAGTTATAAGAATACAAATAAAATGACACACCTAAGGTCGAGAAATGAAAATACATGCCTTGAATGCCCAACATTTCTCAAACCAAAGGCCTTTTGCACTGATGTCCTAATAACACGGCTGAGAGTCATGATATTTGTTGAATATTACAACTTTTTCTAGTACCCTGGCTATAGTTACACTTTTTTAGAGTACCCACGATGATACAATATCAATCAAATACAACACTTCGATACTTTTCTACTTCACCAACGATAAAATACCCCTAAATGGGGGTCATTAGAGGCTGAACCCTCCATACATTAGGATGTCGTGCTACAATATATACAACTTGGGTATAATTTGGACCATATATATAATAATATTGATAATTATATAAAACAAATATTATTAATTAACAATTATAAATATAATATTATTAATTAGGATTTAATATAATTAAATATGTAGTATTTTTATTTATATATAAAAATATATTATTATAATAAATATAATATATATTAAATTTATTTATAAATTAAATTTTATGAAATTATTTTATTATATTTATTATTTGAAATATAAAAAAATTCTTACATATAATTATAAAAAATAATTACATACATAAATTTAGTGATATATATATATATATATATATGAATTTAAAAATACTATTAACCATATTTTAATACACATAGAACAATTTTGAATTATATAAAAATTATGGAATTCAATCTCTTAATTGTATATTATTATTACTATGTTAAATTAATTCAATTAAAAAATAAATTTATATTTCATTAATTTATAATAATATTAAATGATATTAAAAGAATTATAACAGATTTAAATAATTTTGTATTTTACAATTTAATTGAATATAATTTAATATAGTATTACTGACTATATAAAAATAAAATAAATATAAAAACTAATATGTTCTTGTGTATATATATGTTTATATAATATTTCTAAAAATAACATTTTAATGTATCCATGAATGCATGAATATATTAATACATATATATATATATATGTATATATGTATATGTGAGTCTTACTCATATATACACGTAATTTTTTATTTTAAAAGATACATTATTCTTGATCGTTAATTTTAGAGGTGTTATAGGATACACCAATTTTTTTGGGTTTTTGTCGCCGTGATAATTTACATAGAGAATGGTGTAGATAAAATATTTTTTTGTGTGACTTGAGAAGTAATATATAAATATTTACAATCAAATTATTTAGTGGATACTCTGGTTTTCATAGTATGTTCAATAATGCGAGATAAGTTAATGATCCACACATTTTATTTTATATTTTTAAATGATGTATTTCATGATTATGGATTATTGAGTTTATTGATGAATCTTATGCATCATGGATACAAATATAGAAATCAATGAAATGATGTGTTTAAATGTAATCATGATAAAATTAAGAATTTATGTTGATTATGACATAGAAGTGGAAATTATTTCAGATTAATTGAATGTTAATATTAAAATTTGTTGTTATTAATAAATGATTATCGATAGTAATTTGTTAAATGTAACTAGATATTTAATTAACATGGATAAGTGTTTGGTTCAACATAAAGGATATATTTTTTAATTTTATGGACATATTTATATGATTATTCTGTTTCTATATTGTACTGATAATATAAGTTTATTAAATTTATTTTTATTATTTTAAAATTACATTATTATATTGTTACTAAATATACAATTTATAAATGCTATGTTGAATGGATAAATTTATTAATTGATGAATTTATACTTTTTGATGTATACTGACATAAATTAATGAAAACATGGATACTAAGTTATTACATAGGAATCATGATTCTATGTTTGGAGGTATGGATGAATATTAAGTAAATTGTTTAAATTTGTTATCTAAGAAGGAATGGAGTAAAATTTTAGAAATATTAAATTTTTATATACGATACCCTGATATAAGAATTTTATTTCATTAGTTATAAGATATATATTGTCATTAAGATTTATATAATTCCTAACATATCCATTTAAGCCTATTTTTTTAAAAAAATTTAAAATAATTTTATGAGGTTGGGAAATTAGAGATCAACGTGCTGAATAAAAATAATGAACCGAACACAATACTATAGAAATGGAATTTTTGAGATTAAAAAATTATTTGAAATTAATTATATCCACTGATTATATTTTGTTTGATTATACTTTGTTATAAAAATAAAGAAATGTGTTGAATTTGACAGTCAATAAATGATAAAAATATTTATGTTGAAAGTATATTGATCATATTATGGGAAATTATTTTATAAAATATATTAGTGAGGAAAAGTGGGTTTATAATTTTTTATATTTATAGAGACACTTTTATTATATTGAAAAAATATATTTGAGTTTTAAAAAATCCAAATATTAACTTTATGTGATTTATTAATATTGACATTGGGATGTTACTTTTTATAATATATAATAGTGAATTATTGTAATATTATCTTGTTGTTGTGTTGTCAAATGACCCAACCCACTGGGGCCCCACCTGGGCCATCAGTATGATGTTTGTTCCACCCTATGACTGCCTCTAATAGGCTGGGTGTTAGTGAACAACACCAAGTATACACATCTCACAATATGGGAATCCGTAGCATATATAATCTTCTAATATATATATATATATATGTCATTATAATACATATGTTGGAGAATATACCATTATGATATATATATATATATATATGATCAATTGAATAATACATAATGCATGCATGATATAACAAGGACATTTCACATGGTAAATACATGGAAATGGTACAAATAACAAGCCTTGGAATAAAATATCACCAACATTATCTTCCACATTGTATGTACACCTAGATCACACACCTCGAGAATTTATCAAAAACAAAATCATGAATCACCATACTCCATAATGCAGTACCTAGAATCACTAGGCATCGATATAAAAAATGCTACATTGACACTACGTCTATGGAAAAGATACTCAAAATGGTTCATTGCTTCCAAAAAATCAACTCATGATAGAAAAAGGCTCATTTCGAGGAGATTATAAACGAAGTCATCCTAAATATAGTAAAAATGGACGACCCAAAAAGTCACCTAAAAGACCTGGGAACTGAATCGTACCTGTGATTGGAGAGATTACTATTTGAATGGTGTATCTGATTTCTTTTGGATGATGTTAGGACAACTACCTATTTCCTAGAGATTTCACTGGACAATAACTTCCACAATTCATTTGAATAAATTAACAATAGAAACTATGACAACACTATGGTAGAATTGATCGAAGATACCAAAAGGCTATTTTAGTAGTGTAAAGTAACTATAGAATTATATGAAATCCATGATCTAGCTTAAAATACATCCTTCCACTGATACTATAGTATCTCAGTCATAGGTGTCTACAACATTGTATCAAATTGACCATAATATATGAACATTGTAGTAATGCATGTTGATATATAGTACATTTTTTTTATGATCTCAATCATGAAATGGTTTTATGTACATTGAAAACTTACTATGTGATATTTCTCCCAAACATAGTTATGTGATTTTACTACTCTGTGGATAGTAGGAATATTTTTTAACCACATAAATCATTATGTTCAACCTATAATTCATTTTTAATTTTTTTCTCCCATTTACTCTTACATCAAAATTGTTTGTCGTTTTTTATCTTGGTGTTTTGGTAGTAATTGTTTCACTCTCTCATCCAACCACATCATACAATAAATCATTAACTCATATTCAACGTTTTTAACCCTCTTGTAACTATTCATGAACTATCATGGTGGATCCACTTCACATATAGATAGAGAGAATAATGACTCTGTTGTCAGTTCCCCCATAAGTTAAATGATTAAAAATCAATCCATCCTCTTAGTCATCTAATAACATTTATTTTCTATTTAATGTTCTGTGTCCACCCATTTCATTACATTTATAGGATTTTAGGGTTTAGGTGTATTTGGGGTGGTTTGAAGAGGGTTTTTGTTGCTTAGAAGAGGTCTAGAGAGATAATAGAGGTGTTGGATATAGAAAAACTAAAGGCTGGAGAAATACACATCATGTAATGTTTACTCATTGTTAAAGGAAGGATCATGTACTTTGAATAATGGTTTAAGGGTTGTTACATGGTGTTTAATAAAATCATGATTCAATTGTTTATGCGATTATTTTTGCATGAAATGAAACACGACATTTACACAATGTTTAAAGGGAACATGTTATGCAATACCCATGTGAAATGTTACATTAAAGTTTACAGTGCTCAGGTTTATCCTCAAACACCTCACTTCCATGAATACCAGTATCTCCCCCTCAATTAATCTGGGAATTATTTCCATGGATATCAATCCTTGTCTTATCGTCTTTAATCACTGGTGAGTTATTATCTCCTCCACTTGTGATTCCACCCATTATTATTTGGGTATTTTTTAGAATATTGTTTATTTTGTGTGGGGTTATGTTGAGATGTGTTTTCAAGAACATTGTGTGTGGTTTATGTTGATCTGTGAGTTCCCTGTGTGTTTTTTGATTCTAGGTGGTTTGTTATTCTTTCTGCGGTGTGCAGAAATATTAGAAATATTTATTAAGCAAAAGGATCCTTGTTCCTAATCATTTTCATGGAATGTGTGGGATCATCATGTCTTTTCCTACCTTTTGGTCAATATTATGTGTTTTAATAACCATATAATAATTTTCATGTCTAAAATTGATTTGTATGGAGATTTATTGCATGAGTTACTAATTTGTTATTTTTTATTTTAATATTAATTCATTCAGAAAATTATTAAAATAATGGATGTTGGAGGCCTTATTTGTCCCATAGTAGTTTTGTTGGGATTAGACTTATTGTGATGTCTTTTAATCTCACCAAATTAAAATATTAAATAATGTATATTTGGAAAGTAATAATTTTCCCCTAGAAGCCGAGATTGTGTAATAATACCCATTATACAATAATGAAGTAATAAGACAATTCCCATGAATAAATATGATGTTTGGATGTGTTTCTATTGTTTATGGATATCATTTTTATTATTCATTGTGTGACTTGTGGTTATATAATGGGGATGTTAGTTGCAGGGTGTGATATGTGGTGTGCGAGTCATTGATGTCGTGGTTGGTTGTAAAGGATGTGATGTGGGATGTTTTTTGATGTGGCATAGTGGTTGCGGTGTGGTGGTTATGGTAGATACTCTATGGAACATTGGTAGTGCTGACGAGGATGTGGCATAATGGTTTAGGTGTAGAGGCTATAGAAATTTGGTTTCCATGCAGAGATTGTGGCACAATGGTTATAGAGATGTTGTTGTGTGTTGGTAAGTTGTCTGGTGTGGTTGTGTTAGTTTCCAGGGTTGTAGTGGAATAAATTATGAGGTTGAATTAAATAAATGAATGAATGGTATTATAATAGAATATAATGGGATGAATATTGATATGTGATTAATAGATTGAATTTTAATTGATTGATGGAAATATTAGTGTAATAATAAATGGATAGGATAATGAATAAATGCGGTAGAAATTGTAACAAAATCTAGAAAATGTATGTGGTTTTTTTGTGGTTGTGTGGTGTTTCATGTAGGGGTGGAAATAGTTTTGGAAGTCAATGTGTGTTAGGGTGGTGGTGATTCAGAGTGTTCTAGTGGTGCTGTTGTGATCCCTTGGGTTGTTTTCGGTGTGCTATATCTTTATCATTCAACTTTATGATATTTTACATGTTCTCTATCTGAGTTTGATAAACCTACCTAGCCTCATAGGATATCACTTCTAAGTGTTTTCCCCATGATCAATGAGGGTAGAGAAATATTTGACTCGCTACCCCATCACCCCACTCTTCCATTAGTGTTGATGTGTTGGCCAATTTGTTCATGGGCGAGATGTCATGTTCTGGCACATGTGTTTATGGGAGGGATGTGATGTGATGGACCAAGTTTCTACTACAGAGATGTGATGTTGTGTGATGTGATATTTGGTGGCGGTCATGTGTGTTAGGAGGAGTGTATGAGTTCGATGCCCTTCATGTTCATAAGACCATAAAAATATGGTTCTAGTTGTGATGTATGGCCCATATGAATGTGAGTGGGATGTGATGTCTTGTGTGGACTAGTTATTTATGGGTATGATGTGATGTGATGTGATGTGATGTGATTTGAGTGGAAGGGATGGTAGAATAGTATGTCCTATGTTGGGTGTGATAGGGGAAACTATGCAGGGAAGAGGTAATCGAGCACCTTTATTTGTTATGATCTTAATACTATAAAATCATTTAGAAAGTGTGATTGGGTGATCGTTCTATGGTGAGACTGGGAGTTGTTTAATGACCTGTATATTTTTTTTGGTTATTATATTTTTTCAATGTTTCATTATCATTCTCTTTTTACTTGTACAATTTAGTCCTTTGTTATTTCCCTAATATATATACATGTTCTACTCAACCTAAATATCTAAATAGTTTTTAGGTTTGTAGGAGGACTATGGAGGCCTAGTTGGACATTTCATATTTATGTTTTTGATTCTATCTAGTTGGTATCATATATTTTTATTTTTATTTTTACATTAGTGACTTATATCTGTTATTTTTATTTATTCTCTATTTATAAGATGTGTTTTAATTCAGCTTTACATATTTTGATCTTCTTTTTGGGGATTGTTTATCTTATCTCCTAATCCTATTTCATTTATTGAGGGTAATACATCCCATACTATGATATTTTTATATGCACAATGCTAGTAGCCAACCTAGGGAAGGCTAGATGTGGTACTTAATGGTCATTATCTCTCCCTCTCTCTCCCTTCCTTATAATATCATTGGTTGAAGGGGGTCATGAATGGAGGTTTATAACCCCCAATAAAATTTCATTAGAATACCAACTGTAGTAGAGGATCACAGTATGGAAAAATCTATCTAGAAGGATGAAATATTGGCTGTCTACAATTATAAGATCTATGGAATATGTATCTGGGCTGAATACCATCATTATTTAATCGATATGTAGAGGATCTATGATCCATTATACAATTGTGTTGGAACTACAGACCCCTTCTATGGATACTATGATAGACCAATTTTATTCAGCAACTAAACAGTCATAGAGCACAACTAACTACCTAGTTTTACCCAAATATCATTCCAAAATCTCATCAGGATCGAGAAATATAAATACATTATATTCCTATATATTACCATAAATATAAGGCCCCGGCCTTAATCCTTACTTAATATTGAATTAAAAGAATAATTCACGTCGAGGATCTTTTCAGGTTTAGAGTTTTAGAGAATTAGAACATAACTGTTACATCTCAAAAGATTACAAATTAGTCACTTATACTATGTTTCCATTATAAAAAAAACTCTTGAAAGAAACATGTCTAGTTCCATGTTTTATATAGCATGACATTCCCTTGATCCCATCCTTGACCTTATTCCACATTAAGTCATGTGAAAAACATTTCAAAAAAACCTGGGGTGAGCATAAAAACTCAGTAAGGGATACACAAAGAATGAAAACTGTTAGTTTTTCAAACATCAAATAATCCATATATACTCTATCAAAGTAGTACCTTCACCTTTATTAAGTAGTAAAGACTCTTCCCTGAATAATGTATCATTAATTACCTTTTTGTAACCAATGTATTACCATAAAACCCATATAAATAACACATAACATATATAAAGGCAACTTGGGACATAAACTTACATAAGTGGAATAACCATACGGTCGACATCCACACATATCACTTAATGTAATAGCCATACGTCCAATTTCCATACATACTTAATGGAATAGCCATACGGCCGACTTCTATACCCAATGCATTGGAGGTTATAACGTAACCACCCGTCCTGGTATTCACGGCACCACCCGTCATATGGTTTATAACGTAACCACCCGTTAAAATGTCCAAGTACCAGTATAAAATCATAAAACATAAAACCAATATAAAGGAATGATAACATTTCCACATTTCAATCACAATATATCATAAATATATTTACATAATAGAATCCTTTTTCAAAACCATTTTCAATACCAAAATACATAAAAGAGTATATGGTATTTATTTTATTTTAAAAACATTACGGCTTGTTGAGGAAGCCAAAGACCAAATAATACTCGCGGCGGCGGAAAAAGCCATTATCACCGCATACGTTAAAAAAAACATTCCTTTTTGTCGTTTAGTAAAATGCTTCGTAGAAAAAGATTCCTTTTGTATAAAAGTAAAAGTCAAAGGAGTTTATAGACCGTATAAAAGAAAGTTGTGTATAAAACGAAATATGCCTCAATGAAAGAAGATTGAGACAAAGTCCCTTACCTCGGGTCCGACTTGACTCGATCGTTCTTTAACATCCTGAATAATAAACTTGAGTTAATTTATACTTGATTAAGAACCTTTTTAGAGTTAATTATTACTTTTATATCACTTATTTCCATGTTATAAACATTATGTTACCATTTATGTTAATAATGTTTGTTTTGTCGATATTTGGATCTTAAGTCGAAAGTGGAATTGTTACAATTACATGTTGTTCGTGTGGTCAAAGGTAATTTATATCTAGAATGACATTCCTGATTTGGATATCATATATATCATATATATCCAGCATATACATGTATTATTAATATTACATAATCATTTAGAGGTAAGAAATGAAATGCACCGTTCATGGAGACGGTAAGCCGTACGTACGCATGAACGCTACTTTCATTTCTTTGTCATATTAATGGAATTAAAACTAAATGAGAGGTATGTATATTTTAATTACAGAATTATATTCATAATTTAGATATATCATTAATTATATATATTCATTATATACATATACTTTTAATAGTACATTACATTTGGGGATAAGAAATAAAATGCACCGTTCATGGAGACGGTAAGCCGTACATACGCATGAACGCTACTTTCATTTCTATCTCATACTTTAATGGAAAGAAATAATAATGATATAGAGGTATATTATAATTCCAGTATAACATCATATATAATAACTTTAATTCCATCCTTTACACGTCCCACATATGGCATTAACGAATCACAGCACTTTGAGGGGGCGGTAGTGCGCACTTCCTTAAATGAAGATATCGTGTTTACCCATAATGGAAACCATGAAGGTATGACAAAAATGAAAAATACAGAAGCTTAAAGAAACCATAAACATATTATATATCATATATAAAAATAGTTACATCATAATGGCCACCTTTGAAGGTGTTAAATGAGTATTGAACAATCATCGTTTCGGGAAGCAGAATTTCCCCATCCACGGAAACTGTATGTTATTTAACCATTTGATGTAGTTGTGTGAGAGTGTAGCTCTAAAGAATCTTATAAAAACATCCTAGTATATTGAAGATACTGTTTTTGTTACAAAATAAGTAAATTAAAAGAGTTGATCGGGTTGGAGAAACAAAATAAAACAAATGTACATGAGAGATTGAATTACCTTTAAAAGTGTAACTCCTTTTGATTTGAGCCTAAAGGATTCCTTTGAAAGGATTCTGCCCAAAGGAAATCCTCTAGGATGAATAGAGGGATGTGGAGAGAGTAAATGGGCAGGGGTTGGCCGAGCCAATGGCTTGAGGAGTGTGTGAAATGAGGTAGAGGTGGGGGCCTTTTATAAGAGGAGAGGAGGGGTACTTTTGGAAAGTAAAGAAATATTACATTATTTGAAAATGTTTTTTGGTTTCAAAAGGTCCCACATTGATATAATTCTTGGATACGGTGATAAGGGTTCTAAATAAACTCATCCAATTGGTTTTCGACATGTTTAGTTCATATATTTTACATTATCTTTCCATTTTATTTAAATCGTCAAATAATGATGTCATCGCTGCATCATTATTATGTCATAAATAATTTAATTTATTTAATGTCTAAAAATAATAAAAAAACTACTATGATGTAGGAAATATTTTTAGCTTTCCAATTACTATTTATAATCAAAAATCTGATCTTTATAACCCCATTTAAAAATTGTTTTTGTAAAACATATTATGTTTGTGTCATTTTTACATTAACATTTAATAAAAAGTTATTTATGTCATTTCCCAACCAAAGTGTCTCCATGGGGTCCCCAAGTTGACCCATGGCTTGTTTTGGTCGTCCATGACACAACCAATAAGTTTGGTACATGTTTCTAGGTAATTTCATATTATTAAAGCATTATTTATACCTTAAACTACACTAATTACCACTAATCGCGATTAAAAACTTAATAAGTTACTATTCACCAAAAAATTATTATAATCTCATTGAACCACATTTTAATTCTTAATGAAAACCATGTATGTCAGATTTTTTAAATTCAAAACACAATGATGGAAAAATTTCATTTAAACGGAAAATCAGTCTTTATAAGTACCACTTAGTGGTTTCACTATTCATCAAAAATTGAAGTTTTTCAGAAAATTACCAAAAATTCACCCTAAGCTATATTTGATATTCCGAATTCAAAAATGAAGTCTATTTTACAAAATTCAAAACATATAAGTCACATTAATTACTTTAATAATTAATTCCTGCTGTCAGAGCAAATAGCGTGTTTTTATGAAACAATAAGTATCAAAATATTGACACTAGTTTAAGTACGATTTCAAAGTGAAATTAATTCCAACGACCACTACTGGATTTAATGGTAAAAATATATTCTAATTTGACATTAAAACAAATTCAAAAGATAATCTAATCATATAAATAAATTAGATTAAAATGAGGTTTTGAATTAAAATGCAACATTTTACACTATTCATTAAAAAAAATGAACTTTATCAGAAAGGTACCAAAAATTTACACAAAGTAAATTTTGATGTCCCGATTCTAAAGAAGAGTTATATTTGGTCCAATAGAATTTATAAGATCGATCAAAACTATATTTAATGGCGGTTCTCCGTCAAAAGGTGATAAGTGGACCTTTCGTGAAAATTAGGGTATAAATGGCTAAAATTGAACTCTTTCCGTATTTAAAGCCTTTATCTATTATTGGGTAAATGTAAAAACATTTGAAAACATATATAATCATATTTTAGTTATTTCTATCCATTCCCGCCAGTACAACGACTACTCATTAACTAACATTTAAAATAATATTATTTTATTACTTGTGTGCAACGTACGTTTTCTAAGAAAATCATCGTTGCGTACCGAGTACGCTATCGAACGTTGATACCCCTTTTAATTAAAATTAATATTTAATTCGTAAATATTAATAAATATGAAAATTTGTTATTCTTTATTTACCTGGGATGTTACATCCTTCCCCCCTTTTTGGAATTGAGTCCTCGCAATTTTATTCACTTATCAAAATACGTGGGGGTATTTATCCCTCATAGCATTTTCAGATTCCCACGTTGCCTCTTCAATCACATGGTTTTTCCACAAAACCTTTACCTGATGAATCACCTTATTCCGTAACACTTGCTCCCTGTGGTCAAGAATATGGACTGGTTGTTCTTCATAAGATAGGTTCTCTTCCAGCTGAACTACCTCTAGACTCAAAACATGAGATGGATATGGCATATACTTTCTCAACATTGAAACATGAAAAACATTGTGTACCTGAGATAAACTCAGAGGTAAAGCCACTCGGTAAGAAACTGATCCAACTCTCTCCAGAATTTCGTATGGTCCAATAAACCTTGGACTCAGCTTTCCTTTCTTACCAAATCTCATCACACTTTTCCTAGGAGAATCCTTGAGAAAAACATGATCACCTACCTCGAAAGATAGATCCTTCCTCCGGTTATCCGCATACCTCTTCCTCCTGCTCTGAGCTGTTCTAATGTGTTTCTGAATCAGCTAAACTTTTTCTACCATCTCTTCTACCAATTCTGTTCCATCAACTTCCTTTCACCCACTTCATCCTTGAAAGCTGGAGTTCGACACCGCTTCCCATATAATGCCTGAAATGGTGACATCTGTATACTGGAATGAAAACTGTTATTATATGAAAATTCAACCAAAGAAAGATGTTGGTCCCAACTTCCCTGATAATCCATAGAACAAGCTCGTAGCATATCCGCCAATGTCTGGATTGTTCGTTCTGACTACCAATCTGATTGAGGATGAATAGTTGTACTAAAATTTAATTCAGTACCCAACGACTTCTGAAGGACTTTCCAAAAGTTAGATGTGAACCTGGGATCACGATCAGATACAATGGAGAGAGGAACTCCATGTAACCTGACTATCTCTTTAAGATACAAACGGGAAAGTTGATCAAGAGAGAAGGTATCTCGTATAGCAAGGAAATGGGCAGACTTGGTCAAGCGATCAAAAATAACCCAGATTGCATTATTACCTCGAGATTTCTTCGGTAATCCCACAACAAAGTCCATGGATATGTTTTCCAATTTCCACTCTGGCATTGGTAAAGGCTGAAGCATCCCTTTCGGTAACTGCCGCTCTCCTTTAACCTGTTGACATGTCAAACACTTCACAGTAAAATCATAAATATCTCTTTTTATTCCATCCCACCAGTAATACTCCCGCAGATCTCTGTACATCCTAGTACTCCCAGGAAGAACTGAAAATGGGGAACTATGAGCCTCACATAACAACTCATTCTTCAACTGTGAATCACAAGGCACACATAACCTCTTCCCAAACCTCAAAACAAAAAACTTATCCAAGAACTCATGGAAAATTTTATTCATAAGGTCCATGAATACAGTAGGTGCATTGGTTAACCCAAAAGGCATAACTACAAATTCATAATGGCCATATCTAGTACAGAACGCAGTCTTCGGAACGTCTACTTCTTTTACATTCAACAGATGGTACCCCGACCTCAAGTCAATCTTCGAAAAATACTGGGCTCCCTAGAGCTGATACCACTTCATTCGATGGCCCAACATCAGCTGAAGTTGTTGCAAAGGATTTCACCACCCCTTTCTGCTTGTAGTCTGGCTGCATTCCTCCATTTGAGTTCTTCGTTGGACACTCATTTGCATAATAACCCATTTTATTACACTTAAAACATCTTACCATTGGCTTTTCATTTCCTGTTTAATCATCTTCCTTACAGTTACGAGAAATATGACCAGACTTACCACACCGAAAGCACTTACCAGACTTGGATAAACATTCTCCAGGATTCATTTTACCACACTTCTCACAGGATGGATATTTGGTTTTCTTACCTCCTTGCTTCTTTGATGAATTCTTCCACTTTGCCTGCCAAATAGACCTCTTATTCTGTTGTTTGTCATAGAACACCTGATCATCGACAAACTCCATTTCCACCTTCTCCGCACATCGAAAAAGTTTTTCATAAATTTTGAACTCACGAGAAGCTAAATCCCTTCAATACTTTGGCTTTAACCCTGAGTAAAACGATTTATTTTACTATCAATATCTCGTATGAAGTTTGGAGCATACCTTGCCAATCGAGTGAACTTTTCTTCATATGCAGCCACTGAATCATCCTCCTACCTCAATTCTAGGAACTGTTTTTCCATCCTAAGAAGAACCACCTTAGGAAAATATTTCTCAAGAAACATACCTTTGAATTCGTCCCAGTAAAGACCCTCAATCTCATCACTATCCGTTATATTTTTCACCATCTACCACCACTGATCAGCTTCACCTTCAAAACGGTAAACAGCAAGACTAACCTTTTGATGTTCTGAACACCCCATGACATCAAAAATCTTCTCCAGTTCTTTAATCCACCCTTCATCTTGCACAGGGTTAGATGATACTCTGAATGATGGGGGATGTTGCCTCATGAAATGTTCCACCACTGACATGTTCCTCTGCGGTTGATCTGGCTGATCTCGTGCACGGATACCAACACCATTTATAGCCTGAGTCAACTGTGCCATCACTGCAACAAACTGTTCAGTTCCGATTCCTACCATCTCAGGTTGCTGATTTGGAAGGTTATCTTCCTCCTGATGTCGTCCCAACATAGCTTCTTTGTTTCCTCTGCGGAAATCCATTCTGAACACAGAAATATCTTAGGCGAAGCAACATGGTAATCCGTAAATGCTATATCATTTCAATCATATTATAATTTAACACTTTTCTAACTCCTAAAGTTGTCTAAACCGACCTCTGATACCAACTATAAGGCACCAGCCTTAAACCATACTTAAAATTGAATTAAATGAATAATTCACATTGAGGATCTTTTCAGGTTTAGAGTTTTAGAGAATTAGGACAGAACTGTTACATCTCAAAAGATTACAAATTAGTCACTTATACTGAGTTTCCATAATAAAAAAACTCCTGAAAGAAACATGTCTAGTTCCATGTTTTATATAGAATGACATTCCCTTGATCCCATCCTTGACCTTATTCCACATTAAGTAATGTGAAAAACATTTCAAAAAAACTTGTGGTGAGCATAAAAACTCAGTAAGGGATACACAAAGAATGAAAACTGTTAGTTTTTCAAACATCAAATAATCCATATATACTCTATCAAAGTAGTACCTTCACCTTCATGAAGTAGTAAAAACTATTCACTGAATAAAGTATCATTACATACCTTTTTGTAACCAAAGTATTACCATAAAACCCATATAAATAACACATAACATATATAAAGGCAACTTGGGACATAAACTTACATAAGTGGAATAACCATACGGTCGACTTCCACACATATCACTTAATGGAATAGCCATACGGCCAATTTCCATACATACTTAATGGAATAGCCATACGGCCGACTTCCATACCCAATGCATTGGAGGTTATAAAGTAACCACTCGTCCTGGTATTCACGACACCACCCGTCATATGGTTTATAATGTAACCACCCGTTAAAATGTCCAAGTACCAGTATAAAATCATAAAACATAAAACCAATATAAAGGAATGATAACATTTCCACATTTCAATCACAATATATCATAAATATATTGACATAATAGAATAATTTTTCAAAACCATTTTCAATACCAAAATACATAAAAGAGTATATGGTATTTATTTTATTTTAAAAACATTACGGCTTGTTGAGGAAGCCAAAGACCAAATAATACTCGCGGTGGCGGAAAAAGTCATTGTCACCGCGTACGTTAAAAAAAATTCTTTTTTGTCATTTAGTAAAACGCTTCGTAGAAAAATATTCCTTTTGTATAAAAGTAAAAGTCAAAGGTGTTTATACACCATATAAAAGAAAGTTGTGTATAAAACGAAATATGCCTCAATGAGAGGAGATTGAGACGATGTCCCTTACCTCGGGTCCGACTTGACTCGATCGTTCTTTAACGTCCTGAATAATAAACATGAGTTAATTTATACTTGATTAAGAACCTTTTTAGAGTTAATTATTCCTTTTATATCACTTATTTCCATGTTATAAACATTATGTAAACATTTAAGTTAATAATGTTTGTTTTTTCGATATTTGGTTCTTAAGTCGAAAGTGGACTTGTTACAATTACATGTTGTTCGTGTGGTCAAAGGTTCTTTATATCTAGAATGACATTCCTGATTTGGATATCATAAATATCATATATATCCAGCATATACATGTATTTATAATATTACATAATCATTTAGAGGTAAGAAATGAAATGCACCGTTCATGGAGACGGTAAGCCGTACGTACGCATGAACGCTACTTTCATTTCATTGTCATATTAATGGAATTAAAACTAAATGAGAGGTATGTATATTTTAATTATAGAATTATATTCATCATTTAGATATATCATTAATTATATATATCCATTATATACATGTACTTTTAATAGTACATTACATTTGGGGATAAGAAATAAAATGCACCGTTCATGGAGACGGTAAGCCGTACATACGCATGAACGCTACTTTCATTTCTATCTCATACTTTAATGGAAAGAAATAATAATGATATAGAGGTATATTATAATTCCAGTATAAAATTATATATAATAACTTTAATTCCATCCTTTACACATCCCACATATGGCATTAACGAATCACATCACTTTGAGGGGGCGGTAGTCTGCACTTCCTTAAATGAAGATATCGTGTTTACCCATAATGGAAACCATGAAGGTATGACAAAAATGAAAAATACAGAAGCCTAAAGAAAACATAAACATATTATATATCATATATAAAAATAGTGACATCATAATGGCCACCTTTGATGGTGTTAAATGAGTATTGAACAATCATCGTTTCGGGGGGCAGAATTTCGCCATCCACGGAAACCGTATGTTATTTAACCATTTTATGTAGTTGTGTGAGAGTGTATCTCTAATAAATCTTATAACAACATCCTAGTATATTTAAGATACTGGTTTTGTTACAAAATAAGTAAATTAAAATAGTTTAGGGGGTTGGAGAAACAAAATAAAACAAATGAACAGGAGAGAATGAATTACCTTTAAAAGTGTAACTCCTTTTGATTTGAGCCTAAAGGCTTCCTTTGAAAGGATTCTGCCCAAAGTGAATCCTCTAGGATGAAGAGAGGGATGTGGAGAGAGTAAATGGGCAGGGGTTGGCCGAGTAAAAGTCTTGAGGAGTGTGTGAAATGAGGTAGAGGTGGGGGCCTTTTATAAGAGGAGAGGAGGGGCACTTTTGGAATGTAATGAAATATTACTTTATTTGAAAATGTGTTTCGATTTTAAAAGGTCTAAAATTGATATAATTCGTGGATAAGGTGATAAGGGTTCGAAATCCACTCATACAATTGGTTTTGGACATGTGTAGTTCATATATTTTACATTATCGTTCCATTTTATTTAAATCATCAAATAATGATGTCATCGCTGCATCATTATTATGTCATAAATAATTTAATTTATTTAATGTATAAAAATTATAAAAAAACTACTATGATGTAGGAAATACTTTTATCTTTCCAATTACTATTTATAATCAAAAATCTTATCTTTATAACCCCATATAAAAATTGTTTTCGTAAAACATATTATGTTTGTGTCATTTTTACTTTAACATTTAATAAAAAGTTATTTATGTCATTTCCCAACCAAAGTGTCTCCATGGGGTCCCCAAGTTGAAAATGGCTTGTCTTGGTCGGCCATGACACATCCAATATGGTTGGGACATGTGTCTAGGTAATTTCATATTATTAAAGAATTATTTATACCTTAAACTACACTAATTACCACTAATCGCGATTAAAAATTAATAAGTTACTATTCACCAAAAAATTATTATAATCTCATTGAACCACATTTTACTTCTTAATGACAACCATGTATGTCGGATTTTTTAAATTCAAAACACAATGATGGCAAAATTTCATTTAAACGGAAAATCAGTCTTTATAAGTACCACTTAGTGGTTTCACTATTCATCAAAAAATTGAAGTTTGTCAGAAAATTACCAAAAATTCACCATAAGCTATATTTGAAATTCCGAATTCAAAAATGAAGTCTATTTTACAAAATTCAAAACATATAAGTCACATTAATTACATTAAAAATTAATTCCCGCTGTCAGAGCAAATAGCGTGTTTTTATGAAACAATAAGTATCAAAAGATTGACACTAGTTTATGTTCGATTTCAAAGTGAAATTAATTCCAATGACCACTATTGGATTTAATGGTAAAAATCTATTCTAATTTCACATTAAAACCAACTAAGAAGATAATCTAATCATATAAATAAATTAGATTAAAAAGTGGTTTTGAATTAAAATGCAACATTTTACACTATTCAGTAAAAAAATGAACTTTATCAGAAAGGTACCAAAAATTTACACAAAGTAAATTTTGATGTCCCGATTCTAAAGAAGAGTTATATTTGGTCCAATAGAATTTATAAGATCGATCAAAACTATATTTAATGACGGTTCTCCGTCAAAAGGTGATAAGTGGACCTTTCGTGAAAATTAGGGTATAAATGCCTAAAATTGAACTCTTTCCGTATTTTAAGCCTTTATCTTTTATTGGGTAAATATAAAAACATTTAAAAACATATATAATCATATTTTAGTTATTTATATTCATTCCCGCCAGTACAACAGTTACTCGTTAACTAACATTTAAAATAATATTATTTTATTACTGGTGTGCAACGTAAGTTTTCGAAGAAACTCATCGTTGCGTACCGAGTACGCTATCGAACGTAGAAACCCCTTTTAATTAAAATTAATATTTAATTCATAAATATTAATAAATATGAAAATTATTTATTCTTTATTTACCTGGGATGTTACAATAAATTATCTTTTTCATCCATAGGAATCACTCCATTATAATCTATATGAAAATACTCAGGATATGGTATTGATTTATTAAAAATATGTTTTATTGGAAAATTTCCCACTTTATCATATTTAATATAAGACACCATATGATTCAATACCCAAGACCCATTAAACATGTTCGATTAATAAATCTAATTTTAGAATTTAATTTTGTAGATCAATATTTAGGTTTTGATTTTACAATTAGATTAATGATCTTCCATCATATGGGGACGTTATGAGTGAAAATATAATATATAATACTAATAGTCATATTAATATTATAATATTGAAAAACAACTATTGTGAAATTGATCTAACTCCAATTCAAACGATGAATAATGAAAAAAACATGAATACAAATCTAAAAGTAGATAGAGAACATTGTTTATTATGCGAGTTTTAAATTTAAATATGGCGATGTTAATGAAAAATATAATGAAATATATAAGTGAACATCATTATGAGAAGAAAATAACACAATTTAGAGTCATCATTTCTCACCATTTCATTAACATATAACCATGTATATAGATTACATAGTATTTTATCCAACGGTTCTTATTATTCCAAATAATATCTAATCCAATGAATGGAAATACAATGATCATAGAATATGAATGTTTTGTTATAAGGAAGTAAATTTATTAGGAATTAAGTAGTCATCATTAGTATTATAATTATTATATCCACTATATAAGGTTTCATAAAAAATTCAATGGATTTCATAGTTTCATTTAATATTATATAGTATTCATATAACAAGACCATGTAGGAATATTAAGTTATGCTAATGTAATTGAATTACACATCTTTTTATCTCATTAAAACATTTATAGAAAATTCCAGTTGAAAAAACATGATGATGTGAAATCCAGTGCAGTGTTCCCAACACCACCTGGTTATCCTGAAAGGATCGAAGCCATATTTTTGTTATATTATGGATAATACCACTTTTAATAGTTGATGGATATCCCTTACATGACTCGTAGGCACAAGGCATAAGGTCTGATACGACCTGAAGGCCAATAGATGACCTGAAGAATCAGAGGCGTACTATACCCATTACATGACCCATATGCCCAAACAATTAGAAATAACCCTCCCCATCATCTCTATAATTGATTTTATAGCACCCCACAATGCATTACTTATCACCTAGAAATTCCCCGTATAAATTAATGTTCGTCACATAATTTATCGGGTACTAATGACACTTCAAGGATAATATCATAAAATAGGTAATGTTGTCAAAATATTCCTTTTCCCCATCATGACAAAATATTATTATTATTTAATAATTAAGATGAGTACTAATTTTATATAATAATATCTACAACACTTTTGTTTTGTATTATTAGACTATTCACTTTTAAAACATTACATTAATTTATGTGTTGTGACAATCTTGTCAATGGTTCTTTTTGACCATTTTATATATGAAATGTGAATATTAATATTTATTCTTATAAAAATTCATTGTATTTAATATATACTCACCCAAAAAAATTGACATGGCAAATAATTTAGTGGATGAAAATTCCCTATTGTATTTAAATGAATCACGTAGTAGGTGTGTGCATTCATCTATACATCATAATTTGGTCTTCGTAAATATTTGGGAATTTTTTTATACATTTTTTAATATAATGTACCTCAAAATGTGTTCCTCATGATAAAATTTTAAGTTGTTTGATTCATAATAACCTAATGAGATTGAATTTATAGATAATATAGTATACATGCATCAATTAAATAAATTCATCATCCTCCCCCTAAAGGAGGTATAATATGACATCCACAAAATTATTCTTGTATGTACTTGAATCAATAAAATTAACTGTAATTGATCCCGGATGGACTAAAAAATAATGTCATATATTTATTGTTCCATGATCATTAAACATATAGTTTACCACTATTGATTTGGTTGTATATAAAAAATTCCATTTAATTAATTTTTCTGAATTCTTGTTACATATCAAGGAACCTATTTAATCCAATGTCCACATATGATATTTTTTTTCCAGAAAATCATTGATATATATCATATAAGTTTGAAATATATAAAATAATTATGAATTGTTTCTACTATATAGGAACATTTTCATTCTTATGTATCCATTAATTAATTTTCCTAACTAGTAACTACACATCCATGATCATGTAGTTATTTGGAACATTTCAATAAAAAAATGTTTACATTGATTTTTATTCAAGATTGACATATATATAATCATAAGGATATCCCATTATGTATAACCAGATTTTAATTATAATTTCATCATATTGTGGTTAATTATTTCATAATATAATCATAATGGGTTAGTCACATCACCAAGAGGATTATTATTTATTTTAGAACGGTTATCCGAAGTATTTTAGAATTAATATCTGAAATATTATTTTCCAATACATCTACGTGGAAGGAGAGCCCCGCTATTTTAATGTTGGTGGATGTTGTTTCAATATTAATTGTGGAATTATATTATTGATTCACCACCCAAACCTCACTTCCATCCAAAATAATAACAATATTTATTTTTCTAATTGAAGGAGATGTCATTAGATCAAACACCATCAAATCGAAAATAATAATGATAAAAATCTATATATTACTGGAACTAATAAAATAATATTTATCTTGAATAATTTCATTCTATTTAATAAATTATATAATTTAATTAAATTCACATCAAGGAATGAATTCATTCATTCAATTTCATGACTGGTGAATGATTACTAATTATTCATTAAAAATGATCATCTTGTATAAAATATTAATTTTTATTTATCATGATGATCATATTATATAATAATTTATGTTGTCAAACCATTTCCATAAAATATATTGGAATATAAAAACATTTTAATTATGTCATACTGATTATTAGCAAAAAGAACAATAACATCCAATTTAGTGGATAAAAAAAGTTAATTACGTGAGATGATATTGGAAATTCATTAGCACATGAATAATAGTTATTCCCTTAATAATATTAATGAATGAAAAATAATTGATAAATAATGAAATAATTTTGAACAATATCAATGGAAATTGTTTTATATAATCCTTAAAAGATTCATTATTTTATAAATATTAATAAAATTCATTGTTTTGTATAAATATTTACTACTATCAAACAACTTCTAGTTGTTATATTGTAATTATTTTAAATAAATCATAGGGAATTATCATATTCACCCTGAACATGATTTAAAATAAATTTATGTATATTTACATTCACATCAGGTAATGAATTAAATCATTTTCATTTTATATTTTGATTCACCTAACAGAGAAAAATGTAGTTGTTTTAGTTTTCTAGTGTCCGAAATACAATAACATGAATATTCCATTAATATACATCACCCACTTTATAGGGTTAATATATTTAACATATATCTAATCTTATTCATCATGAAAATTTAATTTCTCCTAATATTTTATAATAAAAAAAATGAAATTGAAAATAAAATAAAAAATATGATATTAAAATAAATCAATGTAAATATCATCTCCATAATGAACCTTTAACCTATATAATCAAACATGAAACCATCACGATGAACAAAAAAAATATGATAAATGATATAGTGTTGTCCATGTCATGATCAATGTACCTTTCTTAGATGTATGGTACTTAATAAATGATCATTAATGAATAGGAAACATTAGTTCAGTATACAACAATAATGTGATGTTCCTTGTTTGAAAACTTTTGGTTGTCTCATTTTTTCAATTGATTAATGAATGTTGTCATGAAATAAAAAATTTATGTTTTTAATGAAACACATTATCTATGGGGAATGGATTAATTTTTTGTAAAATTGAGTTATTAGAACACTTTAGTAGTTCATTATTTATCTCTCACCATAATAAAAATAATATAGATCATATATTATCCAATGTTATCAATCGGGGGAAAATAATTATGATATATAAAATAAGACTCACCTTTTGATATATATCTTTGGCCAATGTGCCACTGTAGATGTATTCCAAAATGATGGATGTCTATAAAAATAAGAAACATACCTTTTTGGTGTAAGAATTATGTTAATTTGATGACAACATCATCACTATGAACAATGAAGCAAATACAATCATGATGATAATACTTTTTGAAATGAATCTAATTTCGATTGAAATTGTGAAGGATTTAAATACTAGAAATGTATAACTATTCATAAGAGAAGAATATAATATAAAAACTATGCGCCTAAATTTTGAATGATGATGATGATGAAATATAGAAATACAAATATAATATTAAGACATTACATGACAAAAATAAAAAAATATTGAGTTCAAATTTCATACCAATTTATTAAAATATAGATAGAGTACATGGGATTTGATCCAAATATTAATACTAATACCTATAATATAAAAACCAATGAAAATAATTAAAATTGTTAAATTATTTATAAATTTGTTTATAATGAGGGAAATTTAGTTGGAAATGAAATATCACCATTATTACCATAAATGTGACACAAAAGAAATAGTGTTTCATTAAATGACACATTTATAAATTAACAACTCGTTACGATCAAGATTTTTTTTCGATATAATTTTTTTATATTTGTTCAATTTTTAACTATACTTGTATATAACACTTTACCTCACTCTTTCATCCATGATAACAGATTATACTCCCTAAAATCGAACAAAAAAAACATGGAAAATTGCAATCCGTAAAACAATGATAGGTAAGGGCATGGTTAGTGAGCCCTTAGGTTGGGGAAACAAAATGGATGGGGGAAAATGAATGGTATGTTTTCCCCAGTGTCCCCAATTTTCTTCTAAAACCCAAGAATTCCACTCTCCACACACTCTACAAGACGCATTAGAGAGAGAGATATAGATTACCAAAAATTCTACTTCTATGAGGCCCCCTCACTCCTGTAGTATCATTTCCTATCACACATCTCCAGATTTCATCATTGATGACTGAAAATACCTACCACCGGCATCACAATACAACTCATGAGCCTCAGCTCCACCTTCCACTTAATAATCTAGTGTGGTTCTAGGCTTCTATGAACATAACCCCGCCCCTACGACCATTACCCCCCCAATTTTTCCACCCACTGTGTGTTATGTGAGTTTTTTAGTAATAATTTTTATAATTATATAAATTTTATGAATTTTTTTTTATTCTTTGTTTAAATTTTTTAAAATTATTTTAATTACAGATAATTGTCTTCATTAGTTCCCTATCAGTATGATTTTTGATTTGATATTTACAAAAGTTAAATAATTTCACATTTATATATCATTTATTTTATTATTAATTAATTTTTATATCATATTATTTGATTGTTATATCAATATTTAAAATATTTTTTAATTTACACACTATTTAATCTTTTAGATCTTTTTCATACTTTATATTTTACATCAGTTTTTTGATTTTTTTTATTGAAATAAAAAAGTAATAATAAATTTTTTATAATCTTGATTATTATTTAAAAATAGAACATTGAATTTATCTTTAGGCAATATTAGTTGTTTTAAATTTTAAAAATCCATTAAAAATAGTATTGGGTAAGTTAAATATAATAAATTTGTTTATGAATTGAAATTGAAAAGTTCATACATTTAAAATAAAATAAAACTAAAAATCTTTTAGTTTTTTGGATTATTTTTTGGATTATTGTTTAAAAAAATGTTAGAAAAAGTGTTATTTTATATTTTTATTAGATTTTGAGAACTAAAAAACAATAAATAATAATTTTTTTGAATCAACTCCAACATTAAAATTTATTATTATATTGGTAAATATTTTATTATTAAATAATTTCATTTAAAAAATTAGATGTAGTTGAGATCAATTTTTTTTTCAAAAATTAATTGTTATATGTAAACATTGAATTAAAGTTGTTTTTTTATATTTTTTAGATATATATAAAACATGTTAATAATAAATAAAAAATGTCTTGGAATATATTGTTTTATTTCTGAAAGATAACTACATACTTTAAATATGATATATTTGGAAATGAATTTTAATTATTTGAATTATTTTTTATAATATGTATCTATAATAATAATGATAAATCAAAATTTTGTATCACAAAATGGATAAATAAATAAAATCAATAATGAAATGGAAACATCAAAAGAGAGTCCAATTTGAAAACAATTTTCTAATAGAAATAGAAAAGACAGTTCATCTAATCAATTTAACAATCAATAAATAGGTGTTAGTTATTTAGGGTTAATGTTGAGTCTACCAAGGAACCAGTAGCTCAAAATATCAATATGATAAATAAATGTGTGGATGTTACTTATATGTAGATTGATAATGAACATAGTATTCCAATATCAATAAATTCCAAATAAGTGAAGCGAGAGACATTAGAGATATAATTAAAAAATAGAGAGTTTATCTTATTCATTGAAAAAAATCTCGTTTTGGGAGATGAAGGTTTAATATAGTGACTGAAATTGAATTTTACATTCATATTAACCAAATATTTTGGGAAAAATTGTTCTTCACACTATAAATTTATTTTAGTATCTAAAATATTATTCTATTTGAAATTTATATATGATGAAAATATTTTGAAGAAATTCCAACCTTTAAATTATTAATCATGATCATATGTCATTGGTGGAAATTTTAATGAAATTTTGACAACTAAAGTTAATATCTGTAATTGTGATGAAGGAAAAATTTAGAAATATTTGTGAAGAACTATTAATGGAACTTTACACTCAATATCATTTTTTGAATCACACCAAACAAGATGATATTTTTTGAAACATTATATATCAAGAGCTAAATCTTTTGAAGATGATATTTCAATGTTAATTTCTGAAATAAATTATTATAAATTAATTTATCAAGACTTATTTGAATGATGATGGGTATCAAATGAAATGGGGGTCATCAAAATAGATAATCATTTGTAAGGTGAAGTTGATAAAAAAGAACTATTGGACTACATTGCCACCTATGATATTTATTGTATTCTAAATGATTACAATTGAAGATAAATTTAGGGATTGTTTCAATTATGATGAGTTCAATGATGATTTCTATTTTAATAAATTAAATTATAAGTGTATTACTTGTTCCAAATTAAACACTGGTATGGAGGAATACTATATTTTGACTACGGTCGATGGTGAAAACTATTCTATAGATTGGGGTATTGTATTTGTATCTTCATTGGGATGAAGCGTACATATTTTTTGGTACTTATTTATTTATTTTAAAGAGTTTAGTAAACCAATAATGGAGATTTATTATGATTGATGTAATTATTATTTCTTACCTTTATACATTTTAGACATTGGAATGTATTTCATAATGGTCTTGTTAAATGACATTATATTTTACGAGGACCATATAATTTCAAGCCTAGGCTTGGGGAACTAAATTTTCATGGATGACTCTTCAAATAAATATTGCATCTCATCCTTCCCTCTATCCTAAATTACCACATTCATATGGACCAACCCACATGTATCCACTATAACAGCCGCTACACCACATGCATGGAGGATGATCCAACCATTATGGTAGGAACCATTACGTACTCTCTCATTTAAATGGTGTTCCCCACAAACCACAATTCAAATAGGTTCTCTATATTAGTGCAGCTCATAGAAAAAATTACAAGTTTCATGTATGGATCTCTTGTGATCTCTCAATAGAGTTTCAAGTATGATATGCTTTCCATTATCATGGATATAGTAATTTTTTAATTTAAATAATTAATAATATAAATTATGATCTGATCCACCCTGATATCTCGATTAATATTATATTTAATCTTTCATAAAAATTAAAGGGTATATTGAGATCATATTAGTAAAAAAGAATTTATTAGGTATGTATGAAAATAATTCATAGACATATCAAATAATTGGCAAACCGAAGAGAAAGCACAACTTGCTCTAGGGCTAGGGTAAGAGATAAATATTGGAAAAATGGGTATTTTACTGAATTTTCCATGTTTTTCTCATAACCCTAGTGGTTCCTCTCTCTATAAACTATATTAGATTAATCATTGAGGGAGACAGAGAGTACTACCACTTTTCCTTTTTTGATGTCCCCTCTCCCATCATAGTATCCAATCCTGCTACATATTCTCAAAATCACCCACTCGATGGACATACATCCCTACATCCCATAATGCTTCACCTCTCCTTAGACTCTCCTACAATTATCCTTCCCAGTGAGGATCCACCATTACGTATACCATACCCCCATAACCTCATAATTTTATCTACCAGTGTGTTCTATGTGAATTTTACCTATAACGTCTCTAGTGTGATCATTTAGAAAATCTATGCTACAGTTCCGAGGAATATTAAGAGACATGTATGACTATCAATAGAGTGTCCTAATTAATTATCCATTATAAAAAAATATATAAACTTTCAAAAACACTATTACCATATAATAAAATAACATAAATAATAGTGGACAAAATACAACCATTGTTGTCATTTTTCTTGAAAACTCAAAGACCTAGTGATATGAGGAATGAATTCGTTCTTATGATTCATAGTATTTTTTAGATAATTAATACATAAAATAGAATCATTAAGAAAAATTATAATTTTTATTTATGTACATATGATATAATAAAATATCCAATTACATCATGAGTTTATCTATGTTGATATCGATAAACAAAATCCACTACTCCTGAGAAATGATTTTAGTCACTTTGTCACAAATTTTTAATGATATCATGGACATGTCATTAAATTCATTCCATAATATCCATTTAAAATATCTCCATTTATCTCCCAAAAATTTAAAATTCCATTAGAGTGAAACATATTTAGGGAATAAAAATGAAGAAACATCTAAAAAACATAACACTATATATATTAATAATTTTACTCTTTTATGTTAATCACATACCCTCACTGAAATCCCAAAGATCATAACTTGAATCCATTGGTTTATTCAAGGATTAATATCACCCTCATTAACTGTAATAATGTAATGTTTCACTTATCTTCGGAGGAGGAATATTTTCAAAATAGGGTGAATCTTTCATGGTAATTTTGGTGTAATTCCATTAATTATGTCGAATGAACCCTAAATTTCAATCCCTTCAACAAATATCCTATAGATTCATATAGGTTACTTTTTATAGGATCTTGTTGCATCTGTTTAAACAAAAATATTTGTTTCCAATTTCTAATCTAATTGTTAATCCATTGAAACGGGATTCTGTGACAAGGAATCATTCAAGTCCTTTTGTTGAAAGAATTTTTCTATAAATTGATGTATCATAGAATCTCTACACTCAAATTTGGATTAATAATTGTTAATTTAGATTCTCTCAGGAGGAAGTTTATGGAACTCTTGTAGATTACTGTAACCATTATTTCATGCATGGATATTCCTATAATGTACGTTGAAATAATAATGGTAGTTTTTTGGGTCATGAGCGACACTCTTATTGAAAATTTCTGGAATAGATTTATACGTGGGGTTAATTTTAATGTCAGGCCATCTAGATATGTTCATTAAGGGACAAAGAATTAGGAGAAAAAAAATATGATCTATATTACATAGCCTATTGAATATAAATTAATTTCAAGATTTTTGGGTGTTTTTTTATGGTTAATAGTGATATTAAATTATTTGTAACAATGGAGGTGGATCAAGGGAATCATCTTGATTCACATGTCTCAAGGGACATAAAACAATGATAACTCTATAATGTTTCTGTTCATGAGGAAGATGATCCATAAGATCAAATTTAGGATGATTACATCAATTCACATGCTAGGAAAAGAAAAACAACTGATGGTTGATGTAGATAGATACATTATTCTGAATCCCAATAAAACGAGGAAACATACATAAAATTCTGATTTGGAAACAACAATAGCCATAAGTTCCCTTCAAGACTATAGGAATTAGTTTGAGCATCCCAAAAATTTAGTTAATCCTACTGCAATATCTGATGAGGGGGAGGATTATGACAGGGATAAAGATCACGTGTACAAAGATTCCAATATGATTGAGGATGATGTGAGAAAGGAAATTATGTCATGGATAGAAGAACAAGATGAAACAAACACACCAAAAGTACATCCATCATAAGATTTATGCTGAAACATACATTGAAATAAAAAAATGCATTTTCTCATGGATGGTTTATGAATACAAGAAAGAATCCTAATTTCAATTATAGGGACATACCCTGATTTGATTCTTCTATTTTTTAATTATCATCATGATATATGTTTGCGTTTTTTCTGGTTTTTACAATCAGTTCCTTGAATCCCATTTAGTGGAGGGTAATATTATTTATACTTCTTTTTTGAACTATACCATGATTAAATAAGTGTTGACTCTTGGATCTTTGTATTATAGTTTTTTTTTTGTTGCCCCATGATAAAAAATTATACTACTATTATTATCCACATGTGGCTCTCCTTTTTGAGAGTTGCTACTTTGAACCTTCTTGTTCTTTGTTTTTTGTGGATCTTCTACTTAGACTATCTATGTTGCATTATTACCACTAAAATAATAATTAGATTTTATGAGCTATTGGATGCTATTTATCGTTTAATTAGCTATAGGTACATTGTTCTTAGTTGATATCATGAAGTGTAGAAAAACTTTTACTAAAATAAAATGAATAAATTTATTCTGATAAAGGAAATGTGATTTTTGGGAAATGATGGTGTCGGTCTGTTGATGCTCACTCATGCTCAGTGCTAGGAAATATATAGCATCTATACACAGATGTTTTGGTCAACCTACAACTTCTTGATGGCTTTGGTGACTATGTGTTCTTGGCCATATTTTTTCTTGAAAATCCTAGTTTGTTTTCACCTCAATCCCTACTGGGGAAATCTCATTACACCTCATGTTTTTATTGGATTGTGAATTTTATAAATTCATTTTGCAGCATGAATTTGGAGACAAATTTATTTAACAAATTTATTAAAATAAATAATTTTAAATGTTTATCAGTGACTTAATTTTTATATAGTGAGGTAATATACCCCCAATATTTATAATTAATGTAAAAACTCACTATCTCGCAAGCATTCAACCTATGAATCTATCCATAGATTCTGGCAGAATCACTGGATAGAACCCTGAAATCAATAACTGGAACAATATTGTTGACGTATTTTGTATCTTATATATAATCCATATTTATAATTATATATATTCTAATATTATGTATATCTATTTTAAACATGCATAAAATAAGTAATAATATATAATTTTTTACACTAACATTCATACCACTAATGGAAACACACCAATATCCCCTAGATTGAGGGGTGTTCAAATACATTACCACCATAGGATCATTGAATTATGGTGTGGAAACAACATTAGTGGAAATTATTGGATATCTTGTATAACATAATGACTAAGATCAATTGAATCTAATCATTGTGGTTGTGTACTCTAGGATGTTTATCGGCTAAGATCTCAAGATTTTCTCGCTCTGTATTCCTATAATTATAATTATTCATAATATATTAAATGTATAAAAAATATATCTGTAACATATTTAATCATATAAGGAAAAAATGAATAATGTATATATTTTATAAGAAATTATAAATTTGAAAATTTAATATTGTTTAATTACAAATTTATACATACAATTATATTAAACATCATTTTATTCATTATCATCAACATTAATTACAACAAGTACATAATTTTCACCCTCTCTTGAATAGTACAATGATTCCATTTTATCAGGAAAAATGTTTTTCACTATTTTTTAGGTGGATGATGTCCAATGTCACAAAGTACCAATTGATCTTCATCACCCATATCATACATGTCACCTTGCATTAAGTGTACAATAATACAACCTTCTTGTATTTCATCATCCATCTAATAAACCATCTTAATTTATAAAGACATGCTAAATGGATCATGATCTACATAATCATTGTTATTGATCTAGTGAGGGAAATTGATAGTAGTAAAATGTAATGATTCTTTCATTATCCCCCTATCAATGATGACACACATCCATTTGAATAAGAAAAATAAAAAATGACCATGATTGTTTAATTAAAATATATAATTTGTCTTTTCAATATCAAACCACAACAAAATGTATAAATAAAAAACTAATTTGAGTTTTTATTTTCTCTGGATGATAAATTGAATGAAACTATTATTTTAGAATTTTGTTTGCATTGAATATTCTAGAAATCCCTTGATTCCAGAAAATCAAATCATTTAATATTTTATCTTGATTATCAAAATTAATTATCTTTAAAATAAGATATAACGTGTTAATTTCATCAAAGAAAAAATAATTACATGTCAATAATATTAATATGAGTATATTCATACAAGATGGGAGAAACTTTTGACAATATCCTTATTAACATGCTTTTATTAATTCTAGGTCATCAAGATTTACCCCTTTGTAACATCTTTTTTTGCAATCAAAATTATTCAATAAATTTATATATAATAAAACTACTGATTAGAATATATATATATATATCTGTGTGTGTGTGCCTATAGAAACTCAAATTTAGTTACTATAATGTTGTACGACATTCCATTTTTTAATCAAATAGTTGTAATTATAGATCACTACTTTTCATAATGAGAATGAGTGGAGATGTCATATACATATAAAAACTATTGATTATAGTCTCAATCCAATCCCAATACATAGAAAACAAGGTCAATAAGACTTCATCAATGAAAACATTAACAATGTAACATTCTTGATGATATTAATTCGTCACATGTTATTCTAAATGACCTAATTACTTGATGATATTAATATGAACAATATTAAAAGAAATCAAGAAATGATTTTATAAAATTGAATTTATAAATAAAAAATATTATCCATGTACCACTGAATTGGATACATCCATCGATTTATTATTGGTCCATTAGGTGTAGCCTTTTAAACCAAGTGAATAGTCAAATGAATCCTGAATACGAAATATGAGGGGATAAATAACTTCTTCAAATGACAGTGTCAAAAAATCAAGTCTTAAAGACTATCAAGATCATTTAGATTTATATTTTTGGCACAAATATCAATAAAAATGGCTTGCAATTCACCCAAAACTGCAGTTAATTTTTTAGGTAACATATTACAAAATTCCAATAGTAACAACATCCCCATGAAACCAAGTGATTCATGAATTTTAAATATATATAAATTTTGATGTTTTAAGTCGACACAATGTAAAATGATGCATGAATATCCATATAAAATGTTTACATTATTTAAAGAGTGATGGAATATATATGTCTCATGGTCATCATTGTAAAAAATTTGGAAGGATACATTCCATTCTCATTTTACCAAAAATCTTGACATATATTCACTGATTACAAATGCATACAAGCAATATGGTGTTCCTTCGATTTTTCCTAATAATTGAGAAATGATAAAAATTAATTTTTCATGTTTGTTCTTCAAAATATTCACTATGTGATGAGTATGATGTATATAATAAAACTAAAAATAACTGATTTTGAATAACATACTAATATTATTCATCTTTTTTATATCAGCTACTTTGGATATTTTACCTCATACCCTTTTCCCACCTTCATATAAATTAATCTTTCAAAAGTATACATTGATATTCATTCATTTCACCCATATTTAAGAACCATATAATAGATTTAGTGGCGTTACCTAATATGTATGGAATTTGAATTTTATATTTTTTAAAATGAATTTAAGAGAAGAATAAAAAAACAATGATAGGATAGAAAATTATTTTTTGTATAATGAGGTAACTATTGAGGTTCAAAATAAAAATTAAAAATATTACATGACAAAAAAGTTTATGTGTTTCTGAAAAATATATTTCCATTCCACGAATGCAAATAAATTTCCTTATTAAAGTAGAGTGATTATAGAATATTTTTCTCATTTAAGCATCATATGACTCAACACCATAATACAATAACTAAAAAACTCATTGAGTATACATTGAATGTGTATATCAATGTCATTTGTAAGGATATTAATTCTATGGATATTAATCAAAATAAATGAGGAAGTGTTCTTCATAAACATCCATGTATATATAATACATCTGATCAAAACAACTGGCCAAATGTAATAATTAGTACCTAAAAGGAAAAAACAAGTTAAAACCCTAATAAGCCAATAGCAATCATAAATTCCTTGGAACAAATGAAAAAATATATATATAATGAATAAAAAACCTTTCATGATGTTTAATATTTTGGATGTCTCATCCATATATTTTTGTTAACATCAAAAACAATCCCCTTCATTTCATATGTAGTATTAGATGTCATGATTAATAATTTCTTGTGTGGTTTCAGTGGAATGTAATTCAATGATTTTGCATGAGTTTTATTCATCTGTTTTTTCCAAGGGTTGAATTAATTTTTACTGTCATTGTTGATCATTGAATTCCATATAATAAAATGATATCTTTTGAAATTTATTTGTTAAACTCTTTTCTATAGTAAATCATGAAATCTGTAGGTCTTTCATGATTATTTTTATAATAAATTCCATGTTTTATGGTGATTTTCTTCATATATTAGAATGATTTTAGTATAATAGCTTCATTAAATAAATCACGAAGCACCACTATAATCATATACCTTTATTTTCCTGTCATTCCATCAAGAGACTTGATATGATACAACATAAGTAGAATATAAAACATAAAAAACATTGAATACCCTTTATATAATTATTATTTTTTATCTTTATCTAATTCATACAACTCTTTTTTTGTTCCCTGAAGTTATAAGGATGATTAAACTTCTCACACGATTACAAAACTAGATTTTAATAGTGATTTTATTTATCAGTGCTAGTTAAATGTGGTGAGTATGATACCCTTTATCATCAATATAAAAATAACTAATAAAGTCCCCATTATCATTTATAATGAAATTCCGATAGGGGGTCTTTATTAGAAATAAAAAAAATTATAATGGGTCCCTTTATCAGTGATATACATAATGTGCTTCAAATGGTGTCTCATCGTCATTTATTGTAAAAAAGTGTTGATAAAGCCCCATCTATCAGTGCCATAAGAAAATTACAAATAAACTAGGGAATTTATCAGTGTTAGTAAAAAAGAACTGATAAATGGGGTATTTATCAATGTTTTTCAACAAACGTTGACAAAGGGGAAATTTCATAAATTTTTAAAAAATTATTAAAAATAATATATTGACATAAAAATATATTTGTATTGATATATATATATATATAATATTTTATTAGTTATGATTTATATAATGAAAAATATTTATTTGTACATAATATATAAGATATTTAGGAAAAAATAGATTATAAATTAATTTAAAATTAATACAAATTCATAATTTTATAATTATTTTCGAGTGATAGTCATTTAATAAAAATTTAGAGATTTATAAAACAAAAAAAAAAGATAATAAACATTATAAAACACATTAATACATGGCATGAACTTCAAACACATAGAACCATTGATTTGGATGTCCATTTGAGCTCTACAATATATTAAAATAAAAGCCTGCAATGAGATCAATTCATATGTGGCCTATGGAACCCATGACACCTTTTCAAAGGCCCAAAATCCAAAAAACCCCTCAAAAACATTGTTTTGAGTTGGGTATCCCAATTTTAAAATTTCCATGGAATTTTATCTTTATATAAGGGGGTATTGATGACTCTTTTTGGTGGATACAGAATATATTTCACAGGTAACACATAAATATTGATATTGTGGTTTTGAAGTTTTCTTTTTCCATATCCTACTATTATTTTTAATCAAATATACAAATATATAAATATATTTTGTATATATAAAATCAAAAAATTAATTTTTTAAAATAAATATTTAAAAAATATTAATTATAAAATATATTTATGAATATATATATTTTATGTAAATAAAAATTATTATCCAATTTAATTAAAATAAAAATTTAGTAATTTATATTCATATATAATTAATATATATATTATTTTAGAGTATGTTATGTGAAGATTGTATATATTTATATTTTAATTATAATATGTATATATATATAATATTGGTAAATTAATTCAATTTTTAATTATATTTACATATAAACAGATATATATATATATATATACATATGTATTTATTTATTTATAAACCCACGCATACACTCACAAAAACCATATTTTTATATATCTATTTTTAAATAAGTAAATATATATATATCAAAAAATATATAATTATATATATAATTATATCGATAAAAAATAAAAAGAAATATATATATATATATATCATAAAATATTGAACAAAACAGTAGTAGTATAATGGAAAAGGCTTAAGCATATTATTGGGAGGTATAAGGATTGAAACTCACTTGGGGGAGGGGAATGCATAAGATTTTGGAATTATGTAAAGGGTTGATAATGGGAGGGGTGGGGAGATTAGGAGAGTGGGTAAAAGTGATGATTTTGTGGGGTTGGATGTACTGATAAAAGGTGGGGTGAGAAGTGGCTTGAAAAAAAATATTATCCAACTTTATAAGTTCTACAAAACGTGAAAGGGGTCCTTTAACAGATCTTTGTTTATTTTGGATTAATGGGGACAATAAAAGTGCTAACAAAACACTAATAAAATGGGCCTTTAAATGTTATTTTTATGAGATCTTATAAAGCCAACCATATAACAATGTTCACATTATCATCATTCTATAGTGCCAATAGATCCATTTTATTTGTACTATTAAAAGCTCAATTTATATTAGTGTCATGATAAACTAATGGTTTTATTAATGTTTTAAAAACATGGATATATTATCTAGAAAAACCAAATTTTTCATATATAAAATTTCGTATTGAATTCTCCTCTGGCGTGTCACTTTTTGATCCATTAATATGAATTATTTTTTTTGACATTACATAACATTAAATTCACCATGAAAAATACAAAATAAAAATTACAAACCAAATTTTTTCAATATAAAATTTAAATATACATCATTTCAATTCAACCATCTCTTGAATTTAAAATTTTGACCGATGCATTTTTTGTACAATCTACTGATTGTTTTTAAAAATTAAATAACATAATTGTTCTTCCAAACCGTAGGTATATCCTAGTATATATTGAATTAAATTAATCAAACATTTATCCCTATTTATTTGAGTTTCAATATTCTCCCTATACATTCATATATAATGATTTAAAATTTTAATCAAATAAGTATAATCAAAATTAAACATCACCCACCATCGTCGCAGACCGGGGTAACATCTTGATTCGATATAAATAATTAGACATGGAAATTATTTAAACCAACATTAAAAAATATAGACATCATTAATGAAAAAATATTACCCCCAAAAATAAAATGTTCATATGTTGTGGAATAAGTTCTCTGAACCAAGAAGGGAGGGAAATAGAAAATATAGAGGTTCGAGAGATGAGGATAGTGAAAACAAATATACAGATGGATAGGGTAAGGGGAATCTGGTCATGTAAGATGTAAGTAGTGTATGGGGTCATGTGTAATATTGTTTTCATGTTCTTATTATTATTTTTGTTGGAATCAGTAAGAAAATTAGAAGAGGGACCACTGTTATGGGTCTCAATCCTGGATAAGGGGTTGTTTCAGGGTCACCATCAATGTGAAGGGGATTAGTGTCTTTTGGATTGGTGGGGAGAGCGACGGTTATCATTAGGGAGTGGTGGGTGGGGCGGGGGGTGGGGGAGGGGGGTCTGGGCCGAGGTCACATAGATTTGATGTGTGGGAGGATTGATCAATATCTTGGAATAGGGGGTATAAGGTTACAAGGATTGAAGGTAAGGGAGGGGTTATCATCGTCAGGGATATGAGGGTTGGGGGATGGGGATCATTTTTGGGGGATGGAGCTAAGGAATTATGTGGGTGGGGGAGGGATCGAATTAGAGTATATGTTAATGATTTATATTTGTTATAAAAAATAAATGATAAATTTAAAAAATAAAAATTTTGTTGGTTCTTTTAAAACATTGATATGTTATGATTAATATTCAGTACGATTTGTTTATTAACTATTATTAGAACAACCATTATGAACTCTATCTTTTTATTTTTTCAAATGTAATGATTTATTGGTTTTTTTCCATGATGACAATGTCGATGTGTTTTTATGACTATTGAAATTAATTTGAATTATTTTTATACCCAGAACATTGGACTTATATTGTGTTCCTCAAATGTAATGAATCTTATAACTAACAGATTATGTTGTGTTTTTTTTCACTTTTGGATTGTAAATGTCAATGAAACTATGGTATAATATAATTTTTTTATTTTTATCGAGCCTCATAATTGATTAGATTACTATTTAAAATGAATAATTCATCATGAAATGAAACATTGAAGTATTCTCATGGTTCAAAAATTGAAAATACTAGTCATTGTAACATCAGGTAGTATCTGGGTGATCATTTATTTGTATAAAAAATATAAAATATCCAAAAAAACTCATATTAATGATTAATTTAACAAAAAATGGTTGAGGGTAATCATTACCATCTGATATCAGTTAATCATTCATGAAACTGCATTGATCATATACTAGGATGAATGTATAATTTTACCCCTAGATAAGCTTCAGGAAACTCATATTTTAGCTATGTCTTGGCTGGAAAAAATATAAATAGCTAAATGATGATTTCAATAAAGATAATACATTGATAAAATAAAAATGTTATTTAATTCATTGATATATATAATTACCTATATTACTCATAGGGAATAAAAATTAGAAGCAATAATACATAAAAACCCAATAACACAATATTGAATGAATCGTACTCCTCCAATTATAGTGAATCTGATTCAGACATGGGCCTAATTAAATTATATATGATAAGGAATACTATTTTGTTTTCATAAATGAGCCTAATTTCGTTGGCCTTCATTTTAATATTTTTTTAAATGTTATGAGGCCCTATTTAAATGTTCAATATCCTTTCCCCCACATACAGAATTCACAAAGACAACATGGTAAACATTTTATTACAAGAATTTTCATGTCCTTATGATTTCCTTTAACATTCCAACTAAATTTATGATGGGATTCCATCATTCAATAAGTCCATATCCCATAAACATCCTTGAATTTCCTACCAATAATCATGCAATCCATTTTCACCATGAAACCACCAATTTTGTATCCCTTCACCATGATGACCAACATTGCACTCCCTTTTCCAACATCCAATCAATCATGCTCAATTGTTGTGTTATATAAATTACTATTTTAATTATTGTTTTTTTTTTCTGTTAATTTTTTTTCACTGACAAGTTTCCAAGACATATTTCACTATATATGAGTGAAATTAAATATATAGAAAATAAATATATACATTTTAATCAATATTTTTAGTGAGTAAATTCATTAATATAGATATATGATTTATCATCATGAAAAAGTTTGTTTTCCATGCAATAGAACTGCTAATGTTATATGCCCATTTAAATGTTAGACATTATCATAATTTCTAGAAATATCACAAATAAAAGCTCCCTTGGTCAGTGCAATGAAACACAGACAATGAAAAAAATCTTCATTTATTTTTTTCAATGATAAAAGGGGTTTTTAATAGAACTATTTATAACAATAATAAATGTTACTTGTATCGTTGATATTTTTAACTGATTAAAAAATTATTAGCACTTATAAAATTTACGGTTTTCAGTAATGTGATGGAATATTAATAACACATTGCAACAAACCATACAAAATAAAATTACAATTTAATTTAAAATTGACAATAAATTAAAATTAAAAAAATCTATATTACATACATTTCAATAAAATACAATACTATAGGATTGTTCAGTTTATTAAAAACATTATATATTCCAATGAATTCAAAACGCTATGAATCCCCATGTCTTTGATATTCCATTTCAAATGGGCCCAATCACGCTATAAGATTCAAAACACACCCCACAATCTGGATAAAAACTATGAGTGCACCTATAATAAAGAACAAATAATATATTAACAATACTATAATGAAATAAATTACACATAATTATGATATAATTTATAAATAAAATTTCACTTTAAAACTACAAATATACACATTGGGTCATATAAATATACCGAGTGTCAAATTCATGTATGGTTCGTTTATACATATAAAAAATAATTTATGGGGTTTTCTCATAATTTATGAAGAAAATATAATCATGTTTTCAAAATTTTAAAAATTTCATATAGCTTTTGTAATATAATATTACATTTTAACCAAATCAAAAGACTTTGAGTCATACAAGGTAGACTATGCATCAGATTGATGTAAAGATGATTCATTCACCTAAAAATTTACATATGAATAATTTTCCTAATGTATCAAGAGAATATGAGTTTGATTTCTTAGTTTTGATTTTGTGATTTGAGTTTTTTATTAAAATGTCTATTTAAAAAAACACACACTTTCACTCACACCAGCCACACCATGTGTCTGATTTATGAGGGTGTGATTCATATATGTCACAAATTAATTATTGATTATTTTATATAATTATTAGAACAATAATATAGCACTTTCTCTAATTCCAATGACTGAAGCATATTTTGAACTAAAATATAAATTTTAAAACAAAAACATAAAAATTGAGTAATATTTGGCACACCATGCGCTAGATTGATATATGTATGAATCCTATATTTTACAAATAACATATATATAATTTAAAAAATGTATAAAGATAATATTGGGGGGTTTTATTGGTTTTTAGCGAGTGAAACGAGTTTTAAACTGAAAGATAACTTCTAAACTAATAACACACACTTTGAGTCATTATACATACACCATGTGCCAAATTGTTGTGCTCCTGATTGATACATGTGAAAAATGAACTACATATCATTATAAAAATGTATCTAGACATTTATATTATTTTTTCTATTTATTAATTACGTGAATGTGTTTTGTACTAAAATTTAAATATAAAATAAAAAAGTGGTTTCATTCATACCTATTGTATAGTGTGTCCAATTAATATGCGGTTGATCCTTGTATTTAGAAAGTCATATATGGAATTTTTTCCTAAATAATCATGATTATAATAGTTCATTTTATTTGGTTTTATTTAGTGATGCATGTTTTGAAACAAAATGTTTCTTTTACACTGAAATCACGCACACATTGACTCATGATTGGTACACTATGTATCAGATAGATGTGTGGGAGGTTTCTAATGTCCAAAAAGAATTATAAATTATTTTCATAAATTATAAATATTATATGGTAATTTTTTCTATGTTTTTATTATGTTATGAGTGTATTTTACTAAAATTTCAATTTTAAATTAAAAAAATCATTTTTAGTATTAATGACTAAAGATGAATCAAATTTATCCTAGAATAATTATTATATGTCAAAGTTCACTACCATAACAAGATTTTATTTTATTTTATTTATTTTGTGGTTCTTGATTTTTTTGGCTTTTGGGTTGAACCCCCGGTGGAGGTTTTTGTCTATTATTTGTCATTTTCATGGCTATCATGTTTTATTTTTGGGGGAAATGACACCAAATAATCAAAGAGACAATTCCTATTCAAATACTTCTTTATTAGTTTGTCTTGCATGGGAATAAAACGATTTGGACCAAAACCTGAGATTCAAAAGAGTAACAGTGTGACTATATTTGGGTGTTTGAGACATAGCGCGTGGATTGGTATTTGTTTGAGGAAATAGTGCAGAAAGCATGAAAGGTTGTTTGACATATTGAGAGTGTAATTTTTCACATCTGTGAAATGGTATCTATATCCACATCTAATCAATGTGAGTGTTTCATTCCCATCTAGAGGAGGGTTCATGGTCTGCAAACATTGCGGCCAAACCATGAGACTCACTTATTCCTTTCTAGTGTGGTGCACATAGTTGGTGCATGGTCTGTTAAACCATGTAGCCAAACCATGAAACATTATTAGAATCCACAAAATGTAAATTTACTATATTTCCACTGCTAAAAATATAACCACAATCAAACTTTCCCCTCACGTATTCTTTCGGGTAGAACCTAGTGAGTCATGGGAGACCCCTTTCTCTCACCCCCAATGTTTTTTGGAGATTTCCTCTTTGATTCATAATGGATTAATACGTGGTAATGTTTTCCTCTCCCTATAATTCCTTCATTATCTAGTATTCCCTTAATTTATTATCATGGTTACCTCTTGAAAAACACTACTGTGAGGGTTGAATCTTTGGGGTTGTATATTTTTTATGATATGATGTGTGGTTTATCTCATGGTATTTTTTCTTTCCTCTTATAGAGTTTCATCACATATACACATCATTAAGGTAGGTGTTCCCATCCAGTTTCTTTATGATAAATTACATGTGATTCACAATCTTTCCTAAATGTATTTGAAATGAATCATTTAAAATTTACGCCTCTTAGAGTGATTTATATTGGAATTTCATATTGGTGGTTTGGTTGAAAAAGGAATCTTCAAATTTTGTAATGGTTGAGAATATATTTATTTACTGTTTACATATGTTAGGTGTTTGATAAAATTACAATTTTAAATTTTAAGGGATTTGTTTTTTTAAATATATTTTGGCGATTTAATTTTTTTGAAATTATTGGATCATAATTTTTATTGTCATACAAATGGGATTTCAACCTATTTATTGGTTTGGTGTTTATTTGATAGATAATCTGATTGATATAATGTTTATTTTGTTTCAGTTGTTTATCATTTGATATTTATATAGATTTTCATATATATTTTTGTTTTATATGTGAATTTCAATATATGCATGGGGTGTGCATATAGACGTTCACATGTATATAAATGGTAAATTCCATAGAATATAAATTTTTCTAAAACATTATTTTCCTTAAATGATTTCAATATTTTTAAATATTTTCCAAATATTCACATGGTTTACAAAAAAATATAAATTCTATTTAAAATATGTTCTCTAAAAACTTTTTATTTATGTTTTGTTTGGATCTTTAGAATTTTAAAATTTCTCAAACATGTTTTGAAGGATCATTTAGAACCTTGATTAATGTGGTTGGATGATATACATGATATTGAGAATGTATTTTGGGAAATAATAATTATCTTCTAGAATATTTTTTTGGATTCCGAATGCTACGATTCATTTGGAACATTGAGAGGCTTCATGGAATTTATTTTACCCCTCACGATTTATTGGTTCGATAAGCAATTACAATTTTTTGAATGGATCCAGAACTATGGTTGTAATATATTTAGAGATTATAATATCATGGATGGTTTCATGTGTAATAAATCCATGAACCTTATCATTTGTGGGCTATGGTGAATCCCAAGCATGTGATGACCATCTCAGATTATCTATTACTATCATAGTGTGATGCTATATTTCATCTAGAGGGATGAGAGATAATTAGTTTTTAGTCATGATTTAATAGGCTAGAGCCCCCAAAAAGATGAATGACCATAGTTGGATGTAACAATTAATACTATTACTAATATGATCCCACTTTTTATTTAATTAGATGTACTATTAAGTAACATGGTAATTTAAAATACATAAAATTATTTTATTTTATTATATCCAATTGGATTTAAAATATTGTTAGGTATCATTACCATTGAAAACATAACTATTGTATATTAATCATGAGATTAGTTTAAATATAATGTTTTAACAATTTAATTGACAGAAAAAAGAAGTTATGGCTTCAACTAGTATGATCATTCCCTATGGATCCCATTTACCTGAGCTTCCAAGGGAGATAGTGTCTCTGGGATTTTCCTTTAACAACTCCCAAGATAATATCCAATGACTTAAGAATGACTGAAACTGTTTATAGGATAGGTTCAAGCTAATCGAGATCATGACCCAAAACATGTTCACAGAAGTTCCACATTAAATTCAAACCACCACACACCATACTCATAGGGTATATGATACTATGGTTAAGGGATATGTATCAAGACCATAATAATAAAAATATGCACATTATTTTCTATAGAATATTGTATATATTATCATAATGTTATATTTACTTTGTAAATGATTTTTATTTTTGATAAAATAAAGCAAAATTTTTACTTTTAGTTCACATTCATAATATAATAAGGAATTTTTTAAATTAATTTTTTTTAAATAAATATTATTTTAATAAAATATTATTATTAAATAATGTTTATGATCTATAAATTATCAATCACTAAAATTTAATTTCTATTATTGTGGGAAAAAATTTATTATGAAAAACCAAGCATTTATTAACAAATGTTGATTTTATTTTCAAAGTGAAAATTGCCTTATTAATAAAATTATAGAGATAAAATTAATATTATTTTTGGAATTATAGTGTCAAAATTTTACAATGGAGAGTTTTTTCATAATTTTTAGTGATAGTATAATTTTTAACTAAAACATTAAATACAATATAAATATAAATTGTGTTTTATGACATCCTAATAACCCAAATGTGATTTAATAATTACTATAAATTGTATACACAACCAATTATAGGTTTTTTATTTAATATAATGTGACTTAAATTTTATTTGAATCATATATTACTTATAATATCTGTTATGGTTTTAAAATCTTTTCTCAAAGAGTATGACTCACCACTTCTATGAAAGGGAATAATTTTATTATGTTTCTCCATTAGAAATATAGGATAATGAATACCACACAAATTTGGAAGATAAAACGGTAAAAAACCATTCTATTGTTTGTATTTTTTTGGATATTTAATTACATAGAGTCAAAAACAAAAATAATAAATAAATCCCCCACTTTTCTAAAATAAACTTAAAAATTATCCCATTTCACCTCATTTAAAATCCATGGATAATTAAAAATCTCTACCCTCTACTCTGGAGAGTCTCCCAATGTTTCCTAATCTCTCAAGAATTCCCTAACAAGCCTTTTTAGTGACTCGCTAGTTTATTAAATCCTCCACTCTTCCCTTTTATCAAGAACTCCATTTTTGTTGTGTTTTGTGATTTCTATTTTCATATTTAGGGATATTTTCTTCTAAATCCTCATTACATCAAATTCGATTTATAAATTTTGATAACCACATTCAATCTAATTTTCCCTCTTATTAACTGTTATTTATACATGTTACCATGCAAAAATTATCATAAGGATTCATTTCATTCTCTTATTATTAAGGTTTATTCAATATCACTTGACTTCTATTTCTAATTAATCATTTTGGGACTTTTTCCGTGTACTTTTTAATTTCAATATTATTTATATATTTATAGTGACCCATTTACCTATAAAACCCCATTTTATAGATTTTTATGTGACACTATTATGCTACAAAAATATCATAATTATTTTCCATGACCAAATAGTTATATAGTAAATAGCATACAGAATATTTATATAAAATGTATTCATATTTTTAAACAAATATATATTTATTGGTGACATAAATTTATCTATTATATATTTCGTAATCATTGAAAAAATTATTGATATGAATGAATCAGTATCGTATGATCTATGTGAAACACTTAAGAAAGATTATGAAATGAATATGACAGGTTCACCTAGATAACACTACAATGCATTGGGTAATGTTTAATATAATGAAATGAAATTATTTTACATGTATTTAACCTTATTCCAATTTTTGACATTTTACACCATGATGTATTAGAACATTTATCCTTCCGATATGTTTGTGATGCAATTTTTTATGTTTCTTCCACATTTCCTATTTTATGATTATAATGGTATATCATGTCTCTATTTTATATATTTTTCATCCTAGACTTTTTATGCATCATTTTATTCCTATTATTTAACTTGTATTATTCTCTTATTGTTGTTCTATGTTTATTCCTTTAATAGGAATTATATATCTCTCTTTTATTATGATTATCCTCAGGACATCCTCTGCTATTTTATGTCTGAAGGACTATTTTGAGAAAGTTATAATAGTTTTCAATAGTGATATTGTATTACCTATTTTATGTTGTTATGTAATTCACTTAATTATAAAATAAATTAGACTTCTCAATCATCTGGTTTTATTAACTATATTTTTATTTAGCGAACAATGTAATAATGTGTATTAAATATAAGGGTTTTTATAGTTGGTATTAGTGTAAATGTGTAGTTATTTTTGGTTTTAGTATTAATTATTTCATTAACTCATCTCTTATCTCATTTTATATTATTAACATCAAAAAAACCATTTCATACTACCTTTGGTGGAATTGGATACAATTAAGGGAATTTATTGGATTTTTCTATATAGAGACATCATAAATTTCCATTTGATGTAAATATATCTTTCTATTGAGAATAGAACCCAGATTCTATACAAGTAAAAGGAGGATGATGAATATTAATTAGAACCATCATCTCAAGAATTGATATTATTTTTGTATGAGAAAACATATCAAGCTAAAATGATTGAATTTAAGGAATTCTTCATCCTAAAAGGAATGTTTGTTGTGAGGGAATATGATGGTGTGATTACCAAAGATTTTCCTTATATTATTATCCGATTAGACGTTTTAATTTATATCATTCATATACCTAGGGTGTTTTTAATATCCATGATTTCTTATAGGATGGATATTGTGGAACATGATGAGTTAATGAAACAACTATATAAGAATCTGTTTAAAGGGTTATATGCTCATGTGCTTTACTATGGGGTCCACCAATCCTCCACATTAAGAAGAGATATGGGTAAATGAGCATTTCTATTGATTATTGTGAGATAAAAAATATCAAGGTAGATAAAAAGTATTGTTTTCTATAAATTGATAATTTGTACAGTCAAATATGTGGAGACTAGTACATTTCCATGGAGGATCTGTGTTAGGGATATTACCATGTTGGGGTGATGAAGAAGGAAATTCCCATGACTGGTTTACATACTTGGTATGATCATTATGAGTTCATTGTAATTCCATTTAGACTCCCTAACGCTCCAATAATCTTCATGGGCATGACAAATATAGTCTTTAGAGATTAACTCAAAAATTTGTGTGGTGTATTTATATGTGATATTCTAATATACTATAAAACTAAGGATGATCATGAGGAGAATTTGAGAACAATACTAAAGAACATAAAAAAAATATAATCTCTATAAAATGTACAACAACTGTGAGTTCTGGTTGAAGTATGTCTTGTTCTTGGAGAATATCATCACTATTAATGGGATATCTATGGATCCTTTAATGAAAAAAAAATTAAGGATATATGAGAAAAACATATAGGATATATATTCTTAGTATTCCAGGGTTATCTAAATATTATCTCTAATTTTTTAGAAATTTTTCACTATTTTCATTCCTCTTAACAAGATAACTCAAAATAATATAATGTTATCTCGGAATGACAAATTTGAAGAAATATTCAATTAATTGAAAATAATGATATCAAAACCCTTGTTCTCACAAATACCACAAGAGGACAACTTTTCATAATATTCAGTGATGCTTTAAAGAAGGGACTGGGTTGTGTGTTGATGAAAATGAAAAAATTCAAAGCATATGCTTCAAGGATGTAGAAATTTCATGAACTGAACTATTCAACAAGTGATATGGAGTTGTCTATAGTGATCATCACAAAGAATATGGTAGTATTATCTCTTTGGAATGATGTGTGGAAAATATATAGATCATAATATTATTAGAAATATATTCACACAGAAAGATATTAATATGCACCAAGGATGATGGTTAGAGCAGATCAAAGACAATGACTGTTCAATTCTATACCTTCCGGGTAAATAAAATAAAATGGAAGAATCTCTTATTAGAAAGGATCTGATATTTTTTCCTCTGATGATAATTTAGAAGGGTTCAGTCTTATTATAATTGAAGATGATGGAAATGGGAATCATAAAAGAAGGAACACCATTAATCCATTCCCATATTATTTCTCAACCATCTATTTTTTAATTGTTAATTGATGGTGAAAAGGATGACATGGGAATCAAAAGAAATTAAAAAAATAAGAAAATGGAAATAATTAGAGTTAAATGATAATGGATAAATAATTCTGATATTTTTTCTGGGCTATTTATTCTATCAAATACTATGTTAAAGAAGGAAACATTGGATGATGAACATACTTTGAATTTTCCCGTTCACCCAGGTGACAAAAATAAAAATCAAGATCATCGAGAGAACTATTGGTGAGACAAAAAGAAGAAGTAGATCAATAAATATTCATCAAATCCCCTAGTATACAAGAAATTGAATGATTAAAGGAATAAATATAAGGGGATGAAGTAACCATTACCCATACAAAAACATGTAAATGGGAAAAATCACCATAAACAATGTCGATACACATATAATGTCATCCAAATTAAATAATTCTATTAGGGTTGTTGTGTACTATCTGACCATGACTACCCACTTCATTGAGATTTGAGAGGATTTATCACTGGATCAACATGTACAGATATACATCATATAGGTGGTGAGGATTCCTGGAGTACCACTATTGATTGTGTCTAATCAGGATACAAGATTCAGTTTTATGGTTTGGAAAGGCATCCATTATTCTCTAAACAACAATTTGAACATTAGTACAACTTATCACTCTCATACTGATGGAAAATATATCCACACTATCTAAACACTTGGAGACATGTTAAGAGCATTCTTGTTTAACAACAAATGATGATCCGAAAAACATATTCCTCTGATCGAGTTCTCATACAAAAATAGTTTATACTTGAGTATCCAAATGGCTCCCTATGAAGCTCTATAAAATAGGATGTGCGTAACACATTCTTGTAGGGATGATTTTTTGGAATGAAAAAATCTAATGCCTAAAATGGTTGATGAAATTGTTGAATGGTTAAGACCATTCAACATCACATATATAATGCTCTGAGTAAAAAAAGATATATTTTGACAATCATTGAAGAGACATAGAGTTTGATGTTAGAAATATCGTATTCCTCTACAAATCTCCATGGAATAAAGTGATGATATTTAAGGAGAAGGTAATTCTTATTTCAACGTACATAGACCCTTATGAGATCATTGATTTCATCTAAACAATGGCCTATAAACAATCACTCCCACCAAACCTTTTTGAATTACATGATTTATTCTATATATCCCTTTTTTGGAAGAACATACGAGAACCATCACATGAACCCAATCTAGAGGTGGTACCATTAGAGAAAGAGTGTTCCTATGAAGAGCAGTAGGTGAAAATAATTGATCATGGAGAAAAGTTTCTATGAAATATGGAAATTCATCATCTAAAAGTAGTGTGAAGAATCCAAAAGTCTTAAGAAACACTGTGGGAAGCAGAGATCAAGATGAAGAGGAGTTACTATCATCTACTTTAGGGTGGTCAATGAACTTTTTTATGGAAAAATTCTAAATGGTGTAATGTTGTAACGATCGAAATTGTAAAACCAAAATACAATTTGAGATTTAAATAATAGTCTTATTATGTAATATTGTATTAGTATGTACATGGAACTCATTTTATTTATTATATCCTATTAAATTTAAAATAATTTTGGGTGTCATTATCATTGAAAACATAGAAATTGAACATTGATCATGTAATTTGAATAAATATAGGTTTTTATCAATCTAATTAACATAGAAAAAATAAGTGATGGCCTCAACAAATAGGATCCTACAATACGAATCGCAATTATCTTAATCTCTAAGGGATATTGTGTATCTAGTCTTTTACATTTTCTAAGATAATTCTGAGATCCAAAAACATAATCATGGGCGAAGACTTTTAAGGGGGACGATCAAGCTTGTCGAGATCACATCCCAAACAATGTTCACCAAATATCCCTATGCAAGGCCCAACATCACACACCTTACTCTTAGAAAATAATATTGCCTATTAAGGTGATATTTTCCAAGACAAGAGAAATAAAAATATTTACCTTATTTTTGTATAGAATGAAGAATATATTTTCATCCTATAATTTTTTTTCTTCTAAAATGATTTCTTTATACTATAAGGAAAAAATTGAATTTTTGGTTAATATTCAAATTCAATTAATGAATTTGTTAAATTTATTAATATTTCATATAATTAATAATTTAAAAAAAATATTATTAACATATAAAGGTTAAGAAAGATATATGATCATATAATCAAATGATATTTTTTAAGTGATGGAAAATTTTTATTGTCATCAAAAAACACATAATTTCTTAATAAATGTATATTTTCATCTAAAATTTAAAATTCAAATATTTAAGAAATTATAAATATTAATTGAATATTTTTTTGTTATCATAGTGTCAACATTATCTAATGGAGAATGTTTCATAATTTTCGACGAATGTTAAATTTTCAGGTAAAAATTAAATATCATATAAATATACTTTTTATTTTCTGAGAACATAATGACGCAATGATGGTATACAAATTACTATAAATGGGATCCATGACAAAAAAAATATTAAAATTAAATATAATGTGATTTTATTATTATTACAATCTTCCAAATATATAATATATTTTAAATTCCTAAATCCTTTCTTTAAGAGTGTGACTCACATCCACATAATATTGGGAAATATTTTATTAAATTCAGCCATTTTACTAATAAAAAAATTAAATACAAACCCATTTGGTATAAAACATGGGAAAAACCAAGGGATAGTCTTTGAATTTGGAGATTTTGTTATTTATTGTCAAAACCCCAAATAATAAACAACTCCACCTCTTTTTAAATATAAACCACCACAAGCTATCATTTACCTTCCCTAAAACTACATGGAGCATGAAAAAACTCTTCGCTATACTCCCTAGATTACTCCAATGGTGTAAAATCTCTCCAAAAGCCTCTACCAAACCATTGAAGTCAGACACTCATGTAAGGGATCCTCCAACCCCCTATTTTATGAAGCACTCCTTTTATTTTATGTCTTTTAATATCAATTATAAAATGTTTTGATATGTTATTATACATCTACCATAATTAAAATATGATTTATAAATTATTAGACCCCCTTTCACTCTAATTTCCCCTCTTATGAACCCTTATGTACACCAGTTACAATAATGAAATTTTGTAAGGGTTACTTCATTCCCCTTCTTTATTAACATTTCTAAAAAAATTGTATTACTTATATTTCAAAATTTTCATGTTGGAAAATATATTTCCATTTACCTATTACATGAAATATCATGTATAATTTGTGATATAATCCTTTCTATATCAATAACTACTTTATGGTTTTCAAGATGATGCAATTTTTCTACTGAAATTTGATTTCAATTTTCAAAGACAAAACAATTGTGTAGTGAATACCATACCCATTTTTCTATCAAAGGTTTTCTTCTTTATGAAACAATAGTTATTTATTGGGGTACTAACATGTATTTATTCCAAATCCATTTATCATTTAATAAATTATGATTATGATTGAATCCATGTTATATAATCTATGTGGAAAACATAAACATGAGTTTAAAATGAAAAAGATGGGTGCATCCAAATAGTGATCTAATTCCTTGGGTGATGTTTTCTATCATTATTTTTCATAATGGGATAGGGACTGAACCTGATTCATTTATTATAATTTTCCCACCATGATGTTTTTCATGATTTTTCCATGTAATATATTAATAATGCTATGTTTTAATTTGTTTCCGTATTATCCATGTTATGATTACCTTTCTAAATCATGTATCATTGTTCATGTTTATGATTCCCATTAACTTTATTCCTCATTGACATTCTTATTATTTAACATGTATTATCCTGTTAATGTTATTCCATGTATTTTTCCTTATTGTTCTTTATATCTCACCCATTTCTTCAGTTTTTTCGTAGGACGTCCCATGCTATTTTATGTACAAATGAGTATTTTGAGCATGTTAAATATGTTTTCAATAATGATGTTATTTCACCAATTTTATGTTGTTATGCAATGCACATAATTCAAAATTACACTACACTTCTAGATCAATCATGTTATCTTATGACTAGTATTTTTTATTAAATCAATTATTAATGTGTAATAAAGAATTTGTTCATTTTATGTAATGTACAATTATGGAATATAGTATAGAGTAACCAGAATAGTGATAGACTATGGATCCAATCATACATCAGAAGACAGTTCCAAAATTTTATATATAACTTTACCTCTTGAGATGTTTATAAAATACCAAGTAATACTATCTAGCATGTTCATGTATCATTTCTCTAACAATTATTTTGTGAAATAATAATCCCTATATATTGTTGTTCATATTTCTTCCTCTCCACTCAGAGTTGATCTATTGTTATGCAATATTTCTTTTGTTTAGTATTGATTCATCTTTTTCATATTTTTTCATAATTTTTTTTATTCGTGACTTCGGTTTTAATAACTGGGTTATTTAATTGTAATCATTTTTAAAGGAAAGACATGTTTTGTTTTTGAAAAAAATGTATAGGGCATAAATATTTGGTTGTTTTAATCATATAAACCTATTTTATACCTATATATTCAAAATAATTTTATGAAATATTATTATAAGGTACATTTATGGATTTTATTTGACTATCTACTAAGATGTTGTATTCTCACACACTACTTGTAAAACTTGACAACGGTTGACACAAGTGGTTTTGTAGGATCTAATTTTAATCTTGTTCACTAGTGGTGTATGTCAATTTTGACAATGTGGGTGACCAATACGTAAAACTCATATTGTTTTGGTTGGGGTTTTGTTTTTGATTTTGTTTTTTGTTTTTTGTATTGTATCTAGATACTATGATATTTTATTTATGTTAAATGTATCATGAACCATGCTCATACATTTTATACTATACTATATATGATTTTTGTGGTTGTTTCAAGTGATCATCTTCAATGAGTTATATTGTAATTCCACGATTCTTGGTGACAACTTATGTACATCAGGGATTATCTTCTAGAATTTCCATAGAAATATTCTGTTTCCTATTGGGGGAAGTACATGAGATGGTTCATGACAAAATCCTATTTTAGTGGTCATGTTTTATTTTGATTTTTAGTTTTATTAGTGATTGGTTTATCAAGGCATAGTGTGTATGTCCTGAGTCAGTTCTAGATCACCATCACTCATTATGAATCATTATTCTCTAGGGGTAATAGGGTTTTGATTTAATATTTATGGATTATGGGTATGTTTTTTGGATTATTAATTTTTATGTCATTTTTCTGTTTTAGGGTATGAAAATTTAATTGAACTGACAACATATGGTGAGATTTCATAGAGTAATGAACCATATAATGCCTAGGTTATTTATTATGTATAAATCATGTGGTTGGTTTATTCTTCTCAATCTATTTTTTAATTTTTTATAAACCCACTTTAGGAAGTGGTCACCGTACATTCAAGTTTCAAATGTTCAAACAACGATCAACAAAAGCATAAAATTTGGAAATACACGATGTTGGCCCCAAATGGTTGGTTCATTCTTATAACATATTTTTTTTAAACTATGTGAAAGAGTCATGAAAGTCTATTATTCCCCAATTTCATAGTTTTTAGTGTTAGTGGTGTTATTTATTTAATATTTATTGGTGTGAGTGTATTTTGAATGGAAACTAATTTTTGGTAATGATTATTGTTTATAAGGGGTAATTTCATATAAAAATGTGTTGCTAAAAAGTGAGTGTCAATGTTCTTTTTTGGGTTAAGGAGATTGGTATGTTGGTTTGACATGTTTTTCTAGCTGAGTTTTGGTTTCATGTTGATCTGTTCATGAGTTTTTATATTGATTAGTGTATTTTTCTGAAAGGCCATGAAGGATTCAAAATAGTTTCTTCTAGCTGTTTACTCTGCCCAAACACGTAATGGGGTTCCATATCCAAGATCATTATAGTCGTTCCATATTTTCAGTGTTGATCAATGTCTTCTAGATGTTGTAGAGTGACTTGATGATGTTTAATGTATCATCAGGTTCCTAAAAAAACCATTAACATTGATGTTTTGAATTATTTGAGTCTGTTTGATGGACCTATATTAGATCAGTGGAAGTTAAAAACCCATAATTATTTCACATTTGGATTAATTGGGTGATTTTCAAGACACCTTTCATTCAATAAATTATCCCTAAGGAGGTAAATGTGAATAAAGTGGTATATATCATTAGTTTTTAGTAAGGAAAATGTTGGGTAATTGGGTATGTTGGACAATTCATTGAGATGGTTCCTTTTTTTATGAAATGTAATCAAGTGATCTATTGGAATGTTTTTTATTTTTAGAGTTTCTTCATATAGGCATTAATGATGAAATTATTTAATCCCAAAATGTTTTGTTATGAAATTTTTTAGATGAGGTAATTCTACATGAATTGGTTTCTAGAAGTATTCTTGTGATAGTTGGAAACCCAAATTCTATTGTTGTTTTCAAGAGGTCCCCAACTAGTTAGCAGTGCAGATCATAGAAACCTATCCCAGAGGATTATTCTTTTTTAGTTACTTTTTATCATTCAAAGGACCAATCGCTTGTGTGATTCTAGTTCAATTGGTTTGGGTATTCTAACCATATATCTTGAATAATCCAAATACCATACATTAATGTGTTAGTTTGGAAATATTTCTAAATTCTATTTGGTGGTACCCTGAAATAATAAAAAGGATTCCACACCAATTTTAGTTCCTAATAGACATTACATTCCATTTTTTGGGGAAATTAATTTCTATGTTTTACCTTGAATATATCATTCTTTATAGACATTGGATTGTATACCGTTTTACATATTTATCTTATATTTTATTTTTTGTCACATTTGGGGATTAGTAATATTATTTTTCTTTAGAGATACTAGTGTTATGTGAAAAATATTTAATGTGGTTCAGTCTGGTGTTTATTTTGATTCTTTTTGGTTGGGTTCTTCTAGCGTTGTTGTTGGCACCTAGTTTTTGGATTTTAAATAGCGAGGAGACCTAAAAATTGTCTCTCCATTGTTCATTATTGAGATGATTGTCTTTGAATTTTATATATAGGAGTCACGCCATGGTTTTTTATCATTGTTTAGAGGTTTTGATTGGAGGGTTATTCATTTTTCTTGAGAGGCCTATATTTTATTATCATTTAGATTTGGGTGAATATTTGGGGAAATTTTTTTTTATAGTGGAGAGACATATCAAATCCAAAATATTTTTTATTTATTTTTTATTTATTTCATGGATTTGGAATTTTTCACCAGATCTTGGGTTGAACCCGTTGATGACCTACGACATCACAGGTTTATAAAATCAATGGAAATGTGAACATTTTTGTTTCCGAAATTGTTTTATAAAAAATGGTAATTTATCGTATAAGATGATCTAAAATAATTCTTCAAACAACTTAGTTTGTCCTAGAATTTGGTGTTTATCCTTGGAATGTATTTTGGTGGAAATTAGTTTCATTCAAATCTTCATGGAACATTTAATACTTAATTAATTAAATATTTATTTATTAACATTTGTTTATTTGGTGATATATTTTAAATAGACAATCTTATTGAGATTCTATCTCTAGTATTGAGTGTGTAGTGGATGGTTTTTATGAGGCAAGTGATATCCTTCCATCAGGCACTAAGGAAGACTTGTTTCCCATTTCTTTTCTCATTTTCTTCTTTTTTATTTTCTTCTTTTAATTTTCCATTCCAATATTCTATTTTCAAACTTGTGGCTCCCCCTTGTGGTGTTTTCTCAACTTAGGGAGGGATTGGGAGATAAGAGAGATACAATGAGAGGGATTGTAGGAGGTGTCTTTTCAAAGATTATGTAACACTAGATCGACATACGATATCTAAAAATTGTGGATTAGACTAAAGCATTGGTTGTTTCCATCCAGATGTTGGTCCATTTTATGATTTATTTCCAAAATAACTATATCTTATTTTTTAAAGTTTGAAATCCTTGAATTGTTTTTTTGGGCCCCCTTTTGGGTCAATCTAGGTGTTTTGGGGTGAATTCAGTCACATCAGGAGGGTTGGAAGATGTTCATTTTTGGGATTCCCATAATCATGGAGTGTTTTTCCGATAACCCCTGTAGTGTTTTATTTATATTCATAGAAGATTAGATTTTGGTAACTACACATTGTGCACCTTGTTTACACACCATGTAGTGGGATTTTTTGATGTGGTTGAGTACTCAACTAGATAACCTATGAGGGGGTACATGGCTATGTGGGTTAGATGTCCAAAGACCAATTTGGGTGCTCACTTTGTAGTATTACATTCCTAGGTGTGGTATATGGATAGGTACATTAGACAATACCCATATGGGGTTTCCCATTGTTTACTATAGTTTCATACCTTGTAGTTGTCATGTTACACGTTTAGTGGGGATGAGATTTATTGGATGGTACCCATGTTGGGGTACACAAATTGTATAGATTCCACACACCATGTACATTACTTAAGTAAGTTCCCTTTTTCCTCAGGCACATGGCCAACTAGGACATGGTACACACCATGTACTGAATGTTAATGTTATTTACATTTCCTACCATAGGCCGTTGTTATTGTTTTCAAACTGTTTTATGAGTTGGACGTTTGATTAGTCCATTCGAATAATTTTTCCCTATATATCTTGATGGTAGAATCCTTTAATCACTTAATATAGACATGGATGTTGTTTTTGACTATGATGGTTTGGTCGGAGGATTTCCTTGAGTAATGGTCTAACAATATTTATGGGTGGTTTCAGTAGTGAGATGAGGTTCCCTATGTAAGGTTTGTGATATTGGTGGGTGTCCTATATCTAATGTCCCATATAGATATATTTTAGTTTTTTTGGATAGATTCTAGTTGGGTGGTTCAAATAGTATCGATTAGGAGCTCTTCCTTTTTTAAATCAATTTTTGTACTGGTTTCATGAGGTTATATTTTTTCATGTTTAACTCTTGTGTTTGAGGATAAAAGTGACGTTGGGTTCTTTTGGATGGGTAAAGTCATTTGGATAGTGGTTATGATTGGGTACCATAGAGCATCCAAGATCAGTTTGAGGGACCCCTGAGGATACACTTGTGGGATATTTTATATTAATTTGATCAGTGGTTTTAGTGTTTAAATATTGATAATTCATATATGTAATGTTTTAATTTCCCTAACATTGAGGAACACATGTGGAGGTCCTTCTATATTTTTTGTGGTCATGAGAATAGAAGTGAATTCTATTATTAGTAGGTTCGTCCTTTTAGATGCTTGTTTGGTGCATTATAGATTGAGGATCAGTTATAGACTGCTAATGTACATTTTATATGTTTCAGTACTGGGGGTGTTCCATGATTTTCGATGAGATGGAGAAACGCCTCATAGGGTGTCCAACTCTTACTGTGGACCTTGGGATGGTTGATGTTATTTATGTAGGGATGACCAAAGAGCTTGGGTGGAGTAGGGGTGACCTATAGTGGATGTCCCATTATTCTATTGACCTTGGGACCATGGGAGACCTATGATTAATTTGAACCTGATATAGGTCATAGAGAGCCCATGGTGGCTATTTTTTGGATAATGAGTTCCATGGAACAATCAGAGCTTTGTACATGGTGTTCAAGAGTGGATTAGTGATGCTAGATCAGTTATTCAGATGGTGGGTTTGAGGTTGGATCGTCCCACATTCAATTATCATTTCCCATGTTGTTTGAGTCAATTTATATTCAAGACTATGAGTTGAGGAGGATACCATTTGGCTATCATGGATTGGTTATTGTCCCAAAGATGTGAACATGTTCTATATTATTTTTCAGCTTTGGATAAATTGAATTAGGGAGAGAATTGATAATCCTGATTGGGGAACTACCCATATATTTAGGGTGATACCTAGAAAGGGGATGGTTTTATTGTTTTTGTATGTTGTTCTACACCCAACATTGGGAATAGAGCCTATATATTAGTGAAACCATTGGGTCCGTGTGGATATATCCCATAGGGAGGTGTATCTATCAGGACAATGTGGTGAATCCTGAGTCTTTCTTCCATACATTCAGGACATGGCACATTTCTTATGTGTGGATAGGAGGTTATTTTTTCATTTTGATTGTGCTATCAGTTTCCTAGATCATTATAGATGTTTTTTTTCATGTGGACACCTATGTATTTTTCCTAGTTCCTATATTCCTGACGGTTGCATTTATAAATGACGGAGATCCAATGTATAACTTGAGTACATGCTAATTTCTGTGCCGATTGGTGAGACTCGTCTGATAATCATTTGGTGTGGTCCAGATTACATGTATATTTATAATGGGTGTCAAGATAAAATCCATGATTGACTATTTTCATTGTGCTTGATTACTAATTTTTATTCAGTTATGTTCAATCTAATAGCTACAATAAGTTATTTTTGAGGCTGAACTTATAATGTTTTCATGAAGCTATTATGACATTGTATTATTTGTACTCCATTAAGGGTGTCATTGTATGATTTATTTCAGACCCCATATATGTTAACCTCAGTGTTCATGCATTCATAATTTATGATTCATGGATGGATAAAATGTTTAATGATGGTTGAGGTTGAGGCCTAGTGTTGGTGGATCGAATGGATCCTCTTGTGTGAAGTTTCATGATTGGCTTGGTGATCACATGCATTGTGGACATTGGCTATACGGTTTTGCTCAGTTTTAAAAGTAAATATTGTTCTAATTATTTTTTATTTTTTATTTTTTATATATTTTAGGCTATGTGGGAAACCATATTTTGTATATTTTATAGGATTGAGAGTCAATATGACTATATTATACATTAAATTTATTAGAAAAGTCATCAATTTTAATTATCTTTTTTGTATACTCTACTTTTTGTCTATGTGGATGTTTTGATTATTTAAATTTCTATTTCACTAATAAAATAGAGTACAGTTACCCACTGCACCCTTCAGATCCATAACACTGGTTGGTTGCTTCAGGAATTTATGGAGGTTCACTTGAGGCCTTGTGGAGGGCCATATCGGTGGACGTGTTGATTCTACCAATTATGGTTTGTTAAAAAATTGTATTAGATATCATTATATTTTATGATTTGTGGTTTTGTTAGGAAAAATTTCAATGAATTCTTCCATACATGTGATTGATATTGGATTAATTTTTCAGGAATACGTTTTTCTAAAAGAATTCCATTTTTTCAGGGTTGGCGATTATTTTTCATAGTATTAATGTTTATGCCTATATGATTTCACCTTATGTGATGCACTTGGATTTGTGGATTTATGGTTTATTTATATTTATTGATACCATCCATGGGGTAAGAGGCTAGTATTCATGAACCATTCTAGGAAGGATGGATTCACATGACATCTTCATATTTTTTGTGTTTTGTAGTATCTTTTCTTCTAATGACATGTCATGAGTATCATGTAGTTAGAGGTTCACTAGTGGTTGATATATAGTCTCTTTGAAAAGAGATTCGTGGAGACACATGTGGGTCGTAATTGGGAAATGATAGCCATTTCGGTGAATCAATAAGGGAATAGATAATGAAGGGATCATGGGATTCAGCACGAGTTTTTATAAGATAGTGGTTCCTCTAATGTCCCATGTTCATGTTCCTTGGGAGGGAACTATTCTTTACAAGTGTTGTCTATCTGGTCATGTCATATGGACCACGTTCCTACTATAACTAATGGATTTGGTGGGAATTTTTGTTATTAATTTGTAGGGATATTGATTTTTTTCTATAACTAGTATCCGGTTAGGCATGTTGTTTCCTATATTTTTAAAAGTGGATTTCTAAGAGTTATCCATGCTTAGTGGATGACATGAGAGGCAAGTTTGGTTAGAACCATGGAACTCTTCAATTTTTATGCCTTGGGTTAGGCAGTGAGAGCATTGTTGGAATCTTGTTGATTTAAATTCGGCACCCGATTGGTGGGGTATTGAGTTATTGGTAATAGCATAAGGGATATTCCAAAATGTTCACGCGGAGTACTGAGAGTGATCTGGTTTTCATGAACTGACTTTCAGGAGGATCAATATCTATTACTTTAGGAATGCTATCCAAGATTCATTTGGAATTGGATTGTGTGAGTTAGTGTTCAGTTGTATACTCTATGATTTCATGAAGGGAATGTTTAAGGTGGGGAGTTCACCATAGGCTGTTTGAGGTTATGCGCATCATTTATGTGTTTTTTTCTCAAGTAGGATGTTGTCCATAGTGGGATTATAATTGGTAGTTTTTTTACCGGCACACAAGTGTTAGTGGTTTGACCATTTTTTCCTATTTAATTTGGTGAGGGATGTCTGATGTGTTTTTTGGTTTTCTGTTTGGGATGTAGGTGAATTATAAAGATACTCTAGTGGTCTAGTTCATTAGATCGATTTCAATTAAATGTCTCTCATGGAGATAATGATTTTTAGATTCTGTGAAACTAATCATTTGATTCTTGAGATAAGATTTTTATACTAGTGGTGAGAGCATTGATTCTTACAACCCATAGAGGATTCTCAAGGAAGTGATGAATTTGTGGTGTGGATTATGTGACAACCCCTATAGGCATGTGTTATTAAAATTAATGTAAATTTGAATGTTTTTTCCATGAAATTATTTTAGGGATAAAATGGAAATTTATCCTATTAGATGATCATTAATAATATTTCTAATGACAATATTAGACCCAAAATATATTATTTTCCTCAGGACATATGTTTTATGGAAATCCAAGATATCCAAATTTTACAAAAATATTTAACATTTAATTAATTATATATTAATTTATTCACTTTATTTTGTTGATATATTTCAGACAAAGCATCATAATATGATTTTTTCGCTGATATTGAGTCTTGAATGGTGGGTTTTCTTATGTGATGCATAACGTTGTGTTGGGTACTAAGGTGGGGACTGGTTCACTTTTCTTTTTATTTTATTTGTTCTATTTTCTTTGGTTTTTGATTTCTCCTTTTCATTGTCCCATAATCATTTCTCTTGCTACATAAAAGGATCCCCCAATGGTTTTCACTCAATCGAGAGTGGAATACATAGATAATAGAGGGAGAATGAGAGGAGGAGGCACCACTATGTTACTCCAATAAAACTAGATCATTATCTGGTAGCTGCGAATCATGGATCAGACTGAATTGATGGTAGTTTCTACCCGGAGGAAGGTCCATTTTAAGCTTTTGGAATGAAATCCACAATGATTAATTTTCATAAGTATTAATAACTTGAATGGTCTATTTGGGAACCCTTATGGGTCCAACTGATATTTTCAGTGATAAATCGTTATTTCAATTTAGTTAGAGTGTTTCAAGTATAGTAAATTCCATGAATATCGTGTGTTGTTCATAGAACACAGTCCCTATCTTATTTCTATTTCAGTAAGATGAGTTTTTGGGAACTACATGTCAAGTACTAGGGGTACACACCATGTTTTGTTCATCTAGGGTGTGGCTGAGTACTCGGTCAGACACACCATGCAGGGGTACATGGACATGTGGTGTACATGTCCATTTCCCATGTGGGGTTCATGCCACATATGTATACATGCCCAGGTGGAGAAGATTGAAATTTACCTTTGTAGGTAACCATGTTAGGTTCCACACCATTTATTCACGATATAGTCCGTGTACTCCGGCGTGTTACACATCAAGTGGGGATTTGGTAACCTAGATGATTACCATGATGGTGTAAATGTTGTGTATAGTGTCAAAATGACATAATATTTTGAAACATACATACCAAGTGGAATAAGGGACACAGCCGGGGGTACCTCTTTGGCTACACATAGTGTACATGAAGTGCATGTCATGTACTTTCCCAACGCTTCACAATTTTTTTTGTGTTCACCATGTTTTCATAATTATACCTATTATTTGTACATTTTGAAAATTTTTCCACATATATTTTGATGTTGGAATCCTTTTTGAATTTTGAATGTATATGAATGGTGTTTTTTTTTGTGACTGTTCAGTAGGTGTATATCATTGAGGTTTGGGTTCAAAATCTTCCTGGGGGTTTAGGTTGTGAGCTGCAATTCCCTAGATGTGGGATGCGAGATAAGTGGTTTTCCTAGATTGTGTGTTCTTTGGTGATATATTTGAGTTTTTTTTATAGATTCTTCTTGGTGGGGTTGAGTATTATCTCTTAAGAGAACATTGATTTTTCCAACATCTAAGGACTGGTTACTCGAGGTCAGATTAGTTGAGGTTTGGATATTTGTTTTGAGGTGACAAGATCTATTAGAGCCATTGAGCTAGGTAACCTCCATTGGATGATGTTTATAGTAGGGTGTCCTAGAGATTTTGAGATGAGTCTTAGGGACTATTGAGGATGCCCTTTTTGGATAGTTTCTGATCATGTGATTCCATAGTTAGTTATTGAGAATTTATATATGTAGTGTTTTTATGGATTATGTTGAGGAACCCTTATAGAGGGTCTCTTGCTTTTCAAGGGGTCATGAGGATAGGCTTTATTTCCCATATTTGTGGGATTGTGATTTTGGATTCCTGTTGGTCATGATTTTGATCAAGGACCAGTTCGAAGTTGATGAGATCTATTTGGTTGTTTCAGCACTGTGCATGTCATATTCTTTTGGATAAGCTAAGAAAACCACACATATGGTTTCTTGCTCTTGATATGGACTTTGGTCTAGTTGAGGTGGGTTTATTGGTGTGTACTAAGATCGTGGGTGTTACACAAGTGTCCTATAGTGGATTTCACATTATACTATGGCCACAGAGACCATAGGAACCTCACATCTAGTTTATCCATGAGGCGTGTCGTGGAGGTCCTATGATATATTTTAATATGTTGAGATCTGGGTGACCGTGAGATCCCATTTCTTTTTGTCTGAGAGTGCATCGATGATATTAGTTAATCTGTATGGGTGATAGGTTCAAGATTGAATCATACCACATTTGTTTGGCCTTTAGTTTTGACACATGAGAATGTTTCTACTCAAGATTATGTATTGAGGATAAAACCCTTATGTTTTCTAGGATTGGGGGTTGGAATACATATTTGATATGGTTCTATCCTCCACAAACTAGCTATGGTTATATGGGACTAAGGAGTTAATGGGCGATATGGACGACAGACTAACCCTAGATTAAGGGTGATCACTAACTAGGAGGTGGTTTTATTAATTGAGGATATTATTTCACTTCCAACAATTTATATGGATCATATATCTTATCTGTTGTGTGTATGTGGATGGAGCCCATAGGGCACCATATCTATCAGTTCCATGTGGTGGAGCTCGATTAATTTTATAGAACTTATGGGACATAAATGATCTATAATGTTTGAAGGGAATGTTTTATTTCACAATTTTCAATCATGCGATCAGAGCCTTAGTTCTAATTAGATGGATAGTTTCTTGTGGACACTTATAATAAATTTATGGGGTTCGAAATTCCATCTTGTTGCGTTTAGACATCTTGGATATCCTATCTATATCTAATGGATGCACCTATTGTTGTGTGGGGGGGTGAAACTTGTTTTATAGTCTTATAGTGTGGGAAAGAGCATGTGTTTATTTAACACGAGTGATAGGTATAACCCACTGTTGAATATTTTCATTGTTTTTGTTTCAATGTTTTTATGTAGTTGTTTTTCCCTTTTTTTCTATTTTATGCTTGGTTAGTCATATCACATGTTCATGCACTTGTTATTATAGTAGATTATAGGTCAACCATTTCAAGTGGCCTACTGATATTTATTTCCCAACCCTCTATGTGAACCACAATGTGAATTTATAATTGATGTCTTCATTTAATATTGTGTATATATTGTATGATGGATAGGTTCGAGGCCCATTTTTGAGGGATTGAGTGGGTCCTCTCACATAGAGTCTCAGAATCGATTTGGTGAAGCTTGAGTGTCATGGTGACCACGTGATTTGTTGGGATCAGTGTTGGAAGCATACACTATTGAATTTGTTTTTAGTTTCCTATTTTGTAAATTTTGCTACCAAGTGGATGACCAAATTTTTTTATATGTTTCATTCTTTATAATATTTATGACTGTATACTACATTTCATTTATCATAACATTCTTCAATTTTAGTTATTTATTATACGTACTCTGATGATTATATATGTGGTTGTCTTGGTAATTTCAAATATTATTTCACTCTTATTAGATGCTATAGTCTCTCCAAAACACCCTTTAGACCCTCTTTACTAGTTAGATGAATTTTTTGTTTGTGTAGGTATGCATGATACCTTTTTGGACAACATTAGGAGACATGTCAGTTCGACCCTGTCTTGTTCATTACTATCCCACGATTGATTTTTTTATATTTTTAGATTTTTGTTTGTTTCTCCCAATAAAATGTATTAAAGAAGGGATTAGAGTTAAATTGTGCGACCTCTTGATCAATGTTGAATTTCCTATTCGTATAATTCTTGTATGATTTTCCTATTATGGCCAGCAGACAGTTGGGCTCAAATCTGGTGACTTGAAGAGGAAATTTTATAACTATATTTATGTGTCTAATATATGGAAAAGAGAGTGAGAATTATTAGAGTAATCCATGTAGAATGAAAATATAGGTTTACTTCATCATGGTAGAGAATTTATTTATGATTTATGAATAGTTTATAGACAGTTCGGTCGAACTGTGCAAGGATATATTATCTATCCAATAGAGGGAGCCCAGTTGGTGGACTACCTCCAAACAGTGCAACTAAATTGTTTGGGGATCTGGTGTCTTTCTAGCCGGGTACACACAATTTATTCACAATTTATGAAACAATGTGGTTTAACCATGTGTATTTCCCATAATCCATTATGTTTTAATATCTCTTTTTACCCTTTTAAAAAATTAAACCCCAATCAACTAGCCTACATCCCCATTCATTTGAGTAGGTCCTTGTAAGCCTTAGGAAACCACTTCCTCTCCTCCCATAGGTTTCTAGTTACATCCCTCTTTTATTCTTGATGGATTCTTCCATGGTTATATCTTTTTATCCCTATTCTCCCTCAATTAACCTTATTTCCATTTAACTATTTTCTCGAATCCCTCTTAGTCATGCCCATGAGTAATGGATAAATCATTTGGGTTGTTACTTTTGATGTTAGGGTGTGAAGTTTGTTTCTTAGGATTTTTTCTTCCCACTTATGAAGTTTTTTCATCTTATGACATCATTTAGGAAGGTGTTTCAATACATTTACTTACCAAAACATACCATATGATGCTTCAGCTTTCCTAAATCAATCATAAATGTGTTATTCATGCATGATGTTTGTTATAATAATTTTTAATTGATTTACTTGTTGTTTTTTTCTGAAAAAAGCCTTTTATGGTTATTGTTGTATTTATTTAAGGTATATGTATACTTGGTGTGTGATAAAATTTCATGTGGAATTTCAAAGGGATTTGGGTGTTTTAAAGAATTGTTTTTTGCATGGGGGAGTTTTGATAAAATTGGATTAGAAGTAAAACTATACATTAAATGGGATTTCAACGTCTTTATGGGTTTAGTGTTTTTGTGATATGTTGTGTGATTGATATTATGTTTCTTTTTTTAATTAGTAAAACCTTTTAAATTCATATGGATATATCTATATATGATGGTGTGATATGTTCATTCCCTTATTCTCATAGGGTGTGAATATAGACATGTGCATGTATATAAATGGTAAATTATATAGGATGAAAATTTCTTTATGTCCTTTTTCTTAAAATTAATTTTCAATTTATAAATATTTTCCAAATGATCTATTAGATTCCATAAAATTATAAATGGGTTTTAAATGTTGTTCATCGAAACCCATTCCTGGAGGGTTTGTTTGGATCATTGGAATTGTGTGTTCTAAATTTGGAATCATTTGTGATGTGGTTGGATGATGACAATAAAAATGGAGATGGATTTGGAGAAAGAAATATTCTATATAGAAAATGATTTTTTTTTATTTTGAATTCCATGTTCCCCTTTGTACATTAAGATTCTTCATGTAAAAATGTTTTCAACTCTCAAGATGAGAAGCCCTGATTGGCATTTGTGAAATATTTTTTTGTATAATGATAACCCATAGGGAAGTCATCCATGAAAATAGGATATTCAAATGGATGTTTTCATGTGATGGAAAAGGAATCCACATTGGCATTAGTTATTTATGTTTAATGACAACCATGTGGTGAACTACATAATTTCCCTTTAACATCATCATTAGAACCTAGAAATCATCTAGGTGTCTAAGAGACAGTTAAATTTTAGTGAAAGTTAGATGAACTAGAACTCCATGGTATATCAATATCTGTAGTGAAAAATGCCTATGTTAAGGCTAGTATAGAGAAACTGGCTTGGTGAAAGACCTTGGATTGCATAATATGCTAGAATATGGTTTTGACCTGAGTATATTTCGGGTTATATCCTATGTTTTTTAAGAAATAAACATGATTACTATATTGTATTTTCATGTTTCATATTTTGGAAATTTGATTTATTGAAATATTGACCAATGTATATTTTTGTTCATGCTACTTCCTCTCTTCTTTTGGCATTCATATTTTTTTATACACTTCTCCTTATGTTCAATTTTGATTCCTCTTGTTTCTGTATATTCCTATTTGTGGTCGTCTTCATTGTTTTTTATATCAAAACCGGGGTTTGAAATGAGAATCTTATTTTAGAGTATATCCATGTTCTATTTCTAAAGGAGGGGATTGGGAAATGTTCTTTTTTTAAAGATAAAAATATATTTTCCATAATATATTTACATACTCCATCCCAAATGGACATAAATATGTTTAATGGGTATTAAATACCAATTTTTTGTATGGTCAGACCCTACTCATGTCAATCGATATTGGTATACCTGAGCAGTCTTCTAGGTTCTGGTTCAATTCTAGTTTTCTCATGGTGAAGGTATGTTTTGATGATAGTAGTCACCATGAGAACACACATAGATTTTGTTTGTTCTATTTTGTTTTGGGTTTTTATTTTTATCTTGTGTGTAGATCGTGATATGATTTATTTTTTTCTAGTGTTTTACATACCATCCTAGTATGATGAATACTATATTATATCTGATGTATAGGGTTATTGGGGGAAATCATCCCCAATTATTAATATATGATTCCATGATACATGTTGACATCCTATGGGGTTTGGGGATTCACTTCGGGCCCTGCCATAGACCGGTTTATGCAAAATGTTTGGGGACGACCCTGGATGGTTCATGAAATTGAAAATGACTTATGTATTTTTCCCTAAAATTATCTCGATAATTAGTGTCTTTTTAGGGATTTCAGCCAATGATGTGCATTTTGAACTAACATTTTACTTTAAAAATGAAAACATGTAGTTTGAATCATACCGAACACACCTTATATTAAATTAACATTTTGATTTTGAATTTTCTCGATTTCTACACATAATAAATGACATATAGAGTTTTTTAGTAATGTATCGAGATAATAAACGTTAATTTTCTATTTTTTGAGTACATGAAATGTTTTTTGTACTAAAATGTCATTTTTAAATATTAAAACACACTTTCTGTCATACATGACATATCATGTGTTTTATTTGTGTGTGAATAATTAATATACAAAAAATTAATTATTTATCATTTTATAAAAAAATCAAGACAAACCTAGGGAATTTTAAGAGTTTTTATCCATTGAAAAATGTTTTCAACTAAAATGTACTTTAAAATTTAAACTCCCACATTATGTTATATTAGAAACATAGTGTACCAGATTGACATGTCATTGATTTCTATATATCAAAAATGGCTTATTGATCATTTTATGAATTTATGAAGACCTTATGATAGTTTTTACACAATTTCATATATTTAAACTATATATTGTACAAAAAAATCTATTTTATATAAAATGCACACTTTCAGTCATACCAGCCATACAATGTGTGCGATTGATGTGGAAAAAATTTTTAAACATAGAAAATTAAATATGTATTTTTTTATAAATTATTATGATAGTCCAAGTGCATTATTTAATTAAGTGAAAAATGTATTGAAATAAAATATTACTTTTAAATTAAAAACAACATTTTGTGTTATACCAGGAAAACCGTGTGTTTTATTGATTTCTTGTTGATTACCAAATATAAAAAATTATTTTCTCATCGTTTTCCAGAATTATAAAGGAATTAATATTGGGTTAGCTTGATTCCCCCCATGTGAATCATATTTTGATTTAAAATGTTACTTTTAAATAGAAAAAAAATCATATTGTGTTATACTAGGGACCCCATGTGTCGCGTTGATTTAATATTGAAACCTATATATCAAAAAATGGACTATTTTTTAAACTAAAGTATCAAGGAATTCCAACCATTCTTATTGTGAATTTAGTATGTCACATGAATTTTTTACTAAAATGTAGATTTGTAATAAAAATATAACTTTCAGTCATAACAGCCACATCGTGTATCAAAATTGTTATTAACTGATTCTTCTAAATCAAAAAACATGTGGGGTATTTTATTAAATTATCATGATAATCATAATTTTTTTTCCCCAATTTTATAAAATGATGTACATTATAAATATAAATTATAATTTTAAACTGAAAACACACACCTTTTGAGATATGTGGGGAGTACTATTTTTCAAATTTACATTTGGTTTATTCTTGTGTGTAAATATTAAATGATGTATATTTTTAAAAAATTATCAATAAAATCTAATCATGTTTTCTGAATTTGTATTGTTTGAATGTGTTTGGTACTGAAATATTAATTTCTAAGGAAAAAATTCCAGTTTCATTCATACCGATCAAAATATGTGTCATATTAATGTCAGGTTAATTTTTATAACAAAAACATGAATAATGAATCCCTATCTACAATTATCATTAAAATATAGGTGTTTCTATACGGTTTTCCATTATTGATGTGTGTTTTAAAATGAAATGTTAAATTTAAACAAAAAATGAACACTTTTTGTCATACGTGGTATTCTATTGTCAGATTTACGTGTGGACTATTCATATACAACACAAATTACATAATAGTTATTTTTCTAAAATATATAGACAATCAACATTTTTTTCTATGATTTTTTCAAATGACACATATTTTGATCTAAAATGAAACGTTTAAATTGAATACACACAAGATGAGACATACTAAGCACATACTTTTTTGGATTTATATATTCATGATTCCTAGATAAAAAAAATGAATTTTGGATATTTTTTTGAAGGTATTAAGACACTTTTATTGTGTTTTCTCAGTTTTTAGAATATAAAGTGTGATTTTTTTCTAAATTGTTGTTTATAAATAAAAGCTCAGAAATTAATTCATACCATCCATGAGTTGTATATAATTTTTGTGTCGATGATTATTATTCCTGAGAAATTCATTATGTATCATTCTGAAAAATTATCTAGGTAATCCAAATTAATTTTTATGCTTGCAGTCGGTGATGTACACTATTAACAGAAATATTATGTTTAAGAAGAAAACTATTATATTAAGTCATACAATGATAATCGTATAACAGATTGACTTTCACATAATTTTGACATATAAATAATGATATAATGATACATTTTCTAAAATATCAATACAATTTTATCAAGTATGAAAAAGGTGTTTTATAATAAAATTCCAAATTACAATAAAACAAACCATTTTGGTCATACCAACCAAATCAAGTGTCATATTGATGTGAAACTAATTCATATACCATTAAAATGACCTATAGATCATTTTCATAAATTATTCGGACATTACAGGTGTGTATTAATATTTTTTAGTTAGGGACACACACTTTGAACTAAAATGATTCTTTTAAATTGAAATCAAACAGTTTTTTTCCATACCAGGTACAATATATGTTATATTGGTGAAGTGATGAATCATACAAAGAAAAAATAATTTTGGAAAATTTTCAAAAAGATTCAATTAAAATAAAAAACTTTTCTTGAGTATCTATCCTTTTTTTTGAACTAAGATTCTGATTTTAATGTAAAAAAATTCGCATGCGAACATAACATGAATATAGTGTATGAAATTGATATGTTCTGAATTACTAAATATAAAATATGACTTATGAATGTTTTTGAAAAATAATAAACATAATTTTAGGGTGTTCATTGGTTTTAATTAATTGAAATAAGTTTTAAACTATAATTGTCACATTTAAACTGAATACTCACACATTGAGTTATTCTAGGAACACCATACATCAAATTTGTGTATGGTTGATTCTGATATATCAAAAATGACTTATGGATAATATTATTAATTTTTTTTTCACTAAAATGTTATTAAAAAGGTTGGGATTCAATTTATAATGAATTGAATCACTACTAAACATAAAAAAAATAAAATAAAGAACTGACATGTCTATGGAGAGGTCATCAAACACATAACTTAGTTCATCATCCACGTCAAATCCATTATTCAGATATTATATATAAATATAATATTTTTTTGGCTAAAACTGAAGAAAAAAAATCTATACATATTTCTTGGAAATTCATGGAAGTTAAAATCCCATTTTAGACATTAATAAGGACCCTGAACTCTATATAGATAACTTTTACAATTTTAAGAGGCATAAAATAATTTCCAAAAAATGTAATTCAACACATCAATATATTTGTTAAAAGTATCTAAATAAATTGTATATTAAAATTTTAATTGAATTAACTAAATAATATGTAAATAATATTAAAAATAATTGTAAATAAAAAACCATTATATAGAGGAAATAATAAAACTACAAATATGATTGGAGGTCACCTCTTCATGATGTCCACAAACATTATGAAATCATTTGTTGTTCCCACTTGTTTAAAACACGATCAATTTCCTCCTATAAATATAAGTATTATCTTTAGTACTGATAATAATTTAAAAATATAAATAAAAAATTTATTTATAAATATTTAGTATGAAATTGTTATTATCATTATAAATAAAACTTTGGGAATGCTAATATATTGATGAAATAGAATATATTTCATAAATTTTCAAATGTAATAACAATAATCTTCACCATAATTTTTTTAAAATATATTGAATGATTGAGAAAAATAAGGAATTTGTTTTATATAGTGATATATTATTCCATATTCCCTAATACTTATTTAGTTTTATAAATCAATTGGCTTATTGTGCCCATTTTTTGTCTTTATACTATAGTTTTGATGACATTTAAACACTGCCATATCATTAAAACGATTCTATGAAACATAATAAAAATTTATAAAAATAAATGTTTTTGTAAAATGTTTATCGATATTTTCTATATATTGATAGAAATAATCATGTATAGTCGATGTTTCATTACTATATGTGTTGAATAAAAAAATAATCAATTTTCAGTTTCTAAATTGATTGTAATGTGAAACCAATTCTTTGTAAAAGAGTTAATAAGTTATTAATCACATGAAAATATATTTGAAATGATTAAATTTTTTTCTTTCAGCACTGTTTTATGGGTATTAATAATAGTTTTTTATTGGTAAATCTCTGTTTATAATTTTTGAGAAACTCGTCCACCATTTAAAAATATTCAACTTCTTCAATTCATGTTTTTTCTATAGAAGTGATCTGATGACTAAGGGGTCCGGTTTTTTTTGCAGTGTTTTATCATCAAATAGTACTAAAATTGATCTATGAAAAAAATATGAATAATATATAACTATAAATAACATTGATGGTATGATATTGGAAATTAAAATTATTAAAACATTCCTCATATAGACATTTACTCATTTTACTCCCAACCATCAATTCTTGAAGATTTCAACTATATTCTCAAGAATAATATCGTCTTTAATGGTGTCTCCTTAAAAATATTCATTGAAATTAATAAATATATTATTATATCTTTAAAAATAATATATTCAAGAAGCTGTAATATTAATAAATACAGAAAATAATCATTATGGGAAAAGAAACTAACTTGTATTATTTTCGATTGATTGGTTGATCCTATAGATTATTTTCATTAGAATTTTTTTCATATTCATTTTCTCTATCTATAACAACACAAAATGATTTTGGCCTTTTTCATTAATTTTTAATGGTTTTCTATAAAATATTAATTCTAATGTATATTCATCCTTTTCGACATGTATTTATACAAGATCAAACATGTAGTCTATGAATGTTCTGATAGGATGCTCCATCATGTGAACATATAAATCATCAAGGGGGATATAAATCTCAGTTCTCAGATCATGATATATTTTAATAATAAATCTTACAAGACTATTTTGATGTTATTTGTTTATATAATATCTCCTCAGATAATTTACAGTATACCTTTTACAATAATGTGATGGGTGGGTACTGAATGATATAAATCACAATCAACTACACCATATTGAATATTGTTACCATAAAGAAATCTATGTTTTACAAATTAAAATTTTGTATAAATAGTTATGATAAAATAAATTACCTTTAGTAATTTATATCTTTGAGTGGAATGTTTAAGTCAAAATGAATTACCTATGTTAAGGTAAATCGCTTAGGAGACTGATTAGCCTCACTGGGAGGATCGATTTTCATATTGCAGTTATTATGTTTTTTATTCACTTTGATTCCATAAAATAAAATTCCATAATAAATCAGTCATCGAATTACTATTTTTTCTAGTATATTTATTCACTCTTACATCTCCTCCATTTTCATATCATTTCCCCCTTTTATATTTATTTTCTCAAAATACATTCAATGTTACACACCAAAACATTCACGTCTAATGAAACCATATTTGTTTGGCTACTTCAAAGGAACTGAATGTAGTCATCCATCAGGTACAAGATATGGTATTTATTTTTTCTAATCTAGATAAAAAATATATGCAAATAAGTAGTGACTATTATATAATATAGATATAAGGATACATAATTATTGATTATGTTTTCCTAATACATGATTCCCACACTCTTTCTACATTTTCATCTTCTATTATTCTAATTTTTTTTAAACATCATCTTTTCACATCACATGATTACGGATGGAAGTGAAGTAGGATTTTAATTAAATAATAATTATATTAACTATGAAAAAAATATGTTATTTATTCAGGACACATAAAAGTAATACTATGGATTTAAAATACATGCTATTTTTCATGAGAAGTGTAACCCATGCATGATTTATGGTAGTGGTATGTTGGTTTTTATAGAAGATTATTATTTTCAAAACATAGATATTGTTTGCTAATTTAATAATTCTAAATAAATATGATAAACACATATTTTTCAATGTATTGTATTACCAATCACAATGAATGTAGAATTTTTCATCCATATAAAGACCAATAAATACGATCAATGTATCTTATTTTATCTTGTATTCATATAAGATTGGTGGGAGTAGGATTTATTTTCCTTTATCACCCCTTATATATTTCTTTATAAAAATTATCTAAAAGGGTTCATGATTAATTCCATTGACTATTAATAGAAATTTAATTCAACAATTATCAAGTATCAATTCACCCTACAAGGGATAAAGAATATTATATTTAATTATATAAATTTTTAGTAAAATAGAGAGAGTAAAATATAATGTTACCATAATATAATCCCAAATTAGTGCCTTCATTAGGGGACGTATACTGTTCCATATATATACGTCAATAAGAACATCCCTTCGAGTAATATCCCCAATGTAACTAATGAAAATGGAAATCTTGGGACCAATAGGATAGCTATGTGAATTCCATCCATTGTGAAATTATTGTTAATTTCTTCCCACCTCAAATTTTTTTAAACTATCATGATTCAACACTGTTATTTTTTTCTTTGGACCTGGATTATTCACTTTTTACCATTTACTATGTTTCATCATTACCAATATGTTGTTCCCTGGGATTGGTAGCATTAGAAATTGGTGAGACATATAATTCATTATGACTTGAAGCCTCATCATGTGAAGAAACCTATTATACTTTTATGACTGGGAGTATCAGTATGTGGAGATTCCATTAATATTTTTATTATATAATCATTTAACATAGATTATGTAAATGCATTAATGAAGACATAATACTATGAGTTAACACAATGTATATTAAATTTTTATCATGACTAATTAACACTCTTATTTCCTTTAAATATTGAATGGATTTGACTCCTGTGTTGAGTATCCAAATCCCCTTAGTGTACTACCCTTTAACATACATGATATCATCTGTATTAGGAATTATAACAAAATATTGAAACATTCCAATGAGAGGGTCATCCAAAGAAGAATTTTTATCTAAACCTATAGTGATTTTGGCCAATATTAGAACAAGTGATAAAATTCTATTTATAATATCTATCACATAGAATTATTTTACATCATTTTATTCTATTATGAATGGTTTTTCTATATACCCTACCTTACTGAAATAAATTGTTGTGAATACCAATTTATATATATTTTATACACATATATTGTCTACCCACATTCATTACTGAATTTTTATTGAATCATGTATAATCCAAATCCTATATTTGTTCAATAATGAAAAAAAATTACAAATTAATTTAAATTTGATTTATGTACTCATTACCAGATACATCCATCTCATTCACCCCAAGAGTATGCAATCTATTCTTCATTGTACTAACATCATCATGTTACACTGTAATTGAATTTTACTATGAAATTAAAAATCCATTATAAGACAATACACGCACACTTGGTCCCCTAGATAGCCAAAAAAGACATTCTAAAAATTGAATTCACATTTTTAATTGACTCTAAAAATATATGGTCCTAAAATAATGATAAATATATGCAATATGTTTATTTTATGTCAATATTTCATCCCTTTATGGATTCAAATTTCTATGAATTAATATTTCGGTTTCACATATGCCACAATATCTAAAATTTTAGGCACAATATAAAGGTTATCCTACTCCAGCTTTGTAATTGTAATTGGAACAACATATGTTCCATAAATTACGTTACCCATAAGTCACCCAATTTGAGAATATTTTGGTTGATCTTGTATCTTAACATTTTATGGTTAGTGAGTAATGAATTCAAAAACAACCACAATAATATATTATTCTTCAATAAAAACCTCTAGATGGTTTCAATTTTTGACATAACCTTTCCTAATATTCACATAACAATCAATCGGATAAATCCATATATATTTTCCAGGATCAGAGATATGAATATATCAAATAGATTGAACCACTATATTAATGAATGAATTATCTAATAACATCACAAGTCCACTGAATGTATTAGCAATTTTTCCATAGATTTATAATTCAATGGGTCTATGACATTACATAATATTTATTTGAAAATTAGACAATCCTTAATTAAGCATGAAATACATTTTTAGTTAATAGAAAACATAAATCTATATTAATTAAATGGTACATCCAAAAATAACTAGCTTCTGAATTTAGGACCTTTAAATTTTAATTTTTCATTGAAATGATATTCTTGAAATTTTATGAATACCCCTATTTACACATTCCAAAAGTCACCAAACTAATATCTCTCATACTTGGAAGAATGTATCTATTAGGGATGGAAAATAAGTCCTTCCACCATTCATTAGATCTAACTATCTCTATATCACCATGTTAATCATTAACAACACAATCTTCATTTGATACTTTATATTTTCATTTGTATTCAGTATTGTACTAATGATGTTATCACATACATTTATCCGTGTTCATGAAATCAAGAAAATTTTTGACATAGAAAAAAATAAAGAAATATAATTAAAAAATACGGATATCAGCTTGAAATTGAGTTTCTTATTGTTTTTGAATGATGTTTTAATATGAGACATGAAAAAGAAATTACCTTCAAAAAATAGTTGACCTCTTATTAAAAGAGATGGTGGTGTACCTTATTATAAATTCTCATCGAACAATGTCATCCATGATCAATATTTATATTTCAAGGAAAAAAATTTATGATGTCAAAGAAACATATTATTTAGGGAATGTTTTAACCTAACTGAATCTGTACCTTGTTCCCAAATTGGATACCCTAAAATTACTTTAGTGTTATATTTTTAAAAATATCCATAATTTAGAAATTCATATGTCTTCCAATAGAACATGGCCCACTACATGAAATAATATTTTATATCAGTATAAAATAGTGTAACTCCAAAATACCAAATTATTTTTAAATATTAAATAAATAGACTCAAATAAAAATTTATATATTTACTTAGTTATTTTGGTCCAAATACAAGAAGTAAGAATATAATTTATTATCACATCACGAACAACCAAGGTGGGAAGTTATAATTTAAATCCATAAATGGACATTTACAATGGGTGATAAATTTTTCACTAAAAGGGTTCGATTTATATATAGATACTACAGACTAATGAATCATTAATGGTGTCCTCATTCAAGATAAATGTGATCAATTTTCTAATACTAAAGAGAGTTTGTTGGGTGAAGAATTATTTCAACGTGATTAATTTTATATCTTGGTTGCGTCAATTACCATATAGTGTCCTCATTTTGATATAGGTTCCTAAACATTTCAATGATTGAAATGTCGAAGACATTTTTTTAAAAACATGGATCAAAATTCATTTATCAATACACCTCACGCTTTGCAGATTTTTATGTGATTTGTTTTCATTTTTAAATAGTATATAGTCATTGTGATAGGAAAGTATTTATGTAGGGATTATAGACATTGAACATATCATTATTTTATCATTATATTTTTGGAAAGGATGGTAGTTATATTAAGGTAGAATATTATTAAATACATAAAGTAGTATGTAATGTTGGTGGCACTACATCCATTTCTATATTTTACATTATATAGCTTCAACATGGATGAAAATGTGGTATATTTAGTATATAAAACATATAATGGTGTCTCTTCAAAGCTCTTTAACATACAATAAAACATTGGATAGTCATGATGTTCATGCTTAATAGTCATTGTAATTTCCTTAATACAATCTTATATATATTTACAATTGTAATCATGTCTTTGATATGATCTTCATCATCAGTCAAACATGTAATTATATTAGGTGATCCAATAAAAGTTGTGTTATACCATTCAATAACCACATTAAATTATTCTTCATGTTTCGTAATAAAATCATTACATGGATCTATTTCTTGATATATCGAGTGTTCTTCCAATGACTATGGACAACATAGACATGAATAATCAAAATATAAGTAAGGATAAATTATTTTAGAAGGATTATGTGCATTATTTTTTTCAATGTTTATGAACATTATAACTCGATCCTCATACTATTTGGTTATAATATTACCATCCATCCATTTTTTATTCTTATATATCTTATATTATATAGTAATATTTATATTTAAAAATTAATAAATTCCTAGAAGGTATGAGATAAGAATCTGAAAAGGATATTTTTTATACACATAGACATGTAATCATTATATTTGATTTAAATTTCAATTGTATCAAATATCATTTACAATATAAAATGATAAGGGATTGTGAGAATATAATGTTTTATAACAATTATTTATTTATTAAAAGATGTAAAATATCATATATCATTATATTGGTAGAAAAAAAATAATCAATGGTGATAATTAACATTGGGTTGGGGTGATGTTGGGGATAAACTAGAGCTTCTTGAAAAAATATTACAGGTTCCGCAACCGTTTGAGGCTTGTTCTGATGGTTTTAGAGACTTCACTATACAAAAAATAAGTTTTTTCATTCATTGGGGTTTCTTTTTTAAACCCTATTAATTCAAAATAACTCTTTATGTGAGTTTTAACTTGTTATCGAATGGTTTAAATTTATCTTTTTTGGTCTTATTATTTATTTGGTGTGAAATTTGGCTATGTTTATAATTTTTATTTTGTTTATACTAAGGGGATTAATGCTTTTTTTGAAAAATAATTTTATGAAAATATCTATTTGAAAACATGTGTTTTTACTATGTTGTTTTGAGAGATTTGTGATAAAATTCAGATTATTAAGTGAAATGGTTTTCAAAGAGGTTATCATGGACCTTATTGAACTATAGATGACGAAAACATGTGTTTTTAATATCTTATTTGGCCTCTTTGAGAAGAGAATATCCGATAAATCAGAGTTCAATCATGGGAAGAGCTTCGCAGAGGTGGCCAAAAAGGATGGAGGCTTTTTGTCCATGGATTGCGCAGTGAGTAACTTTGAAAGGATCATTCGGAAGGGCCATATTGCACATGTATAGGAGAATCAATATGCCGTTGAGGACATGGTTAAACTGTACAAGTTTTCAATTATTTCCCAAGTTGTGACTCCAAAAGGAGTGCGTCATTGGAAATTTCATGATCATACAAGTAGATTGGTGGAAATCTGGGGTTTCAGTGACTGGAAGTGGACGACAATGGGGCATTGGTTTTATCATGTTGTTTTCCCATCTGATGAACGAAAAAGGCGCGCATGGAGTTTGGGTTCAGTTCCTCTGCACCCTGGCTTCCTTCACATCCATGAGTGGGATAGAAATTTTGATCCCAGATCAGTAAATAATACCTTTTCCTAGGTATGGTTACATATTCACAAATTATGTTGGCTTTATTGGCATCCAAAAAACTTGTGGGATATTCAATCTTCTGTAGGGAATCCGATAAGGATTGATAGGCAAACTGATAACCCTAGTTTTGGACACTGTGCTAGGATTCTGGTGGAGGTGGATATGTCAAAGACTCTAGTGGAAGAGGTTGTTTTCACCATTAAGGATGATAGCATTAACCTTGAGAAAGGGTATGAATGGAAGAAGAAATTTTGTCTCAACTATAACATTTTTGGTCACACATTCTCTAATTGCAATAGGAATAAGTTTTGTTCCCAATGCAACATCCGAGGGCATGATGATGGAAATTGTCGAAGGAGGACTACTGATCAGGTCCCCTCGAACCCTGATACCAAGGGTAAGGTAGTGAATGATAAAGTCGAGGTTCACGGAGTTTCCCTAACCCCGAATGTGGAAAATGATCCCATTATTGAGAATGGGATCATTGAATCAAGGAATATTGTGCAGGATCCTTCTAAAGTGCTGCTTGCAGAATGTTTTATAGGTGAAAATGATATGTGTGATGATGCATTGATTGATGGCAGGAAGAATCAGAAAATGAGGCACTTATAGGGGATTTTTAGCATGTTGGTCAGAATTCAGCAGGTCATGATGACCTTGGTCACGACTCCCATGGGGATAGGCATTCTGATCTGGGTAATGAGGGTTCTGGTGACCACATTATACAGGACTCATCAACCCATGTTCCCCCTATGGGAGGAGCTCAACCAGGGTGAAATACTGAGGAATCTACAAATGAATTCTCTTAGTTACCCATATCAAAGGTTTCTAGATGAAAATTACATACAACCTTAACAATGCCAATCAGTTCAGATAATAGATTTATCTCTCTTTATATTGATGAAACAGAATCTGTTCAAGCTGGAGATACTCCCTATGAATCAGTGGATGAGGATGATTCAAATTCTAAGAAATGCCTAGCTGGAAGCTATGATGTCCCCTCCACCAGGTGGAGGTCAACCAATCAATGAAGATAATGTTTTGGAATTGCCAGTGTCTTGGGAATTATCCCACGGTCTGGGCCCTGAAGCATATCATCATGACCAGCCAGCCCATGTTATTGGGGATTGCTGAACAAAGAATGAATTATTATAGTTGGGTGGCATTCAATTGTACTTATATTGGGTAATCCCTGATTTCCACCAGTCATCCAGAGATTGATACTGATACTTTATGGGTGTTAAAACATAATATTGTCATCATTGATTATTTTCATATTGATCAACTGACAGTTACTGTTTTCAACTGTCATCAGTCCAATTCCCACTGTGTGGCATTGGTTTATGAACTCAACAAATACATCAGAAGTAGACCATTATGGAACACCTTACTCACCATATCTAAGAATATGTTGACTATATGGATCCTTCTTGGCGACATTAATACCATTTTGCGGCCAGAGGAAAAAACTGGCAGCAACTTCTGAAGAGTTTCATCCAATGATTTTCATCACTGCATTGATCAATGCATATTGAGTGAAGTTCCCATTTCAGGTGCAGATTTTACATGTAGTAGATAAACTCTCAATTGGAGTCAAGATAGTAAATTATATAGGTGTCTCGTGCGGATGGATGAAAGAAGTTACACTTTAAAGGATTCTAGAATGACCCTTCCAAGAATACATTCAGACCATAATCATATCTTGGTTGACCTATGTTTTAGTACTGTGAGATCAGATCCTTTACCCATTAAGTTCAATAATGCATGGCTGGTTGTGCCAGGATGTAGGGAAATAATAATGGAGGCATGGACAAGTGATGTCACAGGTATCTCTTTGCACATTTTGACTTCCAAGCTGAAAATTGTCAAAGCCAGACTCAAAGAGTAGAGTAAAAAATCCTTCTCTAACATTGAGAATGATATTAAAAGTGCTGAATCTAATCTGTTAATATGTCAGCAAAGGAATATACATTAGGATAATCTATCTCAAGAAGATATACAAGTTTCATTTAAGCTTGACAGCCTCTTGGCTCTTATGGAAAATCTTGACCGGAGTCAACTAAATGCTATGTGGGTGCAGGATGGGGATAGGAATTCAAGGTCCATTCATTGTATGCACATGGAGAAAAATATCATGAGAACCCTTAAGGCTCTTAAGATTGATAGCACATTGTTCAAATCGGAATCTGAGATTGATAATACTTTGACTAGTTACATTGAGAAGTTATTCTGTGATTCTGGGGAGAGAAACTCAAACAAGATAATTAGATGTGTTGAACCGAGTCTAGATGAAAATCAGAATAAGAATCTAAATGAGGTTCCTTCCTACAAACAGATTAATTCTGCACTCTTCTCCATAAAAATGGACAATGTTTCTGGTCTGGATGGTTTCACGAATAAATTCTTTATGTTCTACTGGGACATTATTCATATTGAAGTAATCAATGTTGTCAAGGAATTCTTCAATCATTCATTTAAATCATTTGGGATGAACTCCAATTTCATTGCTCTGATTCCAAAGAAGGAGAATGCACCAGATATTAAAGACTTCGGGCATGTTGCAATTGGGAACTCCATTCCTAAGGTTATTAGTAAGATCATGGAATGACGATTGGGTGATATTTCTAATAATCTTATCTCTGCTAATCAATTTGGCTATGTACCTGGTAAGAATATTCATAACTGTCTATTTAATGCTTCAGAATGTATAATTATTATGATGGGAATGGTTTAAGATGGAAACATAGCCTTAAAGGTAGGCATATCAAAGGCCTTTTGATACTATACAACGGGTTTTCATTTTCACAATCCTAAATATTCTTGGATTCTCTGGGAAATTTATTGGTATGGTCTCCTCCATTTTGAGAAGTGTGCATATATTCATTCCTATCAATGGATCCCCTTGGGGTTTCTTTCAATGCACTAGAGGAGTCAAGAAAGGTGATCCTTTATCTGGGCTTTTATTATCCATGGCTAAAGATTAACTTAGTTTGTTCCTGAATGATATTGTCAATACGGGCTTTTATTAGATAATGAGAGCGGGTAGGAATTCCTTTTATCCCTCATACTAACATTACGAGGATGACATACTTTTGTTCTTTAAGGACAATAGGGGAACTATTGTTTGGATCAAATGTATTTTTTTACATTATGAAGTGGTTGCAGGCCAGGTGATCAGTTGTAACAATTCCTATGTTGTATTTGGATAAGCAGTTCAAATTTCAAAGCATAATAGGGTTTCTTGTAAGCTTGGTGTTAAAAGAGGTTCCTTGACCTTCAATTATCTGGGGATCACTTTGTTTTGGGGATGGGTGAATCCTATCCACTTGTAAGGCATAGAATTGAAAATTACTAATCAGTTGGCCAATTGGAAAGGGAAGACCACGTCTCAGGCTCGCAGAGTTTGTCTTGCCAACTCAGTTATCACATCAATGTTTTTTATTCCTTTTTTATATATTAATGGCCTAAAGCCCTTATCAAGGAATTAAGTTTTTTGATATGTAATTTTATTAGGACTGGTTCAATACATCAAAATAAACTAGTCACTGTTTCATGGAATGATTGTATAAAGCCAGCGAATATGGGAGGAATGTGAGTTAAAGATATCAGAATATTAAATGATCCTCTTCTTCAAAATTTCAACTGGAGACTTCTAGACAAGCCAGATTAAACCCTGTAATTTCTTGTTGGCAGGTTTGTTGACAGGTTGCAAAAAAGAAAGTGTATGTACTTGAAATCCTCATTTAGGACATCAGTCAAAAGTTCATATTCTAGAATCATGTCTCAATCTTTATGGTTGGTCTTTCCTGAGTCCCATTTGAATTTCTGGAACACTCCATGTTTGTCCTCTCCCAATAAAGATTATACCATCATTCCACTTTCCTTGAAAAATCTGTCTATATATGATATTCAGGGGAATACTGCTGTCCATGACGTTATTCCTATTAATCATTGTACTGAGATTACAAATTATATCTATGTTGATACTGAAGTTCTGATATGGAAGCCTGCTATGAATGGATGTTTTTCCAGCCAGGACTACTACAGGTTGATGTGTGGTGTTTCATATGGAATTCCTTCCTGGGTGGAGGATGTTCAGAAGACCTACATCATCCGCAATGATGCCATCCTAATCTCGAAAATATGGAAACAATGGCTTCCCATCCAATCTGCTCTGTAGCATACAAGACTTAATATTTCTCCAGTATGCTTATTCTGTTTAAAGGATGACGAATCTATCTTGTACCTATTTATAACGTGTGACTTTGCTAGCCGATTCTTGATCTATTTGAAATCGATTTTCCACTGCTCTTTTAATTTATGCTCTATTGAGTTGCTATTGTCCTCAGTTCTTCATTCGTATCTTAGTGAACAGATTAAATCCCTGCTTATTTCTGCTTCTATTTCGGTGATCTCTTATATTTGGAAGTCTCGGAATAATATTGTGTATAATAATGGAAATCCGGGTTTTTGGGAAGGGATTTTGATGATCCATCAAAGCATCAAACTTTCTTCGATGAATCAAACCTGCTGAATGAACAAAGATTTATCTGACATTCTTATTTTGAGAGCTCTTGGTGTAAGTGGCCGGGAAAGAAAACCACGAGTGATGAAATGCATCCATTGGATTCAACCAATTTCTAACTGGTTAAAAGTGAACGTTGATGGGGTAGACTCTGGTGCACCAGGACCTGCTGGTTGTGGAAAAGTCTTCATAACCCATCAGGTCTTCGTTAAAGGCTGCATTTTCCATTATATCGGGGAAGCTCATGTGATTGAAGAAAAACTATGGGTGATAATTAAGGCCATCAGGTACACACCTCGATATGGTTGGCGTAGAGTATGGATTGAATCAGATTCCTCTGTTGCTGTACAGATTCTGAGAGACCGATCCCGGAATGTTCCATGGAAGATACTGCCTGTTTGGATTTCTTGTCTATGTCTTGTTGATTTTTTATCCCTTGATGTTTCTCATGATTATCGTGAAGAAAACCAAGTTATGGATGCCCTCTCCAAAATGGGTATCATGGAGGTCAGTTCCAGTTGGTCTTTTGTTTTTTCCAAATACTGTGACAATCTGGTTAGGAATGATCGAGATGGTGTTCTTTATTCATAGATTTGTAAGGATCCCCTTTTCTGAGTTGTAATGTACTGTTTATCCTCTTTTTTAATAATTTGATGGGAGCAGGTTTATTCCTGTATCTCGGACCTTTTGGCTATTCTTAAATTAAATAGCATTATTATATAATGACGAATATTATGGAAAATAAGCCTAGATAGATTCTATATTGGTTGTATGCATTATTGAAGCATTGGTTGAGTTTTAAGAAGTGTTAATGGATGCTGATGGAAATTAAATGTCATTGATGACTATATTTTTAGTTCAACTAAATTCTAGAATACAAATCAATGAATGATTCATGTGATTTCAGGTTGATTAATGTTGATGATGATGTTCTCAAGATGATTTGATTTATATTAAAAAATGTCATATTAAATTTATGCATAATCACTTTCAACATTTTGAAACAAAATTCCCACAAAAACCACCATAAAAAAATATTGGGGACATGAAATCTATCCTGGAGGAAAACATAAGTCATGATAAATTTACTAATGTTTTTTATTTGTTTTAATATTTTTTTGACATTCTTTTTAATATTTTGAATAGATTTGATGTGGATAACTTTATTAAAAGTGAGGTTGGGAAGTTCATTGAATATTTAGAGTTGCAGATTTTTTAATTGGAAGGTAAATCAACAGAATATGATAAACAAATGATAAAATATGATAAAAAATTAATTTCCAGAGCGTAAAAAAAATATAACTTTGAGTTAAGGGTTTAATTCATCAAACATATTTGAATAATGTGACAATAGTCTTCAGCTTTTGCATGTTCTTGAATGATGTGAGAATGGACGATCTTGGTTAGGGTTATTTTAAAATACGGGAAAGACGTTTATTAGTGATTTTAAAATGTGAGGATAAAAATGAAAATTATCAGCAATAAAAGGGGAATGCATTGAAAAATCCCAACTTTATCGGTGCTAACTAATAAGAAATGTTAAATGTATATTTCATCAAAGGTTATTACAGCAGTGATAAATACTAGCTTATAAAATAAAAATTTAAAATAAAAATATAATAAATTACTAATTATAATAGAATGAATATTAACAAAATATTATTAAATTAAAAACATAAATATAAAAAATAAATAATCTAAAAAATAATAAATTTCAATAAAAATATTAATAATATTAAATATATTAATAAATATGAAAATGTTATGTAAGTTGAATTATAATTTAATTAATGTTTTAATATTATGATAACTGATTAATTATATTACTTATTTAAAAGCAAAAAAACTAAAAATAAATATATTATATATATTAAAAAAATAATTTAATTGAATATATAGTAAAATTAATATAAATAAATACTAAAAATATGATAATAAATAAGAAAATTAAAACAAATTACTAATTAAAATGAATAGATAATAACTATGTAAACATTTATGTAATAAAATATGAAATTAAAATGACTAAATATTTGATACATATATTAAAAACAGCTTATAAATATAAATTATTTGTTAATAAAAAATTAAAAAATAAATATTGAATAAATTAATTTAAAATAAAAATAAAAATAAATTGGTTACATGATATAAATAACAAATATGAATATAAAATAAATAAATATAAAAAATAATTAAATTTAAAAAAATTAAAATAAATTAATAAATAATTTTCAATGAAATATTAAAAATGAAAATATATATAAATAAAATTGTTTTTTTAAAACATAATTTTTAAAATGAAAACATATAATAAAGTGATGGATATTAATTTATAACTTATAACTGTATAAATAAATAATTACAAATATATTAAAATAAAAATAATAAAATCTGAATTATATAAATTAAAAATATATTAAATGTAATGAATATTAATATTTAAAAATTTAAAATTAAATAACAATATAAATACATAAAAACACATTAAATGACTAGATATTAGAAATGAATAATTTATACAACATATATAAACTGTTGAAATATTAAAAATGAATAAATAATATAAAATGAATAAATTCTAAAAATGAATATAATTTATTTATTAAAAAGAAATTATAATATAAAAATATTACATATAAATATGTAATATTATTTATATTAGATAGAAAAATATTAAAAATGAATAAATATTCAATTGAAAATGAATCAATATTATAAATTAATTTTAAATATTCGTGATTCAAAATATACTACTGATTAAAAATGATTAATAAATATTTATATAAATATAAAAAATACTAATAAATTATAAATGAATAAATATTAGTTATATAAATTAAAATTATATTCAAAATATTAAATATTAAGAATTTATGATTTATAAAGAATATTTAAAATTGAAACAATTAAAAAATATTTTAAATATTTATATAGACCTTTATAAAAGTCTATAAATTACATTTTGAAAAACACATGTCATTTATTATGATAGTGTGAATGTATATGTATGCACTCACATAGTGACAGACACATACACAGACACACACACACATGATAAACAAACGCACACACACAGAAACACTATAATGAGATATGTCAAATCGAAACAAAAAACGGATTTCCATATAATATAGTGATATATTCATATAAATATACACAGATATACACATTACAAAGAAACAAAAAAACATATTCATAGATAAACTCATACACATATATTCATAAACATAAAAATTCTGAAACACATACACATATGCATACATATACACAGACACATACGTGAACACATACACAGACACACACACACACACACACACACACACACACAGATACTCATAGACATACACGTACACATACACATAAACAGACACGTACACATACTCATACACATACACATACACATACACATACATATACACATACTCATACATATATATATATACTTGTACACATACATACATATATGTGCATGTACATGCATACACATGAATATATATATATATATGTACAAACACATATACAGAAACACATACATACAATCACATTCATAAATATTTTAAATTATTTAATATAGATATAAAATATAAAAAAATCTAATATAATAATTACATAAATACATATATATTTATATATTTTTATGATTGAATTATAAAATTTTAATATATTATATTAACATAATCATTTTAAATTATTGAATATAAATATATAAGTAATCATTAATATTGATCCATATAAATTTTATAAATTTTATTATATAAAAAAATTATAACATGATTGATCATTATTTTTTATTAGTATATTTTTATTTAATTTATATTAATATGTTATATTAAACTATATACACTTTTTGTTACATAAATCATATTTTATTATAAAAAAATAAGTATATGTAAATTAAATTACTCATAGTGTGATATTATCAGTGCAAGCTAATTTTTTTATAAATGGTACCTTTATCAGAGATAAAAAACTAATAAATGGAATCCCATTTTGGGACATTTATTAGGGTTAACAGTGGTCACACTTATCCAAGAATTAAGTTTGAACATAGAAAATAATCCCCTTGGTTAGTGTTTCTTTTAGCGTAGATAAAGTGAAGTGATGAATAAAAATGAATTTTTGGTAGTGTTTAAGGAAAAAATGTAAAATTAATATTATATATATATATATATGATTTTTAAATAATAATAATAGGGATTAATTTTTTAGTTTGGAAAATAATTATTTCAACGACATAATGTTTTATAATGGAAAGTAAGAATCATTTATCATTTAAAAATTTATGTAATGAAAATATTAATTAATTTAAAAAATATAAATTAATGATTTCAAACTCTGTAAGGGTATTTTTTATAGAAATTTTATTAATTATATAAATGATTAATTAAAGAAAATTAAATGTTCAATTCTCATTTGTATATGTTGTTGGAAATATACTTTACGAATCTATATTTGAATTTTTATTATTTTCAAATATGTGTATCATGGTTTCTGAATTGGGAATCCATAGAGGATATAAATAGAAGACTTCCATTGATGATCATGAAAATGGTATTTTTCATCCTCCAATAATAGTCTCCAAAATATAAACAAATATTCACTAAAAAAATACTTCCCACCCTTCCCATCACCTCCCACACTCGCCTATTTTTTGGTCTCCTCCAAAAATAATCTTCCTCATCTCACCACTAGATGTTTTCTATCCCATTCATATGACTTCTTTTTAAAACCCATGTCATCATTTCCCCCTCTATATTGTGGGTTTCTGCTAATTTTTAAATATTTTTTTTATTTCTTATTTTATTAATTAGAAGGTAATTTGTGGAATCCCACATTGAAAAAATGCTTTACAATAGATATGTACGCCCACCAGAGGACATGTATGATCTCTATAGGGGGTGATATAGTCTAGATATTTGATTTTGTGTGATCATGTTGATAAGACTAAATTTAAAAATGTCATAGCTTTATAGGAAGGTATCAACCTAATTCCATGGGATTTGATGTGTTATCTGAATGGGTGGTTCAATTATAATAAAATTATGTCCTCATTTTGATGGGAAAATTAATCCAAACCATATATACGAACTCCAATCCTTACTATAAATTAATATTAAAATTAAATACTTTAATAAGAAACAATGAAATTTTATTGGTGCACAAAAATAAAACCTTTTATTACTCCCTCATGATGAATTATTCTTCATGAAAAAATTTATACAATGTAATTATGTTGTATATTGATCAACTATTGTATCCTGAAATGGAGTCCCTAGAATCACATGGTACATCAAATTTGTGGAGGAGTATCTACTCTTAAAGAGTTGGAAAATATAACATACCTTAAGGAGAACCATACTCCATTTACCAATGTAATGGTTATATACAATATCCAAAAATATCCTCAAATATCATAATAATTGATGCTATCAACCTAGATATAGTGATATTCCACAATGAAATAAAGGTGGTTCAATTTGACGGAAGTGACTTCAATAGGGGGAAAATTGGATACACATTCTACTTGAAACTCTAAATGTGTTTTATGTGCTCTCAAATCCAAAAAAAACCTCATCCAGAGAATATAAATTTCAGGATTTCCCACACAATAATAAATTTAGATAATGATGATCACATATTTTTATAACACATACTCAATGATTTCATATTCTAATGACCTATTTTATGCATTTCAACATCATCCAACAGAAAAGGATATTTAGGAATATTTTTAAATAAACTACATCAATGTGGATATGTAAAAAAATAAATACCAAGTATTTAAGTGACATCACACATAATAGATAAATGTTGTTTTATTATTGAGTTATTTTATGAAAAAAATTGCATCATAAAACACATTAGGTAAGTTATGATGAACATAGACGATATAAATGATTCCACATCCATCTTGGAAATTATCCTACATTCTTGGATGAATATTAAGTATTTTTTTATATAATACTAAGGAAAAAATATTCCATAGTGATGTACTGAACTAAATAGAAATTGAGGAGGAATATAAAAATAATGAAAATGAAAATGTGAATAATGATGATGAATCCGAGGTCATAATGTTGGAGGGAATGGTTCCATTATGGATCATTAATGGAGAAAACATCTATAAAATCCTTAAAAGGTAAATTTTCCATTCTAGAAGAAGTAATATTATTTCACCTTATATGGAAATTTGCGAAACGTAAAACCTGATTTTTTTCTCGATAAGAAAGATATCAACAATGCTTCGATAGATAAATTTGTATTTGTGATCTTAAAAGCTGCTGTAATCTAAAAATATTTTTTGATCAAGGATAAATCTTCTTGGTTGATGAATTCTGGTGCTACACAACATGTCTTCAAGGAAAACTCTCTATCCAAGTGGATAAAATCATCAAATATGGTACATTTATCTACCGGGGGAACACTGAAAGCATTAAAATACAAGGGTAGGGTATATATGATATTGAGATTACCAATGAAATTATCATAATCTTAAATCATGTAGTTTATGTCTTTAAGGTTAAGAGAAATCTTATTTTTTGGATCATATTAAACAAACAATAGTTTAATATTGTATTTGTGGAAGATTACTTTTTTTGTTAAAATTTGTTATCTTTTTTGTAACGTGTCACTTGTTATATTTATCTTCCTATTGATTATAAATATCTAATCTATATAATTATTGGAGTATTTAGTTAAAGAATAATCTTCCATGTTGCATTAATTTTAAGAAATATTCATGGTGTGTAAAAATGAAATTATTACCTAGCATAGATAAAATTGACATAAATGTGACACTATGATGAAAAGAAAACATTTAAGGAGTCCATTTTAATTTATACAAATGCAAATTAATTTGATTGAATTAATAGATAGTGATGTTTGTTATTTTCATGTTAGAACCTCTATAGGTAATAAAATTCACTTTGGTACTTATATTGATGATTATTCTGGATTTATCCATTTCTATCTATAACATCATAAGGATAGAGATATATTTAAATTTATAATATGTAATTATTAATTTGAAAATAATTGTGGGATTAATATTAAATTCCCCATATCAGATTGGGTCTGTGAATACTAGAATCATCTAGATATATCTATATACACATCAACAGAATGGTGTTGTTGAGAGAAAGAACAGAATAGTAATAGAAATGTTTAATTACATGATGTCTATCGGATGTATATCAAAAATGTTTTTGGGGAGAATTATTATTATCAATAGGTCACATCATAAATAGGGATACCAAAAAAGGTAAGTTTATGACTATATGTCAATTATTTAAGTATAATAAACAAAATATAAAATTTTTAAAGGTGTGTGGGTGTCACGAAATAATATGGGTACCAAACCCTAAATGGGAAACAATTTGTAAAAGTGGAATTGTTAAAATATTTCATTGATATATAGACCATTAAAATATTTATATATCCATTTTTAAAATTATTTAGTAGATATTATTATTGTTATTGAATATATAGATCCAATTTTTAATGAATCCACCAGTACAACAATAACTAATAATTTCTTAAGATAGAAATCATGCCCAATTAAAAGTGTATATCAAGAATATAGAATAGAGGAGGTCCATTAATGTAAATTTACCCAGATATAACACCCAAACCTATTATTCTAGAGTTCGAAAATTATTTTATTACATTATCCTGAACACAAAAAATCAAATCACGAAGGTCTGGTCAGTTAGTAGCCTTGAAAAACTATATACAATCATATGTTTTACCTTAAATCTTGAAATGAAAAAAATACATAGTGTCTCCATTGAAAACAATAAAATCCCTTTGACTATATATACAGGTCATTCATAACATACTTCTTCTCATCCTAGGAAAAATGAACATAAGAAAGGGGGGGGGGGCTCAAATGCTTAGTATGGATGAACTATATATCCGAAGACATCATAAATAAGCATTAAATTTTAAAGCAATGTATAATAAGGAAACACATGTTTATTGAAACCATATTTAGAATAATATGGAAAGAACAAATCAAATTATTCCATTTAAAAATTCTCATGGATATGCTACTAGCCAGATAATCGTATGTAATAAAAATTACTAATCTTATAAAGAGGGAATGCATAATGTATGACATCAAAACCACATCATTAAGGCCTTATTCCAAGACCATACATTAATGGATAAAAAACCAAATTAGATTGTACCATGAGACCTATCAATGCATCGAGGGGATATAGTGGTCCCTAATCATCATTTATAATGTAAACTATATTCCTCATTTGAAAATGGTTAAACTTAATAGAATCATTTTTATTAAAACTAGCATACGAGAAGACAATTATTTAACCATAAAACATGAATGGTATCAAAATAGAACATCTACATTCAAACATATCATAAAAATATAAATAAAATATGGAATATTGTATCATAATAAACCAATGACAATTATGTGTCATATCTAATAATAGATGGTGACATAGATAAAAAATATCTAAAAAAATCATTAAAACTCTTTGAGAGAAATATCCCCATTTTACATTGAAATCATTTAAATGTCACATAGTTATAAAATAAATTTTTTGTTTTCAAAATATCCTTCTAATTTTTTAGGAGAAGCAAAAAAATGGTAAGGCTCTATAAAGGTGAAAAATAGTGACACACACCAGATATTTTAAAAAACATTTGTTCGATAATTTTTCAAAAAGGTCAAAAAGTAACTTTTTTGATATCGATTAAAATATTATTTTGAATTTTTTTTTCCAAAATTAAAACATGGAAAAAATGAATTTATAAATTTTTTAATTATATTTTTACACACATTTTAAAAAAAATGAACAAGGATGATAATGTTTTCCATGTATATACTTTCCAATAAATCAGCTTAGATAATAATGATTTTTAGAATTTAACCCTTACCATGGACATTACATTAGTTGAGGCTATGTTAACTGTCAATGTTAATGTTAAAGTATGTTATTAAATTATACGAGATGAATATAAAAATTAATTATATAATATATGATTCTCTAATATCATTTTTTATTAATATTTCAGTATTACCATTGTTTAGAATGTTAAATGTTTTGTTTTCCTAAGAAAGTTTTGTTGTATAATTCATGTTTCTTATTTCAAAGATATATTTTATTCGTATAATGAATGATATAATGTAATTAATTATTATATTTAATCATCATAAAAATTTTATAATCATTCTTCAGTGGTTTACATGGAGAATGAATGTGACCACATCGTGGAGATAGTAGGTCATACGTAGGCACATGCGATGATATCATTCTCTTGATGGATAAATGGTATACAATTACGTGGTATATTTTTTATAAATAATAATTATCAAGTTATATAAATTATTTAAATCCATAATAATCATCATTATACCCATAAAATTAATGTATTGATTAATAAAAAATTACACCATTGTAGGAATACTGTAAGCCATACGTACACAAACATGGTGATATTGTTATTTGTAGGATAAATAAATGATAAAAATATTGTAGGTACATAATAATAACAAAATATCAGCATGGATATTATACTATATTTATTACTTTGTTTTGGAAACATTATTGTAATAGGATGTATAAGAATAAATTAAATTGAATGGAGTTGTTAAAACTATTACCTCTTATTTGAGTGCTGCCTTTTGATTTGCACAAAAGGAATACTTAGTATAGAATTATTCTCAATGTATGGCCTCTAGGATTAATTTATAGATGTCGGGTGGAGAAGTGGGTAGGTTTTTTTTGAACCAAATGGATTTCTAGGAGTTGATAAAAAGGAAGTAGAGGGGTTCTTTTATAAGATTGGGGAGGGGTAATTTTAGAATCTACAAAACTGTTAAAATATTTTAAACTAATTTTGGGTTTCAAATTGACCCAAAGTGAATTATTTATAGGATAAGAGTATTATGGGAATAAATCCTCTAAAAAATAATTTTAGGCTTGTTTAGGTTACAAAACATAATTTATATTTTTTATTTAACCCTTTGTTGAACAGTTTAAATCCTATTGTGTTTACTTATCTTTTTTACAATATAGGGTTAATATGGTTTCTATAAAATGATAAAATAAGACCATTTGAATCATTTATGATATAATTAAAATTATCCTTCTATTTTTGGAAACCCTGAGATTTTTATACATTTAATAACATATAATAAAATTTTATTTATTTTATAGTATCTTTTAATGTCAAATTTGATACTATTTAAGATTTTCATTTGAGAAATATAAAACCTACATTATTACATCCAAACATTACATAAAATATGTTAGTAAAATGTCTATGAAAGATATAAAATTCCTTTATTTCATTAATAGTGTCCAATATTGTCTACCATGTCACTTATATAACATAATGTTGTAATGATATAATAATTAAAATTTGAATATTACATTTTTAACACTTCATGGAAAAATATAATTAATGCCATAATCTAATAAAAGTGGCTTAAAAAGAAAATATTTTACACATAAGGTTCATTTTGGTAGAAAAAACTTATCAAATTATATTAGGAAAATTTTAAGGAAAATTTTATATTATAACAATATTATTTTTACCTCTAATTACCTGATTTACCTTTAAACATGGTAAATAAAATAAAACATTTACTATGAACCAAAAACTATTTTGATGATAATATACTACATTTATCATACTAATTAAAACCATTCATGTGTATTTTTTTTATTAAATTCATTTAAGAGGTAAAATAATGTCTAGTACAAAGATAAATATTTGGTTAGAAGAGAAGTAAATGTAATGGTCAAAAGTTAAAAAAATAATATCTTACTCCACTACAAAAATGATTTGAAGGACCTAAATTGGGTTAATAAATGTATTATTTTTATATTGTGAAATTATAAAAATTTTAATGTAAAATAATTATTTAAATGTAAATGGTAGTTTTTAACTACATTGCAGTATTCATCACTATTCCTCAAAAATTGAATCTTTTCAAAAATGTACAAAAAATTACACATAAACTAATTTTGATATTATAAATTCAAAAATGTAGTATATTTTGATAAACTTAATTCATAATTTCTTAATTTGATTAATAATAATCATCACATTTTTTTAAACGGTTAGTTTGATAGGTCATGGTCGCTCAATCTTGATGTTGCATGCAACATAAGCTATTGAATTATTTTAAAATAAGTATACCATGGAATATTTTGGTGTCAAATTCCTACCAACCTCAAATAATCTCATCCTCTAAATTTATATAATATCACTTCATAAAATTAGTTAGGTGTTCCTTCGTCATATGTTCCTCATGTTCCAACATTGCCTCTTTCATTTTATGCTTTCTCTAAACTAGACGAGACATCCAATTTAATAACACTTGATATCTAGTGTTAAGAATATTTATAGAAACATCACAGTAAGGAATATTGGGTTCTCGTTCTATATCTTCATAGGTGATTACATGTGTTGGTTCTGTCATGTATTTCATTTATAGTGATAAGTGGAACACATCTTGAATTTTTGAGAGAGTGGGGGGAATTTACAAACAGTAAGCTACAACTCCAGTAAATTCCATCATTTAAAAATAACTGATGTACCAAGGACATGATTTATTCTTCTTACCAAATCATATAACACCCTTCCTTTGAGATTCCTTCTAGAAAACATGATCTCCCACTTGACATTACAAATCATTCATTAGATTATCAGAATAGATCTTTTAAATAAAATAATCCTATTTTTATATGGTTCCGAATAGCGTCTACATTTTTCAACATTTCCTCAATATATTTTGGGCCTACAAGATTCCCTTCACTAACATCATCCCAACAAGTTGGTGTATGAAATCTATTTCCATATAATGATTCAAATGTTGCCATCTAAATACTAAAATGGAAGCTATTGTTATATGATAAATACAGTAGGGGTAAATAATAATCATCATACATTGATTTCCATGTGAGAAAGACATAAACATTTCTTCTATGGTCTAAATAATCCTTTCTACTTATCCATCAGTTTTAGGGCGGTAGACAGTGCTCAACCACATATTTGTATTTAGGACCATCGGTACTATTTTCTAGAATTTTGATATAAAATGAGGAACACATTCCTAAGAAAATTGATAGGGGTACATCCTAAAGTACCAAAACATCATCAATATATATTCTTGTTAAACATTAAATTGGTAAATCTTCAATTATATCAATAAAATGTGATGATTTGTTGATATGATTGAAAATAACCCATATCGTATTACTTATTCTAGGAGTATTTGAGAGCCCCATGAAAATTTACATAGTAACATCATCCAATTATCATACATGTATAGTAATGGGTTGCATGAAACCTCTCTGATATTGTCTTCTAGACATCACTTTTTGAAAAACCCAACATCTTGACACAAAATCAAAAATCATCCACTTCATGTTTTCCAACAAAAAATGTTCCTTCAAATTTCGATAGATCATAGTTCCACTAGAGTGTAAAGAGAAATTGGTGCGACGAGAATCATAGAATAATTCCCTATTTAGCTCAGGAATAACATGAAGCAAAATTATCATTCCATGTTTAAAAATTCCATCTTCAAATAAAAATTCAATCAATCTCCCATCATGTACCACATTAGTTTTATTTTGAAACTCCTCATCAACCGACTGAGAAATATTTATCTATTCCAGTGAAGATGGTTTGTAATCCATTTGAAAATGTCTAGATGTTTCTCCATCCATGAAAATTCCAATATACATTATTACTATATCAATGAAAACATGATCATTTTCAACTCTCATTTTGTTTATAACTCCATGGTTCTTTCTTTTCTATACATCTTACAGATTATTTTCCATATCTATGTGGTAGTGTATTGTGAAATCATAATCATTGAGTAGCTCAATCCATCTCCTTTGTCTCATGTTGAGTTCTTTGTGTGTGAAAATATATTTCAAACTCTTTTGATCTATATATATCTGACATCATTCACCATCGAAATAGTGTATCCATATCTTCATAGAAATGATTGCTGCTTCCATATCAATATCATGAGTTGGGTAGTTTTGTTCATGAATTCTTTATTGACATGATGTATAAGTAATAAATCTATCAATATGTATAAATACACGTCAAATCCTTTTCCTTGATGCATACTATAAATTAAAACCCCATCATTACTAGATGGTAATGTCAAGATATAAGAATTGAATAATATTCTATTAGATTATTCAAAAAAATCTTCACACTCTTTTTCATAAAAAACATTATCCACATTACATGGTATCTTGGTTAATTGGTTATAAAATCAGGAATATTTTTTTCTGAATCACATCTAGTAAAATGCTAAAACAATGAAACTATGTAACTCAGTTATACGCATCAGTGATGGACATTATTGTATTTCCATTGTCATTCTGGGATCAACAATGAATCCATCATTCAAGAAAATATGGCCAAGAATAAAAATTTCATCAAGCTAGAATTCACCCTTGCTAAACATCTCATTAAGTTCATTTCCTTTAAGATTATACATAATAATCAGTATGTGGATCTCATGGTGTTAAAAGTTTTTTTGTAATATATGAAGAATTGATTTATAAATACTATGAAAAAACCAGCAGTATCTTCCTTTAACAATTTATTAATTATATCCAAGAAAATAGTGGCCCATTAGTGAGACAGAATGGAATTACTATAAAATTGAAATGCCAATATATTCTTTTGATTCCTATATTTAGAATATTATCACTCTTTATACATAATTGATTATATCATGAAAGTTGATTAAAAAATTTAAAAATATTGAGGTCCTTGAACTTGATAAAAAATCATAAAATGAAAGGAAGTGTATTCTTAATATTTATTATAGTAGCATTGATTTCTCAGTAGTCAGTGAATAGCCTCATTGATCATCATTATTCTTAAAAAATAGAACTGGGACTCCCTTGGAGAAACACTTTTGTGAATGAATCACTTATTACTCAACTTATCTAGTTACCTATTCAGTTATAATATTTCAATAGTTTCCATTCTACTAGAATAATTTGATATTTGTCAAGAAATAGGGATTAAATCAATAGAAAACTCAACTTCATCCTGGGGGGGGGGGGGTGGTCCCAGTAAATCTTCATGAAAATAAAAATGTATTCCTTTACAATAGGTACATTATATATTTTAATATTTCATTCTTCATCACTAGATGTTATTTCCTCTTACTCCCCAATAATTTCATTGAGAAGAGCAACATGAGGTGGATCTAGATAAGAATAAGATGACATATGTTTTTGATCTAAAGATAATGGATTATACATTTTTCTATCAAATCGTAACTTTCTTATTTTTATAATAAATTTCCACATCAAAATTTGATAGAAAATATATAGTGAGTATTTTATCATAGTTGAACATTGTTATGATGATAATTTCAGTAGATAAAGAACTTTATATTCCATATTGGGATCTACCTGACACATATTTGTTTTAATGTGAATGTTTAGGGGATTTGACATACACATCCATTATTGCTGTGAATTATAAATATCTATTTTTTAAAGAAATCTAAGAAAAAATGAACCATAGGATCCAAAATCAAATAACTCAATGGTTATATTTGAATAAATTATTAATGTACATAACACCACATAATTAAGAACTTCAACCTTTGCAGTTACGATCAAAAAATCACGGCCATACTGTTTGGGAAATATCTGGGGAAAATTTCTTCAATGCTTAGGAAAGCTTTTTTCATAATGTCCCATCTATTTACAATTGAAGCACTAAAAAATGTTAGAATATTTACTCCCCTTGGAATTATGATCTTGGTAGTCATTTTATCTACACTTTTAACAAACTCTCATCCCCTTTAGGTAAGTACATGGGTGTATCTTCCAAAACAAACTATAGGGTAGAAATTAAAGTTTTCCCTTCTTCCCCTAACTTCATTTTCCACCATGTTCAACGGCCCATTTAAGCTATTTCGTTACATTAAACTTATGAGTCTTAGATAATTCATCTCCCATATTTATATCAAATGAAACTATATCATCTTTTAATGAGAAATATTGTGATTATATCCCCCATTAGAGGAATGGATATAACCCATCAACAAATAGATAAATCTTACTTATTAGGTTACGGGTGTAGTCTGCATCATGCCTTAAAAATATCATGATGTTAGCCACATAATTTCAACATTATTACCCTCTATTTTCATTCGACGTAGAAGTTGTCTTTAAATATTAGCTCTCTATTCCTAAGTAATTAATTTTTCTATGAAAAGTTATTCAATATCTCTCCATTGAATATTTTATATTTATTTATATTCTTATGTGTTTTGAGTTAATTACCACCACGGATCCACATCTCCTGAGAGATGATAAACATATATATAATCATTTTCCTTTTCAGTACTGCCAAAATAATAAATATTTTCACTAAGAAACATATCCATTACATAGCTACAAATGGGGTTTTCATCCTATTGACCGATAGATGTTTTTGTCTCATGAAGCGGTCTGACATTGATCCTCAAAATAATAGATCAGACAACTCTTATGGGTAATGTAATTATTCATAACCTGAGTTAGATATCCCAGAATGGCTACAACTTCTTCAGCACCAGTTTTATCACTAGATCAATAATCATTATATTTCATTGAAGGGAAATACCTACATGAATTACATGCAATGATATGATTTACATTTCTCCAAAAAAAAACCATTTCAAAACAATGATATTCGTTAGATTAGGATATGAATCAAAATGCATAATTGAAATCTAGAAAATACATAAGATAAAATCACAATTTTATGATTTCATAATCTATAATAATAAAAATGGTTTCTTTTAGGACATATTTAATCATAAATACATCATAATAGTTAATAAAGAAAATGGGAATTATTATATGAATATCCCCAATGAGTGTCAAACTAGTTGGAATGTGTGGCCCATTATAGTGTACTAGGTTACCCCGAGTCAAGCCTAGAACACCTTGTTAGAGTTTTTAATCCTTGGTATTTTTATTCTCAAACTAAATCAACTTGTAGTATCTAGAAAAAAAATTATTTTCTATAAATACCCGCATAATCTATACATTATCAAAATTTTAGGATATTATAATATTCTTATCCTAATATTTTATATTAGGGTAGGGTCCCCTGATTATTGTCTTTTATTAATCTAGTTTCTGAGGTTTGTAATTAACTTATATTGATACCAGCTATAATGAAATGACTCCAGTTTCCCAGAGATGGAGCATTATTTTATTAAATTGGAATGAACATATGAAGTCAATTCACAATGGAATGATTAATTTAGTAGCCTTGAATGTACTAGATACAATCATATATTTTATATTACATCATGAAATGAAAAACAACATAGAGTATCCATTGAAAACACTCATATCCCTAAGATTATCCCCACATCTTAGTCACAATATACTTCTTCGCATCATAGGGAAAATGAAACATAATAAATAGTTAATATAGGATGCTCATAAAGGATAAAAAATATTGATGAATCTATCGTAAATAATAAGAAACTATTAAGGAAAGATATAAAATGGAAACACAAGAATTTTAGACAAATACTCAACATAATATGGAAATAATAAATAATATAATTCTATTTAAAAATCCACATGGATATTATAATATTTTAATAATAACATGTCATATCTATAACTAAACTCATAGTGAGGGAATTCATAAATTCGGACATCATAACCACATTGTCAAGGCCTTGGACCAAGACCATACAAAAGGGGTAAAACCCCAAACAAATTTGTCTCATGACACATACCAATGCATATAGGTCATATAACAGGCCCCTCTCTTCGTTTAATAAGTCCAATGTATTTGTAATATGAAAATGGTGGAATATAACCTAGTTATTTATATTAAAACTAGCATATGAAATGTTAATACTTTAACCATAATAAATGAATGGTATCAAAATAACATAAGCACATTCAAATATATCATAAAAAATGAAATACCATATGGTATATTCCATTATAATAAATCAACCACTATTATTTATAAAATCCAAAAAAGAATTTTTACATTGATGATTATAATCTAATAAAATCATTATATCTTTTTGAGAGAAATACCCCTTTTTTCAAAGACATCTTTTAAAATCCATGAAATTATAAAACATGACATCTATTTTGAATATAACTTTATAAGTTTGTAAGGGGAGATTAAAAATGGTAAGGATACATAATATCAGAAAATATATGATCACACCGTATAAGTTAAAAAACATTATTTCCTTATTTTTTCAAAAACAACATAAAGTACCTCGTTTGGAAAATAAATAAATGTTTAAATTGAAAAGTTTTCATAAAAACATGAAAATTATTATAAATGAAATTAAATAATTGAAAATAATATGTTGACTTAAATTTTATGAATCATGTACATGGATAAAAAAGATGTCTTAATATATATATACGTATAAACAACCTCAGATAAAAATAAGATTGAGAAACTAACCCCTACCATGTACTTTTCTTTAGATAAGGGTGTATTAACGTAATTTATAATTTTTAATATATGATAATAAATTTTAAAATAATTATATTTATATTTATGATATCATATATGATTTTCTTATATTGTTTTGTTGATAATATTTCATTATTTCCATTGTATCTAGTTTTAACTAATTCATTTTATTATGATTTTTTTGTTTTGTAAGACATGTTTCTTAAGAAAGTGATTTATTTTATTCATATAAATAAAGATATAAAGTTGAAAATTATTATTTTTACTCATAAATTAAATTTTATAATCATTCTTTAAGGGTTACCATGGAGAATGAATCTCACCTCATCGTGGAGACAGTGTGTCGTATATACGAACGAGCATCATTATCATTCTCCTTATTGGAAAATTGTATGGAATTAGATGATATTTTAATTATACGGAAACATTTTCATGTTCAATTAATAATTTATATCAATTATAATAATCATTATACCCTTCCATATAACGTAGTGTGGAATAACAAGATACACCGTGATGTGGAAATGGTAAGCCATACGTACGAATTCATGATGATATTGTTAATCATATGATAGTTAAATGGAGTAATATGGTTGTTAAATAATTACAATAACATCTATGAATGAAAATTATACTATATTTACCTCTTTGGTCTGGAAACATGATTTTTATAAGAAGTAGAATATGAAATTAAATTGAATTCAATTGATAAAATAAATACCTATTCTTTGAGTGTCTCCATTTTATTTTCCCAAAATCATTATTTCTTATTTGTAAATTACCATGTAATGGAATTGAATATTAAGTGAATGAATTTTTTAGGACAATTGGGTAGGGTTTTTCCAAGCCAAAGGGCTTTAGTGTTGTGAATAAAATAGAAGGATATCAGCTCTTTCATAAGAGGGGTGGTTCTTATTGAATCTCCAGAACTATTAAACTATTATAAAATAACTTATGAATTTAAATATATATAAAGGGACTTAAGAGAATGATAAATTTAGGATGGGTCAAAATACTATCAACAAATTATTTATAGACATGTTTAAATTAAAAATGTATTCTTATATCTTAGAATTAACACTTAATTAAATAATTTAACACTTACAATTTTTTCTAGTGTTCTTATAATATAGGATTAATATAGATACTATAAAATATAAAATGAACTTCAATTGGATAATTAATAAAATATTAAATATTATCCTACTTTTTTGGTCAAATTTTATATTTTAATGAATTTTATAAAATTTAATAAAAAATTAATAGTTTCAATGTATTATATATTTTAATTTAGATAATATTCAATATTTTTATTTTTAAAAATTTAAAACCAATGTGATAATATCGAATTAATAATTCAAATATGTCTATAATATGTCTATGTTTTATATAAATTTTTTTAATTATATATATTATGTCAAATTATATTTATTTTAATACTTTTATTATAAATTATTATTATTTTATTAATAAAATAATTTTGTTTCTTGTTTAGTCATAATTAATGAAAATTATTTATTCTAAAAAATTAGTTAATAAATAAATATGATGAAGATAACTATTTTTTATTTCAAAATAATATTTATTGTCGACCATATCACATATATAACCTAATATAAAAAAATTTATAGATATTAAAATTTTAATAAGACATTTTAATTCTTCTTTAATTAAAATATAATAAAAGTCTTAATCAAACACAAGTTGCATTAAAGGATCATGTTTTTGAAATATGGTTTATTGTGGTCTAACAAAATTTATCCAATGAAATTAGGGTAATTGTTATGTTGAATTTATATTATTATAAAATTATTTTTACCATTAATTACCTAATATACCTTCAACCATTGTAAATAAAATCTAAAAGTTTCTATTTAAAAAAATTATATTGAACCATTCAGATTTTTTTTTCATATTGATTATAACCATATAATTCATTTTTTTCTAAATTTAATTTACAGAAGAAGTAAAATTATATTTAGTCTGAATTCGTAGATGCGGTTAGAATGCTGGTAAACATGACATTCAAAATATTTATAAATTATTATATCTAATTCTAATATAAAAAATGATTTAAATGAACATAATTGGGTTAATAAATTTATGATTTATCTATATTTACTTTAAAATCAATTTAATTTAAACTAATTATTTAAATAAAAATGTCTGTTTTTAACAACAATGTAATATTTTTAACTATTCATCACAAATTGAATGTTTTCATAAAAATACCAAAATATCACCATAATATAATTTTGATATTGTAAAATCCAAAATTTATTCTATTTTGAGAAACAAAATTTATAAATTTCATAAATTGGAAATACTATTCATAACTTATTTTTAAATGGCTATTTTGATATGTCAGGGTGCATTCAAAATCGATGTTTCATGTCACACACGCTCTTGATTTATTTAAAAATAATCATTACCTAGAATATTGCAGTGTTACATAGATACCCAATACATGTGGATCTAATTTCTATATGTATATTTTGGTATGAAAAAATTATATTATTGTTACAAAAACTCTTATTTTTCTAAATATATAGTCTAACACAAAATGGTTCAAAGAAGATATGTCTTCTATTTATATATCTATTTAAAATGAATATATAAATGATGAAATAAAATATATAAATTGGAAAAATACTTGGACATTATTTTATATTTTTACTGACCCAAAACCAATACATTTTAAGTGGGAATTTAAAAGAAAACGAAAAATCATCATTACAATTTGAAAACATAAATCCTTATTAATATCCAAGGGGTTTACTCAAGAGGAAGGAATTGAACATTTCAATACATATGATCATGTGGAATGGAAGGATTATTTAATTATTCTTCACGAGTTGTCATTCATATATTATTTATAAATTTACCAAATGTATATTGTTACAACATTCTTAAATGGTGAATTGGATGAGGAATTACATACGGAACTATAAGGATTCATAGTACTTTGTAAATAAAATATGGATTGAAAATTAGTACAACCCCTATATGATTTAAAACAAGCTACAAGAAAATGGCCATACAAATTTAATAATTTAATATATTAAAATGGATTTATAGTCAATCAATGTAAAAAATGTGTTTATAGTATGTTTGATATTAACCATGGTGTTTTTATTTTTTTACATATTGATGAAATGCTAATATTATGAAATGAAATAAAAAAAATAAACGATGGTATGTATATTTTATATAGAACCTCATATATAAATGATGTATGTGTTGCTTATTTTTTTTGGTTTCCTAATTATTAGAAATTATTATTATTATTTTGATTTTATAATTTCATTATATTGATATTGTATTAAAGACGACTGAATAATTTAATAGTCCACTAGTATCTACACAGATATGATTCTTGGAATTTGATGATACCATCATGTTATGTATGTTTCATCAACTATAATTTTTAATGGATGTTTGGTGTCTATTATATGAAATTATGTGCAGCAGACCTACTAAATCATTTGATATATAAAATTAGGGTATGTATATAAATAATTTCGGTTATTCATAGTTTGATGAGTTTAAAAGTCTAATCAAATATATAAATGGTGTTATGTTTTTCATTATATGTCATACATAAAATGATGAATTAGCTCTCAAAAAATCATGAAATGATCAGTCACAAATTTCTATAAAAGTGTTTAGGAGGAAATGATGAACTAAGAAATTTGAACCAACGTGTGAAGGAATACTGTAGTTGATAACAATAGATAAGTTTTCATTAGTATTTATACCTATTTAACTATTCAAACATTATTTTTCCCCAATATATAATGTTTAAAAATGAGAGGTACAATTATTTATGGTAGTTCGTTTCAAGAGAGTATGATGCATGATTTATAAAATTGGGAATGTAATATTTTAAAATTGTGGGGGATTATTGTATTTCAATGTTTTAAAAATATATAAAATGTTTTATTTTATTTTTTAAAACAATTACATTTATTATGGGGATCTAACAAAAAAGGGTTATTGTGGATATTTTTAATCACAATTTGACAATTCTATTTTCTACAAGGGGTGATCTAATACACTTATCTATTTGGTTATGATTTTATGGACATTATTTATTCTTGAAAAGCCATTTAATTATAGGATGTTTTTTACCCAATTATAAGGGGTATGGTTTTTTATTTGAATGGGTGCTTCCCTTATTTTAAAATAGTATCCAAATTAGAAGGGAAAATTATTCCCATCCATTCCTCTGTACACTAATCCTTCTATCAAATTAATATTTCTCTAAAGGTCCCCAACAAGGATAAATATAATTATTCGTTGTGAAACCTCAAAATATATCTATTATTCTTTTATTTAAAATATTTGTTCCATTTATAATATAAAAAATTAAAATTTTTATGTATCAATCCACCAATGAATCCTAAATTGGTTTTTCAGAAACACATAGTATTACTAATTTTGTGGGGGTGAATATGCTATTAATGATATTGAAAAAACAACATGCCTTTGAAATCGCAATCGATTATGATTCAATGTTTACTCTATATCCATTATCAACTAATATCCCAATTAAATAAATGAATTTTCCCTATCATCTGCCCACATATCTATCAATATTATTACATCCACATCATCATCATGTTTCTAAATTCATCCACTTTCATGTGTGAGATGACTATCATAACCTTCTCATCTCCCAATCAATATTTTTTCACATCTATCTTATGGGTCACTCTCTACCACATCATATTCATCACACTTAATCACTACGACTAACCATGCCACTAGTAAGTGATGCACTGAAATAGACACTTACATTAACATTTATTCGTACATTACATTTAATTCCCATGTATCTCTCCATCACCTACGTCGAACACAAAACAAGTCATTGCATCCCCCAGTCACATTACCATTTTCCTATTCATTTCTATATGTTCCCTCTCCCATTATCTCTACCCCATCAAGTGACATAATCCACCATCCACTCACTACTTTGGTTTTCATCAATTGTAGGCATATCATATCTACCTGCTTGACCACTATACCTCAGTTGTTTCCTCCACACACCACAACTTGTGATTTTTATTTTTTTAGAACAATAATCACGTGTTAGTGGATATAAACAATCCCAAAATGAATATTTCTGACCCAATATACCATGTTTACTATAACTTCTTCTTATATTATCGAATTCTTATTACTCATATACATAATATTACCATTTTAATATATATGTAATTATTTTATTAAGAACATATATTAGAAAAGAAATATATATTTTCTTTTTTTAAATGGTAGTGATGATTATCTTGGTTTTTATATAAAATTTCATTAATGGTAGTTTCAATTTTCTATTCCTTTATGGATTTAATTTGTTTTATTAGAAGTAAAAATAGGAAAAATTTAAGTTTATATCTTAAAAATGATGAATTGTATTGGTTTTAATATTGATCTCTTTATAAAATAATGATCATTATATAATTTTATGTTGTTATAATTTTCATGGTAAATGTGGGTGACTGAATGTTTTTAAAATCGTGGTGAACTCTGAATAACAAATTGATAAAAGGAAATTGTTAAAAACGAAATTTTAAATACGATATTATTTTTTGAAATGAATTAATATTTTGATATTAAACATCATATTTTATTTTTGTATTAATTATGGGTAATGATCGAAATGAATGATAGGTATATGGAATATTTTGTGATTCCTAAAAAATTTATTAATTAATAACAGTGAAATATTTATGTAAAATTTATTAAATTATTTCTATTGAAGGAAGAATTTTTATGTATATTATTTATTTTTGAAAAGTGAATATATATAATATAATTTGATATATACAAACAAAATGTATATTTTTTATCTATTTTTGGGTTAAAAATAAAAACATTGAAATTATTATTTGAAATAAATTAGACATTTCCAAATTGATTTATTTTTTTGGGGTAATATATAAAAGGAAAAAATATAATTATAAATTTCGGTTCTGATAATGTTTTTTGTGTGTAAAATTTCATATTTTTAAAGTATATTATTTATTTTTTCAATAAAATTTTGTATAATATAGACTTATATTTTTATTATTTTTTTCACTTGGATGGTTATATGTCGATAAATGTTGGGGTATGACCTCTTTATTATGAAAAAGGAAAAAAAAGAAGTGCATATATTGATGTGGATATTGAGGTCAGACACGACTTCTCCCCTATTTTGAAATTAAATCCCAAAGCCACCAATGAAAACATAATATGTTATAATATCAGTAATTGAAATATTTGTAAGCTTCATACCAATAAAATTCATCATTAAATGAACTGATGTAATTATATTGAGATAACTTTTATTTTCCAATAGAAGATGACATATTTCTCATACTGGGCCTAAGATGAGAATAATCTTTTTCTATCATGTATTTCTTATTTTCAATAGTTAATAACCCCTTATCAACCCTCTATATTCCATTGGAATAAAAATCCTGATAAGAATATAATCATTTTTTAGAAATAACATACATTACTCCTCATCTATATTGGAGACATCCCCCCCCCCAATTACTAGATACTCCATAATATTTTTTTACATCCAGAAGACATTTTTGAAATTTACTATCCTATTATAAAACAATTTCATTCTCCATAGAAGAAAAAAATATGACAGTCACCATTAAGAGTGTGAATTTCATATAATAGATATTTTTCTTGAACCCCTCCTTAGAATTTACAGAATATTAATGACCTACTCTATAAAATGCTTCCCTTTGGAAGAAAACCTAAAAACATTTGTAAACTCCAATTCAACAGGACGATCGTATGTCCTCTCATTTAGATTAGTAGGTTGAGATTTAAAATTTAAAATAGTATTAGTTGCAACCCCATATTGCTACACGGAATCTCGAGAATGTATGGCATCACCATCCATTTTGTATTCATCCTCCAATTGGCCTATAAATGGATGGATTTTAATTATAGAATGTTCTCCAATTTATACCAGAACATCAGTACACTTTCAAAGATAAAACCAGTCTTCGGATTTCACACATCATCTCTATATCCCCTAAGAACCATTCAACCCTTGGGAGGACGTCCCCCACACCTGATCTTTATTAATCCTCTCCTCAACCAGTTCCTTATCTATAATCCTCGATTTAATAATAACATCAACAACTGAATTAATAGTGAATTATTATACCTCATATAGTGATCCAATTTTATAATTACATAAATAATACAATAATCTAATGATTTAAATAATAATGATCACACAAAGTAGCACAACCCATGGACCTAAAGATGTTATTTAATGGAGTTCATCTATGTAAACCATTATTTTAATATTATTATGAATATTTATCATTAATCAAAATACTATAGACCATTTTAATATGTCTCCCATGATATAATAACCTTCGTGTCCTGGGGTATGAAAAAATAATTATGCAGTGATCTAGGATGATATGTAAGGTAAAAAATATCATAATGTAGTAGATCACAAACATAATAAAGAACACGAGGAAGATATAAATAAATTAATAAAATATCATGAATACATATGTAATAAAACTATATAATATAATATATTTTCATACAATCATCATCAAATAGGCATAAAATTTATGACATGGAAAAATATATTTGTCAATAATCCTATTACATGTAGTTATGGTATATTATTGAAAAATATATTATAATATAAGGATTAATAAAAAAATCCTAGAAATTGATGAAAATGATTATCATATTGGAGTTTTGGAATAACATCATAAAAAAATTGTAATATGGAAGAAAATTAGTCATATAAAACACATGTTGTTATAACATTATATATCTATGCCCAAGTGAACAAACTCATGATGTGACCACCTAAAAATCAGAGAAAATCTATTATGCCCTTACTTAGGTTAAAAAACTCATTATGTATAAAAATGACTAAATAATGATATATAAACATAAAAAAATGAATTATATAGTGATAATGGACCACACTCATCATCATCCATACTCATTTATGAAAATTAAGATCAACCATAATCCTTTCTAAAATAACCCATGAAAAAATTCGTTTCTTAAACCTTTTATAAAAATATCACATAACATGAAATTAGAAAATAGTATGAATCCCAAAATATAATATTTCAAAAAATTAACAACATCCTATAAAATATATATATGGTGGTAAAATTACTACTTCACGGGAAAGAATAATTGGAGGAAAAATAGAATTGACCACACATAAAATTTCCAAAAACATTTTAAACGTATTTTCGAAAAGCTGATGTGAATATTTGAAACAATATAGTGATTTTAAATATATTTTTATTTGAAAAAAATATTATAAATATTTCATCAAAATAGTCCTTTATTAGTAAAAAATAAAATCAAAAGTTCTATATTAGGAAATTAAATGCATTCAACATTCTTTTTTAGGATGTTTTAATAAAAATCCTATTGAATAAACATTGAATGATATTGATTTAAAAAGGTAAAAAAACTTATGAATATAACAGAATATAAAACATATTCTTATTTATCAAAGTAAAATAATTTTTTCATATTTTTTTTGGTTGTGGACGAAAATGATCATCTGTAATGAATGAGTGTTATTCTTACCACAGTTATAATTTTACGTGGGAAAAAATTTATTCAATGAAGTGGGTATTGGTTATGAAGAGTAATTTTAAATGATAAAATATTGTATAATATATAAAATATTTTTAAATAAGGATCAAATAATTCGTGAAGATTATATAAAAGTAATAATGACTGTGACCTAATGAATCTAAAATTTAGATAAAAAACAATTATGTTATAGGAACATAGGAATCAATGGTGGTTGAAAAAGAATCAGGAAATGGATTTTAAAATTTCATGATATGGAATATAGTTTCATATAAGAATAAAAATAGGTAGTAAATACAAAAATTAAAATAAATAATTGTGCAAAATATCAATCATGTCTCATCGAGTTGAAAATGAGACAAAGTGTAACATCCCATATATTTATAGAATAATACATTTTATATATATTAATATTTATGAATGATATATTAATAATATTTTAAAGGGGACTCTTTGTCTTATATAGTACTTAATATGAAATAATGGGTTTCTCAAAAATCATGTGTAGCACGCAACAATAATTTATACCAAAAAATGATACAATAATATTATAATTTTCTTTAAATGGTAGTTAACAACCCGACATTGTATTAGAATGAATTAAAAAAAATAACTAAGAAAATGTTAAACATATTTATAAATTCTTTTACATTTATCTAATAAATTTTTGGGGATTAAAATGTGAAAGAATCGAATTTTTATCGTGATATATATTAATGTTTTTAAAATGTAGTTTTACTACCTTTTGAGGGAGAACTATTTTTAAATATTGTTTTTTACACTTTTCAATCATATATTGGAATAAAATTACAATTAGGAATTGGGATATCCAAATTTAATTTGGAATTTTTTGGCATTTTCATGATAACATTTAAATTTTAATGAATATTGAAAAATACTGCTTTTTTAAATCAAAACTGGCTTTTCATCTAATTTATTTGTATTTATATATTATCATTTTATTTTCTTTTAAAGTATATTTAGATTATTTTTTTAAATTTTTTTATCCATTATTGGTTATTGGAGGTAATTTAACATTTAAATATGATATACACACTTGTCTATCATTTGATGGTTTTATTTTAAAAAAACACATTTTCTCATTTTGATAATAAGATGTAATTTTACCTTATTTACTAAAAAATATTTGTTTTGAATTTGGAAAAATGGAATCTATATTTGGAACAATAATTTCAGAATTATTTATATTTAACACTTTTATTTTTGGACATGATGAATAGAAACTCATGTAATTATTGTTATTTACCACGTTTTAGGATAAATCCGGTAAATAAAGGAAAAAATAATATTATAATTATATTTAACTACCATAACACTTGTAATATTCCTTTTTAATGAGATATGGATGACCATGAAACCCATTTTAATGGAAATTTGGCCTTTTGAATCATGTTGGGTGGGATAAGAACACTTATTTCTTTTATATTAATGTAAAAGAAAATATGTTACAAACATAACTTTTTTTTTCATATACCTATTTTAATATAGGTTAATATATGTGATATATTTCACTATAATTAGTCATTATAAATCTAAAAATATTTCCAACATTAGGATACTTTATATATAATTTTTAAAAAATAAATAATTAAATTTATGTATGACACTTAGATGATGCAATGATTGCTCTATTAATGAAGGAATCAAAAAAATTGTATTATAATTATTATAATAAATATAAATTGAAATAATTTATATCATCCATGTATTTTCTAGGTTCATATTACATGTTATAAGACTATTACATTCTTTTGTTATATTTTTTCTCTCACGTTGTATTTTATTTAAATTCAAAAAATGTAAATTGTAAAACCTGACATAATTGATGTTTTATAAAAATTGTAATTTATTATATTATTTAAAAATAATAATAAAATTAAAATCTAAAATTTTATACGATAGGATCGAAAATATCATTATGTTTTCAATTATGTGAAATTTACTCCTTATTTGTAAAATTAATAGCCTCGTAATAATTAAAATATTTATACCATAATTAAAATTAAAAGAGAATAATTTAGGGCAAACAGAAAATATATAGATTAATATAAAATCAGTATATGTCTAAAAAATATTGTATGAAGGGACATAAACCTATAATCATAATATCCTTGATATATCCCATGTTGGGGGTTTTAAATCCAAAAAATAATATTTATTATTTTAATAAATTAAGAGTTTCCAAGGGTGCCCCTTTCCTCTCTTATAAAATGTAACCCTCTCTTCTATAATAACCACACATCAAGGATCTATTGGTTCACAACATCCCTACCGTAAAATTCTTCATACAAACCCTACCCTAATCCTAAGAGCATAACATAAGAGAAAACACCTCCCAAGGAATCCTTTTGGTATAAACCAAAAGAAGTTACCCGATTAATAGGTAATACCCTCTCTCATGCTTTTTAGTTTCATTTCATGTACCCAGTCCCTGCAATTTTGTTATTCTATGAATACATTACAAAAAATGTATCATAAATATTCATGTATTTTGTTATGTTATTTTTTCTATCTACACAAACACACACCTATAATTAATGTGTAACGGACATGTTGTTTCTGGGAACGTCATAGTACTACCTCACCAAATTATGATTATTCAAATTTTCCCTACCACCTCTCATGGTGGCCATTATAATGGAAATTATTTTACAAATAATATATATTACATTTATTTTATCTCTATTCTTATGTAAATTTTATTCAGAACACACCTTTATACTTTCCATGTTGTGTAAATACTATAATTTTGATTAAGGATGTGTGGACTACCGCCCCCTCAAAGCGACATGAATCGTTACTACTTTACATGGAATGTATGAAAGATGTTTTTATTAAACCAATGATATATACATGAAAAAAATATAACATTGTTATCATATTATACATAACATTTTATTATTATTCTTTTAACTTGATAATGAAATGGATGTTTCATTCACGCGTACATACGATATACCGTCTCCATGAACGATGCATTTCATTTATTATTTCAACATATTATGGATACGATAAATAAATATACACTTGATATATATTAAGTTTAAATATAAGGCCCCGGCCTTAAAACCTTACTTAATATTGAATTAAATGAATAATTCACATTGAGGATCTTTTCAGGTTTAGAGTTTTAGAGAATTAGAACATAACTATTACATCTCAAAAGATTACAAAGTAGACACTTCTACTAAGATTCCATAAAAAACTCTTAAAACGAAACATGTCTAATTCCATGTTTTATATTTCATGACATTCCCTTGATCCCATCCTTGACCTTATTCCACATTAAGTCCTATGAAAAACATTTCAAAAAAACATGGGGTGAGCATAAAAAGGTTGGTAAGGGATACACAAAGAATGAAAACTGTTAGTTTTTCAAACATCAAGTAAACCATGTATACTCTATCAAAGTAATACCTTCACATTCATGAAGTAGTAAAAACACTTCACTGAATAAAGTATCATTAGTTACCTTTTTGTAACCAAATGATTACCATTAAACCCATATAAAGAACACATAACATATATAATGGTAACTTGGGACATAAACATACTTAAGTGGAATAACCATACGGTCCACTTCCACACATATCACTTATTGGAATAGCCATACAGCCAATTTCCATACATACTTAATGGAATAGCCATATGGCCAACTTCCATACCCAATGTATTGGGGGTTATAACGTAACCACCCGTCCTGGTATTCACGGCACCACTCGTCATATGGTTTATCACGTAACCACCCGTAAAATGTCCAACTACCATCATTACACATAAAATATTGAAAATATAAATATTTCAATAACAACATTTCTTTTGCAATCACAATAAGTAATTCCCAGATATTGAATTAATCAATCCATTTTCAAAAACCATTTAAAACAGATTTTTGAATCAAAGTGTCCCATACCACTTTGAAAATTTTAATGGAATTATAATTTTAAAACATTAATGTCCATATAAATAAATACTGAAAACAATTTTGAAAACATGGACATTAAAGATAAAGATTTAGAATAATAAATCTTTAAAACATTTAAAACGATATTTTTGTTAAATAGTTTTTAACAAAATGAGAGACTCTTGAATAAAAATAATAGCGGAATAAAATTTAATCCGAACTTTATAATATCATTAGAATAAAGGGATTCATGATATAATATGTCAAATGACAGTATACACACCCTAAAAGAGGGAATTGGTGCATAACAGCGATGAAGTCTCAAAAGAAATGTAAAATGAGATGAAATCCATTATAAAGAAGGTATCCTTAAATTAAGGATATGTAAATCTCATAATTTTGTGTGACAAATATAAATACACAAAATATAAGTCGATATTAAGTGTAAAACAATCAAAGGTTATTCACACATATTCAAAGGATGACATATTCAATAACTACATGTTGAACCCAAAGAAATCGAAATTGGGTTTAGAATTTCCCTTGATAAAATTCGACAGCCTAACGGCATCACATAAAATTTTACAAAAACGGTTGATGAGAGAGATAAAGGGGATCTTATCACTTGGACATAAAATTTACATAAATAGGGATATGGAATAACATATCCCAACATAACAATATGTAAATTAAAAGACCCAACAAAAGAAGTTTTTTAAAAAGAGGAGGGTGAAAGGTTCCCATACCGACTTAGGTATCTTTCAAAACATACACCCCATGAAAGAAGGACACTAAATCATTGATTTAAATGCTCATAAAACGAAATTATATTACAAAAAGAGTATAATAATGGGAAGTATGTACACCACTGAAAGGAAATTATAGAAAATGTAGCATAAATCTCACGGGAATAAAATTGAGATGAAAAATCCCTTACGAAAACTCGGCAGCCTAACGACGCCACTTAAAACTTCCAAAATGGATTGATGAGAGGAAATAGGGTCTCTCATAATATGAAAAAAAAATTACAATAATATTAATATAAATGAACATCCCAATCACATGAAATATGAGATTAAAAGGAATGACAGAAAAGGGTGTACTTAAAAATAAATAGAGGAGTAAGATCCCTTACCTCGGGTCCGACTTGACTTGATCTTTCTTTAACGTCCAGAATAATAAACTGGAGTTAATTTCAATTTTATTAAGAACCTTTTTCAAGTTCATTATTCCTTTTATATCACTTATTTCCATGTTATAAACATTATTTAATCATTTAGGTTAATAATGTTTGTTTTGTCGATATTTGGTTCTTATGTCGAAAGTGGACTTCTTACAATTACATGTTGTTCATGTGGTCAAAGTTTCTTTATATACAGAATGACATTCTTGATTTGGATATCATATATATCATATATATCTAGAATATACATGTATTTATAATATCACATAATCATTTAGAGGTAAGAAATGAAATGCACCGTTCATGGAGACGGTAAGCCGTACGTACGCATGAACGCTACTTTCATTTCTTTGTCATATTAATGGAATTAAAACTAAATGAGAGTTGTGTATATTTTAATTCCAGAATTATATTCATCATTTATATGTATCATTCATTATATATATCAATTATATACATGTACTTATAATAGTACATTACATTTGGGGATAAGAAATGACATGCACCGTTCATGGAGACGGTAAGCTGTACGTACGCATGAACGCTACTTTCATTACTATCTCATACTTTAATGGAAATAAATAATAATGATATAGAGGTATATTATAATTAAATCATAACATCATATATAATAACTTTGAATCCATCCTTTATACGTCCCACATATGGCATTAACGAATCACATCACTTTGTGGGGGCGGTAGTCCGCACTTCCTTAAATGAAGATATCTTGTTTACCCATAATGGAAACCATAAAATAATGCCCAAAATATAAAATACAGATGATTAAGTAAAACATAAACATATTATATATCATATATAAATATAGTGTCATCTTAATGTCCACCTTTTAAGGTGTTAAAAGAATGTTGAACAATCATCGTTTCGGGAGGCAGAAATTCGCCATCCACGGTAACAGTATGTTCTTTAACAATTAGATGTAGGTGTGTGTAAGTGTAGCTTGAATACTTCTTATACCAACATCCTAGAATATTTATGATACTGGAGTTGTTACAAAAATAATAATAATAAGAGTTTAGGGGGTTGGAGAACCAAAATAAAACAAAAGGACTCAAAAGAAGACATTACCTTAAAATCGAGTAACTCCCCTTGGTTTGAGCTCAAAGGCTTCCTTGAGAAGACTTATGACCAAAGTGAGGCTTCAATGAGTAAGAGAGGTATGTGGAGAGACAAAATGGGCAGGGGTTGGCCGAGCCAAAGGCTTTGGGAGTGTGGGTATGGAGGTAGAGGTGGGGGCCTTTTATAAGAGGAGAGGAGGGGCACTCTGGGAAAGTGAAGAAAAGTCATTTTATTTCAAAATGGTATTCGGATTTAAGAGGTCCCACATTGATTTATTTCGAGGATAATGTGATAAGGGTTCTAAATTAACTCATCCAATAGGTTTTGGGCAGTTTTAGGTCTAAGATATTACATTATCTTTCCATTTTATTTAAATCGTTAAATAATGAGGTCATCACTGCATCATCATGATGTCAAAAATAATTTAATTTATCTAACGTCTAAAAATTATAAAAAAATACTATGATTTAAGAAATATTTTTATATTTCCAATTATTATTTTTAGTCAAAATTCTGACTTGTATAACCCCATGTAAAAATTGTTTTAGTAAAACATCTTATGTGTGTGTCATTTTTTTTTAACATTAAATAAAAAGTAATTTATGTAATTTCCCATCCAAAGTGGCTCCATGGTGTCCCCAAGTTGACCCATGGCATTTCTTGGTCGTCCATGACACATAAAATAAGGGTTGGTCATGTTTTATGCTCATCTCATATTATTAAAACATCATTTTTACCTTAAACTACACTAATTACCTCAAATCGCGAATAAAAACTTAATAAGTTTCTATTCACCAAAAAATTATATTAATCCCATTGAACCACATTTTAATTCTAAATGAAAACCATTTGTGTCGGATTTTTCAAATTCAAAACACGAAGGTGGCAAAATTTCATTTAAACGGAAAATCAGTTTTTATAAGTACCACTTAGTGGTTTCACTATTCATCAAAAATTGAAGTTTTTCAGAAGATTACCAAAAATTCACCCTAATATATATTTGATATTCCGAATTCAAAAAATGAAGTATATTTTACAAAATTCAAAACATATAAGTCATATTAATTAATTTAATAATTAATTTCCGCTGTCATGACAAATAGCGTGTTTTTGTGAAACAATAAGAATCAAAAGATTGACACTATTTTAAGTCTGATTTCAAAGTGAAATTAATTTCAACGACCACAGTTGAATTTAATGGTAAAAATATATTCTAATATCACTTTTAAACCAATTAAAGATATAATCTAATCATATAAATAAATTATATTAAAAATAGGTTTTGAATTAAAATACAACATTTTACACTATTCATTAAAAAAATGAACTTTATCGAAAAGATACAAAAAATTTACACAAAGTAAATTTTGATGTCCCAATTCTTAAGAAGGGTTTTATTTGGTCCAATAGAATTTATAAGAGTGAACAAAACTATATTTAATGACGGTTCGCCATCAAAAGGTGATAAGTGAATCTTTAGTGAAAACTAGGGCATATACGCCTAAAATTGAATTCTTTCCGTATTTTAAGACTTTATCATTTATTGGATAAATTTAAAAACATTTAAAAACATATATAATCATATATTAGTTATTTCTATCCATTCCCTCCAATACAATGGCTAATGTTAACTGCCATTTAAAATAATATTATTTTATTATTAGAGTGCAGCGTAAGATTCACCAAGAAACTCGTTGTTGCGTGTTGGGTACGCCATCGAGCATAGAGTCCCCTTTAAATTCATATTAATATTTTATTCACAAATATGGATAAATATGAAAATTTCATACTCTTTATTTACCTTGGTTGTTACATCCTTCCCCCCTTTTGGGAATTGCGTCCTCGCAATTTTTAAAATTGAGCTTGGAAACATCCTTGAACGATCCACATCGGAACAAGTGTTCGTAAAACAATCACATTAAGATAATGGGAGAGAAGTACAAATGTCACCCGAGTTAACCCATACTAGGATTCCATGTATGAAAATATGGACATGGAAGAGAAAACAAAGGGTCATGTTCTGATGGAGAGTGATAGTAAACATGTTTAGGAAAAAGTTAACAATAATAAAATCACAAACTTGTGATGGGTTAAACGGTGGTGGGTTCCCCAGTAGGAAAATTTAATAGACAACATTTTTGTTTTAAGTTAATTTTTATTGAGGAATTTATTTTTGATCTTAACTAAAACATAAGGAAACATACTTACTTGTCATGTTGACTTTCAACTTTTACTAGATTTCTTACAAAGACTCATACTTTCTCCAAAAGATGAGTATTTAGGAAGACTTGTTCGCATCAAGAGTACTATAAACAACTTCTAGAGGAGAACCTAATACACAAAAAAAAACTATAAATTTCCCATGTCTTTAGACTTTAACCAAAACCAAAAACCAAAAGGTTAGTACATGATCAGATAATCCAGAAAAGGATAACACTTTATAAAAAGAAAATCTATTCTTAATCTCATAATTTGTCCAACAAAACCCAAAGTTCAAAGAGGACCATTCGATAACCAATTTGTCCATAAAATTCTTCAAAGTAAACCAATCTACGATTGAAACCCAAATATTTGAAGGATTTAGTAACATAGTCTTCCAAGTTAAATAATAACATTTATCTCCAAACAACATCAGTTGCTCCTAAAGTCTCGCATTGAAAAGTAATTAACCTAATCATATATCCTCCATGATAGGTTAATCATTTTCATAAATAACCCAAAATCAACTTACTCTTAATTCATAAAATCATCTAACTAAAATGAATAGGTCAAACTAACCAGGGAGTTCACGTAGTCCAGTGGTAGGCCATAAATACCAGTTGCACTTTGGTTGTGGGTACGATTCCCACAGCTTCGTCCGACGCGACGGGTTGTCACACAGTCTGTGTGTTGTCCATTTTCCAAAACTATATAACTCTTAAAACATTCCCCAAAATGAGATAAAATATTAAAAAATAATCATAACATATTTTAACCCCATGTTTATCTCATACCATTCATTTTCCATCATATCATATAATAACTCATAATTACCTCAAAAGTAAGGATCATATAAACTCTAATGGTTAACTTTATAATTATTTCCTGAACATCCACATCGATTGGTCATCTCGCACATGATGCATTACAGAACATACCAAGGTTCAAGTGGTTGATCATGACTCCTTGATAGTTGGTTTAGAACAACCACGAGTTTCCTCATTAAATCCTATATTTTATCTAGTATCTTAATCAGAAAACCACCACAGTTTCTTTCAAACCTGTTGTCTCTTTGGTGCCTGTTAGATCCATCCATTCACTGAAAACAGAAATGTCTGTGTGATTATATCAACAAAACCATCATGCACAAATGAGGAAGGTAAACACTAAGATATACTTACTCATTCACTTTATCTAAAACTAGTACTCTTTCTGAAATCCTAACCATTATGGTAATGTAACTTATGCTTAGAGAATACCCTAACCTCTAAATTTATCTAAACCGACCTTTGATACCAACTATAAGGCCACGGCCTTAAAACATTACTTAATATTCAATTAAATGAATAATTCACATTGAGGATCTTTTCAGGTTTAGAGTTTTAGTGAATTAGAACAGAACTATTACATGTCAAAAGATTACAAAGTAGACACTTCTTCTATGTTTCCATAACAAAAATCTTAAAAAGAAACATGTCTAGTTCCATGTTTTATATATCATGACATTCCCTTGATCCCATACATGAACTTATTCAACATTAAGTCCTGTGAAAAACATTTCAAAAAAACTTAGGGTTAGCATAAAAAGCTCAGTAAGGGATACACAAAGAATGAAAACAGTTAGTTTTTCAAACATCAAGTAAACCATGTATACTCTATCAAAGTAATACCTTCACCTTCATAACGTAGTAAAAACTCTTCACTGAATAAATTATCATTACTTACCTTTGTGTAACCAAATGATTACCATAAAACCCATATAAAGAACACACAACATATATAATGGTAACTTGGGACATAAACATACTTAAGTGGAATAACCATACGGTCGAATTCCACACATATCACTTAATGGAATAGCCATACGGCCAATTTCCATACATACTTAATGGAATAGCCATAGGTCCAACTCCCATACCCAATGCATTGGAGGTTATAACGTACCCACCCATCCTGGTATTCACGGCACCACCCGTCATATGGTTTATCACGTAACCACCCGTAAAATGTCCAAGTACCATCATTACACATAAAATATTGAAAATATAAAGATTTAAATAACAAAAGTTCATTTGCAATCACAATAAGTAATTCCCAGATATTGAATTAATCAATCCATTTTCAAAAACCATTTAAAAGATATTTTTGAATCAAAGTGTCCCATACAACTTTGAAGCTTTTAATGGAATTATAATTTTAAAACATTAATGTTCATATAAATAAATACTGAAAACCATATTGAAAACATGGACATTAAAGATAAATATTTATAATAATAAATCTTTAAAAAATTTAAAACGATATTTTTGTTAAATAGTTTTTAACAAAATGAGAGACTCTTAAATACAAATAATAGAGGAATAACATTTAATCTGAACCTTATAATATCATGAGAATAAAGGTATTCATGATATAATATGTCAAAGGACAGTATACACACCATATAAGAGGGAATTGGTGCATAACAACGATGAAGTCTCAAAAGAAATGTAAAATGAGATGAAATCCATTATAAAGAAGGAATCCTTAAATTAAAGATAAGTCAACCTCATAATTATGTGTGAAAAATATAAATACACCCAATATAAGTGGATATTAAGTGTAAAACAATCAAATGTTATTCAGACATATTCAAAGAATGACATATTCCTTAACTACATGTTGAACCCAAAGAAATCGAAATTGGGTTAAGAAGTTCCCTTGATAAAATTCAACATCCTAACGACGTCACATAAAATTTTACAAAAAGGGTTGATGAGAGAGATAAAGTGGATCTCATCACTTGGACATAAAATATACATAAATAAGGATATAGAAGAACATATCCCAACATAACAATATGTAAATTAAAATACTCAACAAAAGAAGTCTTTTAAAAAGAGGAGGTTGAAAGGTTCCCTTACCGACATGGGTATCTTTCAAAACATATACCCCATGAAAGAAGGACAACACATCAATGATGTAAATTCTCATAAAACTAAAGTATATTACAAAAAGAGTAGAATAATAGGCAGTACATACACCACTCAAAGGAAATTGTGGAAAATGTAGCATAAATCTCACGGGAATAAAAGTGAGATGAAAAATCCCTTACGAAAACTCGACAGCCTAACGACGCCACATAAAACATACAAAATGGATTGATGAGAGGAAATAGGGTCTCTAATAATATGAACATAAAAATTAAAGTAATAGTAATATAAAAGAACATCCCAATAACAAGAAATATGAGCATAAAAGGAATGACATAAAAGGGTGTACTTAAAAAGAAATAGAGGAGTAAGATCCCTTACCTCGGGTCCAACTTGACTTGATCATTCTTTAACGTCCTGAATAATAAACATGAGTTAATTTATATTTTCTTAAGAAACTTTTTCAAGTTCATTATTCCTATTATATCACTTATTTCCATGTTATAAACATTATGTAATCATTTAAGATAATAATGTTTGTTTTGTCGATATTTGGTTCTTATGTCGAAAGTGGACTTCTTACAATTACATGTTGTTCGTGTTGTAAAAGGTTTTTTATATCCATAATGAAATTACTGATTTGGATATCATATATATCATATATATCTAGAATATAAATGTATTTATAATATCACATAATCATTTAGAGGTAAGAAATGAAATGCACCGTTCATGGAGACGGTCAGCCGTACGTACGCATGAACGCTACATTCATTTCCTTGTCATATTAATGGAAATAAAACTAAATGAGAGTTATGTATATTTTAATTTCATAATTATATTCATCATTTAGATGTATCATTCATCATATATATCAATTATATACATGTAATTATAATAGTACATTACATTTAGGGATAAGAAATGAAATGCACCGTTCATGGAGACGGTAAGCCGTACGTACGCATGAATGCTACTTTCATTTATATCTCATAATTTGATGGAATGAAATAATAATTATATAGAGGTATATTATAATTACAGTATAACATCATATATAATAACTTTAAATCCCTCCTTTATACGTCCCACATATGGCATTAACGAATCACATCACTTTGTGGGGGCGGTAGTCCGCACTTCCTTAAATGAAGATATCGTGTTTACCCATAATGGAAACCATAAAGGTATGCCCAATATGAAAAATACCAAAGCGTAAGGAAAAAATAAACACATTATATATCATATATAAATATAGTGTCATCTTAATGGCCACCTTTGAAGGTGTTAAAAGAATGTCGAACTATCATTGTTTCGGGAGGCAGAAATTCTCCATCCACGGAAACAATATGTTCTTTAACAATTAGATGTAGGTGTGTGTAATTGTAGCTCAAATAATTCTTATAAAAACATCCTAGTATATTTAGGATACTGTATTTGTTACAAAAGAAAGGAATAAAATGATTTTAGGGGGTTGGAGAAGCAAAATAATACAAAAGGACTCAAAAGAAGACATTACCTTAAAATCGAGTAAATCCCTTTGGTTTGAGCTCCAAGGCTTCCTTGGGAAGACATCTGCCCAAAGTGAGTCTTCAAGGAGTAATACAGGGATGTGAAGAGCCAAATGGGAAGGGTTTTTCCGAGCCAAAGGCTTTGGGAGTGTGGGTTAGGAGGTAGAGGTGGGGGCCTTTTATAAGAGGAGAGGAGGGGCACTCTTGGAATGTGAAGAAAAGTCAATTTATTTCAAAATGGTATTCGGATTTAAGAGGTCCCAAATTGATATATTTCGAGGATAAGGTGATAAGGGTTCTAAATACACTCATCCAATAGGTTTTGGACATGTGTAGGTGTCAGATATTACATTATCTTTCCATTTTATTTAAATCGTCAAATAATGAGGTCATCGCTGCATCATCATGATGTCATAAATAATTTAATTTATTTAACGTCTAAAAATTATAAAAAAACTAATATGATTTAGTAAATCTTTTTACCTTTCCAATTAATATTTATAGTCAAAATTCTGACTTGTATAACCCCATGTAAAAATTGTTTTAGTAAAACATTTTATGTGTGTGTCATTTTATACTTTAACATTAAATAAAAAGTTATTTATGTCATTTCCCAACCCCAGTGGCTCCATGGGGTCCCCAAGTTGAACCATGGATTTTCATGGTCGGTCATGACACATCCAATAAGGGTAGGACATGTGTCAATCTCATCTCATTTATTAGAACATCATTTTTACCTTAAACTACACTAATTACCTATAATCGCGAGTAAAAACTTAATAAGTTACTATTCACAAAAAAATTATTTTAATCTCATTGAACCACATTTTACTTCTTAATGATAACCATGTATGTCGGATTTTTTAAATTCAAAACACAAAGATGTCAAAATTTCATTTAAACGGAAAATCAGTTTTTATAAGTACCAATTAGTGGTTTCACTATTCATCAAAAATTGTTGTTTTCCAGAAAATTACCAAAAATTCACCCTAATCTATATTTGATATTCCAAATTCAAAAAATGATTTCTATTTTACAAAATTCAAAACATATAAGTCACATTAATTAATTTAATAATTATTTCCCGATGTCATGACAAATAACGTGTTTTTATGAAACAATAAGTATCAAAAAATTGACACTAGTTTAAGTACGATTTCAAAGTGAAATTAATTCAAACGACCACTATTGGATTTAATGGTAAAAATATATTCTAATTTCACATTAAAACCAATTAAAATGATAATCTAATAATATAAATTAATTATATTAAAAAGAGGTTTTGAATTAAAATACAACATTTTACACTATTCATTAAAAACATTTACTTTATCGGAAAGATATCAAAAATTTACACAAAGTAAATTTTGATGTCCCAATTCTTAAGAAGAGTTTTATTTGGTCCAATAGAATGTATAACAGTGAAAAATACTATATTTAATGACGGTTCTCCATCAAAAGGCGATAAGTCAACCTTTAGTGAAAACTAGGGCATATACGCCTAAAATTGAATTCTTTCCGTATTTTAAGCCTTTATCTTTTATTGGATAAATGTAAAAACAATTAAAATCATATATAATCATATTTTAGGTATTTCTATCCATTACCGCCAATAAAACGGCTACATGTTAACTGCCATTTTAAATAATATTATTTTATTATTAGAGTGCAACGTAAGATTTCCCAAAAAACTCGTTGTTGCGTGTTGGGTACGCCATCGAGCATAGCGTCCCCTTTAAAGTCATATTAATATTTTATTCACAAAAATAGATAAATAAGAAAAAGTCATAATCTTTATTTACCTGGGGTGTTACATTAAATCATGAATAATATTGTGTAGATGATTTAATTTTTACCATATGGAGAATTTACATCAAATAATATTTTTTTTTCGACATATATACTGAATATCAACAAAACATTTGAGATGAATTTAAGTAATTATATAATATTAATAACATGGTAATATGTGATAAAAAAGGAATAGATAACATTGAAAATGTAATAATATAATAATAAATTAACCTATATTTATTATTTAGGAACATAATGACTGTACATGATGATTCAAACGTAAAGCAACAGACTTTATCTTGGTCACCTTTCATTGTGGAATATTTGGGAGATTTTAAACTTCTTTTAAACAGTGTATAATTATCCCATTTAAAATTTATTTTAATTTAATGGTTTTCAAATGGAATCATTTTCTATGATTTTTTTACATAATTAAAAAAGGAATTTGTTTTTAACTAATGTAGTGACAATGATTTCTCCTATACCGTAATTCTTAATGAATATTTGGCTTCCTCTATAATTTGTAATGATTTTTTTTGGAATGGAAATACATTATTCCTTTTTTCTGTGTTTCTGTATTGAAAATGGTTTTAAAATTTTATTTATTATTCCAATATCTTCAAATTATTTCTTGTGATTTCACATGAAATGATAAGAGGGAAATGTTGATAATTTTAATATTTACGTGTTATGAATATATAATGGTACATAGAAATTTTACGGGTGGTTACATGATAAAATAATGATGAGTAGTTATGTCATAAACCAATGATTTGTGGTTCCATTATAAGACATTGATGGTTCATTACGTTATAACATCTAATGCATTGGGTATGGAAGTCGGCCATATGGCTATTCCATATTTAAGAATGATTTGTTTGGACTTCGAGGGTATGGTAATTCCATTTGTGTATGATTATATTCCATGTTACCTTTTATTTTTTATGTGTGATTTATATGGGGTTTTCTGAAATATTTTTCTTTCAAAAGGGTATGAAATGAGCATATATTCGGGGAAGAATATTTAAGATTTCATCAAGGAAAAAATTATTATATTACAAAAATGTAATGATGGATTTCTTTTTTTGCATGGCTAACAGTTTTCCTTATTTTTTATCCCTTACTGAGATTTCTATTCTCAATACAGTTTTTTAAAATGTTTTCAAAGGGTATAATATTGAGTAAGTGAAAGGAAGAAGTTAAAAATATTTTTTTGCAAGAATAGAAATGATGTTTCATTTTTAGAAGGGTTTCCATTGGTGGAAAATATGGACATTGTTTTGATATTAACATATTTTATTATAATGGGATGATATTTATTAATAATGGCCTAATTCTATAAAACATTAAACCTGAAATGATCCTCTATGTTAATTAATGTCCAATTATTGACTTATCTCAAGATTATTTAATGTTTTACAAATGCTCCCTTATAGTTGGTATTAGAGGTTGGTTTTGGTAAATATAGGAGTTAGAATATTATTAATAGAATATCCATAAAATATTTTAACATTATAGTGAAATTTAAATGATATATAAATTTAAGATTATAATTTTTCTTCATATATAATATTACATTTCAGAAAGGTTTTCCACCGTGAAAATAAGGCAACCATGCTAGGAAGGAATACAGGGGAAAATAAACATCCAAATCAGCATCCTAAAATTGTCATAATCAGAACCGAACTGTTTGTGGTTGTGTTTATAGATGATATTTTGGTATATTATAAATTCCATAAAGAGCTTAAAAGTTACATACAGATTTTTTTAAAACCCTAAACGAAAATAAACAATATGAAACATATATTATGTGTGAATTTATGTTGAAATTTTTTTCATTCATTGGACATATTATTTCTAAAGTTAGAATAAATTTTTAACTTATAAAAAAAGATGTTGAAGATTGGACAAGAACTACCAATATCACAAAAATTCATTGTTTTCTTGTATTATCCGGTAATTACTGAAGGTTTTTTTATAACATTTTCTAGTTATCTAATGCACGAATTATGTTAACATGTAAGGGAGTTAATTTCATCTAGATAAATTAATGTGATGATTGTTTTCAATACATTAAAATAATATTGTTAAATGCTTCAGGTTTGGCCATGATTTTGATGAATGTGATTGTTTTTCTACAGTGTTGCATCATTTAATGGACATAGTTGTGTCCACATGAAGAATGATATGGTAATTTCTTATGCTTCATGTCAGTTGAAACATCTTCAGATAAATTACCCTACACATGATTTTTAATTAAATGATGCTTCTTATGCATTAAAAATTTAAAGGCATCATTTTTATAGTGTTAACTGTGAAATATATAATCCATAAAAAAGATTGAATAATATATTCACTCAAAAAAATTGAACATGAGACAGTAGAGAACGCTAAAATTAATCAAGTATTAAGATTATCATAATATTTACCATATTAGAATGGTAAATATAGTGGATGATTCTTGGTATAAAAAAGTAATACTACATTAATCATGTCATGTTTGTAATGCTATCCATTTGTTATGGAATCGATAAATATTTTATTGGAATTTTTTTGTGTAGGGAATTCCTAGACTTTGTTTCCGATGTTAGTGAAATATTCTATATATGATAGAATTAAGAAAGAACATAAAGAAAATAGTGACTTGTAGAAAAAGGTATAATTGGTATAGAAGGTTATGTTACCTAAATTCAACATTGATAATTATTGTGTTTTGGGGAATGTGAAGATATTTTTCGTGCCTTGTGATTTATAGTTAAATAAAGAGTTTTTATGTGAATCTCATAGTTGTACATTGTTAGTTTATCCTAGATATACTAAGATGTACATAGATCTCCAAGATTATTACTAGTGGGATGGAATGAAAATTTTTATTGTTGACATTACACTAAGGTGTTATATTTTTCAATATTTTAATATAGAGTGATAGTTACCAAAAGGTATGGTTTATCCTTTTCCAATTCCATAGTGGAATTTGGAAAAATGTATCCATGGATTTCATAGTGGGATTAACAAAGACATCTTGAGGGAGAAATGAAATTTGAGTTAATTTTTATTGATTGCATAAATAATCTCATTTTATTCATAATAGATATACTCGGTCTCTAGATCAACATTATTAATTTTATATTAATGTGATAACAATTTACATGTATTTCCGCTCTCTATTTTATATGATCGTGATCCCAGGTTCAATTATATCTTTTGGAAATCCCTTTATAAGTCATTGGGAAAAGAATTAAATTTCATTACAGCTTTTCATACGTAATTAGATGTGTAGTAAGAATGAATAATTTTTCCCTTAGAGGATATGTTATGTTCTTATTCAATTGACTAATTGGAGAGTTTCGATCAACATATTTGTTTTTTATAGTTTTCATATAATAACAGATTAAATTTTGGTTTACATATGGAACCATTTGAATCATTATATGGAAATTGATGTCGAACTATAGTTTTTTGGGATGAATTAGGTTAAAGGTTATTAATGAGACTAGAATTGGTAGAAGTGGTGGTATTAAATTTTAGTTGATTCAGTAGAATACAAGGATAGATCAATGTAGGCATGAATGTTAGGTAGATAACCATAGGAAAGATATTTAATTCGAGGTTGGCGATCATCTATTTTTAACACTTCCACCATAGATATGTATTATTTCATTTCGTAAAAAAGGGAAGCAGAGTTCGAGGTTCAGGGGACCCTATGGAATATTTTATAAATTTGGGTAAGTCTCTTATCAAGTGGAATTACCTCGAGTTTTATCCCAGGTAAACAATTTTTTTCATGTTTCACTGTTATGAAATTATTTAATGGATCCATCTCATGTTTTGAGTCAGATGTAGTATAATTTGAAGAGAAAATATCTTATGATGAACAACTTGTACATATTCTAGATCATAGAGGGAAAGTGTTGTTGAATAAGGTGATTCATTAGGTAATGGTTTTTTGAAAATATGACATTGTTGAAGAGGCTACGTGGGAATCAGAATATTTTATGAGGGAGAAATAACCCCACTTATTTTGTAACAAAATAAAATTACGAGACAAAATTTCCAAAAGGTACAAGGATATAACATCCTAGATATCAATAGAATAATATATATATATATATATTAATTTTTATTAGTAAGATATTAATATTACATTAAATTGGATATATTTTCTAATAGCGTACTCAACACGCAACAAAGGAATTCTCCAAATATATTATGTTGCACATGACACCGAGTTATACTAAAAATAATATTATTGTCATTCCAAATGGAAGTTATTTCCTTGTCGTCGTATTAGATGAATTTAACAAAACTAACTAATATATGATTTAACATGTTTTTTAAATGTTTTTACATTTATCTAATAAATTTTAGTGGCATAAAATTAGAATGAATCCAAATTTAAGAATAAAAAACTCAAACATTTTATAAAGGTTGTTTAACCGCCATTTTATGGGGAACCATTTTTAAATATATTTTTCACCATTTATATACTTTATTTTGAAAATAAACTTATTTTTTGGAATCATTTTATCAATATATACTTATGTTGAAATTTTTGGTATTCTTCTAATAAAATTCATATTTTAATAAATAGTGAAAAATACTAAATTTTTTATTCAAAAATACATTTTGTTTAATTAATTATTTATGATAGATAATGATTATAATTATTTTTGAACAAATAATTAGATTATTGTTTAGTCATTTATTATAAAAAATCATTTGAGGTGATTTCATATAGAATTTTTCATATAAACAAATGAAAATCATTCGATGGTTTTTTCCTTTAAAAAATGTTTTCTTATTTTGACAACGGGAAATAATTTCAAATTAATTACTACAAATGTGGTGTTTTTAATTTTGAAAAATTGATTATGTATTGTTAATAAAAAGGTCAAATATATATATATAGGTTCCTTTAATTTTTTGGCATGATAAATAGTAACTTAATAATTTTTTAAATAAGTATATTTTAATGGTAAATCATGTAAATAAAGAAAAATTAATATTACAATAATATTAATCTACCATAACACTTATCCAAATCCTATTTTCCAAGATATGGCCTACCATTAGAACTCTGGGAATGAAACTTTGGCCTTTGGAGTCAACTTGTGTGTGATTAGGACACTAATATCATTTATTTTTATATGAAGGAAAATATGTTATAAACATAATTTGTTTTTATAAATATATTTTAATATGTGTTTATATAAGTTATATCTTCAACTATAAATAGTAATTTAAAAATAAAATGAATTCCTACATCATTGTATTTTGTTTTTATTTTTGAGAACTTGAATAATTAAAAATAAATTATGATACAGTGGTGATGTTCTGATTGCATTATTGATGATGGAATTAAATAAATGATATTATAAAAACTAAAATATTTATTATTTAAAATAATTTATTTAATTCAAGACTATAAAAGGTGAATAATATATTTTATAAAAATATTAAAATATTTTGATTGATGTTAACTCTCACTTTGGATTTTCATTATATTAAATAAAATGATTAGTCTAAAACATGAAATAAATGATATTTTATAAAATAGTAATTTATTAATTTATTTAAAACACTAAAATTATTTAAAAAACACAAAGTGAATACGAAAGGTCTAAAAGTTCTTTATGTGTCCAATTATATGGAAATTGACCTCATATAAGTTAAATTAATTTCCTCTTAATAATTAAAATGCTATTACAATAATTAATATTAAATGAGAATAATTCAGGGTAAAAAGAAAAGGTATGGTTTAAAATAAAATCAAAAAATTTATAAAAATTATTGGATTAGGTGATTTAGATCAATACTCATGTTACCCTTGACATATCTCATGTTTTTTAATTTTAAAATAAAAAATTAATTTATATTATTTGGATAATTTATGATTTTCTAGGGGTGCCTCTTTCCACTCTTATAAAAAGTAACTCTCTATTATTTAATACTAAAACATCATGACCCATTTGGTTCATCCAAGACATGCCGAAAAATATTTCTAAATACCCTTTAATAATCTTAGAAGCCTCACATATTAAAAAATTCTTCCCATGAAATCCATCTGGCACAAACCAAATCTAGTTACCCAATTAAGAGGTAACACCTTCTCTCATTATTTTCAGATTCATTTACATTATACAGCCTCTAATCATTTCTAATTTTATTATTACATAACAACACCATTATCTTAAATATACTAGTACATTCTTATACTATTTTTTCTATCTACATATACATGAACCTCCATGTAATCGGTAATGAACATACTGTTTCTGTGTATGAAAAAATAATGACTCATGGAAGGATGATTGTTCAATTTTTACATGACACCTCTCATGGTGGTCATTATAATGGAAAATAATTTATATAAAATATATAAAATATTTATTTTTACTCTCTCCTTCTATAATTTTTACTTAGTATTTACTTTAATGCTTTCTTTGTTGTGTAAATATGATAGTTTCATTTGATGAAGTTTGGACTAGAACCCCCTCAAAGCGATATGACTTGTTCACACTATACATGGAATGTATGAAGTATAGTTTTATTAAAAACTATGAGACTAAAATGGAATTACTATAATAGTAGTATTATAATATATATACCATTTGGTTATTATTTGTTTAATATAAAAAAAATAAATGGTTGTAACATTCATGCATACATATGACCAACGATCTCCATGAAAGGTACATATAATTTTTTATCTCCAAATATTATAGATATTATAAAAACCTATAACCTAAATATATAAGATATTTAAATAATGAAAAATATTATAGATATGATGGAATTTTGACCACATGGACAATTTACCTCAGAAGGTGTTCATTTTTACTCTAGTACCGAATATCGACAAAATATCTAATATGAAATAAAAAATTCAATTAAATTTTACAACATGGAAATATGTTATATAAAAGGAATAATATTCATTAAATGTTTCATAAGAATGTAGAAATTTCCCTACATGTATTATTTAGGAACATAACAATTGTACGAGACGATTCAGACTCAAGGTATGGGACTTCGACTCAATATACATTAATTGATGCATATTTTGATAATATGAACCTCCTTCTTTTATACAGTCTATAATTATCACCCATGATTATTATTTTCATTAAATGGTATTAAAATTTATTCTTTTTCTACCAATAATTTTATATAATGAATAAAGGTTTGTTTTTTTATTGTCTGCAGCAACAACGATCTCTTCGTCACCGTAATCGTTATTTGATATTGGGATTCCACTATAATTCTTAATGTCTTATTAGGAACAGAAATCACTTATTATTTTTTTAGAGTTTTGGTATTGAAAATTGTATTGAATGAGGATTTTCTATTTCAATATATTGAAATTATTTCTTTTGATTATAAATGGAATGTTATTATTGAAATGTTGATGATATTACTCTTTATGTGTTATGATTATATAATCACACATGGACATTTGAAGAGTGGTTATGTGATAAATCAATGATATGTGGTTACATGATAAAACAAATATGGGTGGTTCATAGATTAACAAAGTATGGATGGTAATGTTATAACCTCTATTACATTTGGTAATGGAAGTCGACTGTATGGCTATTCCAAATATAAGAATGATGCGTGTGGATGTTAACCATATGGATATTCTATTTATGTATGATTATGTCCCATGTTACCTTTTATATGTCATGTGTGATATCTATGGGTTATAAAGTAATATTTTGGGTTCAAAAGTGTAATCAATGAGCTTATATTAGGTTATGAATATTTACTAATTCATAAAGGTAGAAACTTATTACTTTTTGAAACTGTATTCCTAGATTTCTAATTTATAATGGATAACTATTTCTCTTAATTTTATATCCCTTAATGATATTTTTACTCTCATCCCATGTTTTTAAAATGTTTTAATAGGGTATAATTATTAGTATGAGAAATGAATAAGTTAATAATATTTTTATCAAAAAATGAAATCATGTTTTATTTTCAAATGGGTTTCCATTGGTGAAAAAATTCGATATTGTGTTGATAGTATGCTCTTTTATGATTAAGTGATGATATGTATTAATAATAGTGTAATTATATAAAACTCTAATCATGAAAACATCAATGATGTTTAATAAAGTCAAATTATTAAATTATATTAAGATTATTTATTGTTTTTTGGTCAGATCCTTATAGTTTCTATTAGAGGTATGTTTAGATGAAATTTTGAGTTAGAATAGTGTTAATAGAATATCCATATAATAATTTTACATTATGGTAAAATTTAATTGATATTTCATTTGAATATTACCATGTTGCATCACTTAAAATATGACTATTCAAAATGGTTTTCTATAATGGAAATATGAAAATCGTGCTAGGAAGGCATATAAAGGAAAATAACAATCCAAATTATCATATTGAGATAGTTGAAATATAAGCTGAATAGTTTGTCGTTGTGTATATATTTGATATTTTGGAATATTCTAAATTCCCGAAAGAACATTAAAGTAACCTAAGGATTGTTTTGAATACCCGTAATGACAAGAAACTATATGGAATAATTAATAAGAGTGAATTTTTTTTGAAAAAAATATCATACCTTTGACACATTTTTAAAAAATATGGCATAAATTTTGACCATTATAAAAAAGTTGTCGAATAGTGTCCAAGACCTACAAATATAATAAATATTTGTAGATTTTTGGTATTATTGGGTTATTAGAAAAGTTTTTTTGAAAAAATTCTCTGTTATCTAACCCAGGGAATAAGATAACATGTAATTGAGTTAAGATTATCTACACAAAAGAATGGGATGATTGTTTCTAGGAACTGAAATGATGATTGTTAAATGCACTAGTTTTTCCCTGCCTTCCAAGAATGATAAATGTTTTATTTATAAGGATATATCATTGAAATGACGTGGTTTTCTTCTAATGAATATTGAACAAGTAATTTCATATGCTTCATGTCAGTTGAAACATCATGAGTAAAATTACCCTACACATGATTTGGATTTAATTCCTACTATTTTTGCATTAAATGTTTGGAGGAATAATTTTTACGGTGTAATGTGGGAAATATATACTGATAAAAAAAATTAAGTATATATTTACATAGATATAATTGAACATTTTACCATGAGGATGGATGAAATTAATGAATGAATATGATTGCATGATTCATTACTATACTAGAATAGAAAATAATGTGCCTGATTCTTTGAGTCGAAAAATTAATACTACATTAACACTAGTATATTTGGAATGAGATCCGTTTTGTTATCTATTTGATGAATTTTGGCTTGGATATTGTTGGTGTAGGTAATTCCCCAATATTGTTTAAGGTAGCAGTTAAATCATCTCTATCATCCATAATTAAGTAATCACAGATAGAAGACAATTATTTTCAGGAAAAGATAGAATTGGTTTAGAAGGGTAAGTTTCCTAAACATAACTTTGAAAAAAACTGAGTTTCAAGGCTTGGGAAGAGATTTTGTGTGCCTTGTGATTTATATTTGAAGAAATAGTTGTTATGTGAAGCTCATAGTTCCCTGTTTTCAGTTTATCCTAGAAGAATTGTGATATACATAGATCATAAGGATTATTACTCGTGGGATGGAATGAAATGTGAAATTTCTAACATTACCATGAGATTTTTGATTTTTTGACATGTTAAAGTAGAGCGACAGTTACTAAGAAGGATGTATTATCCTTTTCCTTTGGAAGAGTGGAAATGGAAAAAATGTATCCATCAATTTCTTATTGGGATTACCAAAGACATCATGGTGTAACAATGCAATATGGTTTATTGTTGACTAGTTGACTAAATATTCTCATTTTTTTCTAATTTGAGATTCCATACCAGTAGATCGACTTTTGTGATTGTATATTAAAGAGATAGTAAGGTTACATGAGGTTACCATCTATATTGTATCCGATTTTGATCCAAGGTTCACATATATATTTTGAAAATTCATTAAAATGTAATTGGGAATTGAATTAAATTATAATACATCTTTTCATCCTTAATTAGATGGGCAGTTAGAATGAAAAATTCAGAACAAATAGGATATGGAGTGTTATTGTTCAATGGATAATGAGGGAATTTGGGATAAAACTCATTGTTTTGTTGAGTTTTATTAAAATAATAGTTTTCATTACAATATACATATGGAACCATTGGAAGAATTATATGGAATGGGGGCCGAATTCCAGCTTTTCTGGATGAGGTAGGTGAAAGGAAGGTGTTGGGAGTAGAATTGGTAGAAGAGATAGTTGAAAAGGAATAGTTAATTCAGAATAATACGTGGACTGTTCAGTTCTGGTAGAAATGATATACATATAATAGAAGGAATGATATTTCCTCTACGGTACATGATCATGTCTTTCTAAATGTTTCATATTTGATAATTGTGATGTGTTTTGGGATGAAAATGAAGTTGAGTCTGAGGTTCATTGGACCTGATGAAATTTTAGAGAAATTGGGGATAGTTGGCCACCATGTGGATTTACCTCCGAGTTTATCCCAAGTATAGAGTTTTTTTCTTTATTCAATTTTACAGATGTATATGGTAACTCATGTTTTGAGTCCATAGGTAGTTCAGTTGGATGAGAATCATTCGTTTGAGGAACAACCTGTACATATTTTTTAACACATAGAAATGTGTTATAGAATAATTTGATTCATCATGTAACTATTTTTTGGAAAACCCATATGATTGAAGAGGAAATGTGGGTCTATGAAAATTCTCTAAGGGTGAAATACCCCCCTCTTTTCTGATAACTAAATGAAATTGTGGGGACAAAATTTCCCAATGGGGGAAGGATGTAACATCCCATATATTTATAGATTAATAGATTTTCATATCTATTAATATTTATCAACAATATATTAATTTTACATTAACATGTACAAATTTTCCAATAGCGTACTCAACACGCAACAAAGGTTTTCTCTGAAATCTTACATTGCACACAACAATGAGTTATACTGAAAAATAATACAAATATAAATACTATTATTTTAAAAGTTAGTTAAAACCTAGTCATTATATTAATGTGAATGAACATATCTAACAATAATATGATTAAATATTTGTTTATCTATTTTTACATTTATTCGATCAAATTTAGAGGCTTAAAATTATAATGAATCTAATTTTAAACATAAAATAATTTAATATTCTTAAAATGTCATTTTATCACCTGTTGATGGGGAAGCATTTTTAAATATTGTTTTCCCCCTTCTTTATATTATATTTTCAAAAATAACCATTTTATTTTGAATGAGTATACCGATATTTACTTTGGTGTAAATTTTGGCATTTTTATAATAAAATTCATATTTTAATGAATAGTGAAAAATTATAGATTTTTAATTCAAAACTACCTTTTTGTCTAAATTATTTTTATCGATAGATTATTGTCTGAATACTTTTTAAAGTAATTTTTGAATGAATTTTAAAGTTTAATAAAAAAAATTCATTGAAGGCAATTTAACATTGAATATATATATATATATATATATATATATGTGTGTATGTCAATCATTTGGTGGTTTTTACTTTTAAAAAACATGTTATCTCATTTTGATAATGTGAATTAATATTAAAATATTTACGTAAAATTATAAGTCTTTAATTTAGATAAAGAGATTCCATATTTGGAATTAGATGGTCTAAATTATTTAAATATGTCTCTCTTTTTAGGACCAGATGAGTAGTAAATTTAGTAATTATTTTTATGTACCACAGTTTATGGGTAAATCACATAAATAAAGTTAAAATAAAATTATATTAATACAATAATACCCTAAAACATGTCCTAATCCAATTTAATGAGATAAATCGACAACGAAGACCCTTGGAGTGAAATTTTTTCCTTTGGTGGTCACTTGGGTGTGATTAAGACACTTATATAATTTATTTAAAAGTAAAGGAAAACATGTTATAAATAAAACACATTTCCATAAATTATTTTCAAAATAATTTTATATAAGGGATATATTTGACTATTAAATTGTCAATAGAAAGCTAAAACAATTTCCTACATCGTGAAATTTTATTTAAAATTTTTAGACATTAAATATTTAAATTTAATATTTACAACATGATGATGCAATGATTTATTTATTAATGAAGGAATAATATAAATTATATTATAAATATCAAAATAAATATTATTTTAATTAATTTATATCATAAAATACTTTTATTGGTGTATATGACATGTTATATGACTATTAAAAGATTTATAGAAATTATATCCATGTTTATATCTTATTTAAATTCAATAAAATGAATAGTGTAACACTAGATATAATTGATGTTTTATGAAAACATGAATTTATTAAATTATTTAAAAATACGAAAAAAAATTTAGACCCAAAGTGACTGTGATAGGATATAAAATTTCATTAATTATTCAATTATGTTAAATTTAACCCATATAAATAAAATTAATAGCCTATTAGTAATAAAAATGTAATTAACGGAATTAAATTTAATAGAGAATGATTAATTGTAAACTAAAAAGATAATGGTTATAATAAATAAAACAAATAGAAAAATTATTGGATGAGTTTATTTAGATATATACTCATCTTTTACAATAGATATCTAAATTTTCATCATTTTTTATTAAAATAATAATTTATATTATTTTAGTAATTTTTGTGTTTCAAAGGGTTCCCCAATCCTCCCATATAATATTTTAACCTCTCTTCTCTAATACTCACACATCATAAACCCTTTGGTTTAGAAAATCCACACCCAAAAATCTTCTTAGAAACTATACCCTCATCCTAGAATCTGATCATAGTGAAAAAAGCCTCCCAATGAATCCATTTGGTATAAACCAAAAGTAGTTACCCAATTAAGAGTTAATACTCATATCATGTATTTTAGATTAATTTTAATTCTCCAATCAATAAAATATTAATAGTATCTTATTGCATAACCATAAAATATCATAAATATACTTCTATTTTGTTATTTTATGTTTTTCATCTACACTTTCACACACCTCTTTTTAATGGGTAACAAAAATACGGTTTCCGTGTACTGTTAATTACTCTCTCATGAAAGGATTATTTTTCAATTTTTCATACCACCCCCCATGGTGGCCATTATAATGGAAAATATTTTAAATATTATATATATTATTAATATTTTTTCTCTAATATTCTTTATTTTATATTTAGAACAAACCTTAATGCTTTCCATGTTTTTTAAATACGATTATTTCATTTGAAGAATTAGGGATTAGAACCCCCTCAAAGCAAATATGAATCATTCCGAATCTACATGGAACATATTATCGATGGATTTATTAAACCTATGAGATATAAATAAATAAATATAACACTGCTATTATAAAATAAATACCATTTGATTATTATTCTTTTAATATGACAATGAAATGGAAGTATCATTCATTTGTACATATGGTCTACTATCTCCATGAATGGTGTATTTCATTTATTATCTCAAAATATAATGTATATTATAAAGGAATATATACTGGATATATGATATTTTAATTAGGATTAATATTATGGAGATGATTGACTTTTATCCACATGGAAAATTTATCTCAAAACAAGTTCATTTTTTTCTCAAGAACCAAATATCGACAAATAAACCAATATATACTTATATAATTATGTAATAATTATAACATGGTAAAAAGAGATATAAAAGGAATAATAAAACAATAAATTTTCCAATAAATTAGAAATTACCCTATGTTTATTATTCACAAACATAACGATTGTACGTGATGAGTCAAACTCCAGGTAAGGGACTCCATCTCAATCTCCTTTCATTGATGAATACGTAGAAAATGTACACCTCCTTCTCTTATAATATGTAAAATCATACCCTTTTAATTTTTATTTCATTAATGGAATTCGAAATGAATATTTTTCTATGAAGCATATTACTAAACAACATGAGGAATTTTTTTTTCAATTTATGTGGAAAAAATGACTTCTTCAACATTGTAACCATTTTTTGATTTTTAGATCCCTCAATAATCATTAAATTTTTTAGAAAAATAATTCCCTTATTACATTTTTGGTGTTTTGGTCTTGAAAATGGTTTTCAATGAGGATTTACAATTTCAATATCTTGAAATGATTTCCTGTGATGGAATATGAAATGATAAGTTTGAAATGATGATAATTTGAATCATTATATGTTATTATTATATAATGGAACATGGATATTTGATAGGGGGTTACATGAGAAAACCATTAAGAGTGCTAATGTGATAAACCAAATATGAGTGCTTCAATGATAAATCAAGGATAGGTGGTAACATTATAACTTCAAATGCATTGGCTATGGAAGTTGGTCATATAGCTATTCCATTTATAAGAATGATATATTTTTAAGTCAATCGGATGATTATTTCATTTAAGTATGATTATGTCCCAAGATACCATTCATATATTATGTATGAATTATATGGGTTTTATGGTAATATTTTTATTATAAAATAGTTACCAACAAACTTATATTCACTGAATAATATTTACTACTTCATAATGGTGAAAATTATTACATTTTTAAAATGTATTCATGGTTTTTATGTTCATAAATGATAAAATTTTTCCTTATTTATGTATCCCTTATTAACATTTTTATTCCCCACCCCCTTGTTTTTAAATTATATTCCCATAGTATAATGATATGAATAAAAAAAGGAATAAATCAATAAGACTTTTATCCAGAAAATAAATCAGGTTTTACTTTAAAAGGGACTCCTTTGGTGTAAAAAACGGATACCGTTTTGATAGTATCCTCTTGTATGATTGTGGGATGATATGTGTTAATAATTTCATATTTCTCTGAATCTCTAAACCATAAAATATGCATGATGTGAATTAATGAAAATTGTTGACTGCACTTAATTTTATGTAATGTTTTAAGGTTGTGGCTTTATACAATGAAATGCTTACCCCTTATCCTGTAATCCAATAATGAACATTTACATTACTATATATAAATATTGCTATCCTAATCATTAAATTCATAATCTTACTTTTTTCATTCTCATTTGTAGTCCTCATACACAGATATATATATATATTCATTCATTATATGAATATATGTTATTTTTTTCCATATTTTCCCACATCAAGTTTTTATAGTTAGATCATTTTTACTAGACTCATTATAGTAGTGTTTTTATTCATTATTTATTAAAATTTTGTCTTTTCCAGGTCATTAAATTTTATAGGGAATATATATAATGTTTTAAATACATTTCTAGTGTTTTTGAGTCTTTACCCATGATGATGAAATTGATACCAACCATGTTTTAGTGATTCACGATAATCAAAATGTGTTTTCCTAATTAAGGATTTTAAAAATAACAGTTTCATTTCATAACTATATAAAATTAAATATTTACATTTTTATATAATAAAATATTTATAATTAATTTCCCATAGTCATCAATGATATAAATTCATAACATTTTTTGAATTATTTTTTAAACCAACCAAAACATAAACATACCATGATTAATAGATTTTTACGAGGTGATATAGTTGAATTATAGTTATCCCAATAGCATAGAAATTTAATATGGTGTTTATAAGTGTGATATATTAGTATTATAATGAATTAGAAGAAGAACTGTTCATTTATGAACCAATTATATAGTATGAATATATTTTTTTCGTTCATAGTTCACTTGTTTAATATTTTAAATTTTATAATGATTATTTATCATTCAAGTAATTAATTTAATATTATATTTAAATTTTAATAACCTTATTTATGACATATAAAATATTTATCCTATAAATAAATTATTAGAATCATATATTAAATGTGTTAATGAAATATAGAATACAACAATCCATGGAGGAGATAGTCTGCTCGTACACATGGGTGACAATTAAATTTCTATATAATGGAAATAAACATATATATTTTTTTATCATTTATGAATTATTCATAAATATAAAAATAAAATATTTAATTACATTTTTAAATATTTGTGTTAGAAGGTTATTTAAATTTAACAAGTTACATCATTGAGGTGGTAGTCACACACACACAAAATTATTGTTTTGGGTTTTCTGAAATATAAAAGGGGAGTGTGGTTAATAATTGAAAAATCATTATAATAACAAAATAGTATAATAATTATATAGCTATTATCATCTCAATATTTCTTAATTAAATTTTTGGAATAATATGTTCTAAAAAAATAGAAATGAGCAAGGATAGGTTAGAAATTTATACCTCACTTATTAGATTATATCCATTATAAAGGGGTTTAAACCACTGAGGGATGATATTTTGTGAATAAAAGTACATATTTAAGATTGATTTTGATTATTAGTAGGGTTTTGGGTAGATATTGGGCTAAAAATAGTGGATTTTTAGAGGATGTGAGGATAGGAGATCCTCTTTTATAATTGAAAAGGGATGACTTTTTTTAATACACAAAAAAGATTAAATAATGGGAGTTTAATCTATGGGAAAGTGAAAACAATTGAGAAATGAATATGATTATAAGTTATAATGTTTTTAAATCCCTAAAAAAATTTATTCACACACTCTTTTTAAACATTTTTTATATCACAAACTCTTATTTTATTTCTTTTACCATTATTGTGTTCACAGCGGTAACTAGTTTTTACTTCAACAATTTATCCATTAAACATAAAAGTGAAATGGTACTTTTTTTACAAAATTCTGAAATAATATCAAAAATATAATTATCCATTTTATGTTATAAAATTTTAAAAAGTGATGATAATTGATTTTTAGATTATAAATGTTTATTATATTAAAAATAATTTTGTTTAATAATACAATTAATTTTCAAAAAATTAATATACGAGGTATTAAATATTAAAAAAAATCACAAAAAAAATAAATAGTATCTATTAAAAAATTTCTTTAAAATTTTTACTCATATATAAATATATACTAATAATTACATAAATTTGAAGTAATTTAAAAAAATGTTATTCTTCACTACTAACATAAATTTTTAAAAAAAATTACGTAATATATTTAATAAAATATTTCGTGAAAAATCTATAAAATTTTATGGTAGTTTAAATTTAAAATTTTCTAATGTTAATATTTATTTTTAGTTAATAATAAAAAATATTGCGATAAACTCTTTGTATTGGTGGAAGGATTTTGTATAATAACATTTATTACACCAAAAAATTATAAATTTATCATGTGTTAAACTATTCTTCAAAAAATTAATATATATTTTTATTTTTTAATCCTAATAAGCATTTTTTTATTAAATAAAACTCCAATTTCTTGAAAATTTCTTTTGTTATGAATAATTTAAATTTAGAAAAAATGACCTTTCTAAATGTTTAAATATTTATGATATATTTACCCATATAAGTATTTTTTTTACTTATTGTTTTATGAATAATTTATAATCCAATAAATATTTATCATCACCACAAAATTCCTAAGCTTGTTATGATATTTGTATATAGATATGGGTGGTTTTTATCTAACATATATCTCATGGAGATATCAATGATCCTGAACTTTTACTATGTGTGGGTTTTCCAAAACCTTAATTTCTCAATTGTAAATTGGTGTTGGGATAATGGAAACAATAGTGAAACTACCTTACATTCATGATCTTAAAATTGGGATAGATAAGTATTTATATAACATCTTCATTCCATTTATTCATAATCTCTTTATTTAACTTTTTAATATGGTCACTTTTATTTATACCTACTAATTTTACAGATATGTTCAAATGATCATATTTAAAATTAAAAATATTTCAGTATTTTTTAGTTTATTATAGTGTGTAAAAAAATTATATTTAATATATGTTACAAAAGGATAACATATAATGAAATTTTGGGTCATTATATTCCTCAATTATATAAATTTCAACTATCCAATTTTAATTATTACATACTAAATATATTATCTAAATTAATATATAACATTCCCCATGATTTAATTTTATATTTAATAATAGATCATATATATCAACATATAGTAAGTGTAATCTCAATAATATGTTTCTTTATAAAAAATTTAGTTAAATACCTATGATAGATTAGTGTTCAAACGCATATTTTTTTCCTTTGTAACACCCCACAATTTTATAGTATGTTATCTCTTCAAAGTAATTCAATAACTTGCGCTACATACAAGCTCGAGTTAAAGTTCACCATGAATTACCAAACTCGCCGTTCAAAAAAAAATTCTCAATAATAATAACTATATTTTGAATTTTATATACTCCATATAATTTAATCATCCATATTATGTGTTTCCTAGACATAATATAAGAATAAATTTAATTTCTCAGATCAAGGAAGTATTTTTCAAAAAACAAAATTTTATCGCCATTTAATGGAGAAACATATTTAAATGAAATATATGACACTTTTATATATTCAATTTGACAAAATAAACCACTACTTTATAATTGGGTCATTAAAATTTAGTTTCGTATATTTTTGGGGTTTTATGATAAGTTTCATATTTTGGTGAATAGTGAAAACTACTAAATTTTATATGAAACCCACTTTTTTAATAAAAAAATTTATAGTGGTAAATTATAAATTTTAATGGTTTGGAAGTACAATTAGATTATAATTTTATCATTTAATATAATTTTGGTAATTTTAAGTAATTTTACATTAAATTTGACATAAATACATTTCAATATTTTGATAGTTTTTAATTTATTAAAACCCGCTTTCTGGTTTTGACAAGAAGAATTAATTTTAAATTAAGTAATGAAACATATATGTTTTGAATTTGGTAAAATAAAACTAATATTTGAATTTTTAATATCATAATTGGTTTGGGATAATGTTTTGGTATTTTTCTAAAAACATTCATTTTTTAATAAATAGTAAAAATCATTACCTTGTGATTTAAAACCGAAATTTAATTTAAATAATTATTTATATTTATCTTAATTAAAAAGTAGATATATAATACATATATATGTTCAATTTAATTTATTGGAGTCATTTTGAAATAAAATTAGATGTATGAAATTTTATTGAACTTTTCAACTTCTTTAACAAACCTTCTAGGCACATTTACAAATTTTCCAAAAATGTAATTTTACTACATTTGTGAATTGAATATCAAAAATAAGAGAGATGTAGTTGATATCAGTTGGTAAAATGTGGTTCAATAAGATGAAAATAATTTTTGGTGAATATTTACTTTTGACTTTTATTTACCACTGTTAAAAGTAAATATGGTAATTATGGTAAAAATGATATATTTTTTACCCTAACACTTGTCCTAATTCTATTGGATAAGTGTATTTTGGAAAAAATCGACCTTAGGAATAATTATGATCATTTTGGTCCACTTCTATTAAATTAGGACATTTTTATTATTTTATTTAAAGAAGTGTTAAAAGTGTTAAATTCTATGTTTTATAAATAATCAATTTTTAATATCGTGTGATACATAAGATAAATTAGACTTAAATATTTATTAGAAAGCTAAAAAAATTTCCTACATAATTGTATTTTATTTATAATTTTTTGAGATTAAATATTTAAATTTATTTAAGACACAATGATGATACATTATTTACATTATCAATGATAGATTAAAATAATTGATATTATAAATATAAAAATAAATGTAAATTGAGAATTTTTGTGCCGTACACTAATTTTATAGGATAATATTTCTTTTTAGGGATTATTAAATAATTTTTTTTGAAATGATAAAGTTTTTATGACTTTAACCAAAACTAAATACCAAATAGTGTCAAAATTGACGCCAATGAGTTTTTAAGAATAATAATATATTATTAATTGATATAATATTTCATAAAGTCAAATTATCAGACAAGGGACATTTATAATGTTTTATATTTTAATAATGAACCACTTGGGGTACACTTGTATTTATATAACAGGTTAATTTTCTATATATTATAACAATCGAAGTGGACATGGTAAAAGTTAACTATTTAACTAAGAGATAAATCTGATAGATGGGGTTAATAAGGATGCATAAACATGTATAAAACCTATTTTATGAAAGGAGAGAGACCCATAAATACCTTAGTTTCTATATAAATTAATTTGGATACATTATAAACCGAAAATTATATTATAATAAAATATTATTTTAAACTTCTTCTAAAGTTTCACTCTCCTGTATTATAAAAAGGTACTTCCCCTTCTCCCATAATGACACCTCAAAATCTATTTTCCTCAGAAAAAACATGCCCAAATATCCTCCTAACATCCCTCAATTCATCTTAGAGGCCTTACCATGAGCAGAAATCCAACCTACGTCTCCCTTTTGTTCAAATCAAAAGTAAACACCCAATGAAAATGTAATTATTTTATCACATAATTGAAAGTTCATTTCCTCTTCCACATTCTATTTCATTGTTATTTCCATAACAAAATAATTAAAGTTGTCCCATCTACATACTTTTATGTTATTTGAAATATGGAACAACAGTACACATTATTATATTCGTCCTATTAATAATAATTTCACCATGCATGCGTACGTATGGCTTACCGTCTCCACGTTGTGGTGCAATTTGTTATTCAACAATGTTATTTGGATGGATAAAATGATGAATAATATATATATATATATAAATATTGAAAATAACATTATAATTTCTCTATAAAATTAATATACCATCCAATTCCACACCCTTTAATCCTTATGGAAATTATATTGTCGCTCGTTTGTATGTATAACTTACCGTCACCACAACACGATGAGATTCATTTCCAGGTTCACCATTCAATGATGATTACAAAAATATATATCATTAATAATTATGTTATATATGACACAATAATTCCACTAGAGATATACACATTTATATATGTACTTACATATATCATATTACCTTACTTCTGTTCTATAATATACAAAAATGGAAACAACGTTTATGCATACGTACGACCTACCGTCTCCACAAATGGTGATTTCCATTTAATATATATATATATATTATACATATTTATATTCTAAAAATATATTATATATAAATCATGTTTTATATTCTGGATGTATTTATATCATGATCTGAATGATACAATCAAGAATAACAAGTTAAAACACGTACGATAAAGAAAGATATTATTAACTAAAATGATAATTTAACAGGGAAATAATTATTAAATGTGTAGTATAAAGTCATAAATGAATCATGTAAAATATAATAAATATTAATATGGTCCTGGTATAATTTAATAACATACAATGGTCATTATATACGAGGTTTAACGTACCCTCTACTAAAGGGGAGTTCAAGGTAAGGGTTAATTTTTCAATCTCATTATTATGTGAGATTGTTTATGTATAAATATTTCCTGGAACATATTTATTATAAATGTACATGTTTCATAAAAGATAATATAATATGATTCTTTGAAGGTACTATTTAACTAAAACATCATTTTAAATGTTTTAAATATTTATTCTTCTAAATATTTCTCATTAATGTCAATGTTTTCGAAATTGTTTTAAATATTTATTTATATGGACAAGATTGTTTTAAAATATTAATTCTATTAAAATGTTTCAATGTTGTATAGGAAATAGTAATTCAAAAATAACTTTTAAATTACTTTCATTATAAATGTTTGACTTTTAAATGATTTCTCAAAAATTGATATTTCTCTCAAAAAGTTTTACTGATCATTTTCAACTATGTCAAAATTCATTACTGGATATTATTCTTGATTAAGGTTAAATTAATAGAATTTAATATTTCATATTGAATGTAATTATTTATGATATGTTAGACTATGGATGTGCTATTTTTATACCATTCATGTTTTAAGGTTGAGGAATTGAAAATTCTTATGCTAGTTTTAATACGATTGATTATGTTATATTTCAACATTTTTCATATGAGGAATTCAGTGAACATAGTATGTGATGGGTGGACCCCGCTATAGCTCATTGATGCAGAGGTAGGTCCCATGAGACAAACTCGAGTCTTGGAATAAGGACATTAAAATAAAATTAATTGTATTCTAAGTACGGTGCCTTGACTATATGGTAATGATGTCCAGCGTTAGGCATTCCCTCCTTATTAAATTAATTATTACATGTGATTATTCGAATGGTATAATATCCATATGCATGTTTATATGGTAATGTGTGATTTATATTCTCCATATTATGTTAATGATTTTGTTTTAAAGGTTGTTGTTTTTATTACACATCTTGCCTTAAAAGTTTATAACTTCCGTTAAATTATTTACCCTTACTGAACATCTATGATCACCCTTTCCTTATGTTTTGTTTTCCCACGATTCTGAGAAGTATATTTTGTTTGATATACAGGGTTATGGTAGGGGAATAATGTCATTTTCAATGGATTATTTATGTTGTGTGTTATGTTTGAATGTGTAATGTAACATTCATGTATGTAATCTATTTTCCAAGACTACTAAATTGATCATTCCTTCAGGAGATGATTCCTTGTAATCTTTCTATATTATAAAAATAATTCTTGGGCTCCGGGCTTCTAGAGTTGCAGCATTTCATTTGGTAACAGAAGAATATTAGTAAATAACTTAGAAACTATATTTAAAAAAACTCTGATTATATAACATTGCCCAAAGATAGACATTGATGATTAGTATAGAAGAAAATACTAGAATTTCGTTAATGTAGATATTTTGTTTATTTTCCAAGAAATACATCCCTGTTTGGATACGAGCAGGAAGAGGTGGCTCTGGCACAGATGTACCTAAGAGTGAAAACTATGAAAAGGAGTTTCGGGCTTGACCTAGCATATCCTAGTACATGACTATGAGCCATGATGCACTCTTGGTTACTACACTCTTGAAAATATTTTTGGATACTTCACATTTTCGTTAAAATCCATAATGAAAGATTTAGGAGTTAATAATACCTCAATGAAATCATTTTTTTATGATTATAGATTATATGAAAAATCATTTCAATTTATGTTAGGTATTTTAAAATTTTGGAATTATGAATTTTGATTCATAAACTATCCTAGTGTATTCCATTTTTTAGAAAAGTTGCCTAATATAAGGAATGAGAATCATGTAATACGCATGATCCAAAGAGTATGAAGGATCATATCTTTCATGTTATTAAGACACCATTTTGAATTGAAATAGTCTCCCACATATTCTCATAATATGAAGATATAGTTTAATGTGTTTATAAGTTAAGTAAATAATTATATGATTCATATGGATTTGAAGGGAAGTAAGAGAAGAAAATGATGGTATAATGAAATATGGAGAAAGGGAAAAGAGGAACGAAAGAATTTTCCATATGTAATAATTGTGGAAAGAGTAACATTGGTAAATGCCTATAGGGAATGAGAGTTAGATATAATTGTGGAGAAAAAGGACACAAAGTACGTGATTGTAAGGGTAAGAAAAATATTTCAAATATACCATACTTCATCTGCAAGGAGTTGTGACACTATGCAGATCAATTTCAAAATCACCAGAGTATTCCCCAAATGATGCAATTAAAGAATAATAATGTTATTATACTACCACTGATGAATATTAATGACTACTGTTATAATGTTGTTATTAAATTATAATTTTATTTTGATATTTTATTAATGATGTTATGGTTATATGAATTATTGAAAAAAAGGATTGTACTGAAGTACTATTTCATTTAGGATTTGAGATTATATGGTTCTAGGAAAAGAAAATCAATAGAAAGTTAATTTTTTTTGTAAAATACATGGTTGAAGGAAATATAAACCTTAATATTGTTCTGATTATGAGTTAATAACTTTGGAATAAGATATTATTTATTTAGATAAATTATTTTCGATATTCTTGACTATTTTGAAACTAAATAATTTTTTGTTTATTCAATTATTGTTGGAGTTTACAAAATTTTTGGATATAAGTAGAAAAAAAATTATTCTATAAGGAATAAGTGAGCATGAATTTAATCAATATGATTTTATGGTAATTTTGGGTGTTACCATGTTTTAAGAGAATACATGATGAAGGTAGTCACATGTTATTACATGGAAAAAGTTATATTCATTGTGTTTACCTTCCTTATAAATTTTTTACTATGAGATTGGAAAGAAGTATTTTGGATAATTCTAAAGGTTGGAATGGACTATGTTTGACATTGGATAATATTGTTATGGTTAAATAATTTCTTAAGATTGTTTTTGGATTTTTATAAAAAGGAAAACCAGGAGGTCGGGCGACAACCCGTCGCTTCCAGCAAGGTCGTGAGACATAAACCCGCAACTAAATGGAGACAAGGGTGTATCATCTACCACCGACCTACGGGTTGTTATATATTGTATAATTTAATTATTTTATATATTTTGACTAATTAATTATAAATTAATTATTTATGGAACCCTATACGATTAGAATAAATAGAATATTTCTGAGTTATATTATCTTTTGGAGTGAAAGGTGATTTTCTTGTAGGATTTATGTGAATGATGAAACACTAAAAGTCAGTTATATATTTTTTACTCTTACTCGATAAATAAAGTAATTCTTAAACCTTATGGAAGGGATATTTAAAAAAATTATCCTAATACCTTATGTTTTTTGAACAGATGATATTTTAAATCATCATAGATTGATCAATTTGAAGCCCTCAATTTTACACATGTTTGTGATTGATGAACATAGTCACTCTATATAAATATTTAAATTTCTCCACCTATTATGTGTATCTGATTTCCACCATTGTTTTCCCAATCAAGATCATAATTTTGTGGTGACTTTTTCATTTCCATTTCCCTCTTATTATGACTATCATTTATTAACCAAATTTCTGTTGTGGGTATTCTACAAAGGTATATTTCTATTTTTTATATTTTATTTTCAAAGAACAATTTCAATTTCATAGGATGAAATTTATTCAAAAAGGTGATAATGTAACACACCAATATTTCATAGTATGTTATATTTTCAATGTAATTCAATAACTTGCGCTACACACAACACCGAGTTTGAGCACACCACGACTTACCAAACAAGTCTTTCAAAAAAACTATTATGAATAGTAATGACTAGATTTTGTATTTTATATACTCCTTATAATTTTAATATCTATATAATGTTTTTCATAGAAATAATATTAGAACAAGTTCAATTATTCAGATAAAGGAATTATTTGTCAGAAAATGCATTTTTAAAACCTTTTAATGGAGAAACCTTTTTAAATCCAATATTTGACACTTTCATATATTCAATTTGAAAAAACAATCTTTTTCTTTTATAATCAATAAATAAAAATTTATTTTCGATAAATGTTTGTGTTTTTTTTGATAACATTCATATTTTGGTGAATAGTAAAAATCACTAAATTTAAATTGAAAACATCCCTTTTAATAAATATAATTTATAGTGTTAAGTTATACAGTTGAATGGTTTGGAATTATAATTAGATTATATTTTATTCATGTAATAATATGTATATCATTTTATGTAATTTCACATTTAAATTTTACATAAACACATGTCAATATTTTGATAGTTTTTACTTTTTAAAAACCTGCATTTTTGTATTGACAATGGGAATTAAATTTAAATTAATTATTTCAACATATATGTTTTTAATTTGGTAAAAATTAATTCATTCATGAATTTAGAATATAAAAAAATTCATTGGATGATTTTTTTGAATTTTTCTAAAAACATTCTATTTTTGATGAATAGTGAAAAACACTACGATATTTTTTAAAAGTGAAATTTAATTTAAATAATTATTTTTATTTTATTAAATTCCAAATAGTTATATAATCCCTATATATGTTTAATATAAATCATTATAGTCATTTTATAATAAAATTAGATGTATAAAATTTTATTGAACTTTTAACGTCCTTTACACACCATCTAGGCATATTTGAAAATTTGAAAAAATTTAAATTTTACCGCTTCAGTGAATTGGATTTCAAAAATTTTAGAGAACCAATTGATTTCAGTAATTAAAATGTGGTTCATTAAGATGAAAATAAATTTTTTTGTGAATTGTAACTTTTGACATTTATTGACCACAGTTAAAAGTAAATAAGGTAATTAAAGGTAAAAATGAAATTATTATTACCCTAACACGTTTCATAATTCTATTTAATAAGTTTATTTTGATCGAAACCAAACATAGGAATAATATATGATACTTTTGGTCCACTTGGAATAGATTTGGACTTTTATTATTATTTTATTTAAAAAAGAGAAAAAAGCATTAAGTTTAATGTTTAATAAATAAAAAAAATTTAATATAGGGTTATACCTACAATAAATTCGACTATAAATATTCATTTGAAATATAAAAATATTTCCTACATAATTCTATTTTATTTATAATTTTTAGAGATTATAAATTTAAATTTATTTATGACACAATGGTGAAGCAGTAATTAGTTTATCAATGAAAGATTATAATTATTGATATTATAAATATAAATATAAATATAAATTGACTTTTTTATGACATACAAGAATTTTATAGGTTAATATGACATGTTAGGGTTGAATAAAAGAAATTTTATGTGAAAAAGTTGTTATTACTTTAAAAAACAAAATTCCAAGTAGTGTCAAAATTGACATAAATGATTTTTTAAAACAAATACTATTTTTATAATTGATATACTATTTCTAAATATCAATGGATAACACAAAGGACATAGATAAGATTATATATTTCAATTATGAACAACTAGGGGTTCGCTTGAAATTTTATAGGTAATTTATTAACCATTTATTATAATAATACAAGAGGATATGGTAAAATTTAAACTATTTAACTATGAGTTAAATCCAAATGATATGGTTAATATAGTGACATAAACTTGTCTAAAACATAATGGTAGAGATGATTTCGACCCATCCAGAGCATTGATTCAAAATATATCAATTTGGGGCCATTATAAACAGAATATTATTGTATAGTAAAATAATATTTCATACTTTTCCAAAAGTGACCCTCAACTCTCTTATAAAATGGTACACCCCCTTCTCTAAAAATCACACCTCCAAATCCATTTCTCTCATCCAGAACCAACCCAAATATTCAAAAATCTTTATTCAATTTATCCCAGAGACCATCCCATGAGAATAAATCCAACCAAAGGATCCCTTTGGATCAAATCGAAACGAAACACCCCAAAAAGTTGTAATTATTTTATCACCTATTTCAATGTTCTTTTTTCCCACTTTCTATATATTTATTATATCCATTACAAAATAATAACTCTAGTACATTCTATATTCTTTTATGCAATTATAAATATGGTACAACCATACTCGTTATTCAATCCATCTGATTAATGATAATGTCACCATGTGTGTGTGAGTACGACTTATCGTCTCCACGCTGTGGTGTAATTTGTTATTAAAAACTATGTTATTTGGATAGATATAATAATGAGTAATATGTATATAAATATTGAAAATAAGATGATAATTTCTTTGTAAAATTAATATACCATCCAATTACAATCATTTTATTCCATAATGAAATGATATCTTTGCCCGTGTGTACGTACGACTTAGCTTCTCCACAACGCAATGAGATTCGTTTCGAGGTTCACCATTAAACGATGAATATAAAAATATATATTATTAATATGTATGTAATATATGAAACAATAATTAAACTATATATATATATATTTGTATGTATGAATTTACTTACATATATCTTATTCTGTTACTTTTTTTCAATACGATATAAAAACGGAAACAACATTTATGCTTACATACGACCTACCATCTCGCTGGACATTGTTTTCCATTTCAAATATCAATCAATTATACATATTTATATTTTAAATAAATAATATATATAAATAAATTTTTATATTCTGGATGTATTTAAATCGTGATCTAAATGATATGATCAAGAATAACATGTTAAAACACGTACGATAAAGAAAGCGATTATAACGCCAAATGTTAATTTAACATGAAAATCATTATTAAATGGGTAGTATAATGTCATAAATGAATCCTGAATGATATAATAAATATGAATAAGGTTTTTTTATAATTTAATCACATACTATGGTAATTATACAAGAGGTTATACATACCCTCAACCAAATGGATGTACTTGGTAAGGGATAATTCCTCAATCTCATTATTATCCAAGATTGTTTATGTGTAAGTATTTTCTGGGACATATTTATTATCCATGTACATGTTTATTAAAATATATTTCGAAATTATTTTTTAAGGTACTATTTAAATAGAACATCATATTAAATGTTTTAAATATTTATTCTTCTAAATATTTCTTATTAATTTCCATGTTTTTTAAAAAAATTAAAGATTTTATAATATGAACATGATTTTTTTAAAATGTTAATTCTATTCAAATGTTTTATAGTGGTATGGTAAAAATTGATTCAAAAATCACTTTTAAATTAGTTCCTTTATATATGTGTGACTTTTATATGATTTCACTAATAGGGGTATTTCTCTCAAAAAAAATTACTGATCATTTTCAACTATGTCAACATTGTTTACCTGATATTATTATTGATTAATGATGATTTATTAGAATAAAATCATCCATATTTTATCGAATGAGTTATGATATGATAAAATTTTGTTTTGCTATTTTTATACCCTTCAATATTTTTAGATGATGAATTGACATTTCGTATGATAGTTTTAATATGAATGTTTATGTTATGTCGTTACATTTTCTTATGAGGTGTGCAATGAACTTCGTATGTGATGGTTAGAGATTTCTATAGCTCTTCGATCCATCGGTTGGTCTCATGAGACGAACTAGTGTCTTGGCACGAGGCCTTGAAAAAAAATTATTTTTAATCTTGTAACGAGGCCTTGACTATATAGTAATGATGTCCAGCGTTACGCATTCCTTAATTATAAAATTAATTATTACCTGAGATTATTCAACTTGTAGAGTATACATGTGAATGTTTATTTGGTAATGTTACATTTGTTTTCTCCATATAATGGTAATGTTTATATTTAAAAGGATGTTTTTTTATTACACATCATTCCTTAATAGTTTATACCTTCTACCAAATTATTTTCCCTTACTGAGCATCTTAGCTCACCCCTTTCTAATGTTTGGTATCCCCTAGATTCTACGAAGTGTATTATGTTTGATATGCAGGGTTAAGCTTCTGGAATAGTGGTGTTATAAATGTATTATTTATGTTGTGTTTTTTGTTTTAATGTGTAATTCAAAGTTCACGTATATAATCTATTTTCCAAGACTACTAAACTGATCAGTTGTTCGGGACTTGATTCCTTGTAATATTTCCAATGTATTAAAATAATGCACCTACTCTGAGCTTTCGGGGCCGAGGTGTTACAACCTTAATAACATAGTCATGTTTTTCATTTATTAATTACTATAAATTCGATTCAGATAATAAAATGTGATTTCAAATTTTAATAATAGATAAAAAAATTCACCAATCTCTCATGCCCTACTTTCTTCAAATTGGAAGTGATGGAAAAAAGATAATATAAATGGATATGTTTACAAACAACTATTCTCCTCCTAATAGGGCTATTTGAGATCCACATTAAAAACAATACCGAACCATTCTTGAGTATCCACCTCCATCTCACCAGCATACATCCTCTACCTATTATCTAACAACTGTGTCTTCATCCGCATTATATAAACACCCATCTTATGCCCTACTTGTTTCACTTCCCCTTAAGATGTCAGATTATCAAATCCCTCCCAGTTAATGGTTAGTGAGGGATGGACTCCCTTACATGTATACATCATGTTTCTTTTAATGATACCAAATAGGGAAATCCATGACCCGAACTGTTTCCCATATACATAACATGGAATTTAATTCTATTGATCATCAAAATTGATTCACAAAATACTCCCATAAATTATATTACTAGGTAGGATTATTTTTAACCTAACAACAATTTCATTTTTCAGATGAAGCAATGGTAGGGGTAATAATCTAAATGCACTACTTGTATGGTAAATATTTCTTATCCAATAATATCAGGTCCAATATGTGGTGGTGGGGCATTCATGGTCGATGAAGATGATAATCTGTTGTTGTCATATACAGTTTTAGTGATGTCAATATCTCCATATGGTAGTTTCTGGTTGTTGAATTTCCCCCTATTTATTTTTTTTCAATAAAGAAGTTATTTTGGGTAATCATATAACATTAAATGAATTTGGAATCTTTGTTAAAATAGTTAATACAATACAAGAATGATATTAAAATCCATCAAAATACCCATACATTTTTATATATCCCAATAAAAATAATTTTAGAAATTAAAAAATTGTAAAACAAGTTTTTTTATTTGATAAAGATAACAGCTGGGTTATACACTTAAACAATAATCTATAAAAAAGAGTAGGTATAATAAAGATCAGATATTCCCAATTATAAATTGAAGGATTTAGTTATCACAATCCACATCCTCTGGTCATTTTACTAGATCAACCTTGTTCCCTTTGAAGTAGTTGGGTTTTTGTTCAAATCAATATCATCCATTGGATTATGAAAATGACATACATAATGTCCTTGTTTTTCACACATAAGTCATTGGATTGTTAGTGGTCATTTTGGATGCACAATTTCCACTCCCATTGTGCTAAACGACCTCTTTATTTTCCAATAGGCCTTTGATACATGATGACTTCTTGTTACATATAAAAAATTCCAATTCCCTGGAAGAAATTAGCATTGTTCTCTTTTGATGATTTTTGAAAGACATGTGGATGAACATTCATCCATTACTAATTTTTATTACCTAATTTATCTTGAGCCTCCCTATTTTTCTTCTTTGGTGCACTCAGGATATCAACTATTGTTGTACTATTAATTATAGTTTGTGTTTGTCGGTTTGGAATAACCACAATATCTCAATTTTTATCTCTAATTATAATGGGTAGATCAATTAAATTATGGATAAATTATCCCTCACAGCCATTTTTAACTGGATTACATCTTTTTCAGTCCATAAATAAATCCAAATGTTTTAACATGATTGATTAAAATTTAACATCATATGTGTATTATAATATTAAATAACAGGAAATTGATTTAACCATAAATAATTTTACTATTTTTCATAATCATGTTTGACCATAATTCATTTAGTTCAACCTATATCAATACTATGTGACATAATGTGGGGTTGCACATTAATTCTCATCCTAATCCCTCAAAGTAACATGTAAATGGATCATTCATATTTTTTCTTAAGTAGAATATGATCAACGAAACAATAACCTTTGAGAGAGTCAAACTATGCTAATATATTGACCTATTTTTCATGTACTACGTGATGATTATGATAATACCCAACATTACCTTGTTTGGGATAATACTGTTATATACATATCTACTAGATCTTTAATCTACTTTTGAAATCCAAAAAAGGATTTATCGCTAAGAATCTATAACCTCATTATGTTACAAATATTTCAAGATGTCAGCAAACAAATAAAATCATATCTAGGGTTTTAACTAACTTTGTCTACCCCTAACAAAAATTTATATTGAATAATATAATAATATAAATAAATTTATATATAATAAAAACTATTTAATCTCAAGATATTGATGAAATAAATAATACATTAATATCACAATTATAATAATGCATAAGTTAAATAGATTCATAACTCGAGGACCTATTGTTTGTTGCCTTTTATATTAGCAACATAAACATATTATTTTATGTTAATTGTGAACATTTCTCCTTAGTCACACACGTCTAGTCACATTGTTGTGCCCAAGTGAAGTAATTGCATTTGTTGTCAATAACTTGTCATGGTGTGCCATCTGATGAAGTACATCATGAAGATTGATGATTACAGAAGCATTACATCTGACGATTGTTGAGCTGATCTTTAAGTTCATAGAACTTGTATCAACTGGATACAAAGTCACAACATTGATTGAAGACCATGCATTGTCCTCACAATGCATGAGGAGATGAAGAGATCCATCCACAACTTCTAAGTGGATGAAGTGAGCTGAAGAAGACCATGTACTAATTCTTAGTGCATGACAATGTGAGTGTGATCCAACTTGACCTCTAATTGGATCATTGAAGTTTATTGAAGAATTTATGTGATTAAGGAGCTCGGTTGAAGGAAGAACCTACTACATTTCCCTCCTAAGTGAAGATTATTTGTTGAGTAGGAGTGAGGAATTCAAATGAAGAAGAAAATGAGGAAGAAGGCTTGGAGTGGCATTTGGCTTGGAAGAACTTGGGTTGGCATTTTTCATATGGGATACTTTGTTTTTTTTAACAAAGTGCTTATTCTTTGCCTTAGCCAAAAAATTAGCCATCTCAAGCCAGCCCACGGGTTCAACCCCACGGCTCATATGGGCACTAGGCGCCACGCCCATGGGGGATCCCATGGTGCAAGCTCGAGAGGCAGGGGGGCCGTGTATAAGCCCCCGAGGGCACGCGGCGGTGAAGCCCGCGCGCCCGGAGGATGCATAGTGGGCGCTAGGAGCGCGCCCGCAGGGAGCAGAGTGGGCGCAGAGTGCGCCCGCAGGGAGAACACGGTGCGGGGAGGAACCGTGGAGGAGGAAGTTCAATTGCGGGGTTGAGGGAGCGGCATGGTAATAAGCCGCGGATTAACCGGGCCTCGTTTCGATGTGGGACGCGGATTTTTCCCGCGGAAGCGATCCTGGCCGTCCAAGCGATCTCGCGGCAGATCACGGCCGCCCGATGCATGGCGCCGCTCGCGATCTAATCCTGGCCGTCGCGCATCACGATCCGACGGCCGAGAGCTCGTCCTCTACCTCGAGTTCGTCCGAAGCCTCCCGCGAGCCTCCGCTGAACCAGAGCCACCCCGATGACAGAATTTGAGTTCCCGGCCAAAGCTGATCGAGCCGAAGCCTCCATTGTGATCGTCTGGCCGCTACGAACACAATCATGAAATAAAATATGCATGCACACGATGGTTAAGAGATTTTGGAGTTCGGCCGAAGGCAAACGAAGTGCCGAGGCCACACGGTGTTCATGTTTTGCATGGGATGGATTAAACAGAGGCTTGCATGCGTTTTAAAATGCATGCACGTGGATAAAGGAGAAGGAGAAGAAGTCCGCGTTGTGCAGAGAGAAAGAACGAGATTCTCGGCCCACGTTTGAAGTTTTCAAAGAACCGAAAATCTCGGTGGATCAAGATTTATATCCCGCGGATGTTTTGAGGATTCCTCTGCCTATATAAAGAGAGGCCGAGACCTCTGGATTTGCTGCTGATCCTTTGAATATTTGAAGTCTCGTGAGAGTCCTTCTCTGCCTCGCGAAGATTTGAAGCCCCGAGCAAGTATCTTGCGCGGCTGACGTTCCTTGCGCGCAACCTCTTTGCGCGACAAGAAGAGAGGGTTGGGCAGCACGAACTTGTGCGCCACCTCTGTGCACCGCGGCCCCCTGCGCGGTAAGCACTTGCGCAGCAGTGGCCACCGGAGGCCTTGCGCGCCTTGAACTGCTTGCACCCGTGGCTTGCGCGGCCCTTGTGGCTTGAGCCTTGCGCGACAGTGTTGAGGAGGAGGCCGCACCTTGAACCTTGCATTTGATTGGTGTTCGGGTGTGTGCAATTGAAGGCCGCAACCAAGTGTGTGTGCAAGACAAGTGAACAAGAAGCCGAGGCCTTTGTGTTTGTGTGCCAAGTGAAGATGAGTATACGGGTAGAGTGTGTGCACAAAGAGGAGAAGGCCGAGGACCTTTGTGCTTTGGGTGCAAAAGGAAGACCACACTTTGTGTGTTTATAAATTGAAGAAGAAGGACAAGTCAAGTGGGTGCACTAAAAGAATGAGTAGTGTATGTGTGCACATGTGAAGAAGATCAACTTTGAGGAGTACACACTTATGTGTGTGAATACAAAAGAACTGATCATTCTAAGTGATTGGGTTTTTGTGAGCAAGACCAACGAGATCTTTTGAAGGATGTTGAAGCTACTTGATGTTTTGAACAACACCTTTGAAGAAGTGAAGTGAAGCCATGATGAAGATGATGCTGTGGAGTTGGGGGGTTTAACCAACTTGTAATTGGGGGGGGTAACCAATTACTGTGTAATCATCTTTTGGCATAGTGAAGAATCCGTGTTGGGGGGTGTAACCAACACGACAAGGAGTAGGTCTTTGTACCGAACCTTGTAAATCTCTGTGTTCTGTGCTCTCATAATTACTGCACCACTAAAAGATTAGATCTAGGCTTTAACCAGCTGCAGAGGTTGAATTGATAATCCAAGAGGAACAATTCATAAAAAGAAAAAGTTATCACTGATTCACCCCTCCCCTCTCAGTGATCACAACCGATCCAGGCATTTCAAGTGGTATCAAAGGGAGGTTACCTCTGTAAGGATCTACTTCTGAGAAGATGGAAAATCTGAATTCTGTTAATTGTAGGGGTGTTCCTACATTCGATGGAAAGAATTACCACAGCTGGAAGAATCGGATGTTACCCTACCTTCTATCTCTCGGCCTTGAAGTTAGAAATGCAGCCTTATTTGGATTCCCTCCGCTTGCTAATGAAGCTGCTATGACACTCGATGAGAAAATAAATATGGAAGTTGATGGTAAAGCTCAAAATGCCATTCTTATGTCACTCTCAGAAAAGGTATACACAAAAGTCATGGGACTCAAGAATGCTAAAGAAATTTGGGACAAATTGGAAAGTAGTTATGAAGGCAACATGAAAGTCAAGGAAGCCAAATTACAGATTTGGAGAAGCAAGTTTAAAGATGTCAAGATGGGAGAAGAAGAAAATATTGATGATTATTTCACAAGAGTCAATGAAATTGTCAGTAACATTCGGGGCTTTGGAGAAAAGTTGGAGGACTCCACTATTGTTAAAAAGCTAATGAGAAATTTTCCTGACAGGTTTGACCCCAAAGTCTCAGCATTAGAAGACAGAGATGATCTCTCTCTTGATGAACTACACAACATTCTCATTGCATATGAAATGAGGAAGATCCCAGTATTCAAGAAGAAGATCAAGGATGAGATGGCTTTTGAGGCCATGAGACAACTCAAGATAAAAGATGACGAAGTCCTAGAATCAAGTGATACTGACAATGAAGAAAAGGATGAAGATCTCAACACGATTATTTCTCTTTTTTCTAAAAGGTTTGGAAAAACTAAATTCAGGGGAAAGGGAAATCACCATCAAGATGTTTCAATTGCAATAACATCGGACACTTTGCTGTAAACTGCCCCAAGAAGAGATATAGTGCTCCAGAAGTTGAAGATGAGAAGTCACAAAAGAAGAAATGGAGTAGATACCCAAGAGAAGGAAACAAATCAGGTGTAAGAAAGAAAAGGTTCGTTCCAGGTGAAAGAAGAAGCTATGTAAGCAAAGAGGAAGAATCAGAATCTAATTCAGCCAGTCAATCAGAAGAAGAAACGAATTTTATGGCTCATGTGGAAAAAGGGTTTGATACCTGCAGCAGTGAAGATGATGAAAGTGAACGAACAGAGCTTGAATACATATTGAAAGATGAATTAGAGGCTTGCCTTGAGCAAAACATTAAACTCAAGAAAGTGAAGAAATTGTTACAAAAGGAAACTAAAAGAATGACTGAGGAGTTGGAAGAATGTATGAAGAAAGAGACAATGTACATTGAAGAAATCAAGAGACATAAACTGAAGGTAGCTGAGCTGGACAAGATAGAAAAAGATCTTGAGGAGAAACTTCACCTCAAAGAAGAAGAGCAATCAGTGACACATTCCAAGTGGATTGAAGCACAGAATAGCTTGACAAAGATGAGAGAAGACTTCAACAAGGCTGTTGAGGTCAAGGCAGAATCATCTTATGCTGGTGCTCAGAGGCAGGTCAATTTACCACTAAGTAAATCTCTAAATACATCTGTTATTCCTAACAATGCAGGTTCAAAGATAAAATTGAGACAAACATGGCATGAACCAACCTGTGTAAAATCATCTTCAATGGAAGAAAGGAAATCCTTAGGAAGGACTACTCAAATATTGGAAAGAAAATTACAACATGACTCTTATCAACAAAGAAGGTCAAGGTTCAGAGGCTACTGCTGGTGTTGTGGTTTGTTTGGACATAAGGCATATACATGCTGGTAAAACATGTCTCGTCCAAACATGAGGCATGAGTCAAGGGGGAGACATCCTGAAACCCAGAGTGTTTTGCAGAAAGCATCAAAACCACCAACTCAGAACACATTTGACTGCCTGAGTGAAGCTTGTGGAAGATGTGACCAACAAGGTCATAGAGCTGATGAAAGTATGACAACTCTTCCTGAACAAAAAGTCAAAGACATGAAAGGGAAAGGCATTCAAGAAACCAATGATGAAATCACATGCTTTGCTGAAGTGGCTCTAAAAGCCAGCAGTAAAACCAAGTCATGGATTCTTGATAGTGGATGCTCATCCCACATGACTGGTGATACAAAAATTCTAAGCAACATTGAAAGTCATGAGGGAGGAACCGTGGTGTTTGGAAATGATCGTTCTCTGAAAATCAAGGGAGTTGGAAAGGCTATGATTGCAACAACAAATCTTAAATCCAATGATGTGTTGTTTGTTGAAGGATTAAAGCACAACCTACTGAGTGTAAGTCAATTATGTGATGATGGACATGAGGTGTTGTTCCAGAAGGACTCATGCATCATCAAGAGCTCAAAGGATGGAAAAATCATCACTCAAGGAAGAAGAACCACTGGAAATCTATTTCAAATTGGTGATCCCATCAATTCTTGTTTTCTTAGCTCTAAAGATGAAAACAACCTCTGGCATAGAAGACTTGGCCATCTTGGCCAAAGGAGTATGAGTAAACTTCTGAAGTACAATGTTGTACGAGATCTACCCAATTTAAAGAGAGAATGAGATGAAGTCTGTGACACATGTCAGATGGGAAAACTGACCCATAGGTCACACAAAGGAGTTGATATCATGACTACTAGGCCTCTTGAACTCATCCATACAGACATATGTGGACCGATGAGACAGAAGTCTACAAGAGGAGATTTCTATTTTATAACCTTCATTGATGATTACACTCGGATGACCAATGTCATGTTCATGAAACACAAGTCAGAGGCAATCACGATGTTCAAGACTTTCAGAAGGCAGGCTGAGAAGGAACTAGAGCTCTGCATCAAGAAAGTAAGATCAGACAACGGAAAAGAATATACCGGTGATGTCTTTGAAAGCTATCTGGTCAAGCATGGAATCAAACATCAATATAGTACACCATATACTCCACAACAGAATGGAGTGGCTGAACGAAAGAATCGAAGCATAGTTGAAATGGGGAGGACTATGTTAGATGAGCATGATATCTCTAAGTTTTTCTGGAGAGAAGCAGTATGCACTGCTATACACATACAGAACAGATGTCTCCTGAGACCAGAAACACAAACGACAGCCTATGAAATGTGGTTTAATAGAAAACCAACTGTTAAATATTTCAAAGTCTTTGGCAGTCCCTGCATCATCACGATTAAAAACATCAATCTGGGAAAGTTTGACGAAAAAGCTGAAGAAGGAATCTTTATGGGTTACCTACCTAATGGAAATGGCTACAGATGCTGGAATAAGAGGTTGAATAAAATGATTGACTACAGTGATGTCATAATAATTGAAAACAACACCAAACCATACACTGTGGATGATGATGACTCAAAGAATGACACAGCCTTGGAACAGAAGAATGCAGAATTACCTGAGCCAACACCAACTGCTGGTGAAATCAACTCTGAATATACCAGTGATGAAGATGAAGGTAATGAAAATGGAAGAAGAAGATACAACAAATTGAAGAAGCATGTTGACACAGAAAATGTCCTTGGAGACCTACAGTCCTCAGTAAGAACTAGAAGAAGATGGAGATTGGAAGATCAGACTGCACTGGTTTCTCAATTTGAACCTCACACAGTGGCTGAAGCAGTTGTACATGAGGAATGGATACATGCTATGCATGAGGAACTCAATCAAATTGAAAAGAACTCCACCTGGGATCTTGTGCCAAGGCCCAAAAATAAAAATGTTATTGGGACAATGTGGGTGTTTAGAAACAAACTCAATGAAAAGGGAGAAGTTTCCAGAAACAAGGCCAGACTTGTATGCAAAGGATATTCAAAAATGGAAGGAATCGACTTTGAGGAAACCTTTGCACCAGTTGCAAGACTAGAAACTATCAGAATGTTCTTAGCAGTTGCAGCACACAAGCAGTACAAGGTCTATCAGATGGATGTGAAATCTGCATTTCTGAATGGATATCTTGAAGAAGAGGTGTATATTGAACAACCAGAGGGATTTTTGCTAGACAAAGATGGCAGTATGGTGTGCAGATTGAGAAAAGCCTTTTATGGATTGAAGCAGGCCCCTAGAGCCTGGTACTCAAAATTGGATGGTGGTCTTAAAGACATGAAATTTGTCAAAGGAACAGTTGACAGTAACCTCTATGTCAGAGAAATGGCCAATGGTACCCTCATAGTCATTATCTATGTGGATGATATCATTTTTTCTGGTAACAAGGAAGGACTATGTGAAGAATTTGCTGAGCAGATGAAAAGAACTTTTGAAATGTCGATGCTTGGTCAAATGACATATTTTCTAGGATTTCAGGTGGAACAAAGACAAAACTCCATATTTCTTTCACAAGAAAAGTACGCAAGGGACTTAGTGAAAAGGTTTGGAATGGAAAGTTCAAAGGAAGTCTCCACACCCATTTCTGTCAGAACCAAGCTATGCAAGGATGAAGAAGGCAACAATGTTGATCAGAAAGAGTTCAGAAGAATTATTGGCAGTCTACTTTATCTCACGGCTTCAAGGCCAGATATAGCATATGCAGTGACTTTGTGTGCCAGATTCCAAAGTGACCCAAAAGAATCTCATTTAACTGCAGCCAAAAGAATCATGAGATATGTTAAAGGAACCCTCAACTATGGACTCTTATACAAACACAGTGCAAACATACAGTTGTTGGGATTCACAGATGCTGATTGGGCTGGTGATTGCACTGATAGAAGATCCACATCTGGTGGAACCTTCTTTCTGGGAGAAGGATGTGTTAGCTGGTACATCAAGAAACAAAATTCTGTAACATTGAGCACAGCGGAAGCAGAGTATGTGGCTGCTACACATGCATGTACTCAAATGATTTGGATGCAGGTGCAGCTATCAGATTTGAGGATTAAAGCTGAAAAACCATTGAGGATCTTATGTGATAATCAAAGTGCAATTGGATTGTCTAAGAATCCTATCCAACACTCTGGATCCAAGCACATTGATATAAAATATCATTTCATCAAAGAAAGGGTCGCCAATGGAGACATCAAGCTAGACTACATTCCTACTCAAGATCAGGTGGCAGACATTTTCACCAAGGCTATGCCTACGGAAAGATTTGTTGAATTGAGGCTGAAACTTCATGTTCAGCCTTCTACTCTCACTTGAGGAAGAAGAAGGTCCCTCATTATTCCCTAAATTTTTTTGTATTCTTGTACTTACATGCAGGGAATTGAAGGAGATGAGTGCATCCCCTGAGGGGGAGCATTGGTAGTTGAAGATGTGCAGGTTCCAGAAGCTCTATACTATGAGTATGTCTTTCATTAATCCCTTTGCATTTGTTGGCCAATAAGGGGGAGAAATCATCAGGCACAAGGCACACGACATTCTAATCAGTGTGCTTCGGAGTATTGACAACCAAATACAAAGGGGGAGATTGTTGTGCCCAAGTGAAGTAATTGCATTTGTTGTCAATAACTTGTCATGGTGTGCCATCTGATGAAGTACATCTTGAAGATTGATGATTACAGAAGCATTACATCTGACGATTGTTGAGCTGATCTTTAAGTTCATAGAACTTGTATCAACTGGATACAAAGTCACAACATTGATTGAAGACCATGCATTGTCCTCACAATGCATGAGGAGATGAAGAGAGCCATCCACAACTTCTAAGTGGATGAAGTGAGCTGAAGAAGACCATGTACTAATTCTTAGTGCATGACAATGTGAGTGTGATCCAACTTGACCTCTAATTGGATCATTGAAGTTTATTGAAGAATTTATGTGATTAAGGAGCTCGGTTGAAGGAAGAACCTTCTACATTTCCCCCCTAAGTGAAGATTATTTGTTGAGTAGGAGTGAGGAATTCAAATGAAGAAGAAAATGAAGAAGAAGGCTTGGAGTGGCATTTGGCTTGGAAGAACTTGGGTTGGAATTTTTCATATGGGATACTTTGTTTTTTTTTAACAAAGTGCTTATTCTTTGACTTAGCCAAAAAATTAGCCATCTCAAGCCAGCCCACGGGTTCAACCCCACGGCTCATATGGGCACTAGGCGCCACGCCCATGGGGGATCCCATGGTGCAAGCTCGAGAGGCAGGGGGGCCGTGTATAAGCCCCCGAGGGCACGCAGTGGTGAAGCCCGCGCGCCCGGAGGATGCATAGTGGGCGCTAGGAGCGCGCCCGCAGGGAGCAGAGTGGGCGCAGAGCGCGCCCGCAGGGAGAACACGGTGCGGGGCGGCACCGTGGAGGAGGAAGTTCAATTGCGGGGTTGAGGGAGCGGCATGGTAATAAGCCGCGGATTAACCGGGCCTCGTTTCGATGTGGGACGCGGATTTTTTCCGCGGAAGCGATCCTGGCCGTCCGAGCGATCTCGCGGCAGATCACGGCCGCCCGATGCATCGCGCCGCTCGCGATCTAATCCTGGCCGTCGCGCATCACGATCCGACGGCCGAGAGCTCTTCCTCTACCTCGAGCTCGTCCGAAGCCTCCCGCGAGCCTCCGCTGAACCAGAGCCACCCCGATGACAGAATTTGAGTTCCCGGACACCGCTGATCGAGCCGAAGCCTCCATTGTGATCGTCTTGCCGCTACGAACACAATCATGAAATAAAATATGCATGCACACGATGGTTAAGAGATTTTGGAGTTCGGCCGAAGGCAAACGAAGTGCCGAGGCCACACGGTGTTCATGTTTTGCATGGGATGGATTAAACAGAGGCTTGCATGCGTTTTAAAATGCATGCACGTGGATAAAGGAGAAGGAGAAGAAGTCCGCGTTGTGCAGAGAGAAAGAACGAGATTCTCGGCCCGCGTTTGAAGTTTTCAAAGAACCGAAAATCTCGGTGGATCAAGATTTATATCCCGCGGATGTTTTGAGGATTCCTCTGCCTATATAAAGAGAGGCTGAGACCTCTGGATTTGCTGCTGATCCTTTGAATATTTGAAGTCTCGTGAGAGTCCTTCTCTGCCTCGCGAAGATTTGAAGCCCCGAGCAAGTATCTTGCGCGGCTGAAGTTCCTTGCGCGCAACCTCTTTGCGCGACAAGAAGAGAGGGTTGGGCAGCACGAACTTGTGCGCCACCTCTGTGCACCGCGGCCCCCTGCGCGGTAAGCACTTGCGCAGCAGTGGCCACCCGAGGCCTTGCGCGCCTTGAACTGCTTGCACCCGTGGCTTGCGCGGCCCTTGTGGCTTGAGCCTTGCGCGGCAGTGTTGAGGAGGAGGCCGCACCTTGCACCTTGCATTTGATTGGTGTTCGGGTGTGTGCAATTGAAGGCCGCAACCAAGTGTGTGTGCAAGACAAGTGAACAAGAAGCCGAGGCCTTTGTGTTTGTGTGCCAAGTGAAGAGGAGTATACGGGTAGAGTGTGTGCACAAAGAGGAGAAGGCCGAGGACCTTTGTGCTTTGGGTGCAAAAGGAAGACCACACTTTGTGTGTTTATAAATTGAAGAAGAAGGACAAGTCAAGTGGGTGCACTAAAAGAATGAGTAGTGTACGTGTGCACATGTGAAGAAGATCAACTTTGAGGAGTACACACTTATGTGTGTGAATACAAAAGAACTGATCATTCTAAGTGATTGGGTTTTTGTGAGCAAGACCAACGAGATCTTTTGAAGACTGTTGAAGCTACATGAAGTTTTGAACAACACCTTTGAAGAAATGAAGTGAAGCCATGATGAAGATGATGCTGTGGAGTTGGGGGGTTTAACCAACTTGTAATTGGGGGGGTAACCAATTATTGTGTAATCATCTTTTGGCATAGTGAAGAATCTGTGTTGGGGGGTGTAACCAACACGGCAAGGAGTAGGTCTTTGTACCGAACCTTGTAAATCTCTGTGTTCTGTGCTCTCATAATTACTGCACCACTAAAAGAGTAGATCTAGGCTTTAACCAGCTGCAGAGGTTGAATTGATAATCCAAGAGGAACAATTCATAAAAAGAAAAAGTTATCACTGATTCACCCCTCCCCTCTCAGTGATCACAACCGATCCAGGCATTTCACACATTTTATATATTTCATTTGATATAATTATCTTCATAATGTAGGGGATGGTATCATATGTAATGGGTATCCTAAGATTCTCAATTAGGAAAAAATATCATTATGAAATATATCCTGAACATGATGAATAATATGAGGAAGATAGAGATATCATAACAAAGAACCATGATACCATAGATAATAATACATGATATGGATATATAAAATCATAAATAGATATTTAAGGAAAAATAATAGTTATGAAATGACTCAGAAGACATGTCAATAATAATAATATATTTGATTATAACATAAGATACATAAATACATTAAAATGTGGCATAATCATAATTAAAGAAATAGATGTAGTTTATATTAAGAGGATACAATGGAAAACCCCTTCTGCCAAAAAAGGAAATCCCTTGTGTGAAAACCCATTATTCTCATGCTTATGTGGACAAACTCATCATGTCTTGGCCGGGAAATGTGAGAAAATAGATTATTCCCAAACATGTGTGAGAAAACTCATTATACACATGATTGATTATAAAATGAGATATAAACATAAAAAAATTAATTTTATAGCGTAATTTTACTCCAAAAATAATCATATATACATATTTTTTATTTAAAATCATCATAAATCATATATTAAAGAACCCGTCAAAAATAGGATTTCTAATCCATTCAAAAAAAATCTTATAACAAGTACATAAGAAGTCGTGGGATACCAAAAAAAACAGATTTTCCAAAAAATAAACACAACCTAATATATTATATATGGTGATAAAAAAATCACTTCATGATAATTAATCCATGGAGGAAAAATAGAAGAAAAAATAAATTATTCCATAAAAACATTTAAACTATGTCATAAAAGATAAAGTGTAAATTAATTAAATAAAAATATTAAATAATGGAAAGAAATAATTTTTTGAAAAAAATTATTATATAGAGTACTAAAAAATAATCATTGAACAAAAAAGAAATAATGCCAGGATAACAAATCTAATGTTGTAAACAGTTAAAAAATATCATTATTATAAATTTTTGGAGGTTTTAATGAATAAAAACCTAAAAGAAATGTTGAATTAATTTCAATTTCACAAAGATTGTTGATGAAAAATGAACTACTATAAAATAAAAAATAATATTTTGATTTATTTAATGAAAATTCATTTAATAGGAAATCCTGGATAAGTAAGATACATATCCATTGTTAAGAATGAGAGTTATTCATTCCAATGTTATACTTTAATTATGGAAAACATAATATCAATGAAGTTGTTATTGAAAAAAAAGAAATAATTCCACTAGATAAAATGTGGTAATAACATATATATTATGGTTTTTAACGAATAAATGATGACTTGAAGATTATGATTACGTAAGAAAGTCTATGGCCCAATGAATCGAAAATCGAGTCAACCAAACACTTACGGTATGGGTAGCATGAGAATCAAAGGATCATGAGAGTAATATCATAAAATTGAAATTAAAATATCATTATATTGCTTATTATTTAATATTATAATTAAAATTAAAATGAAATAAACCCTATGTATGAAATAATAGTGCATAATATTATACATGTAATATAAAGGTGACAATAAGACAAAAAAACCCTTAACAATTACCCCAACATCCGTGCACATACTCTAAACTGATTGTATCACAAAAATATATATAATAATCTTCCAAAATAAAACATTAATAATATATTTTTTCATTTATAATATTTATATATAGACATTCTCTATATGAATTCTTGTTAGTTTCTTTTATTTTTCCCTATTTTCCCAAAAACAATTTATAGTTAGATCATTTGTACAAGATTCATAAGGATGTATTCTGTATTCATTATCATACAAATTTTATCTTTATTATGTCTTTAAATTTTTTTTTGGAATGATTTATAATATTTAATTTTCACATCAGTGATTTAGTCATTATCATTGAGGTTGAAAACGATAATAAGCATGCTTTGGAGATTCATGAGGAAAAAGGTGGTTTTTTAATTTCTTATTTTAACAAGAATATTATAATTTCAGAAATAAATAACTATTTACATATTTAAGTCTTATCATATTACTATTTACATTCCCATAGTAATCCTTCAAATAAACTCATAACACTGTTAATTTAGGAGATTAAATCGGCCCAAACATGAACATACCATGATTATAGGATGATTATGAGGTGATTTAGTTCCATTATATGTATTATAGTTGAATAATTAATTAATATATTTTATATTAGATTGATATATTATAATTAAATATATATAATTGAATATTTTTTTTGTAATGAAATGGTTACAATGTATAAATAAATTGTTTTTCATGATTAGTTTTTTTGTTTAAGGGGAGTAATTATAAGATGACTTTTTATCCTTAATATTACTAATAGGATATTAAATTTGGCTTCCAAAAATCTTATTAATATTATAAAACTAATATTTATCCAATATTAAAATTTATAGAACCAATCGTGAATGGTTGTAATGAACAATAGAACACATTGATCCGTGGAGGCGATAGTCCACACATATGCATGACTAATGATTTCATTTTAATAGATTGAAAGAATAATGTATAATGGTATATAATTTAATAATATTAAATAATTTATATATATCAAAATTAAACATTATAATACACTTTTAACTATGTATTTTAGTTAATTTTAGAAAACAAACATGTTACTTTGTTTTTTTGTTATTCCTCACATACAAACATGATTCCCATTTTAATTTCTCTAAAATGGAGGGGGTTAATGATTGTAAAATAATTATAATAAAATAAAATTATAATAATTATACATTTTATATCATTTTATGATGGAGTAAAATAATTTTAGGATGAATAAATACAAATAAATTAATAAAAATGAGAATAGAGTGGTTAAAAATTTAAACCTCAGTTTTTCTATTATCTCCTTGGAAAAAGGGAATAAAATATTGAGAGATGGTCTTTTGAGTAGGATGAATACTTTTTCAAGAATCTATTATTCTTTAGGAGGGGTTTCCTGAGATATTTGGATGACCATAGGGTTGTTGTGTTAGGGTAAGGATTTGAGAGCACCTTTTATAAGTGAAATGGAATGACATTACAATAAATACATAAATATTTTCAATAATGGGAAGAAAACCTTCATGAAAGTGGTTCAATAGTAGATTAATAATGGAGAATAGATGTGAGGAGGTATGGAAGGTCCCCAATCATGCCATCCAATATATTTTTTAAGCATAATCGGGGCCACTTACTCTAATATTTTTTCATTTATAATTTTAGCTTTTACAATAATAACTAATTTGTACCTAAGTAGTTTATCCATCATTATTAAAAGGAAAATTTTTCTTTTTACATTATTTGGACTTGATAATTTCCAACATAAAATAAATTTACAGATATTATATTTTTGAAAGTGATAAATATTAATTTTAAAAGGATTTATGTATAATGTAAAAATATAATTTTTTTGAAAAAATATACCTTATATTTTAAAATTTCAAAAACATATTTTAAAATTTTAAAAATTTTAAAAATTTTAACATCAGATTTTAAATTCATATTATTCGTGGAAATAGGTATAATGATTTTATAATTCTTACTTATATACAAATAGTGTCATAAAAGTCTTGTTATTTGTAAAAAAATTATTTTACTATTCATATATACATAAATAATTTCCAAAAAATAAAAAAAAATCAATATAACATTAACCTAACAAATAAAAATATGAATATAATTTTATAAAATTTAAATACTAAAATTAATAAATTTTTAAATTTAATAGAGAAAATATAATTTTTTTAGAAATATTTTTGGTATAATAACTATTATTTTTCCTACAAATTAATAATAATTATTTTGTTAAATTAGTATTATTAAAATAAATATATCTTCTGAATATTGAATTGTATTATACTTTTTTCCTTGAAATATCACACCAATTTCTAGGAAATAAATTATATATATATATATATATATCTATGTAAATACAGTAAAAAACACCGTTTATAAATTTTTTATTAACTATTTCTATAATCCTAAATTCATAATACAAAACCTATTATGATATATACATAATACTTATTCATCAGATCTGCTGTAGTAGATGTTTTGTGTGGTGGTTCATCTAACATGGATCTTGTAGAAATAATTATATGCTTGAAAATGCCCTGTTTATTGCTTTTTTAAATCTATAATCGGGGGAGTTCATATTGTACATGCAATAAGGAAAACCTTATTGGAGGTAATATGGTTTCATCAATTTATACTATCTAATTTCATGACTAATTTTAAATGGTCATATTTAATATTCCAAATTTTTCAAGGGATTTTATTTTAGTTTGGTATAGTCTGTGAATTATGATATTGGGTATTAATTATTTAACAATAATATTAACTGAGATCTCGAGTCATTACATATATGACCCTAAGACTTCAACCACAACCTTATATATAAAGTTTTCATTCTGTAATGTTTTTACATGAGTGATATTATAGACCCCATCATGAGAACCCTAAAAAGTAGTGTCATTACCCAGACCACCAATAATTTTTTTCAAAACAACATCATAAAAAACGTTTTCATATTATTAAACATCACTTGGTTTTCCCCTAGAATCTGTAGCATTTTGTATTTTGATTGAGAAGAATGGTAAAATTATAGTATTTCTATATTTATCAATAGAATAACTTATAACCTTATAATCTGCTCAATAATTTGGGATCTTTTCACTATATTTAATTCCATATAACTAAATATTTATAATTTACATTTCATATATATTCAAATATGTGAATATTAGTAAATTACCATAGTATATATTTTTCACTATTCTATAAAAAGTTAATGTAATAATATCGCACAATATCTATCACATTGGAAGGTAAAATGAGCTTCCCGGTATGATAAAAACCATGAAAGGCCATGAAAATAATCCTTAACGTTCTTCTATAGTTGGATGAGATTCCATGATGGTACACATAGTATGTCAATTTCTAGTTGAGGGTACTCATAAGAAAACAATACTTCATATCCTGATGTGTTCACATAGAAATCATCATGATGACAGATTATGATAATAAACATCTCAGCATGAAATACAAATGTTTATCTGTTAATGTAGAATCCTACCTATAACCATTTGTAAATAATACATAGAATCTCATATTATTTGTAATTCATGTCCTGAATCATCAATTAGGATGTATTTTCATAAACATTGATAGCATATGATCATTTTGATGTTGGATGCATTGAGAGATTCATCAATAATATATTTTTAATTAATATGTCAAAGAATGATTTTACCTTTTATATTATTGATGTTGTTGTCTCAATAAATTGATTGAAATTGAACCGTTTCATTAGATTACATATCCATGGTTTATTGATGGGTTTATTTCATATAGCTAAAGAAAGTGGTATCAATCATATTGGCGTATGAAATAGGTGTGAAATCCACATTATAAGATATCATGAAAAATGGATAATATTACACAGTGGGTATTTATATGAGTTTTTTCATTATGGTGTATATTCTTCTACTATGGATGACATAACCCGTTACTAGAGAGTAATGATAGAATTTAGGAATATTCCCCAATTCCACAGAGGAAGAGGTCTAGAAAATCACACTCAAATTGTTTCCTTTGATATCAGTTAATTATAATTATATTTAAAAATTAAGATAGATATTATTATCCAGACCGAGAAGTAATGATTATTCCCAATTTATTAAATAATTTTAGATATTATATATATTTATTTATTCATTGGTTAATTGTTTAACTATAAAAATATAGGTTATTTGTTTATCTCTGGTCCTTGTAACTGTAATAATTATTTAGGTATTTGTTAAATTAATAAATTCAACAGTTATTAAATAAATAATTTATTAAGTAATTTTAATATTAATTAAATATTTATTATTGGGACCATGTTCAAAATAATATCTAATTTATAAAATTTATAATTATTATATAAAAACTTCTTAATTTTTTTATATAAATTATAAATATGATTGGAAGACCGGTTTTTCCTAGTTATGGATATTTATTTAGTAGATTTTAAAATAAATAGTAATCACCTTGTAGGTTATAACACACTATAAAATTAAAAATAATTATAATTTATTACACGTATTGGGGTTCCTTTTGGGATAAATATAATACTAATGGGATTTTGTCAATTATCTAATTGATATAACGAAACACTAATTCTATAAATAGGGTACAATGCCAATTAGAGAGGTTAATCATTGTTCACAACAATTACCTCCAATGTTCTACATCCTATCATCGTCTCATTTCAAAAATGAATGAGAGAACATTATTTCATGCTTGAAGGAAAATGAAGCAATAAAGGTGAACAATGTATGATGATATATCAACCATTATATAACCTGATACTTTATTAGAGTTGTCTAGAGATAGAGGGATAAGTTTTGGATCAATTCTATAGGGGTATACTTCGGGTCCTCATGAAAAAATTATTACACAATAATCCTGTAAGAATAATTTTCACTTTCATTTAAGAATGATATCAAGACCAATGTAATTTTTCCAATTATATTTAAAATTAATTTTGAATTAGTGTGAATGATCCTATATCATGGTTCCAAAAAAATTATTTTCCAATATTCTTAAAAACATTCATTGATCATGGGTTTCAGTTCATTCATATTGCAAATGATCCATTTAATATGATAAAGGCCGTGTCCTATATATTCCCAATATTTGATTTTTATTATTGAGAACCATCAAGTGGTGTCAAAGATGTAATGTGAAAATTATAATTATTTGTTCTCGAATGAACATTTATATATTTAAAATTCATTTTCATTTCAAAATTTTCATACTTAGAATTTGATCATCATGATACCTTCTTCCATCTTTTGATTTAGTGGCATTTAAAACTAATACAAAATTTTATTAATGAGTAAAATTTAGAGAACCTTTCTAGAGGGGAATGTAGTTTGGCCAGACAATAAAGGGATACATAATGTGTAGTTAGTTTAGTCACCATGTATCAAAATTCATCAAACCATGAAATATAGTGAATGAATTCATAATTTCATGTACGAAATAACTCATAGTGTATTAATATTTTCAAATGTTGACCAATCAAGGTGAGAACACAACATGTGGGACTACAAACCGTGTAATTAGGTGAAAAAAATAGATTAAGAATGTTTTCTGAAGTAGAAAAAACATAGATACATATGGTTAAAATAATAATAACATGACCCATAGGTATTGAAAATCATGTAACAAGTAGGTTACATGGTTGGTACCATCTATAGCTTCAGTATACCCTACACATGCATGTGTAGTAATGCACCATGAGTTTCATAGTGTGTATCATAATCATTCATTGAGACAGATACATTATGTATAGATTAATATATACATTGAGTACCACAACATTTTACACATACAATTTAAATTTCATTTATTACTATTCCAAACCACAATGACATTGTTTTACTGTGTCATTTATTTACATGTACACTCAATGTGAGATGTTACACACACACACACACACATATATATATATATATATTAAATGACTAATTAATTTATATGGAAATATAGAAGTACAAACCATGTATAGTCACAATACATTGACTACTCCACATTGAATTCTCTATCCCAAAAATTAATTATTATGTGTTCTTTGTAACAATTACAAAGTCATTCATTACAATTTTCTGTATAATAATACTTTTATTCTATATTCTATTTTAGTAAAGGTTATAACGTATCTATAGAATTCTTGTAGTTTGAATAAGTACTCATTGAGTTTTTCTAAGTACACTGTGTTTACATATATTATTAAAATTTAAATATAGATAACTAATTTAATTTATTTACAACTATATCATATGGGTATCTCTTTGATAGCTTGGATGCCGATTATTATACAATGATTCAGTTGATTAATTGGATAATGAATTGGTTTAATTCATATACATATATCTTATTAAATTAAATAATCAAAATGGATTTTAGATAATCATCTTGAATTCAAATTTATTTCACACATGGAATATCATGGGATTAGTATTATTTGTGTCTTTATTGATTCCTTTAAATATTTTATTACATTGGTTTTTTTCATATATTTATATAAATTAATTTGATGTCTAAGGAATTATCCAACCCTATTTATTTTATATCGTCATGTGTGTCCATTGTTTCTTTTAGATAAATCCATTTATGGTTCCCTTCACCATATTTTCAATTAATATAATTACAATAATGTATCTCATTGGTTCTTGGAGTATTTTTAAGATAGAGTTGAGGTGAAAAGAAAATCAAGGTAATGAAAAAGGAATAGGTGGAATGTAGAAAAAATAATCCTAGAATGGATTAATATTTATCCACCAAGGGTCAATGTTTCTTTCAATTTTCCCCTAAAAATGATGACACTAGTTTATGGTCACTATCAGTCCACAATTTTATTTATTTTATTTTTATCTATTTCAAGATTTGTTTTATGGATCCTAGATAATGATCACATAATAAATGAATTAATAAGAAAATATATAGTAAAAATAAAAATAATAATGCATAAATATATTATTAGTGCATCATTAATAACTTCAGTGAACTCCTATTAATATTAAAAAATACATTTTAAATATAATATAAGTATATTTATAAATAATAATATAAAATATTCAAGTAAATAAACATCTTTATGCCTTCCATTTTTTGAATTAATATAAACAAAAAGTTAATGTGTATGTTTACTGTCATTCATGGAAAATTTTAATAATCATGATTTCATAACATTTATTTTGGTTCAACGTAACAAAAATTTTATTGGGTCTAATGGCCATAGTCTATCCAATATAAACTTGGAGGCATCTGTCGAGGTAATCTTAGTTACTATTTCAGGATTGAGGAATCTTCTCAACAGTATAAGGAGTTTATATTATGAATTTTGAAATAACACCTGCCTAAATAATATATTCTATTTTTCAAATCCTTTATGTATACTATTAGAAGTTAAATAAGGATATTTTCTACTATAATGTCCACATTACATGATATTCTGATTTCAATGATGAGGTATATTAGGAATTGATAAAATAGTGGGAGGCTCAATAAAATTAAAATTATTATATCTCACATAAATTGAAATCAAGTGAAGTAAAAATAATATTATCCCTTACTAAATATATAATAATTAATTGTTCATAGGTCACATCATTCATGTGATAAATTTTAGAGAAATACATTATATTGACAGAAATTAACATCAAATAATAGTTCAAACACATACGAATAGTGTTACTCCATAAATTTAAGTCTTACACGACATAATCCCAAATCATTGATCTTCATGATTAGTAGGGGACTGATGATGAGTTTGTAAACATTGAAAAACACTTGAAATACATGCTATATGTTTAGTGTTTGATTTACTCATCATTCTCTAGTGAACACAAGAAGTCAAATGAGAACATGGAAAATTATAAAATGCACTAGAATCTCATTGATCATTATTAAGAGAGATAAATACAAGACTAGTTTGAGATATCCATGTAATTCATCATGAGAAATGTTAGATAAGTTTCACCAGATTGAAACCACAAAGTCAAAATCATTGTTGGAAATTTAAGATCTAAGGGCTCTCATATTCAATATGTAAAAAAATCTATACATTGTAATCATTCTTCAATGAGACCCTAAAATATTTTTCCATATTTTAGATTTATATATGAGTAACATAAATAAGTCTTTTATATATCTTCTTACTCAAATTATCTATATTGATAAGGATATAAAGTGTGAAGAAGATTTTATCCCTGAGGTGAAAATACGAATTTCCAAGAGAATATATATAAGAATAACTCTAAGTATAATTTTTCATTACATGTCCTTTAAAAGAAGATAAGGATCTATGGTAAATCAATGTAAACAAATATTTTTTTTGTTTTCCATGTGGTAATATGTGTAATTAGAGGAAAAAACAACATAGAAAATAATCTCAATGAATATTTAGGTGCTTTTTTTATCATGTAGAATTAATCTATTTCTATAAATCGAGTATTGGATACAACATGTGGTGCTCAAATAAATTATAAAATATTGGAACCAATTAGATTTTGAAATGTTTCTCATGGTTAGGTGGATCTTTGTGTAGAAAAATATATAGACTTGTCAGTGTAGTTATTACTGATTACAACTTCATATTTCTCATCAGAATTATCTTTTTTTTGGAAATATTGTTATCACGTGATATTAGTTACTAATTACATTATTTATTTTCTAAAAATGATACATAATGATTTATTTCTATATTTTATTTAAAGGGTTGGGAATAATTGTTCTTCATTCATAAATATATCATTTGTTATATAAAATAGAACCTAAAAAAAATATTAATGATTTGGGTTACATGAAGTATGTATTAGAGATGGATAACAAAATTATTTCATTTATCCCAGACCACACATAATAATGGAATCACCAATTAAGTCATGTAAATGAAACAAATATAAAATTATAACACTATGATGGATATTTGGATTGATTTGATCTTAAAATACATAGAGTCTATATTTCATGTTTACATGGAAAAATAGCCCAAGTCCCATTTAGAAGAATGGGTGAAATGGACCATGAGTTATATGTATTTTTTCCCACAAATGTCTATTTCTGGTTGATGATAGTGGAAGGTACACATACTTGAAATATTCCACTGATGAGATTAAAATATAAAAAAAAATTACTTATTGATACATATTTAAGATTATATTAATAAAATAAATGAAAAAAAGAATGATTATAAGAATTTTATTTTATAGAAGATTAAAAAAATCAAACAAGGTCAAGGTGATGGATATCTTAATCAAGTCTTAATCTATTATTTAGGAGTGTTTTTATATTATCCTAACCGCATATTCATTATACAACACAATGTAGTTTGTAAGTGATGGGAGTAACTATACCCTATTAAACATGATGAGATCAATGATTAGTCTTTCATGTCTTCTACTATCCTTTATGAGATGAAAATTATAAAACAATAAATATATTAAAAATTGTGAACCAACTAAAGAAGTATAAGATATTTTATATAAAATATTTTCTATAAATAAACATGTGGTGTCCCATCTATGAATGTGAGGCTGAAAATAATTTGTTAAGGATATTTATAGAAATATAATTGCACCTCAAGGAATTATTTTTATGATTATATGATTCTTTAAAGAAATTTGTATATATTACCTATCGATCCCCTTAGATAATAAGTTATATGTAAATAGATATACAAAATTCCTTGATAGGGATAATACATCTGAAACTCATAGTGTGCGGGGGATAGACGTTATGATGTCCCATATCAAAATACACAAGTTTTTTCACATGAATGTATTCATCAAAGATCTATGCAATTTGAAATTGAATTCACACACGTACTATATATGAGTATTAAGGAGGATATAGAAATATAATAGTATGGTTTTCTAGTCAACAAGGATGGTGACCCATTATTAGTTTGTAATAATGATCATGTAAACAATAAAGAAGAATTAAGTGATGAATAAGCTACCAAATGGTAGAATCTATGACGTTTAAAATGGAATCAATATAACACAAAAATATTTGGCATTTTTTAGATCCTCTATTGTATGTTAATACCATAGGTTGTAAATGGCTATTCAAGATGAATTATTAAATGGATGGATTTGTCAGTACCAGTAAAGATTGAATGGTTATAGAATGTTTCAAACATCATTTTGGAAAAAAATATGACAAAATATTTTCACCACATTATATGATAAAATACATCATAATTATACTTGTTATATAAAATATAAATTATTATGATATTTAGCATATATATATATATAAACTTTTTTTCTAAATGGGAAACATTAAAAAGATTTATATATGAATCATACAATGTGGTTTGTGACACAAATGGAAGATTAAAGGTATATATGTTGTGTGTGTGTATATATATATATATATTTCCTTTTATGGATTAGATAATCATACTTGATTGGGGACATTTGTTCATATGAATCCATAAGAGTGTATTTTTTTCATAAAGGATAAATTTGATCCTTGTGTCCACATGTCATTTATTGAGTGCCTAGTCATTTTCTTAATAACATTTTCAGGGTGAAATTATAAAAACATTTTCTAAAAACATAGGACATTATATTAAGGGACACATCATATGTTAACTATTAGTCGCGAGTACTCATAAGCATATTTGACTTCATCTAAAAATATTTGTAACATGTATTCTACAAGACTATTGATTATGAGAACAAACCCACCTATAAGAAATCGAAATCTCTTTGTGTTAGTGGGTATTACTATGTAAAATTTTGTATAATGTTATATATAATTTAATGTTATTATCAATTCATTTCAAGACACATATGAATTTTTTACTACCATAAACCTTTATAATATTTGATCACATATAACATGGGTATGTTGGCTACATCAATAATGATATGTTATTAATGAATATATTAAGGAAGGATTTCTCCCATCCATGTTTATATAATTTTATATCACATTGATTTTATTGAAATTAAACCATTTATTTTAATTCATTGTCCACAGTGTATTGATGAATTCATTTTAGATAATACACGTAAGATATATCAAACGTTAATGATGATGGAATGGTCTAGTAATCTTCTTGATGATATATCATGACAATGGTATTATATTAGAATTTGAGAATTTGAATTTTGTTTTCTCATTGTAAAAGATATTATTACTCTATGGGTTACATGATTTATTTCTTGCCAATAATACTGGACTTCAGGATATGTCGCCCAATTCAACAAAGCAAGATGCCTAAGGGGTCACCAAAAATGATTTATCCTTTTTTATTACTTATGTAAATTTACATTTATATTTTAGAAGTAGTATTATTCTTCAGACTAATAATTAAAATTTATTCAATATTAATTAAATAATAAAAAATATTTAATAAATATTTATTCATCATGTAATATCTTGTTTACGAGAACATGTAATATTTATTTATCTCCTGTTATTTTCAACAAAATAAATAATAAAATATTTATCTAATTAATTACTTATTTTTTTTGATAATATTAATTAATTCATTATAATCCATATTGGGAATAAAATATTTATTTATTTATTGAATGAATAATTTTTATTTAAATATTTATTCTAGAATTCAATAAATTTTGTGGAGTAGTAACAAAACATTTATTTCCAATGATGAATATTTATTTTCAAATTTATAAAATAAATATTTATCACTGTGAAATTTAGAGCACATTGTAATGTGAAATGAAAATATTGTTTCATTTGATTAAATTGGTTCATCGGGGATTGTTATATTATTAATGGAATTTATGAAATTAATGAAATATTTATCCTAAAACCTATTTTAATAAATAGACTATTATGTCAATCAGTTAAAGGTTAATCATTGTGAAAAACATCTACCACTCATTACCCCCCCCCCCTCCTGTATTCCTCTCAAGACCGAGAATAAAAAAATAATTTACTAACAAGACTAAAATAATTTGAAACTATCAAGGAGAACTACAAAATATGATCAATGAGTCATGTGATCACCTGAAGGATCATCTATGTTGTTCTGAGATCGAAGGAGCGCATATGGATCACCACTTTAGGGGCACTAATTTGGGTCCTCACAGTACAATGGTGATACTCATTTTTGGTTTTAATGAACAAAATTATAAAACAACAATGATTTCAATAAAAATGTAATATTTTTTATTGTGTTGTATGTTAATGATATATTAATGTGAAATACCCTCTATACTGGTCCTGGAATAATTATATATCAATATTCTTCATAAAATGATTCATTTATTATTTTATTATTATCATATACATTGGAAATTATATATTGAATACAAAACAATTAAATTTTCCCATTGTCCCAATATGTTCTACAACTATATTTGGAACTGTTACATTTCATAATCAATTATTAGATTAAATTCATCATCCTTTATGGGAAAAAATTTATCAGTTAAATTAAAACCGAAATCTAATTGAATAAAAACTCAAGAAAATTATCCAAATACAGCCTCCTATGAAAAATTATCATTTTAATATAAACTATAGTTTTAACAAAATCATCAAAGCGAGACCTAGGGTGCCAAAATATCCAGTTAACTATAAGAATCTAATCCCACACTTGTGAAAAAGTGTTCTTAACTTCAAAATGATTGATTTTGAATTTATAATCATGAATACTCAAAGACAAATTTTTTATTGAAACTATATGAAATACCCATTCATTTCTTTCCAAATCAAATTTTGAAATGAAATATGAAAATATCATGAATATTTAGTATGTACTTTCAAATTGAAATCCCTCAAATTGAGTAAAATTGACATATATTGTTAGTATTTTTCCTTGTAATCTCACCATATAGAATAAAAAACACATAGCAATAACATTCTTGTAATGATACAATATTTTAAATATTGTTGTGAATGTTTATGTATAAATTTAATTAAATAATTAAAAATAAAGGAATACTATATTTATATATATTTGAACATCCAAATGATTTATGCAGTCACACTTGGGGTGAATTATTATTGAATAAAATTACAAAATTATTTTTATCATTGAAGTACAAATAATTCAATTCAAACATCCAAACCTATTATGTTTAATATATGTAAATATGAATTCCCAACAATCCACACCCCAATGAATGTAGTAAATAATGAATAACGAAATAGATTATACTTTTTAAATGGTTCTCTACCGATGTAGTTTACTATTAAATTGTTCCATAATAGTGGATTCCAAGACAAAGATATCCAATAATATAATAAAATTAATATATATGGGGAATTATTTATCATTAACATTGATGAAATATCATAAAAACCTTCAAATACCTTCTGATTGGATTTTATACTAACTATCAATAGTTTATAGAGGTTCATCGCAAATCACTAATAAAAAATATCTCTTTCAGTTCACTATACTAATCCAGAAGAAACAATAGATATTCCACCCCATAATAGGTCGTTGAATAATAATACATTAAAACGTATTGTATCTAGAACATCGACCACATTATCTTAACATAATATTAAAATGATCAACACATATAGATAAAATGTTCCATCATGTTGTCTTCTTCTGGTTTCACATTAGATCATCATTGGCTATAATATAAAAAAATAACAATATAAACACTTTGATTCTGAACTCAACATTCTTATTCCCCTTCAAGAAATGAAAAAAATTGAAAACATATTTGAAATAGTATTTTTTGCATCCCCTATATTTTTTCCCTTTTCATCAGCCTTTATGATATAAGAATCTCATTAATAGTTTCGATCATATTTTTTTTCGTATCCTTCAAGGATACTATTAATATTATTTAGAAAAACATCATTAACATATATAATTTTATTATCATATATTATATAAATTAAATTAATAAATATATCTGCATTGTTATCCACTTTTATTCCATATTCAACACCAGTTTTTCTTTTTTTACTATCTTATGAATCTAACCTGGTCATGTTATTATTGTCTATATTATGGATACAAAAATAAAATCATATTGCGATACATGATCTTATATATATTCTTCACCAAATCATATGGGATTACCCCCCTGATCCAACAACTCATTAATTCTATATTTCATTCCATGATCTATAAATATACACTTTTTAATAGACTAAATAGGTTTATTTTCTAAAAAATACCCATGATCCTCATTTTAAATTCCCTAATATTTCATCTTATAGAACTTCCTATTTTTATCTTCATAGTTAATTTAAAAAATTAATATTTGAATTCCATTAATTATAATATAGAAAATATCAATATTATATTTATTTATTTCTCCTTCTAAATTGACTTATTCTTCACTTTTAAATATCAACTAAAAAAATACATATTCAATCCATTATCCCATGATATCATTTATTAAAATATTAAATCCTGAATATTTTCCCATAAAATAATCTTTATTATTTGATGGATTTATTCTTTAATAATAGATATTTTCACTCTAAAACATGATATTTAATAAATAAATATCATAAATGAATCATATGATTTTATTCTCTGGAATTAGCATATTTTTTTAAATTGATAAAACATATGTATGATATATAAAGCATTATATATCACCACCTAAACATCAATGAAATCATTAATATCACATTAAAAATTAGATTAAATCATTCTTTTGTAGAATTATATTTTTATTCAATCTACTCTATCTTATCTATCATTAGTGTAGACTCTGTACTTTAGCAAAATATAATATGTATCATCATGTTTATAATTTTTAAAATATATAGTATCATCTGGATGATATTACATATCAATACATAAATAATTTTTATACATTAAATCATCTTATATACCATAGTATAAAATTTTATTTCCTAGATATTGAATTGAAAATAAATATATGTCTTCTATATAATGATGAATTCTTTATGTATTAGTATGAAAGACTTTGGTATCATCTCACCTATTTTTTATATCATAGTGAAACTCCCATATTAACTTATATATTATCCATATAATTTTATTTATAAAAATGAATGTATAACCATTTCCAATATTCAATTAGAATGTATTTTTCAGATAAAATTTTAAAATTTTGACTTCCAATTTACAATTTCATAACATTTCCTAATTAGAGAAAAGACTCTGAAACCTTATTTAAGAATCTATAGTGTGCGAACCTGGATCTTCTTCTTAGGAATCTTTTGAATTTTTCTTGGAGTTTTTAAAGAAAATTGTATTTTCTAGAAATTTTATAAGTACACGTCGTTTACTCGGCTACCACAGGTAGCCATGTGCTGGCCATGTAGCGGCCATGCACACGCCAATGTGGGGTTGACCTGGAGGCCACCTTAAGCGGAGTATGGAAAGGGAATGTACACACCGTGTACATCAAAAGTACATGCCTTGAATTTTCTTTTTTCATTAAACATACCAGGGTCCTGTCTAAATTCCATAACGATCTTCTTCTTGGATTCGTTCGACCAATAGCTCCTATATGACTACAATCCTTCCCCGAGCCCCCAAACGAGCATTCGAACTCCGATTCAACTGCCATCGGTTGCAATGGGATTGCCTCGGTAAGCTTCCTCTCCTTCATGGGCTTCATTTTCCAATTTCAAATATTTCACAATTTATCCTCTATTGTTAATTTTATAAGTTTATATAGATCCACCATGTTCTAGGTCGATACAAGGGTTGACACCAGTGTATAACAATCCTGCAATGTAAATGTTGGAATTTTGGGCCTTTTCGTCAAAATTCATTGAGCTATATGTGAAATTTTGTCCAATACCCTGGAAGAGGGTACTGTGTGTTTACCATTTTAACGCTATTTTTTACATTCCATTGTTGTATGAATTTGTAGAGGATAATGAGATGTGAATAGTGTAGATATCTATTGTTTGGAAGTGTTTACCCATGCATGTTTTGTTTACGATTGTTTGGTCATGTATAGCCCGTTAGGCTTCCTTGATGTTTCTCATACCTAATAATTTAGGATGGAGTGATTTTTTTATTTGACATGCTTGATATGATGTTGACTATTTAGCCAACAAGTACGTGATGTTTAAATTGGCCATATTGCATTTTTATGCTCGTTTGACTTACACAAGGCTGAGAGAACCTGGTGTAGTAGACTACGAGGGGAATTGATCATGTGAGCTTCCTTAGAGATTCATTTACCACATAGACTATAAGGAGAATTTATCTTGTGAGCTTCCTCAAAGATTCTTAAACTACGTTTGTCTATAAGGGGAATTAAACATGTAAAATTCCTCAGAGAGTCTTTATCACTTAGACTGTAAGGGGAATTGACTAAGGGTGCTTCCTTAGAGAGTCTGGTTATATCCTTGTAATTTGAACCAGTGGGGTAGACCATGTTTTCTTTCGAGAGGGTTGCTTGTGTTTCCAGGTAGGACCATAAAGGATACGATGTGAGTACTTCCTAGAGGGTTACATGTTTGTGTTTTACTTCTTGTTAGTTGATTACTGGTTACATGAAACCGAATGCTTTGAAATAGTATGATTGGTTACTGCTGAGTACTTCCTTATTTACTGCCTTCTTCTGACTTTTACCTGCCATATATTCACTGACTGTTAGGAATAGAATATGTGGTGGTTGCCTACTAGGATTTAGTTTCACTCCCTGATTGGGCAATGCTTTTGGGCCCAAACATATTATATTTCTGCTCGTATTGATAAGGTAGAGCACCCTTCTAATTCAGGTACTTGAGTGATGTGGAGCTTGATAGCATGGGACCAAGTTAAGGCTTGTGATTCTGAGGAGCTATCATCTATTTTTCTTTCGTACTTTGGTTTGGTATTGTATTTATTCCAGCATTGTCATTTGTTTTGATGCTTTCCTAGACATATTTATAATGTATCATTCATTTATATATGTGTGTTATCTAGTTGTTTGTTCTAAAAGTCTTCCACTATTAATAATGTCCAGTATGTTTATTGGTTTTGATATTGTATATTTGTTACATCCACTATGTTACTCTTCCAATGAGGGCATTGTTTCCCCACTATCTCACCCAAGGCCCTCACTACTATTCGGTAGACTATGGCATTCGGGGAAATGCTCTTGAGGCCATGTGACAAACCGAGTATGGGGCGCCTCTGGGTGGCTTGCCGAAGCGGGTTGTTACAAAGTGGTATTAGATGATTTCATTCTTCTTGACAAAATGTAAGGAGCATATAGAAATGGATAGGAAGGAATAGGTACGTGGTAATAAGATGTGCCTTGGAGTCTCTAACTCGTGTACATGGAAAAGAAAATATCCCTCATTTAATACCATACTTCTTTTAATTTTTTATATGAATTAATAATTTTAATGAAGTTTTGATATCATTTTCCCAATGGTGAAGCCATGAGGATGGAAAAAATAATTGATTTAGGTCACCTCTGAATAGAATATAAACATGACTTATATAATGGATAGGTTTCTATAGTTGGAAATTATTTATTTTCTATCGCTATCATTGATATGTTTCCAATACCAAAATATCGTGAAATTAATACTCATTTGATATTTTTTGAGTTTCATATATTATTAAAATTTGACCATTTTTGTTGAAAGTATAGACGAGTTTCAAAAAAAAAATTTTTTTATTTTTTATTCTTTTTTAGTAATTTAATAAAAAATAAAAAAAAGGTTCTTATGAAGTATCTTTACACTTTAGGTCATATGAAAACATTACAAAATTCGAAAAAATATGTATTGGTCATCTACAACTGTGTTTAATTATGAGTTAAAAAAATTAAAATGGATAATAACTTATTAAATAATTAGGGTATTATACATGATTTTTTATGAAATGATTACCTTTTATGATTATTAATGGACAACCATGACATCTAGTTTATTTTCAATTCCCATTTTTTATTTTGAACACATAGAACAACTTACAATTATTCAACAGAATACCAATAAATTTAAAATCACAAAAAGTACATCAAAACTCATTGAAATTATCAATAAAGCACACTAGAAAAAATCCTCACCCAATATATTTAAAAAACACACAAATAAATTCATCTTTAAAACATGTAATCATATTAATTCAATAAATAATAAGTCAAAAGATAAGAGAACAAACATGTCACCATTTAAAAAGATTCAAAATTTATGAATGGCCATCTTAGAAGGTCAATGGTATATATTAATTTTTTTAAAAAAAACTCTAAAATAGTTTTTCTTAATTCCATTAAAAATATTTTAGTAATATTTTTAACAATTTGTAATATTTTATTGTCAATAATTTTTTACATAGTTTTTAAAACTACTTCTAAATTATTTATGATAAAATATTAAATAGTTTTTAAAACAAATTTTAAAATGATTTCATATATAATTTAATATTCATTAATATTATTTTCATCATACTAATCAATTTTTAGTTAATTTTATATGATATAGTTATTAAATCCACATTTAAATTATTTTTAATTTTTTTTAAATAGTGCATAAAACACAATTTATATAATTATTAAAAATATTTAATAGTTCATTTAAATTTTCTTCTAAATTTTCATCCTTTTAAATTGCTTCTATATAGTTTTATAGATTCATTAAATTTTTCATTTTATATATTAAAAATTACATTAAATAATATTTAAAAATAATAATGAAACTATATTCAATTATGTTTAAAGTATAAATCAGTATAATTCAAAATTATATTAAAATTGAAACTTTATTATTTAATAGTATGTATATAGTTTCAATTAATATTAATATTTTAAAAAGATAAATAGATTCATTTAAATAAAAATATACACTTTTAAACTATAATTATTAACAAAATATCATAGAATATAACGAAACTAAAACTAAATAAACATTAAAATCCATACCTTCTAAGTCTAAATGAAACATAATAAAACCAAATTGAACTACAAGGAAACAACTTTACACTCATAGTCATGAACCAACCAAACATAAAAAAATAAATTGAACCAAACTAAATATAATAAAAAAATAAAATTTAATGGCCCAGACAGTGAGTCATTAAATGGTTTTCTAAAAACATAGTTACATCAAACTGTTCTACCAAAACGGTGCCACTGGTCATATTCACACTGAAATGGTGATATTGTGATGGTGGAACTGTAGTGGTCATACCGTCATAATTATACACGTGTTGGATGTCTTCAATAACCAGTGGGAAAGTGGTGCGGGGTACCAAATCATTGATGTGTTATTACTATTACTTTACTTGACTTGTGTTTTTTGTTGAGTGTTCCTTGATGAATTTTGGGTTGATATTTTACTTGATAGGTGATTTAGTTATCACCTTTTCTCATGTGGAATTAGAATTCCTCCCCACTGGTTCCTGAGAGCTTTCGGTCTTCCCTAATGATTATACATGTAAACATACCATATGTATATAAAAATATCTTCAGGTTTCCACGAGGAATTAGTAGACTGTGCGGGACCATATTAGCTCAGACACTAGGGCCGTTAGTGTTGCTTCTTTTCTTTTCATTTGGACTCCCATTTAGTGATTTCTTATACTTGTAGCAATTTATATTGGGACATGCATATAGGAAAGGATAGTTTTTTTATTTACATTTACTTCCATTTTTGGTGTTGTTTTGTATTTACTATCTTATATCCTGATCCTTTTCATGAAATGGGTAATTACTTCTATATCACATATGATTCTATACTCTTGGTGTTAGTCGCCACATCGGGGCTTATTAAAGGCGAGACTCAGGGGTAATAATCTCTCCTTCAACTTGAAGAAGGCAGGGACTATCAGTTTTTTGTCCCTACCTTCATCATGGTGAAGGCAAGTTGTAACATAAATGAAATATATTGAAAATACAAGAATAATAAAAATCTAAAAAATATGTTGTATTGAAGTCAACTAAAACTAATCCATTAATTGAATGAAACACAAATGACTAAAATTGAACTAAACCAAAAAAATAAACTAGTCAAAATTATGAATAAATTAACTTTCTCAAAAAAATCTATATTGAAATTAAATAACCATAATTAATTATTCAATTCATAACATAACCCAAAAAATTAACTGGATCTATAATTTGTGATTTTACCTATACAATTACTACTAAAATTGAATACATCCAATCTTAGTTAAACAAATAACAAATGAACTGATCCAAATAAAAATACATGAAATAAAAAAATATTAAATCTATTAATAATTATATAGATTATCCAAAAATTAAAATTCATTCAATTTGGTATGATTGATTCTAGTTATACTCTATTTAATATAACAAAACACATTTCAATGAAATTGAGTTTAGTTCATTTTTTAATTTTCTATTTTATATTGCCCATAATTATTTTTTTCAAAAATATAGTAATATTGAATAATGGTTTTCAACAATAAATTTCATTATATATGTTAGTGTTTAACATATAATGTTTCATTCCTTAAAAAAAATTATTTATTTGAGTTGATAGAAGAAATATGAAAGTGGTATAAATGAACTAATTTTTTTTAACTGATTGCATTCCTATTATATTATATATTTTAACTAAATATCTAATTTATATTGAAAATAAGGTTATTTTTAGAACATTGATTAGAAGGAAGCTGAAGAATTTGGGTTAAATGATGATCCTCAATAGGTTTTAAATATGGTTACCAGGGGAGAGTATGTTGTCAGTCATGAAAAATATTGTCCCTACTAGATATTGGGCCAATTATTGTGCCTCCATGTTTTCTAGTTGTATAGATTTTGAAATTACACATAGAGTGCTCTCATAGGCTCATGTAGAGGCATAATTTCAATAAATATCGACGATGGATTGTAAATTAATTCCAAAGTCCTATGAGAAATTAATGAAATTCATGGTAGAAAATTTCTATCAATTCCACTTGATACCACCATGATTTGGGATACATTAATGTCGATGATTCATTCATTCTATAATTTAATAGGATATGGTGATGATGGTCCATGAGGAAGTTTGGGTGATGGAATTCCCAGTGATAATGATGGTGAAAGAAATGATGATGGTGATGGTGATGATAGTGATGGTGGTGATGATGATTTTGATGATTATAGAGATAGTGATGATGATGGGGATGAGTTATTATTGGTATAAATGACAATATTACTAGCCATTAGGGTGATATTTATGACTTAAATTTCAGAATTATTTCTAAGACACATTATTTTATATGACTAGATGTGATAACATATACATATTTTTTATATAGTTATAAAAAAAAATTAAATTTAAAATATATATTATATGTCTTATTTTAAATGTGTATTGGGACTATATCGATTAAATAATTTGGTTATCAATATTTTTATATTAGATACATGTGGTTTGAGGTGTTGATGGTGGTTTCTAGTTTCTGATTAGGTCATGTACTATGATGGAAAGGTTTAAAGGATTTCATGGTGATGTAAGAAAATAAAACTTGATTACAAAACCTTTGGTAAAATATTTATACAAATTGATTGATATAATAAATTGTTAAAAATATGTCAATTGGATATATAGAAATAATTCTTTAAACCATGGTATCAGTCTCTCCCTTTAGTCTACCGGGCAACTGTTTAGAGAACCATTGGTATATGAAATTTCAAAGGTTCCCCACCTATATAAATGGTGGAAACCCATTTGTATAGTGTATATTTCATGTTGTGATAACATGAGGATTTTCAGAAGGATTATACCCTTCTTGGGTGACCTATTCTTTTTATGGTTGGTTAACCACAAAAATCACAAACTGTTGACAATAAGAAACAAGAAAACCACACAGTTATAGTGTTGGTATATAGAAACACCATTCCAGTCTAGAGTTACACTATAATATGCATACTTTTAATAATATTATACATAAATATGTTACTATTATTTGAAATATTCTTAAAAGTTTAGTTACATCATCAACAAAAAATGTACATCTCCCTTGAGGATCCTTCATAAATATTATTAAATAACTACTCCCTTCAAGAAAAATTATACAGAACTACTTCTCAATCCTAAGATATTTAACTGAATATTACTACCCCACCTGATGAATATAATAATCCAATAATTTCAGCTTCATATCAACTCTTTCTGTCACAAATTATGTATTTTTTTAAATAGTCTCCTTTATTACATAGGATGATATCTATTTTTTCTTTAACAATCCTCAATTTAGAGAATCTCATAATTTCTGGAATAAATTTAATTCAAATAAAATATTTTCCAGCTATTCATTTTTGAATAATATTAATAGAATCATACATTATGATCTCCATAATTTTTTATTCAGTTATGCTTTTATAAATAAACCACAATCTCCTAAAAATTATAATCTTTTAATAATTTCATGTTTACATTAAAATTAAACTTCTACTATTATTATCATTAGACATCCTGTAAAATGATATTGGGAAATTTCTATAGAGTTTATCATAATAAAAGAACAAAATAATGAATACTCAATTTCATATTTCATGTAGAACCCAACATATTCGTTGAAATAATTTTTATTAAAAACATCATATTTGATGTTATATTTGGAGACACATATTCCGAGCACACAAATAGAAAAATTTCATCTGAAACATCCATATTCAAAATCTTCATCTAGATTCATTTAATATAATAATTCTTGTAATTGTTTTTATTTAATAACACTAAATCGTCATCTTATTTGATTTCTAAATTAAACATCTAAATCTTATTTGTTTAGTGTCCAATAATCATGTATCCCAAAAAATTGTCTAAAATAATATCTTGTGAAATAATAAAAATATGAACTGTGGTAGTCATTTTTAAAACATCATATGAATCAACTTGAATCACATTTTAGATTTACTTTTTTGGAAAGAAAACATCATATCATGAATCACTAGTTTTGATTCATTTAGAACATTTGAATTTTTGAAAAATTGGTTTGTATGTTGACAATATTTTAATATATTCTCTATGGAACAAATATTCCCTCATACGTATTTATATAAATCATACAATTAGATATGTTTGACAAAAATGGATATGTAGAATAAAAATTCCCCAGTGAATTCAGAGATGTCATCAGAATTCATGTACATAGTAAAATATAATATGATATTGGTATATTATATAAGGTAATTTATTTATCAAATATTTAATTTTTTAGTGGAATTAACATTATTTATTTTTTTAAATTAAACTAATTCACATATATCTAACAAGGAGCTTATGTAGATTTTTTATATCTGATTTTTATCTTTTTAAGACCTCACATTGCTAAATATTTCCCTATACGAAACAATCATACATGAACCATTATGTACCAAAATAATTCCCTATAAAGGTAAATATTATATTAAATATTGAAAATGGAATCCTTCTCTCACTCTCTCATATTTCAGATATGTTCTAAAAATGACATGGAAAATTCAACCAAATGAAAACAGTAGTCAATAGTTTATAAAAATACACCACAAAATTAAATGATTATAAATAAAGATTGATAACATATTAAATACAAAGAAAATTCTTGAGGTTACTTTATCCAGTAATATAATTAAGTGAATACAAGTTATAATTGTATCATCCTTAACCCTGAGGATACCTACCAAAAATACTACATATTATCATAACATGATTGTATACAAACATATTATAGTTTACAAATGGTCCTACAAATGAACTAATGTACAAGATATCTTTTTATTCATCCAACTACACTATAAAAAAACTGCAAATCTTTTTCCTGGTCAATATGACTTTTATTCGGAATTTAGAAACAACCACAATAGCATGCACATAAAAATTGTTCTATAGACCTCTTTAACAAATTATAAATGAATGTAAACTCTTGGCTCATATATATTACATTTATTCTCATACACATAAAATAATTAAATTAATAAAATATAAGAAAATAATAGTTGAATTATATTGATTATTACATCAATATTTGTCGTGTTCTTTAAAATCATTAACACATATGACATATGTTAATATTAAATGTGTTTTTCATTGTTCAATATTTTTTTTATTCCACTTATTCAACCTTCATGATATAATAACATATTTGGTGTGTCATTTTCTCCCCATTTTTCATCACCTTCAATGACTATTGAATATTTAGTATAAAACTTCACCATCCTCCTCCTACATTATTTATTATTACATAAAAATAATTTTCTAAGATACATCAATATTAATTTATACTTACATTATATAAATGACATTGTTTTTTCGTTATATATTCTTACATTCATATTATTAAAAAATAATATAAATAATTTTTATATTCTTAATATTGAAATCCTAATATATTTAGAAACTTTATATTTTAAAAAATATAAATATAATCATGTTATGATGTCCCTCATGATATGAATCATCTTTAAATTTAAATTTCATACCAAAATATTGAAATATTAACTTAATATAAAACTATCTTAACTTTTTTCCATAAATAACATGGATCCATATTTAAATTAGTCAAATATGTTTCCAAATAAACCCCATATTCTTATATTTATAAATAATTTCAAATAATCTTATTTCAAATACATTAGTTAATACACCCTAATGCTATCCATATTCCACTTTTTACTTATAATGATGATCCAACTTCGAATTTTTTTAAACAAATCCATAATCAATGAAGCTTTAATCCATGAATGAATGTACAGACACAGTAAAATCTTGTGTTGTATTGAATTTTTGCCCTAAAAAATCCATCTTTATCTAAGGATCTCATCTTGAATCATGAGTGAATTCACTAAATATTATGATATATATGACTAGAATATTATTAAAGCTTCATTTGATATTATTATCTTGGGTTATTGAAATTTACAAACTATAAATCCACATATATTAAATAGAATGTCTTAAGAATCATTATAGTGTCCATAATAGTGTTTTTATTATTAGTTGAAACTACATTATAAATTTTACATATTATGAATTTCATGTTATGTGTACTATGGAATGTCATTTGTGTCATTAGTGTATCATTGGTACTTTATCAAATTATTATCAATAACATTTATGTACCATATTCAAAAATTTACTCATTAACTATAAGATATTATATATCAATCCATATTTTTGATGTATTCTTCTGAGTATCATATGTATCCTAATATCCTGATTTATTAACTTTTTAAAACTTATTAGTGGACCTTACTCATAATATACAAGGGTATATACTATATGCAATAATCATAGGAACGCCAAGATACATCTCAATTAGCATCTCTAGACTTTATAAGATTACTATGAACTCTATCACTTTTTGAAATCATATAAAAAACACCCAATAATTTATTCATTTCATTATAGAATTTAGAAAATATTATACAAAAAATTAATTTTAATGACATTGATACATTTAAAAAATTAATAATAATGATGATGATAGTTTTTATTATTATTTTGATTTTTATGTGATTAATGGGTAAAAATATATTTGGAGATGAATAAACATCTAGTTCAAAGAGTATGATTTATTTATTAAAAGTTTATTTAATTTTTGAATATTTTATTGAGGGGTTTTCAAATTTACTATATAAATTATTTTTTAAACAAGATGTCATTCCTAGTGTGGAATGTTTTTTTCATGGATAAAATGATTTGAAGTCATTGTGTTTATAATATTACTTAAATTTTTATATTTTTAATCTTCAAATTATGAAAATGATAGATTATTTATTTTTATACAATTTTTTATTTCATGGATTTATATTATAATAATTTAAATGGAATTTTAATTCGAACATAAAAATGATTCCATAGGGGTTATTATTTTATTATGTGGAATATATATTTGGTGATTCATGTGATAGGATTATATTTTTAAATGAATAATTATATAAGGTGTATTCATTACAATGGACATGAAATGGGTTTGTTTTATTTTTTTAAGAGTGTGCAAAAGGGGTTTTTTGATTATGGATATTTCACAAGAGGTATGTACTATAATGACCTAGAAATTTATATTAGTGGTATTCAATTGAGAGTGGAATGATTAATATTTTTAATGATGGAATTTTTTTTATAAAAATTCTATGTATTCTATAAAACTGGAAGTTCTTATTTTTATATTTTTGATTCATTGTATATTTATTAATTTTCAGATAAAATTATATCTATAAATTTATAGGAAAAAATTAATTAATTTTTAATACATTTGAAAATAATTGTTTTATCTTTTTTATGTTATATGTATTATAATAGAAATATTTCATGATTATGTAGGGTTATGGTTTCAATGGACTATATAGTTGAAATTGAAATGAATAAATTCCATAAGGATTGTGTTATTCCTGATTTTGTGGGAACCTATTACTTTGGAGACTATAGATTCAAGAGATACAATATCGTAATAAATGGTGCAAATTGAAAATCCTAGGGATTTATATAGTAGAAATGTCAGATTTTCCATATATTGTTCTTGTTATTTTTTGTTGTTGTTTCATGTAATATCGAAATATATAGTTGATTCATATGCTTTGTGCAATACCGAACACTTTCAAGGGTCTCATGTGGATTCTTCACATGTCCATAATAATTGATATTTTGGTGGGATTAATAATGGTATAATTTCATAGAGTATTATGAAGAAATGAAAAATGAACCTCATATAATATTTCAATTTCATCATTCTTGACTAGATGAATAAATTTATGCATTCTATTATTGAACATACTTATTTTTTAGTTAATGAGAATAAATTGATACATTAAAATATTTTTAAATGTTCTTACTTTTACAAGGGCATGTTAAATGGGGAATCACATCCATCATATAAGGATTCTACCACAATGTATTCCATCCCATAGTTTTTATGTATAATTAATGTTGATATATATTTACCAACATCAACCCTGATTCACTAACGATCCCAGATTGGGATCATTATTTATCCCATTGAGTATAAAGAACTCTATAACTCAAATTTAGATGATAATTATGAGGTTGATAAGGGACTTTTATAATCATAAAATTTTCTTGATGATTGCATCAGATATTTTTGTTCCTATCAATATGGATATGAAAATTTAGAAGGTGTGATATTTTTATTTTTCTAATGTATTAAAAGTGGTGCATCTTGGTTCTCCGAAAATTATAGAAATAATTTTAATTTCTATCAATTGTGGTTTATTTAAAATTGATAACGTATGAATTCATTAAAATTCTATGTGTTTCAATAATTTTGAATAATATTTTTACAAATATCATAATTGGGATATTCGTAACATTTATTATATAGAATATCATGCCACTAAAAAATGTAGGAATGTTATTTATGATAGAGAACCTAGGTCCTTGTATGTGACATCAAAAGAGGGTATGAATATAGTGACCGAAAAATTTTATCCAAAGATATTAAATCTTGTTAGATGAATATTTATTACAAAAAATTTCAATCCATTACATATTTTTTAATGTCATGTATATATGAAATCAAGGAAAAATAAAGAACTAGTTCATAAAATATCTACATGATCTCCCAATAATTTTTTATAAGCATCACCCTTCACAGGCTTCTCAAAATTAAAACTGTTATTTATAACGTGGGTAGAGTAAAAATATGAAAAGTGTTAGCTTACATTCTATATATGAATAAATAATGGATATATCAATGATACTTTAATCATAACATGAGAAAAAGGATATGAGAATATAGAAATGAATTTTTAATACCATACTAAACATATTATATATCCTAATCTTGAGTCATGGAATAAATATTTTTAGTCTATACGAAATGAATCATAAATGAATCAAACCACATGAAAAATTGGAAAAATAAAATGAAATGTGTTATACACATAGGAATAGAAAATAATTTCATATATAGTAAATGATCTCAACTAATACAGTAATAGTGGAATGTGATCACTCTTCCATCTATCATAGTAGTCAAGGTTCTCTCCCTTCACTCTCATAGTTTTAAAATTACATTAACTAACTATGATCACTCACTATTCCAACCATTTTTGTAACACCCCGAGCTTCCACGATACGCTTCTCATTCAATAATGCAGTAGCTTGCATTGTACGCAACTTCGAGTTCTAAAACACCGCGACTAATCAAAGTAGTCATTATGAATAGTAATAACCACTTTTTAAAATTATAGAAATTTTATATTTCAAAATGGACTTCATTTTTGAATTCTTAATATCGAAATTATCCAAAGTTGAATTTTTTGTAATTTTCTGAGAACTTCCAATTTTTTATGAATAGTGAAAAATACATAAAAAATTTTTTTAAATCAAAATAATTTATTGTGATAAATTATACTATTTAGTGGTTTAAAAGTATAATTAGAATATATTTTTACCATTTTATCCAATGGTGGTCATTAGAATTAATTTAACATTGAAATTGGACATAAACAATTGCCAATCTTTTTATATAAATTGTTTCATAAAAACACGCTATTTGTTGTGACAGTGGGAATTGATTATAAAATTAATTAATGCAACTTATATTTTTGGAATTTTGTAAAATAGACATCATTTTTGAATTCGGAATATCAATTATAGCTTAGGGTGAAATTTTGGCATTGTTCTGAAAAACTTCAATTTTTGATGAATAATGAAACCACTAAGTGGTAGTTAAATAACTAATTTTTCGTTTAAATGAAATATTACCACTTCTGTGATTTGATTTTCAAAAATCCGACATACATGGTTGTCATTAAGAAGTAAAATGTGGTTCAATGAGATTAAAATAATTTTTTGGTGAATAGTAACTTTTAAGTTCTTAATCGCGGTTAGAGGTAATTAGTGTAGTTTAAGGTAAAAACAATGTTTTAATAATATGATATGAGCTTGACACTTGTCTTAATCCTATTGTATGAGTCATGGCCGACCACGACAACCCATGGGTAAACTTGGGGACCCCATGGAGCCACATTGGTTGGAAAATGACATTAATATATATTTATTTAATGTTAAAATTAAATTGACACAAACATGAGTTTTTTTACTAAAACACATTTTAAGTGGGGTTAAACAAGTCCAAAATTTGATTATAAATATTCATTATAAAGATAAAAAGATTTCCTACATCATAGTATTTTTTTATAATTTTTAGAAATTAAATAAATTAAATTATTTATGACATCATGATGATGCAGCGATGACCTCATTATTTAACGATTTAAATAAATTGGACAGATAATGTAAAATACAAAGTGTAAACTTGTCAAAAACCTATTGGATGAGTATATTTAGAACCCTCATCATCTTATCATCGAATTATATAAGTGTGGGACCTCTAAAATCCGAAAAACATTTTATAATAAAGTGGCTTTTCTTTACTTTCCAAGAGTGCCCCTCCTCTCCACTTATAAAATGCCCCCATCTCTCCCACCTCATTTACACATTCAAACCATTTGGATCGGCCAACCTCTGACCGAATACTCTCCCAACTTCCCCCTCTTACTCCTAGAAGCCTCACTTTGGGCAGAACACTTCCCAAGGAAGCCTTTGGCTAAAATCAAAAAGAGTTACCCGATTTGGAGGTAATGTCTTCTCTAATGTTGTTTTGTTTTGTTTTTCTTCTCCAACCCCCTAAACTCTTTTTATTCATTTCTTTTGTAACAACACCAGTATCCTCAATATACTAGGATGTTGTTATAAGAAGTATTAGATCTACACTTACACACACCTACATCTAATGGTTAAAGAACATACGGTTTCTGTGGATGGCGAATTTCTGCCTCACGAAACGATGATTGTTCAACACTCATATAACACCTTCAAAGGTGGACATTAAGATGTCACTATATTTATATATGATATATAATATGTTTATGTTTTACTTATGCTTCTGTATTTCTCATTTATGTCATAATTTATGATTTCCATTATGGGTAAAACGCGATAATTTCATTGTAGGAAGTGCGGACTACCGCCCCCTCAAAGTGATTTGAATCGTTAATGCCATATGTGGGATGTATAAAGGATGGAGTAAATGGTATTATACACTATATTATACTGGAATTATATTATACATTTATATCATTATTATTTCATTCCATTAAATATGAAATATAAATGAAAGTAGTGTTCATGCGTACGTACGGCTTACCGTCTCCATGAACGGTGCATTTCATTTCATACCTCTAAATGTTACGTAATGTTATAAATGAATGTATATACTGGATATATATGATATATATGACATCTAAATCATGAATATAATTCTGGAGTTAATGGATATTCTACCACATAAATAACTTGTAATTATAAGAAGTTTATTGTTGACTCAAGTACCAAAGATCGACAAAACGACCATTATTAACTTAAATAATTACATAATGTTCATAACATGGAAATAAGTGATATAAAAGGAATAATGAACATGAAAATGGTTCTTAAGTAAATATAAATTAACTATAGTTTATTATTCAGGAGGTTAAAGAACGGTCGAGTCAGGACATGATGCAAGGTAAGGGAACTTTTTAACCCAATTCCTATTCATTGGGTTAATCTCATACTTTCAAATTATGCCATGATATTATTATGTCCTATCTTGTATTTTTACATTATTTATTGGTAATTATAGTGAATACACATTATAGATGTACTTTATTTAAAAAAATGATCTTTTTAAGGACTTCGTCTCAATCCCCTTTCATTGAGGCATATTTGGTTTTATACACAATTTTCTTTTATACGGTGTATAAACCCCTTTGACTTTAATGTTTATTCAAAATGAATCTTTTTTATATGAAGCGTTTTGCTAAACGACAAAAGGGAATGATTTTCATTCCGTACTTATGCGGCGACAACGACTTCTCCGCCGCCGTGACTATTATTTGAGTTTCAGCTTCCTCTACAAGCCATCATTTTTTTTAATGAAAAATAAATACAATTTTTTAACTTTCTTTTATTTTGTTATTGAAAATGGTTTTGAAAGCGTTGTTATTATATCAATGTGTTGTATCGATATCTTGTGATTGAAATGTTGAAATGTTATGTTTCCTTTATGCATGTTTTATGTGATACGATTATGTTATGGTTTATGATATGTTTAAACCTATTCATATGAGGAATGTATTGGACTTAATAAGTGACGGGTGGAGCCCGCTATAGCTCCTCGATGCATCTGTAGGTCTTATGAGACAACTAGAAGTGGAATTGGCCGAGGCCCTTTCCCAATATGATTTATGGTTTTGGCCAAGGCCTTAATCATTTTAGACGTCTTGGCCGAGGCCTTGACAAAATGTTTCAGAATGTCTGGCATTATGCATTCCCTCATTATGAAAGTGCTTATTGATATTTCATGTGATTATTCGACTAGTAGAATATCCCTGTGAGTACGTAAATGAAATTATCTCATTTTACTTTTTCCATATTATGTTGATGTTTATGTTTTAAAGGCTTTTGTTTTTGTTATACATTGCCTTAAATGTTAATGTTTATTTATGGAAGCTTCTGAAATATTGTTATCCTTACTGAGCATCTGAGCTCACCCCTTTCAATGTTTTAATATTTTCCAGGATGTGAAGAAGTATTTTATGAATGACCTACAGGGATAGTCCAAACATGATAGAATTGTGGACTATGGAGACTATGTTATTATAGTTTTTCACTTTGTGATGTAATGTAACATTTATGAATGTATCTAGTGTTTCCAAGGCTATAAAACTAATCGGTCATTCGAGACTTGATCTTTTGTGATCATGCCAATTTTACGAAGTAATGCACCGACTCTGGGTAGCTGGGGTCAGGGCGTTACAGTTGGTATCAAAGCCAGTTTAGTACTAACCTTGGAAGCTAGATTTAGATAAACTCTGATTAGAGCACATAGCCCAAAGATAGACTTTGAGGATTAGTATAGAAGAACTTCTTAGAAATTTGTTGTTGTAGAGATTTTGTGAGTTTTCCGAGAAATACATCCCTGTATGGATACGAGCAGGTAGAGGCGGCTCTGGCACAGATGTACCTAGGGGTAAAACCTGAAAACACCGCATTGAGCTAGACTCGAATGGGAACTGGTGCACGACAACGGGCCTTGCTGCACTCTTGGTAATGACACTCCTAGGGGATATACTTAGGATAATTCTCATTTTCTTTACGAACCACTATGAACGGTTATGAGTATATACTTCCTCAAATAAAACCTTTTTATGATTATTGATTGTATCCATAAATAGTTCAATTTATGTTAAGTATTTTACAAGTATGGAATTATGTATTTTGATTCATAAACTAATCTAGTTTATGACATTGTTTAGAAATGGTGCCTAGTGGAAGAAATGGAAACCGTATCAATACACGCACTCCGTGTATGGATTTCCCTCCTGCTCAAGATAATTATTGTGGATCTGGAGATACAACTGGTGCTGATCAACTTTATACCATACTAGGACAACTCACTTAGGTTATGAATAATAACCTTACTCATATGGAGCACCTTGATCCGCAACGTGGAGGATCAATGCTAGACCGTTTCATGAGGCAACAACCACCACCATTCAATGGGAGTAGAAATCCTATAGTAGCTGAGCAATGGATAAATTCCTTAGAGAAAATATTCCATGCCTTGGGGAGTAATGAAAGGGAGAAGGTTGTCATGGCAGTTTACCGCCTCACTGGAGATGCCGATCAGTGGTGGTCGCTGATTCAAAACACAAAGGAAGATGATGCTGTATCGAATATGGAATGGAGGGAGTTCAAAGAGCTTTTCTTAAAAAAAATACTTTCCTCGTGACCATCGAGCAGATATGGAAAGGTAATTTCTGAGTCTGAGGTAGAAGGAGGATGAGAATGTCGCAAAGTATGAGGCCAACTTTACAAGGTTAGCGAGGTATGCTACAGATTATATATGTAACCCAAGGAGTAAGATTGATCGTTTCTTTGATGGGATAAAACCATTTCTCCATCGAGCTTTAGTATCACAATCGTTCTCAACATATGAAGATATTGTCTCATGTGCTATCAAGACAGAAAATGAATTCTCTAAGTCTTATGACAAAAAAGTAAAGCAAGAGAAGAAGAGAACGGTGGAACAAGAGACAGATAAAGGGAAAAAGGGAAAGAAGGATTTTCCGTTATGTGATAATTGTGGGAAGAATCACCCTGGTACTTGCCTAAAAGGAATGGGAGTTTGTTATAAATGTGGAGAAAAGGGCCACCAGGCTCGTGATTGAAAGGGAAAGAAAGAGGCTATCAAAGTTGAATGCTACAATTGTAGAGAAATGGGTCATTATGAAAATGAATGTCCTAAGCGTCAGGTAAACTTACCTCAGAAAAGGCTAAGGGATAAAGGACAATCTTATGCTGTTACTATAGTTGATGAAGAATAATGTGATATATATATATAAGGATTGTACTGCAGTAATTTTTTATTTTAGTAAGGTTTTAATATGATTAAGGTAATCATATTTTTAGTATGTGACAATAAGAGAAACTTTTCTTTGTTTGGGGAATCTGATGTTACAATTGATTTTGGAATTTAGAGACCTTTTAGAGAAAGTCTAGACGGAGGTATTTTGGATAACTATTAAGGTTGGAATGGATTAAGTTGAACCATGGATAGTATTATTTAAAGTTAATGCATTTCTGAAGATTATTTTTGAAATATTATAATACTATAGTTTTAGGAAAAGGACAACCTGCAGGGTGGGGAATAACCCATTGCGTCGGACAAAGCTGCAGGAATCGAACCCACAACCATAGTGCGACAAGCCTTTATTTCCTACCACTAGCCTACAGGAAGTCCCCGGTTATTACAAAATAATTTTACTAATCTAAATGGAATGTGTTAACATTTGGAACCTTATACAATTTGGATAAATAGAATATTTTTGAGTTCCATTACCATTTGGAGTAAAAGTTGGGTTTCTGGTAAAAATTTATTAACGAATGAAAGTATACATAACAAGTATGTATATTCCCTTACGTTCTTAGTAAATCTCCTAAATAAATTCCTCAAAATTATAAAAGGTAACTTAAAACAAAAATGTTGTCAGTTAACTTTTCCAACTGGGGATTCAATGACCGTTTAACCAATCACAAGTTTGTGATTTTCTTGTAGTTAAACATTCTCCTAATCCTGTTTTCTATAAATCTCCATGAGACCTTGGTGGTTTGTTTCTCCTCCATATCCATATTTTCTTAGAATCCTAGAATGGGCTATATCGGGTGACCTTTGTACTTATCTTGCTTTCTTTTAATGGTATATATTCATTACCCTTATTTCTGATGTGGGTTTTCCTCAAATGTATTTTCTCTTTTCAACCTTTAATTTTCAAAGAAAAATTTCAAATTGCGAGGATGCAATTTATTGAAGGAGGGGAGAATGTAACACCCCGAGATTCCACGATACGCTTCTCATTCAATAATGCAATAGCTTGCATTGTACGCAACTTCGAGTTCTAAAACACCGCGACTAATCAAAGTAGTCTTTATGAATAGTAATAACCACTTTTTAAAATTATAGAAATTTTATATTTCAAAATGGACTTCATTTTTTTATTCGTAATATCGAAATTATCCAAATTTGAATTTTTTGTAATTTTCTGAGAAAATCCAATTTTTTATGTATAGTGAAAAATACTTAAAACAACTTTTTTAATAAAAATAATTTATTGTGATAAATTATACTATTTAGTGGTTTTAAAGTATAATTAGAATATATTTTTACCATTTTATCCAATGGTGGCCATTAGAATTAATTTAACATTGAAATTGGACATAAACAATTGCCAATCTTTTGATATAAATTATTTCTTAAAAACACGCTATTTGTTGTGACAGCGGGAATTAATTATAAAATTAATTAATGCAACTTATATGTTTGGAATTTTGTAATATAGACATCATTTTTGAATTTGGAATATCAATTATAGATTAGGGTGAAATTTTGGCATTGTTCTGAAAAACTTCAATTTTTGATGAATAGTGAAACCACTAAGTGGTAGTTAAATAACTAATTTTTCGTTTAAATAAAATATTACCACTTCTGTGATTTGATTTTCAAAAATCCGACATACATGGTTGTCATTAAGAAGTAAAATGTGGTTCAATGAGATTAAAATAATTTTTTGGTGAATAGTAACTTTTAAGTTCTTAATCGCGATTAGAGGTAATTAATGTAGTTTAAGGTAAAAACAATGTTTTAATAATATGATATGAGCTTGACACTTGTCCTACTCCTATTGGATGAGTCTTGGCCGACCAAGAAAACCCATGGGTCAACATTGGGACCCCATGGAGCCACTTTGGTTGGAAAATGACATTAATATATATTTATTTAATGTTAAAATTAAATTGACACAAACATGAGTTGTTTTACTAAAACACATTTTAAGTGGGATTAAACAAGTCCAAAATTTGATTATAAATATTCATTATAAATATAAAAAGATTTCCTACATCATAGTATTTTTTTATAATTTTTAGAAATTAAATAAATTAAATTATTTATGACATCATGATGATGCAGCGATGACCTCATTATTTAACGATTTAAATAAAATTGACAGATAATGTAAAATCCAAATTGTAAACTTGTCAAAAACCTATTGGATGAGTATATTTCGAACCCTTATCATCTTATACCCGATTTTGAGGTAATGTCTTCTCTAATGTTGTTTTGTTTTGTTTTTCTTCTCCAACCCCCTAAACTCTTTTTATTCATTTCTTTTGTAACAACACCAGTATCCTCAATATACTAGGATTTTGTTATAAGAAGGATTCGAGCTACACTAACACACACCTACATCTAATGGTTATAGAACATACGGTTTCTGTGGATGGCGAATTTCTTCCTCACGAAACGATGATTGTTCAACACACATATAACACCTTCAAAGGTGGAAATTAAGATGTCACTATATTTATATATGATATATAATATGTTTATGTTTTACTTATGCTTCTGTATTTCTCAGTTATGGCATACTTTATGATTTCCATTATGGGTAAAACGTGATAATTTCATTGTAGGAAGTGCGGACTACCGCCCCCTCAAAGTGATTTGAATCGTTAATGCCATATGTGGGATGTATAAAGGATGGAGTAAATGGTATTATACACTATATTATACTGGAATTATATTATACATTTATATCATTATGATTTCATTCCATTAAATATGAAATATAAATGAAAGTAGCGTTCATGCGTACGTACGGCTTACCGTCTCCATGAACGGTGCATTTCATTTCTTATCTCTAAATGATACGTAATGTTATAAATGAATGTATATAATGGATATATATGATATATATGACATCTAAATCATGAATATAATTCTGGAGATAATGGATATTCTACCACATAAACAACTTGTAATTATAAGAAGTTTATTGTTGACTCAAGTACCAAAGATCGACAAAACGGCCGTCATTAACTTAAATAATTACATAATGTTCATAACATGTTAATAAGTGATATAAAAGGAATAATGAACATGAAAAAGGTTCTTAAGTAAATATAAATTAACTCTAGTTTATTATTCAGGAGGTTAAAGAACGGTCGAGTCAGGACAGGACGCAAGGTAAGGGAACTTCTTAACCCAATTCCTATTCTTTGGGTTAATCTCCTACTTTCAAATTATTTCATGATAGTATTATGTCCTATCTTGTATTTTTACATTATTTATGTGTACTTATAGTGAATACACATTATAATTGTACTTTATTTAAAAAAATGATCTTTTTAAGGACTTCTTCTCAATCCCCTTTCATTGAGGCATATTTGGTTTTATACACAATTTTCTTTTATACGGTGTATAAACCCCTTTGACTTTTACGTTTATTCAAAAGGAATCTTTTTTATATGAAGCTTTTTGCTAAAAGAAAAAAGGGAATGTTTTTCTTTCCGTACTTATGTGGAGACAACGACTTCTCTGCCGTCGTGACCATTATTTGAGTTTCGGCTTCCTCTACAAGCCATCATTTTTTTAATGAAAAATAAATACAAAGTTTTAACATTCTTTTATTTTGGTATTGAAAATGGTTTTGAAAGCCTTGTAATTATATCAATGTGTTGTATTGATATCTTGTGATTGAAATGTGGAAATGTTATGTTTCCTTTATGCATGTTTTATGTGATACGATTATGTTATGGTTTATGATATGTTTAAACCTATTCATATGAGGAATGCATTGGACTTAATAAGTGACGGGTGGATCCCGCTATAGATCCTCGATGAATCGGTAGGTCTCAAGAGACAACTAGACGTGGAATTGGCTGAGGCCCATTCCCAATTTGATTTATGGTTTTGGCCGAGGCCTTAATCATTTTAGACGTCTTGGCCGAGGCCTTGACAAAATGTTTCAGAATGTCTGGCATTATGCATTCCCTCATTATGAAAGTGCTTATTGATATTGCATGTGATTATTCGACTAGTAGAATATCCATGTGAGTATGTAAATGGCAATCTCTCATTTAACTTTTTCCATATTATGTTGATGTTTATGTTTAAAAGGCATTTGTTTTAGTTATACATTGCCTTAAATGTTAATGTTTATTTATGGAAGCATTCGAAATATTGTTATCCTTACTGAGAATCTGAGCTCACCCCTTTCAATGTTTTAATATTTTCTAGGATGTGAAGAAGTATTTTATGAATGACCTACAGGGATAGTCCGAAGAGGATAGAAGTGTGGACTATGTAGACTATGTTATTATAGTTTTTCACTTTGTGATGTAATGTAACATTTATGAATGTATCTAGTGTTTCCAAGGCTACTAAACTAATCGGTATTTCGAGACTTGATCTTTTGTGATCATCCCAATTTTACGAATTAATGCACCGACTCTGGGTAGCTGGGGTCGGGGCGTTACACTTTTTATCTATTGAGATATAAATATTTCTCCAACGCATATGAGGGACACATAGGTCCCACACATTAAACAATGAAAACCATTTGTATTTGTGTCACAAGAATATAAATACTTAATCTTATCAAACCCATGAAAATAAATGTGTCTCAAAAATATTTTATTATAGAATAAAACGTATAAAATAAATGGTTTTCATATTCATTTCCTCAATTAATCATTGCGTAAATTTTGGAAAGTAATTGGGTTTCATAAACATTGTGTCACCATATTAACAAACCATAAGGATAAATAATCATATAGGTATCCTTAGGTCATATACCAATAATGTATAAGTAAAATCATAGGTTATTATTTTTTTGAATAGAAATACCATTAAAATTTCACTATATTATTCTTGTGGAAAATAGACTTCCAATTTTGAATTTTTTTAGCTTAATTAAGATTAATAACTTGATAGGGGGGTGAATCTAGGTATGACATACTAATATAACATCTCCATCATATTTTCTTTCATTGTAAAAAAACGTTATTCTATATTCTTCCTGATGAAATGTTTGAACATAATATGAATCATGCACATGAAATGAAAATTTTAATTAGTTCACTTTCATTGAACTACATCAAATGAGCATACAACAATGATGGTCTGCCGTACTAAATTCATTAAGGATTCATGTTAAAGTACATGGTATGGGGTAGATTATATTAATGGCAAAGGTCACTACCTTTATATGGTTTTGGTTCTTCCCACTATTATCAGAAGTGTCAGTACCTATGTCTCATCCATTAATATTCCATGAAAATACATTCTTCTTCTGTGAATTGTTCTACACTATATAGAGCAAGTGATTCACAGACCATCTCTTCCTTTGGAGATTACATATGTTTTCATGGACCATATCCCCTTCGGCGGATCACATATTATTCAATGAAGCCTTTTCCTTTGTGAGATTCAGAGCCCTACAATAACCATTCATAGATTTCTCTCATGAAAAAATTAACCCTTCATGGAATTCAACCTCACAAACACTTCTCCTTCATGGACAGCCAAATGAACTATTTCGGGCTTCACTGAATTCTTCCTAGATAAATAATGTTTTCTAATTAAATTCTTTGTAATTAATAATATAATTTCCAGTAATTATATAGGAAAATAAATCTGAGAATATCTACAATCTTATTTCCCATATGATTTAATGTTCTATTTCATTAACCATGTACTACAATTTGGTACACATTGCGCTATGATCCTCTAAAGTGGTTGATCCTTTTCATAATGAAAACTCTATATAGATACTCAAATCGATGCCACTATTCCCTAGATAATGAGGCTTCTCATGAATTTTAAGCTGTTATTAGACTCCATGACTTCAGAAAAGGTTTCTTATTCACAGTCCATGTTGCGTCCTTCGTGGTCCTCATCGAACAACTATAAATAAATTTTACTTTTCTAAAATTCCATCACATTTCTACGAATCATCTTTTGAAGTCCGAAAAACATGCTTCATGATCCACAAACCACGAACCCCCTTGTATAAAACATTTCCATTTCTATAAAACAACCAATTTTGATGCCTAAAAATTTTGGAAACACTGGGAAAATTTTCCATTGTATACACTTGTTTTAAAAAACACTAACCATACTCATTTTATATCATCCCGCATTGTAAAAAAAATACATTCACACCCACAAAAACTAATATTACAAATTGATGTATTATTCCTAACCTATCACATATTACTGAAATTGTTCAAATATAATTGAAACATTTTCATTGAAAAAACCATGTAAAAATATAAAGTAAATTTTATATAATAACTTATTCATGATAGTGGGAAAATATTTTCAAGCTATATTTGTTAAAAAACACTCCTTCCATACATATGTAATAGAAGCCACAAAGTACCTCATTTGGGAAGCACCGAGAGGAATCCATTTGAAATGTTTTTTAAAAATTACAATATGGATTAAAATAACAAAAAAAATAATATGAGAATATTAAAAAAATTAGAAAAATCTTAAAATTTGTTTATAAAGAATAAAAATGTTTTCGATAGAAGATTTAAATGAAATTATTTTTCCCTAAAATATATTATAACTATATCAAGTACATGATGTGAGGAATATGAATGGAAAAAATGCATTTCCAATACATACAAATATTATAAAAAATACACTAGTTTCAAGAAAATATATCGTAATATTTTTTATTTAAAACTTTATCAAAAAAATCTAAATAATCAATGAAATTGTAGAATAAAACCCTTACCTTGAGTTAAATTTTCCTAAAAACACTCTAAACTCTAATTTTATAAATTTAAATAAAGTATAATAATATAACAAAGTATTTTTATACATAATAATTTATTTTATCCCTTTATAATGTTTCAACATCCCCTTTTATCAATCCATTATTATTGAAATCATAATCTCTGGTTGTAAAATGCTTCTTTTATCATGAGTATCTCAACTCATTATATCCATTAATTAAATATTTATCACAGTTCCATCATATCCAGTATATTTATCATGATATAAATATCCTATTTATTTATTATATGTAAATTTATTTATTTATAGTAATTTATACATGTTAGAAAGAGGGAAAATGATTTAAACCATTAATAGAGATGGTAGGTCGTAATAATGCATGAATGTTGTTTTATGATTTCAATTGATGGAAAAAAGGAATTATAAATATTAATTTAGCAATAAAATATAATTATTATATCATACGTGTCATATATATTCATAAAAAAAAAATCCTTTTTAACATTAATGTAAAATATAAATGAAAAATGCATCACATCACTTAGTGGAGGTGGTGGTCCACACGTACAAAAAAGTGATGTTATAATTTCCCAATGGACTGGATGGTAAGTAATAATAAAAGATATTATAAATATATTAGTATTATATTTTCATATATATTATATATATTATATATATTAAAAATATCATAATACCAATCCGTATAATAAAATTTTAAAAAATTAATTGTATAACTATGAGGAGATGGAAATATGTACGTACACACAAGTCATACATTCACTTATCCTCTTGTTGGAATGAGGCTGTATAATGGTGTATTGATAATTCTAATAAAATATAGATGTATTTATGATACTCAGTTTATTATTTTATAATAAGTACCATAGTTTTATATGAGGTATTGTCGAGTAGAAATGAATGTGAATGGTTAAGGTGATTATCTCTTATTTGAAACAGTTCATTAACCTATCTTGTAGAGGTATCTCAAGTTGGTCATCACAGAAGGGAAAACCGTCTCAAATGTTTATAGATATTTTTTTAACTTGGTAGATTTTGTTCAAGATGTACAAGTAAATTGTTTTTAAATAGTTGAGGGAGGTGGTTCCCTTTTATAATTATGGTTTGGGGAAATTTTAGAAATTATTAAAATATTAAACTATAAAATATTAATAATTAATAAAAATGACTCCATGATGATATGGGTTAAAATATATGGTAATTTAGGGTTGTTATCCCATCATAGAATATAATTTGGACATTTTTTGGTGTCATTTTAAACATTAACATTTTGATTACACTATATTTGACGAATTTTTATTTTAACTATGCTAAAAAATTTCAATCATAATGGTTGTAAATTTTACAAATAAGGTTTAAATTATTAAATAAATGGAAAATTATTGAAATTTTATAGCATATTTTAGTCAGTTTATGTTTTTTCGAATTTTTATGATATTTAAATAATTTAATAATATATAGTTTTGATAATATAAGATTATTGTCTATTTTAACAATATTAAAATAATACGAAAAAAATAAATAAAAAACTCTTTAATATGAATAAAATATTCTAACAAGATACTATTATTTTATATTCAACATGAAAATATTTTTATCACTATAAATTACAAAAATTTTATTACATTTAGTATTTTCAAAATCATTTATTTTAATTTTCGATAAATTGAATAAATATTGTTTAAGTGTTGTGTTATAATTTTACATAATTACATAAAACCTAGAAATTATAAATAAATTATCCAAATTAATATAATTTTATTATGAAAATTTTTAATTAATATTCATTAATAAAAAGTTTTTATCGTATTGTGAATACATAATGGTTATTTAAAACAATGAGATAAAAATTTTGTATCAATACTTGATTTTTATAATATATATATAAAAAATAATGGAAATGTTACACATAAAATTATATATTTAGATCATCAAGAGATATGAGTTTTATTAGACTAAACCAATAATCATTATGTTGATAAATTATGTATTTAACACTTATTTTAAATCTAGAGAAACCGAATTTAAACATTAGGGGGTGAATTTTTTTCCACATTTTCTATTCATGTTGAAATAAAATAAAATGTTTATATTTACCAAATAAAAACGTCATAATTCCAAAATTGTAATTCTTTATAAGTAATCCAATAGTTATAAATGTAAGAAATTAATTTTTATGTTTGTTAAAAAAAGTGATAATAACTATTTTTTATAAAAAGTGACTATTAATAATAAAATTGGACTTATTCATATCATATGTCCCAAAAAATACTAGTTGAATTTTTGAAAAAAAAATTATTCTATATAATATATATATATTAAAGGAACATTATTCACCTAAAGAAATTAATTTAGAATATTAATATAAAAATACATTCTACACTAAAAAACTGGTCTCCAGAATATATTTATTTTTCATTCAAATTATTTAAATTTTTATTTATAATACATTAATAACCAATTAATTAATTATTAAAGTATATAACAATATGTTTTTTTGATTCAATAAATACAATTTTACCATCCAATCCAAATACTAGGTGATAACTATCATTTAAAATAATAGAATTTTCATTGTACACTATAGTTGGTTTAAACCTAGTGTTGTGTGTTATAGATTATATTGAGTAAATAGAAATATATAAATTGAATTTTTTTATAAAAATTGTCACAGTGTTATAGAGAATATTTGGAGGGCTATCAAAATATGGACTTTCCTATGTTAGATTAAGAAGAATGTGATTAGATGATTCCTAATAATACTAACTCTATAATAAGGCAAAATATGTCCATGGATGGGTTTGATTCTTCTTATTTATCTAGAAATGGAAATGATGACTTTACATACTACAAGGATTTGTATCTGATAGCGATCCAGAGTTTGGCTTAGACGACTGAAGTATATTATTTTATATCTAGTACAAAATTTGGAAAAATAATTCAATAGGGATTGAATTTCTCTTCAATAAAAAGATAATCAAATAAATATAGGAATTAAAAAATGATAAAACATATCCATTATAAAATAATTTTAGTTGGTGATTTCTTGGGATTCTCCGGATCATCATTTTTAATGTGAAAAGTCATCTAAAATTGATCATCCTAGGGAATATTTTAACGTTGGAGGTAGAAAAAGATAAGCATAAACTCTATCACTTTCTATGTTATGGAATGTTTTTATTTATTTAACATTACTTGTATTTTACCATGTATTGAATATTATAGGGGTAAGAAGTGGACCTAGGAGACCCCATGAACAAAGATGTAGGTCTGAAGCTAATTTATAACATGAAGCATTGTAGCATGCCACGAAATAAGAACATGGAGGGGGGATCCTCCTTCCAAAAATCTCATGTCGTGATTTGGTCATTCACGCCATGACACTATCATAAAACCACTGTTTTATATGTTTTAGTTAATATATTAATTAATTAAAGGTTTTTTAAAATAGTATGGCTCTCCTTCTCTTTTAGTAAGTTTATTGGATCCCCCTCCATTGATCTCTTCCCCATTCTATTTTTTTTCCACCTCATTCATTTGAAAAATCACATTCCATAAGTTGTTATTAGATTATGGTGTTTCAGATGTCCTCTCATCTGTACTTTTCAATCATAATTAATATTTTAAGATATTTTTCATCATTTATGTGAATTTTCCACCAGATTTAGTATATTATTTTAATTTGATGATTTCTACAAATTTACATTTAATCTAATTGTATTTTATTGAATGTTGATGTCTAAAAATAAATGGACACATTTTTGTAATCCACTCCATGTGTTTTTCAACATTTATGTAGGTATTCATCATGTGGTTTACTTATATTACTGTGAGTTCAGCCAATAATGATAAACAAAATACTGCTATCCCTAAATATTAAAATATATCATCTCATTGGGCCACAAACATACCACTGGTCTGTAATCCATGACTTTTTTGCACCCATGTGGAATATATAGACTTGGAATATGAGTTAGAAAATCAAATAGGAAAATATAGTGATTATTTTGAATTGACATATGACTGTGTGAGTGTGACTAGGACTTTATCCACCCATGGGGTGTGCTTAAGTTATAAGGAAAATTTTTTATTTAAAAGAGGTGTCCATAGGATTCACATGAGTTAAGTGAATGATCATTTAAATGATGTGGATTATATTTACGATATCTAGTTTAATGTTAGTATATTTATATTCCAATACATTATATAAATGTAATAATATATTTATTAGTGTTTTTTCTATGGTCCTTGAATTATATAAATTGAATAAGAAAAACGTGGGTGACCATGTGGGATCCTGCAAATGATACATGTTTTTATTCAATTTAATAAATTTGTAATTAAATTAAAATTGTGTTATTATCATGATCTATTTTTGTAACACTTTGGTTGAATACCACTAGGATCAATGATTATACCTGATGTTTTTTATTGTACTGGGGTGAATCCCTTTGTGTTTATTGATAATTGTTCATAATTTAGAGTTTATTAGGATGAATCCCCTCAGGAATTTGATGATACATGATAAATTGCAATGCATTGGTGATTTATAGCAGGTTCAACAATTATTATCAGTTTATTAGATTTCCTTATAAGTAATTCATCCTTGGGTCCTATAATGAGGACTAATACATATAATGCCTTGGTTGATTCAATTGGGTTTTGATGTATTTTTGAATTACATTTATTTAATTACATTGAACATGAGAGGTCATAATGTATGATTGAAGATATATTATGGACATATAAATCCAACTTAGTTTTCAAAAGCTATGATCTAACATGGGTTTCATTTGTGAACCCATTGATTAATGATTTATTATTTATTTATATTAAGCCTTTTTTATTTCTCTCAATTTCATCAACATTTTTTTAGAATTGATATTCTTATAGAAATCATTATATGTGGATTAATGACTCAGAATCAATCCCATTTCAAGTAACAATTTTTTACTAGAGAATACATTATGGTTTTGAGAAAAGATAAGAGAAATCACAAAATAATACATAATTAATTTCTATAGATAATATAGAGCATGGGAGTTTTGGAGTACTCTATGATTCAAGAATTAATTTGGTATAGTTCCCAGTTATTTCTTTAGGCATTTTCCGGTTTTAATTTATATGACACATTATTGATTTGTGACTACCAAACATGTTTTGTACAATATAAATTAATATAAAATTGATTTTTTATTTTTTACTTATCACTTTATAATATATATATTTACTACTTATTTTAGATATATCTTCTTTATTACTTCCTCTGATGCTCAAATATGATATACAGGTATTGTCTCCCCTCCTAAGCACCATAAACACATACTGGTTTTTGGAAAAATATTTAATTCAACCCCACTACACATTTTATGGAATGTGATAACTAGTCCAATGCCCCACTATTTCCTACATCTCATTTCATATAAATCATATAACTAGGGAACTCTGAACTACCCCATATATCGATAGAGTAGGTCGAAATCATACAAGTTAAAGGTTCAAATGTTATAAATAAGATTTTCTATATCATTGTTTACAATTTCATATATACTTATCATTTTATAATAAGGGAATAGATAAATGAAATTCCAGTTACATGTAATAGTGGAAAACACTATATTACTTGTAATTTATATTTCATTTAAATAAGACTCAACTATGAAATGATATGGTTAATGTGAAGGGTTAAAAGAATAAAACATTATCCCTTATATTATTATTATGTGGATTAAGATTAGAAAAATTCAAATTATAACATATAAATAATTTCCCACTATTAAATGTAAATGAAATTTCATTTAACTAATAACTTTATATGAATATTTTGTCTTATGTTAAATGGTAATGTGTGATATGGTGAATTATATATGATTGCCAGAAAATATAAATGAATTTGATATTGGCCTTGTGTACTGGTAGTTGGGGAGTTTAGGGTTCTTAAATTATATTATTTATTTGATATGATGTTTAGGGATTAACATATCACTCACCATAATCATTAGGATTTGGATATTTTGATGTTAATGTGTTCTGATGTGGTTCTAAATTGATAATTGATTTGAACATAAAAATGGGTTGATGGGGATAAAGAGAGAGATGAGTTCTGAGTCTCATATGATGTGGGGTGTATAAGATCATGAGATGTTGTAAAAAAGTTTGTATAAGTACCTATAGTTTCATTCAAAGGTATTATTTTTGTTTTGTTTTCACAAACACATGTGTGTTTATTCTTGACTCGATATTTGGTAGAGTAGGATAGATCCAATCCTTTATGTTATACCTAATATTTTATCACATGATCAGATTAAGAAGACATGTTTTATTTAATTTTATCCTTTAATGAGTTGGTGTATGATTTTAGGATAACCTGAGAGTGGGTATTTGGATTGAGTATAGAGTTATTGAGGTTTATATGTGAATAAATATGATAAAGGGGTCAAATATTTTGGGATATTCCTTCAGATGTTGAGATGTGTCTTCGGGTATTGATAAAACGAGTTCTACGATTTATTGCTAGATGTTTTCTAACAATTGTTGGAGATATATGTGATATATGAAAGAGAACCTATAGAGGGGCTCCAGAAATATTTTAGACACCTAATGGAAGAGAATCATGCTAAATTCATGACTTTGAGTTATATGTTTGGATGTTCTAACAAATACATGGATAGTTGTGTAGGTGCCTCATTAATTGTAGTTATATATCTTAACCTTGATTGTCTATGTTGTATGTAGAATTCAAAAAGAGGGATGAGTTATTTGACAAACCCTATTTTGTTGGGTGATCCTTGTCGGTTATATCCATGACAATTAATGAGTAATTAGACACTTATAGTTTATTTTTAATTATAATATGGAGAGTGATCGTGTGGTTGGCCTTAACAGTGGTGATATTCAGTATAATTATTAGAAAAAAAATATTGAGTGATATGCATTCGGCTTAATGAGTTGATATTAAGAGAGCATGGTTAGATAGGCTCTTAGGTGAGTGAGACAATGTTTGATAGGATTTGACTATAGGTTGTTGAGTCAGATCCTAAAGCAGTGTGAAAAAATGATATATTTGAGTTGTGTATTACTAGTTGGAAAGATTATCTATTGACCATAATTGGAAAATATAAAATAAGACACACCTTTACCTTGTAAAAGTAAGTGGATTTTATATAAAATATATTTTAAGTTGGTTAATTAAGATGAGGGATAAAAATTTACAGATAATATTAGTGTATGAATTTATGTGGATGGATTATTTTGGAATATAGTAATTGTCGATGGGTGGTTTCATAGGTTTTTAAAGGACCAGTAGACATATTTGGAATAATATAAAACACCTAATTTTTAGTCACTATAATGGATAAAAATATAGGATGGTTTCAATTGATTCCCCCTTGTGTTTGAATATGATTTTTTGGTTTTATTTATTTATTCATTAGAAACCCATTGTGGTTATGATATTATGATGTGTCAGTTTGTTTCTATTATGTTTAGGAATCCATTGTTTTCCCCCACTATTTATTGTTATCATGGAATTGATAATGGGATTTATGGTGTTCCATTATAAAAATTTTATGGAATGTTAAGAGTCACCTTTTCCGTTTGTGAAATGGTATGAGGGTGTTGACCCTCAAGGACGTGATGTATGATGGTCATACAATAAATACATGATGTTATGAGTTTGTGTAATTTATTTGTAGAATAGTACCTATTGCGGTATGATCAGTGATTGAGATTAGGTCTATGTATGCAATAATCAAATGATCATGGGGTTATGAGGACGTAGTGTTTTCAATATGATCAGATCAAATGAGAGAAGAGTTGGGACCCTTTGATAGATATGTGATCTATAGTGTAATAAACCTTTGATCTTCTAAAACACTGATGGGTTGAGTGAATCACTCGGGTGGCTATACGATCCATAAGTTCAACATATATGATTATATGATTGATGACATTTATATGAGTCACTATTGGGTCTTGTTAAGGCCCATTTTTGGGTAGATCATGTGATTCGTGTGATGATTATAATGCTCACAAATCGTGATTCTGATCTATCAGGACTAAATCTGTTGCGATAAAAACTTAAAAAAAAATATGGGTGGTTGTGTTGGGAATTATGTGGCTAATATAGTCTCAAAAACTAACTTAAGATGAGGTCTTATTAAAGAAACACATTCGAGGATAAATGATTAATGTGTTTGGACAGAAATGTATACAAGATAATATCATAATCATATATATTTAAAAAGAAATTTCTATGGGTGGGATAAAACCATGGATATTTTTATCACATGGAACTAGTTTTGATCAGTTTTTGTAAATTTATGATGATTCATGTTGGTGAACCCATCTTTGTGGAGGTTTCAATTATCTGATGTCACATGCATGAAAACAGATGAGTTAGGTGTATAAAATGTAATGTACCCAGGTATGGTTGTATTTTGTTCAAAAATTATGATGGATTTTGTATGAGTTGTATTTTATAGTTTCTAGATATGAAAAGGTAGAAATATGGTTTAACTGGGTGTGAATATAAGGAAGAAGTATTTTAGGGAAAATGTGTTTTTGAGACTTCAATGCTCAGTTATAACCAACATATGAGAATAATTAAATAGGACATTATTTTATAAATAGTATCATGATTGAGACTATGGGTTTTGATGAGTTGAATAGGTTAGAGATGAACTATTTAGTCATGTCAAATTAACTAACAAGGTAAAATATTACTGTTTTGTGAATTAATGATTGCTAAATGACGTGGTGAATCATAGAACAGTTGGATGAAAAAATAATTAACACAATAGTGTGTGTGACGATAGGGTTTGGATATGTGGATCTCGTGTGGTTGAAATGTTAACATGAAAAAAGCTAGTGGTTGATGAACACATTGTTTTATATATTATGTGAAGTCACTCTGATAATCTAAGAGGGAAATTCATATTTTTGAAGATATGTTGAGATAAAAATTCTTCGGTATTAGTGGTTCATGGAAGGAACACATTTTTACTGGATTTCTCCTCTTTGATGATTAGAGGTTGGGAAATTAGTTATAATTTTTCTGAGCATCATGCATGAGGGTTTAGATCATATTCAATTGATCTTACAATGGATGATATCTCCCAAAATAAGCATAGGTATTACAAATAATTTCATTTCATTAATTTATTTCTAGTTTGAACCTATTTAATTTTATTATTTTGGGGGGTATACCAGTTTTGTTTTTTGTTTCATGGTGTCAACCTATTTCAAGGATGATTTACGGGGTGTCTTATGGGAAATAAATAAGGAAGATATATTTTTTAGAAACAATACATTTAATAGAAATAGGAATTGTGGGTTATGACTCATGGGTATGAGTGGGACCTATAATGTGAGGTCACTATATAGATATCATGAATTAAATTGGTGTTTCCTTTTAAGAACCTCATGATCGAATAATAAATCATTCATAAAAGGATCCACATGATAGGATGGATCATATGGTGCATATGTCAAGGTTAAATATATGTATCTAAGAGGATTTGTGAGACTATGATTTGGATATACTAATTCAACGGGTTGTGTTGATTTATACTAAAGCCTGGTTTTTTGAGAACATCTTGAGGATGAAATGATTTAAGGTGATCCTGTTGTAAAAAAATGACCATTTTATATATCAAATCATTTAGAAATATTATTATGATGTATATTTGACCATACGTTGAAGATGATAGGGATTAGGAGTTCTCCCAAGTAACCCAACAGATCATTTTTAGGACTAGAGTAGATTATCTCTATGAATAATTACTTCATTCCCTGAAAGGGGTGGACCGAGGGGAGTATCCCCTTCTGTAAAATATCATTGGTTGAACCATTCAACCACACAACGAAAACCTCATGGAACATTCTTTTAAATTCATATAATTAATTAATTAATTAAAGGGGGTTTTACATTTGGGAAACATTTTCATACTATATGTATGTTAATTTCCTCCTATTTAGTTTTCTTCATAATTCCAAAGAGGGTTTTTCATTATTTTTTGATGTAATCAAATTTTTTCAGTTGAAATTAGAAGCTAGGTGTATGGATAACCCTATATGTATTATTAATTATGTTTTTCCAGAGACTATTAGTCGTGTGTAATTTATTTTTGATTTCCAAATTTCAATGGTATTATTTTGTTTGTCTGATTTCTAAACATTTAAATTTATTGAAAGGATTTTTTGGGAGAGAAAACCAATAAAAGTATAAGATAAGTCATTAATTAGAAAACCCATAAATTTTATTCCATTTATTGATGTATCTATTTTCAAATCATTCCCAAATTACTGCACTTATGACATAAAATAATAAATTAAACACAATTACTCATAAATAAGAAAGTAGACCATCTATGTGGGCCACAAATAATCCATTTCTATGTAGGGAATGACATCATCCACCCATGTGGTTCCTCTAAGCATGAAATTAGATTTGGAATTTTAAATATGTGATACTATAAGAATCTTATCCTTGATATGTAATCTTGAGAGTGATTTGAAATTTAGCCACAAATATGGTGCTCTTGGCTTTTGACATAAATATTGGTAATTTAAAGCGGAGGTACAAGGGGTTCTATGGAATTAGTGTATAAACATTTATGTGGAGATGATTCATTGGACATGAATTTGGATAATGTGACCATATTTATTTTTGGGGACCATATATAATCATATTAATGGATGTACATGTGATTTTCCATTAGGGTATAGCATGGGTAAATTAAATGAGGAATGAAAGAGTTGACCTAAATGGATCCCAAAAATAATACATAATAAAAATGGAATTAAATATGTTTACTAATGATTTATTTATTTTTTTAATTTTGAATAATGTTTGGAATATTTTGGGGTGATTCCCCATGGGTTTGACGATGGTACCTATTACTTTAGAATACCTTTCGGTGAATCTAAATGCGTTCAATGTGGATGACTGGTCATTTAAAACACATTGGGGTGAATCCCTATAGGGTTTTGATAATTAAATGTACATTAAATTAGCTTCATTGAAATATCGTATGTTTGAAAATGATGAATGATAATTTAAAATGCATTGGGGTTTATTCCCGTAGGTCTAATTGATGATTCATGTTGTTTAGATTACTTTGACTGATCCCCATGGGTCTGGAAATGTTTCTTTTTTATTATGATCCAATGGTATTAACCATGAGGGGTTATAATTTATGACTGATGATACATTATGGATAAAGAAATTCATTTTAAGATGAATCATGCTTTGTCGATCCTGAGATTCACTTAGGAACCAGAGGATCGATGGTTTTTTTATTTATTTATATCGATCCTTTTATTATTTCTCAGATTATTGTGCACTATGTTTTTTATACTATATATTCCAATAGACATCATTAGTTGGGGAACACTAAGTCATACTCACACCCTACATTGTCCTATGTTTGGTAATAGAGTTGAATTCATGTTTACATAACTAGATAATGGTAATTTACTAATAACTGGTGTTTGATCAGGACTGATAGGATCAGGAATGCGAGTATTGGCCTTGGATAGTACACAATGATAATTTCTGGGTAGTTATTATTTTTTATTTTGGTATTTTGGGTTTTGATGAATATTATTTTCTATTGATGTATGGATACCTCACATATATTATACAACAAATTTTGATAAAAAATTAGTATTAATTATTTATTAATGGTTCAATATAATCTTATATAATATTTATTATGTATGTATCTTTTTAATTATTATCGTGGATTTTTTATAAATTTATATATGGGTATATTATCCCCAATATACCACCATATACACATACTACTAGTCCACAACCACTAGCGTCTGGGGAGGCCTAGCCAAGGAACATCAAATACATGGTCCAATTAATATTTAGAGTGAACAAGTGTAGAGAAATTACAATAGTCACATATGGGACACTCCTATAGAAATTGGAGCCCTAAGGAGGGAATCCACATGTTCAAATACACTTTTGATTATAAAGCTAGTATTTTATGGAAGACTGACACGAAGAGTATGTTGATTCATCTAGTATGATCTCAGAACTAGTTAAAATGATATCACCAATAAACATCTAGATATAATGGATCCCTTTCACCTAAATATACACATTCTAGTCCTATTTAATTTCAAGATTAGTTATATCTTAACACTATCGTTGATAACTTTAAACCATTGTTAAATTAACCATCCACTTTAGTGGTTTACACTACTGGTTGAAATGATATTAAAAAACACAAGTGTCTATGGACAGTGTTACACGTTTAGACGATTTTTCATGGGATGATACCCTAAATGGTTCCATGTTATTTTGTATGTTGGAAGATGCTTACTCTACCCTCGATAATTGTGTATATTGGGAGAATTATCATCGTTATGTGAACACTGATAACGGTAGTACCACTCCATAGGAAGGTGATATTGAGGCATAGTATGGAGATAGTAAATAAAAGGACCATCTTGATCCTTTTATTGGATAAACATCCTTGAAGATATTGATAGATGTCATGATTGGTTATTGAATATATATCACCAAGCCCCTAAGGGTACAACCATTAGCCCAACCTCTCCAGATGTTGAGGATATTTATAAAATTTTAAAAGGAACATTAGATGATTAAAATAGGTGGATGATAATACAATTTTCATGTTAAAACATAAATTTAATGTGTCTAATAAAAATACAGGATATAGGGGAGAGTCTGATACCTATGACGTAGATGAAACAAGGGTGATTGAAGAAATATAAGTGAAAGATAAGAGAGATTATCCCTCTTAGGGGAATACTTTAAATTTATTAAGTATTTGATTTTTTTAATGGGATTGATTTTTTGTCCATGTATATATTGATTGGTTAATAATTTAATGTACATTTGAATGAGGATGGTATGAATTTTTTATCCAAATCATATTTTCTAGTTTACATTAATAAAGGGACTCTAATACCATATTGTTTAATTTTTTATATGGATTAATAATTAAATAGAATTTTATAAAATATGTTATATATTGATTTATAATCTAAAATCTGATAAATTACAATGATAACTTTTGATTATTTTAATGAATTAAAATCATGATATATGGTGAGTGACAATTATTTTTTAGTGGATTTTTATAAATTTTATTTGATGGAGAATATTTATTTAATATTTAATATTAAATAAATATCTAATTAGAATGATTTTTATACAGATGTGATGTGATAATTAAATAATTTATAATATAATAATTAAGTTATATCTATTAATTAAAAATAATCATTTATATGTAAATATTATTAGTTTAGAATGCTATATTATATAACATTTATTGTGGGGATGTGAAGTACTTTTTATTTTCTAATATTAACATTATTATTGTTTGTTATGTTATAAATGTTTAATGCTATTATTATGAATGTTAAAGTTTATTATTATAAACATTATTATCGTCAGAAGTTACTATTATAAATTATGTTATATATAAACATTTTTATAAAATGTATTTTTGTTATTGGTGCTAATTTTATTTCTGAATTTATTATTTTTAAAGTATGTATCATTATTAAAACTACAATTCTTTATACATATAAATATATTAAAATGGGAATGAAATTGGTAAAATGATGTATAGGTTTATATGTATGTCTGTGTTTATATATATATATAATTATTTTCATATGACAACATAATGAGGATGGGGGCACCTCACTCACTCTCCCACAATCCCTTTAAAATATCTCCCTCTATATTTTATTTTAATATCACCTCTTAAATAACAACTCTATCTACCATCAAATATGTGGTCAATTTATGACAATGTAATATGAACATCAGGATAAAGGTGGTTATGTCATGATTTTTTAATAGATAAAACTAGTTGAAATCATTAACAATGTTTATTGGAGTATATTCATAATTATTCCAAGTGGGTATCTCTGATTCTCAATTCATCACTCTTTATGTTTCATAAATTTGTTATTTTTGTGGTAATTGATGAATATAAAAAAAATTAATTACTTTATTTATGATTTTAATAAATATATATAAACATTATATTAACATAATATGATAAAATTAAATAAGAAAATAATCATTTTAAGGGTTACATCTTAAATACGGAATTTAATGTGACTAATCTATAAAAAAACATAGGATAAAAATAAGTGATTAAATTTAATGTTTTAGATATAGTTTATTTATAATGGATGTATTATATTTATATATTCATGTTGAAATATTAAGTGATGATGGAAAGTAAAATATATTAAAACACTAACCTGGTATTTTTATTAAAAAAAATAGTAATGGAATTGAATTTTTAAATGTATATGTTATAGTTTTGTTTATATTTCGTATTATTTTATTATATGATGGAAGTGAATTTGTTTGTGACTATTTTTATTTTTATAAATTTATGTTTTGTGTGAAATTTCATGAATATATATATTTTTCTATATATTATTCATTGACTAGGAAATGGTGTATATATATATGTATATATATTTATTTTTTATGGTGATGTGAAAGTATTAGTAAGGTTTGATCAAATTAATGTGTAATGAATCTCATGAATGTATGTATATTTCATTTTTATTAGTCTTGAGTTCATATCATATATGAGGAGGGATTTTAGATCTTATTGAGTTTTTTTCGCCACCTACGGGTGGGGCCTAGGAGAATTAGTTCCAGACATGTTCGAACTCAATCCCACTATGGCTCCCTTTGACATAGAAGTGAAATTAATAGTGATTAATTAAACATAATTCCAATAGACCATGGTGTATAAATTATCAAAAAGTCTATAAAAGTCATTTAATGGTATATATTTCACTTTCTATTTAGAAAAACTATAAAACAACCATGAACATCAAAATAAACCAATTTTTTTAAATTATAATGTATCGAAAATGAATGGTATGACAAAAATAAATAAACAATCCAATTAGTTAATAAATTCAAGATTATATTCACTATTAAAATAATTTTAAAAGAAAAAAAGATAACTCTTTTTATGTGCCAATAACCACCATATTATTTTCGCTAATATTGTACTTCGACAACATCAAACAGATCAGAAAAATTTATAAATGACAAATTTTTGTGTGAATATATCACTATAGAAAAATGTATTCTCCCCATATATCATACTATAAATGTGGATAAATAATATTAATGAACAAGTGAATTAAATTAAAAATAGATAATTTATTCCATCCCATTTGAATTCAATTATATCCCATATAGGGTAACATATTTTTCTATGAATTTTAATTTCTGGTTTTGAGGTGTTGGACTAGTTATAATTGAGCTAATTGGTGTTTTGAGGTGAAAAGATAATTTTTTTATTTCCAAACAAATCTATGGTGTGGTCAGTATTCATTATGACATGATGGGTTTGACAGATGGTATGGTCCATGTATCGTTGTGGTAGGTATGTCAATTTTTCATGTTTGTAGATTTTAGATTACAAATAGGTGTTTCAGAAAGTCTTATTCCAAGGTGGGTGATTAGTGAATGATTCAAGTCATTTTAGTTTGAATAGTCCTTAGAGAAATGTCAAACTTCTATGGGACTGTATGAAATGTTCACATTGGGTGTTGTTGAGAAATATGGAATATTCACAAAAACATTATACAATGTTTTTTTTGGATATTGGACAGAAATAGAGATGCTATGAAGTGATATTTTGTGGTTTTTTAAGGTTTTGTTAAAGAGGATAAAGGCATCACATTGTTGACCAGGCTACAATTCCATGCCATCAGATAAATAAAATTTATAAATTTAAATTACTAGACATTATTCAGTGTTTATATTACATTAAAATATAATAGTTTTATTTCTCAGTTTACTTTTCCTACATAATACAATGGGGACATCATCTAAATTTTTATTATAAATTTAGTCACCCCTCTCCCCTTGTTTTGTTATATTTATATTCTCCCAAACCAAATGTTATATTTTGTATATTTTTGGGATCTCATGATCATTCCTTGGAAGATAAATCTTTATATCTTTGGGAGATCAATTTCATGAGATCAAATTTTCATTTCACTCCCATTTTTCATTCACTATTCATTTTATTTCCCACACATAAGTTCATGATAAAGTTTTTAATTATTTTTTGTGTTTTTTGGTCTAATTATTGATAATGGATTGATGTGAATAGGGTTTTTAGTGAATTATTATGAGTGGGGGTGTTTAATCATATATTCCCACTCTTAAATGAACTGTTATTTCTGACTAATGAATTTGAGGAATGAAACAAGGAATAAATATTTTTTATCTTATTCTAAATGTGAAATTATCAGGTTTTTTATTTCATTATGTAAATAGTTATATTTAACCCAATAAGACAAATAAATATATTGGAAAATTGTAATTTTTTATGTTATTTGACAATATTCTATATTACTCCTTATTAATATTGGTTTCTTTTATGGTTTATTATATTAATAAAATAATTATTTGGTTTATTTTTTGAATATCCTATATGATGTTATATTTTTAGAAATAAAAAACGAAATTGATTTAAAAGTGCAAGTGGTTAATATGAAAGGGGAAATGGTGGAAAATTAATATGGTTTGTAAATTTATATAGTTGAAAATATAATATAATTGATTAAATGAAAAAATAATTAATGGGGTTGAAGGTGAATTAATGGGAGGAAGTTGTAGAGTATTTTTATAGTAGTTTGCATGGATTTTGGTTTCATATGGAAAAAACATTTTTATTGTTTTGGTTGTTATTATATATTGACGGGTTGCTATTTTAGTGTTTTCAAGGAATGGATTTGACACATAGGTTATGTGTTTATGTTGTTATAATTTACAATTCATAATTTTTTTCCTATTATTTTTTGTAGACCACCACTTGAGTTAGGTAATGTGATTGATACACATATGTGGTTTTAGATTATGTGATTACCAAAAAAATATTTGAATTTGGTGATATAGATGGATGAATAAACCCAACCCCCACTCTCTCTTAGAGGCATATTTTATGTTGTGATGGAATCATGATATGATATATAAAAATGTGGTGATGATTTTTTGAATTGGTAAATGTTTGATTATTTGGTGGTATATAGTTTGAAGTAGATATGTGATTTATGATAGGTGGTTCAAGTATATTTTATTTGGTTTTAGAATGTGACTGTGGTTATGTAATGGACAAGTATATAGTAATGTATTCAATTAAGGAATGATGCCATTTAGTTCTTCAGGGAAGTTGTTGTGCGGTACTTATTTATAATTATTAACATAATTATTATATTTCTATATTATGTATATATTTTTTCATTGATACATGTTGAGTTTATAATGATAGTTTACAATTTTATTTAATGTTTTTTTCACTATTTGTTCAAAAAGGATTATGTTTTATTAGTCCACATTTTCATCCAATTTTTTAGGAAGGATCCTACATAAATTACTTATATATTTACCTTTAATTTTTATATACTTATTTTAAATATTTATGTCAAATGTTTTTGAATCGGATGGACTTTAATAACTTTTATTATTTTTTTTTGAATTTAGAATAAGTGTTGTAGAATTTGGTTTTCATTTAGTATCTTATTTGGTTTATCTATGTAATTCGATGTATTATGGTATCCTGTATTTATTTTATATCATTAAGATATTTTTTATAGGTGAATCTGAAAATATTTTGGGGTGTGTAAAAATAAATTATTTTTTCAGGTTATATTTTGTATTAGTGATGACCCTATGGTGTTCATTAGATTGAATTGTAGAAAATTTATTTGAAAATTTCATTACAAAATTAGCGGTGTTTTGAAATTAATTGATATTAACAAATCAGGTAATGAAATCAATATATTTAACACAATAATTATCTAATGGTGATTTGATTATGGTTTTCTTTTCAATGATAATGTTATATGAGTCTTTAAATTATTAATTTTTCATCATATTAGCTGATGAATGAGACGATCAAAAACTATTTTACCACTCACCCATGGTTTAATGTGTATTGTTATAATTTAAATAAAAATCATTCATAGTATAATATCTTTCCATTATTTGTATTTCAAATTGATAGTCACTGATTGATTACTCTAGAAACAAAAAAAATAGTCTTGTGCCTGCTAAGAAATTCAAGAGTAACAAAATACCCTTAAACATATACTAATAACTACCAAGAACATCACAAATTTTCATAGACTATTACATCATATATAGAGTGAAACTACGTGGATGGTGATTACATATCATTAAGGAAGTAAATTAATTTAAAAATTGATTAATTCGAACATAAGATTCAAAATTACGATTTGATTAAACATATTGAATCCAGTTGAAAATATTTATAGGGTTTTATTAATTTATGTGTGGAGACTCTATCATTAAAAAAGTAAAACATACCACCCCAAATCACTTATATTTTACACCTACATTAAATTGAAAAAATTATAATAGAGAATAATAAGTGAATATAGAAATAAAGAATACATAAAATAAAACAAAAATAGTAAAAAGTAAAAAATTGTAGATGTAATATTGCGAGAGCCTTTTTCCAATATCTCTGAATTTATACTTATGTTATTATTATATTTCCACGATTTCCCATTATTTTATTTATAAAAATCGTTCAATATATTCTCAATTTATTTTATGGAAAGGTTCCTTATTCTTTATGGATTTTAATCTCGTTATGATCCCTATATTTTATATTCAGTTTTAATGATTCCTTGTTTTTTTATTAGATACAATCAACATTGGTTACTATAAGTGTTTTTATGATCATTAATTTGGAAAACCAAAGCCTCAATAAAAATAATACATGATCATTGTGAAGTCCCTTTGAAACATCCTCATTCCACTAATTTTCAAATATACAGGATGTATACACAACAAAAATTATTACTCTATAAAACACATTTATCTATATTTAGGTGGAACATGATGCATACACATGATAAGATTGTGGTTTTATAGATTAGAAACATATCTATGTTGGAATATTTTATTCTAATAGTTGTTTGATTCATGATTACACAATAACAATGATTATTAGGAAGTGTCAAATTATGGTGTTTGGTGATCATTAAACAATGTCTAAATTTGATGGAAGGTTATTACATAGAAAAAATTCATACAAAAACATCATTATATTCAATGTTAAAAAAACTTGGATTAATGGTTAAAGAACCCTAGATTAATGATTATGTTACAAAAACCATTTTCAAATAAATATGTTTTCCATGGGGGTGGATTCCAATGCAAATACTCTAAATGTTACAAATTTTGATAACAAAAATCCTATCATGATGTAAATATAATGTGAGGTCCATTATAAAATTCCACCATACTATTATTTTATATAAAACTTTGTATAAATAGATTCTTATTACTCAAAAAATTGTGTTACGTAAACTCACAAAATATCCCTTTTTCGAAAAGAACACGTAAATCCAATTATTTTAATCATTAATTCTAAATCTCATTATTACACAATGAAAAACAAAATATAAGAAAATAAAATGAAATGGATACAAATAAATATCATTATCTTATAATATTTGTCTATTTTCTCATAAATAATCAATGGAATCCCAGAAAAATGATCTTAAATACATTTACAAGGGAAAATATCTAACTATAGTCAATATGAATTCAATTTTTCATGAAATTATTCCTCAAATTATAATGAATTTTAAATTTTGTTTATTTCATTTTCCCATATTAAGTTTATTCAATTAATTTCCACTTTATTTATCCTCACATACACACTTATACATATCTTTTCCTGAATTTCTCACTCAACACTCATGCATGATTATTTAGAAAACATTTTATCATTAAAAGATAATGTCATGTTTTATTTATTCTTGATGAATTTATTCATCAACATATAACGAGTCTTATATTTTTGAAAATAATGAGAGAATTATATGTATTTTTGTGGAATAAGGGTTACTGGGGTATTATGGGAATGATCAAGGGGTATGTTATTATGTATGGAGGAAAATCATGATTTTTTCATTTCATTCAATGATTTATTCCACTATTTATTATTATTCCTTGAAAAATTTCCATTATTTTATGTTTTTTGTAAAAAATATTACACTTAGATTCATTTAATCTGTAGAAAACGTTACATTTCTCTATCTTATTCGACATCATTTGATGAGTTGTTTTCACTGGTTCTACTCTTAAATGTAAAGAGGGAACTTGTATCTCCTTTATTTTGTTTTTATACCGTACGTTCCGAATATTCGTAGGTATTTACCACCATTTGGATGTGTTTTAAGGTTTTTATTATAATAGTTAAAATATTTTTTTCCATACATATCCTATTTTAAAACAATGTTATAACAAATTTTAAAACATATTCAATCTTTTATACCATTGTAGTTTTCATCCAAAAGACTCTATATAATCGAGGGTAATCCCTCATATAGAACAAATACATGAATTGTAATTTTTTTTTATATTTCCCCCATTATGGTATTTTTATCGATTTGGTTCAAACATATAAATTATATAAATCTTGAAAAATTTTGTGTTTTCAAAGTTAAAGAGTTGTTTTTTCAATTTTAAATATTGGTAGACAATCCATATCTAATTTTTTTAATATCAATTCCAACTTATCATTTTCCCATCATGCTTTTTTCTAATAAAAAAATAACAAAAGATGAATCAATAATAAATTATTATCAATAAGATTCTATGAAACATCTCAGTCTTGCTCACTTTATCCCATCAACCATAGTGGAGTTCAACCTACATTACACCTCATTTACACAAGTAAGGTACATATTTTTTATCTATTATAATGTGGATTTATTATGAGTCAAATCATGAACAATATTGTATATAATGTTTAAATATAAATTCCTGAAAAACCTAATGTTCATTTTAAAATAGAATTTACATAACCCATTGAGATTTTATGATATATTTCTCGTTAAATTAAATTGATTTCATTTATACATTTCATTATATGCTACAGCTAGATCAAACATACTGAGATATAATATTGAATTATTATTATTTAATATGATAATAATCTATTATACATTATTTTGGAAGGTATTAATATGAGTAACTAAATCCTAAAAAATTATTATTTCAATATGTATAAAATTAAATCTTTAGTTTTCAATTAGAGAGAAACTAAAATAAAATCACATAAATGTGAAAATAGATTTTTCAATATAGTTTTATTAACATTGGAAATTTTTTTCTCAATAAATTTTATTAATATCTATTAATATATATGTATTATTATATTTTTATACAATATATTCAATTATATATTTTAACATTCATATAAAATTTTATATATGTAAATAATTTAGTTAAACTCAGTTTTATGGTTATTAATATGTTTTCCTAAATATGGTTTTGTTTCATTTTTCATATTTATTTTAAATGAATTTATTCTTAATAATGAAATTTAATATTATAAAATAAATCACATATTTTAAATCATAATATTTAATGTTATGTAATAATGTAAATTGTCATTTTGGTCATTATGAATGGTATCTAAGTAAAAAATTAATTACTATGGTAATCGATAAAAAGAATCATTGATGGGTTAAACTAAATATATAAGGATTAGAATGATTTAATAACATGTATAAATCCATTTGGATGGATATATATTAATTATATATCATCCTATATTCAATTATTATCCCATTTTTATCCACTATTCCATGATAGTAACATTTTTATATTTTAATATTCATAATTATTACAACTGTTCTCTATCATCACCTATAAATGAGAGAAACCTATCATATTTTCCCATCACACCATGATCCAATAGTTAAACCCAAAACACCCCAAATATATTCTAAACATTAGTATCAATGTACTATAGTTTTTTATCCTCTTGAAAGAACATCCCAATGGTCCATAAGAATAGATTAAAAGGATATATCTCAACGAAGAGGTGTATTTCCATATCATTCATTTTCAAGTAACATTATCCTCTTACATTATCTAAATATGATTTATCCTTACAAATATAATTAATAAATTTTTACAAATATAATGATATATTATTATGATTATGTAAAAACAATTTTCTTCATTCATTGTATCAAATTGGAAATTAAATCATCGCTCAAGCGTATGTGTGGACTATTGCCTCCAAATAGAGCCATGATTCATTTTCCATAAACATAATTACTGATTTTTTATAAGGATATGTTTATTACTTATATAGTATTTTTTAAAATAATTATTCATATATAATTATACTATCTTATCTACAGTCATACCATTCCATTTATTTTGAAAATTATAATGCCACTCGTCTGTTTGTGTGGACCACCTCCTCCAGAGAGTGATTCGAATTTTCATCCACCTATTTTTTAATATAATTTTAAAATTTTATATGATGAAAAAATTTTATACTTACGTTATTGTTAATATTCAATATATTATTTAACCCTTAATAAGGTGAAAGCACTAGATCCATGGATCTAAAACTTGCATGTAAAAAAAACCTTCTCCCAGATCTACATTTTAATTAATACATTATTAATAAAAGGATAATTATAAATTATATATATGTGATACCAAGTAGATAATATTTTAACATGGTTCTATAATATATTTTTAATTAATATATATTAATTATAAATTTTATTTTAACATGAAGGAATCAACATGATATTTGAGGTATGGGTTTATGTTACAGTCGCATTTCATTAAAGTATTGTATATAATAAATTTAAATTGAGTTACACTCTATGAGTATTTTCCTTTAATAACCATATAGTTTAATCTGTAATAGTTATTCTTGAAATATTATTATTAGTACCATTTTATTCTAACTATTACTTCAAATTATCATGAATTTCTTTTTAATGAAAAGTGAATATTATTTCTTCTGTGGTCGTAAGAAAATTTCTTCTATATATATACTATTCTAAAAAAATATTGGAAGTTAATATCAATTCATGAATGTTATTGAAAAGGTTATATTAATTTAATGTAAATTTACTTAAATTTTTTTAAATGGAATCCTTCTATGGAAATATTTTCTGAACAAGTCATTTTTTGTTTTTTACACAAGTGTGAAAATATTATTCGATTTTAATGTATACAGTAGGAAAATATTTTCCCACCATCATAACATGTAATTTATTTGAAAATTACCTTACATTTTCAATTGGTTATTTTGAAAAAATATATTTTCTAAATTACATTGAAATTTTTAGTTAAAATTTATCAAATTAATATGACATTTTTCTCAGGTTTTCAATTATATGTTTGATTGTTATTTTGAAGGTATTTTACATTAAAGTAAATTATATTAATATATTTTTATGTTTTAATAGGTATTTCATATTTTTATTCAATCATCTTTTCTGGATAACTATTAAAAATGATGATCTTAAGGTGATTACAGGAAACCCATTTCATTGCCATGGGTTAATTAATCTACAGTGATATAATGAATGATTTTATAACACCATTATATTACATTATATTTATAGATTGCGAAAGTGTGATGATAAGATATTTATGAAACCCATTTAATTTCTATGGGTCATTTTAGGATGATATTTTTAATTTTTTATGATCATGAGGAATTATATGTATGGTTTTCATTATTTGATGGGTGGGCCTAAAATTATATATAAACAAAATGTATTGGGTTAATAATGATATATCATGATATAATTTTAAATGGAATGGGGTGTAAATGCAATTCTGTAAGGGAATCCATCAATTGTGATAGTATTAATAGTGAACAATGATTATGGAAATGATGGAACAAGGATATAACAAAAATAGCTCTGATAGTCATGGATGAGATCCTAATCAAAAAAATGATTCAATATACTTATGTGTATGACACAAAAATATGTATTATACTTAATATATATTTTTGTGGGTCATGGTTGATTAAAAATAATTCCTCACACTTTTAACTTACGAAATGTTTTATATGATAGGGACTTTAAAATGATATTTGATTAATAATCATTGACTGATTATGTATTTTTTTAAGTTATGATGATTATGTCATACACATATTATTATACTATGATAAATTTTGATCACTGGTAATTATATAATATTTTTAACCTTATTGGGAAACTATGGAAACCATTTATTTGGTATCCTTATTCACTAGTTTTTGAATAATTGAGTGTGTAATAAATTTCTAAGAAGGATACTATGAGGGAACAACCATGTGGGAGTTATCAAGGAAATTTTATGAAAATTTTTGATTTTCATCTACTCTATAATGAAACTAAAATATCAATATCCTTGAAAATGTGTTACTATGAAATGTATTGAATATTCCCCTAAAATGATTTAATTTTGATTTTTTTCTATTATTTCAAATCCTCACATAAAATTCAATAGAACACCTCAATCATTTAAATCAAAATGTTTTGAAATCCTCTAAAGATTTAAATATATTACTCAGTATGTTTTGGTTATTAAATAAATTATTGTATTCAAAATAGGTAGAATTATAAGAATATATCAAAAAAGATTCGTGAGAATACTTTCATGTATGTGATAAAAAAGTAATACATTTTTTCATGTCATAATATTCAAAAATCAGTGGTCCTTGGAAGAATATACCACATATTGAGATTAAAAATGATTTTATTCAAACAGTCATATAAAGTGATAACATTGGTTATGTACATTGTTCCAAATTGTCCTAGATTCATAATTTGAAATGAATTTATAATTAATCATATTAGGTTTCAGAAACAAACAGAATAATGAAAAACAAACACAATCAAATTTGTGTAAAATATAAAATTTTGAAAATGAAAAAATAAATTTAAAAAATCCATATATAAAGGTTTTCCCCCACAACAAAAAAATGATATAGTGTCATAAAAAATTATAACTCATTTTTTATGTAATTAGATTTTAAATGTAAGCACCATAATCCAATATATTTCAAAGTAGATATACAAACTGTTTATTCTCATTAAAAAAATATTAGAATAAAATGACCCCCTTCAATGGTTCTAAAAAAGATTTTCCACAAAATATATTTAGCATATGGGAAATAATAGTAAATTTGTTTTCTTCTGCACCTTTAATTAAATATATATAACTAAATGGTTAGACATGAGTGATAATTAATAGAACTTCCAATCTAGAATGATTCTTATATGGCATCATCTTGATTCATGATTTTTAAAGAGACACTTGGTCCCCTTGATGGAATATATTATTAAAAGATATTTTCATGAGCCATACATTCCCATTATTTATAAATTATAGAATTCTTAAAATAGTGTCTCATGGTTTATTCAAACCCCCACAATTATAGTTTTCTCACGTTATTATCTATCTTCTGGTATAAATTTGTTTATCTCACAACCGAGTATTATTAGTCTTCAAAATGTACATGTTGGTGATAAATATTTCTATAAACTATCCAATACGCAATATTTCGATTCATGGGTTTTAGTCAATCATATAATCCCATCAGGTGTCTCATAACATTTGGATCGAATATTCTGGTTTAGTTAAATAGATTTATATAATATTCCATCAATAACCTTATTTAAAACATCAGATTTCCCATTTGTTGTTAGTCGTACGGTGTTAATGACATAGGATGAACATAATACTTAATAATTAGTTCCTCTATACTACTATTTCAAAATTTTGTCCCTTAAACACTATTAATAGATCATAGAACTCAAAACCAATAAAAAATACTAGTCCAGAGAAAACCACACTTGTAGAGATAATATTTTCAACATTTTTATATGAAATTCAATGAATTATTAACTAAAAATTTATCAATTTTTGTTATTTATATCAATTTGTGATTTATATGGTGTTTTGATCATAAAAATGAAAACTGCTAAATTTGGAAATATAGACAGATTTCATTTTATATTTGGTAATTTGGGAATATCTTGTAAAATAAAAATCAAATTTATGTGATCCCTTTTTATTGGATTCTATATTTATTTGGTTAATATTTTACTTCTAGATCATGATCTATATAATCTATCCAAGGTACCAAAACATTCTCTCATTTTGAAATTTTTTTCTAGACGACTGCATTGACCTCACCTCACTAAATAAATCATTTTTCAGTCTAAAAAACATAAATTCGACTGATTAAAATTGTATTTGAAAGAATATTAAATGGGGATTTCGGCTATTGAAAATTAGGAAGAATTTATTTCATTATGGTGGCCCATGAATGTTCAAATTTTGGGGTAGAAAAAAGGATACATTCATCTGAAATAAAATATATGAATTAATTGGACATATATCATTTTAAAAAGGTGAATAATTCAAAAAAATTTCAATGAAAAGTAAAATATATTGTGGAATATTTTTCAAGAAGTCATTATTCCAAAATTAGGACGTTAAATTGGTCTACCATGATCAAATATTCCGTGGAAAAAATCTGAAAGAAATTTTAGTGAAATTTTTTAAGATAAAAAATTTGAGGACCCAAGGATGGAAACCCTTGGCCTATATATGTACGAGTTAACCCAAGTTGTAGAAGAAGTTCTAGACCACAATAAAATATGGTTGGAAGCCAAGGGATAATCGGGGAACATCTCCTTCAACATCATTCATTTTGTTTCTTTTATTGCTCATTACATTAAAAATGGATCTCCTCTCTAGCATCATCTTTCATGACCCATACATGGAAGGGTAGATTCAGTTGAGTGATTGGGAAGTGGGGAGGTTGTACCTATGTGTGTGCTTGAGTTATAGTACTTTAAAATAATCATAATTTTTTTATCTTTCTTATTCTGGTTCCAATTCTTAATTCAGTTATAAATTTCCCTTACATTTGTGTAAGGATTTCATTCTGTAATTATAAATTGCTTTGAAGGATGATTACATATCTATCCAACCAATTCTAATCTGTATATGGTGCAATATGACTAAGGATGGGTGGTGAGTGTTGGGCGATAGTTAATCATGTATTTAGGATTGTATGTCCGTATATTGGTTTATTAGGGAACAATAATTCTAGTTCAGTGATTTTTCTAATAAATTAAGAAAACACTTACAACCATAAACACATTGGAAGTAGGATAGAACAATCTATGGTTTTAGATAAAAAATATATCACATCTATATTAACAAGGTAGATAGATGACTCGGTATATGAATATATCTCTTACTAGATAATGTAATACAAAGGAGACAAAATTTGGAAACCATGATGGCACAACAGTTGGTATAGCCGAAAATAATTCGATCACAATATTTATCATTTTTTAACACCAATAAATTTAAGATTTTTTCTATCACATTCATTCATATTAACTAAAACCAAACCTTTTTAGAAAACCAAAAAAAGGGAAACCTTGATTTGTGTGTTTTCCTCTTCGAGAGACTACCTAGGATCAATAGTAATACAATGCTTAGGTAATTAAAATATTGTTTTACCACACCCAATGATAGACGTCCATAAAACATGGTGTGGATTTCTAGGGAGGTAATGCATCAAAATCTTTTTAGAAAAATCTTTTTTGAATGACCTATAGTTCAAATAGAAATTTATTTTCATTCAATCAAAAAATTGAACGCACAAGAACAAATTTGAGAATGAAAAATCATCCAATAGATTTTGATGAAATCAATCTCACTAATTCATGTGATACCTTCACTGAACACTTTGAACCTCTAATAATGGATTTAAATCATAATCAATCCTTGTGAGACATCTGCACACATTAATTTGTCAATCAAAATAACCAAATTTCATTCTATGCCTTATAAAATGATTTTGAAATACGAATTAACAGGATCCAAGTACTTCAAAATTTTGATTGTCTTGCAGGTGAAGATCTAAGTCGACATATCCAAGAATTCACCTATGTCTGATCCAGCTTCAAACCTCAAAGAGTATCTGAAGATCATGTGATGTGGAATCCATTCCCCTTCTCACTAGAGGGTACAGTGAATGAATAGTTTTACATTCTGCAATTGGGGGAGATTAGTGACTGGGATGATTTGAAAAAATGCTTCATACAAAGATTCTTCCCAACATATTGGCACACTATAATAAAAAATAAAATTTCTGTACTACATCGATCAACTAGAGAACCCGACTATGAATAATGGAAACATTTCAAGAATCTCTATGAAAGTTTCCCACACCAAGAAATTCATGTGGACCGATTTTGTGTGTGCTTCTACCATGGATTTCTCGAAAATGATAGGAGTCTACTAGAGGTCTCATAGAGTGGAGCACTTATGGAAAAATCACCGTTAGATATTCGAATTCTAATTGAAATGATTGCACAAAATTCACAGGAGTTTTTCACCCGAGGTTTGAGAACCATATAAAACCCTGAGGTATGAACATTTGATTTAGTAGATTTAATTAGAAACGAAATGGGAGAACATTGCATGTTATTGGGAAAAATAGTTGTGAACCATGTGAAGGAACAAAAAAGACTGAATCAGGTATGTGGTTTATGATCTTCTAATTCTCATTAAACTGATAAATATATAGATATACATGGGATATAATGTTGTGTTGTAGACTATCAACAATGTCCATACAAATCGCAAACCCAACTAGGTAATGATTTTCAACACAACCATGCTAGACCGGATTTTCAGCATAAATATCAAAACCCCATAGCATTCCATCATCCTTGTAAGAATCTCTTAAAATAACTACAAACATTCCAAATGCCAACATTCCAATATAAGAATAAAAAGAAACCATCAACAAGTGCACCAACAAATATAGGTCAATAATTTTATACAAGAGTTGTGGGAATAGAAGATAAAATGTAAAATCTAGCTGTTAAATTTCCATGCATTATGGATTCTCTCACCCAGAATGAAGGTAATCTCCCAGCACAAATAATTCCCAATCCAAAGGATAATTTTAGTACAATCACAACATGAATATGGAAGGGGATAACACCACCAGAATAATGTGAGTAGGATGATTCTAGGGAACCTCATGAAGCACGTACTGTCCAACCAAAATATGGCGTAAAAAACAAAGGATAAAGAACAATGTTCAAGAAGGACAGACTGGAAACACCATTGAAAAAACAATAAAGGGAGAAAAATGATATCCCAACATAATTGTCATCTGTATTCATTGAGTAAAATATAGGTGAATAAGGCATAATTGAAATGGAAATTCCAGAAACATTATAGATAGTTGAGATTAACATCCATCAACAACATACAATCTGAGTAATCAAAAAATATACAAAATTATTGAAGGAGCTGTGTGCATAAAGAAGGAGGTTGGAGGGAAATAAAACAATCAACATAGGAAGAAGCATCTCAGCATTGATCACACAACAGATACCGGAAAAATGTCAAGATCCAAGGACATTACTTATTCCAAACACTATCATTTCATTAAATTTTATGAATGCACTTTGAGATCTCTGAGCTTTAATAAATTTTATACCTCACTCAGTGTTTTCATCTTTTCAGATCGAATATCTAAAACCAACTCGAGTTGAGGTATAATTTGCAATCACATCCACAATTTTCCCAGCAAGTGTCATTGATGATGCACTTGTAAGATTAAGAGGATTATTCTTTCCATCATACTTTTATTTCCTTGCAATGGAAGAAGATCAAGAACCATCCTAATATCCCATCATCACAGGTAGACCATTCCCAAAAATAAGAAGTATATTCATCAACATGGAAAGAGAAACTCTAACCATGTACCTCAGAGATAGTACAATATACTTCAAAATTCATGAAATGATGAGACACTGTCCTACAATCACTCACTATAGGAGATCCCCCACAATGAAGGTATAGAACCAATTGAAGAATCAGGTATTCTTCAAGACATCTTATCGTTAGGATAACACATTTCATATGAATTTTACAATTCCCCAGAACCTAAAAATTATTATATCAAGTTGAAGGATGAAGTAAAATATGATTTTTTAAAATGATTTTTTAATGGAGAGTGAGATAATACAAGAAAATACAACATTAGAAGTAGGAAACCTAAATGAAATGTCATCCTTTGAAAAACTCCCATGTCTAGAGATGATTCCTTTTCCACGTGATTTGAATGATGATTACCAAATGGAAGAAAGATAAATTTCTAGTAATCATTGAAAATAAACTATCCCATTCAAAATAACAAACACTGATTGACCTTCTCAAAAGGAATGTCAATGAGGTAGGATGGTGTTTAAGAGATATTACTAGACTCATCCCTAAGGTATTCTATCATAGTATATTTTTAAATGTGATTCCCAACCAGTTAGACAACCTCATAGAACTCTCAATCCCATAGTTATAGAGGTCATTGAATTAGAGTAAGATAATTTTTTAGTTGCTGACATCATTTAACAAATCAATGATCCTCAATGGGTCATCCAAATTCATGTAGTCCCCAAGAAAACATTCCTGAACACTGTAAAAAATGATAGAAATGAAATGATCCCCATGAGAGTACCAAATAGCTGGAGAGTGTGAATAAATTATAGGAAGCTAAATGATGTTACTAGAAAAGTCCACATTCTTATTCCATTCATCGATCATATGTGAGATAGGCTAGCTGAAAAACCAAATCAATTTTTTCTAAATGGATTCTCTAGATATTTTTTGGTACCGATCACACCATAAGACCAGAAGAATACAACCTTAACATGTTCATTTGGGACATTATCGTAAAAAAGGATTTCTTTAGGGCTATGTAATGCCCCAGGTACATATCAACGATGTATGGTGAGTATTTTCTCTGATCACATTGAGAACTACTTGGAGGAGTTTCTTGAATGTTTCACAGTTTTTTAAATTCATTTGGTAATTTCTTGGGAATTGCCAAATGTTCTAAAAACATGCATTGAAAATAACCTTGTCTTATTTTTTCAAAAATGTCATTTTGTAGTAGAAAAAGGGATATAGTTGGGGAACATAATTTCACAAAATGGGATTGAGGGTGATAAATCCAATTTTTTTATTTAATTATTTTCAATATGAATCATGTGTTAAACTTGTTATATCCTTTATAGGGAATGCATGATTTTAAAGATTATTCATGAAGGATTTCTGTAAGATTTCACACCCTCTCTCAATATTAATTTTAAATGATACTGAAATTAATTTTTATTGTTCATGTTGGAAATCATTTAATGAATTAATGTAATGGATGATAACACCACCAATAATGCAGCCACCCAATTGGCATTACCCTTTCGAGCTACTTTGTAATGCATCCAATCAAGCGGTGGGATACACTCTATCACAGAGACTAGATTGAAAGCCCCAAGTCATCTACAACTCTTCAAAGACCTTAGATGCAACACAAATAAATTTCACAACGGATGAGAAGGAGTTCCTTGTAGCCATTTTTGCAGTAGACAAATTCAGATCATATCTTCTTGGAACTAAAGTTGATTTTTTCTAATCATGCAGCACATAGGTACTTAATGAAAACTACATATACTAAACCACATTTAGTGAGATGTATGGTACTCTTAAAAGAGTTCCATTTGAAAATCAATGAAAATATGGGGACTAAAAATTATGTGGCCGATCATCTGAGCCGACTACCCCACACCGCTGAAGCAGAAATCCCAAACCGAAGCCCACATAATGATGAGCTTCCTGGAGAACAACTATACATCGTCAATGGTGAAGTACCATAGTATTAAAACATTGTTAACTATTTGGTTACAACTCCAGTACCCTCTCATCTAAGCTGTCATCGACAAAATAAGATTAAATGTTAATCAAAAATATATAATTGGGAATATCCATTTTTGTGGAAAAATCATAATGATCAAATCGTAAAAAGATGTTTACTATGAAGTGAAATTGAATCTGTGTTTGAATGTTTTCATAAATTATAATTTGGTGGCAGCTTTAGACCATAGATAATTTCCTGAAAAGATTTAGAATCTAGATACTATTTTCCCACCTTATTCAAGGATGCATAAGAATTTTTTAAAATAGGTGAAAAATTAAACTTTTTTGGTAAAATATCCAAACGACATGAAAAGCCTCCATAACTAAAAACGTTTTGGGAAATTTTTTTTTATGGGGCATAGATTTACTGGGACCGTTAACAAAGTCTTTTAGAAATTAATATGTTCTATTGGTTGTATACTATTATTCAAAATGGGTGGAAGGAAAAGAAACTAGAATGGATGATGCTAATATTGTTTGTGATTTTTTCAGTGATGGAATTTTCTACATGTTTGCGTTCCCATGAGCGATTATCAGTGACCAGAGAACTCATTTCTGCAATAGAAAAATAGAAACATTATTGAAGATATATGGGGTACATCATATAACATCCACCCCATACTATCCCCAAACAAATAGCCAAGCAGAAGTCTCTAATAGTGAAATCAAAGACATTATGGAAATGACTATTAAACCAAACAGGAAAGCTAGAGCTAAAGGATAGATGATACCATATGGGAATATAAAACAAATTATATGACACAGATAGGTATTATTACTTATAAATTTTCAATGTAAAAATGTTCCCACCAACTTATAGAGTTGGATAATAGATCCTACTGGGTGGTGAGAGAGATTAATCAAGGCCTTGGGAAAGCAGTGATAGAGAAAATATTGTAGTTGAAGAAGTTAGAAGAAATCAAAAGGGAATCAATTTAAAATTAAATGATATATAAAGAGAGAACAAGGATATTATATGACAAGATGATTCAACCATGAAACTTCAACCCTAGATATCAAGTGATACAATAAAAATATAGACTTAAGATTATGTTAGGTAAACATCATTACCGACTGGAAGGCCCCTTTACTATTATTCATGTATACCCCTTCAGTTTTGTGATGATTAAAAAGGAAGGAGGTGGAAACTTGTTCATTATAAATGGGCAGAGGCCGAAGACGTTCCATGGGATAATACCTCACGAACTAGTGGATGGGATCACACTCCTTCACCCAGAATACAAATGTATTCATACAAGTCCATTAATGAAGATACTGTAAGGTTAAAAAAATTTAGCCATTGAAGAACCCTAATAATAGGGGAAAGGTGGAAACGAAGCTGAAGTGGGATTACTTTAATGTGGAGATAAGGATCCATTTGAAAGGGGATTAAGAGTTTCAATTATATATTATCCCACTATATTCCCACCATGTTTAGTCTTTTAAAGCGTTAATTAGAAAACAGAAGCCCAATATTGAATTCATGTTTTAAGTTTATTATCTTGTTGAAATTAGTTTCTTATGTATCTAGTGATTCAATATTTTAGATTTCAATGTTAATAATAATGAATAAGTAAACTGGAGAATTGAATTTTTAAAATGAATCATTGAAATTGTAATAATGACTCATGATTTGAATGAATTAGTTGATTCATGTAAGTGAAATTTCCCTACCATCATTCTTGCTTTGAATTATTGAAATACATGTAAACTAATTTGTTATTATTATTCATGTTATGTTTAATTTTTCAATATCATATTCCCATTCCCGAGAGGATTTATAGACCACATATTTCTTATTTTATCTTGAGCATATTTCTTAAGTGAACTTGGGACATGTCACTTGCCCTAACATTTCTTGAATCATGTCAATGATATGATTGTGAAAAAACACATTTAAAAGGTTTGAGGCATAACATTGGGTAGCCACATATTTACATGAGACCCACCCTTACATTTATCCTTAATTATTCAATAGAATCAATGAATTTCATTATAGGTTAAAGCCACTATAAAAGATTATATTTATTTACCTACCAGATTTTTTAGAATTTTTCATGGATATTTTAGTATTGAGTGTGGGTGAAGGGCCTTTCATGTGTATTCATTGGGATGTGAAAAATACTTGTGAGGTTTGAGGGTTGCCTCATCATTTTGGGAGGGGTATTATTAGAAAAATGGATATGGTTCATCATTTCATTATTATTCATTGACATCATCTAGTTCTCCTTGAAAAAAAGAAAAAAAATGATTTTTTTTGACATTATGGTGCTTTACAAAAAACTTCAAAAAAATAAATAATCTACGGTTTTTAGGATATTTATATAATGAGTGGGAGAATGTGGATGATACCATTCCTAATAATCATTTACTGGATCATGTACCTTGTTAGAAAAATGGTGTGGTGTTGTGTTTTACATTCTCAAGGGGATTTGAGTGAGGTTCATCTTGGGTTTTCACTTGATTAATCCTGAATTGTTCATAAGACTCATACCTCTTACTTATAGCCTTAAATTATTTCAATCATTTACGAACAAACCCTACGCCAGAGTCAAATGACCCATTATTGTAGGTCCTCGTGATTTTATGAGTGTTTTGTTATTTCAATGTGACGAAATTGGTTCCTTTACAAGCCTATGGATAAAGAAAATTTTATCATGATATGATCATAAATCAACATTAATACTATCCTGACTGATTAGATAAAATATTCAAAGGAGAGGTAGATCATGCTTTGGTAGGTTTAATAATAATAAATTGAGAAGATTGAATGAATGAAAGGATATGCTCCATCATTTTTCAATTGGGAATAGAAAACTGCTTGAATGGATTGTTTCGTTGAAAAATTGGCAGTTAAATGAATTTTTCTATGGAAGTTGGAAATTTTATTGGACAATGATAATTGATAGATTTTATATCTTTGAAATTTATATATTTGTAACATATGTTACATTTCAAATTCAATGGTGAGATTTTATTCTTGAGTATGTTTATATTTTAAGTGTGGGGGAATTGATAGAGATAAAATTTTCATCATTTTTATATGCAATTCAATGATTTAATCAGAAACAATTTATCAATTTTTTATATTTACATTTTTTTTATTTATATGCTATTTTGAGCATAAAATTTAAAACTTCTTAATTTGGAAATATGGAATGATTTTCATATATTTTGTAATTCATTAATATCATTTTAAATATAAATCCGATTGATTTTATTAATTTTTTATTGGATTTCTAAATTTATTTTATTCATTTTTTTCTTCTGTAAAAGGATCTAAATCTGTCATCCCATAGTTCAAATAATTTACTAAAGTAGGAAAATTATTCTGTATGACTTGGTGGACCCAAACTCACTAAATAAATCATAAGTCAGTCTAAATACTTAAAATATGGTTTATTACAATTGGATTTCATATAATATTAAATGGGGAGATCGGCTATTCATGATCATGAAAATTTTCCTTCATAAATGTGGCCCATGAAAGCTCAAATTTTGAGGTAGAAAGAAGCAACATTCATCCAAAATAAAATCTCATAAATAATTGTACATATCTTATAATACCCAAATATTATAAATATGAAATTTTGGTATGAAATGTGAAATCTATTTTTGGAATTTTTTAAGAAGACATCATGACAAAATTTTTCCATTAAATTTCAAACCACAATCAAACATTTAGTGAACATAACCTAAATAAAATTTTAAATATAGGTTTTGAATCTCTGAAATTTGAAGATACAGGGATGGAACCCCTTGTCATAAATATCTTGGAGTTCGCCCATCTAGAAGAAAGAGTTCAATATCACAGTCCGATATATGATGAAGTAAAGGGTCACTCATGGACCATCTCTTTCAGCATCGGTCTTTTTCTTTCATTTTTTTCAATTACATTAGAAATGTATATCCTATCCCCCATAATATCTCTTTCCCCATCCATGGAGGGGTAATATTATTGGAGTGATCATGATGAGGGGAGGCTTGAACTATGTGTGTTCTTGAGTTCTTGTTCTTTAAATTAATATAATTCTTTCTACTTTCTATTTCTAGTTCTAATTATTAAATTAGTTTTAAATTCTAAATATGGTTTTGTTAGGATTTGATTCAGTTATTATAAATTTCTTTGGTCAATGATCAGATCTCCCACCACACAATTCTAATCTGTATATGGTGGATCCTGACCAAGGTTGGGTGGCGACTTCTTAGCGGTAGTCAAACATGCGTTTATGATTATATTTTAGAATATTGGTTTATTAGGGAACAACAATTTTAGGTCAATGATTTCTCTTATTAATCAAGAATCCTTCAACAACCCTAAACAAAATTTAAAGAGGATAAACCAATCTATTGTTTAAGATAGAAAAATTATACTGACATCTATCTGACCAATGGAGATAGAGGACTCAGAAAATAAATCTCTCTCTTACTATATAATGGGATAAAATAGAGTCAAATTATGTAAATCCTGATGGCACAACACTAGGTCTATCAAATCCGAATCCATTCTCCAGCTTTATCATTTTTTAACACCAATCAATTTATGTTGGTTGTTTTTTAATAAAGTCATTCAAGTTAATTAAAACAAATCCTGTTTAGAAATCTCACAAAATGTAATAACATTGATTTGTGTGCACTCCTCTTAGGGAGACTACCTAGGATCAACTTCTATACTTTACTTATGTAATTAAAATATTGTTTTGTCATTCCACAAGACATGAATACTTCAAACCCACATGTTTAGTGTAATTAATCTTTTTGGTGATTTCTTCAAAACATTTTGAAACATAATCATTTACAGAGATATATAATATTTTAATAAATACCTAGAAATATATTCAACTAAATATATTCTCCATACATCTAAAATTTCAAAAAAAAACTGATTGAATTTTAGGGAATTTTTTTTCATTTTGATATGTCACAAGTGAATTGACATTGTTAACACAATTTACAAAGCTCTTGAGATTACTTAAAAAAGGTGGGGAAAACAATATATTTGTAACATTTATTTTGATCCCTTTGGGTAAAAATTTACCTTTATAAGCTTGAGTGTCACATAATCCAAAAACTGATTATATTTATATTTTTTCAAATAATCTTATTATCACTTAGTAATTTAAAATTTTCTAAATATTTTGATCTTACTAAATGTAAATTTTGGATTAATATTTTTGTATTTTAATTTATTGGGCATTAGTGTGAGATGGTACTTGAGAGGTTACTATATAATTGAAATTGTTTATATACGAATGCACTTCTCAATCTAACAAATATAAATTATACATGTGAATGTTTCCATTAAATGGGTCTGGGTCTGGAATTTCCACTTCATCTATGTGGGGTTGTCTACTCAATTGATTAGTCCCTTGGATCTCAACTACATTTTTAAGTTATATATCCCAATTGAAATCCTAATCTAATTTTATCCACTTGAATAATATGGAATTCGTTTATGCTTTATTTATCAAGTAAAAAAGTGCTTCATGATCATAAAAAACTATAACATTATTTACATACTATTATAACTAACTTTTTCCAATGTGAAAAAAACATCCAAAAATACTTTTTAGTGGTTTTTTAGTTAATCTATGTATAATCCATGGTTCCTTATGAATTGAAAATGACTTGAGGATTAACTCAATTAACTAACAATGGTTTCTATAAAAAAATATGTTTTCTATGTGGAATTAAATATTAAAATTAATTATAAATTTATAATGAAATATATGATATTTATTACATTTATGGAAGATATAATTATAGAATAATAACATAGCCTATTGTAGAACGAATTAAATTTATTTATCTTGAATGTGAAAAGTTGACGTATTTACATCATGGAAGAAGTCAATAAATGTTTTAAAAATAATTATTTAAGTGTTATTATTTTTGTGAGTGATAAATTTATTTTAAAATTTTAAAATTATTATATTTATTTAATTTAATTATATCTTCATAACATAAATTTGTAATTTAATATTTTTTTCTTATTATTATAGGAAAATTTCATGATCCCTTAATGTGTTTTTTTCAAAGTGTTATAAAATCAGTTATAATTTTTTAAATAAAATTGGTATATATATTAAATTTAATTAAAAATAAAATATCTGATATTTAGAAAATTATTTTAAAAAAAATTATTACATTTTTTTATTCTAAACATTGAAAAATATATATTTTAAATTTTGGGGATTTTTATAAAATAATTAAATTTTGTGAATAGTCAAATATGGTAATTTATAGTATATATACATTATAAAATAAATACAGAATTTCCTGAGTCACTATTGACATATTAACAATAATATAAATATTTTATTAATTATTCTAATATATTTTTAGATAATTCTCAATCTATTTATAGTTTTCATCCAAAATAATAAACTGATGAATAAAATTATTAGAAAAAGGCCCTCTCCTCCACTATAAATACCACCCCTCACCACCTCTTCTCATTACATCTCAAAGCCCTGTAGTTTATTTAATTTATTTCCAATTTCCATAAAATTACTCATTTTTATATTCAATTCCAACTGTTGTCATTAAAAGGACAAAACCATGGTCCTTAGGGAGGTTCTCAAGGAGAATAATTTCAAGAGTTAAAATACACATTAATTATATTTCAATTTATTTTCAGTTTATTTTATTTTCTCTATGTCTCCTAAAATATACCCATTCATGTGACAAGATAAATCCACTATATTTATATATAATATTTTAATTTTTTTAATTGAATTTCCCTAAAAAATCCTTCCACAACTCCACTAATTCTAAAAAATGAATGCAATACCCATGATGATTTTGATTCACTGCCTTCATGGAGGTTTTATTTTAATTTTCTCATACCACATTCAATGATGGTAAAAATAATTATAATGGAAAAAAATCTTATAATTTTAATATCATAAATTTTTTAATGTTTTTGAACTAATTTATGGACATCATATAAAATAAAATGATACCGGTTTGTGATGGATGTAAAAACCTGCAAAGAAATAAACTAAACATTTCTGATTAACGTTTTATCTAGAGAATAACCCTCATACCATAAAAAGAAGATATATGGTTTCATTTAAAATTATAATAACATATTAACGCAATTTTATTCAATGTATTTATTTTTTCTTCCTTTCAATAAACAAATCCATAATGTGCAATCAATGGAAACAAAAAAATAAATTCACTTGAAACCAGAAAAATAACAAAATATTATCCAAAAATGGTTGGGAATATGTTATTAATATATAATATATAATATTATAAATATTAATATATTTCATTAATTTATTAATAATACTCTATAAATCATTGTACATGAGTTTGGTACAAGTTTTATATTAGAAGAACCTGTGGTAAGAGACTTTTCTTAAAAAAATCCTCTTTTAGATTTATATTTTTAAGAAATTCCAAAGGAATATTTTTTTGATTAAAGTTTTCATGTTTTATGATTATTATCTCGTTCACGGGAAATGAATATGAGGAATATAGATGCTTATATCTCGCTTCAATTCATTGGTTATGTTTATGTATGAGGTCGACCGTATGGTTACTCCAAGTGTAAATATGATGGTTACAACCTAATGTAGTGGTGAGGATTACATCATAAGGTATCCATGAGGGTTGAATTTCCTGATATCTATTAGGGTTAAATATAATATGATATCAATGAGGGTGAAAATATTATATAATTAGTGACCCAATTTACCATTGTGTTTTTATTTATGTTTTCTATGATTTATGGAAATCATTTGTTTTCATATAGTATTTGATACATTACCAGTGACATATATGTATTTATGAATATAATTTCATATGATTATACGTATTCATGGAATAATGGTTTCAATCCATATTTTTATGTCCCTTATAAATCCTTTTTGTGCTTATTTAATGTTTTTAATTTCTTCACATGGTTTAAGGATGGGTTAGGTAATGAAGATGCAAATGTGAATCTTGTGAAGTTTTTTCATGAAATGATTTCTTAGGTTATTGAAATATTTTTTATTATAAATGAAATGGATTCTATTTTAGTAGTAAACAATTATTATTCTTTTTGGTAGATTTATTTTAATTATTTTTAAATTATGTTACACTCTAAACTAAAAAGATCCTTGAGAGTATAATAAGAATATTCTAGTTAAATTAAATAAATTATATAATGTTTATGGTTAGGTATTTATAGTTTGTATCAGTCCATTTTTTAGACTTTGTTAGGTGTTAGGATATTGTTAATAGAATAACATAAATGAATTTTGACATATGAAATTTTTAAATAATATATAATTCAATGATTACAATGTTTCTTCATATAGGATATGTCTGTTCAGAATGGTTTTTTGTAGAATAAATAGTGCAGATAAAGTAGGAAGGCCCTAAGAGGGTGATATCTTTACAAATACATAACTTGTAATGGTGGGAATTATATTTGAGTAGTTTGTAACAGTAATGTCTTAGTAGGTGCATTCTATAAATGGCAGTGGAATCTATGCAATAGAATAACCAGAGCCACCAGAAAAGAACATGATTATTGTGGAATATTTTATGAGGCAACTCCCCCTTATATAAGTGGATCCTATAACTCAGTGGTGGTTGATGGGTATATTAAATCCTATTAAAACATATTTGATGTCATTGGGTGTTTAGATAATCAGAAGATTAGTCTTTCTATTTATCGTTTTGAAGATGAATCCGACCAGTGGGGGTTAATGGACAAAATTATCTGATATTCTGAGGCGATTGATGCTTCAGAATGAGATGAATTTACGAATATGTTCTTTGAAATTTATTTCCTAACATTTTTTAACATGGGATGGAAATAAATTACTATAATTCAAATAAAAGGTTGATGAATCAGTTGTCTTGTATTGGAAAAACCTCAACTGATTATCATGGTATGCACCAAATATTATTCCATATCATGATAGTAAAAAAGAAATTTGTTTCTTGGATTGATGTAATGATTTCAATGGGAATTGGCCTCACAAGAATTCATATGTTATCTGGAACATTTTTAGTGTTCTTGGAGGGTATAACAAGTGTTTTTGGATGATTAAATGTACTTTTAAAATACCAAAACAAAATGTAGAGATGGAAAATAATGGGTAAGAATCAATCCAATAGATATGAAGGTAATAATATATAGATTCCATTTTGTGAAAATTGTGTTAGATGGAACCATTTTGAATACCATAAAAAATTCAAAAATTGTTTTCAATGTTTTTTGTTTAGACATATGGAATGATATTGTAATTAATAATTACATTGTGGTGGTATGTTTAATATTAATATGAAAACAATAATGTTCCATAAATGTTATGACATTTGCAATTAAGAAAATACCTACCCAAAGAATGATTTGAATGATGAAACGAAGCTGGATAATAAGTAGAAATTTTCTATGAAATCATCTAGGACTACGTATGTAGATGATAGGGAATCCAATGAAGTTGTATCAAGTAATTTATTTGTTTACTCATATTTTTGTAATGTTTTTTTAATATGGGGTATACACAATCCTTTATTTCTAATAAATTATATGGAAATTCAGAAATTTCACCAAAAAAAGAAATTAGATCTTATAGTAATAGAAATAGTCAAAATATTAATGATAAATTGCATTATAATAATCATTCTATTATTGTCATAGGATGTAAATTACCTTTAGAACTTGTTTTTTCCCTTATTAAATATTTATATTATTCATTTAATTTATTGGATTTCTCTTTATCATTTTATGATTGATTATACTGCCAAATAATTTATTTTAAATTTTTTTCATTGTTTATACAAGAATGAGCCCATACGATTGATGACATATTAGGAATCCAAGAAATTGGTAAAATATGGAAATTAATGTTATCTTTAAAATATTGTTGAAAATAATGGATGTGATCAGATTAATGACGTTTGAGTGGTAAATGAGTACTTTATTGTTTTTCTTGATGAGTTTCTTATAGTTATATTGGATTGGTAAGATAAATTTATTGTTGAATTAGTTCCTACTACTGTATAAATTTTATAACCACTTATCAAATGTATCATTTGGAACATTTAGAGTAATAAAAAAAATATAGGAGTTCATTGATAAATGTTTAATTTATCATAGAATTAATGATGTGGTGCTCTAATTTTTTTCATTAAAAATAATTATGGTACACGAGTCATTGCATTAATTATAGTAATTTGAATAATATTAATGTTATGAATAAATATTTGTTTCCCCATATCAATGAATTGATTTATCAGCTCTAGATAGCTCTATATTTTTACATGATTGACTTCAGATCTAGGTACAATCTTCAGAAGGGGAAGGAGGATGAAATTTATTAAAAACTATTCAAAACTAGATATTAGAATTTTGAGTTTGTTGTCATTCCCTTTGTCCTGAATATTTCTTTTTCTGTATATAGGGATCTTCTGTATAGAATAATATTTGAATATGTTTATATGTTTTTTTGTTTTTGTTTTTTATATATTAGTGTTTTAAAAAATTTATGATGTTTATGAAAACAAATTACGGATTATCTTGAAAACACTCAATGAGAAGAAGTTGTGTTGAAAATTCATAAAATATATATATTTTTTAAATAGATTTATAATCATAGGAACATTGTAAATAAGGATATAAAAGTATTTTATCCCTCTAAAAAAATTATTGTATGAATTGAAAAGACCATGAAATGTTACTAAGATTTTGAGTTTGCCTGGATTAATATGATATTCTTGATAGTTTGTTTAAAAAATAGCACGGTTATATAGCCCTATAACTATGTTAAAATAAATGAAGTTAAATTTACTTGTTTAGTACACTATGATGTTTGTTTTAAGGAACTAAAAACTGGATTGGTGAATGATCCATTATTCCCCTACCTTCATTAAATGGGGACTTTTTCATCATCAATGATGATTCATTGAAGGGACATGGTTGTTTCTCAAATTATTAATTACCATGTAATTTCTTATGCATCAAGAAAACTAAAATATCATGAGTTAAATTATCCCACACATGATTTAGAATTGGAAGGTATGGGGTTTTTCTTGAAAATTTAGAGGCCTTTTTTCAATGGATCAAAATATAAAATATATATTTACCAAAAATGTTTGAAGTATATATTTACTCAAAATAAATAGAATTTGATGAAAGGAATATGGATGGAAATGATAAATGAGTATGATTACAAAATCAATTACAATCCTAGAAATGAAAACAAAGTGATAGATTCATTAGATAGTAAACATCATGAAACATTAATCATGTTACATTTGGAACATTACCCAATGGATTATGATTTGATTAATTATGTGTTTAAATTTTTTGGTGCAAGAAAATTCATCTATTTATTTCATTTTTCAATGTAGCCTCCACTAATAGATAGATTTAATAATGCACTAAAGGAATATAATATGTTATAGAAAATCTAGAATATGTTAAAAGGTAATTCTTCTAGAATTTAATGATCATAAAGATTGAAATTTTATATTTGTTAAGAAATTATGTGTTCCGTTTGATTTCCATTTGTAGAAAGAGATGGTAAGTAATGCTCATAGTTCTCCATTTTCATTTCATACTAGCAGCACTATGATATACATAGTGTAACATAAAAAACCTAGATGCCACAAAATAGTTCCCAAGTCCATATTGGACACTTGGCCTCAATAGCACCTACCCACATCCCATAGGCCAATAACTAGTAGAGAGGTCTTAGGTTGTTATTGGGGAGAAAATTCCCTCATAATGAGAGCATATCATTCAAATTGTTGATAACATACAGATAGTGAATGCCTTATAATAGTAACACAATAGATTAATTGATAGAATATAAAACAATATCAAAACATGACTCACATACAATGATTCATATGAAAAATGTATTGAAAAAATATCCAAAATAGGTACTGGAAGAACCACACAATAAAAGTCTTCAATAAGGAAAAAATTCCAAAAATATCCTATAGAATCAAAATCCTCAAATTGGTCCCATGTGTCGCTTCTCCAAAGAAAGAGTCAACAACCTGTGTTATGGAATTGTCCCCTATTATCACCTAAAATTATATAATCATTTTTGGTCCCCTGGGAGGAGAAAATAGGGTATGAGATAACATTCATCTATTTAAAAATCTATAAGCCTATATAGTTCTAATAGCATGATCCAATATAATATACACGTGTATGTATGCAATAATTTATGAGTTAATTCCTAGGGAATTTAACAATGACAAGAAATTAATAATGAACAACCTCTCAGGTCTCCCACCAACAAGTGTCATATCCTAACAAAGATGCTATAGGAAATATAAAAAAGAAACACATCCTTGTTGTACATCCATAAATATCTTTTCAACATAACCTTTAATTATAAATAAACCATATCTTATATAAAATGGCTATTCAATATATCAACGAATGTCAAATATCCCACGGTCATTCGATATAATGAAGTGAAGTCCACTAAGGGCTCGATATAAGGTGTCAATGACCAAGGCATCATCATCGAGTACCAAAAGCTTCTTGTAGGTAACTTTTTATAGGCACTGGTAGGATTCCTAGTAACATGTGTACCCACATATCCTATTTAATTGCAGGAAATACAAATCCAAGGGGAATCAAAGCCTGAGGAATCCAATAGAATCAATAACCATGATGCATAAGAACTCATTGTTTCCACTACTACATTCTAGATCCATTGATATCCATCCGTGGAATCTTTTTAAACAACATTCGATTTAAAAAAAATCATTCATTACCCACGAGTCCACCCACTCATGTTATCTATTTCATTAAATTCCATATATGGTATATACCCACTCATAAAATAAATTTCTTATCAAAAACACCACATAAGAAGTCTACCCACTCATGTATACCTGAAATGAGTTGTAAATAGAGACTCCCTATCCGGAAAGATAATGTATGGTTCCCCATGAAGTCGTACTATCTTATTTATATACAAAAATACTATATAATTAATACTAAAGTCCTCCATGATCTGTATTCAATGATAATCTTTGTGAGTCTGTCAATAACAAACCACACAACGTTGTTACCTCAATGCGGCCTCAATAAACCGGTCACAAAATTCATACATACATTATCCCACTTCGAATCGGGAATAAATATCTTCTATAAATGAATGTATCTTCACTAATGTCCCACCGTCAACTACTAATAGAGGGAAAATATCATAACAAAACCATCCTCCTCATGCTTCATACATAGAAACCATTACTAATGGAGTATGTCATGGTACATCTTCGTGACTCCTAGATGCGATTCCACTGATGAGGCATGGAATTACCACATCATTACCTCATGTATTTAAACAATAACCCAAACACATCCCTGGATATACTATTTTTTTCCATTCCTACAGTCCAACCATGAGGTGGATCCTCAACAGTCACACCCTCCCATAAGAGTAGGACCTCTAAATATGATGGTTTCCCCTTCCTTATTTTATCTATTATTTTGGAGGTCACATCTTAGGATGGTATAAAAGACATATCCTATCATTCATGAACCTCCAAGTACATCTAGGAGAAAAAATCCATAATATGGAACTCACTACCAAAATGCTATATAGAATGTATCTGAGTCATCCTTCTCAATGAATTAACCAATAAATTTCCTTTAAGAGTCATGTAGTAAAGCTTGTTGTCAAAAAATTGTTTTTAATTCACCAAACATGGTTGAATCGGATTTATATCATGGTATAAAAATATATGTGTCTGGATTTTCTACTCTGTGTATACATCAAAATCCTCTCCCATAAAGTAATGTCTCATGCATCACAATCTGTGATCAACTTTAGCTAACATTAGATAGTGCACTAGGTAATTCCTCTCAGGCAGCCTCAACTACTATGACATGTATACCATGAATCAATCTCCCTACATGAACATTACTCCATGAATGATAGTTGATGATTCAAAATAAATTGTTTAGTTCTTTCCCTTCTTTGGATGTATCTAGATTGGTGCTATTTTAATCCATCCATCGAGATCCTTAAATAACTTATCTGAAGAATATGACCATACAAACATCACATCCTTCTTAGTCAATCTAATCAATTTAACTTCTAAGAGAGATAATTCATACATTAAATAAATGTAGTAACCATCTAGATCTAAGATATATTTTATGTCAAAAACATTATTGGGATGTTTCCTGGGAACTACATCTATCACATTCTATTAGTCCACTGACACTCTTTTCTTCAAAATAATGTCAGCCTGATGTCAATTTAATCCATAAAATGTGGTACTTTGTGATTATAACATATTCTTAATTCTCTCTCAATGTATTGAAAATGTATTCAAGATAGATGGAATGGTCGTGATGAATGTGGATATACACCAACATTTCAACCCTGAAATCCACCAAAAAAGAATATAGGTAAAGATGGAACAAGAAGCTCATAAAATTCAGGAACACTTTTGGTATGTTCATGAGACTGAACCTCATAAATAGATTCATGGATAGGCCAAACCTTCTAAAAAAGTATTATGAGGTAAGTCTTTTGGAAGAACAATCACCTGGTAATATCCTGACTTCAAATAACTCATCAAGAATACTTGAGCTCCTCAACATTGATCAATCATATCATCTGACATTTTCAATAGATATCAATTTTAATCAATCAGCTCATCCAATTTCTAATAATCCACACAGAACCTAAGAGTTTTGTCCTCATTTTTTCAAAAAGGTCCAGGGGGCCCCATAGATAAGTATTGGGTCAAATAAACCCAGTTGCCTCAAAATCCTATACATTCTTATTGAGGAACTATAACTACATTCTAGACATCCTCTATAGAGGAATTGATACCGGTGTAGGTCATACACTAACTCAATGGAGAACTCTACCTCCCACTGACGTGGTAAACAATAAAATTCATCTAGGAACACATCTATATAGAAACTATCCACTGGTGGAATGTCCTCCTGACTCACTCGATGATCTTATAGATACAAACTTGATATACAAGAAATCATATTTCCCAATATATGATTCTTGGGTTATCTTAGAACAACAATAAATTCTATTCACCCTTCAATGTATAAACTACAACCTCTATTGATATAAATGTCACACTTTGACAATAATAGTCAATGTAATCTATATAATATACTATAAATTTCACTATGAGTATGAATTGAACCACTTTCATCTCGAGGACATACAAAATCTAGATTATATGACACCCAACAATCTTAAGGGGAAACTCCATACATTGTTCACATTCTCGATTCTAATCACCAACTGTCGGTCTAATATAATAATTCCCTTCGATACCACTTTTTATCATCCTAGTCCCAATTAGAACTCATCAGGTATCTCATACAGATTGGCTACATGGACTCAACTGCATCTCCTGAAATACTAGAAGCTACCAACAAGAATCGAAGTCTTATGTTTGTCAGTGGGAATACTATTATCCCATTATCAGATTATATCATAGTTGAATTCAATAATATGCACATTGTTGAAGAAATAAAACATGAAAAAATAGATACAAAGAATTAATTGATAACAATTCCAAAATATTTCTCATATACTTTGATGAATATGATACTTGTCTCTTGAAAACAAACAATATAGGCACATCCATGTATATCACAATTCAATGCTCCAAAACTACAAAATGTCCAAAAAGTGTTTCATAGAATCCCGAGACTCAGCTTGTCCCCATGATCCCCTACTCCAAATAGAAAATCTACAATCTATGTTAGGGTTCTTCACCGTATTATAATATGCAACAATATAATTTGTTTGGGCTATTAATGATTCCCAAACAGGGTTTAATAAAACATCCCATTAGGAAACCACCCCAATTTCCATATAGTTCTAAGCATCATAATGTAATATTATATTAATGTGTATGTAAGAGGTAATGTAAATGTGAATTCCCCAGGTATATAACTCCTAAAAACAATTAAAACCAAATAAACCCTCAAGGCTCCCTACAATATGTTTCTTCTACCAACAAGACAACTAAAAGCAATATAAACTAGCGACACATCCTCATCATACATTCATTTATATCCTATCCATAGAAACATGCCCTGTTATGGATCCATACCAAATATCCAATAGTTGTGAAATATAACCAAGCATGGCATAGATCTAACGTTTATTATGTATAATGATTTGTATACCATGAAGGGTCTGATGCATGGGGTGGAATAATAAGTCATCCTCATCACGTCCCATGAACATGTCTATGGGAAACATCATATAAGAAAATTTGGAGTCCTAGAATCATTTGTTCCAACATGTCCTACACAATTCAATGTTACCCAGATCCAAGGGTTTTCAAAGACTGAGAAATCCCACATAATCAAAACCCATCATGTTTCGCAGCTCAAGGATTCCACTACTGCATTCTAGATCAATGGAGTGATATCCACAGTATTTCTGTAATCATACATCCATTCATAGAATAATCATTAATTACAATGATTCTACCAACTCATGTAATAAATTTAATATAAATATATATAATGAGTATACCCACTCATTTAATGCATTTTATACCCAAACAATTACATGAGTATACCCACTCAGATATTCTAATGCCATTTAATCATGTCGCATATATATTACCACCCATTTATTATCAATTTAAATTTTACATGTCACATGGTTATACCAACCCATTTATCACCATTCAATGTTTAACATATTCCATGGGTATACACACCCATTGAATTAATTCAATTAATTCAATTTACCAAATCACATTTTACATAACCGATTTGATCAATTCAACAATTAACCAATTCATCCTCAGAATAATAAATCATGGAAAAGAAGAAAATCCATCTCGTAATCAACTCATTAAACTCATTCCATTTCCAAAATTAGATTCATATAATAAGGAAATCCCAAAACAGTCCACATGGATTGTTTAATTGGAATGGTCAAGGAATTTCTCTAAGTTGCAGCTCATATGTGACCTTGGTTCGGGTAATGGAATTAGAAATGATCCTATGGTAATACCTAATATGTATGATTATTCCTATTGAAAAAAACCATTTCAAAATTGATGTTAAGATAGAATGTTCGATGGATGGGGTAATGGATGAAAATGCTAAAAGCACTAATATATGGAATAAGAGTATAGAACACCTTTCTCAGCTTACTAGTGGTGTACTCGTCCAATTTCAAGTCCTGTTTCAAATTGGTTTATAAGGAAACTAAAGAATGGTCAAAGAAAAGGAAATTAGGGAATATTATCCTAAATCGAAATAGCACAATAGATAGAAATATAAATTAAAAATGTCTAAACTACATTCTAGATCATGCCAATGTAGATTCGATGAGACAACTCATACTCAAATCAGAGGTCAGTTGAAGGATCATGATAAAATCGTAGTTTAGATGTTGGAGGGGATCACTAAAATTCCTCATCTAATATCTGTTGAAATGAAAATGGTTATTTGTATTAAAAACAAATTAATTTAATTAAAAATTAAATAAATACCCAAAATAGAAAGGTTTCCCTGATTAGGCGCATGATTTGGAAGCCTATCTTCTGATCGTTCATAGTTCGTGTATGCCAGGGGCACTAACATGGTTTACCTACACAAATTATAAACCATGAACAAAGTGTGAAAAAACCCTATGTCATGTTCTATAAAAAACTATATACCTGGCCGCACAGTCATGATCCATCTCTCGTATGATATCCTCAAACCATAGAGGCTATTTACAACCTCTTTCCATCCTCTCACAGTTTAGTCCAACCATGTCTAATTCACCACACTGTTTGAACTAATTTGGTTCCATGCTTAAAACTCCCTTAGAACTGGGTTACGGACTCTAAAGAAACCATAGACACGCCTTGAAACCTCCATGACCTCAAAGAGTACTCATATTGGTCCATATTTAATAATTCCAAATAAAAGATAACTGATCCATGCCTCATATGAAAAATTTGGTTCTTACACAGAGACGATCATGATAATTTATGGTGGGATGGAATGAATTGAGGTATTGATAATTTTATAGTAAACTGTTTTAATTTTCAATAGGATAAAGGATAGTGAAAACTACCAAAAGGGATGATTCATCCTTTTTTTGTGAAAGAGTGGAAAAATCAAAATAGGCAAATGGAATTCATGGTGGGACTAACAAATTCTTCTATATGTAACAATGTGATTTGTGTTATTGTTGACTGAACAACTAAATATGCACATTTTCTTCCGATTTGATATATTATGTCTTTGGATAAACTTCATCGTATGTACCTCATTGATATTTTCTCATTACACTGTGTTACTCACTCCATTGTATTTAAACATGATCCCATGTTAACTTATAAATTTTGGAAACTCCTTTAGAAGTCATTGAGAACACAATTGAATTTCATCACTTATTTTCATACCCAATATGATGGAAATACCAAGAAAAACATTCATAAATTTGAGTCCATCCTTTATTCTTGTTTAGTGGATTACTAGTGAAGTTAAAATTGATATGTTTATTCAGTTGAGTTTGTTTATAATACATGTTTTCATTCCGGAATAGAAATGGAAAAATTTGTAGGAGTATACGGAAGGAAGTGTCAAAACACATAATTTTACGATAATATCAGGGGAAAGAATGTGATGGGACTAGAATTTCAAGAGGATGTTACTATGAAAGTGAATATTTTCCAACATCATATGAGAAAACTCAAAGCCAGAATAAATGTTATGAAGATAACATGAGGAAGGAATTTTATTTCCAAGTAGGTGATCAGGATTTCTGTAAAATCCCACTTTGGAAAAGTGTTATGTCATTTGTAATTAATGTAATGCTATGTCCATGGTTTATTGTACCCTATAAAATTTATGAGAAAGTTGGACCTATTTCCAAATAAGTATATTTTACTTTGAGTTTATCTTATGTACACAATGTTTTTTATGATTCATTGTTAGGAATGTTTATGGTAGATTTATATCATGTTTTGAAACCATAAGTAGTTCACCTGGAAGAGAACCTTTTCATGAGGAAAATGAAATTTATATTCATGATCATTGAGAGCATGTATTTCAGAATAGATTAATTAATCAGGTCAATGTTTTGTGGAGAAACCACATAGTTGAAGAAGCCACATGGGAATCTTAAAATGCTATGATGGAAAGGTATATTATGTTTTTCAAAAAGTAAATTAAAACAACAAGGATGCAATTCCGTGAAGGTGGGGAAAATTTAATAACCCAGGCACGTATAAAATATTTTTTTATTAAAGGAATAAAATATTTAAATTAATAATATAATTAAAAGGGAATAAGTCGTATTTATAAAATAAAGGAATCTATATTTATCGAATAGAAATATCACTTATAAATATATAAATCAAATTTTTGTATCTTATAAATGAAATTATGATATATTTTTATCATTGTAAAAGTTAATCATTTTATAAAATAATAACTCATTTGATGGTATTTTTTGTGGAACATAATTTTTCATTTACTATTATATAACTAATTTTATCATTTAAAAAAAATTATATTCCTAAAAGAGATTCAAAAATTAATATTTTTTTTATAGTTATTATAATGTAATTTTATGATTCTTTCATTAATATTTTGTTAATGTTTTGTGAAATTAATTATATTTTTAAAATTAATATTTTTAATTAAATGATAAATATTACAAAAAAATAAATTTCTCATTCATTGAAATTTATTTTCATAAAGTAGAGTTATTTTTTTAATTATACTTGTTGAAAAATTGTTAGGGTGAATTTTTGGTAGTTTTTTAAAATATGTGAGATTTTTTTGAATAGTAAAATAGTTTATTTTGTGGTATATATACATTATACATTAAATACACTATTTAGTGAGCCATTTATAATTTAATCACCATTATATCAAAACCCATTTTGGTATTTTAAAATATTTAGTTATAATTCTCAATATATTCCTTTTTTTAGGAAAATTCATTAACTAATGAATAATATAATGAGAAAACACCTCTCTCCTACACTATAAATAGCACCATCCCCACCTCTTATCCACACAACAAAAAGGGTTGTATCTAATTAAATTTCTACCAAATTCCATTCCCAATCCACTTTCCCATTTCCATGACCTACTAGTCTTTCTAAAAGGCAAAAATCATGGACCTTAATGAGGTTCACGTGGAGATGAAGTTCAATAGGTAAAATCCTCTTTCCTTTTCTTTTGTTATATTTTATTTCTATTCTTATTATATCCTCAACACCACAAATTCAAGTTAAATTATAACTAAATTATCATAAATATTCAAGAATTTTATTTTTTAAATGTAATATACAACAAAAAACCTCTCCACATCTCTTCTTATTCTAGATATAAAATCATCATCCATGACATGTCGATTACACACCTTAATGGACATCAAAATTTTTCCCATAACACCTTAATATCTTGTATTAAAACCATTATTATTATTAAAACATGTTTTAATGAGAATATTATTACTTTTATAATGTTCCATAGCTAATTTTTAACTATAACATTAAATAAAAGGAACCTATTTTCGGATAGTCAGAAAAACCTGCCAAAAATGAATCAAATTTTATCATTAATATTTTTTTATTTTGAATAATAAACATTTAAGAAAAAATTATATATCATATCCTGTAAAATTTTAGAATCATATTAACACCATTTCATTACACTTCAAGAGTCATTCTTCCATTTTACAGAAAAAAATCAATAATGAATAAACCAGGGAAACAATGAAATAAATTCAACCGGAATAATAAAAATAATTATATATTATAAATAAATGGGTGGAAAGATGATATAAGAAGATCATAAGTTAATATAAATATGAATATGGTCATATGATATATTAATAAAACCTTAAAAACATTATATATAATGTTAGAAGACATTATAAGAAAGAATAACTCGAGGCCATGGACATTTCATTAGAAATCCTATTTTAAATTTCTATTTTTACTAAATTCATAAGGAATGTTATTAATATGAAATTATTCATGATTTATGATTATTATGTAGTTTGTGGAAATTATTTATAATCTTGTTTGTAACCTATATCTCCTTCTAATTCATTATGTATTTCAATGTTTGTGATCGACCATATTTTATGTCCATGTGAAACTGTGATGGTTACATCATATGGAATTCGTGAGAGTTGCATCATATGGTAATCTTTAAATATAAATTATAAGGTAGAACTGAGGGTTAAAAATCATAAGGTATTTATTAGGGTTATAACAATAGGTATGTAATTCCTCATTTTACCTTTATTCATTTTTATGTTTTCTTTGTTTTATTGAAATTTATTTTTTGCACAAAGTATGTATATGATAATTTGTATGTGGGATGTATGTATTTGTGTAAATTATTTCATTTATATATATTTTTTTCATGGACTTACATTTTCTTTCCATAATTTTATGTTCCTTAATAATATTTTTTCACTTGTACCATGTTTAAAAAAAATATCTCTTTTATTGATGGGTAAGATAAATGATGAAGAAAATATAAATGTTGTGAACATTTTTCATGTAAATATTTCATGATTTATTAAAAAAAAATTGTATTATAATATTAATTGATATTGTTTTAGTTGTACACAAATTTGATTCTAGTCAGTTGATATATATGAATTATGTCCATAATATCTAAAAATATAAACTCATAATGATAATCAAGAAAATAATAAATTTATACTATTTATATAAAATATATTATTTAATTTATTTGGATGAGTATTCATAGTTTGTATCAGAGAATAGTTTAGATTAATTTAGGGGTTAGGGTCATGTAAATAGAATAATAAAAATTAGCTTTACCTTATGGATACGTGGAAATGATATAGCATCCATTGACTAACATGTTTCTTCTATAAGACATGTATATTCATAATGGTTTTCCATAGAAGAAACATGGAGTTTTATGTAAGAAGAAACTGAGAGGACGATATCTTTCTGAATCCACAACCTGTAATGGTGTGAATTGGAAGAGTCTAGTTTGTGATAGTAATGGATTAGTTGAAGTACGATAAAATTGTAGAAATATCCATGGAAGATACCATATATACCTAAAAAATAGTAATATGATGATAGTTGACAAATTTATGTGCCAACACCCTCTTTCTTTCAGTGGATCTACTGACCTAGTGGTGGGTGATGAGATGAATAACGAACAAAAAGAATTTATTTCAGTGTTTTTATATAATAAAAATTTTACTCATTCTATTTATTATTATTTAGTTAAGCCCCATCATTGGGGGTTATTGTTCAAGTATATCAGAGATTGTGAGTTGGCCAATTCCTTGGAATGGGATAAATTTAAGAATATATTCCTTGAAAATTATTTTCATATGGTTTATTTACATATGGTGGAAAATTAATTATATGGATTGAAAAAAATGGAGGGTGATTCTTGGGATGTTTATGAAACAAATATATTCTAATTGGAAAGGTACACTCCTTGTCATATTAGATATCTTGATAAAAAAATACAACTTTTTTATGTAGGATTGAAGCCAAAATATCATATGGTATTGAACTATTATGAATTAAGAATTATGAGAAACATTTTTGTTGTGTGGAGATAGTTGAAATGAAGTTTTCTGATGATCACAATTACTTCAACAAAAATTATAATAAATTTCCCATATTGTAATAAATGGGTAAGATTCAATCCAACAAATCAGAGTGTAGAAAAATCTAGTTTCCAATTTCTGAAAAGTGTGGTAAAAATTACCCTAGGTAATTTCATAACAAATAAGGTAAGTGTTTTCAAATTTGTATTTCTATAAATATGGTAGAATATTTCAATGGAAAATAACATGTTTATTGTATGATTAAATCTGATGAGAAAACTATAATGTTATTTAAATTTGTAGATATGAGCATTATGAATACACATTCCGAAATAATGATCCGAATGATGTAAAACAACAAGATTATTATAACAAAGAGGCAGTGAAATACATTGCAACTACATCAGTAGATTTTGGGCCTTATAGTGATATGATGATAGGTACTTTGTTATTTTACACTTTTTTTCAAATGTTTTGTTTGATATGTGGTCCACACATTCCTTTGTTTTAGAGAAATTTTAGGTTATATTGTAAATTCCACCTCAATAAACAAAATAATTACTTTTGGTAAAATCTAAAGAGGGAAGTATTAATTGAAAAATGACATAATAATAATCTTCTTAATGATTTATATAGAATGATAATACCTTAAATCATTATTTTTTCCATTAGAATAGTTTGAGGGTATTTTTGTATGGATTAGATTTCTCATTATAATGCTATGATTGATTTTTTTCTGAATAAGGATGTTTTTTTCAGAATGAATTTCAGTTTGTATACAATAATGAAATCATAAAGATGATAACATATCATAAAGACATGAATTTACTAATAGATATAAATGAATGTTTTCTTGCACATATATTTGAAAAATATTGAAAAATTCAGATTAATGATGATCGACTGGTAAATTAATTCTAGGAGGTTTTTCATGATTAGTTGCCTTGTTTTATTCTTGATTGTGATGTTGAATTTACTATTGAATTAGATCCTAGTACTATGTAACTTTCAAAACCCCCTTATTGAATGTAATAATTGAATAATTTAGAATTGAAATTTTTTTAGGTGTTTCTTAATAAAGGTTTATTTTTTCTGAGAAATTCACTATGGGGAGCCTGTTTTTTCATTAAAAATAATGATGGATCCATTATATATTACATTGAATATATGTCATTGAATTAAATTACTATCAATAATAAGTATCCAATTCCTCATTATATTAATTGTTTAATCACCTCTAGGGAGATCAGTATTTTTCCATGATTAACATGAGATCTAGGGACCATCAGCTGAATGTATTGGAGGATGTAATTCTAAAAGTAGAATTATGAACTAGTTATATGAATTTTGAGTAGGACGTTATAAATTTAAACTAGAAAAATGCTCAAATTGTATATATAGATCTTATAAAAAGACTCTTACATTAATATTTGTATTAGTTTGTTATTGTTTTTATTAATGATATTTTGGTTATTCCCAAAGGATATGAATATCATAAAATATATAGTCGAATTATACTAAAAACTCAGAAAAAATTTCTTATTTTGGAAATCTAAATATTTGAATTAAAGGTTGTAATTTTTTTATTTTATTGGGATCATTTTAAATATGAATGACATGATAGTTGATTCCACCAAAAATGTTCTTGATGAATGTCTATGAACTATAAATTGTTATGAGATTCATTGTTTTTGGGATTATTGGGATATTATTGATGGTTTATTAAAAAAAATTCATGGTTATCTATCCCACCAACATAAATAACAGGAAAAGTTGCTAAATTTATTTGGAAAATAGACTATGATTTTTATTTATATGAACTGAAAATAATATTGGTTAATGCGCTAGTTTTGGACTTTCTTTCTAGATATAATGATTTTTTTATCTATAATTATTCTTCATTGAAGTAAATTTTTTGTGTTTCGAGGATGAATGATTAGTTAATTAATTGTTCCAAAATAAAATTGAAACCACATAAATTAAATTATCCCACATATGATTTGGTTTTAGAAGCAATGGTTATTTTTTGAAATTTTGAGGAATCATTTATATATATCCAAATGTGAAATGAATACTATCAATTTATGATTAAATATATTCATTATCAGAATTATTTGGATATAAGGAAAAGAATATGGATGGAATTGATAATGGATTATGATTGTTTGATCAATTACAATCCTATAATTGAAAACAATGTTTTGGATGCCTTGAGTCGAAAACAATCATTATCCAATAACCATGATACATTTGAAACTCGACCCCATGAATTATGATTTGATGACTTTTTGTTTGGATGTTGTTGGTGCCTGAACCTCCACTTTTTTTGTTTCATCATTCAGTGCAGTCATCTTTTCCAAACAGAATTGTGAAAGCACCTTTAGAATTATGGTGAGTTATAGAAGAGGGGATAATTAGTAAAAAAATGGATTCTTTTTCGATTATAATGTTGATTATGATTATATTTTGAGACAATGGAGAAGATTATTTGTGCGTTCTCATTTATAGTGGAGGAAAGAGTTGTTATGTGAATCTCAAAGTTCTCCATTTTCAGTTCATCCTAGAGGCACTATTATTTTACATGACCATCGAATGTATAATAGGTTGGATTGAAGAAAAAGAGATATTCATGATTTTACAATGAAAAGATTGAATTTCCAATAAGATATTGAAAAAAATATTCCAAAGGGGATGCTTTATCCATTTCTAGTTTCAATGTGGGAATGGGAAAATATATCCATGGATTTTGAGTTTGGACTACCAAAGACATATCGAGGTAACAATACAATTTGGGTTATTATTTATAGACTAACTAAATCATCACACCATCATCCGATTCAAGATACTATGACCATGGATCATTTTTATCAACTGTACATCAAGGTGATTGTTTGGTAACAAGGTGTTCCTTTCTCCATTCTATCTATCTATTATCCCGGGATCACATATAACTTTTTTAAAGGTTTCATAATTCATTATAAAAAAATTTAATTTCCATACTACATTTCATCCTCGACCTTATGTAATGATCCAGCAAAAAGTTCAGATAATGGAGGAAATTTTTCAAGATTATTTAATGAATTATTAGGGATGTTGGGATCAATATCATTTTTTATTTACATCTTCAAATAAAAATAGTTTCATTGCAGTATATATATATAAATAATTTGAGAAATTATATTGAATGAAGTGTCAAACTCCAAAATTTTTCAATGATGTTAGGGAATGAATGTTTTTGGGACCAAAACTATAATAATATGTGGATGAGAAAATGAAAATGATCCAGTAACATATGAGGATACCATAGAGTAGGAAGAAAAAATATCTAGATAATATAAGGAAATATTTTTATTTCATGTAACTTGATCATGTTCTACATAAAATCATTCTTTGAAAATTGTTACACATTTTTCAAATAAACGAAATCTAATTCCACAATTCATTGGACCTTATGAAATCTAGAGAAAGTTAGACCATTTCCCTACGAAGATGATTTTTCTATTATTTTATCTTAGGTAAAAATTGTTATTCATGTTTCACTGTTATGAATGTATGTTCCATATTTATCTCATATTTTTATCTACGAATTAGTTTAGTCGAATGAGAACATTTCTTCTAACGAACAGCTTGTTATGATTCTTGATCATAAATAGAAAGTATTTCCGTATAGGGAAATTTATTAGGTTCTTGTTTTGTGGGGAAACTACATGGTTGAAGAAGCAACATGGGAATCTGAAAATTCCATGTATTGAATGTATCCTCACTTGTATAATGGATAAATATAAATCGTGATGTCATAATTTATATTAGGTGTGGATTATGTTACAACCCAAGTACTTATAAAATATATTTTTTCTATTTTGAAAATAAATAGTTTAATAAATTAATAATATAATATTAAAAAAGGTATATTTATAGAATATAATGAATATATATTAATATAATTGTAACCTCACCTTTAAAAGACGAAATATATCTTATGCAGCTTATAAGTTAAAATATTATGTATTTAAGTTATGGAAAAATTAAATAAATTTAATGAAAATGACAATTTAAGTATTGTTATTTTTTTGGAAACAAAAATATTCATTTACAATTTCATAATTGAAATAATGATTTAAAAAATCTATCTAAATAAAATGTATTTTTTAATTTTTTTCATATAATTTTTAAAATATTTTTTTCATACATTAATTATCTTTTTCAAATTGATATAATTATTTTTATATTTTTTAAATTGATATTTTCTTAGTAAATAACAATATTAAATCAAAAGTAAAATTTCTTATTTAATTTTTTTCATAAAATAGTCTTTATTTTGTATTTATACACATCGAAAAATGAATAGGGTTTGTGATTTCTCTAAAATTCTTGATTTTTTTTTCAATAATGAAACCTGGTAATTTATGGTTTATATACAACATTAGATAAAATTATATTCCTTGAGTAACTGCTGATGCAATCCGTATAATCTTAATCAAAAATTAATTGTTTTAATATATATAGTGATAATTCTTAAACTAATCTTATTTTGGAGCCAAAATAATATCTTCATGAATAAAATAATTTGATAAAATCCCTCTCACCCGCTATAAACACCACTTCTCACCACCTCTTATCACATAAATTCAAATACTTTAGTCTTGAATGATTTATACCCAATTCCCTTCCCATGCATCTTACCTATGTCCGAGACCTCCAAGTATAATAAAATATCCCAAACCAAGGTCCTTAAAAAGGTTCATAAGGAGACAAATTTTAAGATTTAAAACCCTCTATCAATTTCTTTTATTTTTATTTGAATTTATTTTTATTTCTTATTATATTGAAAATTATACCAATAAAATCTACAATATAACTCCATAATCATAAATATAGTAGAATTTTTCTTTTTATAATGTAATATCTATCACAAAACCTCTCATCTACTCCTCTTATACTAGAAAATGTAATCATCACCCGTGACGTGTAGATTGACTGCATTCATAGATGTCGTGTTTTTATTTTCTTTTATCAGCTTCAAGGATAGTAACAAAAACCATTATTATGGTTAAAAGGTATTTAAATATGTATATTATATAATTTTAATTGTTATTTCACTAATTAATATACATAAATTTAATTAAATGAAACTAGTTATTGATTGTCGGAAAAACCTGCCAAAAATTGAACCAAAATTTCATCATTAATGTTTTTCATAACTAACCATCATAAAATAAAAGAAGAAGATATATGGTGTCATTTGAAAATTTTGGAACATATTATCAACATTTTATTCCACATATGTATTTTTTCTTCCATCTAAAAAGAAAATCCATACTGAACAAACGATTTAAATAATGAAATAAAATAAACCAAGACAATTAAAATAAAAAAAAAATTTAATAAATGGGTTTAAAGATGCCATGAAAATATTATATAAGATATTATAATTATGAATATATTCATATACTTAATTAATAAAACTCTTTAAACAATTATAAATGTGGTTTCAGTATGTTTTATCTAAGAAATCCTTGATGTAATAGAGTCTTCTTAAAAAATCATCTTTTAAGTGTCTATTTTTACAAAATTTAAAAGGAATATTTTTATGATGATATTATCCCTGTTTTATGATTATTATATTATTCATGGAAAATTTTTTATGATGAATTATGGGACCTATATCTCCCTATAATTCAATGGGTATGATTATGTTTGAGTTTGACCGTATGTTTACTCCTAGTGTAGCTGTGATGGTTACATCATATGGTAGCCATTAGGGTTACATAAAGAGTTATCTAAGAGGGTCACATTATAAAGAATCCATGAATATTCTAAATCATATGGTAGATATAAAGGTCAAAATATTATGTATTTAATCACTCAATTTACCTTTACAGTTTTATTTTTTTTCTTTGTTTTATTGAAATCTCTTGTTTTCAGAAAGTATGAATATGATAATTCATGGGTGAGAAGTATGTCATCATGGAAATAATTTCATATGTATACATGTAATCATGGAATAATGGTTTCATTGCATATTTTTATGTCTTCTTCTTAGCTTATTGTGCTCATCCCATCTTCTAAATTTTGTTTCATATGGTTTATGTGTGGGTACGTGAAAAGAATATTTAATTATGAATGATGTGAATATTTTTCATAAAAAAGATTTAATTTTTTATTAAACGCATTTTTATGAAGAAAAAAATGGATACTATTTTACACACATTGTAAAATTCTGGGACTATATGTATGAAGTATGTTAAAATTTTCTAAAACACTTAACTGATTTTTTTTTGGGAATTTAATAAGTGTACTCTAGTCAAATATACTAGATTATGTTTTATTTAATGTTGAGTATTCATATTAAATTCATTTATAAATAGATACTCTCGAAACATAATTGGAATAATTAAAAAGTATGTCAAAATATTTCATGATGTTTTTTTGGATTATTCACTACCAAGGTGGCTAATATTCTATCAACTAATCAAAATATTTAAAATATTTTAATTAGTCCATTATTTCCCATTGTTTTGACTATTTATCATCTAAATTAACAACCAAATTAATTAAAATCCCTAATAAATTATTTATATTTTTTACTTTAATAAATTTCGAAATAATTATTTAATGTAATTAAAATTTATTTCAATATGTTTTTTAATTATTTCGATTAAATTGGGACACCATATATATAGGTTCATTAGTTAACAAAATTAAATTATTATGTTCATTATTTTAATATCATTGAACATCTATTCAGTTAAATATTACATTTATTATTTGGAATTTATGGGTTATAGATCTGAATTAAAATTAAGGGATAAGGATTTATTTAGGATATTTTAAAGGATTATAAGATATTTATCACCATATAAGATATTTATAAGTGTGAATATTTCTATTGGACTTTATAAAAATGTGTCCAATTCCAAAAATATATGTCCACCAATTTATGATATTTTCATTTAGATAAAATGTAAATTCCCAGAACCTCATAATAAATTTCACCACTTGTAAAATATTTTCAACACACAAGGGTGTTTTTGAGACCCATATGAGATTTTAGCCACACAATAAGGAATTCACCAAGGTCAAAAAATATTAATTTTCAATTGGTAATGTATGAATTTTCACCATATGTGGAATTTTTTCACCCATTTAATAATTTTTTTCTTTACAATTTTTAATACATTAAGATTAAAATTAGGAGTTCATGATATAAAATAGTGACATGAACCTAAAATTTATTTAATTCTATTATTCTAAATAAATTCAAAAAGGTTGTTTGTGATATTACCCATGGAAATCAACAAGCTGAATATGTAGACAAATAACATGGGAGGATGGTCAAAACGTTAATAGATGCAAGATAATCTACAAAAACCTAAATAGACATCCAAATAAAGATGTTGAGGAAATATGAGTGAATATTTTATGGATACTAAAAACCAAAAAGATTTTAGAATCATGAAATTTTATTAGGGAATATGAATAAGTATTTCAGCTTACTCTCATGGGATGCAGAGTTACTAAATAATTGAAGAAGTTTATGATCATTTCTATAAGATATATAATACTCACTATTTAAGGGTAATGACCATTGATTGATTGAGAGAGCTAAGATTATACTATATCTCATTATTTATTTCATTTTTATATAGTGTCCTTAGTGATAAAACATTTAAACATTAGTGGTTCTACATAGGGGGATGTTTTTATTCCCCTATAATTTATTATTTTATTTAATGTCAAATATGTTCTATATATTTTATATGGATGTTCCTGATTTTTTATATAGACAAAATTTTTCATTTCCCTTAATATTAAAATAGTATTATTTTGTTCATTGGTTAGAATAACATTCCCACCTAAGAATTCTTGAATAAACACTAAATCTAGTAACCATGTCCTAGTGTATACTTATTACATTGGAATAATATAAAAGGAAACAAGTCACAAATTATTGATCATTTATGAATTATTAAAAAACTAGACACATACATGACATTCATATAACACATGAAATTTAAATCATAGAATGAAGATACCTATTTAATTATTGAAAATTAATTCAATGATCCATTCTTCATATATGTTGGAATGGAAATAAATTAAAGGATTAACTAAAATTTTAAATATGGGTTAAATTTAGATAAAAATAATAGTATTAAATAGGGAATAATAAATTTAACATGATGAATAATCAAAAAACATTCCATTCAATTAATAACATGAGAATGAAATTAATCTATTGATAAAATCAACTATAAAATCTCAAGGTTATTACTAGTAAAATTATAAATAATGGATAATTATAATGTTTGAAATTCATAATCCTCCCATCAAGGCCTTTACCAAGAAATTAAGAATGATATAGAAAAGTATTTATCAAAGAAAAATTCAATTTTTGATATGTATACACCAAATACACAACTATGATGATATGATTTTAAATTGTAGACTTATACATCATGATTGATTGATTTTTATCATGAGACCTGTGATGAATCTACGGGAAATTTATTAATAGGAACCGACCATCACTTTCACATCCTATTAGTTCCCATAATATAAAATTATTATTAAAATTCATTCTCAAAATTACATATAATTCAATAATTATCTATATTGAATAATGAGTATATAATATTTCCCATGTCAATGAAATAATATATATTATTAAGCATATTTTAAATAAAATCATATGTAAAAATGGTATATAGTCATGTTAAACTTGATATGATAAATATAAATCTGATTCAATGTATAATGGACATAATTTCAACGTAAACAGATAATTATAGATAACATGATCACAATAATATGAATGTTTACAAAATAAATAATAATCCATAAATCATCAAAGAATAATATAAAAAAATCAATTTTCCAAAGCTAAATTATTTTTAGTAATACCAAACCTTTCAGAGATTTAATATAAAATTGAAGAAAAACATTAAATACTTCATCCTTTTAACTTTGGTAATAATGAATTTACAAATCACATTAAAAATTATTTTCATTCCATTAAAAATGTAATTATATTTCTTTTAATTTAATGATTAATTGAAACTATCTTCATTTGATGAACCATAGAAACATTTGTAGGTAAATAAATTGAGAATAAAAGTCATAAAGGTGGGAAATGAACTTCACACTATATATGTAAATAAAATTCATTTATAATATTCTATAGATGGGAAAACGTACTTTATTTCAAAAATAATTTGAAGATTTCTTATTAATACATCAGGGCTGAAGTTAAATTTATTTTCTAATAACATTAAATAATCATTGAAGTATATATACAAACACTCATAATAAAATATGATGATAATGTACATAGAAGATTCCTATTCTTGACCAAAAATATGTGATAAAGTCGATATACTTTACATGGAACATATTAGTTGATATTTGATCAAATAAGATAGTAAATTAAAAATAAATATATCAATAAAAAATATAAATATTTGATATAAAATGATAATGGGTTTAATATATTTGGATAGTAAAACTCTCAAAAAAGGAAACATAGACATAAACAATCTTGAAATAAAACAATACTGTTATAGAAATCCACTACCTATGGTCTCTGATTATTTATAAATATTTGATACTCACATATAATGAATTTAAAATTTATAATAACTCATAAAGGGACCACATTATTACCTGTCATACCATAATTTATTAACTTTATAATTTCATGACTTTATAATTAATAATTCCCCATTAACATTGTCATTCATGGTCTTCACTATTCTATTTTCCATGTGTGTTTCAATTTGGAATTATCAGTTAATACATCATGGTCAATGTTTCAAAAAATAATGACTCCAAAACTTTAAATAAATATCATATTTCTTTAATATAAAAAGTTTTATAAAATTCTATCAATGGTAGTATCAAAAAAATAAAATACATTTATCACGAAGATAGTAGTCTATATATACACATGAAAGTTTCTTCCATTATCTTATTAAAATATAAAGAAAAGATAAATATTATATTATCATATTGGAATAATATTTTTATAATATTTATTATATATATACATTATAAAACATCTTTATTTTCATCCAGTAGAAGCGGTTATGTAAAATGAACTACATTGCTACATGAAAATGGTGGTCCATACAAATGCATGTGGAATGATTTCATATTCCATTGGATGGAGGAGTAAGAAGATAGAATATATAGTATCATTATAAAATAATTATTATATTATATAGATATTAATTATAAATTATATGTGTCATTTAATGACTCATATTTTCCCTAGTTTTATATTTAGACATTAATTTCCAAAATTTCGAGACTAGGGGTTGAAACAACGTTTGATTCAGATGCCTGGTGTCCCCATTATAGTTCACTAAAAAATGTTATGTTTTAATATCATGTAGGATAGAGTATCATGGAATAGTTTAATAAATCATAAACAGTTTCTTGGATTAGAAATATGATGGTAGGATTAGATTTCGAGTAGCGAATTTACATTAGGAGGGGCCAAACAACGACCAACAATAGTCGAATGTGAATCTTTGAGTTTGGATGTAGCCATAATTAAAATATTTTATTAAAAATATTTTATTAGATGCAACCATATATTTATTTTTGATGAAATCATTGACTTTAATTCCGGGTTATAACAATAATCATATAATTCCTTTTGGGTATGGAAGGAAAGTCCCTTCACGATGAATGTTGGCCGATCGAGGATCAACGATGACTGGGAACTCTGGTCTTTTTCATAGACTAATCTTACATCATGGTAGGATGTTGATAAATTTTTTATTTACTCTTTACCTTATTATATTTCACGAGGAATTAAAATGCATAACGGACATGTTGATCTGATGTTCGATCATTCTTGAGGGTTGGTTAAATTGTAGGTTTTTTTAAAAGGGAAATTAATCTGTTTTATTTCTAGATCTTCAATCTTTTTTAATCATTTTAACAAGAATAAATTGATATAGACATGAATAATGAGGAGATTAATTCATTGTGAATTCATAGTGCCTTTCCCAATTCAATGTTCTTCAGGCCAAATTTTTTGAACCATTGTGATCACAACTAGATGATTCTGAGTGGATCTATGTACAAATGGACCCCCGAATGGTAGTCAAATTGACCTCAGAGGCCGAAAAAGTAAAGATAAGAACCTGACGAGACAAAATATATGACAGTAAGATTTTTTGGGCATTGGAGTTGTATGGATGTTCCTAGAAGGGACAACTAGTGTGGGTCTAGAGCAGCGTTCTTGCGTGGTTCGATGGTGGCATAGGTGGCATGGGGTGGCAGTTGGAGTGGCCAGAGGGGGTGAATTTAGTGGGGTGGCACAACGGTTGGAGCCCATGTGGGATGTGGAAGTTCTGACATGTGGGTGCTGCATAGAGCAGAGGCAGGGAGCATGTGGGGGCCACTTGGGACTAGAAACCAAGGGGGGACTAAGACGTTCAGGGATGACCGTGTGGACCAACGAAACTGAATGGGAGTGCCACGTCAAACGGAGTAAAGCAGCCCACATACATTGGTCAAGACAAGAGTGGTCAGGCCACTCCACTGGCCCAGTGGGTTGGACCCAGTAGCCCACCAGGCCTTTCTTGTTTAGTCTAGGCTGGTTCGAGCTTGATCGGACCGGGTCGGGTCTGGTCGGGCAGATCTGATCGGCACCAGGTCAGACCATTTTACAAAAACAACTATATCAATCATATTGTGTCTCAATTTTATCCATTTGCAGTGTTGGGACACGTGTCAACATAATGTTCATTTGGGATACTCTATGTGAGTTTTTGTAAAATTTTGAATACAAGCCAATGGAGTGAAGAGTATATTCTCTTAGAACTTGTGTTCTATGTGCAGAATACTATGGATGGATGTGACTTGGTGACTATGTGACGTGGGTGATACCATACCCATTGACTCTCCATGGTCTGTTGATGATCCAAGCACCATCGATGTTCTTTTATCCATATATGTTTTTTGTTCTATCATCATTATGTGTTCCATCAATGTTACATGTGACATCGATTTTTAGTAATCCATCGATGCTCCAAGCATCATCGACGCTCTAAGCACCATATATGCTTCATGATCTACTGAATATTTGTGCTCCATCAATGCTACATGTACCATGGAAACTCCGTACACCCTAGACAATCCATGAGTCATCGAAAGTAGGGAATTTGTCGGCTAAAAATGAAAATCCATCTCTCCATGAATCTGACTCATAACCGTGTGAGATAAACATACTAACTGTTCATCATATGATTCCTTTGTGGTGTACCTTGTATTTCATCATGGTATACTTTTTGTTTTTCATTGTGGTGTACATCAGGTATTTATTAGTGGTTATCCATTATAGGTTCAGGTTTTCCAACTGAGTATTGTTTTACTCACCCCTATGGGGGATTTTCTTCAAAATAATGTGTCTTGTGTAGATGATGGCATTTTGAAGAAGTTATAGGTGGAGTAGGAACACGTTGTTTTTAGAGTTCTCATATAGATGTGTAGTGGTCTTATGTCTTCATATATTTTTTATACACATATCTTCCAGGTAAGGTTTTCTACATAAGATTTTCAAGAAATATAGCATTCATGTTGGCAGACTCAACTTTTGGTGGGCTTGTATTCTGGCACCGGTTACATCTTGTTTCCTACTTTCATACTCTAATTATTGTATCATAGTTGCATGAATTCTTTTTTTATTAGGGTTTTACATTTCAATATTTATGTTTAGGGAGATGTGTTTTTGTGTATAAAAACATAAAAAAAATGCCTCCCATTTTTGGGATATGCCTACTCAGTGATACTCACCAACCATTGGCCTATCAGAGGAAGGTTTGGGGTTGTCATGGAATGGGCCCCATTGTGATGGGTCATGAAATAGTTGATAATTTATACTTAATGATAGAGAGTATGTTATGTTGGTTTGGGGAAACCATGTTGAGTGTTTTGAGTTTTGATTTCAGGATAGAGAGTCCAGTGTTGGTTCAGCGGTAGGCGTATCCATACACCAAGTCTCTGAATTCAACATTCTGACATGATCCATGGAAAAAATGGTTTACTCAAAGTTAATGGTACGTGCTTTATATAGCATTTGGGGGTGTTCTCGTGTCCTTATTGAGTCATCTCATTATGTATACCTTATTAACTGTAGCACATATTGATCAGTTTCAAGATCCCTCCATGAAGAAAATATCTAGGATTCCATTGCGTGATCCTGAGGATGGTCCACCTAGAGATGAGACATCAGTATATGGACCTGTACCAAAGATATCACATTCGAATCGTTTACCAGCATTACCACCCATCGAGTAGTTGGTAATACCAGTGCTACCGTAACAGGAAGAAGGTAAGTTTAGTGAATTTCATGAGTTCCAGAGGCAGTTACCTCTAAGGTTTCAGGTTTATATAGACCCAAAGGTAGTTCAGGATTGGATGGAGGCAGTTACACGAGTCTTCTACAATGAGGGGATGCCTTCTAAACTAATAGAAGTTATAGTCGAGATCCTTCTTCAAGGATCCATAGGGTGATGGTATAGCTTAGTGATCCAGACCCATGATTAGATGACACTCTCTTGGGAAGACATTGAGAGCCTCTATAGGGATGATTTCCTTCTAGATATGTTACGCTCAGTACTCATACATGATCCCCTTCATCTATATTTGGGATGTCTGACCATACTGAAGTAATTCGTGAGATTTATATATCATTATTTCTAATCCATGGATATGGCGTGGGACCCACACTTTAGGGGTCAATACATTGAGTAGTGGATATAATGTGAGATTATGGAATCCATGATATCCCTAATCAACACAGTATATTCTGGGTTATTGGTCTATGCCATGATAGTGGAGTGATTTCTAGGAGAGTATATGCTAGTAGTGGGAGCTACTAGCATGTGTTGTGTGGTTGAGCCTTTGGTGATAGGTATCCAATTGTATTCACAGGGACCCAACAAGATCAATAACTCAAGGGGATGATCCCATGGCATGGGAACAATGGTGTGGGGCTCCCAGGGTAGAGAAAAAAAGCTAAAGGAGATGATGTGATACTCAGGTGGTAGTGGTATACATGTAGCTCGAGGTTGTCTGACTCCCTCTATAGATGATCAATAGATATTTTAGGGACCCCTAAGGCAGTGGTGGTGGCAGAAGTATGGTTGTTTTTAGGGAAGCATGTTTGGAAGAGGAGCATGAGTTTGATAGACATTTTAGGTACTACCCCCACCCCTCGGTGGTTCACCATGGGATAAGGGACACGATGGACTAGGACGTGTTGACCATTAGGAAATGGTAGATTATGATCTTAATGATCTAGAGATGATTAGAGGTATAATATCTTTCTTTTAAACCAATGCTTCAGCGATTATAGGAACATGTTCCAGTCACTCTTTTCACTCCGCGGCCCATGTTCGAGACTAAGATATTCCAACAGAACAATTGACATGATCACTATACATAGAGACACCTATGGGGGGAGATCTGATGATTAAAAACTATTGATAACAATGTGACATTACTCAATGGAACGAGAGGTCTGGTTAGGGTCACTTGGTGGAAGCATCAAGGCCTTTTGACATCATTCTTTGAATGGACTGGTTATCCACAGGTCATGCCAATATTAACTATATTAGACATAGAGTGCGGTGTTTCTATAGTGATGGGACCCGTATATATTTATTTGGAAAAAGGGAAACACATAAAACATTGGAAAGACTCACAAAAATGAGGGTGCATCCATTCACACATCAGTTGGATAGACTGACCATCGACACTATGAATGAGATGATTTCTCAATTTCTTGTAGTGGTGGCGGAGTATGAGGATGTATATCCGAAGGATCTCTTTTGATTACCTATCCATGGTGAGGAAGACAACTTATTTGACGTATAACCTACTATGACACCATTAACTACACCGTCATATCTATTGGCTCATGTGGAGCTTTGTGGGTTGAGGGTACAGTTAGAGGACTTGTAGATGAAGGGCATCATGAGACCGAGTGATTAACCCTAGGAATCCTTAGTTTTTTATATATGAAAAAATATGGGAGATTTTGGTTATGTGTGGATGTCTGGTGCCTGAATCCGGTGATTTTGAAGACCAATTATCCACTACCGAGGATCGACGACCTCCTAGTTCAGATGAAGGAAGCAAGGAGGTTCTCTAAAATTCACCTCAAGTATTCCTATCACTGGCATTGTGTACGGGATGATGATGTACCGAATAAATCATTAATGTGTCGGTAAATCCACTATCAGTAATTTGATATTCTGTTTTCTGTGTTGAAAACCCCATTAGGGTTCAAGGGAATCATGAACAGAATCCCTTTCCCTAATTAGACTGGTTCTTCCTGATCATCACTAATGAAATCCTGGTGTACTTGGTGTTTGAATAGAAGCATGCGATACCCTTGAGGTTGTTCCTAAACCAAATTTGAGAGCACCGTCATTATGGGAATATCATGAAGTGTCAATTATAGTTTTAGGATGACCATGTTATGGGACACATTTTTTCAGAGGCTATTGTTGCAGTAGATATGATAATGATTTAGGTTGTACTTTCATCGGATACACCCAAGTGTGTAACCATGGTATAGAGTTTCATGGGTTTGGTTGGGTACTATCCAATGTTTTTACACATATTTTATAGAGTAGCCACACCCTTGATTAATTTGTACTGGAAGGGATAACCTTTCATGTGGAAAGATAATTGTTTACTATGCATTCTGGAGCTGAGGAAGAGGATGAAAAGTGCTTCCATAATTTGATTAATAGATGATGGAATCCGATATTTATTGTTATATGATGCAATTGAGACATATCTTGGTTTTTTCCTAACTAAAGGGAATGTGATGATTGCCTATGGATCATGCCAGTTTAGGATGAATGAGTAGAACAACACGACCTATGATCTTGAGCTATTTGCACTAGTCTTTCACATAAAGATATGGTAAAACTACCTAATGGGAGAGAAATTTACCATATACAATGAACATAAGAGTCTCAAATATATCTTTTCTCATAAGGATATGACCACGAGATAGAGGTCATAGATAGAGTTACTCCAGGACTATGACATTGATATTTTCTATATTCCTTCGAAGGGGAACATAGTGGTACACACTCTTAGAAAGAGATGGAGCTTATAGTTTCTAAGAGAGACATTAGGGTAGTTTTATTAATTATAGATATCATTTATGGATGGAAATGGATAAATATACCTCAAGTATATGGTTTCTTCCCTCCACTTAATGGATATTTGAATGGTGGGGATACATACTTCTCTCTAGAGGACACACAGTAATACCAGTAAAGATGCTGGATTAGGTCTCGAGGGAGTCCCATACATCTACTTTGGCAGTATATCCCCGAGTGGCGAAGATGTATCAGGACCTCTGATGTCAATTATGGGGGACAAGGATGAAAAAAAAGTGACGGTGTTCATTTCTCGATGCCTGAATTTCTAGGAAGTGACATATAAGCACTAGTTGCCAACATGTTTCACTCATCCCCTAGATGATACAGAGTGTAAGTGGTTTGGAATATCGTTGGACCTCACGAAGGTTTTAACACGCCTATCTAGGTGGAAAATACCATCTACTAGAGCATTGAATTACTCACCATGTCGACCCACTTCATATCGATCAATTAGCAGAGTTTAGTAGTGTTTTTGGGATGCCGCTAAATCCAGCTGATAGTTTAGATTCATAGATATCCATCAATGACCATATTAGATCTTGATGTGTGTTTCACATCCCGATTGGGGAAGGGATTATAATAGGATTTCGGGACTGAGCTATGATTGATAAATTCTTTTTATCCCCAGTATAATGGCCAGAAGGAAATGAACATTCAGGTTCTTAAAGACATGATACTTACTTGACTAAAAATTTTGGCAGTAGTTGGGTGGGTCACATACCCCTGGTAGAGTTTTCATTCAAAAAAAATCTACCACTCCACAACTAGTATGGAACCATTGGAGGCCATGTATGGGAAACACTTAATGTCACCACATTTCTAGACTAACCCTGATAGTCATCATTCACGTGTCTAGATATTATGCGGTCTACCACATAGGAGGTTAATGTCATGTAGGTGTATATGAAGACTACATAGAGCTATCATAAGTCCTATAATGAGCATCAATATATGCCCTTTGAGTTCAGGGAGGGAGACCATGCATTCCTTAGAGTCTCACCTCTATGGGGAATGTGGTGATTTTGTCGGAGTGTCACATTATCTCTGAAATACATCAAAAAATTTCAATTTCTAAGTATAGTTGGAGTGGTGGAATACCACCGAGCTATTCCGACATAGTTTTACTATTTTGATGATGTATTCCATGTGTTTCATTGGAGAAGGTAAGATTATGATTCATTTCAATTCATCAACTAGGGAGATCTACAAATTTTTGATAGGAAAATTTTTGTGGATAACTTTGTGGATATTGAGGATCTATTGGAGTGGATCATTCATGGGAAGTTGATTCATATTGTTCACATTCTATGGAAGAATAGGAAAATCCAAGAGAGAACTTGGGAGTGGGAGACCCAAATTCTTGCTCAGTACCAAAATATATTTTTTGAGTATCCCTTGTTTCTAATTTTCCGGATGTAATCCATATTTTTCGAAGAATTTAATGACTCATATTTACTCAGTTTTTACTTTTCTAAATTAATTTCGATATTTCTAAGACCAATCATGGAGATGGAGTATGATTTCTGAGCCAGGTGTTCCCATGATAGTTGGTTGAAAAATGTAAATATTTTAAAATCACATGTGAGAATTATTTATGAACGTGTGGAATAACTCAAATACAAGTTCCTAGATTAAAAATATGAGGACACAATTTCATTCAATGTAGTGAATTTACCATAGGTAGGACCTAACATAGTCCATTATGGGTCGACTGTGAATCTTAGAGTTCGGATGTAACCATCATTAAAATATTTTTATAAAAAAATTATTAGTTTCCGAATAGTTTTTCTTTTTAATAATGCTTTTTTCATGAATTCTAGATCATCACCACAACCATAGATTTCCTCTACGGAATGGGAGGAAAATCTAATGACTACTAATGTCGGTGGGTCCATGATCAATGAAGAAACAAAACTTTGTTGTACATCAACAATTGAGGCAACCTCGAGGCAGGATGTTGATCTCTTTGTGATTTAATATTTCCCTTCTTCAATTTATCAAAGAATGCATACCAAAAAACAAACTAGTTGATAAGCAGTTCAATCATTCTTCGTTGATGGTAAAATTGTAGGGTTTTTAAAAAGGATAAATTATCTAGGTGATTTCGATCGCTTAATTCTTCGTTGAATATTTTCAAAAGAACTAGTTGATTTCGAAATGAAAAAAGGAAGAGATTTATTCTTCATGTGTTCTTGGTGCCTTTCCATCTTCCTCGATCATCATGTTTTCACCATTGAACACATATGGTCATGAATGGACATTACCGGGTGGATTTGATGATGATCAGTCCCCCAGAATGAAGGAAAATCGACCGAAGAGGCTACTCCAATGTAGAGACAAACCCAAAGAGGCCGAAGAAATAACCACACATTTTTATGAGCATTAAAATATTTTTGGTGGTCTGTGGAAGGGGACCTCAGTGCAACAGTATGGTGTGGTGCTTTAATGATGTTGGTGGTTGGAGATTGGGGCTGGAGCTTCCATAGTTCATTGTTTGAGTGGCTAGTGGGGGTGGGTAGAGTGATCAGAGATGGAATCTAGTATTTTCAGAGGCAACAGATGGAGAAATGTGGTGTAGTGGTCAGTGCCTGAGCATGATGTGGTAGTTGGGAAGAATAAGAGCCACATGGAGTGGAGGTGGTGAGTGTGTGGGGGTCGCAAGGGACCAAAAAACAAAGAGGGGGTTTCACGCATTCGCGGAAGATCGTGTGGACCTTGGTGGAATATCTGGGGAATCCCACATCTGATGGCACAATAGGATAGAGCCATCAGCCTAGCGGGGTGGGCTGGTTGAGGCTGAACTAGACTAGGTCAGACTATTTTACAAAAATAGTTATCTCTTGGAGATGTGTTCCTGTGTATAGGTACATTAAGAAATACCTCTCATTTCTAGGATATTTTTAATCGCTGCTAGTCACCATCCCCTGACCTATCATTGGTGTGCATTGGGTATTCAAAACACGAAAACCTCTGGGATGGGTCATGGAATGTAATAATATCCAAAATTGAATATTTGTGATGAAAAATAAAATATATCACTTTGTGGAGGTCAAAGTCTACAAGTGAAAATGAATGATGATTTCATTTCTCATTTGATAGAAAGATGGTGAATAACGGTTGTTACACATGTACATGATTATTAAAGTATATTTACAGTAAAAAGGTTTTTTTAGAATAAATAGAATATATTTTAATAGGTTTAATAGGAAATAATCATGTAAAGAGATTGTTAATATGATTATATATTCATTGAGAGACCTCATTAGGCTAACACCTTATGCACTCTTATGTTGGTCATAAGAGAAAAATAATCTCTAATATGTGGGTAAGGAATCTTTGGTGGTTTTTAAATTTAATATATTAGATAAGTGAATAAATGGTTTTCAATAAGAGTGGAGAGGGGTTTCCCTATTATAAATGATCTGGGTGACAATATTTATATTATTGAAACATTATTATATAATATATTTCACACTAAATTCAAGTGAATCCAAAATTTAATAATATATAATATTAAAAGGATAAGTTATAAATATGAAAAAAAATTATCTATAGAAATACTTTCATATTTTTATGCCTTACCTTTTATATTTAATAACTTATTATCCCATTTTATCCTTTGTTGTAGTAATAAATTTCTACCAATGCTACTATTAATTTTGGAAAAAGTGAAATTGAACTACATAAAAATCTTTAACCTCATAACTATTAATTTGAATTTAAATAATAGTATTTAATTAGTATTGGTGGTAAAAATTGCATTTAAAATTAGATCACGTAACACAAATGAAATCATTTTATAAGAAAATAACTTTTCTTGTATAAAAATTATTTTATATGAAAATTATGTATAATTTTTATTCCAATTGTATTAATTAATTAATTTATTATAAAATAATTTTTATATTGATTTATACTAAATAAAAATAAAAATTTATTGATAAAAATAAATAATTAACAAAACTAATCAGATTTGTTTTTTTATAATAAACCATTCCATTTATTATCGAATATTATATAAATCATTATCTGTTAATATAATATTTTTAATTACAATATATTTATTATATAAAATTAATATGATATTGAAATTATGTTTTATAATCTATAAATTTATTAGACACTATGAAACTTATTTGATGTTATTATATATTTGTCGGTAAAAAATGGATTAATGTAATATTTTTTTATTTAATTAGTTATTTATAGAAATGTTAAATTTTATACAAATATATCATAATTTTAAACTAATATTAATCCATTTAAATACAATGACTTGGTTATAAAGTCAAATTTTAAAAAAAATACTACTTCGTTGTCAGTTAAGATTGATGTTGGGTATGGTACATTCTATCAAACATTGTATTAATTTAATTGATACTAAAATAAAGTGATATTACATTATATCAACCTTAAAAAAATTACATCCTTATAATTTTAATTCATATTTATAAAACTGAATATATCATAGAATAATTATTAAATCCAATATATTTATTTAACAAGAACATTAAATTCTAGGTTAGGACTAGGAATCATATTATGCATGTACCTGTATTTGGATTTTTTTTGAAAATTATATTCTAAAAACATAAATTCTTATTTAAGTTCAACTTCCAAAAAATATACAATTATTTTAAATCATTGGGAGATTTTTAAAAGGGGCACTTTTTTTGATAGCGTACATGATATGCCACATCGAGTTTAAATGAACATCAACAAATTATTATTTAAATGGGTATGATATAACCAATCCATTAAATTGGATGGAATGAATGGAAATAAATATTTTAAGAAATAAATATATTGGTCAAAATCAATATTAATTAATTGGAATATTCATATTAAATAATAACACAATTTTTAGTAACATCATATGATTCTAAAAAAAATTTCTCCAAAATTGATTTTTGTTATTTTCATGAGTTAATATAATAATTTCCTGATCCTATAGAAAGTATTTTCGATAATAGAAATTTTATTTTTTAATTCATCATGTAATTATTATAATAAAAATTACTTTTTGATAATTTTCTTTAAATATTTATTTTTTAAGGAATTGCGTCAAAATAAAAATATTAATTAAAAACTATATTTCACATTAAACTATTTACATGATAAAATTTTGTTTTGAATTAGTATTAAATTTTTATTTTATAAATATCATTTAAAATGGCTAAATTATTATTTTTAAATGTATTTTATTCATTAATTTAGTATAAAAACATTTTCTGTTAAAAATATATTTTTTTCATAAAAAATGTATTTTATTGCCATTTTTTTGTTTAATTTAAAATATAATTATAAAAAATTATGTTAAGAATTTTAAAAAATGGATTTATTATTTTGGAATAGTATTTAAATATTATTTAAATATTTCCCATTTGTATTAGAACATTATTAATAGTAAATTTTACAATTTATATTACCATGGTATATGGTAAATTAGGTATTTAAGGGTAACATTAAAACGAAAAGATCTATAAAATGAACCTAATAATCTCCCATTTTTTATTAGAAGTGTAATTTTTTTCCATAATAATTATAATTTTCTATATATTCTATTTCTATTCATTGTTATATTATTATAACTTAATACAATTTTCTTTAATAGAAGATAAACATATCATACTAATGTTCTTAATAATTGTATGGTTTTTAATATTATGTTATCCTGATATTATGTTTGACTGAAAATAGTAATTTTTTTATAAAAATAATTATCTTGATCATCGTAATTTATTATTAATTTTAAGGGAAAATAACTACCTTAAATAGTTCCATAGTGTCGATGTAATAATTATTTAATTAATTTTTAAAGAAAAATATGAGATTATAAATATTAAAATAAACATAACCTAAGAAAATTAATTTCATCAAATAAATTTATAGATGAATCAAAAAAAAATTAGGATATCGTAATTTTTTTTAATTTTTCTTATTTTATATATTTTTGTATGTTTAATTTAATTATTAATATCAAAATTAACAATAATGAAATTTTATTGGATTAATATTTTTTTAAATTAACATAAAATCATTAATATGATAAATAAGAATAAGTGGATATTATGTTATCTAAAATTATATCTTATGTACATTTATATTATATTTCGAATCATTTTCCATGAGAATTGTCTAATATTATTTTATATATTGAGAAATTCTATGACTACCCCTCAACTATTTTTTAAAAGGGAACCTATTATTCAAATATCATCATAAATAAAAAAACATTTTAGTGAAGATAATACCTACCTAATACCTTTATATAATTTATATATCATTATATTGGTCTTATTTTAGGAATAAAACTAGCCTTAATGGTATTATGCTTATACGAAAAATGTTTTTTCAAAGAAGATGCATCATTTTTATTTTAGAGTTTATGTATTGATTGCAATTTCACATTCCTAAAAGATTAATCAAACATTCTGAAATAATAAAAATATATATTACATATTTATAGATGTTATTATTTTATTATCATCACATATATCAATCTCTACTTGCATCAATGGAAACAATTATTCATTATTCATGTTTATAGAGGACTACCAACTCACAAAATTATGTAATTCATTTTCCATCACTGCCTTTCATGAATAGTTATAAAGTGGGAATTAAAAAAATATATTTTATATTAATTAAAAAATTTTCAATGTTGAAGGATAATATATCATCCAATTTTAATCCATTCCATGTAGAAAAAAATGAAAACATTTATACTGCATATGTGTGGATTACCACCTCCACAAGCGATGTGATTCATTTTTCATTACCAAATCACATGGATGATATATATATATAAATATTTAAATATTTAATATGATATAAACAAAATTATTATCATTATGGGATTTTTAAAAAACATATAGCTTCATTATATTGTGATCATTGAAAATCGAATTATTAATCAAACCTATGTACAACCCACTACCTCCATGATTTTAATGTTGTTCATTTTTACTTAAAATATTTTATTTCTGGAATTAAAATTATAAGTATTGTATAAATGTTATAATTATTTCATTAATTTTATTGTGTAGATGATTTAATGTTGATATACATTACCACATTCTTAATAATAAAGTCATTCTGAACTGTTAAACTAATTATCATGAAAGGACGTGAACATAAATAATCATGTAACATTATAACATGGTAAAAAGTTAAATAAATGAAATAATATACATTAAAAATATTATTAATAAAGAAAATATGTAATAATATTTTTTATCTTGTATGTTTAATAATTTACATGATGAGTTAATTTCAATGTAAGAGAATTTTTTTTGAAAATTCTCTTTAAAAGTTAATATTTCTACTCTTTTTACAGATTTCAAAAGAAATAGATTTATCTTATATAATATGACCATATTTTCATTCAATCATGAATCCCTGATTAATTGATTACTTATTTTTATGTTTGAAAGTTTTATTTCAAAGAAAATATTTTCATTATAAGTGACCAACATTTTAAAAATATGAAATGGTATCAAAATTGAAATTTGATTTCAATAAGAATGTATTTAACAATATTTTCATCAAAGTGAAACCCACTTTAACATTTTTTTGTAGTTTTTTGTATATGATGACTATTTAAAACATATGGGTATTCTAATATCAGAATTTATTTTTCATGTTGGATTTAAAGAGTTTTTCAATTTTTGTTTATAAAAAGTGTAAGAATAAAATGTTATTTTCCAGATTTGGTATATGAGAATTATATGTGAAATGGGTGAGCCCTATATAGATTATAAATAGATCTGAGCCCCATTATATCTTATATGAAGGCTTCCACAACATTATAGCTCATTGGTGAGCACAATATCTCTTATAAAAAGGGTAAACACCAATATAGCACTAAAATGCATTGGTTGTGATTATGTTTTTTAATTAATTATAACATAAGTCACTTGTATGACTATACAAATTACTAGGTTTTTAAATGATTTTATGAATGTGAGGCTCTAGGTTACCATAACCTAATTATTTCATGTTGAGGTTTTTAATGTTTTTATTTATTTAAATAAGTATTTGTATTTTTAGGTGGAAAATGATGTGTTTTATACAGTCTAAGACATTAAATGGGTTTTCATAATTTCCACTTAACTAATGATTTTCGTTATTTATTTCACTTATTAATATTTTTATTCTAATCAAAAAATTTAAAAAAATTCACATGTTTTTATGGATGGGTAGTGATATGAATGAGGTCAAGATGGATGTTATAAGGATTTGTCATGATGAAATTATGTTTTCATTAATGTGTTCTATTTTGAGAAAAATTCAAATTGAGTTAAATTTTCCTCTTGTAATGAATGTGTTTACAAGGAATAGTTTTCCCAAATTATCGAAAAATATAAAAATAATGTATCTTTAGGAATTGAAGAAATATAAATATAGTCTAAAAACAATAGACTATGTAAGGTTTTTGTTTGGGTCATTATATTTAATAATAGATAATTTTTTATATAACAGTGGTGATTAAGATATATTCATGTGAGTTTAATTTAATTGTTATGGAGATAATGATGTTTTAAGAAGGTTTATGTTGACCATATATTCAATATTTTTTAAATAACATTTTAGGAATTATTTAATAAAATTTGAATGTAATTATTGATATTTTATGATTTTTTAAATTTAGTTTTATGTAACACTTCGGATTATTATGAAGTATTATTTGATTAAGAATAACCCCAAATTTTTAGAAGATATTTTTAACGATATGGGTGACCTTTATGGTTTATATAAACATTAATTTTGATGTAATTATTGATTCTTACATTATTTGAATTAAAAAATAATAGTATTTGATAACATTCAGGATAAAAAGTTTATTTAATTTGTAATATATTCAGTTTATTTTTGTGTATGTTCCTCACATTTCTAGAATCATATATGGAATATATCAATATAGTCTATGAAAATTGGAAACCCTTATGATTGGTAAAAACCAATCAGAGTCATTATGGTCGTGGGGATAGATCCCACAACAAAAGGGAAATAATTATATATTACTTACCATTGGACTATGTGATGAAATGGTTAGTTTAAACTAGTTTTTCATATAAATTTTTTTTGATAAACAATAGTTATGTTCATTTTAGGAAAATATTTTTTACAATGACGATAACCAATTTATTGAATTATTATTTAGAGATTTAGTGGTTATTGTTTTTTTAGAAGAAGATCACAATTTTTCAAACATTATAGAATTATTGTAGGTATAATATTATGAGATTTTATTTGATGAATAAGGGTTGAATTGAATTTTGAAAATTATATATGATATTATTTTTTAATTAGGTTTATTAAGGATATATATGGAAATGGTTACCATATATTAGAGATTTTATATTTAGTGTAGGAACATTTTTCTATGAGACATTAATATTCATTGATATGATTTATAATAAAAATTAAATTTATTTTATAATAGTATGTGATCAAATCATTATATTTTTTGGATTTCCAATCATAATATATAATATTTTTTCCATATTTAAATATAGTGGTTTGTTCAATGATATGGGTTTATTTTTTAAACTTACTATTTAAAATTGAAGATTATAGTAGTAATTAATCATATAAAAGTTAGCTTTTGGTTATAATTGTCTTATATTATGAAACAAATTTGGTTTTAGTTATTTATAAAAGACTAGAAGATTATGTTGTTACTTTATATGGATTTTTTGATCCAATGAAGTCCATTCTGTTGATTTAGGATTGAAAAATTAATCCTCAATAATCTTCTTTTAGAGAAAAAGATGATATTGTGATTTAAATTGGTTAATGTTTGAAACTATACTTATCAATAATGTATATTTCCTGATTTTATTATTTTAGTTCCAAAACTATTTTTCAAGTATTGGAATATTACCTTCAAATAAAAACATTATTTTTTTAACATGAAATCAACGGCCTTTTAACCCATCATATATTTTCCATTTTGTGATGGACAAATTTTTAATGGCCATTTTCTCTATCAGTCTTTATTAGTCCGTGGGAGTTCTCTTTATCTTCTATTATTATGTTTTCATATATGGGAATATTGAATATTTTATCTTAGGTGAGCTTATTAATTTCTTTTTTAGTTTAACATGTGGAAGATTTATTAATCATTTTTACGATGTGGGATTTCAATAAATGTATGCAGAAATGTTAAACCATGGTTCCTCATCCAATGTTCAAAATGACAAGGAATCTATTTCCTAAATTGGATGGAGAAAATTTAAAATATAAAAAACTAACAAGGAACCAATATGATTGATAGTGTACAAGATAGGTAATGACATGAGGAAATAAACACATAAATATTATTATATAAATGTGATGCTATAAAGTATACATTAAACTGGTGCGTATGAGTATGAATATCTAATTTATGAAAACAATTTAATGTCACAACAATATAATAATTTATATGTATTTCATGGAAAATAATAACACGTTTTTTATTAAATTCATTAATTATTCAAATAAACATTTTCATCAAAAATGATTTTTTCTTGTATTTATGAGTGAAAATTATAATTTCAAAATTTTCTAGAATATGTATTTTAATTTTTTTTTCATTTTTGATTTCATCTTTTCAGTATCATATTAAAATTAATTTTTATGTTTTTATTTGATAATATTGGGTTTTCAAGGAAACGTGAAAAAATATATTGTTTTTATTCAACAATAAATTTAAGTTTAATGTATTTACAAGGTCTAATAATGTTTTCAATTATTATTAATTTTCTATTAGTATAAATTGTATTTGAATTTTTTTTTAATTTGATTTTATACTTCAATTTATTATAGAACCATTTTATATTTTAAATGACATTTTATTGAAAATTGATTTTCATTGCATTTTTCCTATTTAAATTTAAAATAAATTATAAACGTTTTGTGATGATAATTATGAATAATTGATTTCATATTATGAATCTGGTTGTAAATATTTATAAAATACTTTTATTTTCGGACATTATGAATAGAAACCTTAAGTATTTTTGTTATCTTAGGAAAGGGTAAATCAAGTAATTAAGTGTGAAAATAAAATATTATGGACTAGAAAATGCACCTAAAAATTGATTAATTTTTTTAGATGAGTAATTTTTGTAGATAATAAATAAATGTTTGGTTATATGACATGTTTATGCCATTTGATATTATTTTAACATTTATATTATTTTATTTAATGAAATTAAAACATGTCATTCTATTATTTTTCATAAGTGTAGCCTTTCTAATATTATCACATTCAGAGTATATGTTCAACTATAAATAAATATTTTAAATAAATATGATTTATATCCATTATATTAATTTATTTTTAAATTTATGAAATAAATAATTACTATTAATTCATGGACAATGTTAATGTAATAATTATTTATTTAATTAAAATATAAAATAAATTATATTATAAATATTAAAATAAATAAAAATCTATATATGTAATTTGATAAATAAAATTATATATTAACATTACATGTTTAGTATGTAATAAAAAATTTGGATTAATTTCCCTAGTTTTCTTATTGTTCTTAAAGTCAACGTTATTAATAGTACTTAAATTGTTAATAATAAAATTTATGAGATTAATATATTATTAAATTACATAAAAAACTAAAAAGATAAAATAACGACTATAGGGATAATATATGATGTCCAAATATCCTTTCCTATGGATTAATAGTCCATTTTAAATCATTTCGATCAATTATAGTCTTATAAAATATTAATATTTTGAGAAATTACAAGTATACCCCCCCACTCTCTTATAAAAAGGAATATCTTCTTCTCATTTAATCACACATAAAAAACAATTTTTTGGCCATTAGCTGCCCAATTACCTTAATAGAATCTCTACCCTCATTATAGAGTCTTTAGTTTAGGTAAAACAACATGCTTAGTGGTCATAAGGTTCTCAGAAAATGACGTTTTCTAATAAAGAGGGTTTGTTTTAATTAGGCATTTATTTCTTATTTTATTATCTAAATCCATTAAAACGTGTTCAAAAATGTGAAAATAATAAATAAAATTTAATATATTAATATTTATATCTTAATATTTTAGTTAAATTACCTATATACATCTCTAATTCTATCACATGTGAAATGAATTCATCGTTCGTATGATTAATGGAATAGTGGCTCATGGACTGATGTAGTTAGATTTCAATCATAATCTCTAAATACTTTTTATTATGAGGGAATAAATTAATATGTATTATATTCGTGAAAAATTTATCATTATGGGAAGAAAATATAACATTTTTGTTCTTACCTATCCATGTATAAAAAATGACAGTGTTGTTCTTGTGTATGTGTGGACTACCACCTCCCTGGAGTGATGTTAATTTTTCATTGATCAACACATCCCATAGGTGATATATATAAGAATAATTAAAGGACTAATTTTATATATTTTATTTTATTATAATTATTAAATTATTAAATCATACATACCCTTTTTCTGTATTGATCGTTTAAAAATGGAATCATTACCCATGAATATGTATGGACTATAATCTCTAGGATTATAACCATTTTTATTTTTCATATACATATATTATGGTTGGATTTAGTGTTATAAATAATTTTTAAAATTTATAATTTTTAAATTAATATTATTATAGAGATGATTTAATTTTGTTTTATTTTACAACAATCAACATACCTATGTCATTCGTGAATTTTGAACCGAATAACAGAAAAGCATCGAACATGAACTTAAATAATTGGGTAATTTTTATAACATGGAAATATGAGAAATAAAAGGAATAGTAAAAATTAAAAAGTTTATTAAAAAATTAAATTATTAAATAATGGTATTTTATTGGAAGATAAATATTTCATGTGATGATTCGTATGGAAGGAAAGTGAATTTCTTCTAAAAGTCCTCTTCCAAATATACTCTTTCAACTATATTTAGAAAAGTAAAAAAGGAATGTTTTAAATTATATGAAATATGATTTTTCCCACAGTAAATCCTCGATGATTTGAAGCTTCATTTTTTGTAGATTTAGAATTGTATTTTCAAACAAAATATTTTCTTTTAATAGAATTCATCTTTTTTTTAAGGATTTTATTTCAAAATTGAAAATATATTTTCATCCAGATTGATTTAAGTATATTTTATTTGATGAAAAATCCTCTTTAATTTGATCATTGAACATTATTTATAAAATTTTTTTAAAAAATTTAAATCATATTTTGATATCAGAAACTATTTTGAATATGGGATTTACGTATTGTTTCATGTCTTAATGATAAAAAGTGAAATAATAATTTTTTCATTATTTTTAAATATGAAATATATGTGAAATGGTTGAGCCTAATATATATTATTAGGAGGGTGATCCTAATATAGCTTATATGATGTGTCGACACCCATTATAGATCATGTGTGATCCCGATATAGCTTATAAGAATGATTGATTCCCAATTATAGATCATAAAAAATTGGTGAGACCAATATAGATTAAACGTAGGGTAAAACACAGTATTTAAATAAAATTCATTTAGTAATTAATACGTTCTCCACATATTTATATCAAATATTGAATGTGTGGATAATAAAATTTCAATGGTTTGACATGTTCTTATGAAATTCATGTTTCGATTTAAAATAAGGTTTATTATTTTCATGTTTTCGATTTTAAAGTTGTTATTTGGGTTATATTGTGTATTTTTTTTATCTCGAAATAATTAGATTCATAACCAGAAAAAAATTAAATGGATTTACCTAATTTTTCTAGACTATTAATTTTTATTCTTTATGCCCCATACTGAGTTTTATATTCTCACTTCACATTTTAAATGGTTTTTCATATGGTTATAAAAATAGATTAGTGATTAGAAGGACATTATGATAAAAAATGTGAATATTTATCATAATGAAGAATTGATTCATTTAAAAGTTCATTTTAGTGAAAAAATGGACATTGAGTTGAACTTTCCGATTTTATATTTTTATTTACTATGAAGGGTATGTCATAATTATCCAAAACAATAAATCGAAAAGAGTTTTGGGAATGAAAGACACTAAATTCTATTATAAAGTCACTATAATATTAATTTCTTATTTATTGGTCTTTATTGAGGGTATAATGGTTGGGTTTGTATAACTTTTGAGGTTAGGATATTTTCATTTGAGGTTATCTTGAGATCATAAGATAAAATCATGGTTTTTAAGATTGGTTTTGATCAAATTTTCAATATCATATACACCCATTTTGAGGATTTATGTAATGAAATATTGAATTAATTATTGAAAATTTAGGTGCTAATATATTTTTTAGTTTTATAAAACCCTTCGGTTTAATGTGATGTATTATTTGTGGAAAATAGTATTATATTTTACTAACATATAGTTATTTTTATGGATTAAAATTATGTTTATAAGATCTTTTAATATGAAGTAATTATGGGTTATCAAATTTTTTGGATGAAAACGATAGGTATAGGATAAAATTTCAGGTTAAAAAATGTATTTAATATTGAATATATTGTATTCAATTTTGTAGTTGTTTCTCACAATTTTTTAAATTTATAATTATTATATTAATATTATATTATAAATATTAAAATTGTAGGATATGTGAAAACCCATCATGTTTGGAAACGACATAGGGATTGAACCAAAAACTGAAGGTCAATGGGGGTGCATCACCTACCAGTGGCCTACGTGATTTCCATGTAAGTATGAAATTGTTTTTATTATTTAACATATTTTCTGTAAATGGTTATTTTCATATTTAGGAAATAATTTTTATCATTAACATAACCGTGGGATTGAACTATTATATTGAGATTGTGTGATTATTGTAATTTCAGATGAAATTCACTATTTTTGGAATCTTATAGGATTATGATAATTGTTAAATTATTGGAGTTTGTTTGAGGAATAAAGGTTTAATTGACTTTTGGAATGTATATATAAATTTATTGTGGAATTAGGCTATTAACGTTATCTATGGAAATGGATACTATCTATTAGAGATTATATATTTAGGGTATGAACTTAATGGTATGAGTCATTAAGAGTCATTTATATGATTTGGAAAAAAATCAAACTTTTCTAGGAATACTATGTTGATAAATCCATAATTTTTTTAGATTAAAATTTAATCTCAAATAGTTTTGAGGAATTTTAAAGATAAATATTTATTGAATGATCTGAGTTGAATTTTTTATATTATTATTGAATTTTGAAGATTAAATTCATATTTCATCATAAGAAATATAACTTTATTGTGTAATTATCTTATATTATTCTAACCATTTTTTTCATTAATGTAAAAATGTTTGAGGAACAAATAAATATATTTTGTGGATTATTTGATCTGACGAAGTATATTTTGATGCTTCAAACATGAAAAATTAATCTTGAATACTCCTCATTTTCAGAAAAAGATGAGGATATGGTAAAAATTAATTAAATGATGAAACTATACCTTTAAAGTAAGCATATTTTAATATGATCATAGTTTTTGTGAGAGAATAATTCCTTAAATATTGGAAGACAATGTTAATGTCAAAATGTTATTTTGATAAATTTCTTATAGAGAATGAATGTTTTTACAAGACCTACAAAAATTATCGGTTTTTTATGATGATCTTTTGTAGGCCATGTTATACATTAGTATATATCATTAATCAGGATATAGTAATCTATTACTTGTCTAGGTTTTTATAAATTGATATCTGGTATGTTTTCTCTCAGGTGAGATTCATACATTACTTATATCTTATCATGTGGATGGTTTAAAAATCCTTTTTATGATATGAGATTTTATTAAAAGTATTTAATAAATTAAATCAATAATCATGGAATCCAAATTCAAAATTTCATGGGAACTACCTATAAAAGGGTGGGAATATGTATATAACATAGAAATATTTGAAAAATAAAACACTATGTTCAATAGAATAGAAGATATTCCACGTCGAGCTTAAACGAATAACTGTGAGTTATTATTTAAATCTAGTCATTATTACATAGCCATTAAATTGGTAGGTATGAATACAAAAATCTAATTTCTTAAATAAATATATCTTTTGAAATAAATATTTTTCTATTTGTATGTGTATAGAAAATAGTCACAAAATTTCTAGAAAATAAATTTTATACTTAAAAAATATATTTTTTCTTCAAAAACTAGAGTTCTTTCATGAGTGAATATTATAAGTTAAAAAAATATACAATATTTATTTGTAATTTCTTTTATTTTTTGAATTCATCATGAAACTATTTCTAGAAATTAATTGTTTGATACTTTTATGAGTAATTTTTTATAGGAATATTGAAAAAATTACATATTTATTGAAATCTATATTTCATTTTAAAGTACATATATGATCAAATAATGATTTAAATTAATAATAAATTTATATTATTTATTTTTGATTTAAAATAACCTAATTTTATATTTTTCAATAAAATTTATAATTAAATTTATCATATAACATTGTATATTGAAAAATTGAAATTTTCAAAACAAAATATTTTTCATTTTATTCAATTATATATTAAAAAGAAAATTTTAAAATTCTTTGTCTTATGATTTAAAAAATGAATTACAGATTAGGAATTAATTTTTCCAAATTTGGTAAATATTCATCTTTGATTTTTGGACATTATTAGTTGCATTTTAGTAATTGGCATGCTATGGTAAAGGGTAAATCATGTATCAATTGGTAAAAATGAAATGGAAAGGACTAGAAAATATACTGAAATGTTAACCCAATGATTTTGGATTATTAATATTTTACATAATCATTCACATTTTTGTTATACGACCTTTTGAAATAATTGGGATGTGATTATAACATTATAATATTTTATTTATTGAATGTCAACCATACCATGGAATTATTTTTAATAAGTGTAATTTTTTATAATATTATGTTTTCCATATAAAAATTTAGATTATAAATATTTATTTTTAAAAATATATATATATATATTTATTTGTTATTGTATTTTTTTTTAAAATCACATGAAGAATTACATTATATTAATTCCCAAAACTGAAGAAATAAATAATTAGCTAGTTGAAATGCCAAAAAAATATTAAAAAAATATAAATCAAGATACTTAATGTGGTAAATTATTTAAATATATTCACAGTAGCATTTTCTTACAATAATATAGTTGTCTTTTTTTACCTTTTTTGATGATTTTAAAGTAAATGTAAAGAATGGTTTCTAATTTGACAATAATGATATTTTTTAGGAGTAATATATTATTATATTATATAAAATGACATAATAAAATAAATGGGATGAAATGGTATAAAAATTGATCTAAAATTTCATCTTTGGTGCATTTATATTCAATTTTTATGAATTTGGATCTAGAAAAGTCATATTATATTTCAATATTTTCATAAATTCCAAAAGTGCCCCCCACATATAAAAGAGAACAATATATTTTACTCCTATCATGCATAAAAACCATTTTGGTTGATCAATTATCTTATCAAATACATTACGATAAACCCAACTTGTATTTTAGTAGCATTAGTTTAGGTAGAACATCAGCCTTAGGGTTCTGTGGGTTTTAAGCAATAGAGGTTTTTCAAAGAAGATATATCGTTTTAATTAATATTTTATTTTTTTATTCATCTATATCCCTCAACCCATCTTAAAATATGATAAAATAAAAAATCCAGTATCATAAATATACATATATGTGATTTTTTCAATAAAGTGACCAATATATTTCACAAACTCAATCCAACGGGAAAAGAATTCGTCCTTCTCATGAATGGAGGAATACCGCATCACAAACCACATTAATTCATTATCCATCACCGTCTATAAATAATTGACTTAATTTTGGAATGAATTTTTATATATTATATACATGAAATATTTAATATTACAGAAATATAATATATCATTTAAATTCTTACCTTTCCATGTAAAAAAATGGCAACATCATCTGTGTGTATGTTTTGGAAACCACCTCTATGAAGAGATGTGATTAATTTTTTATCCCCACATGAAATGGATTATATATATAATTTTATTTAAATATGTACTTTTATATATATGATTCTATGATCATTATAAAAATATGAAATAATATCTACCTTCTTTCTGTAGTGATCAATGAAAAATGGGGATGATACAAATGCATATGTACGACCTTCCATCTCTATGATTGTAAAATAGTTCATTTTTAATGAAATTATTATATGGTTGGATTTAAATGAATAATTAAAGTATAAAATTGATTATTGTGTCTGTAATATTATTCTAGATATAATTTAACACAAATAATTATGAACACAGTCCGCATATCGAATTCATTCTAGACTTATAGCACAAATATCATCAAAGCATCCGACATGATGATAAGTAATTGATTAATAATTTTAACATGGTAATAAGTGAAATAAATGGAAAAATATGATGGGAAATTTTTATCATGAATGTAAATAATTAACCTGTACTTTTTTTATGAAGATAAATAATGTATGTGATGATTTAAACTAAAACAAAGGGATTATCTATTAAAAGCATTCTTTTAATGTTACTCTTCTATATCTTTGATGAATTTCAAAAATAAATATTTCATATCTGATATTATAAGAGATGATATTTGTACCATCATGAAGCCTCAATATTTTGAATTTTTCAATACAATATTATGTTTTTAATTTTACTGAAAATGTTTTCTTATTAAAGAGTTCATATTGTTTAAAAAAATTAAATGATTTCAAAATGAATATTCCATATTCATTAGGAATGTTTTTAATTAAATGTTATTCAAATAATAACCCTATATAATTTTTTCTAGAAGTTTTGGTATTAGAAATGATATTTTTATAGAAAATGGAATTTTTTTATCAGAATATGTTTTATAAATGGTAATTATAGATTTTTTCAAAGGTTTAAAGATCAAAAGTGTATGAATAAAATTTTTTATTCATGATTTGGTCATTCAGAATTATATATGAATTAGTTGTACCAAATAATGGTTATAATAAGGTTTCATCCCCATTATAGCTCATCAGTGCGCTTAATATAGCTTATAGTAAGGGTTGATCCCATTATAGCTCAGAAGGGAGAAAAATATATCATATAAGAAGGGTTGAGACCCATTATAGATCCTAAAAAAGTAGTCATCCTGATATATAGTATATAATTTATAAGATCCATTATCTATCTCCAGTTCATTGTTTAATGATTATGAATTCTAGATAACTATGTTGGATTCATTCGATATGAAAATTACAATTTCAAGGGATTCAAATGTTCATATTAATGTGATGCTATATGTTACTATAAAAGGATTTTTTGTTTTCATATTATAGGTTTTAATTTATTTATTTGAGATAAATGTGTGTTTGTTTTACACATGGAAATTATTTGTATAATATGCTCAAAGTACAATAAATGGGTTCCCATTTATTCACTTGAATATCTGATTTCATTATTTCTATCTATTAATTAAAAAAATTTCTCATCCCATGTTTTAAAATCATGTTCATAGATTTTAAGGTATTTTTGGAAGAATAATGAGATAATCATGAAAAATATAAAGAATTCAAATTCTGAAATCATTTTTTATTTAAAATGGTTTTGTTTTGTGAGAAAATTGAAATTGAGTTAAATTTTATTATTATAATGTATGGGATTACTATAATTAATTTCATTTATTATCTAAAATTATAAACATAATAGAACATTGGGAATGAAAGAAATAGAATTATATTCGGAATTCACTATAATATTTAATGTTTAAGGATTGATCCTCACATGATATTTCATCAGATTTGTTGAGCTTTAGAAATTCCTTTTCTATAATTTTAATAATAGGATAACATTTTTTCACTCGATTTATTCCCATTTTATAAGTTTTATATCTTCATTTGATGAGAATTATGATGATCATGATTAATTTTCCATTCCCATAGCACAAAAATAAACCTTTAATTAATGATACAATCACCTAATTAACTTAATGTTATTATTACTATCTAAATCTAAAATGGTCAACACAAATTAATAAAATTATCAATAATAATAATATTCCATGAAAATAAACAAATAAAATTATCATCAAAAACAAAATTAAATCAAAAAATTTTTTTCATAGAACATTCCACAAAACACTAAACCTTATGTTTTTTCAATGCTTAATTCACAAAATTAAAAAATTAAAAATAATTAATCTCAAAATCATCATAATTAATCTCATATTTTTCCCCAAATAAAATTTATCACTTTTAGAATCACATCAAAAATATATATTCTATAATATAATATTCCAACTTAGATATCTCCAAAAACCAGTATTAATATGTTATAAAACAATAATATATTGTTTTCACAAAATATACAATTTTTTATCTAAAACACTTTTAAAACTTATCTATATAATTTTTTTTTATGAAATATTTTATTTAAATTCATTACATTATATATTAGCGGAATAATACCAAGATGTTTCTCATACTAGAAATTCCATCGACAAATATTAAAAAATTAGAATCATATATAATCATATGTTAATCATACTTACCATGAATTCAAATAATTATATTTTATATTCATCCAAGAATTAAATTAATTAATTAAATTTTATCATAGAAAAATAAACATGAATTATATCAATGGGGATAAAATTTCCATGAAATGAAAATTTATACAACTAACATTCACACTTTCTAAATTTATCAATTGACTAATTTTTCATTGAATGTTCCAATAATTATTCCCATGTGATTATCATTCTACTAATAAATTTCAATTTTTATAAATATCATTAATAAATACTACACTATATAATTAGGGTAATACTTTATGCATAGAAAATTTATTTTAATGATGTCTCATATATTTTTAGTTAAAGACGATTACAATTATATATTATTTCTTTCCTTTGAATAGTAGAGCATCATTTTCTTTTTCATCAAACTTATATGAAACTATAATTCCCTTATAATTTTAACCAGGTGATTATTGAGATATTATTGACATTTTGGATTTTTATTGTTTTTCCGTCCAGGAACATTTTCACCTAAATATCGATGAAACCCAAATTTTATATTATTTTTTGTATTTGAATATTGTAGTAATTTAAGAGTGTTGGTCAGAAATCTATGTATTTGGTAACAAATAATCATACGATATCTTACTATACCTTCTCTCCTATTTGGATCCCAATAAGAGCAAGGAAAGTAATCATTAGTTGAGTTAATCTCCATAATAATTTGATGATTTGTTTCTCTCCAACATCAACTATATTATATTCATCAATAGGATAATCCCTACATTGAACATTGGTATTTAATCCCTTAATAACACTAGGTATCATCTCTAAATAATTTATCACAAATATTTTCAATAAAATCATCATGAATATTTAGATATGGAAGACAAATTCAAATGACTGTAAAAATTATTTAATAATATAATGGATTATCATATTTATTTTGTTAGCTATATACTTTTAATGTATAGTCCCAAATGATTATACCAAACTTTCTTAGATGAAAAGTAATCCACCCTCAACTATAATAACCTAGAGTTGGTGTAGAGATATTACATTAGTAATATATAAAAGTAATAAAAAAACCAAGGACAAATTGTTTTATCTGACATAGAAAACTAGATACATTCCTGACATCTATATTATATTGCAAATTTAAAATGTTTCATGAAAAGATTTTTTTATCCTTGATTTTTCATTAAAACATCCCTTGTTCATATCTTAGGGAATAAAAAATAATGGTTTAGATTATATTCTAAATAATTGATAAGATTATAGAATCAATTATTTGTAAATAACACATATTCGATATGGAAGGGTAGATAAAATTGAAAATTTTAATCCATCTACAACTTGAGAATGAAATAAATATTTTCAAAATTTGAACAAAAAAATAACATAGATAATAAAAAATGAATTATCAATGAAGGAAATTTACAATATCAAGCATTCTTAATCATACAATCATTTCCTCATCAAATAAATCATGAATCATACAGTTAAAGACTTATCTAATACAACTCCAACAATGGTTAAGTAAACACGAGATACCTAACTATTAGGACATTATGTCACATCCTATGCCGATACACCATGTCATATAGTATTTTATCATGGGACCTATAGATTAATTGAGAGGATATCTATAATTTTTCCCCACTATCACATGCTTTTAAAATTTATTCGACATATAGTTAATGGTTGTTTGAATTACTAATCAAAATCTTTATACATACACAATTCTTATTATTTAATCAATAAAAAACAATATCACCACAGACAATGGAATAAAATTATTAATAAAAATCTATCAACTAATATCATACATTGAAATGGTATATCAATATAAAATATTTCAATGATAAATATATCTGTGATACAAATATATATATATATATATTATCACAATAATAATGAAGAATGATAGTGAACTTGATCACAAGAATGTGAATTCCCTCAAAATAGAGAATAAGCCATAAAGTTGTAGAGCATGATAAAAGACTATTTATTAATCAGAAATTATGTTTTTTTAGTAAAACTAATCCTTTAATAAATATGATATAAAATGGAAACAAATAATTAAAAATGTTTTCTTCAAAACATTTTTTCAAGATTGATGTTATAAATCACTTTCATATTTTATTCCATTCCATTTTGAAAATACTTCAATTTTATTTTCAATTAATAATCAAAAATAATATTATTATTTTAAAAAATAAAAATGTTTAGAGTATGATAAATTTTTAATAATTTACCAAGATGTAGAAAAAACCATTCATGTTTTAAATAGTGAAAATCATCACTTTCACACATTTATAAATAATGTCAAAAGACCCATTTTAAAAAATAATTTGAAGAATCATTATTTTTAATTTTTAATTAAAATTATAGGTAGTTGAAAATGAATTTAAATATAAATTTGAGGGATAATAATAAAATTCCCATTAAATTATTAATAAAATGGATATTGATGAAAAAGATTAATGATAAAAAGGAAGAGATAAGGTCAATATCCCTGACATATAACTTACATGTTAATTAATAATCACGCTAGACAAGACAATAAAAAACAAGAATTTAAATAATCCATATAAATATATTATAATAAAAATATATAGTTTATGATTTTATGATCATATAAATTTCCCATACGAAATATAAACACAAACAATTCAAAATTAAAATTAGATTGTAATAGAAATCCCTTACGCAAAGTATCCACTTATCCATACATGTTTGACCCTCCTATTTAATGAATTAAATATTAGTAATCCCACATATGAAACATGGTATTCATATTTATCATACCTAAATTATTTACTTATAACTTCCCTATAACATTTAATTAAAACCCTTCATTAACATCATCACTCTATGTGTAAACATTTTCATTTCTCAAGAATGTTTTAGTATAAGAGTTACATTTATTATATCGTGGTCAGGGTTTCATTATTTAAAAAATCTTAATCATGAATTATATTTAATATTTATTAATTATATGTTAGTTAAAAAAGTTACATTAATGGTCGTAATAGAAAAATAAAATACATCATTCATAGAGATTCTACTTTCAATATACATAAAAATGCTATTTTAATTATTTATTAAAGGAATAAAAGAAAGAAAAAGAATATTTTATCATTTAAAATAATATAAATATAGTTATTATCATATATATTAATTAAATCCATTATTATATCTATCCATAACAGTTAGTTATAGAAAATGGACAACATTTTTATGTGGAGATGATAGTCCTTACCAACACACATGGGAACATTCATTTTCTATTGGCTTTGAAATTAAGAGTGTAAATAATATATTATAATTCCCTATGTCTAATAATATTAAAATCTTCACATATAATCATTATAAATAAAAAAATAACTAAAAATTAATTGTGGTGATGAAAATAATGCATCGCTTCGGGGAGGAGGTTTTTCGTATACATATACGAGTTACTGATAGATATCTTGTATGATTAAATAGAGGATAATGGTTATTAAATAATCGAAGTAATATTTAAGTATATATATTATAATTAATTCACTTTTTTATGTATATTATAAAATTTATTTTTTTATATGAATATATAATCCTGGAATGAGTGGGTTTAGACGATTGCCACTTCTTTGAGAAAAATCTATTTTCTTACAACATGATCCTTACTAAGATGACCTCAGGGGAATGAATGAAAATCAATGGTATGAAAATAGAATATAAAATTGTGTATATTAATTTATTGTATTATATATGTGTATTATTGTTTGATAATATTATTTTATAGTGGGTTTCAATTTAAAAGTGAGGTGGGTGGAAATTTGGTAAATACATCAAATAGTACTAAATTTTATATATATTCCTTCAGTAATTTCACTTTTTTATAATAGATAATATTATAATGATAAGTTCTATATTTTATCTGCCAATAAAAATTAATCAATTTTTAATTTTTTATAAGCCATATATTTTTAGTGTAACTAAATTTAACCGTTATCATTTTAATAAATTTTTACATCAACTAGTTTATGAAAAATATGAAAATTATTTATGTAAAAAATTTAACTGCATAATTAGAATTTTAAAAACCAATTTATAATATTATATTTCTAATGGTGGAAAAAATTTATTTTAATATTAGTTTATGTAATGAAATGATACACAATTTCATGTAATATTTATTTTTAGGTATGAAATTGTATTTTGAGAAAATCATGTATTATGTTGAAAAAAAATAATTAATTAAATTATTTCTTCTAAAAGTATATTTATGTTAATCTAAAACCGATAAAAAAATTCCATGAAAATAAATATATAATAAAATGTATTAAAATGGATCTTTTATTCAAATAAAAATATTATTTACATTCAAAAAATATCAAACATAGATTTCAATGTTCAAAATAATATTTTTATATAAATTATATTAATTATTGAACAAAATTTTTATATATTTTAAAGGTTTCAATATATATAAATTTTCTCTTATATCATAATAAATTCATAAATTTTTATTTTTTAAAAAATTATTATATTTCAGTATTCACCCAAAAATGAACCCTTTTCGAAATAATACCAAAACATTAATGTTAGATAATTTGGAAAAATAATTCCAAAAATGAACATAATTTTTGAGAATAAAATTTTTTAAGAATAATATAAATTATTTAGAAACATTATCCCATTAAACACCTAATAATTATATCTATGAATAGTTCAATCTTGTAAAATAAAATTAATTTTTATTTTTATTTTTTCTATAATCAAATCTCTAAACGTAATATTTTAATGATTTAATTAATTATGTTTAATAGGGATATTATTTCTATATATATTTCATAATTAGGATTGTTATAATCATCCATGTATATAAAATAGATTAGTTATATGATCACATTTAAATAATTATATATGAATCATACATTACTGTTCATTAAAGATTGGAATTTCATATTCTACACATTGTTAAATGTTTTGTTAATTTAGTGGAAATTAAAATATTTGGGGAGTTTCAATAATTTACATCCTATAATTGTAAATATTGGGATGAATCGTAAGTGATTTGAGCTATCATCTCACTAGGCTAGGTGAGAATAACAGACATAGTGATTGACGCATCTCCCAATTCGAGTTGAACCTCCTAGAGGAGGTTAATTAGTGAGGTATAATTTTTTAAAGGTATATAGTAGAAGAAATACAAACAATAATGGTTTACAGGTGACTGTTGTGTATATTCAATGTTATAACAATGAAATTTAAAATTGATTTCAAAGTCCTTGTTTCATTGATTATTTGATAGAAAACATTGTTGAAATCACCTTAATGAATCCAAAAAAGTAAATGGAAGAAAATTATTAAAAACACATATTAGGGAGATAACTATAGTACGATAATTTACTATATTATTATTGGGGTTAATATTTGGTTTGATAGGAGATAATGGATATGAAAATTAACACGCTCATCATAAAATTCAATATTAGATGCCTCCAATTGTAATAAGAAAAGGGGAAGTAAAATATTAATAAAATCCATCAAATTATTCAACAAAAACAAATATATTATAAAAAATGTCTGTCATGTTTAGAAAATTTGTTTAAGGGAAAAATTAATGAATTAAATTTGTATTTTATCCACCAAATATCCTTTTGTGAAATAACTTTCCCAATATGTATTTTTATTTCTACCAAAATATAAAACATCTAAAAAATTAAAACAATGTTATTTTCAAAGATTGTTTAAAAAATATTTTCTAATTTATTCCTGAAATGGTCAACGAATTGCCAAAAATAGAAGGATCATCCAAATTTTTTTATAAGAAGTCTTTAATGTTATATTAAAAGATACTTACGATGAACCATTAAAATGTTTTCATGGAATTACACAAACCAAATTGTATCATAATAATGGAAAAGGTTTCAATGGTACATGTAACAGTTGTATTATATTAGTCATTTAGGGAAATTGGTTTCAAAATGTAACCTACTCAACCATCCAAAAAAACACATTGTTTTCACTTACTCAATATATATAACTTCTGATCAAGAAATTTTATATGGAAATGATCCGTAATTATTACCTCATTCAAATTCCAATTGTAAATTCATACAGTTTAAATTATTTTATTATTCATTTATATTTAATCATTTTTTTATTCCTAAAAATGTTTAGTTTTATTTTCTTAGGAACAACGTGATTAGTTATAACCAATTATGGTTCTGAAATTGGAAAATGATGTCTATCTCTAAATATTTAAGTATAAGAAAATGAAAAACATCCATAATTGTGAGAATTAACCTCATTTTATTATTCCAAATTGGTTTGGATGATTTTTTAACATGGATCTAATGGATGTAAATTTTCAGATTTATTCCTCGAATACCAAATAAACTCTAATATATAGTTCAATTTTTTTTCAAAATGTAAAAATACATGAAATTAGTGAGAAGGGGTTTAATTAATAATTGTGGATATATTTTTATCAATTGTGACTCATACTTCACTCCCTCTATAAGGTACACAAACGTCAAATTAGGGATGAAATTTTTTAATACTATATTTATGGGCTTTTGTATGATAAAACCTGATTGGGGTTTATTAACTCTAATAACTGAATATACTATAAAGAATATAACATATCTAATTCTTCTTCATATAAAAAATAAAAAAAAACCTCAAAAAAACCCAAATGTTTCTTTTCCTCTAATCAAAAAATAAATTATCAATATTTCGATATAGGTTTACTCCCCATATATTTTTAATCATTAATTTTTTCCTTATACATAAAAAATTGTTTAACATAACTAGATTATATTAGGGTTCAACCTATTTAACGAGGTAATGTGTAAGATGTTAATAATCCTATTATGGGTTCCTCATGGAGTTAAATATATTGAATTGGAAAAAGAAGCATCCATACTCCATGGTGAGTGCACCTTTATACACCCTGATGAAAGCATTGGATATTTTTATGAATGATATCTCTATGTTGATTGGTGACTATGATAATGATTTGTATTCCTACATGATCTACACATATAAGTCTTCATGGATGTTTATATTTTTTTACTCTAAATAACAGATCTTTTAGGGCTCATATTGGAATATTTGTAGATCTATTTTCATGTTTAATTACTACTCTTGTAGGATTTAATTTTATAATAAAAAAATATGTAAACACAATTTACTTTATAAAATTATTCAAAAAACATAAATCACATAAATATTTAGAGAAAATAATAAATCTAATGGTATAAAGGACATTAAAATTAACAGGATCATAAAATTATTTAGGTTTTTATATAGTGATTAATGATGAGATAGTTCATCCCTAGTTATCCTTCTCATTCCATTAAAGTATTAAATTTATGGTGAAAATATCTTTAATAATTTTGGAATAAATGGTAATTTCTTTTTTTAGTCACATAAGGGTAATATTGATATCCTCCTTATAGAATATCTCAATAATTTATATTTAATGTTATTCCCCATGAATATTCTTTGATTATATAATTCATAAGGGTAATTGGAGTGGAAGGGTTTTTGCATCCCTTTTCAACTTCTATAATGGTGTTTCTTGATTCTTCATTCATAGATGAAATTCATCATCTTCTTTTTTCTATTTTTGTTCCTAGGATAATTTTCTAAAATCTTTCATGAATTTTAAATTATCTTTTTCTCTTGTTATGGTTGGTTATTCTGAGATTTAGTTGTGTTTTTTTGATGGAAATCTTATCAACAACTAGTTTAAATAATTCTCACATTTATCTTAATCCAATAGCTTAATTTTTCTTGTATCATTCATGTTTTTTTGAAATTTTTCTTAATACCTCTAATATGGTTTTTTACTCTTCTATTTCATTCCTAAAATTTAAAAATTAATTCTATTGTACCTTCTATATAGGTGGTTGTGAATTGGTTGATGGTAATTAATGTTTCCTCTGTTTTAATATTTATGAAATTTTTAGTAAGATGGATTGGTTTAGTATTTTTTTGTTTGGATGGAAGGTGGTGGATTCTAGAATTGTTGTATACATGGAAGTTATTGTTAAAAATGATTTCAAAAGTTGGTACAGAATGGTTCTATTGACTACCTTAACCAAATTAGATTTTTTTATTTTTCATTCTATCTATTGGTAGGATATTTTTATTTCCATCAATGAAATTCTTGAATATATCACTCATTCCACTACACATTAAAACACTATTCAGCAATGTGGTGAAGCGATAAATACAAACCACGTACCTTTGTTGGTTCTTATTATTCACTAGTTTATTTCATATAATGATTTCTAATAATACATTTAAACTCTTACAATTTAGAAACTAACAATGGGGATAATTCACTATTTTCAACCTCATGAATACATGTGGTACAATTTTCACTTGTTCAAACTATTTTGAGTTTATTTAAATTTATTCAATCAATCTCTTGGACTATTTTGGTTATTTTTCTATGATGGATCCTCTAGATGAATCTCCAAAAAATATTATCTTATTTTCCAGTAATACTTGATAAATGAATTATATAAGTTGGTTCCCCTCAACAACATGATTTTTGAATATAGCACATATATTTTTAATCATATCCAAGTACTCATATAAAGTCTCTCAAAAAACATGTCTAATAGAATTCAACTCCATTTTGATGGTTTTGTTCCTATAAATATGGAAGAATATATAAAAAATATTTCCTATAGGTCAACCCAATGATGTAATTTATATGGTTATATATTTTATAACTTATCATTAGTTTCCTGTTTGTGTTAAAAAGTTAATTCCCTCCACTTCACTCATTCCTCATCCACTCCTATTGGCTTCAAGGTACAAAACAAGTTAAAATTCAGTAATTTTTTTGGGTATCTATCTCCAATGAAATTAATTTTTTATGAAATTAACTGAGGTTTTTTTACTCAATATTAGATTTCAACCCATGTATAACAATATAATTAATCTCATTGATGAATTATTGTTTCAAATAATCCACTTAAATCCTTATTTAGGATAAATTACATGGTAGAAGGCTCCACGGGAACATTTTCATGTTTACTATTGTTTGTAACAGAATACACCTCATTTTTAGCTAGAAATTTTACTTTTCTAACACTAGTTAGAGCGGTTATTTCAATTTCTAGATACATAGGGAATAGTATAGTATTATATTTTATAGTAATTAAATCCTTCTATATTTTGACACAATAATTTTTTTGACTTAGTGATTATTGTGAGTTGTTAAAAATTATTTATTTTACTATGTAAATTTCTGTAGTATTGGTAACCCAAGGGTTGTCTTAGTATTGGAGTTATAAATATTAGTTGCCACATTGGATTGAAAATGGGGGGGTTTTGAAATAATATAGTTTATAAAATTGGAAATTAAAATAATGTGTCTAAAAACAATAATTATTAAATGGTGATTTGGTTAGGGATGGTTTTTTAATTACAATTCAATTCAATTCCACAAATTATTATCACTTATTCTTATTAAATTATGAATGGAAGTAAGTATAAATATTTCACATTTCACCTTAAATTTAATGTTTTTGGTTATAAGTTACAGAAAAAAATTTATTAGTTTACAATCCTTCCTATGTATGTAAGTGATATATATAATCACCAAAAGAATATATAGGTAATACATAAATTGGATTTAGTATTTCTATAAAATCCATGAGGAACAATTTCCACTTCTATATGTGCCAATGATTACTAATATTTTCAAAACTCACCTCAAACTATTCCAACACTTAAAGCCTAAATTTATTTAAAATGATATAATGGATAATCAGAAAAGGAAACAAAAAAATTTAAAATATATATATGAATTTGAAATTATTATCTTGTAATTTATATTTAAACTAGGTAAAAATGAAGAGTTGGTAGTATTCATTAAAGTGGGGGGCTAATGAATTATAAAAATAAAACCATCATGTCCCAAATCACATGAAATTTACCTTTATTTTTAGAATTTATAGTGATAAATATATAATAATAATTCATTACAAAATAAAAAACATTATTAAACAATATAAAGTTAATAAATAAATCCTATTTTATCCCCCCCCCACACTCCCAAGAGTTACCCTCATGTAATTATTATACATTTGTGGTTTCCTTAACTTTTGAATTGTTAAATTGCATAAGATATTTACTTCACATTTTAATGATGTTACCTTCTCCATCACAAATAATAAAACCCTTGATATCTATGGATTATATATTTAGATTTCTTATTTCCATAGGTGTGATTTCCTAAGACATAACCGACAAGTATACATATATGTTATTGTATGAATATTTATTTATAAGTTTAAATTTTTTTCTTATTTTGACTATGATTAGTATGTTATGCCTCTGATATGTCATCCTTTCACTAATTTCCACCCAGGATTGTTGTGTATTCAATGATAATGATGTTTACATAGGTCAAAATTATTTGTATGGTGGTGGAAAATAATTTAATCATTTGAAGTAGTCATAGTTAGATAGATTTAAATCAACCCTATATAATATATTCTAATTCATATTATGCATTAATGTTTTTTTCGGATTTCCAAATGATGGTTCAAAGAGACACAATGATTCTTATAAAGTAAGAGATAATTTTAACGTTTAAATTATAATTATTCTTATGGTGTCTAGATTATTATTTTTAAATGTAAAAAAGTATCATATGATTCTTATAAATATTGAATTTTTTCATTCCCAAAAATAGATTAATGATTTTACAATAACATATTCCATTTTAGGAATCACAAGATTCTTGGTTATACAACCAATGCCTCTTCTATTTCTTCAAACATTCATTCAGTGGGTGGATTCCATAACAATTTTTCAAGCCTCACCACTTACTTTAATATCATTCATATCCAACATGGAATTCAACTTCAAATCTATACACTATATCATTTTCAATAGTATGTAAATGAATAATTTTTAGTAATAGATTCAAATTAATTCCAAAATAAATATACATAAATCACTAAAATCGTTATTTAAAAAAATCACTAAATAATTTTTTTACACCATAACATAAAAACACATTAGAAATCAATGAATAACGTTATATTAAGTAATAAATTTAATTACATATCAAAAGAATATAATTATTTTATTGATTATGTTAGTTATTTATTCTTCTTTATTACAAGAATTTGTGTGCGTAATTCCTCAAATATTTTTTATATCCATCATGATATAAATTAATACATGGAATGTTGATGGAAAACACCACGTGGTCACACTATTCTATAATAGTTATAAAATAATAGTTCTAGTGGGGAATTATTTTGATACTATGGTATCAATGCTTTGGATTATTTTTAGGATATTATTATATGATTGAAACAGGTGATTATTTTATCGGGTTGGTCAGGTGGCTAACTTATTTGTGCTTAATATATAGTATAGTAAAGACAGTCCATATAGGATGAAAAACAAGCCCTTGTAATGAAACATAATTAACACAAGATGTCTAAATATATTGAATAATGATAACATTAATTGTAGTGTAGAGATATAGGGGTGGTATATGAGATATTATTTTTCCACCTATGTTTAAATCTGGGAAATATTTGGAATTAATTATAGATTTAATTTAATAATATTATAATTAATTATTTATCATGTGCTTAGGTGTTTTAATTTCTTTATAGAGATTCATAGAGTATGACTTTCATCATCTAGTTTATATTGGAGAGGTGTATCATGATTGTAAAGTTATCCATCGGTGTGTTGACCATATAGAAGATGATTCTTAATGGAAGGAATTATATTAGTTTAATTACAAAATATTATTATAGTAAAAGGGTATAACCCCTATATAAGACCTACAATTAAAAGATTATAGGGGTTTCTTCAGTGAGAAATGTTCATGGAGTTTTGATAGTGAATCATTATCACTATACAATAAGTCTACCTCCAAGTGAAGAGACATTGTATGATGATTTAATAGATTAATGTTTTCTAGAGATCCACCACAGAGTAAATAAATCATAACTAATGTATCTTGAAATTTTGGTGCAGGATTTGGTGATAGGGATGATTTTAGTATAAACAAAATCATCTTGTGAGGGAATTCATCAAAACATCATATGGATTAAATCCATGGATAGATTTACATTTTTATGGTCAGTCCAGGTTTAGTCTGGTGAGGATTTGTTATTACATTTACTATTATCTCTTCTTTGGGGTTGGATGTTATTTAGTTTCCAATGGGTAATACGATATGACAATTTTCTTATGGAGTTTGAGTCGATTATTAGTTCAAATTTTTGACCATTCATGGTGGCAATCATGGGACCAAATATCATCATATTTTTAATTATAAATAATATCTTCTTTTGAGGTCATATAAGTAGCATTAGGGTCTTTATGTCTTCGAATAATAGAGAGGAGGCAGAGGGAAAGTAGGAAACACCATTATTTCACCATCCTTATTTATAATGGGATGAGTGTGGTCATGATTATGGATGTATTTAGGGAAATTTCGTTAATGAATCATTTCATATATAAGTGAATTCTATATATTTATCATTTCTAATAGGATTATATATTTTCTTGAGGCACCATATGTTTATACATTACCCTAGTGTATTCCTTGTTTGATTTAAGAGTTTTAATTGACTTTATTTCAACTATATTGGTCTAATATTTGGATCTCTAGGTGGAGAAACATCTAGTTACCCTGCTATCAAATATTCTAATAGGTGGTTAATGTAGCTTCTCTGAGACATGTTAATATTGTGAGATGATTATTTGGAAGAATCAATCAATTAGTATATTTTTAATTTACAAATATTGATATATGTTGTGATATATGAAATGGATTAGTTATATTTGAAATAAAATATTACTTTTTTTAGTTGAGAGTTCTTTTCACTGACTTGAAGAGGTATAAAGTGGTGTTGGTCAATGGGTGAAATTATCAATTGATTTTAGGTATAAAAACCATTCCTCTTATTTCACCAAAACCAGAACTCAAACTATTACTCAATTAGGGTTGAAGGATATTCTCAATCCCCAGGTGTTGTCAACCAATTCATCAGAATCACAAAATAATATTTGTAAATATTTTTATCTGAAAATTAAATTTGACATGGAATAAATTTCTACCTAACTTCTAGCATGGCACATCCATAAATTTGATATCTACACTAAATCATATAAGAATAATAAATAAAATTCATAAAAGGGTATCCCAATGTTTTTATAAATCAGTGTAATGTAATATTAATCCCATATCTCACATAAAATTATATAACCCGTAAGAAAAAAAATTTATTCAATATACAAAACATCACATTAACAGACACCACCCATAATTGAAAAAGAACCCATTATATAAAAACAAAAAAATACTGAGAATTGTTGATTAGGATGAAACTTCCAAGGAACAAAAAAGAACGTAACATACCTGATCAAGCTCTCCCATGTTACTAGGGTTTACTATCCATTCATCATTTACAGACCCTTTTCCATGACTAGTGAGGATGAAAATTACAAGTTTTAGAACATATCATTATCGATACATGATCCTTCAAGATCCACTCGGCCTATAAACACTATGTTTTGTATGTTGGGTGTGAGATAAACATTTTTTTCGAGTATAACCAATAGGTTCTTTAATAAATTTAATGAAAATTTCATTTGATCTACTTTTAAATATAGTAGAAAGTTTTATTTTCATAAATAATATTTTATCCAGTTAATAAAATAGCTTCCACTTCAAAAAAAATAAATTTATAAGAAGGGAAAAATAGTTTAGGAATACATTTTTAATAGATGTTTTAAAAAATCTATTAAATGAAATAAATCACATCTTAAGAATATCTTAATAATCAACACATGCCAAAAATCGCCTCTTTAATCTAGACCACACTTTTTAAAACATTTTCCAAAAACCATCAATTTTTATAGAAAACCAACTTACAATATATATTTAAATATCAAATTTGTGTATGAAAAAAATAAATAACATCCACATTAAATTAAAAAACCATGGGATATGTATGATTCATTCATGTAGGGTATTTAAAAGAAATAATATATTATATATAGGACCACCAAACAACGAATTGGTGTCGTGGGATCTACCCATCGTCCTAATGTGAGGTTTCTATATAAGTTACGAAACAAATACCAATATGTCATACTATTTTGTGTCATCACATAAGAAACCTAAAAAATACTTCAACAAAATATATTAGGGGTACACCAATTTAGTAATAATACCCAATACATGGGATACTAGAAGTGTGAAACTATATTGTGATGCTTACTTATAGATTTCTCAATTAGTTAGCCAGGGTCCCAAAACTAAACAAATTTTGGGCGAGTAAACCAGTGATCATCAAACCAAACATTAATCATGTAAAATAATATCCCCCTCGCCACCAACTCCATATCATAAAACAAACACTAACATTCGTTTCCTAGTTTAAAATTACCTTGAGCACCACCCATTAAAGGTAAAAAACATTGTTTCTAAAAGAGTGTTCAAAACACCAACACATTTTAAAACTGTTATAAGTTCCAAATAAATCTACATGAAAACTAAAAGAGAATCAATGTAAATATATAAAAATTCAAATCCATTTAATAGAGAATTCTTAAAACATTTAATTTGGAAACACCCTAGAGATTAATTAAGGAAAAACTAATATTTTTATATAAACCCCTTAAATTTTAATTTTTTTTCAACCAAACCCATGACCCTAACAACGCTGAAAATATTATAAACCTCAGACACATTTTAGATAAATTATATAATAATTTATCAATACTAGTAATTGAAAATACCACATGAAATTAAAATTAAACCCATAATTAAATTAATAATTTACATCAATGACATTAGGAAATCCATTAATGATAAAAATTATAAATATATTTTAATAAACAACAAAACATTGATCCCCAATCAAATAATAAAATTCTAAATTATATAGGTGAAAAAAAATCCACCATACTTCTATTAAAATAAAGTTAAGAGTAATCATCATCAATATAGAATTCTTCAAATAGAAAAGAGATGAACCACATAATCCCTAAAAAAATGCAAATGAATTGGAACAATACATGATCCATGATATTGATAGCTTGGTGTAATTCCCCGATATGCGTTCCACTAATATTGTTTCCCTGGGATGGTGTGCCACATTACCTCATGCATACCTTTAATTTCTCCAGAGGATTTTGACTATTAATTTGTGACAATAGAGATTCATTTGGGATACTATACCCAATTATAAGAGTAATTTAATAGTGAAAATAATATAAATAGTTAGAAAAATATGAATAAATCTGAATGGAAATAATGTATAATAAATGAAAATTTAATAACAAATGTGGGACATGATATATCTATGGTATGTTCACACCACATGGCATTAATTATTGAAATACAGACACATAATACAAAAAAATGGAAACCTTAGACACAGTACTGAGACAAACCATGTCCTGACATCCCATGCAATATACTACCTACTAGGACATGATCCAAAATCCATTTCCTTATCTTGAACATGTACCAGAAATAAGTAGTATATGGTTAGTTTCCCATGTTCCTTGGTAAATCAAGCAGGGTGTGAGTACAACAAAGTAGTTCACCACAAATGTTGATTAAAGAAAAAACTAATCAATCTATAGTGAATGTATATAAGATACTGATAATCAAATAAAAAAAGTTAGAAATGTTTTAATAATTAAAAATTGTTTAATTGTCCTCCTTTTCCATCAGGTTCTATGAGATACCTTATACAATCAAATATACTTCGGCCCATTTCAGTCATCTAAAAAAATATAATAAATGTGTCGATGATTGAAATATAGGGAGAATCAACCCATTTATCCAATATGGATTTGAGACTCCTTGTATGGACATCTGAACTATGATATGGAACACTATGATAGTACCATAGGACCATGGAGTTATAATCCATCCTTTGAACTATACTGCATCGGGGAACATGACACATACTTCATTACCTCCAAAGGGATAATAGCATCATTCCAACATCCCAACCAATCATGGATGATTAATTTTTATCTATACACCATAAACCTCAATGTGAAACAACATATATAACATCATAAACTATTACATTATGAATCAATTCTATCATTATCACATTATTTTTCATGTCCCTAACAGAACAATACATGTGAAAATTCTATCAAATAAAAATCAACCCCTTCTAGGGGTCCTAAAGTCCAATAAAATACATCCTTGTCAAATATTTGGAAAGAACACTTAGAAATATGGGTATTACACATTTAGAAACATAAAATGTCCAAGAATTTCTTTTTAAAATTAAAACCATTAAAATATTCAACAAAAAAGTTTCATTATTGGGGTGACCACAAATACATTCAAATCAACATTTGATTCCCATATCAATCCCCATTTTGAAAATAACCATGAGTTACAAACCTCATTTTTTTAAATATAATTCACAGTAAAACATCATTCTTATTCATTCTGAACCAAAAACAGATCAAAATAAAAATAATACAAATAATCCTTTTAAAAATAAACCATTTCATATCACAATAACATATCAAATAAAACATTTTTGGTCAAACAATTTCTATCAAAAACACATATGCACACTCTATTCAAATTTTCCCATTTTATACATAGTAATATAATAATTAAAATTATATCTTATTCAACCTCATAATTTATTTATCATTTGATTTTTAATTTCATTTATACAATTTTATGGGATTAGATTATACCATGGGCATCTCGAGGCATGTTCATGGCTCATTAATGGACTCAATAGGGTCCATGAATGGTCTCTTTCATATAATTAATTCCCATATTAATTTTCCATGATGAATATAAAAAACATATAAATTATGATAAATTGATGATGGAAATAAATATATAAAAATGACACTATGTAAAAACTATTTTATACAACCAACATCATACTCGTAGGCTACCACTCACCAACAATAACCCTTGATTCAGGATAAAATGGCCAAAATTCCCAAAAATATAATAGCAAAATGGAACAATATTTTATGATATTTTAAGGAAGAGGAAGAATTCAACTATGATCCATCCAAAATATAGAATGAAATAGGGTAAAAATGCACCTAGAGATTAAATTCATACTAAAATACAATACAAAGACCCATGATAGAAGGAGTAAAATTCACGGTGGTGGGTTGATCATATTGTTTTCAACCTAAGATGGTGGGGTAGAATATTGAAATTGTGGAATTAATATTTAAGATCAATGTGGAAAAAAGGGAAAACCCTTAGTTTTAAATAGGAACACATTTTTGCCACATGGTTGTCCAACCCATGTGTCAGCCATGTAGCTCCCTTTGTCCAATAGGAAATCAAGTCACAAAATTTGTTTGGAAATACACATGGAATGAAAAACTCTGTGAAAGAAATTTTTCTTCCACTATCCATGGGGATCTTCAACCTTGTTGTATACGTAGACAACATTAATGATTTTATAATACTTATTATTCATCACCCAGAACATGTGATCATGGTGCAAGGTTAGTAATAGTTTTGGTCCAAACATAACTATTGCACAGTATTTTATATTTTCTTCATTTTAGATCCCACTCCTTAATAACACCCCCATAACATGTCTATTCCTAAGAATCATTCCACTAACCAATATAAAAAGAGTTTAATTTTTTTCAACCAAAATATACCTCTTCATATGATCGAGATATTACAAGTTTCACCTTATGGTTTGGAATGTTGATTAAATAGTTAGTGGATTAAAATAATTGGTTATGAACACAAGAAGGGAAATGATGAGGATGAACCCTAACCTGATGCAAAACCTTTTGGTATCAGAAGAGAGGGGCACGAAGAATTAATGTTTGGAGGAGGGGAGGTCACACACACAATAGTCCTCCTTTTGATTCCTTTTGTTAAATGGGAGAGAATAGTGCTATTGTAGATATTAAATTAAATGAGGGTATTTTATTTAAGGCCAAGTAAAAATTGAAAAATTTAAAAAGTTATATAATGAGTGAAGTAAATGGTTTAGTATCACGGTCGTAAGTTAAATTACGCTAATCTTGGGGAAACCCATACACTCAAACTTGATCCACATGGTCACCCATGATACATGTCATGGTTGGATAAACCATGAAAATAATATTTGAAACTCTATAGTCACCATTAAAAAAAACTGACATGGTTTCCAGAGGGTAATAATAAAAAATAATTCCAACCGTATAATAAATAAATACTTAAAAAAGTATAAAAATTTATAGAAAACAAAAGAAAACAACTGGTAATTTTTAAAATAAAATTATATAATAATATAACATTAAGATTAAAAATCACGGTGCTTCAATTACTTTTACCATAGTGGTCATTACCACCAAAAATCCATTTGTAGCAGAAGAATGACATCATAACCTTAAAATTACAATAAACCAAGAACATGGGGAGGGGGGTGAGATAAAAGGAATACCAAATGATAAAGAAAATACCAAAATTACACATCCTAAAATAACACCTGACTTCTTTAAGTGGAACTCGACTCACTACAATAAGACACAAGGTCTATGGAATAGTGACAACATTCAAGGTGTCCCCAATTTTTTGGATTTCAATAAAATGGAGGGTAAAATGATCACATGGTCACTAAGAGAAAAAACACCCAATATAACACACATACACCAAACACACCAATAAAACTAAATTCCCCAAAAAATAATATCAACCAATAATGAAATGTGATCAAAATTCCATAATCAAAACCCTACAAAAATTGGTATAAACTAAAATAGTCTGATAATGCACATACAAAATTCAATCACCCAACTAACAAAGGAGGAGAAACTCAAATTAAGAAACATCCATCCAAGATCAACAACATACCTCTGATCATTTGTCAAGAAACATGAAAAAGGAGTAACCAAAAACCTCACCCATTAAATGACACCGATGATGAAACCAATATAATCCATATAGGATTCTATGAGAGTGAAAAACAAACCACATTCATTATGAATCTTGTAGATCCCACTATAAATTACCATGAATAACAATTAGAAACAAAACCCCAATAAATATCCCAAAATCAAAACTCATAAAGAGTATTTAATATTTACTAGAGAACCCCAAAAACAAAATCAATCACAAGAAAAACTAATATCTTAGAAGGTTCAAAACACAACTGCTCAAGAGAAATCATATAAAAAAATCAGATTCTTTGAAAAAACCAAAAAACATGAAAATAACTAAAATACAATGGATCTTATAAAACAATATCACACCTAACATTCTTAACCATCAACGGAAAACACCTTAAAAAAGAAAAAAAGTATTCCACGATTCTCAGGTAGAGTATAATGATAATTAAGACTAAATAACAAGAATGACCCTAACCATTCCACGAGATACTGAGATTGGATGGTGAAAAGACATTATAAATCACATATATGAGATGAAAGTAATCACCATAAGGTTTATTATTTAAAAATAATACTCATACCTTTTGAAGAGTTTATCGGTAGGAACGAACCAAATAACATATAACACAAATTTAAATTGTTCAAGCACTTTATTTATATCTCATAAGTCCCACCATAACTAGGGAATTGAGTTATAAATTAATAAATAGAACATAATTCAGAACATAATTTAAACATAAATAATTCCAATTTTCATTAAACTTTGAATCTAAAAATAAATTTTTTAAATCCCATTTTCTACCAGGAAATTCAAGAAATCGGTTTTTAGGAAATCTCCCCATAATATTTCTAAAAGCCCACAAAAATCACATCATACTTTATTAAAAATTTAAATAAAAATTAAATTAGAAAATAATTTCTAAAAATACATTTATATAGGTTCACACCCTTTTTGGAACACTAAAACCCCTTAAAGATGAGATTTATATTTTAAAAACCATATAAAATCTAAATCTCAATTTCCAAAAAAAAAATATCATGCACTTTTTTGATTTCATCGTGAAATAAATAATTTCCAAAACAATTCAAAAAAACCAATTTTATTTTGTAACCAATCCATGAGGCTCATTTCAACCCATTATTATCCAAAAATCCTATTCCTTTAGAAAAATAAAATTTTCCACCATGATAACTAAAAAAGGAGACACATCAAATTTTGAAATCATGACATCAACATATCACATGTTCCGCATGTTTTATTTCATATTAATATGAAATATTTAAAATAATAAAATAATAAAATAGTATAAATAAAACATGCATTTCATATTCATAACCATGAATTAATTGGCCACATGGTTTTATGGTCCATGGGTTAGTCATGTAATATTTCTTAAAACATTTTTAAATCTAATTATAAGATAATTCATGATTAAAAAAGATGTGAAAACAAGCCTCATGGCACTATCCATCCTTATGTTTTCATTACAAAACCATCAATAGACAAAATTCCACTAACCATGGAAATATAGATTATTACATTACCAATAATGATAAAGAAATTCCTAAACACAAATCTGAAATCCTAAGAACACATGGTAACTCATGCATCTTCATGAAAGGTGGTGATCAGTCACCCACTCCATAAAAAACTATTTTTCCCAATGAATATAATATTATAATATTTATCATGATGCACACCAAATAACATATGTTTATTTCAAATCCATAGGACCCCTCTCAAAAACCTAGGATCAAGTACCATTTTTAATGAACTATCCTTGGATGCTCCCTGAACTAACACTCAAACCAGCTCACTATTGTGTCCAAATAGAATTCTTGGTCCCCAAGGATTGAAAACTAATGTTTGGGAACCATGAACACTCTAGGGAATTATTAACTGAATAAATTCAATTAAACTAGTAACATAAGTATAAAAAAAATCTATCATGAATCATCAATATATTAGAGGACCCCAAAAAATTAGAGAAGAATAAAAAATAAAACTAAAAAATATGAATATCAATGAAGATATAAAATTTCATAATATAAATTTAATCCCAAAAAAATTGGATCCCTTGCATATAACCACTACTTTTATTTGTCATTAATAACACTACTTTGTTAAAAACCACCCCAAATTGAAAAAACAATTACTTAATAATAGAAGAATAGAAATGACTAATTTGACTAGAAATAATAAGGTGAAAAAGAAACTAACAACCTAGATCATTCTATCCCATGTAACATAGGGTCACTCTATATCAAACACATTAGGACATTTTTTCACCAGTGTTCTTGATATAGTGTTCATGAAAAGGAATTTCTCAAAATAAGTGTGTGAACCCCTAGGACTCACTCATCCAAAAAAACACTTTGTCGGGTAAGTATGGCGTGTGATGAGGATCATAGTATGGTTTCACCAATGGGTTTGAGATATTGTTTTAAAAATGATTTCATTTAATATATAATGAAATTCAGTACAGGTATGTTTTTAATTAATTGGATTTAGCAATCTAAATAACGACTGGTTCAATATTCTTAAAACCAAAAATTCAATTTATGAAATCCTAAAACAGTAAATCCTTTTATAATGAACTTTTTTAAAAAATATACAATAAATAAAAATGATCAATTTGGAAAAAATATTTTGTAGCTACAAATTCAATAAAGGATACTCATTTTTTAATTTAAAACAACCTTTTCTGAACAATTTCTAAAAACCATTATGAAATTAATTAGAAACCCAACTAACACAATATGAATAGAAATAAAAAATATTATAATATAATATTTAGAAAGTACATTACTTTTTTATTGTTTTGTTTTCCATATGTTACAATTAAGAAATGTATTTAAAAGAATGTGAATTCCCTATGTCAAACCACCATCGAAAAAAATAAATGTTATAAGGTATACCCTACACCATAATGGTTGATTAGATTAATCTTTACCTGACGTGGACCAACCTTTCAACCAAATTTGAATCCTGACATAAGTCACCCAAATAATCATATCATGTTCTCTCTAGTGGAAATCTCAACCCAGTCATATTTCATATCATATGATATACTATTTGTGTGAAATATCAAGTTAAACATAATTATAGACAACCCAATTAGCTACTGAGGTTTTGATGACCAAATAACACGAGGTTATGAAATAAATTAATCACAAATACCAGCATAAATCATAAACAATAAACCCATAATCTCTTTTAACTCCCTCTTAATAAACTACCTCTTAGATCAGTTTCTTAGTGTCATCATACATTAGTCACCATAGATTAATGGGAAACCATAGGGTCTAAATGAATGATCCACCCAATAATATATTAGAAGAAATTGAAAGTTCCAAACATTTATTCCTAAAAACCAATTGTGAAGATATGTCAATTTATTATAAATAAAATCTATTTAAACGATCATTCTTAAAATCATTCATTTGGGATAACCCTAGAAATAAATTGGAGAATCAACTCCTTATTTATAAAAAATGATTAATTCTTAACAAATCATATCTTAATTATACACTTCAAACAAATGGGGTCAAATCATTTCTAAATGACACATTCCCTTTAAAAAAGTAATGAAATTTATTAATACATAAAATTTCATGTATCACATTAAATGATAGGCTAATAAAAATTCAAACTAATATTTTCCTTTAAATGATTTTTCATTACATTAGTAATATCATTAAAAAATATAATTTTATTAATAATGAAATTTGATGTCTTAATAACATAATGAAATGATAATTTAAAAAGATCCCAAAACAACTAATTCGGTTCTGGTAAAATCAAGCATGAATTTGCCACCATTTATTATATTTCTATGAAAATACTTGAGGTAGCCCACACAAGCTCTAAAAACACAAGGAATCATAATTAAAAAATTCCAAAACTGTAACTCTTTATTTTTAGCCCCATATTTTTAAACCAACGGGGTATATATCACAAAAAAGATGAAAAATATAGTGAGAAATTGAATATGGAGGAGAAGGGGGAGGTGGAACCATAACACGAAGAGATCCAACTTCGAATCTGATGGAATAATATTAGTGAATTGACATGTGAAAGGATGGAGGTCTCATTAATGGGGTAAAACCTTTGGATACCTCATATAGAATGGATTATGATAAACATAAGTTATAGTTTTAATTAACTATAGTAACCCATCGATGCTCCAAGCATCATCGACGCTCTAATCACCATATATGCTTCATGATCCGCTGAATATTTGTGCTCCATCAATGCTACATGTACCATGGAAACTTCGTACTCCCTAGACAATCCATGCGTCATCGAAACTAGGGAATTTTTCGGCTAAAAATGAAAATCCATCTCTCCATGACTCGGACTCATAACCGTGTGAGATAAACATACTAACTGTACATCATATGATTCCTTTGTGGTATACCTTTTATTTCTTCATGTAATACTTTTTGTTTTTCATTGTGGTTTACATAAGGTATTTATTAGTGGTTATCCATTATAGTTTCAGGTTTTCCAACTGAGTATTGTTTTACTCACCCTTATGGGGGCTTTTCTTCAAAATGATGTGTCTTGTGCAGATGACGACATTTTGAAGAAGTTATAGGTGGAGCAGGAACAAGTTGTTTTTAGAGTTCTCATATGGATGTGTGGTGGTATTATGTCTTCATATATTTTTTATACAGATATCTTCCAGGTAAGGTTTTCTACAGAAGAGTTTCAATAAATTTATCATTCATGTTGGCAGACTCATCTTTTGGCGGGCTTGTATTCTGGAACCGGTTACATCTTGTTTCCTACTGTCATACTCTAATTATTGTATCATAGTTGCATGAATTATTTTTTTATTAGGGTTTTACATTTCAATATTTAAGGTTATTTAGATTTTTTTGTGTGTATAGAAACATAAAAAAATGCCTCCCATTTTTGGGATATTCCTACTCAGAGATACTCGCCGACCATTCGCCTATCAGAGGCAGGATTGGGGTTGTCATGGAATGGGCCCCATTGTGATGGGTCATGAAAGAGTTGGTAATTTATACTTAATGATAGAGAGTATGTTATGTTGGTTTGGGGAAACCATGTTGAGTGTTTTGAGTTCTGATTTCAGGATAGAGAGTCTAGTGTTGTTCAGCGGTTGACGCATCCATACACCAAGTCTCTGAATTCAACATTCTGACATGATCCATGGAAAAACTGGTTTACTCAAAGTTAATATTAAATGCTTTATATAGCATTTAGTTGTGTTCTCATGTCCTTATTGAGTCATCTCATGATGTATACCTTATTAACAGTAGCACATATTGATCAGTTTCAAGATCCCTCCATGAAGACAAATATCTAGGATTCCATTGCGTGATCCTAAGGATGGTCCACCTAGAGATGAGACATCAGTATATGGACCTATACCAAAGATATCACATTCAAATAGTTTACCAGCATTACCACCCATCAAGTAGTTGGTAATACCAGTGCTACCGTAACATGAGGAAGGTATGTTGAGTGAATTTCATGAGTTCCAGAGGCAGTTACCTCTATGGTTTCAGGTTTATATAGACCCATAGGTAGTTCAGGATTGGATGGAGGAAGTTACACGAGTCTTCTACCACGAGGGGATGCCTTCTAAACTAATAGAAGTTCTAGTCGAGATCCTTCTTCAAGGATCCATAGGGTGATGGTAGAGCTTAGTGATCCAGACCCATGATTAGATGACACTCTCTTGGGAAGACATTGAGTGCCTCTATAGGGATGATTTCTTTCTAGATATGTTACGCTCAGTACTCATACACGATCCCCTTCATCGATATTTGGGATGTCAGACCATACTGAAGTAATTGGTGAGATTTATATATCTTTATTTATATTCCATGGATATGGTGTGGGACCCACTCTTTAGGGGTCAATCCTTTGAGTAGTGGATATGATATGAGATTATGGAAACCATGATATCCCTAATCAACACAGTATATTCTGGGTTATTGGTCTAAGCCAAGATAGTGGAGTGATTTCTAGGAGAGTAGATTCTCGTAGTGGGAGCTACTAGCATGTGTTGTGTGGATGAGCCTTTGGTGGTAGGTATCCAATAGTAGTCACAGGGACCCAACAAGATCAATAACTCAAGGGGATGATCCAATGACATTGGAACAATGGTGAGGGGCTCCCAGGGTAGAGAAAATAAGCTAAAGGAGATGATGTGATACTCAGGTGTTAGTGGTATACATGTAGCTCGATGTTTTCAGACTCCCTGTATAGATGATCAATAGATATTTGAGGGACCCCTAAGGCAGTGGTGGTGGTAGAAGTGTGGTTGTTTTTAGGGAAGCATGATTGGAAGAGGAGCATGAGTTCGATAGACATTTGAGGTACTACCCCCACCCCTCGGTGGTTCACCATGGGATAAGGGAGCCGATGGACTAGGACATGTTGACCATTAGGAAATGGTAGATTATGATCTTAATGATCTAGAGATTATTAGAGGTATAATCGCTTTCTTTTAAACCAATGCTTCAGTGATATAAGAAACATGTTCCAATCACTCTTTTCTCTCCACGGCCCATGTTCGAGACTAAGATATTCCAATGGAACAATTGACATGATCACTATACATAGAGACACCTATGGGGGAGATCCGATGATTAAACACTATTGATAACAGTGTGACATTACTCAATGGAATGAGAGGTCTGGTCAGGGTCACTTGGTGGAAGCATCAAGGCCTTATGACATCATTCTTTGAATGGACTGGTTATCCCCAGTTCATGCCAATATTAACTATATTATTCACAGAGAGCGATGTTTCTATAGTGATGGGACCCGTATATATTTATTTGGAAAAAGGGAAACACATAAAACATTGGAAATACTCACAAAAATGAGGGTGTATCCATTCACACATCAGTTGGATAGACTGACCCTCAACACAATGAATGAGATGATTCCTCAATTTCTTGTAGTGGTGGTGGAGTATGAGGATGTATATCCAGAGGATCTCTATTGATTACCTATCCATGGTGAGGAAGACAACTTATTTAACTTATAACATACTATGACACCATTAACTAAACCATCATATCAATTGGCTCATGTGGAGCTTTGTGGGTTGAGGGTACAGTTAGAGAACTTGTAGATGAAGGGAATCATGAGACTGAGTGATTAACCCTAAGAATCCTTAGTTTTTATCTATGAAAAAATATGGGAGATTTTGGTTCTGTGTGGATGTATGGTGCCTGAATCTGGTGATTGTGAAGACCAATTATCCACTACCGAGGATCGACGACCACCTAGTTTAGATGAAGGAAGCAAGGAGGTTCTCTAAAATTCACCTCAGGTATTCCTATCACTGGAATTGTGTATGGGATGATGATGTACCGAATAAATCCTTAATGTGTCGGTAAATCCACTATCAGTAATTTGATATTCTGTTTGCTGTGTTGAAACCCCCATTAGGGTTCATGGGAATCATGAACAGAATCCCTTTCACTAATTTGACTGGTTCTTCATGATCATCACTAATGAAATCCTGGTGTACTTGGTGTTTGAATAGAAGCACACGATACCCTTGATGTTGTTCCTAAACACACTTTGAGAGCACCGTCATTATGGGAATATCATGAAGTGTCAATTCTAGTTTTAGGATGACCATGTTATGGGACATATCTTTTCAGAGGCTAGTGTTGTAGTAGATATGATAATGATTTAGGTTGTACTTTCATCGGATACACCCAGGTGTGTAACCATGGTATAGTGTTTCATGGGTTTGGTTGGGTACTATCCAATGTTTTTACACATATTTTATAGAGTAGCCACACCCATGATTAATTTGTACTGGAAGGGATAACCTTTCATGTGGAAAGATAATTGTTTACTATGCATTCTGGAGCTGAGGAAGAGGATGAAAAGTGCTTCCATAATTTGATTAGTAGATGATGGAATCAGGTATTTATTGTTATATGATGCAACTGAGACCTATCTTGGTTGTTTCCTAATTAAAGGGAATGTGATGATTGCCTATAGATCATGTCAGTTTAGGCTGCATGAGTAGAACAACACGACCTATGATCTTGAGCTATTAGCACTAGCCTTTCACATAAAGATGTGGTAGAACTACCTAATGGGAGAGAAATTTACCATATACAATGACCATAAGAGTCTCAACTATATCGTCTCTCATAAGGATATGACCATGAGATAGAGGTCATAGATAGAGTTACTCCAGGACTATGACATTGATATTGTCTATATTCCTACGAAGGGGAACATAGTGGTACACACTCTTAGTAAGAGATGGAGATTATAGTTGCTAAGAGAGACATCAGGGTAGTTTTATTAATTATAGATATCATTTTTGGAAGGAAATGGAGAAATATACCTCAAGTATATGGTTTATTCCATCCACTTAAAGGATATTTGAACGGTGGGGATACATACTTCTCTCTAGAGGACACACAGTAATACTAGTAAAGATGCTGGATTAGGTCTTGAGAGAGTCCCATACATATACTTTTGCAGTATATCCTCGAGTGGTGAAGATGTATCAGGACCTCTGATGTCAATTATGGGGGCCAAGGATAAAAAAAAAGTGACAGTGTTCATTTCTCGATGCCTGAATTACTAGGAAGTGACATATAAGCACTAGTTTCCACCATGCTTAACTCATCCCCTGGATGATATAGAATGTAAGTGGTTTGGAATATCATTGGACCTCATGAAGGTTTTATCATGCCTATCTAGGTGGAAAATACCATCTACTAGATCATTGAATTACTCACCATGTCGACCCACTTCCTATCGATCCATTAGGAGATTTTAGTAGTGTTTTTGGGATGCCGCTAAATCCAGTTGATAGTTTAGATTCATAGATATCCATCAATGACCATATTAGAACGTGATTTGTGTTTCACATCCCGGTTGGGGAAGGGATTATCAGAGGATTTTAGGACTGAGCTATGATTGATAAATTCTTTTTATCCCCCGTATAATGGCCAGAAGGAAATGAACATTCAGGTTCTTAAAGACATGATACTTACTTGACTCAAAATTTTGGCAGTAGTTGGGTGGGTCACATACCCCTGGTTGAGATTTCATTCAAAAAGTATCTACCACTCCACAACTAGTATGGAACCATTCGAGGCCATGTATGGGCAACACATAATGTCACCACATTTATAGACTAACCCTGGATAGTCAGCATTCACGGGTCTAGATATTATGCGGGATACCACATAGGAGGTTAATGTCATGTAGGTGTATATGAAGACTACATAGAGCTATCATATGTCCTATGATGAGCACCAATATAGTCCCTTTGAGTTCAGGGAGTGAGACCTTGCGTTCCTTAGAGTCTCACCTCTATGGGGAATGTGGTGATTTTGCCGGAGTGTCACATTATCTCTGAGATACATCAAAAATTTTCAATTTCTAAGTATAGTTGGACTGGTGGAATACCACCGAGCTATTCCGACATAGTTTTACATTGTTGATGATGTATTCCATGTGTCGCATCGGAGAAGGTAAGATTATGATTCATCGCAAATCATCAACTAGGGAGATCTACAAATTTTTGATAGGGAAATTTTTGTGGATAACTTTGTGGATATTGAGGATCTATTGGAGTGGATCATTCTTGGGACGTTGATTCATAGTGTTCACATTCTATGGAAGAATAGGAATATCCAAGAGAGAACTTGGGAGTGGGAGGTCCAAATTCTTGCTCAGTACCAAAATATATTTTTTGAGTATCCCTTGTTTCTAATTTTCTGGATGTAATCCCTATTTTTCGAAGAATTTAATGACTCATATTTACTCAGTTTTTACTTTTCTAAATTAATTTCGATATTTTTAAGACCAATCATGGAGAGGGATTATGATTTCCGAGCCAGGTGTTCCCATGATAGTTGGTTGAAAAATGTAAATATTTTAAAATCACATGTGAGAATGATTTCTGAACCTGTGGAAGAACTCAAATACAAGTTCCTAGATTAAAAATATAAGGACACAATTTCATTCAATGTAGTGAATTTACCATAGGCAGGACCTAACATAGACCGTTATGGGTCTACTGTGAATCTTAGAGTTCGGATGTAACCATCATTAAAATATTTTTATAAAAAATTTATTAGTTTCCGAATATTTTATCTTTTTAATAATACAATTTTCATGAATTCTAGATTATCACCATAACCATAGATTTCCTCTACGGAATGGGAGGAAAATCTATTGACTACTAATGTCGGTGGGTCAAGGATCAATGAAGACACAAAACTTTATCGTACATCAACAATTGAGACAACCTCGAGGTAGGATGTTGATCTCTTTGTGATTTAATATTTCCCTTCTTGAATTTATCAAAGAATGCATACCAAACAACAAACTAGTTGATCAGCAGTTCATTCATTCTTCCTTTATGGTAAAATTGTTGGGTTTTTAAAAAGGATAAATAATCTAGGTGATTTCGAGTGCTTAATTCTTCATTGAATCTTTTAAAAAGAACTAGTTGATGCCAAAATGAAAAAATGATGAGATTTATTCTTCATGTGTTCTTGGTGCCTTTCCATCTTCCTCGATCATCATGTTTTTACCATTGAACACATATGGTCATGAATGGACATTACCGGGTGGATTTGATGATGATCAGACCCCCAGATTGAAGGAAAATCGACCGAAGAGGCTACTACAATGTAGAGACAAACCCAAAGAGGCCGAAAAAATAACCACACATTTTTATGAGCATTAAAATATCTTTGGTAGTCTATGGAAGGGACCCTCAGTGCGGCAGTATGGTGTGGTGCTTTAACGATGTTGGTGGTTGGAGATTGGGGCTGTAGCTTCCATAGTTCATAGTTTGAGTGGCTAGTGGGGGTGGCTAGAGTGATCGGAGGTGGAATCTAGTATTTTTAGAGGCAACAGATGGAGAAATGTGGTGTAGTGGTCATTGCGTGAGCATGATGTGCTAGTTGGGAAGAATGGGAACCACATGGAGTGAAGGTGGTGAGTGCGTGGGGGTCGCAAGGGACCAAACAACACAGAGGGGGTTTCACGCATTCGCGGAAGATCGTGTGGACCTTGGGGGAATATCTGGGGAATCCCACATCTGATGGCACAATAGGATAGAGCCATCAGCCTAGCGGGGTGGGCTGGTTCAGGCTGAACTATACTAGGTCAGACTGTTTTACAAAAATAGTTATCTCTTGGAGATGTGTTCCTGTGTATATGTACGTTGGGAAATACCTATCATTTCTAGGATATTTTTACTCGCTGCTAGTCACCATCCCCAGACCTATCGATGGAGTGTATTCGGTAGTCACAACACGAAAACCTCTGGGATGGGTCATGGCATGTAATAATATCCAAAAAAATAATATTTGTGATGAAAAATAAAATATATCACTTCGAGGAGGTCATAGTCTACAAGTGAAAATGAATGATGATTTCATTTCTCATTTGATAGAAAGATGGTGAATAACGGTTCTTCCACATGTACATGATTATTAAAGTATATTTACAGTAAAAAGGTATTTTTTAGAATAAATATAATATATTTTAATAGGTTTAATAGGAAATAATCATGTATAGAGATTGTTAATAAGATTATATCTTTATTGAGAGACCTCATTAGGCTAACACCTTATGCACTCTTATGTTGGTCATAAGAGAAAAATAATCTCTAATATGTGGGTAAGGAATCTATGGTGGTTTTTTAATTTAATATATTAGATAAGTGAATAAATGGTTTTCAATAAGAGTGGAGAGGGGTTTCCCTATTATATATGATCTGGGTGAAAATCTTTATATTATTGAAACATTATTATATAATATATTTCACACTAAATTCAAGTGAATCCAAAATTTAATAATTTATAATATTAAAAGGATAAGTTATAAATATGACAAAAAATTATCTATAGAAATACTTTCATATTTTTATCCCTTAACTTTTATATTTAATAACTTATTATCCCATTTTATCCTTTGTTGTAGTAATAAATTTCTACCAATGTTACTATTAATTTTGGAAAAAGTTAAAGTGAACTACATAAAAAAATTTAACCTCATAATTATTAATTTGAATTTAAATAATCGTATTTAATTAGTATTGGTGGTAAAAATTACATTTAAAAATAGATCACGTAACACAAATGAAATCATTTTATAAGAAAATAACTTTTCTTGTATAAAAATTATTTTATATGAAAATAATGTATAATTTTTATTCCAATTGTATTAATTATTTTATTTATTATAATATAATTTTTATATGGCTTTAAACTAAATAAAAATAAAAATTTATTGATAAAAATAAATAATTAACAAAACTGATCAAAATTGTTTTTTTATAATAAACCATTCCATTTCTTATCGAATATTAAATAAATCATTATATGTTAAAATAATATTTTTAAGTACAATATATTTATTATATAAAATTAATATGATATTGAAATTATGTTTTATAATCTATAAATTTATTAGATCCTTATGAAATCATAAATGATATAGTATTTTCATATTCAATATTTTTCACTATTCACCAACAAATAATACTATTCAAAAAAATCCCAAAAAATATCAATCTAAAATAATTTTGGCATAAAAATATCTTAACAAAAATTAATTTTTCCCCAAAAAAATTATTCACATGACAAAAATTAATTCAATGTATTCACACATGAAACTCATAAATGTAGTGTCAATGCATCATTTTTTATTATAGACTAAAACGAATATATTATTATATATTTGTTGGTAAAAAATGGATTAATGTAATATTTATTGATTTAATTAGTTATTTATAGAAATGTTAAATTTTATACAAATATATCATAATTTTAAACTAATATTAACCCATTTAAATCCAATGACTTGGTTATACAGTCAAATTTTAGAAAAATTAATACGACTTCGTTGTCAGTTAAGATTGATGATGGGTGTGGTACATTCTATCAAACATTGTATTAATTTAATGGATACTAAAATCAAGTGATATTACATTATATAAACCTTACAAAAATCACATCCTTATAATTATAATTCATATTTATAAAACTGAATATATTATAGAATAATTATTAAATCCAATATATATATTTAATAAGAACATTAAATTCTAGGTTAGGACTAGGAATCATATTATGCATGTACTTGTATTTGGATTTTTTTGAAAATTATATTCTAAAAAAATAAATTCTTATTTAAGTTCAACTTCCAAAAACTATACAATTATTTTAAATCATTGGGAGATTTTTAAAAGGGACACTTTGTTTGATAGAGTACAAGATATGCCACATCGAGTTTAAATGAACATCAACAAATTATTATTTAAATGGGTCTGTTATAACCAATCCATTAAATTGGATGGTAGGAATGGAAATAAATGATTTAAGAAATAAATATATTGTTCAAAATCAATATTAATTAATTTGAATATTCATATTAAATAATAACACAATTTTTAGTAACGTCATATGATTCTTAAAAAAAATTTCTCCAAAATTGATTTTTTCTTATTTTCATGTGTGAATATAATAATTTCCTGATGCTATAGAAAGTATTTTAGATAATAGAAATTTTATTTTTTTAATTCATCATGTCATTATTATAATAAAAATTACTTTTTGATAATTTTCATTAAATATTTATTTTTTAAGAATTGCGTCAAAAGAAAAATATAAATTAAAAACTATATTTCACTTTAAACTATTTACATGATAAAATTTTGTTTTGAATTAGTATTAAATTATTATTTTATAATTATCATTTAAAATGGCTAAATTATTTTTATTAAATGTATTTTATTCATTAATTTAGTATAAAAACATTTTCTATTAAAAATATAAATTTTTCATAAAAATGTATTTCATTTCCATTTTTTTTAATTTAAAATATAATTATAAAATATTATGTTCAGAATTTTAAAAAATTGATTTATTATTTTGGAATAATATTTAAATATTATTTAAATATTTCCCTTTTCTATTTGAACATTATTAATAGTAACTTTTGCAATTTTTATTACCATGGTATATGGTAAATTAGGTATTTAAGGGTAACATTAATATGAAAAGATCTATAAAATGACCCTAATAATCTCCCATTTTTTATTAGAAGTGTAATTTTTTCCATAATAATTATAATTTTCTGTATATTCCCATTCTATTCATTGTTATATTATTATAACTTAATACAATTTTTTTAAATAGAAGATAAACATATCATACTAATGTTCTTAATAATTGTAACATTTTTAATATTATGCTATCCTGATATTATGTTTGAATGAAAATAGTAATTTTTTTATAAAAATAATTATCTTGATCATGGTAATTTATTATTAATTTTAAGGGAAAATAACTACCTTAAATAGTTTCACAGTGTGGATGTAATAATTATGTAATTAATTTTTAAATAAAAAGATGATATTAGAAATATTAAAATAAACATAACCTAAGAAAATTAATTTCATCAAAGAAATTTATAGATGAATCAAAAAATGATAGGATATCAGAATTTTTTTTAATTATTCTTATTTTATTTATTTTTGTAAGTTTAATGTAATTATTAATATTAAAATTGACAATAATGATATTTTATTGGATTAATATTTTATTAAATTAACAAAAAATCATTAATATGATTAATAAGAATAAGTGGATATTATGTTATCTAAAATTACATCGTATGTACATTTATATTATATTTCGAATCATTTTCCATGGGAATTGTCTTATATTATTTTATATATTGAGAAATTCTAAGACTACCCCACAACTATTTTTTAAAAGGGAACCTATTATTAAAATATCATCACACATAAAAAACATTTTAGCGAAGATAATACCTACCCAAATACCTTTATATAATTTATATATCATTATATTGGTCATATTTTAGGAATAAAACTAGCCTTAATGGTATTATGTTTATACGAAAAATGTTTTTACAAAGAAGATGCATCATTTTTATTTAAGAGTTTATGTATTGATTGCAATTTCACATTCCTAAAATATTAATCAACCATTCTAAAATAATAAAAATATATTACATATTTATAGATGTTATTATTTTATTAGTATCACTTATATCAATCTCTACATGCATCAATGGAAACAATTATTCATTATTCATGTTTATAGAGGACTACCAACTCACAAAATTATGTAATTCATTTTCCATCACTGCCTTTCAAGAATAGTTATAAAGTGGGAATTAAAAAAATTTATATTATATTAATTAAAAATTTATCAATTTTGAAGGATAATATATCATCCATTTTTAATCCTTTCCATGAAGAAAAAAATGAAAACATTGATACTGCATATGTGTGGATTACCACCTCCACAAGCGATGTGATTCATTTTTCATTACCAAATCACATGGATCATATATATATATATATGAATATTTAAATATTTAATATGATATAAAAAAAATTATTATCATTATGGGATTTTTAAAAAACATATAGCGTCATTATATTGTGATCATTGAAAAATCGAATTATTACTCAAACCTATGTACAACTCACTACCTCCATGATTTTAATGTTGTTCATTTTTACTTAAAATATATTATTGCTGGAATTAACATTATAATTATTGTATAAATGTTATAATTAATTCATTAATTTTATTGTGTAGATGATTTAATTTTGATATACATTACCACATTCATAATAATAAAGTCATTCTGAACTGTTGAAATAATTATCATCAAAGGACATGAACATAAATAATCGTGTAACATTATAACGTGGTAAAAAGTTAAATAAATGAAATAATATAAATTAAAAATGTTATTAATAAAGAAAATATGTAATAATATTTTTTATTTTGTATTTTTAATAATGAACATGATGAGTTAATTTCAATGTAAGATACTTTTTTTGAAAATTCTCTTTGAAAGTTAATATTTCTACTCTTTTTACAGAATTGAAAATAAATACATTTATCTTATACAATATGACCATATTTTCATTCAATAATGAATCCCTGATTAATTGATGATTTCTTTTTATGTTTAAAAGTTTTATTTCAAAGAAAATATTTTCATTATAAGTGAGCAACATTTTAAAAATATGAAATGGTATCAAAATTGAAATTTGTTTTCAATAAGAATGTATTTAACAATATTTTCTTCAAAGTGAAACCCACTTTTACATTTTTTTGTTGATTTTTGTATATGATGAGTATTTAAAACATATGGGTATTCTAATATCAGAATTTATTTTTCATGTTGGATTTAAAGAGTTTTTCAATTTTTTTATAAAAATTGTAAGAATAAAATGTTATTTTCCAGATTTGGTATATGAGAATTATATGCGAAATGGATGAGCCCTATATAGATTATAAATAGTTATGAGCCCCATTATATCTTATATGAAGGATTCAACAACATTATAGCTCATTGGTGAGCACAATATCACTTATACGAAGGGTAAACACCAATATAGCACTAAAATGCATTGGTTGATGATTATGTTTTTTAATTAATTATAACATAAGTCTCTTGTATGACTATACCAATTACTAGGTTTTTAAATGATTTTATTAATGTGAGGATCTAGGTTACCATAACCTAATTATTTCATGTCGAGGTTTTTAATGTTTTTATTTATTTAACTAATGCTTTTCTTTATTTATTTCACTTATTAATATTTATATTCTAATCAAAAATTTTAAAATATTTTCACATGTTTTTATGGATGGGTAGTTATATGAATGAGGTCAAGATGGATGTTATAATGATTTGTCATGATGAAATCATGTTTTCATTAATGTGTTCTATTTTGAGAAAAATTCAAATTGATTTAAATTTTCATCTTGTAATGAATGTGTTTACAATGAATACTTTTCCCAAATTATCGAAAAATAAAAAAATAATGTATCTTTAGGAATTGAAGAAATATAAATATAGTCTAAAAACAATAGAAAATGTAATATTTTTGTTTGGGTCATTATAGTTAATATTAGATAATTTTTTATATAACAGTGGTGATTAAGATATATTCATGTGAGTTTAATTAAATTGTTATGGAGATAATGATGTTTTAATAAGTTTTATATTGACCATATATTCAATATTTTTTAAACAACATTTAGGAATTAATTAATAAAATTTGAATGTAATTATTGATATTTTATGATTTTTTAAATTTAGTTTTATGCAACACTTCGGATTATTATGAAGTATTATTTGATGAAGAATAACCCCAAATTTTTAGAAGATATTTTTAACGATATGGGTGACCTTTATGGTTTATATAAACATTAATTTTGATGTAATTATTGATTCTTACATTTTTTGAATTAAAAAATAATGGTATTTGATAACCTTCAGGATAAAAAGTTTATTTAATTTGTAATATATTCAGTTTATTTTTGTGTATGTTCCTCACATTTCTAGAATCAAATATGGAATATATCAATATACTCTACGAAAATTGGAAACCCTTATGATTGGTAAAAACCAATCAGAGTCATTATGGTAATTGGGATAGATCCCTCAACAAAAGGGAAATAATTGTATATTACTTACCACTAGACTATGTGATGAAATGGTTAGTTTAAACTAGTTTTTCATATAAATTTTTTTGATGAACAATAGTTATGTTCATTTTAGGAAAATATTTTTTACCATGATGTTAACCAATTTATTGAATTATTATTTAGAGATTTAGTGGTTATTGTTTTTTCAGAAGAAGATCACAATTTTTCAAACATTATAGAATTATGGTAGGTATAATATTATGAGATTTTATTTGATGAATAAGGGTTGAATTGAATTTTGAAAATTATATATGATATGATTGTTTAATTAGGTTTATTAAGGATATATATAGAAATGGTTATCATATATTAGAGATTTTATATTTATTGTAGGAACATTTTTCTATGAGACATTAATATTCATTGATATTATTTGTAATAAATATTAAATTTATTTTATAAGAGTATGTGATCAAATCATTATATTTTGTGGATTTCCAATCATAATATATAATATGTTTTCCATATTAAAATATAGTGGTTTGTTCAATGATATAAGTTTATTTTTTTAAATTACTATTTAATATTGAAGATTATAGTAGTGATTTATCATATAAAATTTTGTTTTTGGTTATAATTGTCTTATATTATGAAAAAAATTTGGTTTTAGTTATTTATAAAAGTCTAGAAGATTATGTTGTTACTTTCTATGTATTTTATGATCCAATGAAGTCCATTCTGTTGAGATAGGATTGAAAAATTAATCCTCAATACTCTTCTTTTAGAGATAAAGATGATATTGTGATGTAAATTGGTTATTGTTTGAAACTATACTTATCAATAATGTATATTTCCTGATTTTATTATTTTAGTTACAAAAGTGTTTTTCAGAATATTTTAATATTACCTTCAAATAAAAACATTATTTTTTTATCATGAAATCAATGGCCTTTTAACCCATCATATATTTACCATTTTGTGATGGACAAATTTCTAATGGCCATTTTCTCTATAAGTCTTTATTAGTCCTTGGGAGTTTTCTTTATCTTCCATTATTATGTTTTCCTATATGGGAATACTGTATATTTTATCTTAGGTGAGCTTATTAATTTCTTTTTTACTTTATCATGTGGAAGATTTATTAATCATTTTTACGATGTGGGATTTCAATAAATGTATACTGAAATGTAAATCCCTGGTTCCTCATCCAATGTTCAAAATGACAAGGAATCTATTTCCTAAATTGGATGGAGATAATTTAAAATATAAAAAACTAACAAGGAAACAACATGATTGATAGTGTACAAGATAGGTAATGACATGATGAAATAAACACATAAATATTATTATATAAATGTGACTGGTATAAAGTATGCATTAAATCGGTGTGTATGAGTATGAATATCTAATTTATGAAAACAATTTAATTTCATAACAATATAAAAATGTATATGTATTTCATTGAAAATAATAACATGTTTTTTATTAAATTCATTAATTATTCAAATAAACATTTTCATCAAAAATTATTTTTTCTTGTATTTATGAGTGAAAATTATAATTTCAAAATTTTCTAGAATATGTATTTAAAAAATTTTCTTTAATTTTTTATTTCATCTTGTCAATATCATATAAAAATTAATTTTTATGTTTTTATTTGATAATATTGAGTTTTCAAGGTAATGTGAAAAAATATATTGTTTTTATTAAACAGTAAATTTAATTTTATTGTATTTACAAGGTCTAATTATGTTTTCAATTATTATTAATTTTCTATTAGTTTAAATTTTTTTTTAAAAATATAATTTTTTTGAATTTGATTTTATACATCAATTTATTATAGAACCATTTTATATTTTAAACGAAATTTTATTGAAAATTGATTTTTATTGCATTTTCCTATTTAAATTTAACAAAAATTATAAAAGTTTTGTGACGATAATTATGAAGAATTGATTTCATATTATGAATCTGGTTGTAAATATCTATAAAATACTTTTATTTTCAGACATTATGAATAGCAACCTTGAGTATTTTTGTTATCATAGGAAAGGTTAAATCAAGTAATTAAGGGTGAAAATAAAATATTATGGACTTGAAAATGCACCTAAAAATTGATAATTTTTTTTAAATGAGTAGTTTTTGTAAATAATAAATAAATGTTTGGTTATATGACATGTTTATGCCATTTGATATTATTTTAACATTTACAATATTTTATTTAATGAAATTAAAACATGTCATTCTATTATTTTTCATAAGTGTAGAATTTCTAATATTATCACATTCAGAGTATATGTTCAACTATAAATAAATATTTTAAATTAATATGATTTATATCCACTATAGTAATTTATTTTCAATTTTATGAAATAAATAATTACTATTAATTCATGGACAATGTTAATGTAATAATTATTTATTTAATTAAAATATAAAATAAATTATATTATAAATATTAAAATAAATATAAATCGATATATGTAAATTTATAAATAAAATTATATATTAACATTACATGTTTAGTATGTAATAAAAAATTTGGATTAATTTCACTAGTTTTCTTATTGTTCTTAAAGTAAATGTTATTAATAGTACTTAAATTGGTAATAATGAAATTTATGAGATTAATAGATTATTAAATTATATAAAAATACTAAAAAAATAAAATAACGACTATATGGATAATATATGATGTCCAAATATCCTTGCATATGGATTAATAGTCCATTTTAAATCATTTCGATCAATTATAGTCTTATAAAATATTAATATTTTGAGAAATTACAAGTATACCCCTCCACTATCTTTTAAAAAGGAATATCCTCTTCTCCTTTAATCACACATAAAAACCAATTTTTTGGCCATTAGCTGCCCAATTACCTTAATAGAATATGTACCCTCATTATAGAGTCTTTAGTTTAGGTAAAACAACTTGCTTAGTGGTTATAAGGTTCTTAGAAAATGACGTTTTCTAATAAATAGGCTTTGTTTTAATTAGGCATTTATTTCTTATTTCTTTATCTAAATCCATTAAAACTTGTTCAACAATGTTAAAATAATAAATAAAATTTAATATATTAATATGTATATGTTAATATTTTAGTGAAATTACCTATATACATCTCTAATTCTATCACATATGAAATGAATTCATCGTTCGTATGTTTAATGGACTAGTGGCTCATGGAAGGATGTAGTTAGATTTCAATCATAATCTCTAAATACTTGTTATAATGAGGGAATAATTAATATGTATTATATTCGTGAAAAATTTATCATTATGAGAAGAAAATATAACATTTTTGTTCTTACCTCTCCATATATAAAAAATGACAATGTTGTTCTTGTGTATGTGTGGACTACCACCTCCCTGGAGTGATGTTAATTTTTCATTGATCAACATGCCCCATAGGTGATATATATAAGAATAATTAAAGGATTAATTTTATATATTTTATTTTATTATAATTATTAAATTATTAAATCATACATACCCTTTTTCTATATTGATCGCTTAAAAATGGAATCATTACCCATGCATATGTATGGACTATAATCTCTAGGATTATAACCATTTTTTTCATATACATATATTATGGTTGGATTTAGTGTTATAAATAATTTTTAAAATTTATAATTTTTAAATTAATTTTATTATAGAGATGATTTAATTTTGTTTTATTTTACAACTATCAACATACCTATGTCATTCGTAAATTTTGAACATAATATCACAAAAGCAACAAACATGAACTTAAATAATTGGGTAATTTTTATAACATGGAAATATGAGAAATAAAAGGAATAGTAAATATTATTAAGTTTATTAAAAAATTAAATTATTAAATAATGGTATTTTATTGGAAGATAAATATTTCATGTGATGATTCGTATGGAAGGAAAGTGAATTTCTTCTAAAAGTACTCTTCCAAATATACTCTTTCAACTATATTTAGAAAAGTAAAAAAGAAATGTTTTAAATTATATAAAATATGATTTTTCCCACAGTCAATCCTCGATGATTTGAAGATTCATTTTTTTTAGATTTAGAATTTTATTTTCAAACAAAATATTTTCTTTTAATAGAATTAATCTTTTTTAAAAGGATTTTATTTCAATAGTGAAAAGATATTTTCATCCAGATTGATTTAAGTATATTTTATTTGATGATAAATCCTCTTTAATTTGATCGTTGAACATTATTTAAAAAAAATTTTAAAAAAATAATATCGTATTTTGATATTAGAAACTATTTTGAATATGGGATTTACGTATTGTTCCATGTCTTAATGATAAAAAGTGAAATAATAATTTTTTCATTATTTTAAAATATCAATTATATGTGAAATGGTTGAGCATAATATATATTATTAGGAGGGTGATCCTAATATAGCTTATATGATGTGTCGAAAACCATTATAGATCATCTGTGAGCCCGATATAGCTTATAAGAATGATTGATTCCCAATTATAGCTCATAAAAAATGGGTGAGAACAATATAGATTAAACGTAGGGTAAAAAACTGTATTTATATAAAATTCATTTAGTAATTAATACGTTCTACATATATTTATATCAAATATTGAATGTGTAGATAATAAAATTTCAATGGTATGACATGTTCTTATGAAATTCATGTTTCGATTTAAAATAAGGATTATTATTTTCATGTTATCGATTTTAAAGCTGTTATTTGGGCTATATTCTGTATGTTTTTTATCTGGAAATAATTAGATTCATAAACTGAAAAAAAATAAATGGATTTACCTAATTTTTCTAGACTATTAATTTTTATTCTTTATGACCCTTACTGCGTTTTATATTCTCACATCACATTTTAAATTGTTTTTCATATGGTTATAAAAACAGATTACTGATTAGAAGAAGTTATGATAAAAATGTGAATATTTGTCATACTGAAGAATTGATTCATTTAAATGTTCTTTTTAGTGGAAAATGGATATTGAGTTGAACTTTCCTATTTTATATTTGTGTTTACTATGAAGGGTGTGTCATAATTCTATAAAACAATAAATCGAAAAGATTTTTGGGAATCAAAGACACTAAATTCTGTTATAAAGTCACTATAATATTAATTTCTTATGTATTGGTCTTTATTGAGGGTATAATGGTTGGGTTTGTATATCTTTTGAGGTTAGGATATTTTCATGTGAGGTTATCTTGAGATCATAAGATAAAATCATGGTTTTTAAGATTGGTTTTGATGAAATTTTCAATATCATATACACCCATTTTGAGGATTTATGTAATGAAATATTGAATTAATTATTGAAAATTTAGGAGCTAATATATTTTTTAGTTTTATACAACCCTTCGGTTCAATTTGATGTATTATTTGTGGAAAAATAGAATTAAATTTTACTAACATATGGTTATTTTTATGGATTAAAATTATGTTCATAAGTTCTTTTAATATGAATTAATTATGGGTTATCAAATTTTTTGGATGAAAATGATAGGTATAGGATATAATTTCAAGTTAAAAAATGTATTTAATATTGAATATATTGTATTCAATTTTTTAGTTGTTTCTCACAATTTTTTAAATTTATAATTATAATATTAATATTGTATTATAAATATGTAAAATTGTAGGATATGTGAAAACCCATCACGTCTGGAAATGACATAGGGATTGAACAAGAAACTAAAGGCCAATGGGGGTGCATCACCTTCTAGTGGCCTACATGATTTCCATGTAAGTATGAAATTGTTTTTATTATTTAAAATATTTTATGTAAAATGGTTATTTTCATATTTTGGAAATAATTTGTATCAATAACATAACCGTGGGATTGAACAATTATATTGAGATTGTGTGATTATTGTATTTTCAAATGAAATTCACTATTTTTGGAATTTTATAGGATTATGATAATTGTTACATTATTGGAGTTTGTTTGAGGAATAAAGGTTGAATTGACTTTTGGAATGTATATATAAATTTATTGTGGAATTAAGCTATTAATGTTATCTATGGAAATGGATACTATCTATTAGATATTATAAATTTAGGGTATGACCTTAATGGTATGAGTCATTAAGAGTCATTTATATGATTTGAAATAAAAATAAAACTTTTCTAGGAATACTATGTGGATAAATCCATAATTTTTTTAGATTAAAATTTAATCTCAAATTGTTTTGAGGAATTTTAAAGATAAATATTTATTGAATGATCTGAGTTGAATTTTTTTTATTATTATTGAATTTTGAAGATTAAATTCATATTTCATCATAAGAAATATAATTTTATTGTGTAATTATCTTATTTTATTCTAACCATTTTTTTTACTAATGTAAAAATGTTGGAGGAACAAATAAATATATTTTGTGAATTATTTGATCCGACGAAGTATATTTTGATGCTTCAGACATGAAAATTTAATCTTGAATACTCCTCATTTTTAGAAAAAGATGAGGATGTGGTAAAAATTAATTAAATGATGAAACTATACCTTTAAAGTAAGCATATTTTAATATGATCATAGTTTTTGTGAGAGAATAATTCCTTAAATATTGGAAAACAATGTTAATGTCAAAATGTAATTTTGATAAATTTCTTATAGAGAATCAATGTTTGTATAAGACCTAAAAAATTATCGGTTTTTTATGATGATCTTTCGTAGGACATGTTATACATTAGTATATATCATTCATCATGATATAGTAATCTCTTCCTTGTCTAGGTTTTTATAAATTGATATCTTGTATGTTTTATCTCAGGTGAGATTCATACATTACTTATCTCTTATCATGTGGATGGTTTAGGAATCCTTTTTATGATATGAGATTTTATTAAAAGTATTTAATAAATTCAATAAATTTTCATGGAATCCAAATTCAAAATTTCATGTCAACTACCTATAAAAGGGTGGGAATATGTATATAACATAGAAATATTTGAAAAATAAAACATTATGTTCGATAGAATAGAAGATATTCCACGTAGAGCTTAAATAAATAACTACGATTTATTATTTAAATCTAGTCATTATTACCTAGCCATTAAATTGGATGGTATGAATACAAAAAACTAATTTATTAAATAAATATATCTTTTGAAATGATTATTTTTTTATTTGTATGTGTATAGAAAATAGTCACAAAATTTATAGAAAATAAATTTTATACTTAAAAAAATATATTTTCTTCAAAAACTAGAGTTCTTTTATGAGTGAATATTATAATTTAAAAAAATATAAAATATTTATTTGTATTTTTTGTTATTTTTTGAATTCATCATGAAACTATTTTCTAGAAATTAATTGTTTGACACTTTTATGAGAAATATTTTATAGGAATATTGAAAAAATTACATATTTATTGAAATCTATATTTAATTTTAAAGTACATATATGGTCAAATAATGATTTAAATTAATAATAAATTTATATTATTTAATTATGATTTAAAATAACCTAATTTGATATTTTTCAATAAATTTTATAATTCAATTTATCATATAACATTGTATATTGAAAAATTGAAATTTTCAAAACAAAATATTTTTCATTTTTTTCAATTATATATTAAAATGAAAATTTTAAAATTCTTTGTTTTATGATTTTAATAATGAATTACAGATTAGGAATTAATTTTTCCAAATTTGGTAAATATTCATCTTTGATTTTTGGACATTATTAGTTGCATTTTAGTAATTGGCATGCTATGGTAAAGGGTAAATCATGTAACAATTGGTAAAAATGAAATGGAAAGGACTAGAAAATATACTGAAATGTTAACCCAATGATTTTAGATGATTAATATTTTACATAATCATTCACATTTTTGTTATATGACCTTTTGAAATAATTTGGATGTGATTATAACGTTATAATATTTTATTTATTGAATGTCAACCATACCATGGAATTATTTTTAATAAGTGTAATTTTTTATAATATTATGTTTTCCATATAATAATTTAGATTATAAATATTTATTTTTAAAATTATATATATATATATATATAATTTTATTTTTTAAAAAAAATCACAGGAAGAATTACATTATATTCATTCCCAAAACCGAATAAATAAATTATTAACTAGTTGAAATGACAAACATACAATATTAAAAAAATATAAATCAAGATAATTAATGTGGTAAATTATTTAAATAGATTCACAGTACCATTTTTTTACAATAATATAGTTGTCTGATTTTACCTTTTCTGAAGATTTTAAAGTAAATGTAAAGAATGGTTTCTAATTTGACAATAATGATATTTTTTAGGAGTAATATATTATTATATTATATAAAATGACATAATAAAATAAATGGGATGAAATTGTATAAAAAATGATCTAAAATTTCATCTTTGGTGCATTTATATTCAATTTTTATGAATTTGGATCTAGAAAAGTCTTATTATATTTCAATATTTTGATAAATTACAAAAGTGCCCCCCACATATAAAAGAGAACCATATATTTTACTCTTATCATGCATAAAAACCTATTTTGGTTGATCAATTATCTTATCAAATACATTACTATAATCCCAACTTCTATTTTAGTAGCCTTAGTTTTGGTAGAACATTAGCCTTAGTGTTCTGTGGGTTTTAAGCAATGGAGGTTTTTCAAAGAAGAGATATCGTTTTAATTAATATTTTATTTTTTTATTCATCTATATCCCTCAACCCATATTAAAATATGATAAAATAAAAAATCCAGTATCATGAATATACATATATGTGATTTTTTCAATAAAGTGACCAATATATTTCACAAACTCAATCCAACGGGAAAATAATTTGTCCTTCTCATGAATGGCGGACTACCACATCAAAAACCACATTATTTCATTATCCATCACCATCTCTAAATAATTGACTTAATTATGGAATGAATTTTTATATATTATATACATGAAATATTTAATATTACGGAAATATAATATATCATTTAAATTCTTACCTTTCCATGTAAAAAAATGGCAACATCATCTGTGTGTACGTTTGGGAAACCACCTCTATTAAGCGATGTGATTAATTTTTCATCCCCACATGAAATGGATGATATATATAATTTTATTTAAATAAGTAATTTTATATATATGATTCTATGATAATTATAAAAATATGAAATAATATCTACCTTCTTTCTGTAGTGATCAATGAAAAATGGGGATGATACAAATGCATATGTACGACCTGCCATCTCTATGATTGTAAAATAGTTCATTTTTAATGAATTTATTATATGGTTGGATTTAAATGAATAATTAAAGTATAAAATAGATTATTTTGTCTGTAATATTATTCTAGATATAATTTAATACAAATCATTATGAACATAGTATGCATACCGAATTCATTCTGGACTTATAGCACAAATATCATCAAAGAATCGGACATGATAATAAGTAATTGATTAATTATTTTAACATGGTAATATGTGAAATAAATGAAAAAATAGGATGGGAAATTTTTATCATGAATGTATATAATTAACCTGTACTTTTTGTTATGAAGATAAATAATGTATGTGATGATTTAAACTAAAACAAAGGGATTATCTATTAAAAGCATGCTTTTAATGTTACTCTTCCATCTCTTTGATGAATTTCAAAAAGAAATATTTCATATCTGATATTATAAGGGATGATATTTGTACCATCATGAAGCCAAAATATTTTGAATTTTTCAATAAAATATTATGTTATTAATTTTAATGAAAATGTTTTCATATTAAAGAGTGCATATTGTTTAAATAAATTTAAATGATTTCAAAATGAATATTCCATATTCATCAGGAATGTTTTTAATTATATTTTATTCAAATAAAAACCCTGTATAATTTTTTCTAGAAGTTTTGGTATTAGAAATGATATTTTTATAGAAAATGGAATTTTTTTATCAGAATATGTTTTATAAATGGTAATTATAGATTTTTTCAAAGGTTTAAAGATCAAAAGTGTATAAATAAAATTTATTCTTCATGATTTGGTCATTCAGAATTATATATGAATTAGTTGTACCAAATAATGGTTATAAGAAGGTTTCATCCCTATTATAGCTCATCAGTGAGCTTAATATATCTTATAATAAGGGTTGATCCCATTATAGCTCATAATGGATAAAAATATATCATATAAGAAGGGTTGAGACACATTATAGATCCTAAAAAAGTAGTGATCCTGATATATATAGTATATAATGTATATGATCCATTATCAATCTCCAGTTCATTGTTTAATGATTATGAATTCTAGATAATTATGTTGGATTCATTCGATATGAAAATTACAATTTCAAGGGATTCAAATGTTCATATGACTGTGATGTTATATGTCACAATAAAAGGATTTTTTGTTTTCATATTATAGGTTTTAAATTATTTATTTGAGATAAATATGTGTTTGTTTTACACATGGAAATTATTTGTATAATATGCTCAAAGTACAATAAATGGGTTCCCATTTTTTCACTTGAATATCTGATTTCTTTCTTTCTATCCATTAATTAAAAAAATTTCTCATCCCATGTTTTAAAATATTGTTCGTATATTTTAAGGGATTTTTGGAAGAATAATGAGTTAATTATGAAAAATATAAAGAATTAAAATTATGAAATCATTTTTTATTTAAAATGGTTTTGTTTTGTGAGAAAATTGAAATTGAGTTGAAGTTTATTCTTATAATGTATGGGATTACTATAATTAATTTCTTTTATTATCTAATATTATAAACATAATGGAACATTTGGAATGAAATAAATAGAATTATATTCGGAATTCACTATAATATTTAATGTTTAAGGATTGTTCCTCACATGATATTTCATCAGATGTTTTGAGCTTTAGAAATTCCTTTTCTATAATTTTAAAAATAGGACAACATTTTCTCACTCGATTTATTCCCATTTTATAAGTTTTATATCTTCATTTGATGAGATTTTTGATGATCATGATTAATTTTCCATCCCCATAGCACAAAAATAAACCTTTAATTAATGATACTATCACCAAATTAACTAAATGTTATTATTACTATCGAAAGCTAAAATGTTCAACACAAATTAATAAAATTATCAATAATAATAATATTCCATGAAAATAAACAAATAAAAATATCATCAAAAAAAATAACTCAAAAAAATTTTTTCATAGGACCTTCCACAAAAAACTAAACCATATGTTTTTTCAATGCTTAATTCACTAAATTAAAAAATTAAAATTATTTAATCTCAAATTCATCATAATTAATATCATATTTTTCCCCAAATAAAATTTATCACTTATAGAATCACATAAAAAAATATATTCTCTAATATAATATTCCAACTTAGATATCTCCAAAAACCAGTATTAATAAGTTATAAAACAATAATATATTTTTTTCACAAAATATTCAATTTTTTATTTAAAACCCTTTTCAAACTTATCTATATAATTTATTTTTATGAAATATTTTATTTATATTCATTACATTATATATTAGCGGAATAATACAAAGATGATTCTCATACTAGAAATTCCATCGATAAATATTAAAAAATTAGAATCATATATAATCATATGTTAATCATACTTACCAGGAATTCAAATAATTATATTTTATATTCATCCAAGAATTACATTCATTAATTTAATTTTATCATTGAAAAATAAAAATGAATTCCATCAATGGGGATAAAATTTCCATGAAATGGAAATTTATACAACTAACATTCACACTTTCTAAATTTATGAATTGTCTAATTTTTCTTTGAATGTTCCAATAATTATTCCCATGTGATTATCATTCTACTAATAAATTTAAATTTTTATAAATATCATTAATAAATACTACACTATATAATTAGTGTAATACTTTATGCATAGAAAATTTATTTTAATGATGTCTCATATATTTTTAGTTAAGGACGATTACAATTATATATTATTTCCTTCCTTTGAATAGTAGAGCATCATTTTCTTTTTCATCAAACTTATATGAAACTATAATTCTCATTATACATTTAAACAGGCAATTATTGTGATATTATTGACATTTTGGATTTTTATTGTTTTTCTATCCAGGAACGTTTTCACCTAAATATCCATGAAACCCAAACTTTATATTATTTTTTGTATTTGGATATTCTAATAATTTAATATTGTTGGTCATAAATCTATGTATTTATAACGAATAATCATACGATATCTTACTATACCTTCTCTCTTATTTGGATCCCAATAAGAGCAAGGAAAGTAAGAATTACTTGAGTTAATCTCCATAATAATTTGATGATTTGTTTCTCTCCAACATCAACTATATTTTACTTATCAATAGGTTAATCCCTACATTGAACATTGGTATTTAATCCCTTAATTACACTAGGTATCATCTCTAAATAATTTATCACCAATATTTTCCATAAAATCATCATGAATATTTAGATATGGAAGACAAATTCAAATGACTGTAAAAATTATTTAATAACATAAGGGATTATCATATTTATTTTGTTAGCTATATACTTTTAATGTATTGTCCCAAATGATTATACCAAACTTTCATAGATGAAAAGTAATCCACCCTCAACTATAATAACCTAGAGTAGGTGTAGATATATTACATTAGTAATATATAAAAGGAATCAAAAAACCAAGGACAAATTGTTTTATCTGACATAGAAAACTAGATACATTCATGACGTCTATATTATATTGAGAATTTAAAATATTTCATGATAATATTTTTTTTATGCTTCAATTTTCATTAAAACATCCCTTGTTAATATCTTAGGGAATAAAAAAATAAAGGTTTAGATTATATTCTAAATAATGGATACGATTATAGAATCAATTATCTGTAAATAACTCATAATCGATATGGAAGGGTAGATAAAATTGAAAATTTTAATCCATCTATAACTTGAGAATGAAATAAATATTTTCATAATTTGAACAAAAAAATAACATAGATAATAAAAAATGAATTATCATTGAAGGTAATTTACAATATCAAACATTCCTAATCATACAATCATTTCCTGATCAAAGAAATCATGAATCATACAGTTAAGGACTTATCTAATACATATCCAACAATGGTTAGGTAAACACGAGATACCTAACGATTAGGACATTATGTCACATCCTATGCCGATACACCATGTCATATAGTATTTTATCATGGGACCTATAGATTAATTGAGAGGATATCTATAAATATTCCCCACTATCACATGAATTTAAAATTTATTCGACATATAGTTAATGGTTGTTTGAATTACTCCTCAAAATCCTTATACATAAACAATTCTTATTATTTAATCAATAATAAGCAATATCACCACAGACAATGGAATAAAATTATTAATAAAAATCTATCAACTAATATCATACATTGAAATGGTATATCAATATAAAATATTTCAATGATAAATATATCTGTGATACAAATTAATATATATATATATATATATATATCACAATAATAATGAAGAATGATAGAGAACATGATCACAAGAAAGAGAATTCCCTCAAAATAGAGAATAAGCCATAAAGTTATAGAGCATGATAAAAGACTATTGATTAATCAGAAATTATATTTTTTAGTAAAACTAATCCTTTAATAAATATGAAATAAAATGGAAACAAAGAATTAATATTTTTTTCTTCAAAACATTTTTGCAAGATTGATGTTATAAATCACTTTCATATTTAATTCCACTCCTTTATGAAAATAGTTCAATTTTATTTTCAATTAATAATTAAAAATAATATTATTATTTTAAAAAATAAAAACATTTAGACTATGATAAATTTTTAAAAATTTAATAAGATGTAGAAAAAACCATTCATGTTTTAAATAGTAAAAATCATAACTTTCACACATTTATAAATAAAGTAAAAAGACCCATTTTAAAAAATAATTTGAAGAATCATTATTTTTAATTTATGATTAAAATTATAGGTAGTTGAAATTAATTTAAATATAAATTTGAGGGATAATAATAAAATTCCCATTAAATTATGAATAAAATAGATATTGATGAAAAAGATTCATGATTAAAAGGAAGAGATAAGTTCAATATCCCTTACATATAACATACATGTTAATTAATAATCCCGCTATTCAAGACAATAAAAAATAAGAATTTAAATAATCCATATAAATATATTATAATAAAAATATATAGTTTATGATATTATGATCATATAAATTTCCCATACGAAATATAAACACAAACAATTCAAAATTAAAATTAGATTGTAATAGAAATCCCTTAAGCAAAGTATCCACTTATCCATACATGTCTGACCCTCCTATTTAATGAATTAAAATTTATAAATCCCACATATGAAAAATGGTATTCATATTTATCATACCTAAATTATTTACTTATAACATCTCTAAAACATTTAATTAAAACCCTTCATTAACATCATCACTCTATGTGTAAACATTTTCATTTCTCAAGAATTTATTAGTAAAAGAGTTACATTTATTATATCCTGGTCAGGGTTTCAATATTTAAAAAATATTAATCATTAATTATATATAATATTTATTAATTATATGGAAGTTAAAAAATTTACATTAATGGTCGTAATAGAAAAATAAAATACATCATTCATAGAGATTCTACTTTCTATGTACATAAAAATGCTATTTTAATTATTTATAAAAGGAATAAAAGAAAGAAAAATAATATTGTATCATTTAAAATAATATAAATATAGTTATTATCATATATATTAACTAAATCCATTATTATATCTATCCATAAGAGTTAGTTATAGAAAATGGACAACATATTTATGTGGAGATGATAGTCCTTACCAACACCCATGGGCACATTCATTTTCTATTGGCATTGAAATTAAGAGTGTAAATAATATATTATAATTCCCTATGTCTAATAATATTACAATCTTCACATATAATCATTATAAATAACAAAATAACAAACAATTAATTGTGGTGATGAAAAAAATGCATCGCTTCGGGGAGGCGGTTTTTCGTTTATATATACGAGTTACAGATAGATATCATGTATGATTAAAAGGAGGATAATGGTTATTAAATAATCGAAGTAATATTTAAGTATATATTTTATAATTAATTCACTTTTTTATGTATATTATAAAATTTATTGTGTTATATGAATATATAATCCTGGAATGAGTGGGTTTAGACGATTGCCACTTCTTTGAGAAAAAACTATTTTCTTACAACATGATCCTTACTAAGATGACCTCAGGGGAATTAAAGAAAATCTATGGTATGAAAATAGAATATAAAATTGTGGATATTAATTTATTTTATTATATATGTGTATTATTTTTTGATAATATGATTTTATAGTGGGTTTCAATTTAAAAGTGACGTGGGTGGAAATTTTGTAAATACATCAAATAGTACTAAATTTTATATATATTCCTTAAGTAATTTCACTTTTTTATAATAGATAATATTAAATGATAAGTTCTAAATTTTATCAGCCAAGAAAATTTAATCAATTTTTAATTATTTATAAGCCATATATTTTCAGTGTAATTAATTTTAACCGTTATCATTTTAATAAATTTTTACCTCAACTACTTTATGAAAAAAATGAAAATTATTTATGTAAAAAATTTAACTGCATAATTAGAATTTTAAAAACCAATTTATAATATTATATTTCTAATGGTGGAAAAAATTGATTTTAATATTAGTGTATGTAATGAAATGAAACACAATTTCATGTAATATTTATTTTTATGTATGAAATTGTTTTTTGAGAAAATAATGTATTATGTTGAAAAACAAGAATTTATTAAATTATTTATTCTAAAAGTATATTTATGTTAATCTAAAACCAATAATAAATTTCTATGAAAATAAATATATAATAAAATTTATTAAAATGGTTCTTTTATTCAAATAAAAATATTATTTACATTCAAAAAAATATCAAACACAGATTTAAATGTTCAAAATAATATTTTTAAATACATTATATTAATTATTGAACAAAATTTTTATATATTTTAAAGGTTTCAATATATTTAAATTAACTCTTATATCATAATATATTCATAAATGTTTAGTGTTTAAAAAATTATTTTATTTCGGTATTCACCAAAAAATGAACCCTTTTCGAAATAATACCAAAACTTTAATGTTAGATAATTTGGAAAAATAATTCCAAAAATGAACATAATTTTTGAAAATAAAATTTTTAAAATAATATTAATTAATTAGAAACATTATCCCATAAAACACCTAATAATTATATCTATGAATAATTCAATCTTGTGAAATAAAGTTAATTTTTATTTTTATTTTTTCTATAAGAAAATATCTAAACGTAATATTTTAATGATTTAATTAATTATGTTTAATAAGGAAATTATTTCTATATTTATTTCATAATTAGGATTGTTATAATCATCCATGTATATAAAATAGATTAGTTATACGATCACATTTAAATAATTATATATGAATCATACTTTACTGTTCATTAAAGATTGGAATTTCATATTCTACACATTGTTAAATGTTTTCTTAATTTAGTAGAAATTATAATATTTGGGGAGTTTCAATAATTTACATCCAATAATTGTAAATATTGGGATGAATCGTAAGTGATTTGAGTTATCATCTCACTAGGCTAGGTGAGAATAACAGACATAGTGATTTCCGCATCTCCCAATTCAAGTTGAACCTCTTAGAGGTGGTTAATTAGTGAGGTATAATTTTTTAGAGGCATATAGTAGGAGAAATACAAACAATAATGGTTTACAGGTGACTGTTGTGTATATTCAATGTTATAACAATGACATTTAAAATTGATTTCAAAGTCCTTGTTTCATTGATTACATGACAGAAAACATTGTTGAAATTACCTTAATGAATCCAAAAAAGTAAAAAGAAGAAAAATATTAAAAACACCTATTAGGGAGATAACTATAGAACGATAATTGACTATATTATTCTTAGGGTGAATATTTGGTTTGATAGGAGATAAGGGATATGAAAATTAACACGCTCGTCATAAAATTCAATATTAGACACCTCCAATTGTAATAAAAAAAGGGGAAGTGAAATATTAATAAAATCCATCAAAGTATTCAACAAAAAAAATATATTATATAAAAGATCTATCATGTTTCAGAAAATTTGTTTAAGGGAAAAAATTAATAAATTAAATTGGTACTTTATCCCCCAAATATCATTTTGTGAAATAACATTCCAAATATCTATTTTTATTTCTACCAAAATATAAAACATCCAAAAAATTAAAATAATGTTATTTTCAAAGATTGTTTAAAAAATATTTTCTAAATTATTCCAGAAACGATCAACGAATCGCCAAAAATAGAATGATCATCCAAAAATTTTTATAAGAAGTCGTTAATGTTATATTAAAAGATACTTACAATGAACCATTAAAATGTTTTCATGGAATTACACAAACCAAATTGTATCATAATAATGGAAAAGTTTTCAATGGTACATGTAACAATTGTATTATATTAGTCATTTAGGGAAATTGGTTTCAAAATGTAACCTACTCAACCATAAAAAAAACACATTGTTTTCACTTACTCAATCTATACAAGATCTGATCAAGAAATTTTATATGGAAATGATCTGTACTTATTACCTCATTCAAATTCCAACTGTAAATTCATACAGTTTAAATTATTTTATTATTCATTTATATTTAATCATTTTTTTATTCCTAAAAATGTTTAGTTTGATTTTCTTAGGAACTATTTGATATGTTATTACAAAATTATGGTTCTGAAATTGGAAAATTATGTTTATCTCTAAAGATTTAAGTATAAGAAAATGAACAACATCCATAATTGTGAGAATTAACCTCGTTTTAATATTCCAAATTGGTTTGGATGTTTTTTTAACATGGATCAAATGGATGAAAATTTTCAGATTTATTCTTCGAATACCAAATAAACTCTAATATATAGTTCAATTTTTTTTCAAAATGTTAAAATAAATTAAATTAGTGATAAAGGGGTTTAATTAATAATTGTGGATATATTTTTATCAATTGTGACTCATACTTCACTCCCTCTATAAGGTACAGAAACGTCAAATTAGGGATGGAATTTTTTAATACTATATTTAGGGGCTTTTGTATGATAAAACCTGATTGGGGTTTATTAACTCTAATAACTGAATATAATATAAATAATATAACATATCAAATTCTTCATCATATAAAAATTAAAAAAATACATAAAAAAACCCAAATGTTTCTTTTCCTCTAATCAAAAAATAAATTATCAATATTTCGATATAGGTTTACGCCCCATATATTTTTAATCATTAATTGTTTCCTTATACATAAAAAATGTTTAACATACCTCGATTATATTAGGGTTCAACCTATTTAACGAGGTAATGTGTAAGATGTTAATAATCCTATTATGGGTTCCTGATGGAGTTAAATATATTTAAGTGGAAAAGGAAGAATCCATACTCCATGGTGAGTGCACCTTTATACACCCTGATGATACTATTGGATATTTTTATGAATGATATCTCTATGTTGATTTGTTACTATGATAATTATTTATATTCCTACATGATCTACACATATAAGTCTTCATGGATGTTTATATTTTTTTACTCTAAATAACAGATCTTTTAGGGTTCATATTGGAATATTTGTAGATCTATTTTCATGTTTAATGACTACTCTTGTGGGACTTAATTTTATAATAAAGAAATTTTTAAACACAATTTACTTCATAAAATTATTCAGAAAACATAATTCAGATAAATATTTTGAGAAAATAATAAATCTAATGGTATAAAGGACATAAAAATTCTCAGGATCATAAAATTTTTTAGGTAGTTATATAGTGATTAATAATGAGATAGTTCATCCCTATTTATCCCTCTCATTCCATTAAAGTATTAAATTTGTGGTGAAAATATCTTTAATAATTTTGGAATAAATGGTAATTTCTTTTTTAGTCACATAAGGGTAATATTGATATCCTCCTTATAGAATATCTCAATAATTTATATTTAATGTGATTCCCCAGGAATATTCTTTGATTATATCATTCGTAAGGGTAATTGGAGTGGAAGGGTTTTAGCATCCCTTTTCAAATTCTATAATGGTGTTTCTTGATTCCTCATTCATAGATGAAATTCATCATATTCTTTTTTCTATTTTTCTTCCTAGGATAATTTTATAAAATCATTCATGAAATTTAAATTATCCTTTTCTCTTGTTATGGTTGGTTATTCTGTGATTCAGTTGTGTTATTTTGATGGACGCCTTATCAACAACTAATTTAAATAATTCTCACATTTATCTTCATAAAATAGATAATTTTTTCTTGTATCATTCATGTTTTTTTGAAATTTTTCTTAATACCTCTAATATGGTTTTTTTACTCTTCTATTTCATTCCTAAAATTTAAAATTTAATTCTATTGTACCTTCTATATAGGTGGTTGTGAATTGGTTGATGTTAATTAATGTTTCCTATGTTTTAATATTTATGAAATTTTTAGTAAGATGGATTGGTTTATTATTATTTTTTGGATTGAAGGTGCTGGATTCTAGAATTGTTGTAGACATGGAAGTTATTGTTGAAAAATGATTTGAAAAGTAGGTACATAATGGTTCTATTGACTACCATAACCAAATTAGATTTTTTATTTTTCATTCAATCTTTTGGTAGGCTATTTGTATTTCCATAAATTAAATTCTTGAATATATCACTCATTCCCCTACACATTAAAGAACTATTCAGCAATGTGGTGAAGCGATGAATACAAAACACGTACCTTTGTTGGTTCTTATTATTCACTAGTTTATTTCATATCATGATTTCTAATAATACATTTAAACTCTTACAATTTAGAAACTAACAATGGGGATAATTCACTATTTGCAACCTCATGAGTACATGTGGTACAATTTTCACTTGTTAAAACTATTTTGATTTTATTTCAATTTATTCAATCAATCTCTTGGACTATTTGGGTTATTTTTCTATGATGGATCCTCTAGATGATTCCCCAAAATATATTATTTTATTTTACAGTAATACTTGATAAAAGAATGATATAAGTTGGTTCCCCTCAACAACATGATGTTTGAATATAGAACATATATTTTTAATCATATCCAAGTACTCATATAGAGTCTCTCAAAAAACATGTCTGATAGAATTCAACTCAATTTTGATGGTTTTGTTCCTATAAGTAGGGAAGAATCTATAAAAAATATTCTCTATAGGTCACCCCAACCATGTAATTTATATGGTTATATATTTTATAACTTATCATTAGTTTCTTTTTTGTGTTAAAAATTTGTTTCCCTCCACATCACTCATTCCTCATCCACTCCTATTGGATTCAAGGTACAAAACAAGTTAAAATTCAGTAATTTTTTTGGGTATCTATATCCAATGAAATTAATTTTTTTATGAAATTAACTGAGGATTTTTTACTCAATATAATATTTCAACCCATGTATAACAATATAATTAATCTCATTGATGAATTATTGTTTCAAATAGCCCACTTAAATCCTTATTTAGGATAAATTACATGGTAGAAGGCTCCAGGGGAAAATTTTCATGTTTACAGTTGTTTGTTACAGAATACTCATCAATTTTAGCTAGCAAATTTACTTTTCTAACACTAGTTAGAGCGGTTATTTCAATTTCTAGATACACAGGGAATAGTATAGTATTAGATTTTATAGTAATTAAATACTTCTATATTTTGACACAATAATTTTTTTGACATAGTGATTATTGTGAGTTGTTAAAAATTATTTATTTTACTATGTAAATTTCTGTAGTATTGGTAACCAATGGGTTGTCTTAGTATTGGATTTATAAATATTAGTTGCCACCTTGGATTGAAAATGGGGGTTTTTGAAATAATATATTTTATAAAATAGGCAATTAAAATAATGTGGCTAAAAACAATAATTATTAAATGGTGATTTGGTTAGGGATGGTTTTTTAATTACAATTCAATTCAATTCCGCAAATTATTATCACTTATTCTTATTAAATTATGAATGAAATTAAGTATAAATATTTCACATTTCACCTTAAATTTAATGTTTTTGGTTATAATTTACAGAAAAAAATTTATTAGTTTACAATCCATCCTATGTGTGTAAGTGATATATATAATCACCAAAAGAATATATAGGTAATACATAAATTGGATTTATTCTTTCAATAAAATCCAAGAGGAACAATTTGCCCTTCCCTATGTGCTAATGATTACTAATATTTTCAAAACTCACCACAAACTATTCCAACACTTAAAGCCTAAATTTATTTAATTTGATATTATGGATAATCAGCAAAGGAAACAAAAAATGAATAATATATATATATGAATTTGAAATTATTATCTTGTAATTTATATTTAAACTAGGTAAAAAGGAAGAGTTAGTATTATTCATTAATGTGGGGAGGCTAATGAATTATAAAAATAAAACCATCATGTCCCAAATCACATGAAATTTACCTCTATTTTTAGAATTTATAGTTATAAATAGATAATAATAATTCATTACAAAATAGAAAACATTATTAAACAAGATAAATTTAATAAATAAATTATATTTGATCCTCCCCACACACTCCCAAGAGTTACCCTCGTGTAATTATTATACATTTGTGGTTTCCTTCACTTTTGAATTGTTAAATTGCATAAGATATTTATTTCAAATTTTAATGATGTTACCTTCTCCATCACAATTTATAAAACCCTTGAGATCTATGGATTTTATATTTAGATTTCTTATTTCCTTAGGTGTGATTTCCTAAGACATAACCGACTAGTATACATATAAGTTATTGTATGAATATTTATTTATAAGTTTAAATTTTTTTTCTTATTTTGACTATGATTATTATGTTATGCCTCTGACATGTCATCCTTTCACTAATTTCCACCCAGTCCTGTTGTGTATTCAAGGATAATGATGTTTACATAGGTCAAAATTATGTTTATGGTGGTGGAAAATAATTTAAACATTTGATTTAGTCATAGTTATATAGATTTAAATCAACCCTATATAATATTTTCTAATTCATATTTTGCATGAATGTATTTTTTGGATTTCCAAATGATGTTTACAAAGAGACACAATGATTCTTATAAAGTAAGAGATAATGTAAACGTTTAAATTAGAATTTTTCTTATGGTGTCTAGATTATTATTTTGAAAAGTATTAAAGTATCATATGATTCTTATAAATATTGAATTTTTTCATTCCCAAAAATAGATTAAAGATTTTACAATAACATATTCCATTTTAGGAATCACAAGATTCTTGGTTATACAACCAATGCCTCTTCTATTTCTTCAATCATTCATTCAGTGGGTGGATTCCATAATAATTTTCCAAGCATCACCACTTACTTTAATATCATTCATATCCAAAATGGAATCCAACTTCAAATCTCTACACTATAACCTTTGCAATAGTATGTAAATGAATAATTTGTAGTAATAAATTCAAATTAATTCAAAAATAAATATACATAAATCACTAAAATCGTTATTTAAAAAAGTCACTAAATAATTTTTTTACACCATAACTTAAATACACATTAGAAATCAATGAATAACATTATATTAAGTAATAAATTTATTTACATATCAAAAAAATATAATTATATTAATGATTATGTTAGTTATTTATTCTTCTTTATTAGAAGAATTTATGAGCGTAATTCCTCAAATATTTTTTATATCCATCATGGTAGAAACTAATACATGGAATGTTGATGGAAAACACCACGTGGTCACACTATTATTTACTAGTGAGAAAATAAGAGTTCCAGTGGGGAATCATTTTGATACTATGGTATCAATGCATTGGTTTATTTTTAGGATATTATTATAAGTTTGAAACAGGTTATTATTTTATTGGGTTGGTCGGGTGGCTACCTTATTTGTGCTTAATATATAGTATAGGAAAGACAGTCCATATAGGATGACAAACAAGCCCTTGTAATGAAACATTATTAACACAAGATGTCTAAATATATTGACTAATGATAACATTAATTGTAGTGTAGAGATATAGGTGTGGTATATGAGATATTATTTTTCCACCAATGTTTAAATATGGGAAATATTTAGAATTAATAATAGATTTAATTTAATAATATTATAATTAATTATTTATCATGTGGTTAGGTGCTTTAATTTCTTTATAGAGATTTATAGAGTATGACTTTCATCATCTAGTTTATATTGGAGAGGTTTATCTTGATTTTCAAGTTAACCATGGGTGTGTTGACCCTATAATAGATGATTCTTAATGGAAGGAATTATATTTGTTTAATTACAAACTATTATTATATTATAAGGGTATAACCCCTATATAAGACCTACAATAAAAATATTATAAAGGTATCTTCAGTGAGAAATTTTCATGGAGTTTTGATCGTGAATCATTATGACTATACAATAAGTCTACCTCCAAGTGAAGAGACATTGTATGATGATTTAATAGATTAATGTTTTCTAGAGATCCACCACTGATTAAAAAAATCATAACAAATGTATCGTGAAATTTTGGTGCAGGATTTGGTGATAGAGATGATTTTAGTATAAACGGAATCATCTTGTGAGGGAATTCATCAGAACATCATAAGGATTAGATCCATGGATAGATTTACATGTTTATAGTCAGTCCAGGTTTAGTCTGGTGAGGATTTGTTATTATATTTATTATTATATCTTCATTGGGGTTGGATGTTATTTAGTTTCCAATGGGTAATACGATATGACAATTTTCTTATGGAGTTTGAGTCGATTATTAGTTCAAATTTTTGAACATTCATGGTGGCCATCGTGGGACCAAATATCATCTTATTTTTAATTATAAATGATATCATCTTTTGAGGTCATATTAGTATCATTAGGGTATTTATGTCTTCGAATAATAGAGAGGAGATAGAGGAAAAGTAGGAAAACACCATTATAACACCATCCTTATTTATAATGGGATGAGTGTGGTCATGATTATGGATGTATTTAGGGAAATTTCGTTAATGAATCATTTAATATATAGATGAATTCTATATATTTATCATTTCTAAAAGGATTATATATTTTCTTTAGGCACCATATGTTTATACATTACCCTAGTGTATTCCTAGTTTTATTTAAGAGTTTTAAATGACTTTATTTGAACTATATTGGTCTAATATTTTGATCTCTAGGTGGAGAAACATCTAGTTACCCTGCTGTCAAATATTCTAATAGGTGCTTACTATGGCTTCTCTGAGACATGATAATATTGTGAGATGATTATTTGGAAGAATCAATCAATTAGTATATTTTTAATTTACAACTATTGATATATGTTGTCATATATGGAATGGATTAGTTATATTTGAAATAAAATATTATTTTTTTTAGTTGAGAGTTTTTTTCACTGACTTGAAGAGGTATAAAGTGGTGTCGGTCAATGGGTGAAATTATCGATTGATTTTAGGTGTAAAAACCATGCCTAGTATTCCACCAAAACCAGAAATCGAACTATTACTCAATTAGGGTTGAAGGATATTCTCAATCCCCATGTGTTGTCAACCAATTCATCAGAATCACAAAATAATATTTGTAACTATTATGATCTATAAATTAAATTTGACATAGAATAAATTTCTACCAAACTTCTAGCATGGCACATCCATACATTTTCTATGTACACTAAATCAAATAAGAATAATAAGTAAAATTCATAAAAGGGTATCCCAATGTTTTTATAAATCAGTGTAATGTAATATTAATCCCATATCTCACATAAAATTATATTACCCGTAAGAAAACAATTTAATTCAATATACACAACATCACATTAACAAACACCACCCATAATTGAAAAAGAACCCATTATATAAAAACAAAAATAACTGAGAATTGTTGATTAGGAAGAAACTTCCAAGGAACAAAAAATAACGTAACATACCTGATCAAGCTATCCCATGTGACTAGGGTTTACTATCCATTCATCATTTCTAGACCATTTTCCATGTGTAGTGAGGATGAAAATTCCAAGTTTTAGAACTTATCATAATCGATACATGATCCTTCAAGATCCACTTGGACTATAAACACTGAGTTTTGTATGTTGGGTGTTAGATAAACATTTTTTTCGAGTATAACCAATAGGTTATTTATTAAATTTAACGAAAATTTCATTTGATCTGCTTTTAAATATAGTAGAAAGTTGTATTTTCCTAAATAATATTTTTATCCAGTTAATAAAATAGCTTCCACTTCAAAAAAATACATTTATAATAAGGGAAAAATATTTTAGGAATACATTTTTAATAGATGTTTTAAAAAATCTATTAAATGAAATAAATGACATCTGAAGCATATCTTTATAATCAACACGTGCCAAAAATCCCCTCTTTAATCTAGACCACACTTTTTAAAACATTTTCCAAAAACCATCAATTTTTATAGAAAACTAACTTACACTATATATTTAAATATTAAATTTGATGTATGAAAAAAATAAATAACATCCACATTAAATTTAAAAACCATGGGATATGTATGAGTCATTCATGTAGGGTATTTAAAAGAAATAAAATCTTATATATAGGACCCCAAAACAACGAATTGGTGTCGTGGGATCTACCCATCGTCCTAATGTGAGATTTCTATATAAGTTACGATACACATACTAATATGTCATACTATTTTGTGTCATCACATAAGAAACCTAAAAAATACTTCAACTAACTAAATTAGGGGTACACTAATTTAGTAATAATTCCCAATGCATGTGATACTAGTAGTGTGAAACTATATTGTGATTCTTACTTATAGATTTCTCACTTAGTTAACCATGGTCCCGAAACTAAACAAATTTTGGGTGAGTAAACCAGTGATCATCAAATCAAACATTAGTCATGAAAAATAATATCTCCCCCGCCACCAACTCCATATCATAAAACAAACACTAAAATTTGTTTCCTAGTTTAAGAATACCTCGAGCACCACCCATTAAAGGTAAAAAAACATTGTTTCTAAAAGATTGTTCCATACACCAACACATTTTAAAACTGTTATAAGTTCCAAATAAATCTACATGAAAACTAAAAGAGAATCCATGTAACTATATAAAAATTCAAATACATTTAATAGAAAATTCTTAAAACATTGAATTTGGAAACACCCTAGAGATTAATTAAGGAAAAACTAATATTTTTATATAAACCCCTTAAATAATAATTTTTTTTCAGCCAAACCCATGACCCTAACAATTCTGAAAAGATTATAAACCTCAGACACATTTTAAATAAATTATATAATAATTTATCAATACTAGTAATTGAAAATATCACATGAAATTAAAATTAAACCCATAATTAAATTAATAATTTACATCAATGACATTAGGAAATCCATTAATGATAAAAATAATAAATATATTTTAATAAACAACAAAATTTTGATCCCCAATCAAATAATAAAATTCTAAGTAATATAGGTGAAAAAAACATCAACCTTACTTCTATTAAAATAAAGTTAAGAGTAATCATCATCAATATATAATTCATCAAATAGAAAAGAGATGAACCACATAATCCCAAATAAAATGAAAATGAATTGGAACAATACTTGATCCATGATATTGATAGGTTGGTGTAATTCCCCGATATGCCTTCCACTAATATTGGTTCCCTGGGATGGTGTTCCACATTACCTCATGCATTCCTTTTATTTCTCTAGAGGCTTTTGACTATTAATTTGTGACAATAGAGATTCATTTGGGATACTATACCCAATTATAAGAGTAATTTAATAGTGAAACTAATATAAATAGTTAGAAAAATCTGAATAAATCCTAATGGAAATAATGTACAATAAATGAAAATTTAATAACAAATGTGGGACATGATATATCTATGGTATGTTCACACCACATGGCATTAATTATTGAAATACAGACACATAATACAAAAAAATTGAAACCTTAGACACAGTACTCAGACCAACCTTGTCCTGACATCCCATGCTATATACTACCTACTAGGATATGATCCAAAATCCATGTCCTTATCTTGAACATGTACCAGAAATAATTAGTATATGGTTAGTTTCCCATGTTCCTTGGTAAATCAAGCAGGGTGTGAGTACAACAAAGTAGTCCACCACAAATGGTGAATAAATAAAAAACTAATCAATCTATAGTGAATGTATATAAGATACTGATAATCAAATAAAAAAAGGTAGAAATGTTTTAAAAATTAAAAATTGTTTAATTGTCCTCCTTTTCCATCAGGATCTATGAGATACCTTATACAATCATATATACTTCGGCCCATTTCGGTTATCTGAAAAAATATAATAAATGTGTTGATGATTGATATATAGGGAGAATCAACCCATTTATCCAAAATGGATTTGAGACTCCATGTATGGACATATGAACTATGATATGGAACACTATGATAGTACCATAGGACCATGGAGTTATAATCCATCCTTTGAAACTATACTGCATCGGGGAACATGACACATACTTCTTTCCCTCCAAAGGGACAATAGCATCATTCCAACATCCCAACCAATCCTGGATGATTAATTTTTATCTATACACCATAAACCTCAATGTGAAACAACATATATAACATCATTTACTATTACATTATGAAACAATTCTATCATTATCACATTAGTTTTCATGTCCCTAACAAAACAATACATGTGAAACTTCTATCAAATAAAAAACAACCCCTTCTAGGGGTCCTAAAGTCCAATAAAATACAACCTTGTCAAATATTTGGAAGGAACACTTAGAAATATGGGTATTACACATTTAGAAACATAAAATGTCCAAGAATTTCATTTTAAAATTAATCCCCTTAAAATATTCAACAAAAAAGTTTCATTATTGGGGTGAACACACAGACATTCATATCATCATTTGATTCCCATATCAATCCCCCTTTTGAAAATAACCATGAGTTACAAACCTCATTTTTTTAAATATAATTCACATTAAAACATCATTCCAATTCATTCTGTACTAGAAAAAAATCAAAATAAAAATAATACAAATAATCCTTTTAAAAATAAACCATTTCATATCACAAAACAATATCAAATAAAACATTTTTTTTCAAACAATTTCTATTAAAAACACATCTTCACACTCTATTCAAATTTTCCCATTTTATACATAGTAATATAATAATTAAAAATATATCTTATTCAACCTCATAATTTATTTATCATTTGATTTTCTATTTCATTTATACAATTTTAAGGGATTAGATTATACCATGGGCATCTTGAGGCATGTTCATGACCCATTAATGGACTCAACAGGGTCCATGAATGGTCTCTTTCATATAATTAATTCCCATATTAGTTTTCCATGATGAATATAAAAAACATATAAATTATGAAAAATTGATGATGCAAATAAATATATAAAAAATAAGACTATGTAAAAACTATTTTATACCGCCAACATCATACGCGTAGGCTACCACTCATCCACAATAACCCTTGATTCAAGATAAAATGGCCAAAACTCCCAAAAATATAATAACAACATGGAACAATATTTTATGATATTTTAAACAAGAGGAAGAATTAAACTAAGATCCTTCCAAAATATAGAATGAAATTGGGTAAAAATGCACCTAGAGATTAAATTCTTACTAAAATACAATACAAAGACCCATGATAGAAGGAGTAAAATTCACGGTGGTGGGTTGATCATATTGTTTTCAAACTAAGATGGGGGGGTAGAATAATGAAATTGTGGAATTAATATTTAAGATCAATGTGGAAAAAGGGAAAACCATTAGTTTTAAAGAGGAACGCATTTTTGCCACATGGTTGTCCAACCCATGTGTCATCCATTTAGCTCCATTTGTCCAATAGGAAATCAAGTCACAAAATTTGTTTGTAAATACACATGGAATGAATAATTCTTTGAAGGAAATGTTTCTTCCACTATCCATGGGGATCTTAAACCTTGTTTTATACTTAGAAAACATTATTGATTTTATAATACTTATTATTCATCACCCAGAACATGTGATCATGGTGTACGGTTAGTAATAGTTTTGGTCCAAACATACCTATTGCACAGTATTTTATATTTTATTCATTTTAGATCCCACTCCTTAATAACACCCCTGTAACATGTCTATTCCTAACAATCATTCCACTAACCAATATAAAAAAAGTATAATTTTTTTCAACCAAAATGTACCTCTTCATGTGATCGAGATATTAAAAGTTTCACATTATGGTTTGGAATGTAGAGAAAATAGTTAGTGGATTAAAATAATTGATTATGAATACAAGAAGGGAAATAAAGAGGATGAACCCTAACCTGATGCAAAACCTCTTGGTATCATAAGAGAGGGGCACAAAGAATTAATGTTTGGAGTAGGGGAGGTCACACACACAATGGTCCTCCTTTTGATTCCTTTTGTTAAAAGGGAGAGAATAGTTCTATTGTAGATATTAAATTAAATGAGGGTATTTTATTTAAGGCCAAGTAAAAATTGATAAATTTAAAAAGTTATATAATGAGTGAAGTAAATGGTTTAGTATCACGGTCGTAAGTTAAATTACGCTAATCTTTGGGAAACCCATACACTCAAACTTGATCCACATGGTCACCCATGATACTTGTCATGGTTGGATAAACCATGAAAATAATATTTGAAACTCTATAGTCACCATTAAAAAAACACTGACATGGTTTCCAGAGGGTAATAATAAAAAATTATTCCAACCGTATAATAAATAAATACTTAAAAAGTATAAAAATTAATAGAAAACAAAAGAAAACTATTGGTAATGTTTAAAATAAAATTATATAATAATATAACATTAAGATTAAAAATCATGGTTCTTCAATTATTTTTACCATAGTGGTCATTACCACCAAAAACCCATTTGTAGGAGAAGAATAACATCATAACCTTAAAATTACAATAAACCAAGAACATGGGGAGGGGGATGAGATAAAAGGAATACCAAATGATAAAGAAAATACCAAAATTACACATCCTAAAATAACACCTGACTTCTTTAAGTGGAACTCGACTCACTACCCTATGACACAAGGTCTATGGAATAGTGACAACATTCAAGGTGTCCCCAATTTTTTGGATTTCAATACAATGGAGGATAAAATGATCACATGGTCATTAAGAGACAAAACACCCAATATAACAGACATACACCAAACACATAAATAAAACTAAATTCCCCAAAAAAATATCAACCAATAATGAAATGTGATCAAAATTCCATAATCAAAACCCAACAAAAATTGGTATACACTAAAATAGTCTGATAATGCACATTCAAAATTCAATCACCCAACTAACAAAGGAGGAGACACTCAAATTACGAAACATCCATCCACGATCAACAACATACCTCTGACCCAAGGTCAAGAAACATGAAAAAGGATTAACCAAAACCTCACCCATTAAATGACACTGATGGTGAAACCAATATAATCCATGTAGGTTTCTATGAGAGTGAAAAACAAACCACATTCATTATGAATCTTGCAGATCCCACTATTAATTACCATGAATAACAATTAGAAACAAAACCCCAATAAAAATACCAAAATAAAAACTCATAAAGAGTATTTAATATTTACTAGAGAACCCCATAAACAAAATTAATCACAAGAAAAACTAATATCTTAGAAGGTTCAAAACACAACCGCTCAAGAGAAATCATATAAAAGAATCAGATTATTTGAAATTACCAAAAAAAAATAAAAATAACTAAAATACAATGGATCTCCCAAAATAATATCACACCTAACATTCTTTTCCATCAACCGAAAACACCTTAAAAAGAAAAAAATTATTCTACGATTCTCAGGTAGAGTATAATGACAATTAAGACTAAATAACAAAAACAACCCTAACTGTTCCACTAGATACTAAGATTGGATGGTGAAAAGACATTATAAATCACATATATGAGATGAAAGTAATCACCATAAGGTTTATTATTTAAAAATAATTCTCATACATTTTAAAGAGTTTATTGGTAGGAACGAACCAAATAATATATAACACAAATTTAACTTGTTCAAGCACTATATTTATATCTCATAAGTCCCACCATAACTAGGGAATAGAGTTATTAATTAATAAATAGAACATAATTCAGAACATAATTTAAACATAAATAATTCCAATTTTCATTAAAATTTGAATCTACAAATAAATTATTGAAATCCCATTTCCTTCCATGAATTTCATGAAATCAGGTTTTAGGAAATCTCCCCATAATATTTCTAAAAAACCACAAAAATCACTTCACACGTTATTAAAATTTTAAATAAAAATTAAATTGGAAAATTATTTCTAAAAATACACTTATATAGGTTCACACCCTTTTTAAGACACTAAAAACCCTTAAAGATGAGATTTATATTTTAAAATCCATCTAAAATCTAAATCTCAATTTCCAAAAAAAAATCTCATGCACTTTTTTGATTTCATCGTGAAATAAATAATTTCCAAAATAATTTAAAAAAACCAATTTAATTCTGTAACCAATCCATGAGGCTCATTTCAACCCATTATTATTCAAAAATCCTATTCCTTTAGAAAAATAAAATTTTCCACCATGATAACTAAAAAAGGAGACACATCAAATTTCGAAATCATGACATCAACATATCACATGTTCCACATGTTTTATTTCATATTAATATGAAATAGTTAAAATAATACAATAATAAAATTGTATAAATAAAACATGCATTTCATATTCATAACCATGAATGACTTGGCCACATGGTTTTATGGTCCATGGGTTACTCATGTAATATTTCGTAAAACATTTTTAAATCTAATTATAATATAATTCATGATTATACAAGATGTGAAAACAAGCCTCATGACACTAACCATCCTTATGTTTTCATTACAAACCCATCAATAGCCAAAATTCCACTAACCATGGAAATGTATATTATTACGTTACCAATGATGATAATGAAATTCCTAAACACAAATCTGAAATCCTAAGAACACATGGTAACTCATGCATCTTCATGAAAGGTGGTGATCAGTCACCCACTACAGAAAAACCTATATTTCCCAATGAATATAATATTATAATATTTATCATGATGCACACCAAATAACATTTTTTTTTCAAATCCATAGGACCCCTATAAAAACCAAGGATCAAGTACCATTTTTAATGAACTATCCATGGATGCTCCCTGAACTAACACTCAAACCAGCTCACTATTGTGTCCAAATAGAATTCTTGGTCCCCAAGGATTGAAAACTAATTTTTTGGGAACCATGAAAACTATAGAAAATTATTACCTGAATAAATTCAATTAAACTAGTAACATAATTATAAAAAACTCTATCATGAATCATCAATATATTAGAGGACCCCAACAAATCAGAGAAGAATAACAAATAAAACTAAAAAATAAGAATATCAATGAAGATATAAAATTTCATAATATAAAGTTAATCCCAAAAAAATTGTATCCCTTTCTTATAACCACTACTTTTATTTATCATTAATAACACTACTTTGTTAAAAACCACCCCAAATAGAAAAAACAATTACTTAATAATAGAAGAATAAAAATGACTAATTTGACTAGAAATAATAAGTTGAAAAAGAAACTAACAACCTAGATCATTATATCCCATGTAACATAGGGTCACTCTATATCAAACACATTAGGACATTTTTTCACTAGTGTTCTTGATATAGTGTTCATGAAAATGAATTTCTCAAAATAAGTGTGTGAACTGCTAGGACTCACTCATCCAACAAAAACATTATCGGGTAAGTATGGCGTGTGATGAGGATCATAGTATGGTTTCACCAACGGGTTTGAGATATTGTTTTAAAAATGATTTCATATAATATATAATGAAATTCAGTACAAGTATGTTTTTAATTAATTGGATTTAGAAATCTAAATAACAACTGGTTCAATATTCTTAAAACCAAAAATTCAATTTAAGAAATCCTAAAACAGTAAAACCTTTTATAATGAACTTTTTTTAAAAAATATACAATAAATAAAAATGATCAATTTGGAAAAAATATTTTGTAGCTACAAATTCAATAAAGGATACTCATTTTTTAATTTAAAACAACCTTTTCTGAACAATTTCCAAAAACCATTATGAAATTAATTAGAAACCCAACTAACACAATATGAATAGAAATAAAAAATATGATAATATAATATTTAGAAAGAACATTAATTTTTTTAAATTTTGTTTTCCATATGTTACAATTAAGAAATGTATTTAAAAGAATGTGAATTCCCTATGTCAAACTACCATCGAAAAAAATAAATGTTATAAGGTATACACTACACCATAATGGTTGATTAGATTAATCTTTACCTGGCGTGGACCAACCATTCAACCAAATTTGAATCCTAACATAAGTCACCCAAATAATCATATCAGGTTCTCTCTAGTGGAAAGCCCAACCCAGTCATATTTCACATCATATGATATATTATTTGTGTGAAATATCAAGTTAAACAAAATTATAGACAACCCAATTAGCTATTGAGGTTTTGATGACCAAATAACACGAGGTTATGAAATAAAGTAATCGGAAATACCAACATAAATAAAAAACAATAAACCCATAATATCTTTTAACTCCCTCTTAATAAACTACCACTCATATCAGTTTCTTAGTGTCATCATACATTAATCACCATAGATTATTGGGAAATCATAGGGTCTAAATGAAGGATCCACCCAATAATATATTATAAAAAATTGAAAGTTCCAAACATTTATTCCTAAAAACCAATTGTGAAGATATTTCTATTTATTATAAATAAAATCTATTTAAACGATCATTCTTAAAATCATTCATTTGGGATAACCCTAGAAATAAATAGAAGAATCAACTCCTTATTTATAAAAAATGATTAATTCTTAACAAATCATATCTTAATTATACACTTCAAACAAATGGGGTCAAATCATTTCTAAATGACACATTCCCTTTAAAAAAATAATGACATTTATTAATACATAAAATTTCATGTATCACATTAAATGATAGGCTAATAAAAATTCAAACTAATTTTTTCCTTTAAATGATTTTTCATTACATTAGTAATATCATTAAAAAATATAATTTTATTAATAATGAAATTTGATGTCATAATAACACAATGAAATGATAATTTAAAAAGATCCCAAAACAACTACTTCGGTTCAGGTAAAATCAAGCATGAATTTACCACCATTTATTATATTTCTCTGAAAATACATGAGGTATCCCACACAAGCTCTAAAAAACACAAGGAATCATAATTTAAAAATTCCAAAACTGTAACTCTTTATTTTTAGCCCCATATTTTTAAACCAACAGGTTATATATCATGAAAAAGATGAAAAATATAGTGGGAAATTGAATATGGGGGAGAAAGGGGAGGTGGAACCATAACACGAAGAGATCAAACTTCGAATCTGATGGAATAATATTAGTGAATTGACATGTGAAAGGATGGAGGTTGCATTAATGGGGTAAATCCTTTGGATACCTCCTATAGAATGGATTATGGTAGACATAAGTTATAGTTGTAATTAACTATAGGGATAAATTTTTTCAAAGGAAAAATATATATTCTAATAACATAAAATATAGCTGAATTGCGTGGTTTTTCCACATTAACATCAATAATAATGCACCAAACCTATGATCTTCTATAACAATCAAAACTGCACTACATGAAGACCTCATAATCTCAAAATGATCGTAACACCTATGCTATGATAATTAAAAAAACCGTTACCCCCATGAAAACACCAAAACCACAATTCCTCCCTAGTTATTAATAACATTTAGAGAAGTCATACAATTTCTAGAAAAACCAAACAATATAAAAAATTACAATTATCCCACCCAAAACTCATCGTAAATTTAAAAATAGAATTGTAGAAGTATTTAAAATGGATAATAAGAATTTAATTATTGCATCAGTTTCCTAAAATATATTTCATCTCTGTTTATTGAAATGTTATTTATATTATTGGAAATATTGGATGGAATTATCTAATGTGTTTTATAAGAGTTTCTATTTTTTCATAATAATGTTGGAACATTACCCCATGTTTTGATATCAATTTTGGGATATAGTTTCAACATGGAATCTCTAAAATTTCTTTTTCTCTATTTAAGATGATAATTTTTTAGTTGTTTGAAATCCAAAATTAGATCAATGATCTATAGTAATAGGGTTTCATCATGTCTAGTTTGTCACCATATGGTTATCTAATATTATTTATAATTAATTATAATTGTATTATATAATTTTATACCAATTTACATCAGTTAAATCATGAGATAAAAAAGAATTGTTGTCCCCTCAAAAAAATTTATCATTTATTAGACGAAATAAAGGGATCTTGATGGGTTTCAAATATAAATCTATGATTTATTTACCATGAAATAGTGGTGATTGAGGAATATTTGTTGAAAAACAACTTTTGGTGATGTGTTGGGAACATAGATTTTGTGGTTATGTCATTTAGAGTAATAAAAGGCAAGACTATTTTCATGGGGATAATAAACTAAATATTTCCTGGGTTCATAGAATATTTTTTCGTATTTAAATTTAATCACACACTTATGTATTCATATTTCAATAATGATTATTCTTATTATATGTGGATTATCCTCAAGTATCCTTGAATCATAAGTATATGACCTTTGTATGGATGGATTATTTTTAAGTAACATTTCATTATATAAATGAGAATCTAATTGGAAATCATATTCATATTTTCTAAAATTCCATGTAATTCTTGTGTACATTTGTTATGACTCGTATATTTTTTAGATATTTTTTCAAAAGTATTAGGGATTGGATACTTTCTATTGGTCTTTATTGTTATATCCACATGAACGTAACAACACTACCCATGCTTTTGAGAATGTGGAAATATTATTCACATTGAATAAGTATAAATATATTCTCATAGGTTAGTGCTTAATATATTTTAAAAATTAAAAGATTTCATGGTATTTATTCCCTATAGAAAATTTAAATATTTGTGGGAAGGTGATTATAGTACTTACAATACTATGAATTATTGGACTCCTACTAGTCATGTAAGTGTAATGTTAGAGATGGTGATCTAAATAATAATTCATATGTGGATGTTTTTGGATATGTTAGATATTATTACAGGATAATGAAAGACCATACAACATTATATCTAAAAATGGAGGAGGATACCAATTTATTTTTTCTATACTAAATGAATTGCTATTTCTTCCATTGGGTAGAGTATTCTCATCATTTTGATCTAAATATGATTTTTTGGGGAGAACATGTTATTTATGAGGATGATTTTGTGGGATAGAAAGACGAAGTTTACCAAAGTGTGTTTTTTCTTGGGTGATGCTTGTTCATTTGTTTATGTGAGATTTAGTTCTATGTGAGATTCAGAACTACCCCTTGTATTGTGTTATATTAAATCATTTCAAGTGTTGTGTGATTAAAATTATTGTAATGGAGTTTGTGTCTAGGTGTTAGTTCTGTCAGAGGGTAATGGATTAGCCTACAGTTCTTATCGAATCATTATATCCATTAGATTGTATATAATTGAAATGAAAAGAAATTTCAATAGATTTTATTATTGGGATTCCCCATATGTTGGGTGTTCGTGAAACTATTTTGATTATTGTAGATTGGTTATTGATATAAATTAATTTCCAAACAATATAATGTGGAGTGTACAGAATTTTTTGGGGGTGGTATTATGTTTAGAATTTTGTGAAACTCAATGTAGTTTTGTGGAATACCATCTTTGACTCATATCATTGTTTTAACTATAGAGTATGGAAGAAATTAATATGTGACTCTGTCTTTCTATTTTTCTTTAACACTTCCTTTTATCCTCCGATAGACAATAAAATAGAGTGGATAATCCATATATTAGAATATAGGTTGTGATAATGTGTTTTTTATTTTCAATGCTTTTACGAAACAGAATTTACATTGGTTGTGCTACCCTATAACTATAGTTACCAATCATTCATTTAAATGGTCTCTCAATTGTTTTTTAGTTGTATCCCTTTGGGTATCAGTTATATTAATCTGTGGTTGGAAATTTAACTTTAATTATATGATATTTGGCATAGAACATGTTAAAAAATATTTTGTAAATTATGAGTAAATGAAAACATCTCAAGTTTGTTAGTTTTATTTACAAGAATATTGTATAAGTACACATTATTATTGGTATATGATCCTATATCTAGATGTTTTAATTTCAATACAATGTAATGAATATTTGATAATAATAGTAAAATTTGGCCATAACTTATAAAACCTTTTAAGTTGTTGGAGTGTGTAGGTGAGATTTTGTATTATTTATCTATCCCATCATATATGTATATATATGAAATATATTTCATTTTTTATATATTTAATATATCACAGCTATAAACCATATTTAAGAAGAATCACATGTAATTTTTTAGGGAGAGTTGAATCTTATTGAGGATGTGATGTATTTAGAGTGGCATATTGAGATTGAGGCCGATCAAGAGAAAATGAATCATAAGAGTCTCATTACTATTATTATGATCATTTTTTTGAATGGTGTGATAAAAATTTTCTTTTAATTATTTTCCAAAGAATACACCTCACGTACTCAGAAAATTTCAAATTTTGCAGCCCGATGGTCCCTTGGCATCCCAATCCTCATCAATGCCCCTGGATCTGGTGATGTTCGATCAGGGATCAGTGTTTCTGGCTGGTTGCCTCCCTTCCCATAGGTGGTCTTCGGTTATCTCCACCAGAGAAGAGTGTCAACCACCATATTTCAAGGAAGTGTTATGTGGGATGTCTTCGGGTGCTTCAGATATGGGCATCCCAGTGATTTCTCTGTTTTCGCATTTAGTGGTGAGGGATGGGTCGCGCCGTTCATTTTATGCCCCTTCTTCGGCATTCAATGAGGTTGTGGCTGGCCTGAAGTGGAATATTGTGTCATGTTTTTGTTCTGAGAAACCCTATCTTACTGTATTCAAGAGTTTTGTGGATTCTAGGGGCTTGAAATATGGAGTTTTAATATCAATGTTTCACAGATTCTCCTTCTTTTTTGTATTTTCGTCAGAGGAGGATTTTGGAAAGGATTGGTTTTTTTTCACGGGTTATGGGATGTTGGTGATTTAATATCACTTGTTGGATTATGGAGTCTAATAAGGGGATGTAATTTCCTTGGTCTGCAGTTTTGGTGAGCCTTCTAGGGCTTCCGCTCCCTTTCCAGAATGGTACTTTTCTCAAATCAATTGGGGATTTTCTCGGAGGGTTTCTCTGCATGGATGCGCGTACTCATAGAAGGGAGGAGACAATGTTGCCTTATATTTGTGTCATGTTGGATCTATCAATCACTATACTAGAGTAGTTATCCATGGAATTTCAAGATTTAGTAGTTTGGCTTAAGGATATCGTGTTCCTGGTGTTTCCAAGGTACTTCCCGTCCTGTCTCCATCAATGGAATTCATTTCAAATTTTCAAAAGAGGCTGCCAAGGGGGCCATTTTCATGTTTCCAGAGCATCCAAACCCAGATATATTGTGGTCCTTCATAGTAGAGGGTATGATTTGATATCTATTGAGAACAAATATGTGGCATCTTTAGATAGAGCCAATAATGCTACTAGGCCTCCCCCTGCATGCAAGGTTTCTCATACCCCTCCAGCATTTTCAAAAATACCTCCCACTAAGGAAATAGTTCCCTTATGCTCGTGTTCTAGTAATATGGGGTCTTCTGTTAGCTCTTGTTTCTCCCCCCTTCTGTTCTCCCATGGTGAATTGGTGGAGTTATTTCTATTGGTCATCCCAAGAAATCTGGTGTTCGATTCCTGAGATTTTCTTGTAGTGCCTTTTGAGTCGTTCAAAGGGAAGCATCGGGTTTTTAAGTCAAAGAATGTTTAAGAGTATTTCCCGTTATGGGCCGAAAGTGGCTTCTTGTGAGGTTTTAGAAGGAGGGTTTGGAATTTTTAGGGCATTGGAATTGTCATATCCCTCTTTATTCCCTGTGTCAGCAGGTATGGCAATGAAGGGGAAGTCCCACTCCTCTGAGCCGAATTTATCCTCTACTGTATCTGCAAGTAGTCCAAGGGTATGTTCCCAGGATCAAATGAGACATATTATGGAAATTTATCTTCTTAGAAGCAAAAGGACCAATGTACCTAGGTCCAAAGGAATACTACCTGTTTTTTAATGTTATCCCTCCCCGTTTTGAATGCGCATGACATGGGTACTCGGGTGAAGTCTGATCTCATTGTCTCAGAAGCTATGATAAAAAACTAATCTTATGGCTATCCTTAAGAATAAACAGAAGCCATGTATGATAAAATCAATCAATCACAAAGTTTTGATGCAGGGTTCTTTGCACGCTCATCTGATAAACAGACGTATTTGGAACTTTTGGGATAAAGAGATTTTAGTGGATCTAATTTGGGTGGGAGACCAATTTATTATAATGAGAGTAATGAAGGGAGAAGAATACATTCATTGTTTGTATATGGTATTTGATACTTACAGTAATGTAAAAGGATGTGGAAAAGTCTTGAGGACTTTGATCCTCTAGTCTCACCATAGAATATTGTGTGGGATTTCATCACCACTATCGGCCCGGAGGAGAATAAGGGAAGAGGTGTTTCTCCCCATTAGGCCAGCCAGGACATTGCTCAGTTTATGGATGACATGGGACTTCTTGAAATAGGATATTCAGAGGATCACTATAATTGGTGAAACAACCAATTTGGTGGAAGGAGATGTTGGGGCAGGATTGATCGGTGTTTGGCTGATAATATTGTGATATAAAAATTCCCTGATGCCATAGTCAAGCACCTAGACCGAGGTATATCAAATCACTCCCATGTATTAGTATCATTGGTCCCCAAGAAGGATCCACTGGAGTACTTCTGATTCAATCAACAATGATCTCAGAATCAATGTTATCAGCGGACGGTAAGGGAGCTATGGGCAGAAAATACTCATGTTCATAAATGGGTAGCTCTTCAAAACAAACTGCATCGGTTGATAAAGGGGCTGATGGTATGGGCCAGGGATCATCCACCTTTTGATCATTACGTGGATATTCATAAGAAAATCATTGAGAGTTTGGTTTTTAATCTAGAGGTTGAGTGGAATGATTTAGTTTTTTAAAATTTAGTGGGAAATAATTTGTGTTGGGAATAGATGTATATAAAGTAGAAGATATTGGTCCGAGAACTCTCCTGGATGAGGTGGTTGCAAGAGGGAGAGAAAAACACGAATTACGTCCATGCATGTATCAAAGAAATAAGGCACTTCCTTTCAACTAAAATTTTGCATGAATACGGATCTTACACTGAGGAGCGTGATACAGCGGGTGGCATGTCATTTTCCTTCTTTAATATGTTGTTGGGTGGTCCTAATCCGAGGATGAATAGGTGTTATCCAAGTGGGAAAGGTGATTTGTGGGAGGTGATCCCTATGCTGGATTCTTCGTTGGGCAATGAGGGCCTAGTGGTGATACCTTGTGAGGAGGAATGTTATTCATCCATGTAGAAACTCAACCCAGACAGTGCTCCTGGACCGGATAGTTTCCCTAGACCCTTCTACAGAGTGGTATGGGAGGTGGTTAAGATGGACATAATAGAAGCTATTCAGGATTATTTTCATGGTGGTATTCTCACTCAGGTTTCTAGTACTTATACAATGGTTCTCATCCCAAAGATTAATATTCCATCCTCTCTATCTCATTATAGACCAGTGAGTTTATGCAACTTCCTCTAAATTTTTTTTGCGACTGTTATTAATCAGAGGATGGACAAATATCTCTAGACTGGATATGTCCAGAGCAACATGGGTTTGTGAAAGGATGTTCTATTCAAGGGGTGATAGCTCTATCCCATGAGATGATTAGGGATATCAATCTAAAAACTCATGGTTCGAATTTCGATTACAAAGATGATATAAAGAAGGCCTATGATAGAATTGAATGGAGCTTCATCAACAGAGTCATCTCGAGTAATGGCTTCTCGGCCAGTGTAGTGGACCTCATAATCAGGAGCTTTAGCTATTCGTGGCTGGTAGTATCCTTTATGGGAATGTTTAACGGATTCATTAAGTCAACAAGAGGGCTTCTTCAAGGATATCCCCTCTCTCCCATCATTTTCATACTAGTGCAAGATAAAAATATTAGACTTATTAACCAAGGACTATCTCAAAAAGTTATAACATTATTCAAGAGGAGGAGGAAAACCCTCTACATTTCATATATGATGTTTGATGATGATGCCGTCATATTTTTGAATGGTGGTAATGATTCGGTTCGAGGGATCAAGGGAATTCTGGAAAAATATTGTCACTTGAGTGGGCAAGAAATTAGTACAACTAAGAGAAGTTTTTTCATCTCTAATAAGAGCACCACCAGTCAAGTATCATCCTTGGGTAGGCATTTGGACATAAAGCGCAGTGTTCTTATAATGGAGTACATGGGCACACCAATATCTCCTTGTAGAATCTAGGTACGTGATTTTGATATTTTTGTGAGTAGGATTATTAACAGAGTGCATAACTGGAAAAATCAATTTCCATCTTTTGAGGGCTTCATTGCTTTAGATAATAGTGTTCTATAGGTCATACCCATTAATGTAATGGTTTCCTCAAATGTCTATAAAGGAGTTAATAACAATGTTCACAATATATTATGTTCTTTTTTCTGGGATGTTAAGTCAGAAGGTAATAGTCATTCGGTTTCAGGGAGAAATATGCTGAGGCCAACTCTTGATGGTGGGATCAGTATAAAGATCCTCCAGAGGACGATTCAATGCATGCATTCCAAGCTGTCTTGGGATGTTTTCGAGGAGCGTATGTTATGGGGAAGATCTATGTAAAAAATATGTGTGGGAAGTGCGGAGGATGTTCTTAGATATTTTTCTCCCCTTTGGGAGAAGATTTTTCCTCCGGTCCAGCATCATCAACCAAGCTCTCGATTGATTTTTGGCTCTGGAGACTTACCCTTTTGGCACAAAAACTGGGATTGTCCTATTCTTGCATTCCATGGTTTCCCTTCCCCTCTTATGTCGGTGAAGGAGTTGTGTATCCATCCAAGGTTCACCAAGACGGTGTTGAACTCAGAACAACATGAACTCCTCATGTCCACTGAGATCATTTCCAGATAGGACTACTTTGTGTTTACTCTGTCTTCGGGCATATTTTTCTACCAGAAAGTTCCAAATGCTGCTTTCAATGCAGACCCAACATGACGGGTGGAATGGAATGGTTTGGTGCCACAAGATCCCAACAAAATTCATCTTCCTTATACGAAACATCAAGAATTATCCTGTAGTTAAGGATGAAAATATAAAAAATCTGGGAATTAATATAGCTTCGTCGTGCCACTATTGTGAGATCCAAAGGGTGGAGTGTTTGAATCACTTATTTGTTGAGGGAGAGTGGGCTTCAGCGGTGTGTTAATATTTCGGAGGCACTTTTTTTAACTGCAATCATAAGTGTGACCTTCCTTCTTCCTTGGGAAGTTAGTTTCAAGGATTATTGGGGTTGGAGAAGGATCAGTTAGCTCGTTTATGGATTTTGAGTGTTGGTTGTTGGTGCTTGTGGCATGATAGAAATCAAGTGAGTTTTGAAGGTTATAATTATATGGAAAGAGTCATTATAGTGAGGATGTGTTTCCTATTTGTGTACTTTATTTCACTCTCCCAGGACTAGCGAGATGCTCTTTCATTCAGACATATCCAGGTTAGTAACATCGTGTTCATTCCACACCAGTTATGTCGCAGGGACATTGGGTGTGTTGGAAACACCCTGGTTCGAGCTTCATGAAAAATACGGATGGGTCTTGATATTTTGGAATCATTAAAGGAGGGGGAGTGGTTCGTGACTCTCATGGGAACTTCATGTTTCCTTTTACGTTGTTCTTTTGAATGGGCACTCCCATTTTGGGTGAGGCAAAGTCAATGCTCACCGGTCTCACTCTTTGATTTTAGGAACATGTGTTACTAACTCAGGTGGAGACAGATTCTGTAATTTTTCATAATTCTTAGATGGGTAAATGCATCAATCTGTGGACCATATCCTACCTGGTCAAGAGTTGCAGATCCTTAATTTGGGACACAATCAAAGTGTCACACACATGGTGCGAGGGAAATCTGGTAGCAAACTCAATGGATTCCTTATCAGAGAAGGGCCCCATCTACACTAGTATCCTTTCTTCTAATTGTTTGAAATAAGAGGCTATAAATTTTAATAGAGGGGATGCCTTCGGCCTGCACTATTTCAGACCTCCATAAACATGGGGTCCATTTGGTGCCTTGTGCCTTTTCCTTGAATAATTTTTTTTCTTGGATGGATGGAATGGTTTAATCTTGGTATGTGAGTGGGAGCATTATTCCAAAATAAATGGTTTGGGCATTAATGTATTTTTATTTTATGATTCTTGTTGAGATATTGATATTTATTTTATATATATTGGATTTATTTCATTTCCCATTTTTATATGTTTATTCATTTTTCATGGAGAAAATAATGATTAAGAGGTATCTCATTGGGTTTTAGTGTTTCATTATTCATTATTTCAATTTTGAGATTTTTTTTCTCAAAGATGATAGTGTTATGAGTGGTGTCTAATTTAGAGGAAAATATTTTATTAGTCATCTAATTAATGGGTCTAAGGAATTATGATGGTGCAATTTATCTTAGAAGTTAATTTGGAGGTCAAAAATGTAGATTTTACTTGTTGAAGGAATCCAAGACATGTTCGGGTCCTCAAAATTTCATGGTGGCATTATGGTTAGTAATGTCTAGGCTTTGGGAATGGTAGTTTGTTATTTTTCTAGGATTTTGGAGTTCTGATAAAAAAATTTCCATTTTTTGAAATCATATACTATGGTGGTTGAAAATTCCATGGTAGTGTATATTTAGGTGGGTTTAGTCATTTTTAAAATAATTATCCACCATTTCGAGCAATGAAATAAGTGTTTTGTTTATTTTATTGAATTATTGTGTGTCTATATGAACATTATTTAGTTTTGGTATCATGGAGGTATTGAATAAATGACAAAATGAATATGTTATATGTCTTCTTTTTCTTAGTTCTTGAGTTCTGAGGAAGGAGGTCCAATGATTTGGTTGACTCGACTAAATTATGGTTGTAATCAAGACCATTTTCATAAATGGAATTTTTCTATCATTAATTTAGGATTAAACCATATTAAAATCCTAGAATTCCATATCTCATTCCACCAAGAACCATAATGATGTAGTTTTTACATCACAATGTTGTGGTGGTCTATTCAAAATTTTTATTATAAATTTAGTTATCTATTTTTCATTATTTTATTTTATTTATTTTCTCTCAAACCATGTGAAGTCTGTAGTTTTTGTGGGTTGTTGTTTTCATCCCATGGTATATCATGATCCTTATCATTATGAGATTGATCTCATGATATCTAAGTACTGTTTTTATTGTAGTTTCTATTTATTCAACATTGTTATTTACCTCTAGTATAGACATGACTGAGGTTTGGATTCATTTTTTTAAAAAAATCTAATTACAGATGAAAGAATGAGGTGAATAGATTTTTTTGGGGAATTTATTGAAATCATATTAGTGTTTGGTCAATGATTCCCTATCATCTTTATGTTGGGATTGTCCAAGCTTCAATTTTTGTAGGGATTTAAAATATTTTTATTCTATTATTTAAATATATAATTACCTTTATTAATTTCTATTGATTAATGAATTGAATTTATATTAATAAATATGATAAATAAATTGTGAAATTGAAATTTAGAAATTGATATAATAATGTTTAACATACATACTTGTTATTTTTATTTCATGGTAGAAATATCATTTTGATAACATAATACAATGAATCGTGTTATTGTTAATATATTATACCATGATTTAATTTTTTAAATAAAATATATATGTTATCATAAAAGAGGATTTGCGTAATGTTAAAAGGGAAATGTCTAGAAAATAATATTGTTACAACATTTGTGTGGTCTGTAATTAAATAAAGTGGATAATATGATATTATATAAAATGAAATTAATTTTTTATAAAAGAAGTGGTATGGTCTTGTTTTATTAGTTTTTCTTTTTTTTTGTTATAGATGAATAAGTTAACTTGTATTGTTTCGGGGTAAATAATATGTTTATGGGTTAGGGTTATATTGGTATTATGTAATGGATTTTTCCCCTAGGTTGGAGCTTTTTGTTATTCCAATTAATTATTCATTGTTGTTTATGTTATTTATTACTGAACAATACAATATTGTGGTAATGGAAACAATGCCCATTTGACTATTTTATGTAATATGTGTCAAACTAAAATATAGGATGTTCGTTATACGGATGGATAATTAATCATTATCCCTCATCCTACTTTCAAACATAGTATATATTGTAATGGAATATGGGTTTTGATATATATTAATAAGGTGAGGTTGTGGTTGATGTGAAATTATGAATTGATATGAGGTATAGGAAAATGATGTGATATGTGTATATTATTGTGGTATATAGTGTGTGGTCGTATTTATATGGTCAGTTGGTATGTGTATATGTGAAAATAGAATGAATTGAAGCACTAGAACATATATTTTTACGGTGTGAGGATGGATTGTTTATAGGGGAAGTGGGTGTGGGATACCTTTTATAAATGTATATTTATATTTATCAAAATAATATACTTGTTTTCATATTTTTTGAGTGAACCATGATGAGGTTGGTGTAGTAGTTAACCTAGTCTGTTAATTATTGTTTTTTCCTTTTTATTCACAGAGGATTTAGTATGATTTTCCACATTTTTAAGAGATAATTGGGGAAGATCCGACTATGAATACATATATCCTATGACCTATCATCTATATCATTGTTTTTACTAATTTAAAAAGTATAGTGAGATATTAGGTTAGATATAACTACTTCATGGTTAGTTTTTGAGATGGATCAACATTCAAATGAGTTATTCTTGTTATACCATTTTTTTATTATATATGAAATTATATTCATTATCATATCTTGGGAGTATTTATATTATTAAATTAGAGTTAATTAGTGTATTATTTTTTGGATAATGGGATTTATGTGGGCACTTCTTCTCATATGTGTGTTTTTATACCCTCAAATATTTTCACCAACTCTTACCATATTGGATGTGGGATTAAGGGGATTCACATGTCATCAATTCTGTCCATGTAGGGTTTTAAATAAAACAATTTCAGGACAATCCATCTCACTATAATCACATACTCCAATAAAATAGAATATATCACATAAGTAAAAATAATCAATAAATAATAATAATAAAAGGTACCGCACAACCAACCCCCACTAAATATATTAACAATATAGCACAACAACATTAAAGAGTAAAATGTCCTATATGTAAATTTATTAATGAGATAAAATATATAAAATTATAATAAAATATTTTATATGATAAACATGAGATATCTATAAACAACCATTCAATACTACATGGATGGTTTTGTTCACTAGGAATAAAATTAAACATGATTATTGGGAATAAAAAACCCAACTTAAGTGGTTTCTAAATAAATAACAGAAAATTAAATATAAATCATTTCTAAAATATTAACATATAAAATGATATACTCATAAAAAATTCAATATTCACATGTCTTCATTACCATTTCTTGATTATTCTAATCTAAATCCATATAATAAATTCATTTCAACTAATACATTACACAACATATATTTCATTATTTTTGAGAATATACAATTTTCTCTAATTTTTTTTTTCATATACAAGGTCTATGTATAAAATATAAATAACATAATATATATCCCAACACCCAACCTCTATAGTTTTTTTTAAATATTCTAGGATAATCATTTTCACATTAAAAATATTTTTAATTTCTAAAAACTCTTTTCCCAATGATTTGATATGAAATAAGATATTTGATTAATTATTTTTAAAGAGAAGTAAAATCTACCCAGTAATAATAGCACTTATGATCATTTATATGGAAAATCAAATCCATTCATATATAAAGAATAAAACAATCTAATATTTTTTTTGTTTCCATCAGAAATAAATTTATATATAGTACAATTCTTTACCTCTTGTGAATATAAAACAATATTAGTTAAATATAGAATACAATAACCAATCGTTTCAATTTTGAATAAAATATCCAAATCATAATTTCACATTATCATCATACACTAAACAATTATAATGATTAAATAAAAATATTATCTTAAAAAAAACACAGATAATAAACCAACAACATTTTTTCTTATTCACATACCCCATTAATCTTAACAAAATATAAAAATTAATTTATCCACTAATTAGAACAATATAATAAAATTTTGTATGAATAAAAATATAAATGTAGATTTAAAATTAATTGGATAATTAATTTTCTATCACATTAGTGAAAATTTTTCAATACCGTAATCCAATAAAAAATTCCAAAAACATGATACAAGATAATCATAATAAATCAGCATCACGTTAAATCCCCCACAAATAAATAGACTTAATGAAGTAATTTTTGAGCCACAATCAGAAAATAACTACATTTACACTCCTTGGTAATACAATATTTGTTTGAATAATTTCCCCAATGAAATAAATTAATGGAAGCTCATGGTCCAAAATAATATTATGTTTGTCACCCAAGATCACATCACATGGTCAAAGAGAAGTATGATGTGAAAATACGACAGTTTTGGGATGTTTTGAACATTTTATATCGGATTTATAAAAAAATATTTTTTTCCACCATAGTCATGGAATTTTTTCACTGGTTAAATTTGCTTCTAAAAATTATTGCATGTTTTGAATTTCCGCCATATAATTAAACATTATTTATCAAAATAAAATTTTGACATATTATACCTCTAATCATGTTATGTCTATATAAACCATTATGAATTTTATAAACCCATAATAAAACATGAAATATAACCATAAAATTATCTTTCCTCATATTGACTTCTAAAATCCCCAATATCAAATAATAATATACAACAATTTTTTTTAAATAATCACATAATATGTATTTTACCCAGAAGATTCATAAAAATCCACAAGCATATTTCAAAAGACACATTATAAATATTTCATTTTTTGTTAACCATGATATGTTCACATAAACCATACCATGATTAAATTTTTTTTTGATTAGTATAATCATTATTATCCACCCATTAAACTAATGATGCCACTCTCTAATAATTATCCCACTAAAATAACCCTGATATTTTTAATATCCAATACAAAATTTCTAATGTCAGGTTGATTTTTTATACAAGTAAAATATTTAACATCTTTTTTGATCACCAACTATTATAAAACTCAAAAAGTTATAATTTAGAAAATATTATGTCTCTATATTAAATACCAATCAGTTGATTTTTTTTCTTGAAAGTAAAAAAAGAATAAAACATAGAGATAGATGTAGTAACCATTTAAAAAATCCAAAAATAATATGAGATACCTCTCAAATACATTTCACTCTATAAAATACCAACAATAATATTTTTATTTTAGAACAAAATAATTACCTTACGAAAATTTAAATTCAATCCACTAATTCTTATTATAAATATATCATTTAATGAAAAATATGGCATTGTATCCTCATTTTTGAACATTGTTGGAACATAAATTCCAATGAAAACCCCTATCACTCTACAGAACACAATCCATTGGATATACCCATCTATGTAACACTTTCTCTTAATGATCCTAATTTTACGCAAAAAAAATGAAAAATTCCACATATTCTATAACATATTTATCACCTTAATCAATCATATGATGAATATCGTAATGTTACTTTAAAATAAATTACATGTTGAATAAAATATAAATTTACTCTAAATTGGAAGGATATAAAATTATATATGCCACCTCACAAACATAATAAAATCCATCAAAATATATAAAAAAACCTAGATAAATGTTTTATACCTTTTTCAGACCATTATTATCTATAATGATGTAAGAAGTTCAAAAATACATGCTCATAAATATTAAACTCCAAAACACTAATCCTATAATCCACATATGAATTCAATAGTTCATTTATATTCTTTATCTACTCCCATATCATTTAAACTCATTATATATTATATGAATCCAAATCATGTCCCTGAATCATTTCCTTGGTAATTTTTTTCAAACTGTATGGAGAGGTACAAGTCCACCAAAATCATATATTAAATAAATTTATACCAATTTAAGAGTGAAAACTACAATTTTTATAAAACTAAACTTGTTGTATAAAATCCACACAACATCTTATGAAAAATATAATTTAATATTTCAACTTGTCATTCATGGAATATATTTCATTATTTGAATGTTTATTAATATGAGAATCAAATGTAGTTTTATGGAACATGAGGTACCAAAATCACATTGTAATAACCTCCCTGTATTTTATATAGAGAAGTTATCTTGATCTAAATCATGCATACTATGAAATCAATAAATCAATATAACAATTAATATTTCTATCCTGGATAATATATCCAAAAAAACATGAATATTTTATTTGATAAGAAATGAGAGGACATTATAAATCGATCAATAATGACACATATAATGAACTGTATCTTCAGTGAATCCGAAAAACCACTTACAAAATCAATATATTAATCATCAAATTTAAAATACGAAATATGTAACAGCTACAATAAACATACATGAACATAATATTCATCATTCACCTAATGGTATAAAAATCAAAGATAAATATTTATTAACAAATTTATTCTTCTCAATATACAAAAAGGTCTTATTCATGGTGTGATACATCATCCTAATGCTGATATACTAAGGAAAATATGAGTTATGGATCTCTTTATAAACTATAACATACATGTCTCTAGATACAAATAACATTTCATGGGATGTAAAAACCCAGGTAGTTAAAAAATATATTTGTTAATTTTATAATTATATATTTAAGTTAATTATCAATGTATAATGGAATAAGTGGTGTCTACAAATATTAATGAATTTTATAAATGGATTAATAATCTCACCTAAACATGTATAAATAAAATTAATGTGTCTTATATGTCAAAATATGATATAATTATGTAACAGAATATATAAATAAATGTTTTCAAATGGATAAATTAAGTGTTGGAATTTTATCTGCCACCTAAATTTTTATTTAAAATTTATAATTTATATCATGATTTAAATAAAATATTATCTTCATAAAATAAAATTATATATTAATTGTTCTTTTGTCTAATGCTTAATGCCTAATTCTATAATATGTTAACTGATTTTGCAAATTGTCAAAAATTCCGTTATAATATTAAATTCGTTAAATATTGACTAAAAGATGAATTTAATTAAAAATTAAATATAAATTATTTACGAAAAATGAGTTCAATTTTTAATTCTTATTTTTATAAAATGTTGATGATTAATTTTTCTGATTTTTCTAAAATAGTTGAATTTTTTTGTGAATAGTAGAATATAATAACTTACAGAATATAACATTATAAGTTAAAACAAAATACTTATTGAGAAATTTCTAATGTATGCACCATAATATCAAACAATAATTCCCCCTTTAAATTATTTAGTCTAGTATATAAATACTATTCATAGTCTTGATCCTACATAATAAACTAGTAAATAAAATAATTAAAAACCCACCTCTCCTCAACTATAAATACAACACCTCACCACCTCTTCTCGTCACACCTCCAAAGAATTATATATTTTTCAATTTCAGAAAAATTTCATTTCTAATTATAGAACCAAGATCCTATTCCATCTGGAAAGACCAAATCTAAAAAATGATGTTCTATAAGGAGGATATCAAGGAGTATATATTCATGAGGTAAATTCCCGTTTGTTTTTTTATTAAATTACATTATTTGTTTTATCTCCTCACCATCCCAAATCCAAGAGAAATTATAAATCGTTTATCATGCATATACTATAAAGTTATTATTTTAATGGAATATCCATCATCAAACCTCTTATCTTCTCCTCATATTCTAAAATAAAGAATGTATTGTTTGTGATGGGTCTTATTACAGTCATCATAGACGATGTGTGGTCATTTTCCTTTACCGCATTCATGATTTCTAATAAAAATATTAGTATGGTAAAATCAGATATTATTTTACATATTATATGTCATATAATTTCTAGAAATAATATATAAATGTTGTATTAAATAAATTGATATACGTTCGTGATGGTCGTAAAAAAGATCTAAACAAAATGAAATCATTCTAATTAATGTTTTATATAATAAACAATCATCAAATCAAAATAAAAAATCATATATGGTATCATTTAAAATTAGTGAAACATATTAATATCATTTCCCTCCACATATACAGGTTTTCTTCCATTAGACAATAAACCCATAATAAACAAACAATGAAACCCATGAAGTAAACGTACCCAAAAAATAAAAGATGAGAAGATATTATAACTTAATGGGTAGAAAGATGTTATAAAATTACTATATGTGGTTTTATAAATATTGATATAGTTCTGTGATAAATTAATAACACACTTATACCAATATACATGGGGTTTTAACACCTTTTAATAATTTCAATCCCAAGGTAATGGACTTCCATTTTAAATTCCCTTTAGTTTATATTTTTCAATATTAAAGATTAATGTTTCTTTTTAACATATATTTCATGAGTGTATTTTCTTTTTGGAAGAAGATTTTTTCTATTGATGGCTTCATTACAAAATTTATTTCTTATTTTCAAATAAATATTTTTCTATGTATGTATGAAACATTAAATTAAATTAATTAATATTAAGAAAATAATGATTTATGATGCTATTATTCGTGATTTATGTAAATGTAATGATTCTTGGTATTTTATTGGATTTTGTGTGTTTCAAATATAATCCAATGATTGGAAGATCTATGATAGCCCTCAAATATATTGGATGTAATGGATGTTGACTTTAATGTTTCTTCCAAGTGTAACTATGATAGTTAGATCATAATTTAGTAGTGAGGACTATGTTTTAAGGTATTCATGAGGGTTACAAATTATATGGTAGTCATGAGAGTTAAAATCATATTTATTCATGGTGAGAATATTATGACCTAATTTACATAAATTATTTTTCTATGCTTTCTATGTTTTATGGAAAACCCATGTTTTCCCAAAGAATATCATTATTACATTGAAGGGTGGGATGTTTATACTTCATAAGATTATATGTATTCTTGGAAAAAGTGTTTGTTTATGTCCCATACATTTCATTTTATGCTCATAATGAGTTTAAAATAATCATACTATTTATGGACTTTTATAGGAAATGATGAATTCAAGATTAAATTCATAAAGTTATACAGAATGAAAAATTATTTATGTTTTGTTTTGTGAACAAAATGGATATTGAGTATAATTGACTACTTTTTAATATATGAGTTACTCTATATAAGTTATGTCCTAATTCCCTAAAACTATAAACCCAAAATTTCTTTTGGAATGTAAAAAATGATTTTCTAGTTAAATTAACTATATTATGTAAGGTTTAATGTTGGTTCTTTATAGTTGGTATTAGAGCAGAGTTTAAATATATTTAGTTGTTTTGATTATGTAATTAGAATTTTATATATTAATTTTCCTTTATGTTTTTGTTGAAATGTTATAGAAATTAATGATAACCATGTTTCTTCATCTATTATATGGATGTCCATAATGTTTATCCATATAAGAAATAGGAAATCTAATGTAGGAAGGATCTTATAGGATGACATCTTTTTAAATGTGCAACTTAGAATGGTGGGAATTAGAACTGAGTAGTTTGTGATAGTAATGGTATAGTTAACACAGAACATAAATTTCAGTGGCCTCCATGAAAGAGAATATACAAAACTACCACTAAGGAATGTGAATATAGTGGAACATTATACGATGCAACACCATCATGCATTCATGGGATATTAGGGCCTAGTTATGGTGGAAGGGTGGATTAAATACAAGGAAAATTTAGTAAATGTCATGGTGTGTTCATATAATCTAACTATTTGACCTTATATTTATATATTTGATGATGAATTTGAGAAGTTGGGTATAATGGTGAGGAATTTATATGAAATATAATTGATTGATTCTATGGAATGGATGAATTAAAAAATAATTTCCCAAAAAACATTTTCTTAAGGTGGTTCTACATTGGATGAAAACAAAATTCCATGAATTTTAACAAAATGATGATGAATCACTGGCTGCGTATGAAGAAAAATACACTCTCTTTGCAAGGTACTTGATAAATATTTCCTCTAATATTGACAGTAAAATTAATAATTTTTACTCAGGATTGAATCTATGATATAAATTAGAATTGGATTCCCATGAATTCATACGTTATTAGAAACTTGTTTGATGTGATGATATTAAATAAATGATGTATTAGTATGATAATAATACTCTGATAACAAGAATAAAAACATCTCTAAAATGAATGGAATGGTTAACTATCAATTAAATAAATCTGAATGTATGAAAATTCAATTTTTAGTATGTGGAATGTGTGTTAAAAATAAAACTGGGGAATAACTTCCAAAAACTATGAGGTGTTTTAGATTTGGTTTTTCTGGAAATATTGCATGATATTAGAATGAAAAATATATTAGTTTTGGTCTTTTTACATCTGATAAGAAAATGTTTATGTTTTTAAAATGTTGTGAGATAAGGAATTATAAAAAAAATTCCAAATAATATTTTCAAAGATGGGAATCTGCCATAATATTATTGGAAAGGTGTAATGAAATCCTTTGTGAATACATCAAAAGATCTTGGGCCCTCCAATGAAGTGGAATCTAGTTTTTCTTTTTTTTACATAGATTTTTCTAATATCATGTTCGATACAGTGTCTACACATTCTAATATTTATGTGATATTTTAATCTAAATTTGAAATTTCACATAAAAAATGAAATAAGAATACATGGTAAAGAATAAGAGGAAATATTAAGTAATAAAATAATTATAATAATCTACAAGTTTTATTCTTTTGATGGACATTACGAAAAAAACCATAATACGTTTTACCTTAGTATAGTTTGATGATATTATTCTTATCTATTTGATTTTTGTTTATCATTCAATTTATTACTATTGAGCTAATGAATTTTTTTTCAAGGGGGATTTTTTTTATAAATGAATTTCGTCATACCATTGAAAAAATAACTAGAAAATGAGAAACCATAAAATATAGAATGGAATGATTACTTGAACATATTTTTTTGAAATAAAGAAACTACTCATGTTTATTATTTTCCTGTGGTAAATAAATATCTGGAATTTTTTCCTGAATTTTTCATTTTGTTACTATTTCTGACGCATTCTCCAGGGTGCACACATTCGTTTGTGGATGATGCGCAGTTGCTTCCCCGTATTCCTTCTTTCCAAAGGCGGACAGCATCCGTTGCTTATTCAGAGACGTATGATCCTTGATCGAAAAGGGATGATGGGATGTCGGTTCTTCCTTCCATGGATTCCTCCTCGAAACGCATCACCTAGCCTGGGTCTCCCTTATTGAATAAGTATGTGTTCGTGAAACTCTTACCAGTTCCATTACTTCATGGATGCCAGATAATTACACTTCTTCTATCAGGATATTCCAAGGGTTCTGATTAGGGTAGCAACTGTCGATCGTGGGAGTAGTCACATTGGACATCACTGGCATGTCTGGACGCTGGAATACTAGAGAATATGGGTTTCTTCTAATTATTACAGGGCTTCCCGAGGGCATACAAGCTCAAGGAATCCCACATCGGATGCAGGGAACTATATGCCATATGCATGTCTTTGAGGTTTTCCTCAGCATCCCATGTTTAACACAGGGCATGCCTCATGTTTAATTTCTAGCGAAGATGGATTAGACTGAATACAACATTGACTAGGGTGGATCAGATGGGGGAACCAACTGGAGGGAACATTGATGTCAGGTCTAATGCATGGTTAGTTACTCTGTTATTTCTAAGGGCAGTGAACAGGTTAATTTTAATGATATCACTGGGATGTGGCAGCCCTGGTAAGAATTAATATGGATAATGGACGGTCAGGTGATATAGATAGAGAATGATATGGAGTCGACTCATGTGAAATGGTGATATTGGGATTGAGACTCAACGATACCTCCTACATATCCCCGTGACAGGTATTCAAAGACCATGTTGTTTAGGATAGGGGTATAGAATTAGGCTGTGCATAGAGTACAATGACCCAATGATATATTGTGGCTTACGCATGGTTAAAAGCATGAGGTTGGTCTTACTCCACTAGGATGTACCAGCGATATGGGTCTTAACTGAGGGGATGATAGAGGCTTACCACAGGGTTTGGGTTGACAATGTATTACTGGTGAATGGGGTTCACAACGACGTACTGTTAGATGAGGGTGTGGCGGCTTACTTCTAGATGGGGTTTGCAACAGATTTCTGCTGGATGGGGGCACAACAGCATACCACTGGATGAGGTTTTCAATGGCTTACTACTGGATTGGGGCACGGTGGCTTAACGTTGTACGGGGTTGAAACTCATGGGGGTTTCATATGAACCTTGTTTATTTGTCAAAGATAAACTCCTATAATGTTCGGGATGGTGGATGTAGTTTAATGTCATACAGGACGAAGGTGGTCTAATGTGATGGGGGTTAGAACTACTGGTTGTTGGGCTTGACCATCAGGGAGGCTTCGTACGTACCATTACATGGAATGGATCAAAGACCACGTAGTTTAGAATGGGGCATAGTGAACCAACATAAAGGGTGTCAGAACAAATAGGTTGTTGGGATTAAACCTCTCGGAGGCTTCTTACGTACCATGATGTTGCAAGGATTAAACACCATGTAGTTCAGAATGGGTTGGTGAACCTACTTGAAGGTGGTTATGACCAACAGATGGTGGGATTGAACCTTAGGGAGGCTTCCTACGTACCTTGCCTTGGCAACAATCAACCTCTCCGTAGTCGGTAGTGGTGTGGGACATACACTCTAGGCGGTCAGGAGGATATTGTAGTTGATGCATACTCTAAGCCCACATGAGTCATGATCGGTGTTTGAAATGAGAGGCTGCACGATTCGATGATCACATTGTGAAAGGTTGTGTCTATTTAAAGTAAAGTGGGTATTACACGTGGTTAGCAACCCAAAATGGGAATATGGGTTATGAGTGGTTAGCAGAACAGAGAGGAAACATGGTCTTACCCATGCTTAGTATCCCAAGGAGATGCATATGGGGACTTACTCTCGGATGGAGGCCCAGTGGTGAAAAATCCAAAAGAGAGATGGATTTGGCGCCACAGAAAGTATGGCTCTATTTCCCATCCCCCTTGGTCTTTGGCCAAAAATATGATATGAGGAGCAGGGGTGTTTCCTCCTAAAAGTAAGGATGGGGGCTTACACCAAGGTGTTTTCCCATTCCCCGTGGATAGACGCAAGTCCAATAAAAAGGATCTCATTCCATGTGAAGAATGATTTCACTCCTGTGGAGACCTGTGGGTGTAGATAATGTCCAAGATGGGGCACCCCATGTACAATGTATGTGTAGAATACACAGTTTAATGTCATTTACTGAGGATGATGGCACTTGGCAGTTTTACGTCCTACAACTCGGACGAGGCGTGTTCACTCCACAACTCCTAGGACATACATAACTGATACCCCCTTCCCCATGGTGATGGGAATGCATCAGCAATTCAGGGTTGAGGGGTGTGATGGAGTGATCCATTGAGGGGTCCACATTAGCCTATCTATGCCAAGAAGCAATAGCTATTAGTGTGCCTATGTGAAGAAGCATGTGTCGATGCAACACATCTGGAATCACCACCCAGGGGACATTGAAACCAGTTTGTGCAAACCCGGAGGGTCGCACAGGAAAATGAGTTTCGGAGCAATGGGGATCGCAGGTTGAAGCCTCGTGAAGCTCTTGTTCTCTATGTAGTATAGGGTCTTCATGATGGTGTATGCTTCACGAAATGAAGTGGCCTAGCATTGGTATAGGTAATAAGTACATATGGATGGTTCTTTGCGAAGTGGAATGGCATTTGTGGAGTAGAACATTGTGAACCAAGGGTACCTTGTGAAGCATATCATTGCAAAGCACTCTGCTTCGTGAATCATAGTGGCCCTGCCATATCATGTGGGACACATGTGCATGGAGTGAATTTCATGATCCATAAGTGCTCCATGAATACTTGAGTCCCTTTGGGGATCTCTTTCCTTCGCGGAGGCCTGTGGGATCCATGTAGGTCATCTCTCTTTGAAGAGGGGAAAATTTCACAGAATAGAAATTTCGTTGTGATTCAGGAATTAAGAAGGAGAATGGTCGGAGGTTCCATCTTTTTGGATCGAGAGGAGCCCCGTATTTATAGGCAAGGGGCACCGTGAAGCAGAGCTCTCTTGGGGCAAAGAGACAGGACATTTTTTTCATAACAGCATGGCGTCTTTGAAAATTTCAAATGGGTTCGTGGATCATCCCACCTACTTTCTGTACAACGACATTGCTTACATCAAATGGGTTCACGGATCATCCCTCCTCCTTGCTCCGTGGTGGATTTGGGAATGTCAAATTGGTTCATGGAGCATCCCACTTCCTTTCTTTGTAGTGACATCATGAATTTCAAATTGGTTCAAGGAGAATCACACATCCTTGCTTCATGGTGGCTTTGTGATCATGAAATGGGATCATGGAGCATCACACTTCCTTGATTCGTGGTGTATTTGTGAAGGGGGAGCTTTTCGCCGGCTGTGGGGATACGTGGGATCTGCGAATGGGATATGTGAGGCCTCTCTTAATGCTTTACGTTTGATATCGTTCTTCAATAATTTTGGCGTCAACAAATCCCCCCCCCCCCCTCAGACTACGATCTTAGGAAATGTGAGGGCCAAATTCAGAGGTTCAATCATAAAAATCCATCAGTCAATCATGATGTTGACTCACAGATGAGGATCGCGAAGTGGATTTATGAGGTGTGTGTGGAGCATGATGAAATACTCACTGAGGTTGGATGTGCCATGAAGTGACAAGGCTCCTCACCTATAAATAAGGGAGTTTAACTCTCTTATGTCCTTTCACAATTCCATGGTTTTTGGCCTTAGGCTGTCAATTCACCAATCTCCTTGTACTCTTCGATTACTCTCCACGAATCCGGCCTTCTACTTTGCAGTGCACAATGAGACATTGACTTTACATCAGTGTGCTCTGTGACTTGAATATGAAGGCTGGGGCAGGGCTTCATGAACGGCCTTCGTAAATGAGCTCTGTGAATGTGATTCGCAATCCAGAACAAATAATGTCCAAATCTAAAAAATTAAATGGCTCCCCAAGAGGCTTCCATGGGGTCCTTGTGGATGATTCTTGGAGGGAGAAGACGGTGAATAGATTGGGTCTAGGGGAGTCTGTTCAAATACATTTTGAACATAATTTTCTTGCGGTGCTACTATAGGATAGAAAAAAGATAAATCCATTGTGAAAGAGGTTGCCTCTATATATATTTGGACTGTGGAATGATGTCTTCATCACTGAAGTGAGTAGGGATGAACCTTCTTACTGGTTCTGGAGCACGCCCTGCCAGCCCCAGTGGTTCAGGGTGGCTGACGGCCAACCCTGGGAGGACTCAACACCCATCAACATAGATTGTTTGTATAACCATTTGAACAACATTGATGGGAAGGAACTGCAGCCATAGAAATCCCCCCTTCTATATCAGTCTATATTGAAGGAAGCGGAGAGGAACCCGGGGTGGGGGTGGTCGGATGATTGGGACATTCTCCATGGAGGCAACACCATAGATGAATGGGATTGGGACTACTGGGTAGGCACTTTGTGTGATGAATTTGTGGAAGAGTTGAGGAGAGTGGGTCTGTATGAGGCGTTTTGGGCCTCCCAATTCCACATTTTTTTGCCGAAGCAGCTAATGTGGGAGTTGCTGAGTAGATGGTAGTCATTGACCAATACCTTCCATTTGCACTATGGAGAGGATGACATTAGTCTATGGGATCTGTATCTGATCTCGGGGTCCTAATATTGGGGGAAGTGTATGATGAATTCCTACCCAATATGAGTGTGTGGGAAGACCCAGAGTAGATTTCACCGATGTAGATAGCGTTAATGATCCTCGTGTAGGGAGAAGACGTGGAAGAGATGAGCGACGTCCATTTCAGATGATTGTTCAAGCTGTTCCAGAACATCCCAGAAGATAGGAAGCTTTCGGTAAGGCCACGAAGTTTCCCGAAGGGGGATCAATGAGGAAAGGAGTACTGGTACTAGCTACTCATAGAGGATATCCGATGGAAGATGTGGGGAATCATCATTAGTACCAAGAAGCAACCAGTAGTTAGGTTGGTTACCTTTATTGCATCGCTCATCTGCGGTTGGATCTGGTCGGTGAGAGACTCAAACATGGGTGTGAAACCGAGCATGTTTTTCATAGAGTTCATGTTGGCTATAGGAGGGTAGGTCAACCTCGGGATCCAGATGCTCACCATGTTGTACAAATTGTTGTGGAATATTAGTGAGGGGAAGAAGACACAGTTAATATGTTGTCCATTCCACCTCTTGTATGGGTGGATAGTAGTGCACATAAGGGGGGTCTTTGAATATCCACACTATATCTCCCATCTTTATTTGATCTTCCACCAATCCATTCTGAATGCCGCAGGGAGATTTTCTGCCAAGCTGACCATGCAGTCGGTAAAGAACTGGGTATGGATGGTGGATGAGTTCAACATTCACCCATTATAGTTTTCAATGGTTGTATTCAACGATGATGGCCAGGGAATGGAAGAGCATCAGTCCAACTACCTAGCCATTGATGTGTATTCCTGGTGGCCCGGGTGGACTGTGAGCCCCTCTATGATCTGTACACCCCGCAATAATTTTGAATAAAATTTCGGTGCATGAACGACTGACCCTGTAGGTCTATTGAACCATTCATAACAAGGATCACCCGTGTGTAATGAGAGAAATGTGGATCATGTTCACATGGGAATATGGGAAGATGCAGAATGATATGACTCTGCCCAAAGCCGTATTTGGGTTGGTCATGGAGTACAACAAATGATTTGAGGATGCCTACCCGAGGGAGATGCCGAAGAAGCCAACTGTTCGGTCCAGTTATGGTGTGCCCCCTCAACCACGTGACCATGGTCGGATGGCAGAAAGGACATCCAGTGGTGCGGGGATTCAATGGCGGTGAGGCCTATACCGGTTGAGTGGGAGGCAGAAACAGTGGATCCAGCATCATAAGTGGACCCCACAATTTTAGAAAAGAATAGTTATCATTAGGTGGTCCACCATGAGGATTCCACAGAATATCAACTCAGGCTCCAGGGAATCTGGTGCATTATATAGACAGGGAGGAGAATGTTATCTTCCCAGAGGCATTGGACACCTGGGATGTCAACAAGAAATTCCTCAGGGCATATAATATGTGGAAACACTTGAATTGCCTCAAGATTGATATGTCGGGAATTAGCTCAATTAGGGACAGATTGGCAGTATCCTAGGAGGAGTCCAATCAATACCTTCCCATGTTGGAGGACATCGTGCTCTCCGAGGGTGCCATACATCCAATGATTGACTGGGTGAAGGTTTTTTTGGATAAAATGGCCCCTCCACAATTTTCGGTTGTAGTGTTGAGGAAGGGATTCCCATTATCATCACAATCGGACGAGTACTCCTGGGTAGAGGAGGCCGGTAGAGGGAACCCTCCAGAGGAGGGAGAAGTCTGTGGTCAAGTATCAGATCTTTAATAATTTATTGAATACTTTGAGGAAACATCTCAAGCCCCTTCTTCATGGTCTACATCAAAGTCATTTTTAACTCTTTATTAATATTTTAACTGTGAAGGAGGACCTCACACATAGAACCCATTCAAGCCCTATAACAGATGTAGATTTAGGACCTTCAGAATCCTCACTTACAACTATGTATATTAGTGAACCTACTGGGCCCTGGACACCTATGGTGGCTCTTAAATAGTTATCAGACCTTTTGACGATTAACGGAGGGCCATGCATCGGGGTCTCGATGGAAAAAACCCATGAACGAGACCAAGTGTTCGATCTCGGTAAGTCTCTTTTAAATAATTCATTACTACCACCCATCAATCAGGTTAAATAATATCTATGAACGTATTGGTATGCATAGTTAATACAATGGTGTGGGATACCTTGGCGAGGTTGGTAGGTACTTTTGGAGGTACTATTTCTGGGGGTATGTTAGTGGTCGTCGAGGCATATTTCCAAACAATCCAAGTGGTGGCACTCCTGATCGCTGGTGGGACCATTAATAGTGTTGGGCCTGAAATTTTTGAAGTGGGATCTGATGATGTAGATCGATCAGACATCATGGGTCCTTCCATACCCAATAAAACAAAATATGCGGACCCTACTGACGAGTTCATGGGGGCGTTCCATGCATATGGGCATGCCAACCCTGTGGACTACGACAAAATAGCATTTGATTAAGAGGATAACATGATATACATTAACCGATCATGAAATCTGATCAATTACTTCATCAATGAAAACCCTCAGGCATAATGGATAGACCATATGGGGAGACATCGTTCATGGCTGTGTGAACATTGTGTTGGGTGGGGGAGGGGGTTAATGCATAACATCCCCATATGCTCGCTCGAGATCTCATAGAGGAGAATAATCAAGAGTATGATTGTATCCTTGGCATGGGTTGGCAGCATAGAAAAGAGGGGAACATCAATATTCTCCCGGAGGCTCAAAACAAGATTCAGCTGATTCACATCCTGGAAGATGAACATTCATCTTCCCCCATTGAGCAATCAAAGATTATATCACAACTGAAGTTCTATATAGAATAGGCCAAATATGTCATGAGGGAAGCCTCCATGGAGATGATCGGTATCTAAACCTATGAGGAGCGGGCTCAGATCATAGTTGATGAACTGCCCCACCTCACTACTGAAGAGGAGTGGGAACTGAATAGGTGACATCGGGTCCTGGACGCCAAAACCTAAAGGGTGGTGAAGTTTCCAGGCTCTTTTGATGGGGTCAACCTGTCCATGGGGTTGGTTGATTCTCCAGTATTGTGATTCATGAAACATTTTAAAACACTTTCATGATTTTTCTATTTATGGTAGATGCATGCATGAGTTATGTTATTTATTTTTTTTCTATTTCATTTTTGTTAAATTTATGGAACATCCAACGATCATTCCCTAAACTCGTGTGGGTTAGGCCCGATGTGAGAAACAAGGGATGGCCACCTTATCATTCCACCCAATGATAAGAGTGAAAACCTATCTCTGGGAATTTGGGGTTTGAACAACCAATCCCGATTTCTGAGAAGAAAGGGATAGGACTGACCTGAGGATGAAGCTCTCAGAACAGTTGAATCATGACTTTTTCAGGGTGCTCTAGTGCACGAGTGGGGCAATGCTAGGGGTGTTGGAATTAATCCGAACATTTCATAGTGGAAGGTGTGAATCAAAATACCCAAAATTTGGAACACCATAGCGATGGCATGTCAATGAAGAATAATTGTTGACCTTTTTTGAAACATAGTATCTATATTGTGTTAACCCGGAATGGGGATAAAAATGAGGGCCAACCGCTAACCATGTTCAAAAATATGAGTCTAACTCGAAATGGAATCGATTAGTCTTCCAGAACATTGTCCCAGGATAGTAGGAGACCCATAGGCCAAGAATCTATACTATTAGGGGGTTCTTGTTAGACGTGACAGAGGATGAGAGTCCTAATAAAGGGAACAAAAAACGTGGAGTGTGGAGTGATTGGTTGAACGAATGTAGTCCAACACTCTTGAAATTACACAAGAGTGATGAAAACACTTTAGGTGGGAGCAGTGGTCTAATCAGGGATCACACCTACTTCTGAACCAAACCTCTCTGGTAAAGACCTGGAATACTACGTAGTTTTACATCATAACAATAAAGACGATGGACATGTAGTTTAAACATTGTATGGTGAGGATGAGGGACCTAGTTTAAAGGTCATACTGCCCGAACCGAGATCGGGCATGGGGGGCTAGAATGGTCAATGACCATTGGGATGGGCCCAAGACGAAATGACATGGTGTTTCTATGTATCCCATAAAGATGATAATCAATCCAAACATAGTTCTTAAACACGGTGTGCCAGGAGGACAACACTCATAGGGGAAATCCTCTCTGGAAAGGGATCTAGTGCATCCCATGACTAACATGCGACATCCTGAACTTGTTCTGGGTAGAACCACAGTTTAGTTTCATGCATCAATGACATGTCAGATTGTGTAGTTGAATTTAATAAGATAGGATGAAGAGTTAATGTGATGATCCCAGGAAGGGAGTATATGGTGCAGTAGCTATAAACCCGACCTGAATGGGGACATAAAGAGACTGCACTACACCACCTATCCCTGGAGATGTTTTTAGGTCACGAGACCAAAAGTAAAAGTCAGGATAGGCTCAAATCAAATCATTCGAGCATTCCTACGTATCCCATGAGGATTGGAATCAAGCCACACGAAGTCCTAGTGTGCAGTTTAACATCATGTGGGATGATGCAAGGCATGTTTTGCATGGTTGTTCCATTACACATCCTACCAAAACTACTAATCCCAAGTGATTCATGTTCTATGTGGAAACAAGAAGTAGTGATTGCGCATTACTCACATATGAAAGAACATTTTAGGGGCGATGGGAAAATAGGGGAATGTTATCCCAATTATGCTAACCTGCCAATATAACGCACCAAGATGCATGAAGGAATAAATTCAAGTATGATGGAATTCCAATTGATGATAAGGAAGTGGAAATATGTGATTCATGATGCTCGTGATCAATACAACATGGATGGTGGTGTGATTAGATGGGATTACTTTTGACTATGTTAGAAAAACAGTATTTGTTTCACATTAGCCTAGAATGGGGACAAAAAAATGAGGGTGGACCTCTGACATGTTCGAAACATGAGACTTGTAGCTAATTTCATCTAAGGTCCTTAGGATCATCAGACCAAGATGATAAGTAAGATAGTGCGGCATGATACTAGGCTATAAAGGGGGTCCCTTTAGACATGGAAGAGTATGATGATCTAAATGACGGTCTCACAAAACATGGACATGGAACGACAGAATGTCCCTGTGAAAATTACACACTTTTTGCACTACCACAATTCATCTATGTAAGACTATAAGACATATCAGATAGAGGGAGTTGAGTCCCCCTCCATGGACAAGGGTCCGGAGGTTTCATGCTTCAATCTTAACAGTTGTAGGATGGGCCATTTAGGGGAACATGATTTAATGTACTGTGCATAGGGAATTGAAGTAGCCAAACATGACACATTGTTCCCATAGGGAGATCACTGTTGGGGGTCATAGAACATGGACCAGGTTGTTAAAAGAGATGGGAGGCACATGGTGAAGATATTAAAAAACCCGAAGTGAATGAGAAATCTTGCGGTACACTTCATACCACATGGTCCTTAAAGGGTTCGATCCTAGGGGACAATAGAGAGGAGACATGATTTTATATTCCTGGGGTTGGACCTAGAGACGAGATGTATGGGCATTCCTATGTATCACATAAGGATGTGAATGAATCTATACGTAGTTTAAGAATATGTCATGCATTTTAATGTTTTGCGGCAAAGACACATAGTGATCTATGTTTATGGTCATAGAGATCAGACCATAGATGGTAGGGAATGTGGGAGACACAAGGTGAGGTAATTATAAAACATGAAGTGAATGATGACCAAGATTCCTGACCATCATCTGTTTTTTTTGTGGTTTTAGGTCAAGGGACCGAAAACGAAAGTTAGGATGGGCCCGGAGTAGAGTTTATGGGAATTCCTACATATCTCATAAGAATCGGAATCAATATATACATAGTTATGAAGGTGGTATGGTAAGGTAACAATTCCAGAGATAATATGGTCAAGCGGGTCTGGCCCTTACACCAAAATGATGATTCATTTGATAGAACATGTTTTTCCTTTAGGATGAAATCATGTATTATTTTTTATAAAGAAACAGACCAAGGATATAATGCCCTAGCATCACCATATGAATCAAGATGTATGTACGCGTTGAGAAATGGTATGGTGGGTGATCGATACCCAAAACAATTTCCCCTTTAGGGAGGTCACGATAATGCAGTGTCGTTTTTCATCATGCGCCCAAGACGATAATGTCATAGTTTAGGGTCACGTGATGCGACACATTGTTCAATTTAATCTCGTGCAATATAGACGTAATAGTTTAATGACACGTGGGACTAGGAATAATTGTTTAGATTCATATGAATCATACATATATAAGAGAGGATTTGTTCATGTGGGAATATGCACAGTGTGATAAAGCATTCCCTATGTGTATGGGGAAGAGTCCCACATCAAACCACATGCAATTATGAGAAAGAATCCTCAGGCAGAGGGGCCAAAAAGGGTTAGAGAATATAGGTATGGAGAGACTATCTCTCATTTATGATGGACCCTAAGTCGGGACTTCCAGGAATTCCTTTGTATCCCATGAGGATGGGAATCAAGCCATACGTAGTTCTTGCGGTTTAACGTCTTACATGACTATATACAGTTGAAAGTCATATAGATTATGAGGTAGGAGGTAATTAACATTTTAAAGGGAATACATGGTGTGAAATTTGTAAACCCGACATGAACAAAGGAATAAGCCCACACAAGCCACATCACACAGTCCTATAAGAGTTGGGGCCTACAAGGTAGAACAAAAGAGATAAATTAGTGGAACTGAAGATGAATCCACAGAAGATATGTCGGGGAGTTCCTACATATCCCATGAGGTAGTTAATAAATCGAAATTTAGTTATCAAGAGTGGACATATATAAACTACATAGATTAAGGTCTTAGATATCAGACATTGTAGAAGCAGAACCTTTCCATGTAGGCACATACCTCAAACCAATTCATAACCCACATGAGTCAAACTCAGTTTGGGAAACAATAGGGAAAGAGGATTTTTCAATACATGGAATACATTCCAAGGGGAAGTTGGTTCAGGGCCCCCAATGATGCCTTACTGCGGATTTGTCCTCCTATTATGCAAATGCAAACTAAGGGATAGTTCTAGGAGTGTCAAAATTCCACTTGGACATGATGGGGTGGAAAAGGTTGTCAATCATGTAAAAAAAATTCAAGGATTTATATGGTTGGAGTGATGGTGGAGGATAAATGTTGACCATGTTTGAAACATATCATCCATATAATTTTACCTGAAATGAGGAAAATATATGATCATTGACCATGGACCGTATTCGTAACACAAGACTTGTATGAATTTGTCGTTCGAAACCCTCGAGGTCTTTGGCTTGAATGGTAGGAGATCCATTGGGATGAGCATCCATGCCATTTGGGGGAAGCTTCAGATGTGAAAGATAATGGACTCTCAAATGAAGGGGAAAATGAAGACCAAAAAATGGTTCAAAGCATGTCCATGTAGAATATGACCCTCTAGGCTCTGAACTAGAGTACTCTTGGGAGCATTGGTGAATCACCAAAGAGGTCTGAGGGACCCAACATAAGGGAAGTTGACTCGAAAAGATGAATGTTGGGAATGGAGGCTCATGGTTCTTAGAAGAGAGAGGTATGTGGCATGGTTTGTATAAACATTAAGTGAATAAGGGTGTGAATCCACACCACATTGTATACCCTTATCCTGGAAGAACATAGACCAATGGTCCAAGATTATTGGTAGGTTTCTAAGAGATGGGGATGGACCTAAATAGTAGATGTTCTGGTGGTCCTACGTGTCCCATAAGGATAGGATACAATCCATATGAAGTTCTGATTAGTATTCTATGAAGTTTATCACCATGCACAAAATAGAAAATATGGGAAATATATCCCAATGAGGGGAGTGTACGAAAAGACGAGTAACCCGGCTTGAATGAAGACATAATCATGAACCACAATGTATACTATTATGTGGGAACTTGGGTCAGGGTCCCGATAAGGCTGAGCGACCTGAGGCTGGGCCATAAACAGAATATCACAGCCAGCTTACAGTTTAATGTCTTGTAGTGATGATGATGGTGATCTTAGATTATGGTCATAGAGCTTGGACTGTAGATTCCTTGTTTAATGTCATATGCATGGGATAGCTGAGTGGGGAGGTTGCTCCATCATGCCTATGGAAGAACATGAAATTGAAACAATTATAGAGTATAACTGTTGACCATGTTCGTAAGACATTATATGTACCTATGTGACCAGAGGTTGGGGGGAAAATGATTGAGCATCAACCATTGATCGCGTTCATCATACAGGACTTTTATCAATTTTTCATTGGAAATCATCGAGGGTGTTATCCTGTAATGGTAGGAGATCCCTTGGGTCGATCATCCATGCTATTCGAGGGTCCTTTTGGATATAGAAGGTGATGAAAACCCAAATTACGGGGATCAAAAAACATTAAAAGTCTGGTGATCACTGGACGGACGATAAATGAAGGGAGGGATGTCTCATGGGGATATGTGTACTGTAGAAAAATATCCCGACTTAAATAAGGACATGAGTCCATACCACAACTCACAATCCCAAATGAGAACTCAGGCTAGTGGGCTGAAGGTGTCAATGGATCAGATGCTGGGAATCCCAGCCTAATACAGCTATATGACCTCTCATGCAGGCATTGCCTTATCAATTCCCCTAATCCCATGTGAGAAATTCTCAATTATGGAAAAAAAGAGTATTACTAGGCTCTCCCCATCATATAAGGGTAGGACAGCAAGAATAACACTCCTTCTCGAGGCAGGCAAAGGATTGGAGTGATGGAAGGGAAGAATGTACCACTACACTCCATGTTTGTTACATATGGGGGTGGTGACAATGAAATATCATAGTTGTTGTTCAGGATTGAAAAAAAACATCCACATCATTTAACCTGAAATGGGTACAAAATATGGGAATCGACTGCTGACCATATTCACAACATGAGATGTGTATGGAGCATAAATTTTCTTGTGCAATTTCAAATATAGATATTCATCAAAAGAGGTGGAGAGCTTTAGGAAAGAGTGATACATTGTACAGTCATGATGAACATGACTTGAATGAGGGAGAAAACCTACACCCAAACATGTTCTTCGACCCAATGGGAGTTCCGAAGATTGGGCCTGGGCTTACGGTTGAAATTTTAGGGTAGTCCAAAATATCCAATGAGGATGTGAATCAATCCATACAATGTTATGAATGGTTCATGAAATACAACATCATGCCGTAAGGATGTGGGAGGATTATAAGATCGAGGAGGGGTATATGGAGCATCCTTCATAATATTTACATGAGGGGGGCCAAAGAATCTTGGGTTGTGTCACATGAGATCCTCCAAAAGAACAACACCCTTGAGGGGTAACACAAACAAGAAGAGCATGGGGGTGGACTTAGGAAGAGGCATCTGAGCATTCCTATCTATCCCATGATGATGGGAATCCATCCATATGTAGTTATTGAGAAGTTGTTTATCGTTTTGTATGATAAAACATAGTTTAATGTTTTGCGGGACATTTCACAGTTTGATGTAATGTTAGAACAGATATTTTAAGGCCATGTAGGACCCTCATGCAGTTTAGGGTCATGCGTGACCATTTCAAACTCATGAAATTTATTTCATGAGGAACATTTAATTGGTGTGAAGAGTTATATAATCACCATCCATGCTAAAAAGTGATTATGTTCTGTTAGAGTAAACCATGTGAATGATGTAATGCTCTCCCCATTTGGGCTGAAACATGGGTGGTTTCCTGCCATGTATCATTATTGTTCTTAGGGCCAACACCATGTCTCTTTAAAGGAAGGAGCAGAGGTGAACATTATTTTTGAGGGCTACAACTATCTTGTTCTAACAACTCTCTAGATTGTGCAGGGCATGAAGAATGTCCTCATCGAGCACTTCCAACTCAGCCATATGGATTTCAGTAACCTTATCGGTCCCTTTCTGTTCATATACAGCTATGCGCAATTGGGGAAATTGAATCTCTAGGGGTAGGATGATCTTTGATCTAACTCCAGGGAATATGGTGTCACTAATGTGTAGTTATGAATCATTGTCCAATAAGCCTATAGGGATTTTTGGAGCTTGTCCGGCCAACTCTTATTATTCTAAACATCTATTATTCTGTAGAATATTACAGATGGTTTGGTTAAACCCCTCGTTCTGTCCATTTTCTTGTGCATGATCGTGGGAGGTATGGTTAGAAAGAATGTTGTACTTAGAGTACAATTTCATCACCTCATCTACTCACATGTTCGTGTCGTTATAGGTGAGGACGGAATGAGGGACTCCAAATTAGTAGACGATGTTGGAGCTCATAATTTCAATGATGGAACGAGCCTGGACCTCCTTAAGTGGAACATCCTCTCCCACTAGGAGAATAAATTTGTAGTGGTTAGGATAAATCTGCACTGACGAGCTATCGCCAGTGGGTATCGTCCCACCGCATTGAGTCCCCATACCGCAAATTTCCTGGTGTAATTGGTGAAGTGGAGAGGCTCTGGTGGCCGATGCATGAAGTTGGAATGAATTTGGCATGAATGGAATCTTTTGGAGAACTCGATGCTGTCATGGATCCCAGAGGTCCAAAAGTACCCTAGTCTCCAGATCTAGTGAGATATCTTAGACCAGGTCTAATGAGTCCCGCATGAACTGGAATGCACCTCTTTCATGGATTGGGAAATCGCGACCCCTTTAATGCAATGGAGGAGTACCCCCATCAAACCCACACTTTTATAGGATCTTCTCATGACCAGGGACGTCCTAGATGGTGAAATATAACACACGGTGACAAATTTTCTCACACTCGGCCAGATCATCTAGGATATTACAATATTGGAGATAGTCAATAATGGAGGTTCTCTAGTTAGGAGACAAAAATCACTGCTTCTATGGGACCTGGGGGTCCTGACATGGAGGTTTCGGCCATATGGTGGAATACGTACAGGATATCATCGTCATTTGGAGTGATGGGATCAACGACTCTCCAGTGTGCCATGTGGATAATCATGTCATCCTATTCGAGCTTGGCATGTGATGCAATTAGGTCAGATAGGGCATCCGATCTACCAATCTGAGATCGAGGGACATGAAAAACATATGGAAGAGATGGGAACGGTTCCATTAGTTGGAGAGTGCGATTCAAAAGTGGTATGAGCCAAGACTTTCTAACGACATAGTCATAGTTAATCTGCTTGATTACCAGTTTGGAGTACCTTTTCACATGAAATGGGGGAATGTCTATCTCAAGGGCTAGCTCGAGGGTGGTAATGAGAGCATGATAATCTACCTCGTTGTTGGTGAAGCCTTATAACAACATGAATGAGTATGACAGAATGGCCTGTGTTGTGGTAATGAAGACAATACCCTATCTTAATCTATTGAGCTTGGGGTAATTGGTCTTTCGGCCGATTGGGCTCTGAGAAGAACCATTGATGTGAATTTTTCAACACGGGTTGGCTAGGTCTACATTTAGGATTCCCTAATTAGGAAAATCAGGGTCCAGGGAATTGTTCTCATGAGATGGATGGGCAGCAAGGATGTCTGCAAACACTTTCCCCTTAATATCCTTCTCAGGGAAAAACTTGATGTCGAACTGCTGAAGGATTACCGCCCACTGATCTAGAGGGCTTGTCAATATGGGGAGGTTCAGAATATATTTCAGTGGATCTACTCAGGATACCAACTATACCTCGGGGTTCTGCATGTAATGTCACAATTTATTACAATGTATACTATTTCAATGAATCTTTTCTCGATAGGGGAGTATCTGGTATCTGTAACGAGGACCATGAGGTTGAAGTATTTGAGGTTATTTTTCATTCCCTCTTTGTTCTTCTAGGCGAGAAAGGACCTGAGAGATTGTTCCAGGGTAGTCACATAAAGGACAAGTAGCTTCTCAGAGATGTGTTGCATTAAGAACAATGGTTGGTGTAGATACTGCTTGATTTCCTCAAAAGTAGACATAAAATCCTCTCCCCACTCATAGATGGTTCCATTATTCATGAGCCGAGAAAAGAGATTACACTTACCATCCAAATTCATGATGAATCGGCGTAAGTAGGCTATGTTGCCCTAGAGACCTTGAATATACCGAATTTTTCTCTAAGGAGACATATGGATATTTTCTTTAATCTCCTCTAGGGTTATTTCAATGCCCCTATATATGACAACGAATCCTAGAAACCATCTAGTGGTGACCCCAAAGGAACACTTCAATGGGATCATCTTCATGTGATGGGAACGGAGGAACACGAACACTTTATCAATGTCTTCAAGATGGTCCTAAAACTGTCAATATTTTACCCACATATCATCCCCATTTCAATCTACCAACATTCCGAGGATCATCATAAATATGTGATGCATAGCCCATTGATAGGTGGCACACACATTCTTTAAACTGAAGGACATGACTTCATAAAAGAATGTACCTTGTGGTGACATGAATGTTGTACACTCTTCATCATCGAGGGACATTTGAATCTTGTTATAACTATACTAACCATCCATTAATGATAGAGCTCAGAACCTAGGTGAAGAGTCGATCAACAACTCCGTCATAGGACGGGAAAAGTCATCCTTCGGACCCTGACAACTGAGATCCTGGAAGTCGATATAGACTCTGATCTTTCTATTCTTATTCTTGAGTGGCATAATGTTGGCCTCCACATGGGGTACTGGAATTATTTAATGAAATTTTCTTTGATGAGCTATTCAACATCTGCCCAACCATGGCACCATGAGAAGTGTTCATCTTCTAAGAAGGCTACTGAACCCATTTTGATTTGATGGGAGACTGAGGCGGAGGACGACTGCCTGAGTAGCTATTCCGGACAACTCTTCATAACTCCTGGTGAATACATCACAAATGTTTTGTAATAAATTCTATGTACTATTGTTTCTCCTTGAGGGGCATGGAGGAACTGATCAATGTGGTTTTCGGGTCTGCCTCGCAACTGACGTTCACATGTACCGATTCATAAACCATGGTAGAGATGCCCACTTCAATGGATGTGGGAGAATCCTCTAGAATATCTTCTTCAGTAATGGAGGATGGATAATTGGTGGGAGGAGTCTCCTGTGAGTCAGAATCTCTCGATGGGAGGCAGGTATTGGCCTGTGCGGTAGTGGACACTACATTGGGTATCTCCGGTGTTGTTGCAACCATAGTGATGATGGATATTGATTTGATACCATCTGATCATCAGCCTAAGGGGGCATGATTGGTGATATCGAAGATAGAGTGGTGTGTCGGTTTGAGCTAGTTAATTTCGGCTTGGTGAAACCAGCATGTATGACATATTTCTTTAGCCATAGCATAGACATCCTGATACCTTATAGGAGTAGGAGGCTCCATGATACCCTAAGACTAGATTGTGTAGGAGAATGAGGTGATATTCCGTGGTCTTTTAGACTTGGTAATGAGTTCCCCCTCGTTCCATAACCCATATAGAATTTTTCGATGTCTCGTGTTGTAACCTCCAATCGTTGGATTGTAATGATGTATGCATCATCTAGATCTTCTCACAGGTCGGTTGCAGCCATAGAATGCTTGACCTGATTAGCCTAAATCAGCATGTCCCTGCTCTTGAAATAGTCGACATTCATATAGCGGGCTTCACAAGAGGCAAAGGGGGATGTGTCACATTGAAGAACACCCACTCGACCATTAAGGGAGTAATTAAGGAACTGGTAATATGATGAGGGAATCACCATATACCAGTGGAGCCATGCCCTTCCCCTCAACGCATTATAGGTGGTGTCTTGGGAGACCACCATAAACTCAGTGCTGGTAACTAGACCACCGAATAGGGTCCTCAAACATATCATTCCATATAGTGTTTGGTATTTCCTATAATAACTTATGATTCTTAGGTTTGAGGGACTCAGATCAACCTCAGATAACCCCATCTATCAATGTGTCCAAGTCAGGATTAGGTTGAACCTGGAGCCTGTGTCGAGAAGACAACGACAAAACTCTACACCATTGAACTGGACTTTGATGCATAATAGGTTATTGTTCCCCTATATGGGATAGCCTTAATCTTATACATATAATGATATGATTTACTGAAATTCGGCATTCTCTACCTCTCATCCAGAAAGGATTATACGGCTTCTACCTCCGTCTCAAACTGGAGGGTGCTTATTAGATCCACAGTGAGGGCGTCACGCATATCTGATGACATGAGATGGGTCTCCAGGATATAGGGATTTTCTGGAATGCGGGGAAGGTATTAGATAACATCATACATCTGTTCCAGGCCTGAACTTCTACTTATAAGATGTTTGTTTATGATAAGAGGTATGGTGGGCCATGCTGACTGGGCTGGCGGCTGACTAGTTCTAGTATTATTGTGATACTCCCTAGTTGAAGCTTGTAGAGTGACTACCAAATGAGGGCCAGATGATTGAGACCGAACAGTAGGAAATTGTGGCTGGTCACGTTGCGATTGATGTGGATCTACCTGTTCCAACAACACAGACAGTGGATAATTCATACCTGGTGTCACTAGATGAAATATCTTCCTATAATGAGATTTGTGTTGGGCCTACTACCTGGTTTCAGTTCCGTGCACAGCCTGGATGGACTTACTGAACAAGGCTCCTTGATTCCCCATATTGCTACGGCTTCGTCGATGCTGACGACAACTGGGGATGTTGGGAGGATTCCCTTGGGGCTCCTCATCTTCAGGAATAATGTAGGGGCTTACATTCTCTACAATATTAACAGAGGCATAATCGTGGTCGTCTCTCAATGAGACATCCACTACTGGATAGATTCTAGGGGGGACCACCATCTCTAGATTCATGAAGTCTCCAGAGTACGAGATCATGATTGCATTGGTGGGTGACATTTCGTTCCCATATGCTGCCGGTGTTTTTTCATTAGGGAAGAGGACGAATGAGATGACTATGCATATGTTGTTGTGCCTATTGAAGGCACTGAATGATCCAGTCATGCATGGATAATACCATGGGCATGGAATATAGTTTTACAATCCATCCAATTATTATACTTCTGGGAACTGTGGTTAGAAACCTGATGCCACTCACCTTCCCTGTCCCTACTGATGTCTGGACTCACTAATAAACATGCCAACTATTTTGAAGAAGGGCATAATCAGACTATGTATATATCCACCTAGTAGTGTATCATGTCTTTAAACATTGTTCATTGTTTGGGGGTGTTCCCTAGGATCCAATGATAGAGGCAGTAATTAGGGCGACCTGTGAGGTTTGCCTCTTCTGTCCTCCTACACTCAAGAAAATGTACAATCCAATGCTCCAAGGCACTGCAGAAGTAACTGGGGACATGATCCTCATAGAAGGAGTTTATCTGGTACCATCTATCAAGATGGGGGGCCTCGAATCTTGACCATGATGAGGGTCCAGATGTGCCGTTTGAAGAGTTGTAGCGTGGTTATCTCGTTTAGGTAGTGGCAGCGCAGTGCTTAGGGGAACCTGTTGATTATGAGGTGGGCACTATAGGACCTGAGGCGGCACCTGAGGTGGAAGGACTCTATGAGGATATGGAGGCGGCTCTACTATTAACAACTCCAGTTGCATGTGGGACTCTATTTGAGCCACTACGGCAGGCTAGACCCTATAAACCATTATTCTGTGGATTTCAGGAGGCAACAGACATGTTTTATTAGCCTATTGTAAGACATACTCTAGGCACTGTGAATTATCAGAGAAGTCTTGGAATCCCATGGGGTAGTTCATGGTGATTAGATAGGGGACCGGTTCCATCTTGTCATTCCATACGCACATCGTTCGGAATTTCTCATGATTTAGTGCCATGTCAAGAGAGTATGTGATTCCTTTCCAGTAGGTGAAAAATTCATCAAAGAACACATTAGGGCTCAGAATTAACTTAATGAGGTCCGCAATACTAGTATTTTGAGTAGTGGAACTAAACTTGTAAAATAATTGTCTATGGAGGTCTTCCCAGTGGACTATTGATCTGATGGGAAGATGAAATTACCATACAAATGTCGGCCCCACCAATGACTGTATGAAAAACCAGAGTTTGACTGCCTCATACTACGCAAGAGTCACCAAAATTTGATATCATATTGAAATAATGTGGGCCAGGGGATGTGGCAGGTCTCATGTCACATTGAAGGGAGGAAAGGTGAGATTTCAGAAACTCATGGGCGATGGAATATCATCCACACATGCTAAGTATGGCTTTCCATCAAGAGGTATTTCCACATATCAAGTCTCTAAAACATCAAGGCGGGTGATGAGTGCTGACATTGGATATTATGGGTGGGAATTCCTATCTTGATGGGGATCACTGACCACCAATGCGTTGGTGAGTTCTTCAACACGATAAGCAGGACCAACGACTCATTGAGTAGCTGGTGGAATGACCTGTAGGGAAGATGGGGGAACCTGATCTGGGTCCTGAGGATTGTCACACCGTTCAGGATGATTTCACATCATATATTGCGCCCTCTTGTAATAAAATCCAACCTCAACCCTTTCTATGTGGGAGGATGGTCAAGGTCACTAGGGAGCAGTTTGCCAAGGTGAAGTTTTGCCTGACCCTACTTCCCTGGCTGAGGATCACCATAGTCTATCCATCGCTCTGCAACACATTAATCAAGGAGTTCGTCGACCATATTCTTTAGTTCGGCAGGTTTCTGACGCAATGTAGCTTTTTTGGGATCGTCTTCCGCCTTCTGCACTAAGCCAGACTTGTCGAAGGGTTTGATGTCTCTGATGTATTACTTTCCCTTTTGGTATTATTGATGAGGACAAGTGCCTTGATGGGTACAAGAAGATCCAGTAGATTTCTCTCCAGGTGAGTGACCCTTCCCGATAGATCCAATAGATGTGGAACTCCATTAGGTGGAATTTTGATATCACGGAGTTCCATCTCATTCTCTCCCTCTGATAGGTCATCCATGTTAACAACGACCCTTCCAGGGGGAAAATCCTCTATGTCGCCTGAAAAATCAGGCTAGAAATGGATAGAACTAAAATGGAGGGCCACGTATAGCCCTCAACCACAGATTTTCAAATGGGGAGAAGCCTCCTTCATTATCATATAGAGCATATCATTGCACTGGACACATTGTTGTTGGAGGATCATAGGGCGTCGTAGTGTCTCAAGGCTCTAGGTGATGAGGTGCGTGCCAAAATCGACAAAACGTCATTGTTTTTTGATGTCTTCGATGTTTTCTGGACTCTTGGGGTAGTTCACTCATTGATGAAGAAGTTAGAAATGGGTCACCCATATGGTCTGGTGAAAGCATCCAACCTCCTCCTGGGAGACTACTTTCAGTGCCCTAAAATTTTCCACTGCAATTGGTCAGAACATCTCTGGGAAATGGTTTGTTGTGAGAATATCCCACAAGCTCCGTGGTCCAGATTCAAGGATTGGAATTCATTTAACACTCATATATTGGAGGTGGATGGGTAACTGGTAGTGGAAGTGATGTAGACCACTGAAATGACATGATGGACAGTGGAGAATACATCGAGCGAGCTGACAAGTCACTACATCATGGGCTATCCATTGAAAAGTATAGTGACTTTTCCACTACATAGCGGTAAGACAGGCTTATGATAGAAGTTTCTAGAATAGGGACTATGACTGCTGGTGATTGGATACACTGCTACTCATCCACCCTTAGTCCCTAGAATAGCTCTCCATGATATCTAGTGAAGGTAGAGAGTGCTTCTAGTGATTATTGTGGTGATTTCATGGATGGAACCTGTGTGGTGGAAAAATATTCATCCTTCTGGATGTACCTGTAGAGGGAGGTAGGAATCTAACGGACCACACCGTCTGGATGTATGGGGCTGATGTGCCTCGTTCCTACCCTGACCATTGACCCAGAGGATCTAGGAGAGGGTTAAATCATTGACTTGAATTCCACCTCAAAATCTGAGAAGCAGATTGGATTGATCTTAGTCTGAATCTTCTCAGGATTCTTTTTAGGGAGGGGATGAGAGGACTGGAGCCATGCTAGTGTTGGGGAGGGGAGGACTTCATCTTGAGTGAGTTGGGGTGCGAAGATCACTTGAAAAAAATATCAACATGAACATGGGGAAGAGCTCTATGTCCATTGACTAATATATAGAGGGGGCCACTACCAAAAATGATTGACTAGGAAAGTCCTCCATCGGAGCATATGGGAGCATGGGTGAGACCAAAATTATTTCTTCCCCTCGTAGCGTCTGTGCGAGGAGGGTCCTGGTACTGGTCAGGTCGAACATGGATAGGTCCCCCGTGCAGTGTGCCAATGAAGCAAAGATGACCTTTACCCATCTAATTGCTGAGGTGAGGAGGGCCTTCTCTATCTTCTACAAGGACATGTTAAGGAAGCCCACACTATAGATTGATCGAATGTGTAACATCTCTATATTGGCAGTCAGTGGCAGGAGGAATGATTCCATACCCTACGTAATTAATGCTGCTGAGGCTTTCGTACTAAGTGTCACTACTGTGGGGAGGACCCTCATTCAGATTGAATGTAGAACATGGTGGACCTCCAAGCCATTCATGGATGAAGGGGGACGTACATTCTCCATGGTGGTGGTACGGGGAGAACCTTCATATTGGTTGTCACTGCCACGGGTCGGTCTGTGATGGGTGGTCCCTGCGCCATCGGCCGAGAAATATGACTCAGCCTGTACATGGGGTAGTTGGAGCCTCAATCAATGCAAGTTATAAAATTTCCCATGCTCAGTGTTCACAAATGGTTGATGATACATGTCAGCGGTGGAACGGGCCAAAGTAGTTGTTGACGTTTACACCCATTTGCGGGCGTCCTCCTCAGCCTATGCTCGATGATGGCATCAGGTCATCCAGACCGAGGCCAGTGGTGCACGTACATAGCTTACCAGATGCTCATCCCGTGGGATTGGGTGGTGGCACTGGAGTGACCTAGTGGGGTCCCTCCTTGGGGGAACCAGGAATCAGATCCCGGTCGGGCTAGCCCATACATCCCATACCTCATTGGCTTAGGGGAGGACGTCATCGAGACATTCAAGGGAGAGGCTCCCAAAACGATTGTATGTTAGGGTGGGTAGCAGTGTCTCCATGTGTGATCCCTTTTGGTGGCCATAACGACAAGTCCTAGATGTCTCTAAATCCTGGCGGGCCACATCCCGAATTGGGAAAATGCCCTCATCCTCATTTCGACATACGAGTTTGCTTATCACCATTCATTGTATGAATTCAGAAGGGTAAATATGGTGTCAGATACCAACTATTGTGGGTGTGGATGTCGTCGCATAAGAAGTTGAGCCACAAGGAATTTTCGGGTCAGAATTTCCCATGCCCATGCGTCAGTGGATGAGTGGCGATTGGATTCATGGTGTAGCATCTTTATTCTTGAAAGAAGGGAGATTAAACCATTACTGCTAAAACAAATAATCCAACTTCCCATGCCCCATCCATATTCTGTCTCTCATAGCTGTTAAGAAGGATCCGCACTAAAAATGTCACTTATATGGATGTCTAACATTTTGAATGCCCCATCATCTATTGAGTATCACTCCAGGGCTGATATTTGCTTGGCGGGACTTGACACCGGTTAACTGGATTTGGTGACATGATAATCCATAGATGTCTCGAATGCAAATAACATTCACATTGAGGATAAGATCCCCACATCATGTTCACCATTTATTTTCCTGACACATTCACTTAGGCGCAAGTGTCCATTTGTGGAGGGCGCGTAGCTGTTACCCCACAATCCTGCTTTCCAAAGATGGGTGACATCCATCGCATATTCAGGTAGGTTTTCCCCTTAATCGAAATGAGATGATGGGATGTCAGTTCTTCCTTCTGTGGATTCCTCCTCAGAACTCATCACCTAGCCTGGGTCTCCCTTATCTTCAAAGATGTAGTTTGTGAAATTTTTTCCAATGACATGCCTTTGTGAAAACCGTTTAGTTACACTAATTCTGTCAGAACATTCAAAGGGGTCCATCTAGGTCTGCGGCCATCAGTCGGTAGAGTAGTCAAGTTAGACATCAATGGAATTTCTGGATGCAAGAACACTAGAGTGTCTGGGTATATTCCCTTTATTATAATCCTTCTCGATTGCATGGATTCCCAATGCATCCCACGTCAAATAAAGGGAACTATATTCCATTGGATTGTTTATGAGGTTTTCCTCATCTTCCCCTGTTTATCACTTGGTAAGCTGTAGTTTAACGTTAATAAGAGAATGATCAGACTGATCAAAACACTGTCTAGAGTATATATGATAGGTGCAACCCCTGATGGGAACACTGATGTCAGGGCTAATGTGTGGTTAGTTACCCGGTTACTTCTATGGTCATTGAAGTGGTGAATTTTCATGATCTCACCAGGATGTGGCATCCTGGTTAAGAATCACGATGGATAATGGATGGTAAAGTGATGTTGATGGAGAATGAGATGGAGTCGACTCGTGGACGACTGTGATGTTGGGATTGATCATCGAAGATACCTCCTACTATCCATGTAGTATGGAATCAATTTCCACGTAGATATGGATGGGTGTATAGTATTGGGGTGTGTACAGATGACATTGACCAGATGATATACTAGGGATTACCCAGGGTAAGCAACTCGAGGTTGGTCTTAAACCACTAGGACGAACCGTCAATATGGGTCCCAACTGATGGGATGAAAACAAATCGACACTATGTTTAGGTTGAAAATTCCATACCACTAAATGGGGTTCACAAAGGCCTATCGTTGGATGAGGGTGAAAAGTATTACTGCTAGATGCGGTTTCCATCGGCTTACTGTTTGATGGGGATTGCAACTTATTACTGCTTGGTGGGATTTTCAATGGCATAATGTTGGATGGGGGAACAACGGCTTACCAATGGATGAGTTTGAACCTCATGAAGGCCTCCTACATACCCTGTCCTGGGGACATGGATCAATGCCCATGTTGTTCGTGATGGTGGTTGTTGTTTAACGTCTTCCAAGATGAGAATGGGAAATGCAGTTTAACATTAGGCAGGATGATGGTGGTCTGATGTGAAGGGGGTCAGAACCAGTGGTTGTTGGGATTGAACCTCATATAGTCTTTATATGTACATTTCCTTGTCTGGGATCAAATATTAGTTAGTTTATAATGGGGCATAGTGAACCGGTGTGAGGGGTGTCAGAACAAATATGTTTTTGGGCTTGAACCTCAAGGAGGCTTCATACGTACCTTTCCATGGAAAGGATCAAACACCACGTAGTTAAGAATGGGTTAGGGAATGACGTGAAGGTGGTCGGGGCCAATGGATGGTGGCCTAAAACCATAGGGAGTCCTCATACGTACCTGGCCATTGTATGGATCAATGTCCCCGTATTTTGGAAGGGGTGTGATTCTTACACTCTAGGAAGTCCAGAGGGTGTAATAGTTGATACTTACTCTAAGCCCACGTGAGTCGTGCTCAGTGTGATAAACTATAGGTAGTAAAGAAAGGATTATCACTCCCTAAAAGGTTTCATCTGTGGGATGTGGAGTGGTCCTTAACATGGTTAGCAACCCAAAACATGGGATTACATGTGGTAAGAAGCCCAAAGAAGAACAAGGGGCTAACGCGTCATTATAAGCCCACGAAGATGGAGATTGGGACATAATTCAAGATGGATTTCTGATGGTTACAAAGCCCAAATGGAAAGGGATTTGGAACCAAAGTAAATAAGGTCTACGTTTCACATCCCCATCTAGTCTCCGGCCAAGAAGATGATAGGAGTAGGGGTAATTCCTCCTGCATGAAAGAATGTGGGCTTAATCCAAAGTGGTTTCCCTTTCCTCATAGACAGACGCCTCTCCAATAACGTGGATCTCATTCCATGTATGGAATGATTTCAATATCGTGGAGAGTAGTGGGCGTAAAGATTGTCTGAGACGGGCCATCCAACATTCAATGCCTGGGGAGAGGGCACAGTGTAACGTCATTTTCTGAGGATGATGGTGCTTGGAGGTTTAACGTCCTATGGCTTGGACGAGGTGAGTTCACTCCACACCTTATATGATGTACCTAAATAATACCTCATGCCCCATGGGGAAGGGAAGGCATCAATAATGTCGTGCTGAAGGGTTGTTATTATGTTATCCCTTGAGTGCTCCATGTTAGCGTGGTTAGGTGAAGTTTCAATAGCCGTATGTGTGCCTATGAAAAGAAGCATGAGGCGATGAAACAAAATGGGATGCACTTCCTAGGGGACATTGAAATCTCTTCATGAAAACCTAGGGAGTCTCTTACGAAAAGGAGTTGTAGAGCCAAGGGGGTCAAAAGTAGATGCCTCGTAAAGCTATGGTGCTCCATATCGTATAGGGGAATCATGAAGACGTGTGCTTCACGAAGTGATGTGACATATCCTAGGAATAGGGGATAGGTGCATATGGAAGGTTCTTCGCGACGTAGAAATTCATTCACAAAGTAGTTCGTCGCGAAGTAAGGGTACCTTGCGAAGCATATCATTGTGAAGCAATGTGCTTCACAAAGCATAGTGGTCATGCCTTCCCATGTGGGTCACATGTGCATGGAGGGTATTTCCTGAAGCATAAGTGCTCCCTAAAGATCCCAGTCTATTAGAGGATCTCGTTCCTTCCCGGAGGCCCATGGGATCTGTGAAAGGAATCCCTCATTGAAGAGGGGATTAATTTATGTAAATGGGGAGGAACATCACGATGAAAAAATACCTTGAAAGTCTCATGGTTCGTATGGAAGAAATTGTTTCACGATTCGGGAGCTATGAATCCGAAAGGTCCGAAGATCCATCATTTGGACTCGAGGGGAGCCTGATATTTATAGGCAATGGGCTGGGAGAAGCATACCTCAATCGAAAAGAAGACATGGGGAATTTTGTCATAGTCGTGTGGCGGAATCACAAATATCATATGGGTTTGGGGAGCATCTGGTCTCCATTCTCTACGATAGCTTCGTGAACTTCAAATGGGTTCGCAGAGAATCCTGCCTACTAGCACTGAGGCGGCTTCACAAACATAAAATGGGTTCGTGGGGCATCCCGCCTCTTTTCTCTACAATGGCTTCACGAATGTCATATGTGTTCATGTAGCATCCCACCTCCTTGTTTCGCGGCGACTTCATGAATGAAAAATGGATTCGTGAAGTATCTCTCTTTCTTTCTCCCTGGTAGATTCGTGAAGGGGGAGCTTTGCACTGGCCACAAGGCTAGGAGGGCTCCACGAATAGGCTTCATGAGGCAGATCCTAATGCTTTCCATTAGTTCTTGTTCTTCCAAAATTCTAGAACCAACTGTTATACATAATTAAGTATTTTAATTTACTACTAACGCAGTTCATGATGCTAATAAAATCTTAAAACACCCTTATCAAAAAGATCATGTATAACTTCTAGAATTGAAAAATAAGTTGGATGAGTTTCTTGGAAAAGACTTCATTTTTACTCTTACTTCACCATGGGGTGATCGTAATTTTTAGTTAAGAATAATGGTAGTTTCATTAAACATTTCATTGATTATGGATCATTGAATAACATTACTCAAAATAATATGTATCCATTTCATTATATGGATGAATTGTTCAATATTCTTTATAGAGCACTATAATTTTCCATTATTGACTTGAGATTTGGGTGTCATCAATTGATGTTGATGTTTGAAGGCAATCCAAAAACATTGTTATGAACTAGATATTGTAATTATGAGTTTTTTGTTATGACCTTTGGATTGACAAATACCCCATTGGTATTTATGAATCTTATGAATAGAATCATTAATGAATATTTTGATTGGTTTTTTGTGGTTTTTATTATTACTATGTTGGTTTATTAAATATGATATTAGTATCATGAAAACCATATAAGGATTTTTCTACAAAAACATAATGAAATTTTGTAATAATTTAAATTTAGAAAAACTAATTTTTGGTTCCAAAATATTTCTTTTCCTGGGAACATTGTAAATTAAGGTGGAATAAAAGATGATACCACCAAAATAGAAGTGGTTTATTAACGAAAAAGGTCTAAAAATGATACTGAGATTTATAGTTTTCTTAGATTATTAAGATATTACTTATTCTCGATTAGAAACATTTGATGATTACATATCCATATAACAATTTTAATAGGAGATGGGATAATTTTATTTTGATTGATGATTGTGTTGTTTTTTTCTTGAACTGAAAATATGAATGCTGAATGATCATGTTTTGGATCTTACTTATAGAAATGTATAGGTTTTCATCTATAGTGATGATTTTTTGATTGTATGTGGTTGGGTTCTGATGCAGAATGACCAGGTAATTGATTATATTTCAAGAAAACTGAAACCTCATGAGTAAAATTATCCAAAAAATGATTTATAATTAGTATTTATGGTTTTCAAATTAAAATTTTGGAGAAATCATTTATATGGATCTAATTTTGAAATTTATGATGACTGTGAATGTTTGAATTATTATTGGATTATAAGGAATTGAATACGAGGGATATAATATTACTTGAACTGATAAAGGATTTTGATTGTTAGATCAATTACAGTCCTCGAAAAGAAAATGTAGTCTATTATTACTTAAGTGAAAAATATCATTCTATATTAACCATGTTACGTTTTGGGAGTTCCCTCTTGATTAATGGTTTAATGAATTTTCCCTTGAATGTTATTGGTACATAAAATTCCTTTATTTTGTTTTAGGTTTTAGTGTAATCATCTCTATAATAAATAATTACGAAAGTTCAAAACAAAGATCTTATGTCATAGAAAAATGTATAATTTGTTAAAAATGGTATTTCTCTATAATATAACATAGATACATATTGTGTTTTGAGATTTGGGAATAGTATTTTTGTTCAATTTGATTCATAGTTGAAGAAATAGATCTTTTGTAAATCTAATTGCCTATATTTTTTATTCTTCACTGTTTCTCTAAGATGTGTAGGGTCCTTTAGGATTATTACTAGTGGGATTGAATGAAATGATAGATTTACTATTCCAACATGAAATTTTTGAATTTTCAATAGTATTTTAAAGAGAATAGACTAGCAAATATGGGGATTCATTCTTTTCTATTGTTATATTGGAAATGGGAAAATTTATCTATGGATTTTACTACAGGACTTCAAAAGACATATCGAGGAAACATTATGATTTGGGTTATTGTTGATCTTGTGACTAAATCTGCATAATTTTTATTACTATTTGAGATAATATGAAATTAGACCATATTTCTTGATCATACCTCAAAGAGACAGTCAAATTACATGGATTTCCCCTCTCTATATTATATTACCATTCACTTATATTCTCTTATAACTTTAGAAAAGTCCTTCATAAGTCATTGGGACTATATGAAATAATAGTATACCCTTTCATCCACAATATAATTTATAGCATGAGTTAACAACTCATAAATTGGAAGATTTGCTATATGTTTGTTCAATAGATTATCCGGGATGATTGGACTACCATCACCCTTCACTTGTGTTTTCTTATAATAATATTTTTTTATTTCAGTATACAGATGGAACCTTTTGTGAAATAATATAGAAAGAAGTTTTGAACTCCATATTTTTTCGACGATGTCTGGGAAATAAAGTTTATGGGATTATAATTATTAGGTAAGGTGTCTGAGAAACTAAAGATGATCCATCAAGATATATAGATAACATAAAGAATGTAGACAATTTATTTAGATTACTGGAGAAAGGATCATTATTTCATGGTGGTTAATCATGTATTTCTCAGTGTTTCTCCATGATAAATTAGGATATGTTTCTGTAAGAAGAAGAAGATAGATCCACAGTTCTTTGGACCCTATAAAATCTTGTATAACACTAGTTTAGTTTCCTATCTATTGGATTTTACATCATGTTTGTCCTAGACATACAATGTTTTTCATGTTTGGACGTCATAAAAGTATGAGCTAGGTTCATCTCATTTTTTGAGCCCATAAGTAGTCCAATTGGGAGATATCAATTCATAATAGGAAAATCCTATTCAAATTTTTGAACAAAGGGATAATGTATTTTGAAATAATGCAATTTACCAGGATAAGGTTTTATAGAGAAATGACATGGTTGAAAAATCAGCATTGGATTTTTAAACTGTTATGTGGGAACAAAATCCTCACATTTTAAATCTGTGAATGAAAATCACGGGGATGTAATTTATCAGAGGGGGTAGAATATAACAAATCATGAAATTATATTATAATTTGTTTTCATTAGGAAATTAAAATTTTAAATACATTATGAAGTTATAATGAAATATGTGATCTGACCAGAAATTATATAATCTTTTCAAATATAATAGTAACCGCAACAATGAATGTAAAAATAAAATTTCTGTAATATATAAGATAAAAAATAGGTTAAGTGGATGGTTTTTTACATTAATATCAGAAATCATGCACCTATTGTGGGAGCTACCATAACACTCCAAACTGAACTATTCGAAGACCATAGAAGCTCAAAATCGTTGTAAGACCCATGATAAGATCATTTAGAACGCCATTTACCCCACTAAGACACCATTCAAAAAATTTCTCCTTGGTTACTACTAACATTAGGATATGTCCTACAATATCTAGAAAACCCAGAATATAAATTAAGACTAACTTACAAAAAACTCAATGGAAAGTTCGAAATACCATATTAGAATGAAATAATATATATAAAAAGAATAGGATTCTTTCATTAGGTGGATTAAATGTATATCAAAATTGTTTATTAAAATGTGGATTGGATTATAAAAATATATGGAAGTGATTATCTAAAGTGTGGTAGAGGAGTTTCTATTTTCTTCTTAATGATGTTGTTATATTACACCATTTGTGTGATATCATGTTTGGGATAGAGATTCAACATGCAATTTCTCTAATTCATGTTTCTCTATTTAGGATTATTCTTTTTGAATTATTTGAAATACAAATTTAAATCAATGATCTATTGTAATGGTTTTTCTTCTTTCCTATTGTGTGACTGTAGGTTGATCTAATATTAATTTCAATGAGTGAGGATGGTAGTTTATAATTTCATACCAATTTAAATTTATTAATCAAGTGATAATGAATAATTTTTATCACCTCATAAATACTGATCATTTATTCAACTAAATAAAGGGATTATGATGGGTTTTAAAGATCGATTTAAAATGTATATATCATGAAATACGGGTGAATAAGGAAAATTTCTTGAAAAACAACTTTTTGTGCTGTAATGGGAACATTGAGGTTTTAGTTATTTCATTTTGAGTAATTAATGACCCAACTATTTTCATAGGGATAAGAAACTAAATATTTTCAGGGTTCATAGAATATTTTTTGGTATTACTAAACAATCACAAACTTATGTATTCAAATTTTTATGAAGATTATTCTTGGAATTTTTGGACTATCCCCTGGAATCTTTGACTCAAGTGTAATAGTATTTCATATGGATGGATTAGTTTTAAGTAACATTTGAGTATATAAATGATAATCTAGTTAGTAATAAAATTCTATATTTTCTGAAACTCAGTGTAATTTTTGAAGATTTTTCTGATGCCTCTAATAATATTATAATTTTTATAGTGTTGTAGTGAGTGGTGATTTTCTATGGTTCTTGGATTTTATATCACCTAGAAGGTAAATATTCTACCCTTGATCTTTAGCTTGTAGAAATAGTATTCATATTGAAGTAATCAATGTATAATATCATCGTTTAGTACATCATATCAATTAAAAATAAAAATTTCCTAGGATATTTATTTCATATTTGAGATTTAAATAATTTTTAAATGGTTATTGGAGTAATTACAATTCGAGAAATTATTGGTCTCTTACAAATAATGGAAGGGTAATGTTATAGATGTTTATCAAAATGATAATTAATGTGGGGTTGTTTCTGGATATGTAAGATATGATTTGATGAAAATGGAAGAACATAAAACATTATATCTAGATATGGAGAAGTTTAACAATGTAATTTTTCTATAATATATCATAACCTATTTTTTAGTGGGTAGAGAATTCACGTCATGTTGATCTTAATGTGGTGGTTTGGGATATCATCTTGTTTATGAGGATTACTTTTAGAGAATGATAGAAGATATTTAACAAATGGTGTTTTTATTGGGTGATGTTTGTTAATTTTTTATGTGAGATTTAGTTCTCTGTGAGATTCATGACTCACCCCTTTTATTGTATTATGTTAAAATATTTCATGTGACATGTGATTAAAATTATATCAATGGAGTCTCATTCAAGGTATTTGTTCTGTCAGAGGTTAATGGAAAAGCATACATTTTCTATTAGATCATTATATACATTAGCATATATATACTATAAATGAGAGGTAATTTCAATAGATTAAAATACTGGTTTGCCTCAGTTTTAGGGAGTTCATGAAACAATTTTTATTATAGTGGATGGGTTATTAATGTAAAATAACTTCTTCACAATATAATGTTGAGTGTACTGAAATATTTTTAATGTTTTTATGTTTATATTGTTTTGAAACTTCATGTAGTTCCATGTATGACCATATTAGAATCATATCAATCTTTTAAATAATGAGTATGGAAGAAATCAATGTGTGATTTTGCATCTACATTATTCCTTAACTCTAATTTTTTATCCTCAGATAGGAAATCAAATAGAATGGATAGTATATATATATTATAGGATAGGTTGTGATAATGCATTTTTTATTTTCAATTATTTTAGTAAATGAGATTTCCTTTGGTTGAGCTAAACCATCACATTAGTAACCCCTCATTCATTAAAATGGTATCTCTATTTTTTTTAGGTATATCCCTTTGTTTATCAAGTATATTAATCCACAGTCAGAGATTTATCCATTATTAGATGATATTTGGCACAGAAGATGTTAGAAAATATTTAGGAAATTATGATAAAATGAAAACTTCTCATGTTTGTAATATGTATGATGAAAAATATTAGATAAGTACACTATAGTTTTTTGTATATTATCCTTTATCATGATGTTTTATTTTTTATACTATGTAATGAATATTTGATAATGATGGTCAAATTTTTCCTCATCTTATAAAACCATTCAAGATGATGGAGTGTGTAGGTGATATGTTATATCATTTGTTTATTCCATAATATATGTATATATATGAGATACATTTAATTTTTCATATATTTCATATTTCACATCCATAATGTTTATGAGGAATCACATGTAATTTTGGGGTATGTTGAATCTTAAAGAATTTGTGAGGTAGTTGGAGTGGCATGTTGAGATTACTGATTACAAATAAAATAGGTACCATGGGTGTCTGATTCCTATTTTGATGTCCTTTTGAAGGAATGGTAGGATTTAGGTATGTAGGTGGTATCACGAGTCTAAAATTAATTATTAGTGAATTAAGTTATTTTTTATGTTTTTATTCTTGTCAAGATATGGAGATTTATATTATCGAGATTAGATTTTTTTCATTTGTCCTTCTTTTCATTGTTTATTCATTTTCATGAAGTGAATAATGGTTAATAGGTTTCTCATAGGGTTTTATGTTTTTAGTATTAATTATTCTAATTTTTAGTTTTCTTATTTTTATATAATATAATATTTTGCGAGGTATCTAATTTAGAAGATTATATTTTTATTAGTCCACTAATTTATGGTGTTGAGTTGTTAATGATGTTGGATTAGAGCTTAGAAGTTTTTTAGGGGAAAAAATCATAGTTATTTCATTTTGAAGGGAACCAAGATATGTTTTGGTATTTACAATATCATGGGGGGGGGGGTTAATGTTGGTAATGTTTAGGCTTTGTTTTTGGATTATTTTCTACTTAATAGGGTTTTTATTTTTTTTAACATACATTTTTTGAAAATATTTTACTATTGTGGTTGATTATACCATGGTAGTTTTCAGTTTGGTGGATGTATTTTTTTTAAATCATTATCTTGTAGGAGGAAGGAAAAATACTATTTTTGTTTTTTTGGTGAATTATAGTGTTTCCATGTGAACATTTTTATATGGGGGTATCAAAGTGGTAGGTAATAAATATCACGGTCAAGAGGTTCCATGTCATGATTTCATAGTTCTTGAGATATAAGGAAGGAGGACCAATGATTTGGGTGATTCCATTACATTATGGAGGTGGTCAAGACCATTTTAATAAAAAGAAATAGTTTATTTTAAATTTGTGATTAAACCATTTTAAAATAATTGAATTCTATATCTCCGTTAATTAAGAAACACAATGATGTGGTTTTTCATTCACAAAGTTAAGGTGGGGTAATCCAACTATTTATTATAAATTTAGTCATATATTTTTCATTATTTGGTTTTAGTTATGTTCCCCCAAACCATGGGTAGTCTATGGTTTTTTGGGTTCTTGTTGTCATCCCTTGGTATATCTTGATCCTTATCATTATGATATTTATCTCTTGATATCCAAGGTCTCTTTTTATCTAGTTTTCCATTTATTCATCTTTCTAATTTACCTATTGTATAGATATTAATGAGGTTTGGATTCATTTTTTAGGCATCTATTCCAATTACAGATAAAAACATGGAATATAAATGTTTATTGGGAATATATTGATAGCTTTGTAGTGTTTGGTCAATCATTCCCTCTCATCCTGATGTTGGTATCGTTGAAGCTTCATTAGTTATAGGGGATTTAACATATTTCTCTTATATTTTTTAAATATAGACATACAAATATTACCTTTCATGGAGTGATTAATTATAGTCAAATTAATAAATATTAAAACTAAATTGTGAAATTGAAATTTATAAAATCATATAATCATGTTTTAAATACAGCTTGGTGTTTTTATTTCACGATTGATTGATCATTTGGAAAACATGATATAATTAATAATGATATTGTAAATATATTGTATCGTGTTTTAATTTCTTAAATAATTTATATATGTTAACATTAAAGAGGAAGAGGATAATGTTAAATGCGGTCTGAATAGAAAATAATATTGTTACTAAATTGGTTTGGATTGAAATTAAATAAAGTGGATGAAATGTTAAAATATAAAATGATATAAATATCTTCTTTAAAAAACTTGGTATGTTATTTTTTTTATTTTTTATTGTTTTTTGGTTATAAATGAATAGATTCCTTAACATTTTGGTGGGGTAAATGGTATGTTGATGGGTTTGGGTTATAGTGGTATCAATTAAGAGAGTTCACCCCAACGATGGGGCTACGTGTGATTCCTATTAATTATTAATTATAGTTTATGTTATTTTTAATTAAACACCACCAAATTTGAGTAATTAATGCAATGTCCATTTGTTTGGGTAATTTGTGTTTCTCTAACATATATGTTGTGGTTTATAAGTATAGATTAATACTCATTATCCATCCTCCATCAATCAAACAAAGTTTATATTTTAATGGTGAGGGGTTTGGATATATATATAAATGGGGAGATCTTGTGATTGAGGTGAAATTATGTTGTGACGTGAGGTATTAGAAAATTATGAAGTATGGGATATACTATTGTGGTATATAATGTTTGTTTGTTTTAATGTAGTTATTTGGTATGTGGATATGTGAAAATGGAAGGAATGGGAGAACTGTAAAATATATATTTTTGGTTCGAGGAAGGTTAGTTTATAGAGAATGTGGGTGTGGGTTACCGTATTTAAATATTTATTTATACTTTCCGAAATAACAATATATATTTTCATATTTTTTTAGTGAGCCTTGATGTGGTTGTGGTGATAGTTATCCTGGGTTGTTAATTAACTGTTTTCACTTTTTATTCGTTGTGGCTTTAGTATGTTTTTTTCATGTTTGTAAGAGACAAATGAAGATTATCATACTGAGTATTCATATATACTCAGACATCTCTTTTATATCCTAGTTTTGACTGATTTAAAAAATAGTGCGACGAATTAGGTTGGATATAAATAGATAATAATTATTTTTAGAGATGGGTTCACTTTCATCAGGTTATTATTGTTATACTATTTTATGTATTATAGATTAAATTATAAAAATTATCATATCTTAGTATTATATAAATTATTACATTGGAGTTAATTAATCAATTATTTCTTTTGTTAATGGGATTTATGGGGGCTGTTCCTCACAACAATGTTTTTTATTCCCTCAATTTTTTTAACCCACCGATAGCATATTGGATGTGGGATTAAGGGGATACACATTACTTTACTTAGGTCCTAGGACGGTTTCCAATGAAAATGTTTCATGAAATAACATCTCACTAAAATCAAATATTCCAAAAAATAGAAAGTATCACATATGAAAAATACATCATTAAATAATCACAAAAAAAGGGACCCCATAACAAGACCCAATACATATATTTCTAATATTGCACAATAACATTATAGAGTTCAATATACTATAAATAAATTTATTAAAGAGTTAATATATATATATATATATATAGGGGGAATAAAATATTCTACATGATTAACATGATAGATATGTAAAGAACTATCCAATAAAAAATGAATGTTTTGGTTCACATGGAATAAAATAAAACATTCTTATTGGACGTAAAATAAACTTAAGTGATTCTTATATAGATAACAGATAATACAACCTCAATCATTGGTAAAAGATTTTAATATACAGTGATATACTCAAAAAACACTACAATAGTCACATGTCTTCATTACAATTTCTTCCACAATACAATCTCAAATTCTATAATACATTCTTTTAAAATTAGTCATTACAAAACATATATTTCATCATTCATGAGTATATACCAATTTTAGTACATGGTTTTCAGATACAAGGCTTGATTATGAACTAAAAATAAAAAAATATGTTTCCCAACAGCCACTCTATAAAACTGTTTTTTAATTGTAGCTATATCATTATCACATAAAAAAACACATGAATTTCTAAAATTTATTATACCAATCATCTTCTTTTAAATAAGCTATATGATTAATTATTTTTAATGAAATGTAAAATCATCCCTGTAAGAATAGAACATATGATAATTTATTTAGAAAACTATATCCATTCACATATCTAGATTAACACATTAAAATATTGTTTTAGTTTCCATCACCAAACAATTTATATGTAATAAGAATTTTTTTAACTCTTATGGATACAACACGAGATTACATAAATATAGAATACATTAACCATTCAATTCGATTTGTAATAAAATATCAAATAAATATTTTCTAATTATATTCCTCAACTTCAATATTATAAGGATCCAATATAAATATTTTTCATTAAAAAACAACAAAACAAATATACCAACAACATATTTTTTTTATTCAGACACTCCATTCACCATTACAAAATATAAAAATATATTTATCCACTAATTAACACCATATAATAAAAAGTCATTATGATGAAAAATATAAAATTAGAGTACAAATAACTTGGTTATATAATTTTTGATCACTTTAGTTAACAATTTTCAATACCATATTCTAGTAATAAATTCCCAATATATGATATAAAATACTCACAATCAATCTAAATAACATGAAATACCCCAAAATAAATATAGTAAAACAGTTATCTTTCGACCCACTATTGGGAAATATAAATAATTATAATCCTTTTTTAGGTTAAATAACCCCCCAAAGAAACCCATTAAAGGATGATCATGATCTTAAAAAATATCCTCTATGTTGCCTAAGAGCCCATCACATGGTCGAGGAGAAGTATCAACGGAAAATATGATGGTTTTGAGATGATCTAAACATTTTTAATCTAATTTTTTAAAAATATGGTGTGTCCACCATAGTCATGGTGTTTTTTCACTAGTTAAGTGTTCTTCTAATTTTTTTTCATGTTTTCAATTTCCATCCATATAATTCAAAATTATTTATCAAATTAAAATATTCATATATTATAAATTTAATATATTATGTCTATATAAATCATGATGCATTTTATAAAACCTCAATAAAACATGAAATTTTACCATATAATTATCATACCTATATTGACTTATAAAATCCTCAATATCAAATAATCATACACATCAATGTTATTTAAATAATCACATAATATATATTCTACCAAAAATATTCATAAAAACTGACAAGCATAATTCAAACCACACATATGAAATATTTAATTTATTTTTAACCATGGTATGTTCAAATAAACCATCAAATTAGTAAATTGTTATATTGAATTGTATAATCATCATTATACACCCCCTTAAACTAAAGACACCACTCTCTATTAATTATGACACTGAATTAACCATGGTGTTTTTAATATCCAATACATCATTTTTAAACATCATGTTGATTTTTTATATAAATAAAGTTATTATCATCAATTTTCTTATCTAACTCATATAAAACTCAAAATTTTATAATTTAAAATATATTATGTCCCCACATCAAATACCTATCAAATGATTCATTTTATCTTGAATGTAAGTAGCAAAAAACATACATACAAAGGAAGTAATCATTGAATAACTAAAACCATCATATAAAATACCTCTCAAATAATTTTCAGTCTATAAAATACCCACCATAATATTTGAATTAAAAAAAATAATTAAAATACTTAATATAAAATTCAATATATTAATTATTATTACAAAAATAGGATATAATGAAAAATATGGAATTACATCTGAATTTGGGAACCTTTTTGGTAGATAAATTACAAAAAAAAATTCTCTATCACTCTTAAGAACATTTGCCAGAGGATTGACCCTTACATGTAACACTTTATCATAACAATCATAATTTTAAACAAAAATAGAAATATCCAACATATTATTTAATATATTGATAGCCTTAATCAATCATATGAAAAATATCATAAAGGTATATTCAGAGAAGTTAAATGCGGGAGGCATAATAAATTTACTCTAAATTGGTTAGATATAAAATTTTATATAACACTTCACCAACTCACTCTAATACATAAAAATATATAATACTCCCAAATTAATTTTTTATTCCGTTTCAGACCATTTATATATATAATGATGAAAAAATTCAAAAATGCATGCCCATAAATATTTAACTCTGAAACATTCATACACTAATAAATATATTAATTCAATGGATCCTATATAGTAGTTATCCACTCCCATATCATTTAAACCCATTTAATATTATATGAAACCAAATCTTTTCCATTAATCATTGCCTCACTAATTCTATTCAAACATGATGAATATAAACAAGTCCACAAATATGATACATTAAATAAATTTATACCAATACAAGGTTGATAACAATTATTATTAGAAAAATCAATATGTGGTAGAAAATCAGGACGAGATCCTACAAAATTAGTAATTAAATATCTCAACATTTCATTCAAGGTATTCATTTTATTAATTTTTCATCTTTTAATTTGGCCAAAAATTTTGGTTTACAGAACACGAGGTACCCAAATCACACTATAATACCATACCTATCATGGATAAAAACTAGGAATCCTGGTCTAAATAAATCATCTTAAAAACTAAATAAATCATTATAATCATTAATACAAAAATCCATATTAATATATCCAAAAATATTTTCTTTTATTGATAAGAAATGAGATGACTTGAAAAGTGGATCAAAAATGACTCATATGATGCCATGTATTTGCAATGAATAAGAAACACCACTTATAAAATCAATAGATACATCTTCACATTTATAATACATAATATGTAATTGAAATTGTAAAAATACTTGAACATAATATTCATCTTCACCTGATGATATAAAAAACAAAGAAAAAAAATTTATTAACCAATTTATTCACCTCAATATAGAAAATGTTATACATCACAGTGGGATACGTCTTCCAAATGCTAACATCCACAAAAAAATGTGAGTTATGGATATATTTATAAACTATAACACACATGTCTCTTGAAACATATAACATCACCTGGGATGTAACAACCCATGTACTTATAAAATAATTTTTTTAAATTTTAATAATTAAATAGTTAAATTAATTATGAATGTATAATGAAATAAGTGGTATCTATATAAATTAATGAATTTATAAAAATAGAATATTAAGATAACTTTAAAATGTATAAATAAAATTAATGTATATTATATGTGAAAATATGATATATTTATATCATACGATATATAAATAAATGTTTTGAAAATGATAAATTAAGTATTGGAATTTGGTTGACAGAGAAATTTTTTTTACAAATTTTAAATTAATATAATGATTAAATGAATACTTATATTCATTATGTAAATTATTAAATTAATATTTTATTGTCTTATGATCATAAATTAATTTTTCAAGACCATAACTAGTTTTTCAATTTGACATAAAATCATTAATAATTTTAAAATCAGTATTTTTAGACTAAATGATAATTTTAATTTAAAATTAAATTTATCTTATTTATAAAAATATTTTATTATAATTGTGTTCATTTTTTAATTCTGAATTTTAAAAAAAATTCACACTTAAATTTTGGTATTTTTCTGATATAGTTAATTTTTGGGTGAATAGTGAAATACAGTAATTTACGATATATAACATTAGAATGTAAAAAATAATTATTTAGAAATCTAAGATGTAAGATACATAATATTGAACTCTACTTCCCTCTTTAATTTATTTAGTATTGTAAATAAAAAAATTCATGGTCTTGTGAAATAATAATAAACTAATAAATAAAATAGTCAATAACACATCTCTCGTCTACTATAAATGCAACAACTCACCACCACTTCTTGGCACACCTCAAAATTGTTATATATTGTTTAATTTTAGACCAGTTACCTTTCTAATACCCTTACTCAGATCTGATACCATTTTTTATTACGGAAACATAAAATCCATATTTTTTAAGGAGTATATAATGGAGAAGAGGTTCAAGAGATAAAATCCTCTATTGTTTTTTTAAAATTTATTTTATTTTATTTTATTTGCTTATTCTCTCCTCGCCTCCCAAAATTCAATATAAATTATAAATATTTTTTCATAGATATACCATAATGTTATTATTTTAATGGAATATCCATCATTAAACCTCTCCTCTTCTACTCTTATCCTAAAATAATTAATGAATTTTCTGTGATATGTCTATTTACCGTCATCATGGAAGATGTGTGTTGATTATCCTTTACATTTGGGAATGAAATTATCTAACCCCCAGTTTTCAAAATAGTCTACCCAACTAACAGAAAATTTATATTTCATTATCCTTTCATCCGGTTCAAAAAAATTAGATGATATAACTACAAAACAATTTTATTCATGTTTTATTAATCATTGGTATTCAGAAGATAATAAATAGTTATATTTTATTAATATATAATTTATTTTATAAGGTTAATATATATATATAATATGTTTTCACTGGATTGTGGATAAAATATTTATTTTACATATTGAATATTTTTAAAAAATATTAATTTACTAGATAGTGAATAAAATATTTATTTATGAATTATATAATCATTGGTATTTCTATAAATATAGAGGAGGTTTAAATGGTCCAAGACATAGTCTATTGAAATATATTAACTAATAATAACATTATGTAATATTTTTTATGTGGAAACATGGAACACACCAAAAAATAATAATAATGATATTATTATTAAAAGTCGTTTGGATTCTTAAATGTTTTAAATGATATTAAATGGTTCAAATGGAATTAAATAATTTTTAACCTAAACCCTATCATTATAAATAGATAGGTATTTCCATTTTATATTTCATTAATAATTGAGAATAAAGAATTTTTTCCCAAAATGAATTATTTATCGACTACACCATCTCTATCATTCAAGAAAACAAAAAAAACATGAGTGATTTATTCAATACTTAAAAATGAGTGATAAAAAATGAACATTACAACAAAATTGATTGACCATGAAAGCACCCGAAGATCAATTGGTGTTGTTTGGGGAAGATTGGATCATGTATTGATCACCACTAGAGGGATTCTATCCTTTGAATCTCATGACACAATGAAGATAAACCGAAAGGGACATTTATGATGATCAAAAATAAAATTTTAGCAATGTTCTTAAGACCATGATTTTATTTCATTAAATATTAAATAAATTAACTTTGAAATTCATGTAATATATCCTTACTAATGGTATTGAGAAATGGAAATTAAAATCTATATAAATATTTATCCCACCACTGCATGCTTCAAATGTGACATGAACAATTATTTGGAATCAATTGGGTCATGTTTGAATTTAGAATTTTTTATTTCATTGTTGATCTAAAAAAATTAGAGTTAGATTATCATTTCATGTAATTTTTTCTGCATTCCGATTTGAATTAACTTTTTATTGACATATTCATCATGTTATTTTAGCTTTATATTTTATTAAATCATTAATAACCAATGAATAATTACCAGAGATTCCATCAGGATGTCCCAAATCATTTGGTGGTAAAACAGGGTTACATGGCTATAGTAGGAGCACAAGTTGTATAACCACACACTTTGTACCAGGATGCATTGAGATGTAAATTAAATGTTGATCATTTATTTCAGACTACTTTTTTACCTGAACAATCTGGAAAATGAAATGTATATACATGGATTGTACCTATTATGTACATGTCATGCAATCCATTTATTTTAACATGATAAATACCCATGCATGTGATTTAGAAATATGATAACCAAGTTACACAATGTGTAACTATCTTTTACATCCCATGTAGTGTAAAAATTAATGGAATAATTAAATTATATTATATTTGAAAATTATTTCCTTATAAACATACTTTATTATTTTGAAGACCAATGTTTTTTGAGAATTTTATATTTTTTTAAATAAAATTAAGTGCTCAATTTACGTATTTTACTAAATATTATATTATTGGTTATGTAATTTATTTACCATGCATGATATAAATATTGTGTATCACTAATTAATATCTAATGATCATTTATATAAAAGATAATTAATTGGATAATTAATGAAATAATGGTTAAATATATAATAACGAAATAGTAAATTAATGAATGATATCTAGATACATTTTCTTATTTGTTTCATGTATGACCGATAATGATCATGACCATGACCTATGTATGTGTTGGAATTTGTTTAATTTAATTATTTACCTGGGTTTCCAATGATTAAATATTTTTTTATCTCTCCCTCCATTATATATAGGACATGTGTGTCCAAGGTTATATATGGAATACCCTTTAACAATTCTTTTGGTTCCCCTCACCTACATGTGAGTAATATATACTTATAATTATAGAATATTCCTAAGGGCATTCAGGAAATTAATGAATGAACCATATAGATTCCAACAAGATGATACATAGATATACAAGTGGGATTATGTAAATAATCCCCTGGATGTAAAATGAATTAATCCAGCTATGACATAGTTAAGAATATTATCAACTCATTAAATCAATCATTAAATAATTTCATGATTAGGTCATTTACTCAATTTATTTATTTTTATATATGAATAATATATTTTATGTATGTAGTTGTATAGTCAGATAAATTATTGACTTAATATGAAATGATATAAATTATATAAAAAATTATGTTTAAATATTTTATCGAGGAGGGTAAATTAATTAATAAATCCACTTTATATTAAAAAGACATTTAATGGATAAAATGAGATAAAATTTAATCATTAAATTATTAAAATATATCAACTTAAAAATAACTCAGAATAATATTTTCATTAGTTGATTGTTAATTATATCAAATAACTATGTTTTGGAAATCGAAACTGTCTTGAAACATATATTTATTATCGATTTACCCTGAGAATTTTGGGTTGAAATAACTAAACTTCTGTTGATATTGATGTCTAATGTATGTTCAATATAATTTTCGATGTATCTATTGTAGAAATCATATATAGGATTTCATGAATCTGAAATCCCCTAAATGGATTAGAGAGATTCATATCTATATTTTAAATGGCCACCTACCTATCTACATTCATATGGATTTCATGGAAAAAATTCAGAATCATTAAAAATGTTATGGAGATCCTTTCCACAAGAATTGTAATTGAACTGGAAATATGGATTTCAATAGTGAGGGATATTAGAAATTTATAAAATTTTGGGACATTTAATAAGTTTATTATTTTAATGATTATTTCTATCATATATTGTATTTAGAAAAATTATATAATTATGGAATAAAATGGAATGATCTTAATCCACATTGTCTCTACGATCTGTATTTGATAAAGTAAACATTTTATCCTGGATAATCATTCGAGATTGGTTTAAATGATGTTGATTTGTGCTCTTCAATGAACTGAAATCATATATGTTATAATACTCATTTTTGGAAGTATCTGCTAAGGATGCGAGTGATGGAGAGTTCCTAGTATGTGATAAACATTTAAAAAATGTAGTTGATGATCAATTTTATATTCTTTCATCTATCTCTATTGAACTCATGAAGTATCACCAAAACATGTATGTGTATAGAATTCTTGATAACTTATTTGGCCTTCACTTAGAGTGAGCTATATAGAAGTGGTTTGGTATTTTCATTGCAATATAGCTGAGAGATCATGGAAAGGGTACCCCAGCTGGTCCACACATAGTCAAGATCACTAGATACATTGTGTTAATAGAGGTTCTAGGGTTTAAAATTCCTGATGAATTTGTGAAAAGAATTATTTATCTATCCATACTAGATATAGAGGGATCTAGTCCCCAATTTGAGAGTAAATGTTTCTTCTTTTATAACGATTGAATTTTTTTTGTCAGAATACTTTAAATAATGGACGTTTTGTGTTTCATTATATAAAATATGTAATGGATTTTTATAATGAAGTTACTTCTTATGAATCATACAACACCCAACATTGGAATCACCATAGTGGTCATGTAATTGAAACACACATGACCCAATTACATCAATATGGATATTTAGATTTTTTATCAAAAAACACATAGTGTGTGTAGAAAACGTTTACAAAAAAATATCCTAATCCACATTTAGAGGGAAAGGAAAAATGGATAAAATGATTCATTAATTAGTTTATACTGATGTCTATAGAGAATTTCCAATTGAGGAATATGGGGGTACATATTCATGAGAACTATTATCGGGGATTTTAGAATAAATGGATATGTATACATTATTTTATATAAATCATATTCATTTGATAAATTCATGGTATAAATTAATGAATTTGATAACCATATTTGAAAGATGATTAAGAAAAAACTCTCAAATAGTGGTTGAGAATATGTTAATCAAAACATCATTGATGATTATTGGGATTTTTGGATATTATATCTACTCAATACCCCTTATACTTATTAGTGTAATGTTGTAAGAGAAAGGAGTAACCACACCATGTTAGACATGGTATGATCAATGATGATTCATGGGACTATTTTGTGATCCTTTCTGGTGATACACATAAAAAATTATATAATTCAAACTAAACTGAAATCTAAATAATTAAATAAATAGTCTATATTGTGACCCTACCAAAATACACATATTAATAAATGATTTCAAACATAATTAACTATCAGAAGTTTGTTAAAGGATCATAATGTCTAATTTATTTGTAAGACTAGGTAAATAAAACTAAAAGCATTAGAGTAAATAAAACATTTATTTATTTATCATCCAATGGGATATCTTACCTTTCTTTTTCACTTACATATGCACTTGTTAACCTGGGGATAACATGGAATATGGGATGAACTAAAAATACCATTGAGGGAATAAATATATGAATAATTCATAGCCCATGGGTTAGTCGAAAAAAATAATATGTAATAAAAGGAATGGATATGAAAATTGAATAATAAGTTGGGTAATAATTCTATCACATGTGGCGCGGAAACAACATAAAACATTATATAATAATTATTCAAGGCTCACTACACATGAAGGTGCACAATCCAAGATTAACCACCAAGATTGTTCCACATAGATCACTGTTATGGAAAACCACTAAGACTGTAGAAAATTACATATCATGATACTAAAGATTAACCAATGCAATAGAGTATGATATGGGTGAACCCAACAAAAAAGTTTCCTGAATGTGTGTTTCTCATTATGAATTATACATAAGGAATAAAATATAAACATAAGGATTTCCATGGGTAAGAATTGGGTGTCTCAATGTTATAATAAAGGCATACGAAAAGGGAATATTACAATGGTGTCACTGAAATAAAGGATTTAAATAATACATGTAATTTAATATGAAAAAATAGTCATGTATTATGTTATGTTATGTAAAAATAAGGTGAATATATTTAAAAATGGGTTTTATGATACTTTAGAAATAAAATATTTTAGTGCGGTTTAGGGAAAATTTTAAGGAGAAATTTAGGATGAGAAGGGAAAAATATATTATAAAAACCCCAATGAGAAAACACAATGATTTTATAATAAAATGAGTTACATTATAAAAATAATTTGGGATTAATATATACTATGGAGAATTCTTGAATATGGGTACAAATTTTAAATGCTCTCTTAAATCGGTCTTGCTTATCGAGAAAAATTGAGTATGAATCCTTTTAAAAACATTTATATTCCTAAATCAAAAGAATGAAAAATATTAATACATGAGTTTGTAACATATGAAAAACATTTATATGATTTATATAAATATAAAAGTTAATTTCATTTGGGTAAAAAGGGGATAAGAATAACTCGATAAAATAATGGAGGTTCGGGTAGAATCCCTTTAATTAAGTCTGAAGGTGTTCTTCAATTGATCTTAATGTCTAGGATAATCATATTAGATCCATTAATTATTAGGTAAAAACATATATAAATATATAGTATTCATTATTACATTATAATTTCATTTATGGACTTTTTATGGTGTTATGAGGTTCCATTACCTCATTTGGGAGAGTGGGTTTCCTTGGTTTTCAGGATCACATTACTTGTATGCATGTATAAAAGGTCCGGAAAAGTGGGGGTAAATATCCAGAATTTGTAATTTATTGTTTTTATGTTCATATAGAGGATATATTATTCTTTTAAAAATTTTATGTAATGAATATAAATCATTACATTAATAGTTAATGATTATCGTTAGGGTTTATTTTGGTGGTTATTGATAACAACAAACACATTTTATTTTATAAATTAATATTATGTGTATAAAATGACTCCAAAACATTAAATAAGATATAATAAATAGATGAAAACTTATTTCAACAAGAAAAATGGTTTCATTAGTTTCCTTGATGATCGAAATGGAAATTAAAAAATTTGACTTCCTTAAATACAATAAATTAACAAATCATTGATGATTTTTTCATTTTTAGTAATAAGGTATGGGGAAAGAGAGATGATGATGAATTATTCTATTATAAAATTAAATAACCATTACATATAAGGTATTTTATTTATCGTACCATATTTTTTAAGGGAGGTGATCAGAGAAAAAGAAAAGAAAATAACATGAAAATAAATTCAATGATATGGAAAAGGATTTTACCTCCTGATTCATTCTTCTTGAGAACAAACATAATGTATTGTTTTTGGTCTTTTTTTAATTCCAAAAGATCACATATGTGGGGGAAGGGATTGGTAGAATATTATCATATAATTGGGTTAGGGATTAAGGCTTGTCATGTGTGAGGAGAATAACTGGGGTTGTTATTTATAGTAGAGGATATGTGTGTTTACTCATTATTTTAATCATTAGTTTTTTATTTTCATTAATGACTAGGACTAGTTTGAGAATTATCCTGAAAACATTTTAAAAAATTATGGTTAGTTTGAGATTATAGTGCTTACATCAAATATCACTAAAGTTACAGGGTCATTTACTTATATTGTATAAATAGCGATATTTATTGTGTTATAATATTCACCAAAAATTTAATTATTTTAGAAAAAACCCAAAAATTCACTCTTATAATTTTTTGAATTTCATAATTTTATATTTAATACTAATTTCAAAAAACAATTTTCTTAATAATATAATTTTTTTATATAACATCGATATTTAAAAAAAAATTAGATTTTAAATTTATAACTGATTTTATAACGCTTTGAAAAAATAACTATGGTCCAATATATTTTTCTTATAATAATTAGAAATAAAAATATTAATTAATAAATACATTTTATGAAAATATTATTATTTTTAATGGTTAAATGAATCATAATATTTTAATTAAATATTTCAGGCGTACATAAATGTGAATAATTATTTATTAATTTTTAAATTATTTAATAACATATTCTATGATATGATTATATCATATTTTAACTTATAATATGGTTGAATTTTATTTATAATTTCATTTGTGAGGTATTTATTCAATTTTATACTTTACTATTCTCGTAAGATAGTTCATTCTCCAATTATACATCCTCTGATGTTAGTAAATATGAATGATATGGTATGTACTTACTTAAGAGGGATACATGAAAAATGTCATGAATTGGTGATGGTTAATTTAATACCCAGTTCAACCCATTCAGATTTATTACCCCTAGTCACATCTATGAAACAACCACATCAACATGGCAGTATCTAGTAAGAGACACATTCCTATCAAAACAACACTATCTCTAAAATACTATAACAATAGAATTTTATCCTATACCTTAGTCCCATACTTAGGGTTTTCACCAAGGACTTATAACCATAATATATTAATATTGAATAAAATTTTCCCTGAAACCAAATATAAAAACACTTACATTTCATATATAATTATATATTAAATCATAATAGATTAATATTCATTAAATAAATTTATGATCCATTCATAAACCATAATATTTTATTTTATCTAAAAAAATAGATACATAACAATTTGAAAAAAAAATGTTCTACATCATCTCTTATATTTTTCATCACAACCAACACCCTTATTAGACTTATTTACATAAAATATATCCTTATATCTTGGGTAAATGGAAACATAATAAAGTAGGATCTCAAATGATCAGTAGGGAAAAACAAGAATGATATTAATTATATTTTAAAAAATAACAAGGATTTTAGAACATGTTCATAATATTTTAAAACTACACGAAATTTTTTTTTGAATATAAACATGAGTCCTGGAATATAATTTTTTTATTCACAAGAAATGAATTATAAATGAATAAAAGATCGTGATCCATAGGAGTAAAAATTTTCATATGACATATGATTTTGGAATACACATATGAATTGAAAATCATTTACATACTAAAATGTCACAACGAATAATGTTAGAATAGATTGGGTTCACTCGACATGCCATCATATCATTAATTAATGGTCACTACTAAGGAAATCATACAAGATAGAGGCCCCTATGAAAATGGGTAGAATCTCCATTAATGTTCTTATAATCTCCGGAGATATCCATAATTAACCAATAAATTAAAGGGATATAAATTTTTCCCCAACCAAAAAATAATCATAATATATTCATATGTTTTCTATAAGATTATAAAATATTATTTGTATCAGAATATCATATCTCATGGAAAGGTAACATGTTTTGTAACACCTTGATGTTATAATGAAATATTTTTTAAAAAAAAATTCAACATATTTCATAGCAGTCTATCATGATGTCACGACACGTTCTAGTGGGGCCCGTGCTGTGACTCCCCTTGCCCACCTCAAAATAGGCCAGGGGCTGGTGACTAGCACCCAGTTGGCATATTACAACATGGGATGCACTTTCTATGAACCTGTACACACGCACACATTTTCAAGCATACAAATGCTTAAATGTAAAAAACCCACTAAGGAATAAAATGCATGAATACAACTAAACCCAACCAAAAGAGTATGACATATGTAAAGTACTAAAAGTAAAATGGGCTAGAAAAGAATCCCACCAAAAACAACAGTCTGAAAACTACAAAGTCCATCAAGCTAACACAAAGGGGTACTAGGACTAATGTTTGATGTTGAAGGAACGCCTCATCCAGTAGGGAACTCAAAAAGCTCATTCATGTCTTAGTCTGCCCTGGACTCTGTCAAAAGGATGCTCGTCTACACAAGACATGACAGATGTGGGAAAAGCCCATGCATGGGTGAGTATAAAAATACTCAGTAGAGGAACCCAAAAAACAAAATGAAAGTACATAAAGGAAAGGCGCGGTCAGCTCACCATAGTATATGTCTAATTAAAATATGATTGGAGATCACAAATTAGATATAATCAAAACCCCGACCCATGGTCTAGAGGCATGTAACACAACTACATACCCCCGTTAAGGGATTTAGTTTGGAGATTTTTCAAGAATCACTCATTCTGGGAGTACTCACTCCATGAGTCTGATAGCTCTGATGACAGTCGTCCAAGAAGCGCTGTTCATCGAGAAGACCCACGAAGGATATCCACACTCATTATGGGAGACACAAATCTTGACTGGGAAAGGTCACGATCGATTGATACACTCATTACGGGAGACACACTCATGAGTGGGAAAAATCATGATATATGGATGAGGATCACTATTTGGGCCATGGAGGATACTGCGACTCTTTCGGAATTCACCTACTAGGTATTGGATCGACACCCGGTATATTTGGTCACGTCGATGACATATTCTACATAAGGTCAAGAATGGATAGAGGATCTCCATCCAGGCCTCACATATGTATTTCTGACTCTATCACAGAAAGTCCTGCTGAAGGGATCATACTCCTTTAGAAGGAAACGATGCATGACCTTCAAGGGAATGAGAATAAGGGGCACTAATCCAAATGAAACATGTCCAGGATATGGTGGAAAAGAGGAACGATCCATTTTACAAAAAGTACAAGACATGTAGAAATTTTACACACTGTGTCATCTGTCCTCAGGTACTGCCCGTGTAAAAAGGCCCATGTCGTAAGGCTTGTCCTATATAAAAGTTAGTACACGGTGTGTAGTACTATGTATATTCCATGTCCGAGTGACTGGGGTCGGCTCTGTATACGTTGGCCATGTGCCTGTACAGAGTCCTCGACCCATGTACTCAAACCTGTGTAATCGGTACATGGGGTGACCCACGCTACTGGCCTCACCTGGCCGTGTGGTGGAGTACCCAGTTGCGTACTCCATCCCTTGTCCGTGTATCCCCTGGAAACATTCCGAGCCCCATGTAGCTGCCACTGCCATACTGCATAGAGAGTACACACCGTGTTCCGAAGCCATGTAGTCCATCTCCTATCCATGTACCATACAAGGTACACTCCGAGCATTGGGGAAGGTCCAACACGTTTTGTGACCTGGGTCACTAGCTGTGTGATTCTTATCTGACGCCTGAAACCCTAGCTACTGCTGAGCTGGTCCACACAGAATGTTCTTAAATTATACAAGCTGTGTATTCTAGAAATTTCTAGAAATTCGGACCTCCGAATTCATGCCTCCAGTGATGTTATGTTTGTTGATCCGGTCATCCATTCTCCAAGTAACTCTTGGGTTGTGGTTGCACCAAAACCAAGATGCTACTTTTGTTGTTTACGGGCCCTTGATCAGCTCTGAAAATATTTTTTGATCATCCCACTTGAATAATTCTTGAAGAACGACCGCTTCCTATCCGAGCCCATTCATCGTCCGTCATGGTCGCTGCACCACTGTAGGGTAATTGCGATGATGGATATCTAGTTTGGGATTGTTTCATTGCAAGACGGGTGTGAAACATTCCGTTGTTCATCACCCCACGAAGAATTCAAACAACGTGAAGAACATGCTAGAAGGAAATGGGGAAATAACAATCCAATAGAACAAATTTGACGAACAAACCTCCACAATCATTCATCGTGGCATTTATCTGCTCCCGTTAATAGTCTTAAACAGAGAAGAAATCAACAACAATAATAAACATGGATTAATTCCTCATAATCATCCCAATAAAACCCTCCAACAATAACGTACGAATCCTGAGATCAACGTTTTCATGTTTGATCCACGTTCATCATTTAAATTAAAAAACGGGGAAAGAAGAATGAAATAGAAAACCCTACCTTTAAGAAAGGATCGATCATTGAAGAAAGGGTCGCGCTGCCATCGTCGTCAAGATCCTTCAACTTCGTTGGCACAACGATTGAAAGCTTCGATTCGTCGTCGTTATTCACCAAGAGGCTTCCACGATGTGCCACAGATTCTTCATAGTTTCCTCTCAATCATTCCCAATGAGCGACATCCAAATGAAAAAAGGAAACAAATTTGGAATTCCATTACACTATGGTAATAATGAGTCAGCATTGCTATTTCTGAGTCATTAAGACGTGAAATTAATTATTGAAATAGCTACCATTTCGCTGCACTGCAGCAGTTGTTTCCAAAAATACAATTAAAATAAACATCACAATTTATTTTATTTTCTTTTACTAAACAATGTCCGAAAATTAACTTTTTTCCTCGACCTGCGCCAGTCGAGGTTAAACCCATTCATAGGTAAAGTCTTCATCCTGGACGCAATAGTGCCCTTATATTTTTAATCTGGGTATCCATTTGGAAACTTCCACTACCGCGCACACATGCCAACTCACATAACTTAAAAAGGTCAAACTAGCATTCCAGGATCACTGGGCCTCAGAATGATGTGTCATCTCATCACCTCATGTCGTAATAATTCCATATAATTTTTAAAAATAATACACGAAAAAATCAGATACACTACACAAAAGTTTAAACTAACCATGAAACAACCTTATTATAAAATTACCATTATATAATTACCATTAGTTTTTTGTGAATAATTATAACTAACATAAGAAAATGAATTCTGAATTCATTGGCTATCAAATATTAGTGAAAAATATAAATCATTGGATATTTTTTTTAATGAATTAATTTTGGTAATGAAATTAATGTGATATAAATGTGTTATATAATTAACAAACTATTATTTATTTTCATCCAATGGATATTTTAGTCATATGTAATGAATAAGACCCTATTTTATATATAAAAACTAATCTTCATAAATATTAATTTTACACACTTGAATGATGAACCCCTTTTAAATTAATATTATGACACATTAATAAGTATTATATGATATGATAAACATTTTATTTATAATAAGAAAATAAAAAATATATATATTTAAATTTATTTCAAATATTTTCTTGATAACATTCAAGTTTTGATGAATTGTTAAAATACGATAAATTTTAATTGAATATAATTTTCGTTATTGAAATAATATGTATGATTAAATTATATTAATGAATGTTTTAAATGTATTAATATAATATATTTCTACCATTTTGTATAATTTAGGTCATTAGAATTAATTTTACATAAAATACATATGTAAAATCATTTTAGTCTTTTGAAATATTTTAACTTTAAAAACCCTTTTTCTCATTTCAACAATGGGATTAATTATAAATTAATTACTGCAAATTGTGTGTTTTGAATTTTGAAAAATGTATTCTATATTTGGAATCATTATAACCAAATTATGTTAATAGCCTATTTTTATTTTTGGGAATTATGAATAGTAACATTGAAAATTATTTTTAATACCATGGATAAATGTAAATCATGTAATTAAATGTAGAAAAAATATTTTAAAACTGTCTCAACACTGGTAAAAATATTATAGGATGAATAAATTTTACCCTTATCATTTATAATTCGAAATGAAATAACTTAATGGCTACTTACCAATGAATATGACATGAATATAAAAAAACAAATAAATGTCACAAAATGTAACAATATCATTTTTTATTAGTATATTATTTTTAATATAGGAATAACTAATAGATAATATTGAATATGTATATTCAATGAGAAATATAAAATAATTACCTAAATAATAGGAATTTATTTATAGTTTTTTATATATTAAATAATCTTCATTGATGATGAAACAATAGTGATTTATAAATTATTTTATTAATAGAAATTTCAAAGAAATGGTTTTAAAAATATTAAAATATATATCATATAAAGTAACTAGTGTGATAAAATAATTTTACAAAAGACTATTTATTTTTAGTAGTGTATTAAATATTTTGGTTCAAATTTTTCTACTATGTGGATTTTATTTAATGTCAAATAAATAAATTGTGTCAAAATTTAAAGTATTGGTAGTTTATAAAAATAAAAATTTATTAAATTATTTAAAACTAATTAAAATATTTAAAAAATAAAATATGATAATTATAAAGTCTAAATTTTCAAAAAATAACCATTTATGGTCAATTAACATCATATAAGTAAATATTTATAACCATTTAGAATGTTACTAGAACAATTATAAATAAATAGAATAATTATGTGTTAATTAAAAAGATATGGTGTTAATTGAAACAAAAACATGTCCAAAATTTATAGGTTGATGAGATTAAAACATTATCTCTTCTAAAATTATAAAATGGGATATTTTCATTGGTTTTTGGGGAGGGTTTTATTTTATTATAAATTTCTATTTATGGTGTTTCTAAATGTGACCCTCACCTTAATTATAAAAAGTCACCTCCTCCCTAACCTCATCACTTCATTTTTAGCATTCAATCTAAGAGATCCCCTACCATTTTCCTTATAATTTTCCCTATTTTTGTTCTAGACACTATTGGAAAGAAGGTTTTTCCCAACACATATATACAAACGCTTATCCAGAACTGTTGGTATAAGTGTTTTTTACCAAAGATTTTAACAAACCGTTGGTAAACAATGGTTTTGTGAAGGCTTTCCCAATGGGTTCTTCAAACCATTGGGAAATCCTATGTTTTTTATCTTTTCCCAATGATTTTTACAAACCATTCGGACAATTCATGTTTCCCAATGGTTTTTGGAAACCGTTGGGAAAGTTCTCCTCAAATACAGCCAATTCCAGAGCCCCCCCGCACGACATAGCATTCCCCAATTTGCAGAAGCTACGGTTCCCAGTGAACCCAAACCCGATTTCTTTCATCCAATTGGCTGCAACTCCATCATTCATGTTAGATTATTTAAACCCCTTCTCAAATACAAGATATCTTCCTCCGATTTCCATATTTATTTCAATATCTCGAAATATCACGTAATTTTTTCATATTTTAGGGATTTTCAAAAAAATTAAGATTCACAATATTTGATAGTGAATCAATAACTAATATTTGGAAATTGATGTTTTTAACAAATTTCATTGAGTTTTGTATATGTAAATGTTGAGGTTGAGTAATGTATTAAATAAAACCATAATGTAGCGTTCATTATTTTGACCTTCATTTAAGGTATGATTAAATTATTCTATAGGTAGATTTATCAACCTAATAACATAAAATTATTTCCAATTCTATATGAATATTTTCAACATATAGGTTTCATTATGATACCATTCATACCATGTGGGAGTTCATTTTTATAAAATGACACCAATGATTTATGGGTCCTCATTTTATAAATTGAAACTACATAATGGTTATATCTTCAGGGAATTCATTGATTTGGTGAGTTATACATTCCTAGGGAATGGTTGAAAACACAGAAGGTTAGATGAACCTTATTATTAATCATTGATCGATGAATCAAGAAGTCATTACCTAGATTAATAGTCATAAGAGTTAATCAAACTCTAGGGAAAATCACTTGAATGGGATATTATATACTTGTCTTCATAGGGATGATGATCAACTAGAATGTACTAATTGGTGTGAAACTATGATAGTGAAATATAGAGCTAGAACACATTTGTTCATGTGGCACCTATCATGTTGTTAAACTATTGAAATGAATTATATTTGTTTGGTAGAATTTTTTTATATGTGAGATGTAAAATGACATCCATGGGTTATTTATAATTTATAACGCCCTAAATGTATAGATAATACCTAGTTTTTCTAGTATAGGGGGGATTACATTACAAAAGGACCATGTCATTTAACACCAATAATTAATTTATTTTTTAGATAATATTACTATTTCCAATGAATTGTGTGCCTGTGACTAGAGAGATCATCACACATACATCTAGTGTAAATCTATTTTAACATAATTTCATGTTGATTCATTCTCCTCTATATTCATTTTGGTGCCTGGTAAATATATTTTTTGGCTACATATGCAACTCATCTTCAATAGTGGGATGAGTGTGCGCCTTGGGATGAGTTATCATCCCTAGTAAATGAATAATAAGTCACTTATAATATAGAGAATGTTCTATAGTATGTTTACTAGTGAATCATTTCATTTGAGGGATCATAACCAAAAAAATCAATAGAATATGGTTAAAACATTTTATTATAGCTCGTGATGATATCAGTTAGGAATCCTATTCATTCAGACAATGATGATGATAAAACCTATTTATAGGTTGTCATTGAACCCCAAAAATATTCTAAGGATTTGAGTGTGTGATATACCCATTGGTAATAATACTTCTGAGGCATTTCATTACTGTAAATTAAGTATAATGTTTTAATATCATGATACTTAAAAAAATTAAAAAGAATTCAATAATTAGGATCGAGTTCCATGATTTATCTAGATTTATCATAGTGTTCTGTGGTAGTAGGAAATTATTTTTGGTTAATTCTAACATTCCAGTAGAAGAAACTATGCTATTTCAAAGGAACTCATCTATTAAAGGTTTGACAATTCCCATTGGACAGCCTATACCCCCTGGAAAGCCCCCCACCCTTGTTGAAAGCCCGCCCACCCCATCCCCGGACACCCGCCCACCACCCCTCAGACACCCCCATCCCCCCCGGACACCCCACCCCTTGGATAGCCCCACCACCCACTTGACACCACGACCCCACTGGACAGTGCCGCCACCCCTGTCGACAGCCCGCCCACCCCCCGTGGACAGCCTGCCCACCCCCCGTGGATAGCCCGCCCACCCCCCTGGACACCCCAGACCCCCTTGACTACCACGCCACCCCCAGGGGTAGTCCTCCCACCCCCTGGACATCCCGTACCACTCGGACCGCCCCACCCACTCCTGGAAACCCCATTCACCTCCTTGGACAGCCTGCCCACCCCCCTGGACTCCCCCTACCCCCTTGGACAGCCTGACCACCCCCGCGAACAACCCTCCCACCTGGACACCCTGACCCCCCTAGACAGCCCCCACCTCCTGGACACCACTAACCCCCCAGACGGCCCCACCACCCCCTAGACACCCCGCAGCCCCTGGACACCCCGCACCACCCTTGGACAATCCCGCCACTCCTCTGATCCTCATCTTGATCTCCCTGAAGAAGTTAAAGTATAAAACTCATGTACTCCCAACAAGATCCATAAGGATTATGCATTCCTTGATCCACTCACAATATCATACTGGGAAATCATTGAATATAGGCATTAGAAATTCTGTATCTTATGTTCTTATATACACTGTATTTTGTTGTATTTCTTAATATGATTCTCATTTAGAGTAATGTGTTAGTTATGATTTTATATAAAGTAAACAATTGTCATTTAACAAAATATTTTTTTGATTAAACTTAATTATTATTGAATTTATTTGTAATGACTCATTGCAATTTTTTAACAGAATGGAAAAAAGTTGGATGTATGAAACTGATCGGATTTCAACCGATTTTTAAAATATTTTGAATATCTTTCTAGATTTTTCATTTTAGAAGGATTTAAATAGTGGTAGCATACACTTCCCATGTTTTAATTATGTTGGAATACATTGGTTGATTCATGAAGCAGTTAGCTATCATATAACCAAATATGGTTTCCAAACAAAATACTATGTATGGTATCACAATGGATAGAAAATGGAATCTCAAAATTTTGATGATCCAAATGATATGACAGAATTGGAGAGTTTGATATATGATCGGTTACCATTTATTCGGCATCATGAGAAGGAATGGATGTCCAGCCAACAAGATTTCGATACAAGAACACATGATGCGTCCAATGAAAATGAAGGTGTTGATAGGGTGAAAAAATTGAATGATGTAGCGACAACTCCAGTATATCAGCAATGTGGTAAAATGAAAAATTTGGAATTTTTATTCCAATTGTTTCATAGGAAAACTATGTATGGGATTTCAAATACTGCAATTGATTACATTCTTTCGTTCATGAACGGGTTACTTCTAGATGATGCAGATATTCCCTCAAACCATTGTATGGCATGGAAGTTAGATGATGAACATGGATTCTCAAAAAAAATCATGCTTTCCTGAATGAATGCAGCTTATTTTGGGAGGAAATTGCTGAAAGAAATGTTTGTATCAAATGTGGAACCTCCCGATGGAAGCCAAAAGATGATGGAATACCATCTCTTGTGCCACAAAAAGTAATGTGTCACTTTCCATTGATCCCCAGATTATAGAACCTTTTCATGTCTGATGAAATATTCGTAAAAATGTGATGGCATGACTCCGAGAGAAAAAAGAATAATGAAGAGTTGGTTCACCCTACAGATGGATTTTCATGACAGAGATTTGATGCTCGATATTCTGAATTTCCGTCTGATGTGCGTAATGTGATACTGGGTCTTTCATGTGACAGATTTAATCTATTTGGGTAGATGCTTACTTCACACAGCACACGGCTGTTTTTCATACACATTTATATCCTTCCCCCTTGGTTGTGTATGAAAAAGCCTTACACTTTCTTGAGTATACTGATATCTGGCCCTTATAACACCGGAAATGATATAGATGTATACATGAAACCTTTAATAAAAGAGTTGAAACGTTATTGGGATGTCGGTGTGCCCACATACAATTCATGTTCGAAAGACATAATTCAGATGTGTGTTGTGCTTATGTGGATGATCAATGATTTTCCTGCTTATTCAATGATGTCTGGATGGAGCACAAAAGGAAAATTGTCATGTTCTGTTTTTATGAAGAATACTCGATTGAGAAGACTGAAATATCATCATAGTTTTTGTTTTATGGGACATTGAAGATTCTTGAAAATGAACCATCCATATAGAAACAATCGTCGAAGATTTGACAATACCATGGAGAATGACGATCCACCTCAGCGTATGTCTGGAACTGATGTGCTTAATGAATTGAAATATTTCAGTTATTCATTTGGGAAGGGTGTAATGAAATCTAGAAAGAGGAAAAATGTTTCCAATGGTACCTGTTACAATTGGAAGAAGAAGAGTATATTCTTTGAGTTGTCGTATTGGTCTACCAACGTGTTACGTCATTGCTTAGACGTAATGCACATTGAAATGAATATATGTGAAATATTGCTTTCGATTCTTCTAATTGTCAAGGGGATGACAAAAGGTGATTTACGATCTCGGTGTGACTTGGTAGATTGACGGATCAGACCACAATTGCATCATGTATGTATCGGTGAAAATAAATGGAAAGATCCATGTGCTTCTTATGTGATGACACCTGCTGAAAAAAATAAATTTCTGGAAGTGCTAGAGACTATTAAAGTTCCAAATGGATATTCAACCAATATATCAAAATGGGTCAACAAAAAAGTGTTGAAGCTGAAATATTTGAAGACTCATGATTATCACGTCCTATTGCATGAGTTGATTACAATAACAATCTGTCAACTCTTTTCCAATAATTTTAGAGTCTCTGTTATTCAGTTGTGCTATTTGTTTAGAGATCATTGTGTTAAGAGGTTCTCCAAATCCTTCTTGCAAAAACTATTGGCAGAGACACCATTAATTTTGTGTGAGTTAGAGAGAATATTCCCTCCATCATTTTTTACATGCATGTTGCATCAGACTGTCCATATTCCAACCGAAATACTTCTTGGAGGACCCGATGCTTTCCGTTTGATGTATACAACTGAAATAAACATGTTCACATAGAAATCATACGTTTGGAATAGGAATTATCCTGAAGGTTATATTGTGAACGGTTACATGGCTCAAGAATTTTTGGATTTTTGGCAATGTATTTGTCTGATCTTACTACAAGAATTAACAGACCAATGAGAAATGAAGAAGAACAATATGGTAAAATTGAACCCATTTTTCCATCACTTCCTCAGACAGGAGGAATTCCGTGATCATATACATTGACGACATTATTCCTTGAAGAGCGAGAGATGGCATATTGCACAGTGTTGTTAAATTGTGATTTGTTCGATGAGTATATCATGTAAGTAAATTCTACATGTATCTCTTATCTTATCTCTTGTAATTTTAAATATTTGTTAAATTATTATTATTTTTATCTACATGGAACATAAAGAATTGATATATAGAAAGCATAGTTCTTTAAATTTGAGAAGGAAAGTGACTTTTCAAAATAAAGGGTTTCCTGCTTGGTTGAAATTGAAGGTAAAAATATTTCTGTAATAACTAAATAAAAATAATATTTAATTAACTTCACTATTTGTTTATATTTCAGGTATCGAGTTTTCCTGCAGACTCTGTTTCTGAGGAAATAAATGCTTTGGCTTTTGGTCCTAATACCATGGTTCGTGCTTGTAAATCACTTGTGATCAATGGATATAAATTTACTATCACTGAACGAGCAATAAACATGATAACACAACATAATGGTGTTATGCTAACTGCCACAAGAGACTGTTATGCATGTTCATCGGATACTAGACCTCATTTTGAAAATATTGATTATTATGGAGTCATGGAGAAAATAATAATTTTGGATTATTACTCACATGGTCGAGTCACAGTGATGAAATGTCAATGGTTCGATTCAATGACGAGGCAAGGCACCTTTATTGATGATTGTGGATATCGAGTTATTGACATGACTCACACTCTTGCCACCGATGAACCATATGTACTGGAATCAATGGTGATACAAGTTTTTTATGTCAAAGATCATCGTCATCCTAAATTCGATGTAATTATTGATGTAAATCCTAGAAATGTTTTTGATGATGGTGATGATGAAGTTTACACTATCCCTATTGCAATTGGAAGTAATCCATTTATTAATTATGATGACGCAAATATCTCAACTATCAGAGTTGATTGTGAACCCGAAGTTGTGGCGTGAAATATATAGAATCATACAATCGAGTTCTAAACTACATGTTTCACCTACATCATTTAGAGTGTGTATCATAGTACTTACCTTCAAACCACCATAAATGTTCTTTTACTTTATGTTTTTTTTATCAGAATGGGTTTTCTATATTTATTTTGGGTTACACATTAGTTATTTGTTTCTAATTACATCCATATTTGTTTTTATTGTAGGAAATGACACCCACTGAAGAGAGGCGATGAAAAAAGATGATAGATAATAATCGTCGCATGGTACTGATGGGTGATCCTCTACTCATCACTATTGTGAGTATTTTATTTCAAATATAAATATTTTAATAACTTATAATATCTTGTGTTTAATTTGGTGTTAGATTTTTTTTTTCAGGATCGACCCCCTAGACGAGATATATCTGACGGAGAGCCTGATATTTCTCCCAATAGAGAGGTTGGTGGTAGGAGGGGGGTGGTGTCATAGATGGACGATCATCTAGTGGTCCCAGTTCTGAGGCCGGTGGTACGAGGGCTCGTGGGGTGAGAGTTAGACGATCCACTACCACAGGCGTATCTTCTTCGCCCCATTTTGATCCTAGCGTGTCTTTAGGGACACACGGGATATTTAGACCTCCGATGATTACACTACCAGTTGGTCAGACGTCTATGCCATCATCTTTTTCTTCTGGTTCATTATCTCCGAGCCATTATATTCCACCTTCTTTAACTTCTGCTGCGACATAGGATGTGGCTGAGGAGCGTACACTGAGGGACACTCTAGCTGTACAGGATATTCCATCAACTTCTACACATCCAGTGACGCCCATTGATCAGACTACCACATGTATATTTATATAACTCTATCAAATTTTTATACCAAAATTTATTTTATTATAACTTGTACTGATATTATTTTTCATTAATAACAGATTCATCTACAGATAGGAGGCGGGGGAGGGGGAGTACTCACATGCATGTTGTATGGAACTTCCAGACATAGTTGATGGTTGAATACAATGTTAATGGACAAATGCTTGAGAAATCTGGGCAGGAATGTTGGGGGGTTTTTGCGACGATAGCAAAATACTCTGATATCATTCCAGTCATCCCTCTCTCTTGGAGACATCTGCCACACGAGGTCAAAGATAATGCATGGGCACAAATATTGGTAAAAAATATATTGGATTTAATGTAGTATTTTTTTTGTATTTATATGAACTAACATTTTGGGTTTCAGCTTCGGTTTAACTTCCCTGATGGCGAAGGTGCATGACCAGCGTGTTTAAAAGAGTTAGGAGAGATTTGGAGAGCATATAAGCATGACCTATATGTTGGCTTGTGTGATAGAGTGGGAACAGAGTTAGAGACATTAAAAATCGTGGATGACTGCCCGATAGAGAAATATCTCCAAATTATTACCCATTGGGTGACTTCCAAATTTAAGGTATTAATCACATATGAGGTATTTAAATGAGTGTTTTCATATTTTTCATTAATATAATCTTATTTATTATTAAACATTATTTGGGAATATTCTGAAAAAAACATAAAAACAATGATTCAAAGAAATACCTCCACACTTTGGGGTGCACAACTATGTCAGATCCTGAGAGGCAGCTGGTACGATATAGTCGTTTAGAATTTTTTAGGACTTTCCCTTTATATTGTTTCCAACTAAAATTATGTGATTTATTGAATATTGAATATATGATTATACTTGCAATTTATATTGTTTCAATGTCATTACAGAAGAACAATTTGAATATTGACAGATGTATCCCTCGAGTAAAATTGTTTTTCTCGAGTAGAAGAAAAAAAGATGGAACTGTGGTAAATGAATCAACCTAAGAAAAGATTGTAAGTTTTTATTTTTTTATTTCAAATTTTAATATCTATTTTGAAATTTGTTAATCTATTATTATTTTTAACAGGATGCTTTAGAGGCTCTTGATGCCTAGGAGCCTAACAATTTTGGGCAACATAATCCTTTATATCATGTTTTGGGAGAGGAGCACTCTGGTCGAGTACGCTGTCGACCTGGTAAGAATATAGTCCCGATGAGGTATTGGTCCTCTCCAGTTATCCATTCTAGTACCAACGAGTTGTAACTGGTCAAGTAGCATGAAAGACAGTCTGATAAAAGGGTCATAGAGTTGGAATTAATAATTCAAACGAGGGATAAAGAATTTATGAAAACGATGAAATCTTTATCTTCCTCACATCCACTAGAGGTTAGCGCATCTTGTCAGAAATTATGTCGGCGATGGGTGCATTATCCAATGCAACAGGTGGCAGCTCTAGTGGCGGCCGAGATGATGACGTTCATGGTGATGACGAGGATGCTGAAGAGGACGAGGGAGAGGATGAGGATGAGGACGAGGGTGAGGATGGCGCCGAGGGCGAGGATGGGGCCGAGGGAGAGGATGGGGTCGAGGACGAGGAGGGGGCCGACGATGAGCATGGGGACGATGATGACGAGGACGAAGAGGTTAGAGATGGCGGCGAGGATGAGACCGATGATTAAAGTGGTGATGGTGATGGTGATCAGGGGCAGATTGATCCATTACATTTTTGAATTCTGTATAACTCTATATTTTTGAACCTGGTTTTCCACTCTGAGGTTTTCTTCTGCTTCATAGGGATGTTGTTATCAGATCTCTTTTTTTCACTTGATTCTTATTTTATGATTAGTCTACAACCTATACCTTTAGTATTCCTTATTACTGTGATACCCATTTCTCTATTTATTATTACTTAGCTTTCTTAGTTAGCCATGTATTTCATGTTTATGTCATTTTCCCATAGAACTGCATTTTATGTCATTTATGGATGATAGTTTTATTCCTGATAGTAACATGGGTGGAATAATCACCTGAAAATAAATGTTCTTTTGAAGTGAATCGTGTTGTTTTCAATTTCCAGTCTGTTCAGGGGATGATTTTTGTTTTAGTAATGCTAGATCTTCTGGTGGAAATGGTTGGGTAGGGGGGAGGGGAGGGGGCTGCTGGGTGAAAAGGGTGGGCATGAGGGGAGGGACATGGGGCTGCTAGAGGAAAAGGGTGGGAAGGGGGTAGGGGGAGGGGAGGGAAGGGAAGGGGAGGGGGTAAGTGGAGGGGCGGAGGCAGCTATGTGAAAAGGGTGGGAAGGAGGGGAGGGGCAGGGGGCTGCTGGAGGAAAAGGGTGGGTAGGGGGGAGGGGAGGGGAGGGGCTGGGTGATGGTAGGAGGGAGCGGGATGCTTGGGGAAAGGTTGGGTAGGGGGAGGGGGCTGCTAGTGGAAAAGGGTGGGCAGGGGGGAGGGGAGGGTCAGGGGGGAGGGGAGGGTCAGGGGACTGATGGAGGAAATGGGTGGGCAAGGGGGGAGGGGAGGGGAGGGGAGGGGGAGGGGAGGGTAGGGGGCTCATGGATGAAAAGGGTGGGAAGGAGGGGGAAGGGGAGGGGAGGGGATGGGAGGGGGCTGCTGTGTGAAAAGGGTGGGCAGGAGGGGAGGGCCAGGGGAGGGGCAGGGGGGAGTGGAGGGGAGGGGCAGGTGTCACGACCCACCCTCGGGGTCCGTGCCGTCACTACCCCAAGCCCTCATTCCATAGGCCAGGGGCTGGCGACTAGCACCAAGGCGTAAATCCTGGTAAAAAGGGAAGGCATTGCCTTTCTAAAGAAAACAAACACCACAGAGTAAGCAAGCGAAAAGTAAACACTAAACAAAAGCAGAGTACAACTGAAAGTGCAGAAAAGTAAATGGGCCAGAATACAAACCCAAACTGAAAGTAAAGTACAACTAGAAAGGGAAAACAGCAACTGAAAAGTAAAAGCCGCTACACCGTGCTGTCCACTGGAAATCCCACCTGAAGGGTGGGTACAGATAGCTCCTCTGCTCCACGGGTCCCACCGTCCGCTCCGAGCACATCCCGCCCAGTGGTCCACCTCCAGGTATCGTCCCGCTATGCAAGCCTCAGCTAAGGTCAACGCTGTCCGTCGTCTGCAACCAACACAACGTAGTGCGGGCAAAGCCCGTGCAGGGGTGAGTATAAGCTACTCAGTAGGGACCCCGAGACCCCTGAAGGTCTCTCAATAACCACAAAGGATAAACCACGAAGAAAGGAACAATCACGAAGTAACAACCAACACTGCTTAGGTATATGCCCATACATATACCTAAGTCATCAATTTCATATACGCTCCAACCTCCGAGCCCAAGTACAACTCAGTCCACACAGGGAAGCAAACGTATTCCACGCAGGAATGCAAAACGTAATCCACACAGGATTGCACTACATAATCCACAAAGGAAAGCAACAAAATCAGCTCACACAGGTATACTTCTTCAAAGGACGATAAAGATGATCACTGATCCATCTAAGTCGTTGGACCCACGAAGGATCGATAGGTAACTAACCCCCGCAAAGACCCACACAGGATCGGGCCCACACAGGACCTTTAGGCGCTGGTTCACACAGGACCGCTGAGCGCAAGGACCCACACAGGATCAGACCCACACAGGATCGGGCCCACACAGGACCTGTAGCACTGATCCACGTAGGATCGCTGAGTGTTGTAGTCGTCGTCGTCGAATCCACACAGGATCTCTGTACTGTCGTCGTCGCAGTCTCAGTAGCAGTAGTAGCAGTCACAGTCAGTCGCAGCCAGCATTAGGGTTCCCGCACACTCAGCAAGCTCGTTCGGAGGGTCCGCTCCACGAGCCGAGAGGCTGATAAATCAACTGTCACAAAGTCCAGAGTTGATGTATCCAAAAGTTCCGTATCGTCAACAGGAACTCAACGCAACAGACGGCGCGTCGATCGGACGCCCGGTCTGAGAGTTATTGGCATTTTCGTCTCTAGGGCCCGGTTGGTTTTTAAGGCAAAACCAACCCAACCGTACTCCACCTGCGTCCAAACCTCGGTCGGAGTATGCCAAAAGATCCGTCTCACCAAGACGAACACAACACAGCTAACAGCACGTCAATCGGACGTCCGTAGCTCAATATATGAGCGTTTCCGCTCCGAAGGCCCGATTGGTTTTGTGAACGAACCAACCCGGCCGAACTCAAAGTAATCCGAAACCTTGAGTGCGATAAACCGAAACGACCGTCTCGATCCAAGGATCGCGTTTCCGCAGACGGTTCGTCAATCGGAGGTCCGAGGCTCATGTTATGGCCAAAAGTCCGTAAATGACTCGAAACGGGGGGTCCGGGTCCGGGCCGACCCGGGTCAGACCCGGCCCGGCCGGCCGGCCGGCCGGCGGCGCGGCGGCCGCGGCGGCCTGGCGTCGCACGGAGGCAGCGTGGGGGGAGTCAATCCCCCGCGGATTGAAAAACGGCGCGGCATATAGCCGCGCCCCTTTTTGCAAAACTGCCCCCCCACGTGGGGGGCTTGATTGGCAGGAAACGGGGGGCTTTGCCCCCCCCCCCACAAGGAAACTGCCCCCTCATAAAGAGGGGGGTTTTATGAGTTGGCCGGGGGATTAATTCCCCCGGTTTATTGGCATCCGTCCGGCCAGCTGGCCGGCCGGTTTTCTCCAACGGGACCGGAAAATCCGGTCCCCTCTTCGGCTTCCGACACCGGCGGCCCGGCCGCCGGTCTTCTCATCCCACCACGGCCCGGAACCGGCCGCGGTCTCCTCGTCCCACCGCGGCCCGGAACCGGCCGCGGTGTTCGTCGTCCGGCGCGGTGCGACGGCACCACGCCCCTTCGCCGCGCATTTGTTTCCCTTCGACGCGGCGCGACGGCGTCGCGTTCTTTTTGATTCTTCCATGGCGCGGCGCGACGGCGCCGCGAAAATTAATCATATTACTATCCGCGTGGTGCGACGACCCCACGCCACTTTGCTTCCACCCTCAATATAGAACAAGAAGAACGATGGAGGGGGTTCGGCCGTGTTCATGCGGTCCGGCCCCCTCACGTTAAAAAAATAACTCAACTTAAACATTTAAAAAGCCTCATGTTAGACATTCGAGATCCACGATCAAGAATTAAATAATTAAACAATAAATTAACAACCCCTACCTCGGGTAAACGTTCGAGGATTTGCCAACGTCCGCGGAAGACAACGTTGCGGAGATCGGGCGTCGCGGTCGTCGTTCGTCAAATCCGTTGACGAAGAGATGCGTCCGATGTGATACGTCGTTGGCGAAACATCTTATGCCGACGAAGAGAATCTGAGGAGGAAGCGGCGTTCCCACTCGTTGACACGGAAGACGAAGAAAAGCAGAGCGGCGTTCTTCGTCGAGACTTGAGCGTTCTTCGTCAAGTTGAGTGTTCTTCGTGATCTTCGTCAGAGATGATGAAGAAGAAGGAAAAGATCTCCACCTCTCAAGAAGACAAAACATTTAACCAAAATAAAATAAGACACTATCTTATTTTATTATCACATCAACACACTAGAATTTCAAAAGTTTGAAATTCAAAAGGATTAACTCCAAAATTAAATAACCTATGACATTTAATGAGGGGTTAGGGGAGTTGGGAGAAGTTGAAAGGTTTAGGGGTTCGTGTGGGCCCCACCACACTTAATCCTCCCAAGGGAGGTTAAGTGGATGTGGGTCCCACTTCCAACCCCCTATGGTAGGATTTAACAAGTTAAAATAAAATTTGTTCTTCACAAATTTTATTTAACTCAAACTAAAAAGCCCAAAAACTAACTTTCAACCCGCAACAAACGCATCTTCCGAAAAGGTCTCTTTAAGCGAATATCGGTGCTGCGAGTTCATCGGTGCCCTAGGATTTCAATTCCGAGCACCGGATCAAAAGTTAGGAAATCCCGCTCGTTCGTTCACTGAATGTACCCGAGCCAAACTTCAGAAAAAAATTCCGGGCACTCCGGGCCTCGGAATCAGGTGCCGTCTGAAACCGCGCTCTTGTAAAATTCTAAAGAAAATTAAGAAAAAAATTCCCTTGAATTTTACGGGTCTTTACATTACTCCCACCTCAGGGCTTTACGTCCCCGTAAAGATACATCAAAACTAGGGAAACAAAAGAGGGTACTGAGCACGCATCTGAGCCTCCCGCTCCCATGTGCTCTCCTGGAGATTCCCGTGCTGCCATCTGATGCGCACAAGAGGAATCGATCGCCCACGCAGGACCCGCTCCTGTCGATCCTCTATCTCCACCGGGACCTCCGTAAAAGTTTCCCCATCGTCAACGTCAAGCTCCCCAGGGTCAATGATGTGCGTCGGGTCGTGCACATATCTCCTCAGCTGAGATACGTGGAAGACGTCATGCACCCGGTGCAACTGAGGTGGTAGAGCCAGGCAATAAGCCACCTCACCAATCCTGCTGAGAATCTGGAAGGGTCCGATGAAGCGCGGAGATAACTTGCCGCCTCGGCCAAATCTCCGAATACCACGTCGAGGTGAGACCTGCAAGAAGACGTGGTCGCCATCCTCGAACTCCAGTGGCCTCCGCCTCCTGTCAGCATATGACTTCTGCCGGCTCTGATCTGTCTTCATCCGCTCCTGGATGACCTGGACCTTCTCTGTCGTGGCCTGGACCATCTCCGGTCCCACCAGTGCTGACTCTCCAGGGTCTGTCCAGCACAAAGGAGATCTACAAGGTCGGCCGTACAACGCCTCGTACGGTGCCATCCCGATAGTGGAGTGGTAGCTGTTGTTGTACGCCTACTCCACCAAGGGTAGGTGGTCCTCCCAGCTACGTCCAAAGTCGAGGACACATGCGCGGAGCATGTCCTCGAGAGTCTGAATGGTCCTCTCCGTCTGACCATCCGTCTGAGGGTGAAAGGCTGTGCTCAGACGTAGCTGCGTCCCGAACGCCTCCTGTAACCCTTTCCAAAGTCGGGAAGTTAAGTGGGCATCTCGATCGGAGACGATAGATGATGGTACGCTGTGGAGCCGCACAATCTCCTGAACGTAGAGACGTCCCATGCTCTCTACTGAGCCCTACTCTATGATGGGTAAGAAGTGTGCCGACTTGGTGAGTCGGTCAACAATCACCCAGATGGAGTCGTGACCTCTGGAAGTGCGTGGAAGTCCAGTCACGAAGTCCATAGATATGTCGTCCCACTTCCACTCCGGATCCTCCAAGGGTTGTACCAAGCCCGCTGGTACCTGATGCTCAGCCTTCACCTGCTGGCAGGTGAGGCATCGAGAAACGAACTCTGCTACTGCCTTCTTCATGCCCGGCCACCAGTGCTATCGTCAGAGGTCCTGGTACATCTTCTCCACTCCAGGATGTACCGCCAAAGGAGAATTGTGAAACTCCCTCAGCACTTCCTCTCACAAAGCGATTGGTACCATGGTACGTCCTCTAAAAAGGATGTCGTGCTCTGCTCCAAGGGAGAAACCATCAGGTGCCTGTCCCGAGGATATCTGTGCACGCCGTGTCTCACAGTCAGCGTCCTCACGCTGTGCCTCCCTGACCCGCTGCAGTAGTGGAGGAGTGACTGTGAGAGACTGAAGAAAGGCTGCTCCATCTCTATCCACGAAGGATATCTGCAAAGAGGCTAGCTGCTCCGTCGCCTCCTCAAGTAGCTGAATGCCCGTCCTCCTGCTGAGGGAATCGGCTACTACGTTCCCCTTCCCAGGAGTATAGACTATCTCAAAGTCATAGTCCTGGAGGAACTCGAGCCATCGCCGCTGTCTCAGGTTCAGGTCCTTCTGAGAGAAGATATACCTGAGACTCTGATGATCAGAAAAGACTGTAAAGCGCTCGCCCATCAGATAGTGTCGCCATGTCTTCAGAGCGAAGACCACTGCTGCTAACTCCAGATCATGGGTAGCGTATTTCTGCTCATGCGGCCTCAACTGACGTGATCCATAGGCGATCACGGCCCGCTCCTGCATCATAACACATCCGAGTCCGGTCCCTGATGCATCACAGTAGACTACGTACCCTACTCCCTCCTCAGGCATCCTCAAGATAGGTGCGCAGGTCAATCTCTGTCTCAGTTCCTGGAAGCTCTTCTGACATCTGTCAGACCACACGAAGGGTTTCCCCTTCTTTTTCAAAGCTGTGAGTGATGCCGCAACTCTAGAGAAGTCTGGCACGAATCTCCGATAGTATCCAGCTAGTCCCAAGAAACTCCGAACCTCAGTCACGCTCCTGGGTGGCTCCGATGCTAACACAGCCTCAATCTTCGCGGGATCCACTGAAACTCCTGCCTCAGAGATAACGTGTCCCATGAAGTTGACCTCACGTATCCATAACTGGAACTTCGAGAGCTTACCATAAAGCTGGTGCTCTCGGAGTGTGTCTAGTACAACTCGCAAGTGATAGGCGTGCTCCTCCTCTGTCGCTGAGCGAATCAGAATGTCGTCGATGAAGACCACGACAAACCGATCGAGGTATGGCTGAAAGATCCTGTTCATGAGAGCCATGAACATTGATGGAGCATTGGTTACACCGAAAGGCATAACCAAGAACTCATATTGGCCATACCGACATCTGAAGGCTGTCTTCTGCACATCCTCGTCTCTGACGCTGAGATGATGGTAGCCTGACCTGAGGTCTATCTTCGAGAACCACCGTGCTCCCTTGAGCTGATCAAAGAGGTCATCAATCCTCGGTAGCGGATACTTGTTCCTCACTGTCACCTGGTTCAGGCGACGATAGTCAACACAATGTCGCAAGCTCCCGTCCGCCTTCTTGGCGAATAAAATCGGGGAAGCCCAGGGTGAAACACTGGGTCGGATGAACCCCTTGCCCTACAAGTCCTCCAACTGTACCTGTAGCTCTCGATGCTCGGCGGGGGCCATCCGATATGCTGGAGTGGATATCGGGGCTGTCCCGGGGTACAAGTCAATATAAAAGTCTACCTCTCTGCGAGGAGGTAGCCCTGGAACGTCGTCGGGAAAAACGTCCGCAAACTGATCCACCACTGCAGGAAAACCAGGACTCCGCACGTCAACTGCTCCAAGGATAAGGCTTGCCAACTGATGAGTGATGGGCTGTCCTCTCCTCCGCGGGAGTCCATCCTGTGCTGCAAAGGCTCCCTTCTCGCCGGTGAAGGTGAACCTGCTCCCGTCGGTGCGTACACATCGCACCTTGCGCCTAAAACAGTCAATCTGTGCATGGACCGTAGATAGCCAATCCATGCCCAAGATGACATCGTAAGGCCTCGACGCTGCTACAAGAAGATCCCAGCCGAAGCTCTCGCCTCCTAGAGTAAGCTCACACTGCCGGCACCAGTGAGTAATCGTCGAGTCTGCTCCCGTAGGAGTCTCTAGCCGTAAGGATCGAGCCAACGGCTCTGTCAGAATCTCCGAGCTCCGAACAAGGGCAGCGGCTATGAAAGAGTGACTCGCTCCTGTGTCTATAAGAACTGCAGCAAGGGTGGAGTAGACACAGATAGTACCTCGAATCATCTCGGGTGCGCCGTGGTCGTAGGCCTCTGCTGCCTGGAGCTGTGCCTGTCGCTGCCCGCCAGCTCCTTGTGGTCGGGGTGGACCTCCAGGGGGTGGTGGTGGTAGAGCCTCAAAGCGTCGGCCACCACCGGCTGCTCGTCCAGCTCCTCTGCCTCGTCCGCCTCCTCCCTGCGGACCGCCACGGTCGACCCTCTGCCTCTGCCTCGGTGGTCCATCAACTGACTGCTGCTCCTCGGCACGGCGGGTCGGGCAGTCACGAGCCATGTGGCCCTGCCTGCCGCACGAGTAGCATTGTCTGCCTCTCGTAAGACTGGCTCCGCGCTGTGTGCCCCGCACTGCTGAGCCAGTGCCCTGAGATCGTCTGCCCGAAGGTCTGGTCTGTCTGGACCCCTGAGTCATCCGTCGACTGCCTGCTGCAGATGAATCTGCTACGTGCTGCCCTGCGGTGGGTCTCTGTGCTGGTGTAGACTCAGCAAGGAAGCTCTCGATCAGAAGGGCCCGCTCCAGTACTCCTGTCTGAGTCGGTATGCTGAGGGAGATCAGCGATGCCCTGATCTCGTGTCTCAAACCCTGCTCGAAGGTTCGGGCCCGGAAGAATGGGTCCCATACCATATCGGTCGAGTAGCGCGAGAGATCAGTAAATCTCGCTGAGTACTGAGCGACCGTCATGCTGCCCTGCCGCAGCTGTAGAAGCTCCTGGATACGCACCGCACGAAGGGTGGCTGGGACGAACTCCGAGCGAAAGAGGCTCTCAAAGTCCGTCCAAAGTAGGGATGCCTCATCGTGCACCTGGAGCATCAAGCTCCACCATCGTCATGCTGCTGCGTGTAGTAGGCTCGCAGCGAGGATCATCATGAGGTCTGATGGTGTCCTCACTAGCCTAAACACTCGTACTACTGCCTCCAGCCAGTCCTCTGCTGCCTGGGGATCCGTCTCCCCGCGAAACCTGGGCTGTCGCTGGTGCTGAAACTCATGCAGTGCGCTGAGGCGACGTGCATCGTCAGCGGCTGCTACTGGAAGCATCGGGGGCTCGGCGGGTAGAGCTACCGCCGGTGCCACTGCTGGCAAAGGGCCCTGCACCGAGGCCTCGTCGCTCGGTGGGCAGTCGTCACGCTCGACTCTCGGAACCCTAGCTGGCTGCCGTTGTGGGGCCATCCTGAAAAGGAAACAGGTGCGCCACGGTCAGAACAGTATACCTGGTGAGCTGATATAAGTAATCACAAAGAAAACATTGAAACACACACTCAATCAATGTTTTCGTGCATTAAGTCAGAAATCAGAAGTCAGGGTCCTGGTGTACGGATACGTCGGCTGCCGCACCAACACTGGACTCCCTGGACTGATAACCACACTCAATACGCTAAACATTATTGCTTCACATAGAAAAGATCAGAGTTCACGGTAGAACCAAACTCCTCTGATACCAATTTGTCACGACCCGCCCTCGGGGTCCGTGCCGTGACTACCCCAAGCCCGCCTTCCATAGGCCAGGGGCTGGCGACTAGCACCAAGGCGTAAATCCTGGTAAAAAGGGAAGGCATTGCCTTTCTAAAGAAAACAAACACCACAGAGTAAGCAAGCGGAAAGTAAACACTAAACAAAAGCAGAGTACAACTGAAAGTGCAGAAAAGTAAATGGGCCAGAATAAAAACCCAAACTGAAAGTAAAGTAGAACTCGAAAGGGAAAACAGCAACTGAAAAGTAAAAGCCGCTACACAGTGCTGTCCACTGGAAATCCCACCTTAAAGGTGGGTACAGATAGCTCCTCAGCTCCACGGGTCCCTTCGTCCGCTCCGAGCACGTCCCGCCCAGTGGTCCACCTCCGGGTACCGTCCCGCTATGCAAGCCTCAGCAAAGGTCAACGATGTCCGTCGTCTGCAACCAACACAACGTAGTGCGGGCAAAGCCCGTGCAGGGGTGAGTATAAGCTACTCAGTAGGGACCCCGAGACCCCTGAAGGTCACTCAATAACCACAAAGGATAAACCACGAAGAAAGGTACAATCACGAAGTAACAACCAACACTGCTTACGTATATGCCCATACATATACCTAAGTCAACAATTTCAAATATGCTCCAACCTCCGAGCCCAAGTACAACTCAGTCCACACAGGGAAGCAAACGTATTCCACACAGGAATGCAAAACGTAATCCACACATGATTGCACTACACAATCCACACAGGAAAGCAACAAAATCAGCTCACACAGGTATACTTCTTCAAAGGATGATAAAGATGATCACTGATCCATCTAAGTCGTCGGACCCACGAAGGATCGATAGGTAACTAACCCCCGCAAAGACACACACAGGATCGGGCCCACACAGGACCTGTAGGCGCTGGTTCACACAGGACCGCTGAGCGCAAGGACCCACACAGGATCGGACCCACACAGGATCGGGCCCACACAGGACCTGTAGCACTGATCCACGTAGGATCGCTGAGTGTTGTAGTCGTCGTCGTCGAATCCACACAGGATCTCTGTACTGTCGTCGTCGCAGTCTCAGTAGCAGTAGTAGCAGTCACAGTCAGTCGCAGCCAGCATTAGGGTTCCCGCACACAGGAAGCTCGTTCGGAGGGTCCGCTCCACGAGCCGAGAGGCTGATACATCAACTGTCACAAAGTCTAGAGTTGATGTATCCAAAAGTTCCGTATCGTCAACATGAACTCAACGCAACAGACGGCGCGTCGATCGGACGCCCGGTCTGAGAGTTATTGGCATTTTCGTCTCCGGGGCCCGGTTGGTTTTTAAGGCAAAACCAACCCGACCGTACTCCACCTGCGTCCAAACCTCGGGCGGAGTATGCCAAAAGATCTGTCTCACTAAGAGGAACACAACACAGCTGACGACACGTCAATCGGACGTCCGTAGCTCAATATATGAGTGTTTCCGCTCCGAAGGCCCGGTTGGTTTTGTGAACGAACCAACCCGGCCGAACTCAATGTAATCCAAAACCTTGAGTGCGATAAACCGAAACGACCGTCTCGTCCAAGGATCGCGTTTCCGCAGACGGTTCGTCAATCGTAGGTCCGAGGCTCATGTTATGGCCAAAAGTCCGTAAATGACTCGAAACGGGGGGGTCCGGGTCCGGGCCGACCCGGCCCGACCCCCCCTGGGTCGGCCCGACCCGGGTCCGACCCGGCCGCGGCGGCCGCGGCGGCCTGGCGCCGCACAGAGGCAACGCAGGGGGAGTCAATCCCCCGCGGATTGAAAAACGGCGCGGCATATAGCCGCGCCCCTTTTTGCAAAACCGCCCCCCCCCCCCACGTGGGGGGCTTGATTGGCAGGAAACGGGGGGGCTTTGCCCCCCCCCCCCCCCACCACAAGGAAACTGCCCCCTCTTAAAGAGGGGGGTTTTATGAGTTGGCCGGGGGATTAATTCCCCCGGTTTATTGGGATCCGGCCGGCCAGCTGGCCGGCCGGTTTTCTCCAACGGGACCGGAAAATCCGGTCCCCTCTTCGGCTTCCGACGCCGCCGGTCCGGCCGCCGGTCTTCTCATCCCACCGCGGCCTGGAACCGGCAGCGGTCTTCTCGTCCCGCCGCGGCCCGGAACTGGCCGCGGTGTTCGTCGTCCGGCGCGGTGCGACGGCACCGTGCCCCTTCGCCGTGCATTTGTTTCCCTTCGACGCGGCGCGACGGCGTCGCGTTCTTTATGATTCTTCCATGGCGCGGCGCGACGGCGCCGCTAAAATTAATCATATTACTATCCGCGTGGTGAGACGGCACCATGCCACTTTGCTTCCACCCTCAAGATAGAACAAGAAGAACGATGGAGGGGGTTCGGCCGTGTTCATGCGGTCCGGCCCCCTCACGTTAAAAAAATAACTCAACTTAAACATTTCAAAAGCCTCATGTTAGACATGCGAGATCCACAATCAAGTATTAAATAATTAAACAATAAATTAACAACCCCTACCTCGGGTAAACGTTCTAGGATTTGCCAACGTCCGCGGAATACAACGTTGCGAAGATCGTGCGTCGTGGTCGTCGTTCGTCAAATCCGTTGACGAAGAGATGCGTCCGATGTGATACGTCGTTGGCGAAACTTCTTATGTCGACGAAGAGAATCCGAGGAGGAAGCGGCGTTCCCACTCGTTGACACGGAAGACGAAGAAAAGCGCATCGGCGTTCTTCGTCAGGACTTGAGCGTTCTTCGTCAAGTTGAGTGTTCTTCGTGATCTTCGTCAGAGATGATGAAGAAGAAGAAAAAGCTCTCCACCTCTCAAGAAGACAAAACAATTAACCAAAATAAAATAAGACACTATCTTATTTTATTATCACATCAACACACTAGAATTTCAAAACATTGAAATTCAAAAGGATTAACTCCAAAATTAAATAACCTATGACATTTAATGAGGGGTTAGGGGAGTTGGGAGAAGTTGAAAGGTTTAGGGGTTCGTGTGGGCCCCACCACACTTAATCCTCCCATGGGAGGTAAAGTGGATGTGGGTCCCACTTCCAACCCCCTATGGTAGGATTTAACAAGTTAAAATAAAATTTGTTCTTCACAAATTTTATTTAACTCAAACTAAAAAAACCCAAAAACTAACTTTCAACCCGCAACAAACGCAACTTCCGAAAAGGTCTCTTAAAGCGAATATCGGTTCTGTGAGTTCATCGGTGCCCTCGGATTTCAATTCCGAGCACCGGATCAAAAGTTAGGAAATCCCGCTCGTTCGTTCACTGAACGTACCCGAGCCAAATTTCAGAAAAAAATTCCGGGCACTCCGGGGCTCGGAATCAGGTGCCGTCTGAAACCGCGCTCTTGTAAAATTCTAAAGAAAATTAAGAAAAAAATTCCCTTGAATTTTACGGGTCTTTACAGCAGGGGCTGGGAAGGTCGGAGGGGAGGGTCGGGGAGGGGCTGGGTTATGGCAGGAGGGAGGGGGCTGCTATGGGAAATGGATGGGCTGGGGGAGGGGAGGATAGTGGCAGGGGATGGGCTGTTGGGGGAAGGCGCTATGCAGGTTGGGGGTTTCTGAGGTGGGAGGGGGAGGTTATGCATTTTTCATTGATTTTGTTTCCTTTTATTATTTTAAATTTATGTTACTTCCGGATTACTATTTCAATTTGTTGAGAATAAATTTTTCAACCTTGTTCCAATATAATTTATGATTTCTAGTGTTGTTTAGCTGTGCAGATGCGTGGTGGAAAATTATTCAAGGAAATCAATAGTTTGGTTATTATGAAGTTCAATGTGTCTTCTCTTAAAGAAAATGAAAGGTCACTTCTGCCGGGATTTATGATATGAAGTCATCACAAAATGGTTATTGCTGAAGTGGACTCTCATTTGGGCCAACTTGTGAGTTCTAAACATGTTATAAAAAATTATCTTTGGTTGGAAAGTAATATTTTTATAAGGTGCCTAATATTGATCATTTATGATGTCCTCTTAAAACAGAAATTTAGGGAGGGTGTCTTCGTTGCGGATGCATTTGGTTTTCAAAGTGTCTTTCTTTTGTTTAAAATGAATGTGCTTTTATGTAAAATAAATGTCATACAGAACACCGGCCAAATGCATTCGGATTGTGTTGATACATTATAAAAAATGATACATGGGTCATTTGTGACATGTATGGTTCAACTCTACCTCAATCCGAGGTGCGGTGTGGCAGGCACCATTGAATGTGTCTCACTTTTCATTGAAATGAACAATAGTTTAAGTCAAAACAAAAACTGACATACGGAAAACAAACCAAACGCATTCGGATTATGTTGAAACTTTATAAAAAGTTTCCATGGGTCATTTTTGACGTTTAAGAGTCAACCACGCCTCAATATAAGGCACGGTGTGGCCGATACCACTCGAAGTGTCTCACTTTTATTTGACATGGATAGGATTTTAAGTGAAAACAACAACCGACATACAAAAAACCGACCAAACACATTCGGATTCCATTGAAACTTTGTGAAAAAGATCCAAGGGTCATATAGGACGTGTATGAGTCAACTCTTCCTCAATACGAGGCACGGTGTGGATGAAACCCCTCAAAGTGTCTTTATTTTGTTTAAAATGGATGCGCTTTTAAGTAAAATTAACGACATACGGAAAACTAACCAAACGCATTTGTATTGTGTTGGAACTTTAGTAAAATGATCCATGGGTCATTTCTGACGTGTAAAAGTCAACCCTGCCTCAATCTGAGGCGCGGTGTGGCCAGAACCACTCAAAGTGTCTCACTTTTCTATGAAATGGACAACATTTTAAGTCAAAAAAATCTGACATACCAAAAACAACAAACACATTAGGATTCTATTAATACATTAGGACATGTATAAAAGGGTCATTTGTGATGTGTATGAGTCAACCCCGCCTCAATCTGAGGCATGGTGTGGCCGGTACCACTCAAACTGTCTCACTTTTATTAGAAATGGACACGATATTAAGTGAAAAAAACAAACGACATACAGAAAACTGACCATACGCATTCAGATTATATAGATACTTTTTGAAAAAGTTTCCATTGGTCATTTTTCACGTGTACGAGTCAACCCTACCTGAATTCGAGGGCTGGTGTGGCCGTTATCGCTCAATGTGTCTTTCTTTTGTTTAAACTAGATTCACTTTTATGTAAAATAAACGACATACTGGAAACCGACCAAACACATTCGGATTGTGTTGATACCTTAGGAAAACGATCCATGGGTCATTTGTGACGTGTAAGAGTCAACCCCGCCTCAATTTGAGGCACGGTGTGGCCGACACCACTCAAACTGTCTCACTTTTCTTTGAAATGGACAAAAGTTTAAGTAAAACAACAACTGACATACAGAAAACGGACCAAACACATTCGGATTCTATTGATACTTTAGGAAAAGTATCCATGGGTCATGTTTGACAAGTACGAGTCAACCCCGCCTCAATCTGAGGCACGGTGTGGCTGGTACCACTCAAACTGTCTCACTTTTATTTGAAATGGAGAAGATTTTAAGTGAAAACAACTACCTGCTTACAGATAAATGACAAAATGCATTCATATTCTATTGAAACATTAGGAAAACGATTCATGGGTCATATGTGACGTGTAAGAGTCAACCCCACCTCAATAAGTGGTGTGATGTGGACGGAACTACTCAAAGTGTCTTTTTTTAAATGGATGCGATTTTATGTAAAATAAACGACATACGGAAAACAGAACAAACACATTCAAATTCTATTGAAACATTAGGAAAATTATCCCTGGGACATATGTGACATGTAATAGTCAACCCCACCACAATCTGAGGCGTGGTTTGGACGGAACTGCTCAAAGTGTCTTTCTTTTGTTTAAAATGGATGCGCTTTTAAGTAAAATAAAAGACATACAGAAAATTGACCAAACGCATTCGGATTGTGTTGATACATTAGTAAAACGATCCATGGGTCATTTGTGACGTGTAAGGGTCAACCCCGCCTCAATCCGAGGCTCGGTGGGGCTGGTACCACTCAACATGTCTCACTTTTCTTTGAAATGGACAACGTTTAAGTAAAAACAACAACTGACATACGGAAAATGGACCAAACGCATTCGTATTATGTTGATACTTTGGGACAAGTATCCATGGGTCATTTTTGACATGTACGAGTATACCTCGCCTCAATTTGAGGCACGGTGTGGCCGGTACCATTCTAAGTGTCTCACTTTTAGTTGAAATGGACAGGATTTTATGTGAAAACAACAGCCCACATTCGGAAAAAAGACCAAACACATTCGGATTCTGTTGAAACTTTAGGAAAAAGATCCATGGGTCACATGTAATGTGTAAGAGTCAACCCCGGCTCAATATGAGGCGCGTTGGTGACGTAATTGCTCAAACTATCTTTCTTTTGTTTAAAATGGATGCACTTTTAAGTAAAATAAACAACATACGGAAAATAGACCAAACACATTCGGATTGTGTTTATACATTAGGAAAACGATCCATGGATCATTTTTGATGTGTACGAGTCAACCCTTCCTCATTCCGAGGCGCGGTGTGGCCGACACTACTCATAGTGTCTCACTTTTCTTTGAAATGGACAACAGTTTAAGTAAAAAAACAACTAACATACGGAAAACAGACCAAACACATTGAGATTCTATTGATACTTTAGGAAAAGTATCCATGGGTCATTTTGATGTGTATAAGTCAACCCCACCTCAATCTGAGGCACGGTGTGTCCGGTACCACTTGAAGTGTCTCACTTTTATTTCAAATGGACATGATTTTAAGTGAAAACAACAACCGTCATATGGAAAACTGACCAAACGCACTCGGATTCTGTTAAAACTTTAGGAAAACGATCCATGGGTCATATGTGACTTGTACGAGTCAACCTCTACTCAATACGAGGCTTGGTGTGGACGGAACCACTCAAAGTGTCTCTTTTGTTTGAAAAGGACAGCATTTTAAGTGAATACAACTGAAATTTACACTCATCAGCGATAGTTGCAAACTCTTTTTCATGAGTTGGGTAGTTTCACTCATGGGGTCATAAGTGAAGAGACTCATAACAAAATATGTTTTCACCATATATTTTAAACAATACAAGTTCAATGCAGAATTCATCACAAATCATTATTTACCCAAATCTAGGACCAGAAAAAATGGGATATGAGCCAATTTCAAACTCTTATTCAACTCTAATAGGTATTTCTCATACTATTCTACCTATTAGAATTTTATGGGGAGGTGGGGAGGATGTGCTGGTTTGGGGGTTGTGAAGGGGTGAGGTGAATTACTATCGGATGATTGTTGTCATATGATGATTGAAATATTCAATTGTAGTACATGACGTGGTGGGAAGAATTTGATGGTTTTATGTGTTTTTTTTGCTATTTTAGGTGTTTTTTATAATATTTTACGTTTTTATGTGGTTTTTGTGATATTTTTTATGCAGGTGTAGGTGTATAGTGGAGGGGCTACTGGAGGGGGCTGTTGTGCAGCAGTTCAGGAAAAACTCAATACCAACGGTTCTAAACTGTTGGTATAAGAGTGCTGGAATTCTGGGAAAACACTATACCAACGGTTTAGAACCGTTGGTATAAGTGTTCTGAAATTCTGGAAAAACACCTATACCAACAGTTTCGAACCGTTGGTATATGTTTTCTGGAATTCTGGAAAAACAAAATACCAACGGTTTAGAACCGTTGGTATCTGTGTCTGGAAAATCAAATTACCAATGGTTTTCAACCGTTGGTATAACAATTCTAAAATGCATTACAAACGTTTATAAACTGTTGGTATACATTTGGAGAAATTTAATAGAACAATATACCAACAGTTTAGATCAAACCGATGGTATAAGGCTTTCCTCACGACATACTAACCCACGGTTTGGAAAACCCTTTAGATCAAACTGTTGGAATTCTGTGTATGTTGGCCATGTTCTCGTACACAGTCCTCAACCCATGTACTCAATCATGTGTAATCGGTACATGGGGTGACCCATGCTATAGGCCTCACCTGGTCGTGTGGTGGAGTACCCAGTCGCGTACTCCATCACTTGTCCGTGTATCCCCTGGAAACATTCTGAGCCCCGCGTAGCTGCCACTACCATACTGCGTAGAGAGTACATGCCGTGTTCTGAATCCATGTAGTCTATCCCCTATCCGTGTACTATACAAGGTACACTCCGAGCATTGGGGAAGGTCCAACACGTTGTGTGCCCTGGGTCACAGGCTATGTGATTCTTATCTTATGCCTGAAACCCTAGCTGCCGTTGAGCTGGTCCACACAGAATTTTCTTTAGAGATACATGTCGTGTATTCTGGAAATTTACAGAAATGCGGACCTCTAAATTCATGCCTCCAGTGATGTTATGTTTGACGATTAGGTCATCCAATCTTTATGTAACTCCTGGGTTTTTGTTGCACCGAAACCAAGAAGCAACTTTTGTTGTTTACGGGCCTTTGATCATCTCTGAAAACCTTTTTTATCATCCCACTTAAAGAATTATTGAAGAACGACCTCTTCCTATCTAAGCCCATTCATCATCCGTCATGGTCGTCGCACCTCTGTAGGGTCGTTGCGATGTCGGATCTCTAGTGTGGGATTATTGCATTGCAAGACGGGTGTGCAATGTTCCAATGTACATCACCCCACGAAGAAAGTAAATAACGTGAAGAACACATGAGAATAAAATGGGGAAATAACAATCCAATAGAACAAATTTGAGGAAGGAACCTCCACCATCATTCATCGCGGCATTTATCTGCTCCCGTTAATAGTCTTAAACAGAGAAGAAATCAACAAAAATAATAATCATGGATTAATTCCCCATAATCATCCCAATAAAAACCTCCAACAAGAACGTACGAATCCTTAGATCAACGTGTTCATGGTTGATCTACATTGATCATTTAAATTAAAAAAACGGGGAAATAGGAATGAAATAACAAACCCTACCATTAAGAATGGATCAATCGTTGAGGAAAGGGTCGCGCTGCCGTCACCGTCAAGATCCTTCAACTTAGTTGTCGCAGCGATTTAAAGCTTCGATTCGTCATCGTTTTTCACCTTGAGACTTCCCCGATGTGCCACAGATTCTTCATAGTTTATTGTCAATCCTTCCCAACGAGAAACATCCAAATAAAAAAAGGAAAGATATTTGGAATTCCATTACACTGTGGTAATAATGAGTCAGTATTTCTATTATTGAGTCATTAAGACATGAAACTAATTATTGAAATAGCTACCATGTCGTTTCACTGTAGCGGTTGATTCCAAAAATAAAATAAAATAAACATCACAATTTATTTTATTTTCTTTTACTAAACAATGTTTCAAAATTAATTTTTTTCCTCGACCTGCGCCAGTCGAGTTAAACCCATTCTTAGGTAAAGTCGTCATTCTGGATGCAACAGTGCCCTCAGATTTTTAATTTGGTTATCCATTTGGAAACTGCCACTACCGCAGACACATGTCAACTCACATAACATAAAAATTTCAAACGAGCATTCCAGGATCACTGGGCCTCAGAATGATGTGTCATCTCTGCACCTCGTGTCGTAATAAATCCATATAATTTTTAAAAATAATACACCGAAAAATCTGAGACACTAGACAAGAGTTTAAACTAACCATGAAACACCCTTATTATAAAATTACCATTATATAATTTCCATTATTTTTTTGTAAATAATTATAACTAACTTAAGAAAATAAATTCTGAATTCATTGGCTATCAAATATTTGTGAAAAATATAAATAATTAGATATTTTTATTTTTTAATGAATTAAATTTGGTAATGAAATTAATTTTATATATATGTGTTATATACATAACAAACTATTATTTATTTTCATCAAATGGATATTTTAGTCATATAGAATGAATAAAACCCTATTTTATATATAAAAACTAATCTTCATAAATTTTAATTTTACACACTTGAATGATGTACCAATTTTAAATTAATATTACGACACATTAATAAGTATTATATGATTTGATAAAAAATTTATTTATAATAAAAAAATATATATTTAAATTTATTTCAAATATTTTCTTGATAATATTCATGTTTTGATGAATTGTAAAAATACGATAAATTTAAATTGAAAATAATTTTCTTTATTGAAATAATATGTATGATTAAATTATATTATTGAATGTTTTCAATGTATAAATATAATATATTTCTACCATTTTGTATAATTTAGGTCATCAGAATTTATTTTACATTAAATACATATGTAAAATCATTTCAGTCTTTTGCAATATTTTAACTTCTAAATCCCTTTTTCTCATTTCAAAAATGGGATTAATTATAAATTAATTACTGAAAATTCTTTATTTTGAATTTTGAAAAATGTATTCTATATTTGTAATTATTAGGACCAAATTATGTTAATATCCTATTTTTATTTTTGGGAATTATGAACAGTAACGTTGGAAATTATTTTTAATACCATGGCTAAATGTAAATCATGTAATTAAATGTAGAAAAAATATAATAAAATTATCTTAACTCTAGTAAAAATATTTTAGTATGACTAAATTTTACCCTTATCATTTGTTATTCGAAATGATATAACTTAATGGCTACTTACAAATGAATATAAAATGAATATAAAAAAACTAATAAATGTCGCAAAATGTAACAATCATATTTATATTAGTATATTAATTTTAATATACGAATAACAAAGAGATAATATTAAATATATATATTCAATGAGGAATATAAAATAATTAACTAAATCATACGAATTTATTTATATTTTTTTATATATTAAATAATCTTCATTGATGATGACACAATAGTGATGTATAAATTATTTATTTAATAGAAATTTAAAAGAAATGGTTTTAAAAATATTAAAATAAATATCATATAAACTAAATAGTGTGATAAAATAATTTTACAAGAGACTATTAATTTTTAGTAGTGTATTAAATATTTTGGTTCAAATTTTTCTTCTGTGTGGATTTTATTTAATGTCAAATAAATAAATAGTGTCAAAAATCAAATTATTGATAGTTTATAAAATTAACATTTTATTAAATTGTTTAAATCTAATTAAAATATTTAAAAACTAAAATCTGATAATTATAAGGTCTAAAATTTCATAAAATAACTATTTGTGGTCAATTAACATCATATAAGTAAATATTTATAACCATTTAGAACGTTACCAGAACAATTATAAATAAATAGAATAACTATGTGTTAATTAAAAAGATATGATGTTAATTGAAAAAAAAACATGTCCAAAATTTTTAGGTTGATGATATTACAATAGTATCTCTTCTAAAATTATTAAATGTGATATTTTCATTGGTTTTTGGGAAGGGTTTTATTTTATTGTAAATTACTATTTATGGTGTTTCTAAATGTGCCCCTCGCCGTAATTATAAAAAGTCACCTCCTACCTAACCTCATTACATCATTTTTAGCATTCAATCTAGGAAATCCCCTACCATTTTCCATATAATATTCACTATTTACATTCTAGAGGTTCTGGCAATCTTTAACGAACTACTCTAGTGATCTAAGAACAGATTTAGAGGAAGCACGTCGAGGACGAGGTAATCTCTTCTACCGATTCATTAAAAATAATAACATCTTATATATAATATCCTTTAGTTGTTTCATTATAATGTTATAACATCACCATCACTCATATACTGATATGTTATTATAAATTTGAAACAACCATATTTCACATTCTATCCATCCTATTAAAAATGAAATCATCGCATGTGTGTATATATGACTTACCTTCTCCATGATGTGGTGTAATATGTTTTTCACAACCACCATACATAGATGAGTATAATGATGGTAATAATAACAATATATGATTATTATAACATGTTTCAAATCCTGAAATATAATACACCATCCATTTCAATACCATTTATCAATTTTTGGAATGATATCATCACTCATGCGTATATACTATCAAATGTCTCCATGATGTTATGTGATTCATTCTACATGATCATAATTATAACATGATTATATAGATGAATTTAATGAATAAATATGATATATATTATACTATTATCATTCTGTAAATTATTTAACTATAACTTAATATTTTGAACATGGACGTATGAGAATAATCTTCCATAATAACATAAAATAGTTAATATCCAAATAACGAGTGATAATAAAATGCTACTAACAAAATAATAATTAAAAAATCATATATTAAATCATAAAAATCTTTATGATCTACTAATAATTCAATAAAATTATTTCAATTATTACTCATGAGGTTCAGATATATATGAAAGATATTAGACATAAGGTAAGAGATAATTTTACAATCTCATTTTTATCCAAGATTGTTTATATGTAAGTATTTACTATGTATATTTATTATTCACATACATGATTAATAATTATGTAATATTATTTTTATTCATATAAAATTGTTTAATGTTTATTTAACCATTTCTTTAATTTTTATTAAACTTTATGAAAGGAATCTTTTTTCATTATTCGATTTGAAGTACTTTTTGACTTTTCCGAAAAAAATGACATGGAGAATAATTTTTATCTTATACGACATGAATTTATTTTTATGGTTTGATGAAGTAATATTTCCATGAAATTACATAATATTATTTCTATATTATTTTCAACTAAATTGATTTCTCATTAAAATTATGTGACATTTTGGGAAAAGAAAATAATTTTTTATAAGAAATGATATCTTCCTGAGGATTTAATTTCAAGTGTTTTATCAGTCTTATTTTCTATCTAAGATGACATAGGTTTATGTTTATATCCATATTGTAACTTTAATTTGATTTGGTTTGTGATGGAATTATTTCATTGAAATTAATTTATTTTAGATGGATTATGATGGAATGGTGTTTAAGATAGTCATTTTATTTTTGGGGTTATGCTATTGTAGATGATTTATGTTTTTCTAGAACATGTTAGAATAGATTCATTATGAGATGGGTGTGACCTATATCTCCTTAAATTCATTATGTAATGATTTATATCTTGTGATATAGACATGAATGGAATAGGAAGTAAATATAGTTCAGTAATATAGGGATGGAACGAAGAGTGAATTCAGTTCAGTATTGGAATTTGTCCACTATGATTGTCTTGACGATGAGCTGTGACTAATATCAAATGATTTTCTATTCTTATTAGTTTATTACAAAAAATTTCATGTCTTATGTTAGACTATTGGTATTATATTTCACTTTTATGATTTATCCCATTAAATGATATTGTTATCTTTTATATGTAGAAACATATTTTCAAATCTTTTGTTTATATGAATATGTTATGATTGATATTTACCTTTTTTACCCTTTAATTGGTATTTTAGATCACCATTTAATAACATTATTTTCCCCTATTCATGAAGAAAGGTATTAATTAATATATATAAAAGGGTTATATTTATGAATGATTAAGCTACAGAGAATGTGGATGTTTTATGAACTAGGTACTTATGTTTAATAGTTTCTAAAGACAATAAACCTATAAGGAACTAGCATGGTTTTTGATATTTTATGTAATAAATATTCTTCAATGTTGAAGTAATATCTATATGTAATATATGGGTCATTATAGTATGAATCAGAGAAAAGGTATATTAAATCATTGGAAACTAGGATGAGAAAGTCTCAGTAAAGACACTAATGATATGTATAAGTATAAGATAAAAACATATTGTTTTATATAAGGCCATGAATAACATATGATATAACCTAAAAAGTCCTAATTAGAAATTTTATTCTTGATTATGTGTTTTTACTGTTATGATTAGTGTCTCTGACACTATTTTTTGTTGTTTTATTCAATGTATTGAACCTGAAGGAACTTCATTAATGCTGAACGCGATGAAAAATGCAATAATTGTACTCCTTGAGCAATCAAATTTTATGGGTGCAAGATTGTAAAATATTGTATCCATGATCTTATAAAATTCTCAAATTATAAATCATGGTGGACGTGCAAATGAGAAAAAGAAGGATCAATATTCTATTGAATCCTTCATGAAGCAACACCCACCTTCATTCTGTGGGACTTCTGATCCATTAGTTGCTTAAAAATTTATTAGTACCACTAAAAATAGATTTTTAAATCTATAATATTCTAAACATGATAAATTAACCATATAATTATATAATTTCGAAGGTTAACATGATTAATGGTGGAATATTATCAAGAATATGATGCAAAGAAATGAAATTGAGTACATGGAATGGAACGAGTTAATGAACATATTTTTCAATAAATAAATTCTTTATATTCTTTGAACAATGATAGAGAAGAACTTTTGTGATCTTTATAAAAATAATGCTCAATCTTGTGGTTCCTATAATGAAAATTTTACAATAATTACAAGGTATGATTCCTTAATTGTTATCCATCTTGACAGAAAAATTGATAAATTCTACAATGGATTGAAACCATGTATTCAAATAACATTATTCTTAATGAACATAAATAGCTATGACGAAATTTTTTGATGTTCTCTTAAGGTTGAGATAGTTAATGGAGTAACCAATTAGTCATACAGGTTTTATAAGAAAAGAAAAATGGAATTCAAAGGAAAATATATATACCACACTAAAAATAAGATGAGTATTCACTTATTCTCAATGCGTGGAAGAAAACATGATGGTAATTGTCTAAGAGGGACAAGTAAATGTATTATGTGAGTAAAAGAGGGTCATTGTGTATTTGAATTCTGATGTGATGGGAAAAGGATTTCTAACGATGCGAAGAAATAAAAGGCTACACCAAATGATCCTCTTTCACTTCAATTTAATAAGTTTAAGGAAATGAGTAATTATTCAAATAAATTCTCTAATCCAAGGTTTATTGATGATGATCAATTTCTAAAAACTTTCACGTTGAAAGAAAAAGGAATTTTACATGGAATTACTATCGGCAATGTGGAGTATGATAATGAAGTGGTGAATTGTTCACATATCATTCACTCTAAATTATAAAATGTTTTATATGATTATGAATACACCCACTCAATAATTTCAAAAGGCAATTATTAACGTATTACCATATTACATCAATAATTAGATGTTGTGTCTGTTTTGACAACTCTTAATTGAAATACAGTCACATTAAAAGATTATAATTCGTCTTTGGTTTATTTTTGGTGAGAAGTGATTCCTAAAAATCTATTGATCCTTACTATAGTGGAACATGATGTTATTCATGGAATGTATTTTCTTTCTCTATAAAGATAACACATCAATTTCTACGGAAGGGGAGTCACATTTCATATTCCTGATCAATATATGATCATTTTTTGACACAAATATGAATATAACTTTCCATTATAAATTTATTCCATCATATGGGACTTGATTTCTAATAGTTAAGGTTATTTATCTAAAATGGTTGGTGATAAACTCACAATTATTAATACACCCATTGTATGGGTGTTTGATGATGTCTTTCTAGAGGAACTGCCAGCGCTTCTACTAAATTGTGAAGTTGTGTTTTTAGTTGAACTCATACCGGGTGCTATGCATGTTTCAATGATACCTTATAGAATGGACCCAATTAATTTGTAGTAATTGAAGAAGAAACTCCATGAATATATGGATTAGGGATTAATAAAGCCTAGTGCATCGCCTAATGGAGCAATTTTTCTTTTTTTATGAAGAAAGATGTATCAATGTGACTCTACATTGATTATCAAGAACCTAACAAGATCACTATCAAGAACAAATATCATATTCCCATCATTGATGAATTATTTGAACAACTACATGGAGATAAATACTTTTCAAATAATGATCTTTGTTCTAGATATCATCAACTAAGGGTCATAAAGAAGATATACCAATGATGCATTCCTTATAATGTATGAAAATAATAAATTTAGGGTGATACTTTTTGGTATTACTAATTCCCATTATATATTCATAGATATAATGAATAGAATCTATAAATACTATATTGATCAGTTTATGTTAGTCTTTATAGAAGATATATTTTTTTATTCCATGACCAAGGATGAACAAAAATATCACTTTAGAATTGCACAGAAGACATTAAGGAATGAGAAGTATTATGAAACATTTATTGAGTGTGAATTTTGGAGTCTGAAAGTTTCATGATTGGGTCAAATAATCTCAAGTGAGGGGATATATGTTGATCAAGGAAAAACAGATGTTATTGAAAGATGGTCGAGACCAACAATGGTAATAATGATTATATGTTTTCTTGGTTTTACATGATATTATACACATTTTTGAATGATTTTTCACGATTATCTAACCCACTAAACATGTTACCTATGAATGGAGTAAATTTCATTTTGATATCGGAATGCGAACAGAAATTCAATGAACTAAAATAGGAAGTTATGCAGTGCACCTATGCTCACACTACCTTATTTTGGATAACAGTTTCTAATGTAACATGATGCATCCATTAAGGGGATGTGGTGTGTTCTCATGAAAAATGTTATAGTGATAGATTATGTATTATGAAATTGGAAAATCCATGTGAAAAATTACCCAAATCATGATTTGGGTTTGGAAAATGAAATATTTTCATTAATGATATAGAGAAATTATCTTTATGGTGAAATGATTGAAATTTATACAGATCATCAATGTTTAAAGTATTTTTTTCACAAAAAAAGAGATGAATATGTGAAAAAGAAGAAGGTTGGAGTTGAATAATGATTACTACTACTAAATAAATTACCACAATGGAAAATAATACATGGTGGATGGTGTATTAAGTCCACTTGACCATACTAGACTATCCATGAGGGGGACCAGAAATGATCCACTATTTTTGGATTTTCAAAAGGCTGGATCATGAAATTTTAAATGACGGGGGGAAAACATATCATTCTCAAATTAATGTTCAACCATCAATTCAATTGATGATTAAAGAGGCCCATAAAAAATATTTATATCTATAGATGAAGTTAAGAAAAGTTCCTAAATTATATCATGATTGTGATGATATAATAAGGCTTAATAACACGGTTTTTATTCATCCCATGCCCGAATTTAGGAAGGATCTGTTGGATGAGGCTCACAGTTCTTCCTTCTCTATTCACTATGGAAGCACAAATATGTAAAGGGACATGAAAGAGAACGTTTGTTATGATGAAATGAAAAGATATTTCACAGAAAATGTATCCTTATTCTAGATTTTTCATTATGTTAAAGCTAAGAGACAAAAGTCTAATGGTATGTTAAAAGAATTTCATATACAATAATGGAAATGGGAAAACATCAGAATTGGATTTTTTTATGGGACTACCCAAATCATACAAAGTCAATAATGCTATCTGGATAATATTTTATTATCTTTTGAAGTCGGAACAATTAATTGTTATATTAAATTATTTTTCTCTTGATAATATTGCGAAGATATATGTAAATGAAATGGTAAGATTTCATGGAGTACCACATTCTATTACAACTGATTGGGATCTGAGGTTTACCTCGTAGTTCTTGCGATGACGGAAGCATACTATGGATACAGAGTAATTATTTACCACCACTTATCATCTTCAGACAGATGGTTAGTTTGAGTGGAAAATTCAGACTCTAGAAGAGATATTGAGAACATTCTCTATGGATTTCATTGGTGGGTGGGATCAACACATACCATTGGTGGAATTTTTATACAATATTAACATTGAATCTAGTATTTGGATGTATAATTATGAATACCTATTTGGAAAAAAGTGAAAAACTCCAACTTTATGTGATGAAGTTAGAGAAATAAAGATTTAATGACAGGATATTATTGAATAAATGGTAGAAAAGGTCAGATCTATAAAACAATATGTAACAGAAACTCATAGTTGAACAAAATGTTTTAATAAAAACATATGAAAAGACCAAGAGTATGATGAATTTAAATGTGGATAATAGTGATTACATATTAATAATAATAAATTTTTTGTACATTTATAATATTAAATTTATTAATTAATGATTAATAATTTAAATTTATTTAGGATAGAAGAAAAAAAATTGAAAGTGGTTGGGTAAGATGATTACCTCTTCTTTGGTAATACTCCAATAGATAGATTCTTAAGGACCATTGGATTTGTATTTTAAGAATTTAAACACCTCTAATTAAAATATAGGTACATTTTTAATATAATTGGTTTAGTTTTTTTTGATCTAGATGGATCAATTGAGTTTAAATAAGAGAAAGGCGGTGTCCATTTATAAAAGAGGGAATGGTCACTCTTGAGCTCTTTGAGAAATATAAAATATTATAATGTCATATTTATACAAAATATTTCAAGATTGGATTAATTATTAAATAAATATCACAAGTTATCTAAATAAACTAATCGAATATTATTCATAAATTTTTTCTGGTCATTTTAAACATTGTAAATTTATTTTAAAATCATGTTGATGCTTTTAATCCTTAACCACGGTAAAACATTTTTCAATCATTAATAATTATTAATTTACATCTATGATGAAAATGATTAAAAATTGTAAAATGATGAAACTATTTAAGAAATTTCAACCCAATTTTCCAATTTCATTTTTGTAGAATCTTAAAATCATTTAATAAAATAGTATTTATATAAAATGTTATTAATGTCATTTTTAGGATTATTTATTTAATATGGTTTTAAAGGTAATGAATAAATTAATTTATATGGGTAATATAACATTAAACCATCACTTATTCATTAAAATTACATATAAAATAAATTTCATGAAACAATTAATAGAAAAAATATTTATTTTAAGGCATTTAAAATCATTTAAATGGATTATTATATGGATTTCATAACCAATTTGTTAACATTTTGTATTTATTAAGGTGACTACTCCATTAGAAATAATTACAATTATATTTTCATAATAAAAAATTTATTAATTATGTCAAAAATAATAATCTGTTTTCATTCCTCACATCTTCTTATACCTATGTTAACATATAAGAGATATAAAAATCAAGAGATTAAAATTTTATAATCTACATTACATTAAATAATATACATTTCAATATAAAATGAAAATGAAAAAAAAATTCTATTTGAATTTATGATGCATATGGTAGAAATCATCCTATGCATTGAAATAAATACTTATTTTTGGTTTATTTTGAGTCTTTATCTCATAGATGTAACCTTTATTTTCCCAATTTACTATTAATGAGGTGAAAAATATTTATCAAATTTAATATTCAAAATGACCAATTATAAAAGAGACATATTTTACCAATGTGAACCCCATGATTATAAAGAATCTATCCATATTTGAATATTTAATATCTGAAATTAGAATAAATAAATTATAAAAGTATTTCATAAAACACAATGATAAATAAATTTTTTAAATTTTTTTTTAATAGTATAAAATGAATTTTCTAAAAATTGTGATTTTATTTATTATTAATTGATTATTTCAGGTTATTTAGGGAAAAAATTTATATATATTTTTTATAATGTGTTTAATATTATTTATACACATCAATTTAATGGCTATGTTATAATATATTGCGGTTCATTTTTTCCTTTTTGTTGGGTGTGAGGAAATTTCTTGAGCACCTACAATTTGTTTAAAGAAATATATATTCTAAAATCAGGGGGAGTTAGAATCACCCTTATAATGGAATAAATTCACTGGATAATTCTAACAATATTTATATAGAGAACAAGTCATTACTCAATTCATTAGATATATATATCCCATCTTTACCCTTCACATATATAATTTCCAAGAACCACAACATGAATAAGGAAAATAATATAATATTTCTTTCTCTATTCTATGACTATAACACATAAAAACCTTCGTTTACTCCTATAATGAAAATAATTTTTATTTAACCTGTGAACAAAAAAACACTTTTTATAATTAAAAAAGTCTATTTTGAAGGAAATATTTTATAGAAATTGAGAATAAATTTTATTTTTGAAAAATATGGAAACATGGATAGAATGTTTATTATAGAAAACCGAATAAGTTGTTTTGAAAATGTGATCAAGTTGAAACTGTTAAAAATTTGTTTTGATTAACACATTTTTAAATAAATTTAATGAAATTATAAAATAACCATAAATTCGTATAATTATAGAAAACATGTACTCCACTTGTGCAAATCCATAGAGCTATTAGATTTTCTATATCATCCTATGGTTAAAGATTATTAATAAATGTAATGTTGTTGTAACCAATATAATGAAACATTTTATTTCATGTTACTTATAATTAAATATAATATTAAGAAGAATAATTTATATATGAAAATTAATGGTAATATATTGTCAACATAGAAAAATAAAATACATGAAGTATCATTCATATAAATTATGAAAAATTGATACAAACAGTGAAAAATTCAATTTGAAACATCAATTGTATCAATGTTGATATTAAGTAGAACATAAGGAAATAAAAATGGATTTTTTGGAAATATAGTTTAGTTAGAAAAAATCTGGGGGAAAATTATTACACTAACCGAATAGTTTAACTAAAGATGGTTCCCCCATTAGAGTTAATCTAAAATCAGAAAAATATGCTAGTAAAAACCATTAAGAAGTGGGTTCCTAAGGCCCAGTAGTCGAAAGTACTGGTGGTTGCTGGTTGATAGTAATCTGGTACCTGCACAGTTTACTATTGTTGAGAAAATAGTTTTAAATATGTAAATTCTATTAGATTTACTCATCAGAGAGGTTCTTTTGTGCCTTATAAGTTTTCATACACCTATTGTTCATATTTAATAAAACTAAATTTAATAGTGGAAGTAAAAAATGTAAATACTAATTAGAAAATAACAAAATGAGTATTATTTTTAAAATACATTGCAATTACAACCCCAAATTTAATTAATGTATTTCACTTTTCTTGTTGATGTTTTCCTTTAAACGGGGATGTAGTTCATGTCTTATTGTTTCATTAGAGTCTCAAGACGTAAGTGTTTTTTGGAACACATCTTCAACATTAAACATAATGTTTATATTATTCCAAATGAATAATTGAATTCAATGAATAATTTGAAAAAAAATCCGAAGATCTCTAATTTATTTAGATAAATTATGATTCTTATGAATTTGAATATTATATGATCAAATGCAGTCAGTATTAACCATACAAGGTAAAAAATTTATAAATTACATAAATGGTGGATTCGAGATATTAATCCATAAATAATCATGATTTCCTAATGAATGATTTATCATGAATTTGAAGAAAACCATTATTATCAATAATAATATGAACCCAGAGCGTTTAATTTGTAAATAATATGCCTTGAATTTTTACCTCATTGCTTCCACATTTAGGAACATCCTTCTTTTCTCATTCTATATGAGTTGAATCTGTATATAATGCTTTAAAAATTTGTTACAGAATAAGAAAAAACATTGTTTTATCAAAATTCAAAATGTATTATGTTACCATACATGATTCATTGGAATTTTGACCAAAGAACACTAATCTATACATCTTATTTCAATTAAAAACAGTTATACATACTGGAAAAAATGGTACTAGATATTTAAAAAATATATTTAGTTAATATAGATTAAATTTTTAAAGAATATAGACCAGTTGATAGTTGTGTTTTCCCATTTTAAAAATAGATCTATAAACATAACAAATAGAAAAGTCAAAACATATCAAATTATTACAGATACTTTCACCAATTGGTTAAACAAAGATAATAACTGTGTTTATTTTTAATATGAATAAATTATATAGATAAATAGAGAGTGCATAATAATGAAAATAATATTAAATAATAAAGCATGAAATTGATATTATATCAATTTAAATAATAAGAAAATATTAAATAGATTCATTTATGAATGCATGATTCTGGGCTGCAGTGGAAACCACTGCTTGTGAATATTACTAATCCCACTTATACTAAAATATGAAATCATATCTATAATTTTAGTAGAAAATAAAAGGCATAGATGAATATTTAACATTATTTTTATTATATATATATCATTTTATATGATGATAACCTAATTCATTTTCGATTTCAATTCATGATTGTATATATAAAAATGAAACTGATGATTCTACATGCATACAAACCAAAACTGAGCCATCAAGGTAGTTCAAGAGTGTTTTGTGGTTCATTTTCAACCATGGCTGAATAGAGAGATGTAATGGGTTAGAAGAGGGGATTCAAGATTTTTTTACTGATTGTAGAGATCAACCATGCCATGATGCTTCAACAGAGAGCTCTCAGCAACATTAAAAGACCTGAAAACATGAAATTGATTATAAAAATATATTTGAAGACACACTGAATCCTTGGTTAGCAGTATAATAAATATCACAATTCAATTAAACATCGATGATGTATAATATACAAGTGTATGACGAATATTAACAGACACATAAGAGCATACATTTTAAAAAATTAATTTTTTTAATATATCAATGTAATCCTCAAAACTTATGTTTGATGGGTAATCTTCATTGTTGAGCCCTTTAAAAGTAATTAATTGTTTGAAACAAGTGAGTAGATGATTGGAAGTAAAAAAATCCCAAAAAAACAAGAATCCAATGAAAAATAAAAGAATTCCCACTGTGAAAAGATAATATAGATCATAATTTTCATTTTAATTTCATGATTAGAATAAGGTAAAATAAGAACCATTAACAGTATCATTAATAGTAGAAATGTTTACAATATCAAATATTTTCAGTAATAAAAATCAACTATGAAATATTGTTAAATTATGTGAAATGAAGCTATATAAAATGAATAGAAAATAGAATGTAGTCTTCTCATCGCCTTTACAATGAAATAATGTATATTTGGTGATAGAGAGACAAAAAAAAATAAGAAATGTATGGGATTCATTTATACTATAAGACAAGTGCAGATGAAATGTATGATGATACTGCATGAATAAATTATAGATTTTTCCAGAATAAAAATATTTACAAATCGTTAGTCAAAAATTTCCAAAACTAACAATATATCAACAGTTAAGAGGTGATGTGGAGGAGTACAACACTAGAAAAATATTAGTGAACATGGTAAATAATGGTGATAGGAAGGCATGTACAAGAGGTGTCAACCTGAAATCAGAGTCCAATAAATTGTTTTTTTCAATAAATATTTAAATAAAATTAAGAGCATCAAACAAAAAATATGAATAAAAAATTAAGAGCATCCAAAACATAAACAAATTACAAAATAAATATTAAAATATATTTTTCAATGTATCAAAACATTCAAAAAAATTCTACCAACTACTAAAATAATTTATTTTTGTAGTAAAACCATAAACATGATTTCACATAAGATAATTGTTGAATAATTGTATGATTATACTATATGAATAGAATAAATAGTTTTCCCAAATAAAAATATTTAAATATCAATAGCTTAATAGTTCAAATGTTAACAATGTCTCAAAATTAAATTGCATTGATTTATACTACTATTATTAATAGGTACATGAAATCATCGACTAAGAAAAAATGGAAGATATTTAATGAATAAAATAAGATAGAGATATGCCTTTCTATATGATATAATATGATCTGAAATAATGCTTGTAGTTCTATAATTTTAAGTATTTATGTAAATAGTCTTATTGTAGTTCAATGCAGTTGTGTGAGTTACAATATTGAAAATTTCATAATAGTTATCTAGAAACATCAATGAGATACCTACTGGTTAATATTTCATTATTATTAAAACATTAATATAATATATGTTTTAAAATTAATATACCTCAATGCATGAAGAGATTCATGTTCCATTATTCTAAAATTAACAGATAAGTGTGAATTCAGTGAGCACTAGATGTGCCAGAGATGAAGATGAAACCTTTTCATGTAAAATAGGTCATGGGACTCCTCGAAGCTAGATTATGCAGAGACAGTTATGCAAAGTTTGTTACATCGTTTGGTTAAAAGTAATTGGAAACCTACTGGTATTGAATTATGACCGAGGTCTAATGTATTGCTGAACCGACATAAAAATGATGGGGGAAAAGTTCCATAGTTTTTATCAGTGTTTCAGTGTCGACTATTGCGGGAGTTGTTTAGGTTATTACTAGGTATAATACATAGTTTTAGTAGGTAGGGTTACACAGAGCAATTTTTGAGTGATGAGGACAATGAATAGGATCCGGTCGATTATTTACGGTAAATAGTTGAGTAATTGAAGCACAAAAGTTTCATTACATTGAGGATCAATATAAGAAAACTAATATCCATAAGCATTGGAAGAACTGGTACACCATAGGGAATAGGATGTGGTTTGGGATATTGGAAACAATGGTAGATTATAGAATAACGGTGTTCCACATTTTAAGAGGTGGATGGTGGGTAGGATCCCTATATATTCCATGAAGATGATGGATGTAGATGATATATTTTAAACCCATGATTTTTGGGTGTGTGGGGGAGGAAAAAATGTGAATCTTACAGAGTGCAGGTTTACCGGCATAGGGAGGATGATGGAGGGAGGGGATTGAAGGGATTATAGGTTGAGATGTGTGAATCCATAAGTGGGAGCAGGAGAGGGAGGAAGAAAAATTATGTAAATCCACGTGGAGGGGTGACATAATGTTGTGGAGGAAGGGCACATATGGAAAAAACAGATGTGGAGGAACATGATGGTGACACGTGGCAGCTGGAAATACATGATTAGTATATATAGTAGGAAACTTCTATAAAATAAACAATATATACATGAATTAGAATATATTATATGGTTCATTAAGGATAAATTACATAAAATCTCCCTAAATAGACATTTAGGAATATAAATTCTCGATTTAATTGGATTTTAGACAATAAATACCTACAAAGATGATGACATGAGAATAAGATTCTATTAAGGAAAATATAATGTGAATTTAATCTTTTCTAAAAAGTATGAATTGATCCTTTTTCCAAACATATTTTTTATGATCTTCCTAAATCAAAAACCCCTCTATCAACCTTTTTATTTTGCTCCCTTTGTTCTTCCGTTTTAGAAAACCTCATTCCCATATCATCTTCCCATATCTTTTTCATTAATGACATTTCAAATATACCCATAAAACTCCCCCATAATAGGGAGATATTTCCATTTTCACATTTATTTCATCGTATTCTTTTAATTGTGTGATTTTTAAAACCTCCACTTCGTCTTTCTATTTCCCATCAACATACAATTTTCTATCTCCACCGCCACATTTATAGTGACCCTTTTTCTCAAACTAGAAACATGTTTTTTAATTTGGATCACATTCCCTTGATTTTGGTTTCCATTCATTACCTCTTGACATTCTATGTTGGCTCCTCTCACATTGATCTTATCGCATAACCATGATTTTATTGATTAAATGTGTCACATGTCTTGAGAATTCCTATAAATCCTTAATATATTTCATCATCTCATCAAGCTTCAATGCTTCATTCCCCATGAGCAATGCAGTCACAAGATTATTAAATTATCATGGAAGATATAACAAAATAATAAGAGCATTTTATTCATCTCTAACCATCACAACGATCCCCATATCAGTTTTAGGATTTTTTTAATTGGTTGGTGTGATCCAATAAATTTATTCCACCATGCTAGAATCACTGGAAGAATTTATTCATCATTAATAATATCTTGGTGAGAAAATTATTCATATATCTCTACTACAACATCTTATGGATCTCTTTCTATAATGTCCCGTCCAACACTGAGTAATTTACATTATTCGCCAGACACAGTCGAATTGTGCTGACAAACCGCATCTCAAAATCATCCCAAAATTCATCAGTTGTTGTCTTGGGTTTTCCACTAATGAATATACTTACCATTCCATTCTAGAAATATAATTAATCTTTATAAATAACATAAATCAAAATGTACTTTTCAAATAATATTCAGTATTTTACCATATTCATCAAAAAATTAAAAAATTTTGAAATCATCAAAAAATTAACAATTATATATTTATTAATTTTTGATTAAAAAAAATTAAAATTATATTTTAAAAAAATATTCTATATGTTTTTATGAGTATTTTTAATGTTATTTTATAAAAAAGGTGAAAAAACGACTTTTTTGAAAATTACAATATTTAAGAGTAATGATGGATTTATTCGTACCAGTTGTTTAGAAAACACATAAGATTAATATCAGACCCTTTATTGAATATATAAATTATTTAATTAATTAATATAAGTTACCCAAAGTGTTTTTAAATTTATATATGTAAAATACATTTATTCACATAAAAATTGTAATTCAAAAATAAGATTTCCATTATTTTTCTGAATGATTTTCTTTTAAATTTTAATTAATTGGAAATATAAAGATTAACTATATATTTTCATAATTATGATAATAATAGTGAAACCCTCCATTACAATGACTAGGTGATAACTATCATATAATTTTAATTTAATTATAGAACACATTTTTTTAAACTCTATATTGTGTGTAACACAAGTTAATTTCGGTTTCATGTAATGAATGATACACTATATGTTTTGTGTATATAAAAATATAGAAAGGATTAAATTAATTTTAAAAAATTATTTCCAAAAAATATTGGGATTTTATAGATAAACTATGGTTATTCACCATGGAGGAACAATTATCACCATGTTGAAGTAGTCCCCATGATAAAAAAAATAAAGAAATAATATGCTCAGGTCCTCAAAACCCAACTCTTCTCATTACTCCAAAACTTTAATCGTGAAATATTAACTTCATAATATCATGTTATACTAACCCCCAAACCATTATATTTAATAAAAATCTTGGATATCTATTCTTCAATTAAAAAAAATCATACTACAATCTACCTCATTAAGGAATAGACCAAGAACTCCTCTAGCCCCTTAACTCCATAAAACCTACACCATTCCATATGAATCCACACATTGTTGAATATAATTAAATTAAAATATCACAAATCTTTTCATGTTCTATAATACAAACACCATTCCGTTATTATATCCCTCACCATGTACCATATGATACAACACCAACCGAACTTTTCTTTGTAACCATGAATGTTATAACATATGTTTTCATGGAATTATCATTTGATGTAGCTAAAAATCCATAAAAACTGTCACCACGCTTCTATTAGTAACCTCAAATATTCCTTCCAACATGTGAAACACATGAAAAATAAAAATTATATGTCTAGGAAAATTATAACCATTAAAATTATTATGTTGGATACATGAAACATGTATTATGATCAATAATTCATTCCAATATCTATGTGAACGATATGCGAAAACACATTTCATATAAGGTAAGATTATTTTTATTCAGGGGATATAATTTAGTATGTTGTTACCCATGATTTAAACTGTGCTGATTATTCCTAATATGTTGTATTGATGTGATGATTTGTGAGACCAAGGGATGAATAAGTTTTTCAGGACCAATAATTACTATTTAATAGATTTACAGAATTATTATTGTTCTTAATGAATGTAAATTAATTACCAAGATAGTACATGTTTCTATACCAAGGTAAGAAGCCATATTCTCTTGACTATGCTTATTTTTATCTAGTAGTGATATATTTGATTCTCTTAGTTGGGTGAATTTATTTCTAAGGATGATTTTAATCATTTTGTAAATGTGTTTATTTTACATTAAATTGTGATATATACTACTACATTGTCAAATAAATTTTTCAAACAGTGTTGTATTTTATTATTCCATGAACCTGTCATTTTTTCATCCACTAGTTGTATGTATTATTCCTCAAATTGGTTGATTTAATATCTAGATTTCTGTATCAATTGTAAGGTTTATTCTTGATTTATGTATTTTAATACCATATAATATATTTTTAGGGTTCTCTAATAACCTTCAATCAAGATAACTTATTATAGAAATCAAATCCCAATAAATATCAAGCTTTTATAGCTATAGTCCTAAAAATTTCATCCCTTATATTCAATATAAAAAGATATTCCACCATAGTACATAAATTGGATGAATTAATTACATTCAATCTTAATAATTACTATGTAAGTGCATGATAACTCCACATATGGATATGTGATGCATATTAATACTTTTTTTCATACAATGCATGTATTAACATATATTTTATATTACATTAGGGGAATCTTTATTAGTTTATTATTTGTTTTATAATCAAATAAATAACCATAAACTATATGAAATATTGTATTATATGTTCCTATATTAAAAAGTGAAAAGTCCCTAACACATGAAAGGATGATGGGGTATCTCCATAAGGATGGTGAAATTATTTTCAAACAATATTGGGTGTAAGGACCTGAACATTTATAAATGGAATCTCTCCCTACTTATAATTATGTCACCTAATATAACTTACATAAAATCACATAGATTCCAAAATAAAAACATTATAAATGATGAATGAATAGAATAATAGGCTTTTTCATAAATTAACGAACCTATATCGATTGAATTGTTATTTAACTATTGGAATAGTAACTTGACCCTTAAGAATATTAAACCTTCCAATAGAATATTAACATAACCTTTTAAAGACGAAAAAAAATTTGGGAAACTTTTGAATGAAAATATAATATATTTATATCATGAAATACGTAAATAAACATTTTTAAAATTATAAATTAACTATTTTTGTTTTTATAATTCATAAATATCTATTTACAATTTTAAAACAAATATAATGAATTTTAAAAAATTATTCTCATAAACAATACTCATAAATTAATTTTGTGGTCTTATAATTATAATAATATTTTATGAGACCTTAATTAATTATTTAGAGTGTCCAAAAATCAGATAAAATTTTAAAATCGGTATTTTTTGAATAAATGATAATTTTAATTCTAAATTATTTTTCTCTTATATAGAAAATTATTTTTAAAAATATAATTTATTCTTTGATTATACACATAGGAAAATAATTATTGTAAATTTTGTGTGTTTTTTTAAAATAATTTATATTTTGTGAATTGTAACATACGATTATTTACAATAATACCTAAATACTTTTATTATTGAGTCATATATGATTTATAGATGTTTTAAGCTAGAAATATCAAAATATCAATAATTATTTTAATAAATTTAGTAACAAATCTATAACATGTCAGACTCTTGAGCCAAAATAATAACCTAATGAATAAAATACTGGGAAAACACCCTTCTCATTCCCTATAAACAAAACGTCTTTCCATCTATTATTCTCTCGCCTTCCAATATTTTAAACAAGTCAAAATTATTCCGATATATCTTCCATGTCCAATCTTCCATGTTCATGATCCATTAGTCTCTTCATAAGACCAATAAAATTTCCCATTGGAGGTTCTCATGGAGGTTACATTCAAGATGTAAAACACTCTTTCATTTACTATTAATTTCTTTTATATTCAATAACTTTTCCTATTATCTCCTCACATTCACTATAAAAATTTTCATGAAGAATCTATTATATTGTATACTATATAATTCTATCATTTAATGGAATATCTATCATTAAACTCATTTCTCTCCCTCTTTTATTTTAAAAATGAAATCAGCAACTATGTAGTGTAAAATTACCTACATTGCGGATAATGTGTTTCCATATTCTTTTAAAAAAATTAATGAAGTTTATAAAAAACAATTATAGTTGTTAGATACTCTAATATTTATTTAATGGCCCTATGTATGTTCTTCAACTATCATATATACAAAAAAATAATACAATAAAACTAGTTTGTGATGTTCGAAAACAGAACAAAAAATATTATGTATTATCACTAACATTTTATCTATTTATTAATCCTCAAAGAATCTAAAAAGGTTATACATATAACAATTTAAAATTTTTTATGTTCATTAATAAGATATAATTTCAATTATTTATAATTATACACATTCTACATATATATGCAAATTTTATTCATGTGAACCGACCAGGAAAACAAAGAGAACGAACACTCCCAAATGATGAAATTATGTCATATAACTCTTAAAATTGCCCATAAATGTAATTAATAAATCTATAATGAATCAAATGAATTTATAAAACGTTATTTAATTTTTTAAATAATGAATTTAATTTTATTATTTATGAAATTAATGTGATTAAGAATTCAGACATAATGTAAGGGGATTCTCCAACCAAACTTTGTTACATTGGGTTTCCCTCTTTCCCCCTATTTTCAGTATGAATGTTTCATTGATGTTCCTTAAATATATATTCATTTTCCTTCCATATTGTTTTCTGGATACACTAGCTTCCAATCTATTTGTATGAAAAATGTGAATATTATCCCATTTAACTCAACTTTGTAAAAACACAACTTTTACTTCTCATGTGATTGTTTCTTCCTCACTCAATATAAATGATATGGACACCAATTATATTATTCCCCCATAACTTTGTGAACCCTAATGTTTATTCCTAGAACTACTCTTTATGAAATGAAACCCATTCCATTCCATGGGTTATTTTATGTTTATTATTGGTATACGTTATATATAGAACTCATGATTATGTAAATGTTATGGTGATATGGGTGTTCCTATAATTATAAAGCGCATGTAAATGTTTTGATGTTAAGGGTTTTCCCAAAATTATATATCACTCCAATTCATTGGGTAATGTTATGAATCTCATGAGATTAATTTAAATATGAATGAATATGCTACTCTATTGGTTTACAACTAAGTGTGTTAGTTTTCCACTAAGGCATGGTGTTTCATTTTCATGAATTTAAACATTACATGCCACTATTTAATGCTTCTTATCATGAGTATGGTTATTATCCCATTCTTATTTTATGATGATAATTATTATTACACCGACCGCATGATATGTTGATCCATATGCATATATATACCCTTAATAGGATTTCAGCTGACGTCATTCATTTATCTATATCCTCAGGTGATTACATGTACTATGGGAAACAAAAGGACCACTAAAAAGCTAGAAAATATGGAATCAAATAAATGTTTATTTTTAATTTATAAATGTAATTTATTGTCCTAATTTTCCAAAGTCACTAATTTTTTGCATCCTCATTGTGTAATGATTTTATGTTTAATATCATTAATTTGAGGTAGTAATCATGTAATAAAAATAAGGGCACTATAATTGGTATCAAATCAAGGTTTAGGTAATTTTAAAATTAGGGTTCAATAAAATTTGTGAAAACGCATAATAATAGACTAGGTATATTAATTATCACGAGAATCTTCACTAAAACTAGCGATTAAATAAGATATGTCTTTAGTGTTTATTGAATAAAGGGAAAAATTATTCATCACATAGTGACTTATGCTTTGTTCTATACTTTTATATTTTAGAAAATAGTGGGAAGCAGGATAACTAGGACAAATACCCATAAAATGGAAAAATCATTGATTTCCCAAATGACATTCCCAATTTCATGGGAAGTGGAGTTCCAATTTTATGGGTGATTCTTAACCAGATTTCATAGACTGTAAAAAATAACCAAAACTATGTAGAACACACTCCTTCACCAAAATAAGTGTAAATAGATATCTAGTCTGTTATGTGGAAATGACAAATAAATTTCAGTGGATCTTCTTATATACTAGTCATGGAATTGTGGTTCAACTCAATAGAGAATAAATTATATGTGATTAATTGTTCTAAGATAAAGAAGGAAAATTTGAAAATTTATTTTCTTATTTGAAATGGAGACAAATGGAGGGTTTTTATTATGAAAATAAATCTGTAGGAATAAATTGAAGAGATATAGTTGGGAGACATTAAGATAATGTTTCCTAACAAGTATATTCCATAGATTCATTATACAAATATGGATATATAAATAATAGATCTTATGAAAAAAGAAGGAAATATTTCAATACCTATGTAGTCAATTTCATATGGCTTTCATGGTATTTTTTTTTTCTTTATTGTAAACATTGCTAGGAAAATTGATATAATCATTATTAGGTAAAAACCACACAACGGAAAGAATATTGAAATTCAATAATTTTGTTGTTATGATTTTGTTGTTTGATGTGCTCTAAATGTGGAGATAGAGTTTTGAGAATGTCCCCATTGTTGTGGTGATAAGAAAATAAAGATGTATTTTCAAGTGGGAGGATCTCATGAGAATTGTGGGAAGAAAAATCAACCACTCACAATTTAATAATTATGAAAGAACCATCATGGGAACTACCAAAAAGGTACATGTACATGCTATAAGTGTGGGAGAGATGGAAACCAATATCAAGAATTTTTAAGTGATGTAAATAATCTATCTAATGAAATGGAAGAATAGATAGATTCACCCATGGTACAATGATAAAATTGTAGGGAAAAAGGGAAAAGTGCTGACTACTGAACTAAACCTCATGTCCATGAGGGATATCTACATCATCATCCAAAAAATGAAAATAATATAGGGAAGGATTATTCCATCTCAACTGTTAATGTGAACAATAAAAAAAATTAGGTCATGCAAGGTAAAATTCATATTCAGACATGATTGGAAATGGTATTATTTTATTTTGGTTCTACACATTTCATTATCACATGAATTTTTATAGCACTATTGAATCAGATCCCCAATACCAAGTAGTGGAGATATCCTAAAAACTCATATTACTGTTATTATTGAAACCTAAGTGTTCCAATTTTATTTAATATTCATATGTGGGAATATTATACCAGAAAATTTGATTATACATACCGTTATGGAATTCGTCACTATACTAGGGTTGGATTGGATCTCATTATATGGGGAAAAATCAACTTTTCAGAAAAGGAAATATCATTTCATATTCTGAACCATCCATAGCTCCTTTAAAAATTAAAAGAAGACGATGAGTCTCTATTGGAAAATCTGTAAATGGTGTGGGTGATGATTCCCTATAAAGAAGCATACCACACTCAAATGGTTTATTTAATGGATGACAAAAAATGGGGGAGATATCAATTGTGATGGAATAAAGTGACGTATTTACTAATGTGTAACTCGAATTTCCCCCATATCACCAGTTAGAGGTCTCAATAGATATCATACTCAATGATTATCCAATATCAAAATACAACTCTATGATGGACATGTAGGAATTAGAGGTGTTAATGAAGTATTAGAAGGCTCTTTTGGACCAATGGTTAATACACGCCAGTTCTCTTTGTCAATAATAAGGAATTATCAATGCGACAATGTATTTATTTTTGGAAGTCTAATAAAATCACCGTAAATAAAATTATCCTCTTTTAAGGATTTCTGATTTATTTGATCAACAATTATGTGTTCATTACAAATAAACTATGGATATTTATTAATGATAACATTAGTTAAAGGTGATAAAGGAATATATTCACAACATATACTTCTATATAAGGTATGGGCACTATATGTTTCTAGCAATGCTTGTTGGACTTATTATTTCTCCTATGATTTTATTAAATCCCATATGATCTTCATGTATTTAATTAATAGATTCTTTAGAAAAAACCTTGAGATATTTAGGGTATTTTTTATTTATGATATTCCCATTAAAAATGATAAATGAGGGACATGAAGAGCATATAAAGATTGTACTAGTAAAAGTAAACAAGGACAAGTTGTGCGTCATGTTCAACAAGTGTAAATTTTTTATGATGCAAGTCACATTCATGGGACACATGATCATAAGTGAGTAAATTCTTGTGGACACATAAAAATGAAATTCAAGAATAGAAAAAAAAACCTCTAGTTTCATGGAAATCCACTGTTTTCAAGGATAGCATGGTGTTATCGATGTCTGTTTTTGGAAATTTATCACAACTGTATATCCTGCAAACTATGTTAATAAGGAAAGGGTTAAATTATATCTGGACAGAATAATGTGTGGAATGCTTTAAGGATCCAATGTAGTGGTTGATCACTGCAACTGTACTCACATTAACAATATCTGGATATTGTTTTGTGATATGCAGTGATACTTTTAAAAAAAATTGTCATGTGCTCATGTAGAATGAAAAATTAATAGCCTACGCCTTACAAGAATTGAAGATCCATGATATTAACAACTCGATGCATGATTTGTAGCTAGAAGTTGTGATTTTTTTCCACGAAAATCTGGTGGGATTTCCTATATGGTTTCAAGTATGACATATATACAGATCACAAGAACATAAGATTATATTCACAAAAGACGATCTCAAAATGAGTCAAAGAAGATGGTTAGAGTTAATCAAGGAATATCATTTATCAATACACTATCATCATTGGAAGGAGAATAAGGTTGTTGATGTTCTTAACATATATTAACTTTCTACATATCCATGTTGTGGATGAAAAATACCCAATATTCACCTATATGAAAAGGGTGGATATAGAAATCATGATGTCAGACAATACACAATAACATTCCCGAATGATTTCAAACCATATATTGAAGATAATTTTAAAGACACATGAAGGGATAATCTATAGTTATAAAAGAAGGGGAATGGTGTAAAGGGTGGTAAATTAAAAGAGATCTAAATCAATGATGATGGTGTGAATTGGTCTGTAATAATGATTTTTGTGGCTTCATTACATGGGATAATGAATGAGAAATTAGTTAATGCAGATATATCAACATTAACTATCTCTACTAGGAGTTCCAAGATGTATCGTGATCATCGAGAACACTACTGGAGGGATAATATGAAGAAGGAGATTATGGGGTATATTTGATGGTGTTTGATATGTCATAGAGTTACAACAGAGAAACATAAGTCCAATGTGATTTTGCGAAAATTTCATATACTGATGTGGAAATGGGAGAATATCACTATGTATATTGTTAACGGTCTCCTAAAGACATCCAATGGAAAATATGTGTTGTTACTTGTGGTGGAATGAATCATAATGACTTCCAATTTTATTGCTATTCTAGAAGGCATCTAGACTGAAAATGTTTTGTTGGTATATGTTAATGAAGTGGTGAGACTACATGGGTTTCCACTCTCGATTGTCCCTAATCAATAACAATGGTTCACATATGAATTTGGGAGGAGTCTTCAACATCTTTTGAGTACTGAATTTAATTTCATCATGGCCTATCACACTCCAAAATAATAAAATGTCTAAAAGAACTATTCAAACCATTCAAGAAATGCTAAGATCCTACATAATGGAATTTAAAGGTTTATGGGATCTGCAGCTCTCTTTGAATGAGTTCTAATAGTAAAAAATAATCCACTCGAGTATTTATATTGATCTATATGAAGCTATGTATGAAAAGTGATGTCAAACTCAATCCTATTGGGATGATGTTGGTGAAAAAACCTACTTGGACTTGATCATGATAAAGAGATGATAGATACGGGTAATTCTATCCAGCAACTTATCAATGATGCTAATATTCAAAGAAATAGATTTTCTAACAACCATAAATGGGACATGGAGTTAGATATTGGAAATTAATTCTTCCTAAAATTATCATAATGGAAATTGTTTAGGAGGTTTCGACAGAATGGGATTCTTGTCCCAATGTACGTTAACCCCTTTGATATCCTTTCTTTCCAAACAGCAGTTTCCTATGAGCTTCAACTTCCAACAACTACGAATCAAGTTTATGATGGGTTCCATGTAAATATCCTATTAAAATACATACCAGTTTCCTCACATGTACTAATATCTGATGTGGTACAATTAGAAGATGATATCACTTATGAGTATTATCTGGTAATGATTATGGACTACAGAGAAAATTTTCTACACAATAAGACAATACACCTTGTCAATTCTTTGTGGAGTAACCATAAATATGAATAAGAATATTGGGATTTTGATTAGGGGATGAAGGGGATTCACACTCACATATTTATCTAAAATGAAATTTCGAGGGTGAAATTTCAAATGGGTGGAAAAACATAATGACCCACTATTTTATCATTGAATTCTTTACCTTCTTATAATTATTTCCCATAATATAAATCACATAAATTCACATATACAACAAAAACAACATTTTTAATGAATAATGAATGAAATAAGAAGATTTTTATACAAGTTAGAGAACCTATAATTGTGGAATTGTAACATAACCATTGGAATGGAAGCATGACCCTTAGGAATAATAATTTATCCAGTAGAATAGTAACTTTAATTCTGAAGGTCTAAATAATACATTGATATCTTATGAATGAAAATATAATAAATTTATATAATAAAATAGTAAATAATTACCATAAAAATGAATTTTTTAAGGATTTTGTTATAATTTATAAATATTTATTTAAAAATTTATAAAAAATATAATAATTCCAAAGAAAATTTATTTTCATAAAATACAATAATAAATTAATATATTTTTTTGATGATCATAAGATAATTTTATGGGACCGTATTAAATTTTGTAAAGTTCCAAAAAATAAATTATAATTTTTAAATTTGTATTTTCTGAATAAATGATGATTTTAAATAAAAAATAATATTCTCATATTATGAAAATTATTTTCATATCCAAGAGTTCATTTTTAGTTTCTAAAAATCAAATAAAAATTAAAGAGATTTTTTGTGGATTTACTTAAAATACATTAATTTTGTGGATAGGAAAATATGATGATTTATGATATGAGTTGAATACATGAATTATTAAGTCCCTAATGTTTTATTGAGTGTTTTTTCCCAAAATATATAACTCTCATTAAATATTTTAAAATTTTGAGTGATAATTCTAAAACTATTTACACACATACATTAAAATATTAATCTAATGAATAAAATAATTAGAAAACACCCCTTACTCCCCTATATATGTCACCCGTCATGACCTCATCTCATCACACTATACAAGCTCTAATAAATGTAAAAAGTCAAAATATACAACTTATCGAGACCCTCCCCCACATCCAAGAGCCCTTGGCTTCATCATAATAAAAAATCCTTACCCCTATGGAGGTTCTAAATAGGCAGAAATTCAAGAGGTGAAATCCAATTTATTTTCCTTTTGGTTTCTTTTAAATTATTTCACTTTTCATATTATTTCTTCACCTCCACTATCCAAATATGAATGATAAAAATAGTGTACTTTATATACTAAAATTCGCTCATGTTAATGTATTATCCAGCATGAAACACTTTTAATTATCTCTTTTATTCAAAAATGAAAGCATCCCCCTTGTTGTGTCTATTTAACAACATCACGGATGATGCATTTTCATATTAATTAAATGCCTTCATGACTATTAATAAAGAAAATTAATTGTTGGTAAATTAAAAAATATTATTTAATTTCCCGTTTTTTGTTCTGTATCTAAATTATATAGGAAACATTAAAAAATGGAACAATAGAAGTTTTTGAGGTTTAAAAAAGTCCAAAAAAATATAAATGATTATCAAAAAACATATATATATTGATTCATCCTCATAAAATTTATCCAAATGATATATATAATCATTTTAAAATATATATTTTTATTATTAATATATAATTTATATTCTATATAATCATTACAATTATATTAAGACATCCATACACGTATTCAAGTGCACCGATCTGGAAAACAAAAAAATGAACACTATCAAACGATGAATGTAAACACTAGAACTCATTAAAAAAATAAATAAATGAAGATAATAAAATTATAATGAATAAAATTATATTTTAAATGTATCTTTATTTGATAATTAAATAATTTAATTTGATTATCTCAAATATTAAATAAATGAAATCATTCAGACCTATGTTAAGGAGATTTTTGAACCCAACTCTCTTCCTTTAGATTTTCCCTCTTTCACTCCATTTTTTTAATTAATGATTTATTGATGTCTCCTAAATATAATTTAATTTTACATACCATTAGTTTTTGTATATTCATGATTCCAATATTGTTTTTGAAAAATGAAATTATTTTTCTAAATGGCCTCGTCTTTCTAAAAACAAAAATATTACTTCTCAAGAGATTGTTTCTTCCTCACTCATAATTGATGATTTTTATTTGAATTATGTTATTAACTCTATATTTTAGGATCCCCAAAGTGTACTCGTGATATTTTTGTTTAGTAAATGAAACCCATTACATTCTTCAGGTTATTTTATCTCCAATATTGATATATAATATATGTAGAATGCCTGATTATGAAAATGTTATGATGTGATGGGTGTGCCTATAATTATATAGTGCAATTAAATGTTTTGATGTGATTAGTGTTATAAGAATTATACAGTTCACCAATTCCATTGTTAATTAGATTAATATCAAGAGTTAAATAGAAATATTCAGGAATTTGATTCAATATGTTTTGAAAACTATGTGTGGAAGAAGACCAGTTGGACATGATGTTTCATTTTTATGTATTTCCACATTCCATGACTCTATCTAATGATTCATATCAAGATTTGGATGATTATATTAGTATTTTTTTGATTATGATGATAATTATCACCCAAATTGATTTTGATCCGTGTTATCATCTATCATTTTATTAGGTTTTTATCTCACCCATTTTATTGATGTACATCATCAGGTAATTACTTGTAATAAGGAGAAAACAAGGACCACTAAGATTTTAGATAATAAATAATTTAATAAATTTTTATTATATCTTTTAAATATAATTTTTAGTCTTAATATTACCAAGTCACTTAGATCTACGTTGTGTAAATAATTTATGTTTTTTTATTTTTAATATTATTTAATAATCATGTAATAAAAAATACGGTCGCAATATTGGTTGTTGGTAGAATTGACCCCATTAATGTTTAGTTTCTTTGAATTTTTTATGTACTTTATATAATCATCCCTATAGAAAATTTCATTCGTGATATGTGATCTATATGTTATAATATAGTCCATTTATTATTTCATGATAGATGATGTTAATTATTGTTGGATCAATAGTGATATTATATCTAATAATATATGATATTATATATAGTTACACAGTTTTTTATTATTCATCCATTATTACATGAGAAAGTAATTCGTTTATTGTTTTACCATGAAATTTTATTCAAATCATGATTCCAATTGGTTGTCACTAACATATAGGATGACATGTGTCCGGTATATGGGGCTCCATCTAGTGTCATATAGAGTGTTTCCTAGGTTAAGATGTTGTAAAAAAACTAATACAATATAGAGGACACTTAGAACATTAATTTCCATTTTCAACACAAAGGAAACATATCATATATGAAATAAAAAACTGAAGGATAATAATTACCCACCTCACAGAATTAAGATAAGGATGGTGATTATGGATTTTACTCCCATCATAAGGCTGAATGTCTTCAAACCAATAACTTTAGTTTTCACTTCCACTATAAGGATTAGTTTAATAAATATTTTCTATAACAATATTTTGGTACATGTATATTTCATTTACATTTAAATTAATCATCACCCATGTTATATTCTCTATGATTAAATGGCTAGCCAAAATTTGAATCATTAGGCATATTCTCATATTAAAATTTACCTCCTATGAAATTTTTATCATTTAGATATTACAAGTATCAAATATTTTTTATGAATCAAAAAATAACTTCTTACACATTAGAACATTTATAAAAAATATTGAAAAACTATTATTGATACTCTAATATTGTGGTTAATAAAATAAATTCACATTGAACAGCCCTTATAATAGTTCCCATGACCCTAAAAAACAATCATCAATATAACAAATTTCATTCATTATAGATAATCATAAGAATAAAATGAGTATAAATAATATTTTATGACCATCCTATGAAAAAATAATAATAATTTACCACTTTTTCTAAATAAATATGGGTTTCTTAATTTAAAATATACCCATATTACATTGGTATGTTCTACTAGTAGATCTTATATAAAATATACTACAAATCCCCTCTTAAACATTAATACATTCTCTAATATCTCATATCATGATCCCATTTACCCTCTTATATGTAATACAGATGTATCTTTCATAAAAATGGAAATTTTGTAACTAGGATGATCGAAACTATGTACTAATTAAAAGATATATTTTTTTAACATCTTATTAATCCCACAAATCTCAAAAAAAAAAGATCCACTTTTGAAATTTATCATATCCCCACAATATATGACTCATATACACCATAAAAAATGCCCTATAGATAGTAAATATTCACTTTTGTTTATTTGGTAGACAATTATGATTCCAATACATAAATATATTGGAAAAAAAATATTTAAAATATTTTATTGATTCTTTTCAATCCAATGTTTAGATATTTTTTTGAAATGTTTTACAAATGTAATAAGTACATGTTTCAACTATAAAATACATCTTATATATTGAACTAATGACATTATATCATGAACTATTCCCTAAATTCGTCTCCCATGTTGACAATGATATTGAAAGTGAGAGTTTAATCCAACCTCCTACAATCTATGAGGTGGTTACGGAAATCAATTATGTATAATTTATTTTATATAATGAATTAATATTTTATTTAGAAAAAACTACTCATAAATCCTCACCATCAAAAACTAATGATCAAAACTTATCTATATGATAATGCATGGTATGTTACAAAAAAATTAATCACATTAATAAATGAAATCAGTTTTATATTACTCAACCTAATTAAAATAAATAAATAAATAAAAATCATTTAATAATAGTAAAATAATATATAATATCAGCTAATATAGAACAAAAGACCTCCCCATTTATCCTTATAATATAAAAAAGATAAATGTATGGATTTTATGTTTAACAACGAATCTAAAAAGATTGAATTTTAAACCCATAAGATCTCATTCAAGTGTGGGTTACATACTAAAAAAATTACACATCATAAAATATCAATAAAATAATGAAATTTACAATTATATAATCATATAAAATACATTATATATTACATATATTCACTTTAAAAATGTTACAATTTCAATATATATATATATAGAAGACACTAATTTATATTCATCCATTTCAAAATATTCATTTAAATATTCACCAGACTCTGACAATTTTACTATATGGTTTCTATATTTATGGAGTTTAAATAATATATATTTTAAAAAATTATTATCTCAACAAACAAGAGCAATTATTATTCTCACATTCACGTACTGTAACATCATTATTTTCACATATAACACATTTAAAATTTCTAAAACAATTCACCTACAGTAATCTTCAAAATATAAAATTTTATTATAACTTATTAATTACATATAAATCCAAACTCATAATAATATTATATATAATCATTAATTAAGAATACTACATATATTCACATATCCTAAAATATGAAAAATAATTATATTCTTAATTTCAAAATAAAAAAAAATTATATTGAATTTTGTATCCTTTTACCTCTATAGGATAGAAGACAATAGTTATTTAATATAAATTACTATATCAAATCAATTAAATTGAAAAAATATATAGTGTTCACGATCCTTAAACTAACACTAATAACATGTTTATATTATACAATAATAAATTTTATTATTAAAAAAAGAACATAGTAAAAAAATCATCCATACCCCACTTAAGAATATAAAATTTTCATTTAAAATTTATAACATGATTAATATATCAAACTATAAGTACTAAATAATAATCCATCTACATGAATACATATTTTTTGTAGTGTTTCAATGTCAAATGCTTCAATAATATATGATCACTTAAAAGTATATAAATCAATGTTATAATAAAATACACAATTCCAAATCTATGGAAAAAGAACTTCAATGTTCCATTATCTTTACATATACATCCTTCTAAAAAATTATAAATAAATAAGTTCGAACTGAGTTAGTATTATAAAATTAAATTACTTCCAATACATAAAATAAATGTGTTTACCTAATCACTCTAAAACATTTAATTCGTTATTGGATGATCACGATCCTTTTAAATATCACCCAAGTTACCATGATGTCTATCTTAATGTCTCTAAGTAGTAACAAGAGAAGATATGAATGTATCAGGTAGTACTAATCATATTAATAAAATTTCTCCAAAAAACTATTTTTTTCCACAACAAACCTGACATGTTTTCAATAGACTAAGATCAGTTCAATATTTAAATCATGATTTAACTTTATCTACACATAATCAAAAAATTTCTATAAAATTATGTACAAAAATAAAAATCCTCTAATGAATCATGTTTATATAAACCAAAAAATCTTCCACATGTCCTCAAAATATTACAATATATAACCCTGAAATGTCACTGTTCCCATGTTATAAATCTAAATCCTGAATATTCCATAAAAATACACAATAACATGTATTAAAAAAAATTAATTTTTTCTTCAACATATATATCTCTTACCCACGTAGAATATAATTTGGGTCACAAAAATATTTTGTATCCATGTTCATGTCAATCAAATAATTCCTCAATATCTATATCCTCTGAAGTAAAAAACACTAATATTCAACCATTATATTATAAAACTAATGACTACATGTTTAATATCATTCTAATAGGGATTTAATGTTCAATTTAACTTTTATCCAACTCAACTCTTCCTCTCCCTCCTTATCTCAAAACATCCATAACACTCAGAAATAATAAAAAAAATCTATATAAAAATAGATAGATTGGTATAATTGTGATATTTACAGGTCACATCAGTAGTAGCTGTGTATATTTGAAGGTATTAAGTCTTTTAAAATAATATGAAATTATAAATTCATGATATATTTATAGTGTAAACTCATGTTATGAGGTAATGTTTTATAAATTTTGAATGGATGGGGATGTTCCCTATTTTATTTCTATTTTTACATGATTTTATATTCCTATTATATAGTATTCATTGTAATAATTCGTATAATGCATTTTCATTAGGTACATAGAGGTTATTTTATTGATGTACATATATATTTATCATTCATGATAAAATGGTCTATTTAAATTGATTTGGATAAAGAAATGGAAATGATTTATTATTAATTGTAATCTTATATTAAACATGTATTTTTTCACCAAATAGTTTTTGATTTTAATTTAATTAACGGGAATATATTATTAATTTATGTGGATATGTGACTGGTTTAACATAAATTTTATCAAATATATCTATATGATCATATTAGATTATTTCAATAATATTTTTGTTTTATTGATAATATAATTTTTGTGGAGTTATGATTATTGTTTAAAAAGAATATAGATGTGTTAATGATAGATATATCAATTTTTATAGTAAATTGAAAAATAAAATTGTATAATTAAAAAAATTATAGTTATGATGAATACCAATTGAAATGAAAGATAACTTCAATATTGTGCAATCATCTGGAAACATTTTTATAAATTTCAATAGAAGAATGAATATTATTTAATGGAAATGTCTTCATTTTAATTATTATATCATTAAATAAATATTATTTTAAAAATATTATTAATAAATATTATTTTTTAAATATTATATATATACCTACTTTCCCAAACACACACTTATATCTAATAATTGATCTTGAATTTTTATTTTCATATGAATACTTAATTTACATCGAAAAAAATTGTATTTAAATAAAAAAAATTAATTAATATATTCAAGTGATATATTTAGTTGTAAATATAGTTGTTAAATTGGATGTAATAGAATGAAAATGTACATCATATGTTATCCTATTATTTTGAGGATTATTCTATTGAAATCATTCATAATTTGTGCCATCAATCAAAATAAAATTCGTCTGCTCGTATATTTCATTAGTCTACAGATGATAGTCAATAATCAATGAACACATGATCCCATATCCTTTTTAAAGAAATTAGATATCATTGACATGATATACAGACCTTAATATAAAATTATACAAATTGAAACAATATGGAATTGAATTTTTTATGCATATGGAAATTACCCAGACCATCGATGGTGAAGGTATACCAGATAGGAAATATAAATCCAAGCATCCATAATCATACAAGTATCACCAATATTGAATTATTTTTTTCTAGGAGTTATGTGTAATACATTCATGAATTCTTTAGTGAAACAATCCCACATATATTCTGTAACTGATAATGGTTGTAAATTCCAAACATTTTGCTGATTCTCTAACATCACTTAATGAATTGTGAAACATTGTTCCAGAAATATCTATATTTTCTTCTTTATACTTGTAAAATACTATTTCCAATAATGATAATGATACAAATTTCTCATTCTAGGGAATACCACTAATTTAATGGTATAAAATTATATTCTCATATCCCCACGCAATCCCCTAACCACCTAAATACATCAGTGGAAAAGATGAAAATTATTATTTATAAGAGACTAATATGATTGTCGATCCCCTTAAAATATGACTCCCCTCATAGTTAATCCCTAAAGATCAGAAAAAATCCCTCTGATGAACTAATATTTTTGTATAGTAACCATAGAATTCAACATCAATTTCTCTCACCCCGAGAACACCTAGATATCCAAATCCAACTATATAATGTGTTCCATCATCTAAAAATCACCACAAGTCTCATATATTTCTTCTATCAATGTATTACTACATTATGCCTCGAAAATCAAATTTCCCTTTCATTTAGTGTATAGAAAATATATGTTAAAATACTATAGAAACTCGACCCACCTCTTCCTCCAATGGTTCATGGCCCAATATGAAAATATATAATTATCGATATTGTAGTTTATTTTAACTATAAAAAAATCAACCAAAAGATAGTCATTCCATTATATTTTTATGTATAAAACTATAGCTCACTCCATATGTAATGACCCTGACCAGGTGCCACTGTGACCAGTGCCCCAAGATGGTTTGTTAGAAGACTTCATGTGAAGCTCCCCCTATTATAGTGGATTCCGAATAGAAATGAGTGTCTAATGAGGCATGTGGGATATTATACCATCTATATTATAAAAATCCACAAAAGGTATAATAATAAATAAAAATAGTATTTAAAATGAATGTGTATCACCAAATCCATTTCCCAAAATTGGTGTATGCTCAAAACCAATAAAAATATGTCGTGACATTTCATATGGTGCAAAGTGAAAGGTAAAAAGATAATGACATGATGAAAACCAAAAAATAGGATCCAAAACCAATTATGGTCCCCTTCTCCATGAAAATCCCTAATCAAAAAATCAATTCCCTAGCCTTAGGGATTTTTATTGGTCACAACTTTTAATAATGATGTCGTCAAAGGAACCCAATGGTGGCCGACATAGGTTTTGAGTTACACTCAATAGGCCACAACCAATGATTTCTACCAAATATCTAGTCAAAAATATAGTTTATTTTTTATTATAAAAAATATATGGATATACATTAAAAATGAATGTTAGATCATTTTTAAATGTTAATATTGATTAGTTTTAATTTTTTTTCCAAGTGTCACCCATATTCATAAAATTCACATTGGCCTATATCATTCAACTAAACAATATATAAGGGATTCAAGATAGCTAATTCATATTTACAATAATTTAATAATTCAATATATCCATCTAATAACATACCATATATCCTTCGTCTATATGATAATATTATATACATTCATTTGGGTCACATAGACTTATTCTGACACCATAAACCCGGAATCATAGATGTGGGGCCTAGAGCCTCAGTATAACTAGTAGCATAGAAGTAGAGCCATATTACAATACCCAACACATACTATATAATCGTGTCCACATGACACTATATTTTTTTAACACATTCACCAATTAGGTGTCATAACGCACATAACACATTCACCCTTGACCAAACTCCCCATTATACTATGTTATTAACTACAAAAAATATTAACATCAATTTCATTTTTCACAACCGATGTTAAACAAGTAAATACTATTCTCAGTGGTTCCCTTTCATAAGCATATGTTACAAAGGAAAACCTAATTTACATATTTTATATCCCATGAACCCTTTAATTTTAGTTTCAACAACCCAATTCAATGTTCAAGTATGTGTCACACCCCATGGGCTGCCTCTTCCCTAGTTAGTTCATCCTCAGATGATTATGATGGTTCAATTGATCATTCAATTACCCTATTTTTAATTTATAACTAGATAAAAAATTTAAAAACTTGAAAAACCATAGACACAACAATATAAACATAAATAAATCATCAATACTATGTGATATAACATCTAGACTTCCTAAATCATTTTAATAGATGAGAAATCACATAATTATTTCCCATGATTTAAACACACACCAAATTGAAATACCCAAGATAGAATATTTTGTTAAATGAGGTTTTAAGGGATTAGAAGAAGTGGAATGATTATACAAGACCTAATGTGAAATACTAAGGAAATAGATGTTGGTAGTCTCACATGGTGCTTCGATCCATAACCAATGGAACTATAAATAGATTATAAATGATGGATATTGGTCTTTGGGATGTTTCTTAGGATAATTTCATCCCCCCATGGTGTTGTATGAGTAGAGGGGAAGAATAGTGGTTTTGATTTCTTATCTAACGAGTTGTAAAATGGTGAAAACTAAAATTTTTAATTGCCCGCGTGGTTTTTCTGCATGGTTTTCAAATATTTCTTCTAACAGTGAAACTCACTAGTTCTAAGAGAACCCTGGTTGCATAGTCTCCATGGGATCACACATTGTTTGAGAAACCATGTGGTGGTTGTGTGTGATGGCTCTGTCTAAGACTGCATAGTTTGTTCGCCTCACTAATGACGATTTTACCAACCCCTCCCCACACAATATAGGGAGCATTTTTCAAACACATGATTAGAACTAATGGTGCACCAACCCTGAAACCTCCATTGTATGACTTGCTTTCTTTATTATCGCATCCTGAACTATGAGAAACCACAGATAGTCTACATAATCTTGGTAAAAATTACATTAAGCATAAATGGTGGGTTAAAATAAAACTTATACAAGAATGTACCTCGTTAGATATTTGTAATCTTACAAACTCCCCACATTGTAATGGGTCATCATTGTGATTACCTCTTATTAATCACTGAGCATAAAAAGTAACTAGATATGACCATTGGGACATCATATCTACCTCCCTTTCCCATGTGTCTTCCAAAACATTATCATGCTTCGACAACAATCAATCTAATGGAATAGTATTACCTTGTAAAACTATCTCAATTTGATCAAGAATACAAACTAGATGCTCCTCAATGGACGCATAATCACCAAGATCAAAATCATTAACATCTATCAGATGATTTATTTTTGTGTGATACTACCAAATATGTGACACATGAAAAATAACATGCATGAAACAATTCATTTTTGGAAGGTCCAATCAGTATTCCACCTATCTGATCCACTCTATAATCTCAAAAGTCTCCATTTACCTGGGATCGAACATGTACTATCTCCAAATCATGTTGTGACCCAACCATGGTGACACCCAAAGGAATATATGATCACCTACTAAAAACTCCATAGGTCAAGATCATAGATCAGAATAAAACATCTTCATACACTGAGACATAACTGTATCTTCCAAATCGAATGAACCTACTCGAACATAACCTACATGGGAATCAACCCAATAAACTCAAAGTCCCCACCCTCCAGCCAACATAATAGATATCTATATAGATTACTATAATGTGAATCATATGGTTTTCTCAGAGTAGTAACATGATAAAAATTGTTATAAACTATGTCCAGGATTGATACGTGATTCTCCAATGACACACTAAACTCTAGAACACATTCACTCAACATGTCTTTTTTCACTTGAATGGTACACTCTGACTTCTCATCTATCTACGGGTGGAAAGAACTACTCAAAAACACATGGGTACTAACATCCATATGAAACCCTCCTAAGAAGCTTATTCTAAAACATGGATCATATTCCCAATAATTCTCCATGGTACAATATGAAACCACACTATCTCCCAAACAAATATGTTAACAAGATGATCCACGGTAATATCATCCTATATTAGTAAGAAATGGTCTAACTTGGTCATTTGATCCCCAACCACCCATACATAATCCTTATTTTGGGGAATCCTTAGAAGAACCACCAAAAATACATACTGATATCATCTAAACTCCATTTTGGAATGTGATACAATTTTATCATATAACCCAACCATAGATGATCACCCATCGTCTTTTATAGGAGCATAATTGCATAACAATTATTGTAACTTATTTATTCATCTGTAGACACCAATACTGCATATTAATGTCATGATAAATTTTTCCTAAAACATGGGTACACCACCCACTTTGATGAAATGAATTCATGCATCAACACATCCTCCATGCGATTTGATATAAAAAATATCCACTGACATAAATGATATCATCCTCATTGATGGACATGTCAAAATGTTACTCGTCACCCTTATGGACTCCCCCCAAATCCAAACTCTATATATCCTCATACTACATCTCTATTATCTAGCTCGAAATAGTGGACTCATATTCCAATAATGTGAGAATTATATTTATATAACGCTCCAAACCATCTATGGGCATCTCCATAAATAAACCAATCATTTACACTAAAAACTAGACTCATATACTTATGGAGTCTTTTTCATCCTCTTTAAATCCTCTACAACATTGTATCCCTTCTCTGAGGTGTAAATATACTAAAAATAGAAGGAATGTATGTACTCATCCCATATCCACTAAAGATGATTCCAATCACACTAGGATAAGATATACTCATGGATTTGATGATCGGTATACCTGAAATATTTTTCACTAGGGTTGTAGTATCACAAACATTTCAAATCATAAACCACCACTACAAACTCAATATCACAAATAGTGTCATTAAATTTATGTGGAATCAACATTCATGACCCATATGCCACGAATCTATCTTCCTATATCAACAAAACCCCATGTACCACAATATATGCATCAAGAAACAATGTATTCTCTTTACCAATCTTAGGTTGGATTAAAATTGATGTATTTTCCAATAAAATGATTAGTACATGAAAGGATACTGACATGATCCTAACCACACGAACTTCACAACCATCTCGGTTATGTTCAAATGTGGTGCTACAAACAGATAAATGTCTTTATAGAATCACTTGTAATATCCCACCTAACCCAAAATGCTTTTGATGTCAAAAAACAATACTGGGAGTCTTCCAACACTCAACTAACCAAACCTTCTCGGAGTCTAATAATACCAATTTCTTGGTGATTATGTGATAAAAAAATACCATATCAATCTAGAACTAACACACTGGTAGATTGGCAAATATCCAATACTCTCGTACCATGATCATGATTATGTAAAGGTGTTTGGTATGATCATCATGGGGTTGGGAGTAAATCACGATTTCCCTAACAAAAAAAATTAACAAATAATAATTGTGTTGATTGAATATTATTTTAGTTAAATCAATAAACATGGAAGGTTCAATTTTAATCATAAAGGGAAACACGAAGAACCTATACAAACCATACATATTTCCAGAAAGCTAGTCATGATATATCATAATGACTCACCCTTAGCTAATGATACCTGGGACTCAAATCAATTTTCATGAAATCAAAATCAACATTCACCTTATTATAATGGCCATCAATAAGTGAAAGAAGATAAAAATTCTAAACAGTCATCTAATTCAAACTCTATTAGTGAACATACAACCACAATTTCATGTCATCCTTTTTAAAAAATAAAACTGTTGATCCCCATGTTATAGAACGTGGATGGATAAATAAATTACTCTTTGATTCCTTATATTGGGTATTTACTTCATAAATTTCTTTCGATTGTCATCTATATGGCTTAATAGATTCTATCCTAGCAGCAAGAATCATTTAAATTGAGAAATAAACCTCCATCTAATGTGGAAACCATGAAAAGACAACTTGCAACATATCCTACAATTGACCCACCATAGGATAAAATACAAGAAACTCTACTCCCCCATCACTGAGCACGAGATATTCCACTTGATATATGATATCACATATCCACTGATGAAAAACACCCACATGGCCTTCCAGAATAATTTACATCCATCGATGATATAAAGTGGAAACCTCAAATGAATTGAATTTTACCCATTGGTGATAGAATTCAATATAGGATCAATGCAACACCATCCATTCCATTCCCAATATCATGTCCAAACCTAACATATTATGAAAAAACAAGTCCAAATGGAAATGATACCAACTAATCTCGTGGCCACACTACATTCATGGTAGAATACATTCTATTCTCACTTCCAATGGTGTGTGAAATGACATAACCCAACACATATGCTCCAATTATAAAACCAAAAAATCTAGAACCACAGAAGAGAAAAAATAATGTGAGGACCTATTTTTAGAAAAATAAACAGTAAGTGAAGAATCTACAAGAATCATACCTTAAATTGTCGATGTTCTAGCCTCTCCAGAGCCCTCAGCGGGCTGAATGATAAAGAGATGAACTATTCATATCTGATTGGTCCTTATTAGAGAACTTGGTACCACACTACCCTTCTGATAAGGTACTCTAGTCCTAAAGCACCACATCCACCACCTAGATCAATATGGATAGTAGAACTCCAAATATATGCATAGTTGGAGTACTAGACCTCATTCATGCACCCTAAATATGCCTTGATCCTCAATGACAACCCACCTATTAAGGGTTCTTGTAGAACCTCTATACAGGTCCCATCATTCCACATGTCTGGAACACAACTGGTAGATGGGGACGAAGAGAAAGAATTTTTTTCTGACCAACCACACCAATAACAAAATTCATTAACACCACCCAAAATGAACAATCATATTCCCTATCTACCATGTCAACCATCGACCTAATGAAAACACCCAATGAAATGATTCTTACTATTATAAGTCATACCACCGGTCTAACCAACTGAAACCACATGTTCACCACCTAAATCATATTTTCGGTTCATTTCAGAAATGAGGGACTGATATACACCTCTTCAAACCACCTAAAATAAGATATATTAACCTAATATTTGATCTCATGTGTAATTACATCCATGAAAACCTCACTATAATGGCCTCCTCCCATAAAAATGATGGAAGAATGGGATTTATATCGGTAAAGTGAAAAACATAATCCATAATTGAAATAGTTCCCTAGGTCATCATCATAAATTCCACAACCAGACCTTGTCTCAGAGTATCCATGTAGAAATGTTCAAGTAAATTTATATATAAATCCTTCGATATAGTTTCATTTTACTACAAAATCTAAACCAGGGTAACCCATCAGCGCATTAATGGTCCTCACAAAACTTACTCCACCAACTTTACACACATCTCAGAAGGAGTCTCCAGGTGATCCTAAATCATATGGAAAGTGTATATCTCGAACTATTCTTCCTCAGCTCTACCCTCTCTTGAAGACATTGATGGGTGAAAATGATGAAACTCTCTAGTCTGGTAAAACATACTTGATATACCCCACGTTGAATCACACTCCATCATCAATATAAAAATAGAAAACATATCATGGAATTGATTTTCCTCTCAATTATCCACAACCAATGGGGTTTCACTCTCTAATACAAAAGGACCATTCTCAGCAATGATCTCTTGTATATCAACTAACATGAATAATCTTGGAGGCATATCTCTATATTTTTATACACAAATCTCAATACACATTTCATATAGTTTCTATAGTTTAAAAAAATGGATCACTACTATTCATAAACAAACAATTACGTATACACTATCCTAATAGACATGATCATATCCCTATCATTATCCAGCACCACCCATATCCCAGGCCATTGCAATCATATTTTAAACCCTAAACATACATAAAAACATACCTTTATTGAACAACGTTGTAAAACATTTCACATTTAATAACACAATATTTTCTCATTTAGGCATTGTTATAACCATTTGAAAATATCTTATAAATTTTATATACAATTATAAAATCTATATTATTGAAATATACATTCAAAACTCAATGGAAGTTGAAATTCATTTCAATTATCATACATTACCACAATGTGTTTTCTGATGTGTTCAACACATGATACATGTCACAGATATATAGATTTTTATAAACTGATGAATGTATGAATGACCTCGTACCATATTGCATCATGATAAGAAAATCATAAATCAATAACATCACACATCATCTGCGTCACCTAATGTTGAAAAATAATTCAACTTTAATAATGAATAACAATAACAATAATTACGCCATTCGAACTCAGGCTTTCCCCTAATACATGGGTTAGTTATTCCAATTAATGGACTCATTGTTAATATTCAACACATACGTATATATCATATACATTCCCAAAATAATATAACAATATAAAATGAATTAGATGATACAACAATGTGTCTCCCTTGGCGGTATAACATGATTACCATTGCCCCATGATTTTTTATTACATGACCTCGGGTGAACCTCCTCATATACTAGAGGCTTATGACTAGTAGATAGGATCTAAAGAGACATGATATAAGATTATTCCCACTTAATTAAAATAATACATAGATAGTATTATAAGATATAAATGATAAAATATATACAAGAAACATGCATCACCAATCCGATTTCGAAAAAACATGTACATGCCCAAATCAAAATATATATATATATAATTTACTCTAATATAGAGCAATGTGTATGGAAAAAGAAAAATAAGTAAAATATGAATGACCCCAAAACATGTTTCGACATCGTTTATTGTACCCTTATTAATACGGATCCATGAGTGACAAATTAGTCCTCTATCATAGGACCATTTCCTTGGTATTGGTATACAACCATGTAGTCTCTTTAGGTACCAAATGATGGTCCAAAAATGGTGTGAGTAAAACACATTTGGACACCACAAATAATTTCTACACAAAATCCAGTTTAAAAAAATAGTGTATTTAGGGATAAAATAATCCAAAATGGGTAATAATAAGAAAATAATAATCCATCATGAGGGAATGTTATGATTGAAAACATTATTTGTTTGTTTCCAAGTGTCACTCATATTCATTAATTTTACTTTGGGTTATATATGTAAAATAAAAAACATATAATAGTAGTCGGTTTCTCTAATTCATAGGGAAAATAATTTCACAATTAAATATACAAATTTAATATCTTACCTCATCGCCTTGGTCTAGGTGATTATTTCATGTGCATTCTCTTGGTTCTTAGAGCCTCTTCCTAACATCCTTACACATGAAATATAGGTGGTGTAGCCTAGATCATTTTTATATAGTAGCTCATGGGATTATATCCTCATAACAACACACCACACATTCAAATTAATCACATGAACATGATTTTTTAAATATTTAACACATTAAATAATTATTTGTGATTTCCCATTTAAAACATTCATACTTGACCAAATTCCACATTATGCCACAATATCATCTAAAAAATTAACATATATTTAATTTCACCACCCACGTTAAAAAAGTAAACCCAATTCTCACTACATTCCCCTTAAAATATCTTTTTAAAATGATAAAAATTACTAGAAAATGTCTTATATAATAAAGTATTCAATTTCATTTCCAATAGATGAATTCTATGATCATGAATGTGGAACAACACTTCGTTGGGATCTTTAATAGTCTATTCATCCTTAATAATTCATAAATGGACTATGGTGATAAATTCATTATCAAATTTTCCAATTTCTCATTTAAAACTGGGGGAACCCAATTGAAAACATGACAACACCCATCCATAAATAGATAATCTTAAATAAAAACTCATGAATACGGAATATAAGATGTATAAAACCTATCTAGAGTTCATAGTTGAACTTTAACATAATCATATTCATTTATTCTAAGATAGAATGCCGTCGAATAATCAACCTCGAATATTCCAAAAAAGAGGGTATTAGGGCTTTATAAGAAGAGGAATGATTCCACATAACCAATTCATAATCACTAAAATATAAAGGACTTCCAGAATAACCAAGATCATTGATCCATATCAAATGGACCTTTAAATAATATAGAATCAAGGGATATTGTTTCTTATAATGTTTTTGAGGAATAGTAAATCACCCATGGATGCAACGATTTAAGGGGGAAGAAAATCGGTTATGATTTATTAATGAATGAGGGGAGAATGGGAAAACCTACATTTTTAATGGACTAAAAGGTTTGGACACACAGTTGGCGAAACCATGGCCCATATAATTGGCTACCATTGTCTAAGAGGATCTTGGTGTCACTATATCTTTGGGATACCACATGGTTTTAGAAACATTGGGGTGGCCATGTAGTGGGGCAATATCCAATACCACATCATTTGGTCCCCCCACCATGAATAATTTTATCAAATATTAACTATCCCTCAATATGGAGAATGGTTTTGCAACACGATTATCAACAACCATATTCCATGCATGAAACCTTCAATGGATTGCCTATCTTCATTATTTTTGTGTATCAAAAACCCATTACACCACCAAGAATCCACATTTATTCAGGAATAAATTCATTAAAAATAAAGAGGGGTTGAACTAAATCATAAATAAAAATGTTTATCATTAAATGTTTTGGATCTTACAAAAGAACATTAGTATGATAAAACTCCTCATGTAGCCTCAACAATATATAGTCATATGTAACCCCTTGATGCTTCTGTGTGAGAACTAATATATTTAAAACATTAGAAGCATCGTAGTACATGGAATATTCCATAACTATCCATGGTATGGATATGATATGTGCGAAGATCAAAATTCTATTTAATTAGAAAAAATTTCAGTTTAAGCATCTGAAAAAATATACATCATATAAGGATGTGATGGTAAACAATCCCCAAATTTTATAATGATATAAGAATTAATTTTATTTCTTTACCTAATATTTTTAAATTTTATATATTTACATAACTAGGTAGTCACCATTGAAAATGAAAAAATTACATTTAAAAGTGGAAAAATCCACTCATTATATATTTTTACCACAATAGAAAACTTTTAAGTCATAACATGTTTTCTTTTGACGACATATCTTTAAATTTTTTATCTTGAAAAAATAATTGTGACTACTCATCGATAAATCATTGTGAAACATATTTTAAAAAATTGTACACGTGAAATATCTTAGTAATATACAAATAAAAATAAATAAACTTGTTTTTCTATCAATACTCATAAACATTTAACTTTTTAAAAATATTATTTGGTCTCATGATAAATATTTTCTTACCCAATAAATCAACCTCTCCAGCATCATATATGAAATAAAATTCACAAAAATATTATAGGACAACATTAAACTCATATGTTTTATATTCAATCTTGGAAATTTGAAATAAAAAATATTTAATTTATTTCAAAATTTCATCCTTAAGTAGTAATATAAACATCCCTAAAAACCCCAACATCAATAGCTTAATTTTTTTGAAATACTAATATTTTCATAAAAATCATATAATGAATTTATAATTTATATAGGTTTCTTGTTAAATAATTTTTATATCACTCATAAAACCAATATAATAATTAAAATATCCAAACTGATAAATTTCAACAATCTCTTAGAAAAAATATAACTGGTTAGCTTCCTCCTTTTAATAACTTTATTTGAGAGATATATTTGGCTCACCTATGATCATAAGATATATCAGGCTCACTCGCCATCATGAGTTATATTGGGATCACCCATAATATAAAAATTTACTAGGAAAATTTAAAGTATCTTAAATAATTAAATCTCACATTTCTATTATCATATTAATAATAATACTCTCTTCACCCATAAGAATAAAATTTCTAGATATTGAAATTTACATTCACTGTAAAATAATTTTTAAGAATACCCAAATATGATGGATTTATGGATTTTCATTGAAGAAATGATTAAAGTAATTATAGGAATACAATAATAAAATAATGGTTATCATGGTCAGTGAGATGCTTTATGTTTTATAGATTATAATAGAACATTCATTTTTATATATATCAAAGTTCTCTATATAAAATAAATATATAAATAATTTTTTAAAAATTAAAAATAAACATGAAGGAGACATAAAATTTATTTATAATTTATCTATTTCATTATAAATTCATCAATAAATTAATTTTATAAATAAGGAAATTGAGGATGAAAATTTATAAAATAAATCCTTAAAATATTTAAAATGGGGTCTTAAATGTAAATTATCCATTACCTCGAGTATGAATCATCACATATGTCATTTAAATTATTTACGTATAAACTATGTTAATTATTAGCATTTTTAATGAAATTTTCCTCCATTAGTTTTCCTTTAATATTATTTATTATAATTTTATATTCAATTACTTATCTAATTATGTTCTCTTCAGAATATTCAAGGATATCCATACCATATATCCCAACAAAATTTGGTAGGATGAATATGGTCAAAGTTATTATTATTACACCAAATTAAAAATAATAATCATTGAATAATTGTATTTTTTTATTCATTAATTATAATTTTAAAACCAATAATGAAATTTGGTCATGAATATTGAATTATGTTACAACATGGAGACCGTACTCTCTACATAAGAATGAGTACCATTTTTAGTTTTCAAAAAACAGGGTTGAAAAATGGTATGTATTATTTTATATCACTATAATGATTATTATATCATTAATATCATATAAGTTAATTATATAGATCACAAAAACTATCCTTTTGAGGCGGCGATGAAAAAACATGTCACATCACTTTGTAGAAGTTGTAATCCATATATATGTGTGACAAATTTTTTCATTTACCATATGATGGAAAAAGAGTTGAATTTTTTTTTTACCATAATCATAATAAAGTTTAATTATAGATAATATAATAATGCTATTATGTCGTCACAGAAAATGAATATTTAATGGATATAGAAGAAGAAATAAAAAGAATGCTTAGTTACGAAGTACACATCTTCTTTGGAAAACCACTTCTGGTTTATATGAAAACCATTGATTGGATGGTTTTATAGTCAATCCTGGGACTCTAGAATATAGATAGGGATATTATTAAGTGTTTGGGTATGTATTAGTCAACATAGAGTTACCAAAATGTGTGACAAATAGATGTGTTGTGGTATTTATTATCCGATAGGGGAGGGGCTCACATGAAATTATTTAAAGTGTTAAATTAATATATATTATTTTTCATGGAAAAATAGAAACAAGATTACATATTTCATATGGGTATAAATATATATTATATCATAAACAATTTGGGATGTTTAAGGTCATGTTTTCACCCCTATCACTTTGTTTTAACACACACTACACCTATTGATAATTACCACAACATTACAGTTTTTGCAATTTATGAGCCATAAAATTAATTTAAAGCAAAAAAGTTATAAATTAATGGAACACTAATGATAGTTTTAACCATATTTTATATACATGGATGAAGGTAGTGTTTTCTTACTAAATTGAAAAAAATTAATGAAATATTTTTTATTATATAATATCATTATTGTTTTTGGATGTATTAATTTAATATGACATTAATGTTATCAAAATAATAATGAAATTAGAATATAAAAATTTAAAACACCTTTAATAGGTAATATTTACCAATATTACTGATGGGACAATATAAAAATCCCCAAATAGTGTTTCTTTTAGTGTTTTTAAAATCAATTATATTATTTTTCTACCTTTTTCATATGCACTCTATCAGTGTTGTACAAGAGTTTAATGTAATTATTTCGTCACTAATATTTTAAAATTATTTACCATGATAAAAATAATATATTGGTTTTAAATAAATATTTACAACTAAACATAACCTCTTTTCAATACTATCATAATAATCTAGAAAATTTAAAAGATAGTTTTATATTGTTTGTACTCTATATTTAAGATTATATTAAGGTCATTAAAAAAGTAAAGTGTCAATATATTGATTTTTTAATAAAAAAAATGATTATAATGGTAGAAAGAAATTATATAATAAGTTTTAGGGAAATTTTTATGCCTTATACCATTATTTAACTCCATAATTATTAGATTTACCATTACTGAGGCGAATTTGTTTTACTATGGTTACTATCAATAATGAAAAAATAATAATTTGACCTTTTTACATAATATTCGTTATAATGACTCCAAATATTGAAAAAATGTGATAATGTTAAATTCATAAAAGAATTATAATATAATTTTAATCAAAACTACAAAAACTTGATGAAAAATGTTTTGATTTAGATAAAATGAATATTTTTAGTAAAATACTATTTTCAATCACAATATAATTATAATATTGTTTCAAAAAAATGGAATACTATTAATCAAAATAAAATAATTAAATATTAAAATTAACCCATAATAGAATGTTAATTTTTAAAAACTTGAACAGAAAAGACACTTCCAAATAAAAATCATCATTTTTCATCAATCATTAAAAAATAACATTTTTAAAAAATTCTAAAAAAATATTCACTCTATAATTGAGACATTCAGAATTAAAAAATCAATTTCATTATTTTATATTAAAATTTTATAATTTAAAATAAATATTTTAAATAAAACTATAATTTCATTAAAACCCAATTCGGTTTGAAATAAATTGTGTTCCTATTGACATGATTTTTTCCATAATATTCTTAGGATGTTTATAAATCGATAAGATATAATTAAAGAATATTATTAAGATATGAAAATTATTTATATTATCATTATATGGGTTGTTAAATTCTTACCCCAATTTCGAAATTCTGTTCTTTCACTTTTATTCGTTACATAAACTATTGGAGATATTTTTTCTTCAATGGATTTTTTATTCCCATATTACATGTTCAACCAAATGTTTTTAACAAATAATTAATAGAAATAATTACCTTATTCAATAATAATTGTTCTATGTGGTCATAATTATGTTCTTGTTATTCCTCATAAGAAATTTTTCCTTCTAACTAAACTACTTTAGTGCTCATAATATGAGATACATATGACATAAATTTTTATAACAATGAAAAATAAAATACCACATATACCTGAGACAAACATAGATGTGATGCCACATGGTAGGAAATATATACAACATTCATTGTTATTTGATATATTATAGCAATCCATGAAAAAAACTTATCTTGTAATCATAAAAATATCACTCAATTCCATGGAGATATTTTATGAAAAAAAGTAATCACCTACATCAAAAGAAATATATTTCTTCCAGTTTTCTACATTAATTTTTTACCTTCATAAATATATATATATATATATATATATTATCACCTTCATGACTATTTCTTCAATCAATAATTTTCCCAAGAACTTCCATTCGAGTACTTTATTCAAAAAAATTGGATTTTGATGGAACTTTCAATATAATGTCTCAAAAAATTCATAATATATACTACAATGAAGACTATTAATACAATAATAATCAACCAATGTCACATTTGGATACCAAAATCCCTAATAATACTTTGAATAAGCTCGAATCATATCCCCCACCATCAAAATCAATCACTCTAGCTATCCAACCGATTGAGGATTAAATGCCTCACTAAAATTTAATTCCAAAAACAATTACTTCGAAAGTAATTTCCTAAAATTAGATGAAAATTTTGAATGACATTCATATTAAATAGAAATCAAGAATCCATGTAATTTTATTATTTAATTAACATAATGTTTTCAAATTTAATACAATGAAATATTATCTCAAATGAGAATGAAATGATAAGATTTATTTAGTCAATAATTATTTAACATATACATATTATTACTTAGAGATACATATTTTAATCATAAAATGAAATATATTGGTAAATTATCCAATTTTCACAATAACAAGAGAAAAGGATGAAGAATCCCCATCTGTAATATCTGTTCTGATTTATCCTGGTAAAAATTCAAACATTTCTTAGTAAAATATATAGTTGTTTTAATTATTCAATTCCAATATAAATGTTCCAATATATATCTATATATTGTTATACATTTAGGATGAACTAAAAATAGTGAGCTATGATCCCCATTTAATAGTTGTTTCTTTTACTAGGGGTCACATGAAACATATATTCGATTTATTAATATAAAAACACTTTATTTTCCTATATTAAATTTATTAAACTCGTATTTATAAACGAATAATACATATTCTTTTATTACAAAGTGTTCATTATTTTATTTCCATATACCATCTAACAAAGAAGATTTTACTAAAACCTAAATTAAAACATAGAGAGCTCTCACATGCACAATTTAAACACTGGTAGTTATCAAATACATAACCAACGTATCCTTCTCAACACGTATAATAGTTAATGATAAGTTATATTGACAAATTATATAAGCAGAATTATTTAAATATCCAAAATAATAATGAAATATACAGTTAAAATATTTTACCAGTTCCATGATTGACCTTTGATTCAGGTTCAACTTTTTCTATGTGAATATATACTTCAATATTTTATTATTATGATATATCTCAAACTTTAAACCATATTAATGATGTTTCAAAATTTTTAAACAAAACATTACTACTAATAGTTCATGGTCTTGTGAAGGATAATTATTTTTTTGAGGTTTCAATTGAAATGAAACGTAACCAATTTCCAATCATTATTCATTATACACTGCTCAGTACCTTTAATGATTCATTAAAATAAAAAAGTCACTATTTATGATTAAATGAGATAAAAATGAAGTGTTCACTAATAAATTTTTCATTTCTTATATATTCTTATCACATTCCTTTATCCTGATAAACTGAAATAATTTTCATGATAACTAAGAAATTGGGCTTCATAATTGCTAAATGTTTTCAACCAAAGTCTAATAGTATCCTATAAATCCATGAATAATTAGAATATCAGTAAGATTATGGGACTTGGATATTCATAAACCACTTGTATTAGTAGAATCAGTATTTATTCTATTTATATTTATGATACGTCATAGTGATGAAATATTCATTAACAAAAAATCTCATTTGATAAATATTCCATATAATTTATTTTTATTCAAGGTTTTTAGAAAAATAAAAATATGTATTTTTAATCCTCATTAATTTCATAACAATGTTTAAAATAATCAATAAAAACAAAAAGAAATTTATAAAAATATCAATTGAAAACATTAATACATGATTTATGAATATAGTTAGATCCTTTATCATCCCGAATACCATAACCACAACTCATAATTATCATGCCTAGTTTGAAAAATTGTATTATGGATGAAATATTCCTTCACCTTTAGCTAATGGTACATGAACAAGAGATCAACCATCTAAAATATTTTTCTCTCTATATCTAATAAAAAATTTCTTCCACATATAAAAATAATAATTATTCTTAATTGTAATGTTATTATATCCTCAATAATCATGGAACTAGACCATGACTATGATACGGAGTATGACTCATTCACCATAACATAGATAATGGATTTTGAAGAATGAGATGGTATGTCATTTTCCATCTGTACTAGGCATGTTAAACTATACCAAGGACAGTTAATTGTACACCATGAAAAGGATGAGAGATGATCACAATGATGATGTTAGGGTGGGTTAGTTGTATGCAGTATTAGACTGTAATGAATTAATTACATTAAGACCATTGGGTAATATAATTTAACTGGTTCCCCTTTAACACTTACAAGGGGGATTTCCAAAAATGACTAAAAATTTATGGCATTTGGGCCATTCAGGTTGGCCTCATAGAACAATATTTCTTTTTTAAAAAAAATTGGAGAACCCCATGGTGAAGTTCTAGAATAAATTAATCCTTTATCAAAAAATATGTGTTTAAATTATTTTTAAATATTAAAATATATACTTGACCAAGTCAATTAAATGGATTTGAAATTATGTTATAATCATGAACTAATTCAATATTAAATTCAATCATCCAATTTGGAATAACAATTTGAAAATAATTAGGAAAAAAATGTGGATATTCTTTTACATTTAGCAGACCATTAATATAAATAGATACTTTATTTTTAAAACATGATCTATATATCATTCATCTATATATATTAATATTTTTTTCTGCTACATGAATTTTTATAAAAGGTATTAATTTATTAATATATATATAAATAGAAATTCTTTTTTAAAAATATATTCATCAGATCAGAAATCTGTCAACGAATGATTAATTAAATTCTAATATGTACCAAAAATAACACCAAATTATACAATGGTAAATACAATAAAACTTTTAGGGATATTTTTTCCACAAATGATAATATAAATATATTTGTAAATCTTTGTTTCCTCATTACTCTTCCGATGTGTTTTTACCTTGATACATGCCTTCATTTCATGAGGTGAAATTTTCATATTACCATTAAAGTTCATCAAAATTAATAAATGTGTAGACACCATATACAATAACATATAGGAATTAGTTGAATAATTTAGTAATATACATTTCATTACATCATTTTATTGTTTAATATATAGTAATTTAGTTTCAATGTATTTCACCACACCCTTCTACTCGTTATCTTACATCATCTAATCGTTTGTGCTATTCTCCAGTCATGAATTTATATATTTTCCCATATTATTACCTATAAAAACCCTTCGATAAAACTTAGTAAATTTATTCTTACTACTAATATGATATTTTTTGTTATATTCATGATTTATAAACCAAAACAAACCTCATCTGATGTATATTCAAGATTTAATTATACCATTTCATGTTTGTTTTCAGAATACATATCACAAAATGAAAACTATATTTTCTTAGCTTCATATTTCTTCAATAGATGCTTACCATTTTTCTTCCTCATGTACATATTCTTATTCCTTTTTCATTGAATACATTATCATTATAAAAATCCACTTCTGCCTTCTTATTGTAGTTAAAAAGCATCTCATAATTTATAAATTTACAAGATGGGTATTTCCTTAGATATCTTGGTTTCTATACTGTGTAAAATGATTAATATTACATGAATGATATCAAAAAAAAATCTTGCCTCGATAATCATATGTTGTTTTCATTTAAGTAATACACTAAATTTTCTTCTTTATAAATCAATTATAATAATTTTTTTAGATCCTCCCTTAAATATAATTAAGTCTAAATTTATCAATTAAAATATTCTTAAATGGATCACATACAATATTTTCAATTTCATCTCATTATCTAGTATTATTAAATAGAAACCACCATTTATCATATACATCATCAAAAAGGTCAATAAAAAGGGTAAAACAAGGATTCACAAGATATCCCATGATATTTAATAAATTTTCCAGGGATTTAATTTATCCCTAAACTACCACTGATTCATAAAATATACTAAATTATGGAGGTTTTTGTCTCATAATAGGATCTACTATTGATAAATTATTCTATGATAGGCCTATTTTTTTTATCTAGAATGGATACCACTACCAATTATATCAAACATCAACAAATCCATCATAGAAAGTAATTACCCCATTATAATTCAAACCATTTCAAGACAGATATGTGGAAGGGTATTCTCTTCTTAGTGCATTTCAACTCCATCTTGTTTATTTCCTTTATGGAAACCATTATAAAATGACATAGTTCAAGTAAAGGATGATGTTAGTTTTAAAATTATATATCACGGAATCCATAAATTAAAATATTTTACTGGTATTTTCATCAATTATCATTACCGTTAAAAATATATAAAACATCCTATCATACCAAATATGAAGGGATTAAGATTAGATAATACATAAACTGTATATTTATATAATAATTAATTTTCTTTTATTACTAAATCTATTTTATTTTAAGATATATATAAAATTACTTCATCACCCATAATAAGTAAAATATTACATCACAATGTTTAAACGTCCACTCAATACCAACTTCTCTAACATTACAGAACATATATGTTATAACATGTTGTTTTTTCATTAAATGTATTTACGATTATCATTTTGACTACATCCTTATCCATGATCATCATTAATACCCTCTCAACATTTTTTAAAAAATTGGATGGAGAAAAAATAATAATAAGGAACAGAATAGTTATTTATAAGAATCATGTTAGTCCATCAGCAATAATGAAAAATTTCTTTCTAAAAAATATAATTTGGGCTCAAAATAAACATTTTCATAACCAAGAAATATTCTTCTCCACCAATATATCACCAAAAAAATTTAATAATAATTATTTAAGAAAAAACTAATAAATTTTTCCTTTCAATCCTTAAACAACTCCGGAAATATTTTTTAAATATTTATACATTAAAACCTTAATAATTATTTTAAAATTCCCTTTAATAACATTAGCTCATTTTCATTCATTGTTAAATCATATGTTTTTGTAAAAAATGCATAGAATGAATTGATAAAGAATATATGTAATTTGGTAAATCATTTTATATGACTCTTTTTATAACTTTTACAAGTAGAATGACATTCCTAATAGATTCAAATAATCTTTTAACGTAAACAAAACCAGTTAACACCCTCCCTTTGCAGAATGAATTATAGAGCAATATCGTTCTCACAATTCATCATGTGATATATGGGGATCTCCCAACATATTGACTTATATCTGGAACACCCATAATATAATAAATTCCATGAAACCATAATAGAATAATAATACATTATTGTTTTCATTTCCATTATTATACTCATCAAAATAGTCGTCACACACATATGAAAAAAAACTAATTAATTAAAATATATTCCATTTAAATAACATTTTGATAACAAGAAAAATAAATGGAGATGTAGTTTTTTTTAAAGAATACATTAGTTAGTGTATAAAAATAAAAATAAAATAATAGTTATAGTGGTAGGGAAAACTACTGATTCCATATAGATGAAATTAGAATATTCTCTTTTCTATTTTTAAAAAATTCATGTATAAAATTATTATTAAGATTCCTTTTGATAATATTTCATTGAAAATAAAAGGAGAAATAAAATTTAATATATAATTTATTTCTATGTACATAAATAACTCCTTAAAACTATTTAAATAATGTGTACATAGAGGAAAAATATTTGGAAAATATAACATTAAAACTTTTAAAACGAGGTTTCAAAAGTAAAATATCAATTACCTCGAGTCTAAGTTATCATGTAGATTCGTTATCTGCATAATTAATAAAATCATGTTAGTTGCATACACGATTAAGAAATGTTTTAACGTTTATCATTCATTTTATTTTGTTAATAGTCATGATTTATTCAAATATTTAATCAATTATGTTTTCATCAGCTGTTTTAATGACATTCCATTAATTTGAACAATAATTATTTGGTAGATTGAATATGGTCAATTTGTTCAGTATTAAATAATATTTAGAGTAATAATAATTAACTAATTATAATTTATATACATTAACTATTATATAAAATTAACTATGAAATATGGTTGTAAAAAATGAGTTCCATTACAATATGGAGAAAGTAATTCATACATACACATGCGTAACGTTTCCAATTTTTTTGAAGAACATGATGGAAAAGGGGTATGTATTATGTTCTCAATATGTATGATTATTAGTTAATTAATATAATTTTTATTATATAAATTCATCATTGTAACCATCCTTGTTTGGTGATGATGAAAAATGATACACATCTCTTTGTTGAGGTGGTAATATAGACATACAGTTGACCGATGTTTTTATTTCCTATAAAATTGAAAAGGAGATTAAAAAGGGTTTTAAAAGAATGATAAGAACATTTCAATATTTTAACATAGGGATGTTTTTTAACCTGTTTAAACACAAAATTTATTATGTAAATGAATAAATAAAACTAAAACACATGGTAAAGAACTCCACATATTCTATATAAAATCTATTTAGTATTATCCCTAAAGCATATATATGTTAGGTTTATAGTCAATCTTGGACCACTCGGTCATGAGTATGGATGTTAGGAAGTGTTTTCGTTAGGGACTGGATATGACTGAGTGCTCAAAAAGTTTGAGGATGATTGGATAGAGGGTTCCCATTTATTAGTGGGGGGACTGTATCTATTGGAATTACATTTTTCTATTAAGGTAATATAAATTACGTTTCCTTGAAAAATGGAACCAAAATGATATAAATATTATTTATAATGAGGATTATATAATATTATGTCATACAATACAATTTATTCAATTGTAGGTTGTGTTTTAATCCTTATATCTTTGATTTAGCCCTTGTTAACCCATTTAATGATTACCATAAAATAAATGTTTTTTCTCTTAAGGGTTAATGAAAAATAACATTAATATAAAATTCACCCACAATGAAAAATGGTTTCAATTTAAAACCATATAAAATTAAATTGGTCGATTATATGATATTTATAAATTTTAACTCTTTTAATAAAATATTGTTTATTATAAAATGACATTAATTCAACTTTTGTAATTAAATTAAAATATAAACCACTCAAAATATCACTCATATAGTATAATAATCTAAAAAATTCATTTGATAAAATAAACCACCATGTAAATATTACTTATTGAGCCATTGAAATTGTTTACATTATTTATCTTCAGTTTTCACTGAACCATGATGGTGTTGCATAACCATTTGATCTAATTATTTCAACTGTTAAAAATTAAAATTTAATTAGGATGATTAAAAAAACTTTTCTATTTTAATATACTATTAATAAGAAAACATAACTACTTTTTATTCCTATGTAAAAAATTATAAAAATTAACAAACTGGTGGTGATATTTTCTTTTTTATTATTTATTTAAAGTTATATTAAAGTAATTATTAATGGAAAATAGATATAAATTTACAAATTTTAGAATCACTGATGGTAATGTTAATAAAATTATCATATAAAGTAATTTAATGTTTTATAGAGTGATTTAGGCTACAAAAATTTAATTTTCACCTTAATTACATGATTGTCCTAAAACATGATGGAAAATATTTACTATTGAAACTATTCATAATGAAAAGAATAAGTTTACCTTATTACATAATATTAATTGTGATGATTCAAAATATGGAATCCTTTTGATCAAATGAAATTCACTAATGTTTAATTATTTCGTGACAAATTAAACCTAAAAAATATATGAAATTTGTTTTTTCAGAAATATAAATTTAAAATTAAAAAAAATGTTTTTACATAAAATCTATGTATAATTTTTATTTTAATAACATATAATGAGTTATTATAAAAAAAATTATATTATAATAATTTAAAATATCCAAAATAAAATGTGACTTCGTAAATACATGAAATTAAATGGGAGTTTCCAATAAAAATAAGTATTTCACTCTATATGATAAAGTCAAAATTTTCATAAATATCTCTAAAAATAATCTTACGCTAATTCTGAAAATATCAATTAAAATTTTAAGTTAATTTTTCTAATTAAAATTTTATTATTTTGAAATAAATATTTTAAATAATACCATATATATTTTGAAATATAAATTTGGTTAGAAAAAATATGTTCCCTTTGGACTATAAAATTACTATTATTATTATACTGATTAAATATCAATAATATATATTTAATGAATATTAACCAGACCTAAAAATTATTAATTTTATAATTACATAATTTTTTACAATTTTCATTTTTCTTGGTCACCATAGACAACAACATTTCAAGATGGTTGGTGTCGTAGATGAAACACAAGTAATTACCGTTTATACCCAAAAAGCTCAGAATCTTGATGTTATTCATGGATTTTTCCAAACATACCTTGGAATATACATTATTTTTATTTTCTAAGACTCTATCCTATGACATAACAGGTCCCAATAATTTCACCTTTTCAATCCAGAATTGATATTTAGATAGCTTGATATATAGTTGATTCTCTCTCAATGTGATTAGTATGATGTTAAGATGTAGATAATGATCATCTTTAGAATGGTATTACATCATGATTTCATCCAAAAAACAATAAACTAATCGATAAATAGAATCAATATTTGATTCATTGAGACTATTAATATTTCCCCTGCATTCTTTATGCCAAATAAAATCACTATTAACTCATATATTATGTACCTTATCATAAATGAATCCTGATGTATGTTAGATGATCTCACTTTCAACATATGTTACCTAGATATAAATCCATCATTTTTGAAAATTTCTGCACCTATCAACTGAATTAATTGATCATCGACACATAAAAGAAGATATCCTATCTTTAATATCATCAGGTTCTACCTCTAATAATCCACTCATATATGCAAAGTCCTATCGAAATTCTTATTTAAAATCATTATAAAATCACATGGCGACGAATTAGGCTATATGAATCCATTTTCTATGAGATCAACTGAATTCAAATTCAAATTATTATTCTCTTATAGTTCCATCATGTAATGTATTATATATATTAGTTCAAGTCATGGAACTAACTTGATAGTGAACTCAATCTCTCACTCAGGTGGTATGTCGGATAACTCATCCTGAGATAAAATTTATATTTTTTCAACTACTATTTGAAAGGAAATCAGATGTATGTCACCATCGTTTAGTATAAGGATTTCTATCTATGACATGGAATAATACAATCTCAACTAAATTGTTTCTTCATGACTAACTAGAATATCTAATTCACCCACGTGAACATAATTACCCCCTTATAGAGTTAGAAAATTAATAATCCTCTTATATAAATAGTTATAATCATATTATATTACTACCTAATTCCTACCAAAAATCAATTTGTATCCTACCATTTCCAATAAATCCAGATGTCAAATGAAACAATAACAACAAATTTGAATAGAAAACTCCTTAAAAAACTGATACACCCTGATCAAACCCCAAAAATTGTGTCCCTATGGCCATAATCTCATGAAATATATCAATTTCCAAAATGAATTCATTGAGAAAATATATTATATAATGTAATTTTATGCTAATGTACAAAAACAATTAAAGGGGATATTACAAAATAATTATATGTCGGACATTTGATGTTCATACACCCAAACTAGTCAGAGTACACAATACAATATGCAGGTGACTAACCCATTTTCAATGCATTTGATTTTTGAACCCTTGTAGATTCTCCCTCAGGAGATTTAAATCACTCTTTTGTTGGGGTAACACATCCCCTTCTTGGTCGTAATATTTGGTAGAACTTCATCTAATATTCTTTTAAGGTATATAAGATTTCATCATTAACTTTGTTGCCTACTCTGATTCTCTTCTAGTTTCCGATAGATGAGGGATCCTATAGAACCTCTATAGATATCCCATTCCACCACAAGAAAAAAAATATAGTTCATTAATGCCATTTTGGGTGTTTATAGACATCCCTGCCACACTAAAAACACTACATGTGACCACATTCTAGAGATGGATGCCCAAACACTTAGCTACACTACCCACACCTTTCTTGGGAGTAACTATCATAAAGGACCCTATTTTATCCTAATAAAGAGATATAAAATCTTATTGTTGGTATTTTATTCTGTCCAATATAATAATCCATCATGTATCCTTCCATGATGATAGTTTTATTCATAATGATTGAAAATTAACTCCGGTGGAATATAATCACATGCGACATGATCCCAAAATGAATCCCATAGTATAAACTATTTGTCCCGAGGATCTCATCTACTACAAAGTTTGAATAAAGAAAGTATTGGTCGGTAAAATTCAAATCATATTCCATCACCATCATGATCTGCAATGTTAGGTTCATTAATTCACGATCAGGGTCATCCATCACCATATCTAGGAAGATGTGGCTTAAGAAAATTACCTTAACATCCTTCTTTTTAGGTCACATTACATCCCATCATACTCTAGGAAAACCCTCAATAATTTTCTAGATTTTATAGTATATAATCAGTAATATTCACCGTATGATCTATAAGAGTTTCATGTAGACTGATGATAGTAATGAAATACAAACAACAAAATTAGCTAACATGGGGGCCTCCCTGCCTAGTGAATGTGGGGGGATATTATAGGTATAACTCCCTACTAAAATAAGGCATCAAAGGAAAATTATAATCAGTCTCCCTCTCTATGTATTTCATAACCAACACAATTCTATCAGAAAGATGATCATCTATTTTGTTCCATGGAGCTATATGGTGTTTTGAATTGGCTGCATGAGGGGTGTTCCGATATTACCCACTTAAAACTCATCCCAAATATGACATGGAGTAATTTTATCTACATAAAATCAACAATCTCTTTCAATCATAGGATATATAATAAGATCATCCTTACAATGTCAATATATTGAAATATAACCACTGAAAAAATGTACCTCCACAACATGGCATAATAATTGAATTTTCATGATATAAAAGATCAATCTATTCATTTATATCAAATTTATCTTGGAATTTATTCTAATAATATATATTTGAAAATATTCAAATTTGATAAATATTTCATTAATATGAAAAAATATATTTCTACATATTCACTTATACGTAAAATAAGTATCATGGATACTCACATCATTCATTAATATCAAATGATTAAAATCACATAAAATAGTAATATTGCCCAACAACTAAAGCATAAACGGACTAAGAAAGATGGGGAATAATGTTTGAATAGTTTTCTTTTGAATATTGTTGTCTTTTTTGCCAATAATATAAATCAATCCAATTTTTAAAATTCTTGGAAATTTAGACAATGCGTTGCTGATTTGTATTTAAAATATATCCAATGTTTGGAGAACTTGTGGTGTAAGCCTTATGATGGAAAGTGAGAGAAATTTTAACTTAAATCATATTTAGTTTTTATTGGAATGAATGATGTTGACGGAAGATAAGGAAGTAGAAATACTTTCCATTGCAAATATATTTATGGTGGTGATATTTTATAGTGTTTTCCAAATTTTGGATCTTAAAATGGGGATTTTGTTTTTGGTAATGGAAGTATTTCTTTATAGGAGTGAACAATCTGAAAAATGGCGAATGAAATTGGAAAAGTACGCGAACCCCGTAACATGAGACGTGGTATGCATACTTTGTCTAGGAATGGTTTCTGAACCACATACGAGGTAGTAGAAATGGTACGCGGTGTTTTTCGCAGAACATGAAATGGTTCGCAGTGAAGTCATATGGCGGAGTCTTGTGGTATGTGGAGGGCTTGCGGTACGCAGAAGTCATGCATTTTGTGTTAGGATAAACTGTTTGTGGTGAATGATGTACAACATTGAAAATTATGGTAAAACGGATTAGTGTATTTTTTGGAGTTATTTTCCTATATAATGGAACATAATCCCATCATTAAGAAAACCAAAATTTTAATAGAAGAGATCATCGCTATTGTTGAATATTGGAGAGGTATGAAGAGTTAGTGGATGAAAATTCATCATCAAAAGGAGTTCATTAGAATGTATTATCTAAATAGAAATGTTTCATAGATGATAGATTATGTATTGGGTGATGTGGTTTGCAGAAGATAATATGGCTCAAAGGATAAGAGAAAGAACTACATGTAACAATGGATTACATAGAAGTAGAATTTGAATGTGAATGTGGTATGACAAATTAGAAGTAGGACTATAAGTAGAATAAGTTTTCTGGAGAATATCTATCTACGTAGAATTTATGCTTCATGGTACACCAAAGAAAAAAGGAAGTACAAAAAGAAGGCAGGACAGTTCGTGGAACAGTAGAGTTAGTTCAAAGATGACTGAAAAAGTTTCTACCATCATTAGGGTAGAAAAAAGAAGAATTAATTTGAAAGATAAAATTTGTGGCTTCTAATAAAGAAGAACCAAAACATAGAATTTCAGTATTTTTTCTAATAGATAAAACACATACACTTACATATTGTTTTTCAAGTGCTACATTAGTGTAAGGTAATATCCAACTCATTGTATTCCACATCAATAGATTGTTTTCCATTGGACTGTGTGGTATTAGATTGTTTCAATACCATACTAAGGACATAACTACTCTTGTTGAGTAGAGAACCTTTTAAATTCTTGTGTTCTTGTGGTTTTGGGTTTTGATTATGTTTAGTTGGGAATAATATCATTAACAAGAGGTGGAGGTCATTTCAACAAAATAGAAACATAAAATAAAATGGTATAACTGATTCACCCCTCCCCCTCTCAAAGATACTTGGATCTGGAGAGGGAAACATCAAAACTATGGTGAAATAATTTCACCACTGCAACTAGATAACATTATAAACTTCAATCCAATCCTTATGTGATTTGGTTTCCCCCACATAAATGATATATATTCCCATTAATGAGCTCATTTCTAAGCCCTGATATATCATAGTTTCTTTATCTACCATCCTAAAATATTAAAGCTATATAAAAGACATTGGATTTGATACTGAATTGTAATGTCTCCACCTTGGATCTCCCTCATGAGAGTGAGAGCATTATTACATGACCTCTAGAATACATTATAGTATGACAAATTGATTTTACAAATAGTTAGACTGTACGAACTAAATTGAGGAGACTATATGCTCTATAACAGGGATTCCATAACTATAGAAATAATTTGACCTGAACATACAATCAACCATTGGATCAGAATACGTACCAAAAAATAGTAATAAACATTTTCATGCCATGATATATTCCAACATAAATTTCTATCAAAACATTAGATAAACAAAATATAAAATAGAAACCATGAATTGCCTTCAAAAAAACATGGGCCTAAACTCTATGCTCAATTCCCTATCTGTGTTCCAATCCAATCCAATAAGAAAAAAAATCAAAAGCATGTGCCCCTTTACATTTTCCATAAATGAATCCATAATGTGTTTAGAAGTACCAAATGGGGTTTTAGATATGTTTTGAGTAATACACACTAGATTGACACAAACAATGTCAAAAAAATTAGTGTGAATATATAGTGAATGCAATATTAAAATAAATATGGTTATTAATTCAAAAATTATTGTAAAACATTATATAAACCTACCAACCACCGATAATTAGGTTCACACATATGGTCATATAGTCCATATTTAATAAAATGAAAAATATATCATTCCTTTCAACCAATTATATTTATAAATAAAGTATAACTATGTTCAATCCCACTTTAACACCCTTAGAAATAAAATATGGACATACATTCTCTAATGAAAAAATTAATCATGATTAAATCCCTTATGATGTTGTTTACAATGCACCTATCCCATAAATGTTATGTACCATTCCTCTATACTGCATGAGGTATGTACACATGCATATATCCCTTAACATGTCTGTGACCATGAATCTATCCAAGAAGCGTAATGTTTTCATACATCCATCACAAAAACTATATGTGACTGTGCATCTGACCCCTAGTGTTACATTATCATACACACATCCCTTATACATTAATAATTATCAAATGTTTATATCATTTAATATGAAAAATATTCCATTTATGATACCAAACATCAAACATGACAAACATGTTGATATTATTCATATGGGATAATTCTTCAATTTACCAATTAGGAAGACATTTAGTAAATTTTTCCAAGATACCTATATTATAATTAATTGTAATAAATTCATTTCAAAATAAACATGTATTTCCAATTACCCCTTCATGTGTCATTATATCCACATTCCATCATATAATCATGCTAATTCCAATATTGTTCCATTTTTACACTATCAAGATAGGTAATTCATTAAAAATAAAATTACCCGATTAAAATACTGACCAATTCACATTGTAATTCCAATTCCAATAACAATTCAAAAATCATCATAGAGATATAGGATCCCATAATCCATGTTCTAAAATATTTTTAAGGGTGGTCAGACCTATACGGTATCCCCTGGACTATACCTCAACACCAATAGACCCAACAAGATCTATGGGAGGTCTAGGTATAGAGGATTAAGAAATTTAAATTTATAAATTTCACAGACATATCATGCTAGTGAGATCACATAGGTTTCACAAACTATAAATACAAAAAATACATTAGGGAGTAATTTTATACCACCCACCTTAAAATAAGATAAAAAAATGGAAATCCAAAATAACCAAGGCTGACCTAGACTCCTTTTTCATCTCCATCTCTTTAAATGTATCATACACCATGATCCAATGAGATATACCTTTGGATATAATATAACTCCCAAATTCTCAAAAGGGGGTTCTTGAATAGCATTATAAAGTAAGAGGGGATTTTGAGAAATGAATGGTATTAGAATTAAATAAAGGTGTCAGAGACCCCTTATGTCACAACATGAATAGTGGTCTCACGTCACGAATCATTGATATTACCTTTATACAAGAAAAAATAATACTTAGCATAATTTCCAAATAAATCAGTTCATGTTGTGAATGTAGTCTCCTGTCATAATACAATTATTCACAGAAAAACATTCAAAAAACAAATTAATGTAATAGTATCCACCCAAAACCATTCGTATTGTGAATAACCATTCATAATGTGAAATCGTTCATATATCTAAACATAAAATTACATTATCTTCTTCCCCCTAAACACATAGGAAACACCAAACCATCCATGTTAAATGTCCCGTTTATAAAATCATAGTTATTTAATGAAGCTCAGATAGGTTCAACCAAAATATTTAGGAGGAACTTACCTTGAAAATATATGATCTTTTAAGAAAATTCAAGTAAATTAAAATGATATAATTAGATACAGAATACAAACATTAGGGTTAATATAATAATTGATTTCTATTTATTACTATTACATTATTTAACCACATTAACATGAAAAATACTTCTACCATTGTAAACAACAATTCCTAACCAAACCAAAAAAATTGCAAAAACTATTAAAAATCACATTTAGTCAAATCATTATTAAATTATAGATTTACCATTACTATCCAAATTGAATTAATTCATCCATATTTAATTCCATAGCATTCTATACATTGTATCTAAAATTTATAACAAATTTTAAATGTCATGTTTATAGATTAATTATATGAAATATTAATTACTCATTTCTTAAATTACTCTTTTTGGAAAATTATTATCTCATAATACCATTACTATTCTATTTATTTATTCATTTGTTCTATTAAAGTCAGCATATGTCTTTGTTAGTAGGAAACTATGACCTAAACCATATCAACATCCCCAATTACAAAATCCACCACACCGTCCCATCATTACCACATTAAACACAAAAATAACCCTTTTCTATAAAACCATTCGTTCCACAGTGAAAAAAACAATGTCGAAAATAATCATTTATTATCACTACCTATTCATTCCATATCATTCCATCCAAAAAAATTTTATAATAATGAAAATGAGCCTTTAGATAGGAGAAAACCATAGAAAACCCCACAAAATATTATTATCATAAATATAATTATTCATTATTGTATATTAATTTTCAATTTCATATATATTCTATTATGATTCAATAGTGATTAAAAAAACATGTTGTTGTTAATCAATCAGGAATCTCAAATCAAGATCATTATGCATGAATATATAAAATACATGAATATGGAAATGAATAACCATTAAACCAATGTGTGTTTCACAATCCTTTCTATTAATTTATCTTGAAACATCATTCTTTTTGCTTAAAAAAGGTCACTGGAGTTGAAATCATCATATTTTTACATCTGGGGGTATCTATAGGATATTGAATACCTCATTGAATGAGCGGGATCCATCCATTTTTTCATATAGTTTTAGTTAATCCTAATATTATTAGGTATGATAATGTACATTTTGAATTAGGGATAGCCTTGTCCCATTAGGGATTAGAATTCACAGTAGTTAGATTCCATAGAATTAGTATTTTTAAATCTACAAGAATTATCCTATATAGCTCATGATTTTATTCAAGAATTTATAATTCATGATTAAAAGAAATGGAATCTACATGCATCCCATTCCAGAATTCATATACCTCCATTTCATTATATTTAATGCAATATCCTCAATGATTATAACCAATGCGATTGTATATGTTAAATGATAACAACAATCATTTTCTTGAACTACTTTAAAATGTAGAAATATGGATATGTCATATGATATAGATGTTTTATTCTATGACTAATCACAATATCTACTCTATGGTATTACTCTATCACACATTATGATTGATATGTGAAGTGAAATTTTATATGTCATACAATATAGTGTATCATTTAATATGATATAGAAGGAAGTGGAATGGTTTTATAAAACATAAATTAATATATATTACAACAATATAACATTATTTCTATAAAAAAATAACATGAAAATGGGTTTTAGAAAAATTACATACTCACATTTCTCACTTGTATTAAATATTAGAAGGCACCTTAAAATTTCAATTTTTATTATATAAAATAAAATAATTTTTTCTATAACATAAAAAATCCTTTTAAATATAATAAATTATTTTGGAAGGTTATCATCAGAATCACTATGTATTACATAGTATTCAATACCTTGGGAAAACACTAAAAAAAATATATTTTTTATTAACTCTGAAATACATCGTAGATAATCTCCCTAAGTCAAACTCAATACCAATAAACAAAAAAGTTTCACCCCAGGGGACATTGTATCATAAAAAAAGGAATCACTGGATCCCTAAATGTATGAAATAATTAAAACATGTAAAATATTTAAAATATAATAAATCTCTAAATGGATATTACATGATATCAATTAAACACATGTATCTCAATGATTTTATCTACTGGCATCATCACATGTTAGAATTCAATCTCATAGGTTCTCTCTGTCTGGAATATTAAGAGAATATTTTATGATCATTATGTAAATATCATATTGAAAACAAATACATAAAAGAATATTTGGGTATAAATTGACAAAGTTGATAAAAAATAGATGTTATTCACCATTGTTCTTGATATCGTATTATTCCCCAAATCCAAATAGATAATCACATTATAAGTACTATCATAGTGCAACCAATCAGTCCAAAAAACCATTCTTAAATGAGGTATTAAACTTCATACTCTTTATACCGGAGGATAAAATCAATCTTATTTGAGCATAAACTAATGAAATAATAAAAAACATACTCAAATACACCCAAAAAAGTTAAGAAAAATCAATGTATAAGAATAGTATCAAAGTATAATGGCTCTAATACTTGGTAATTTTCCATCCATGGGTAATTAAGACTTCAAATATTATACATGCATCCCTAGTATACAAAATACATAGTGTATGACACTCTATGTGGTTCACATAGTGGGTCACCTAGCACAAAAAAATATTTTTTCCCCTTATAAGCATATTTTTAATCTCATATAAGAATACTACTCATTATAAACATTGGATTTAATTATAACCTATAATACAAAGTGAAAAACATTGGTTATGGATAACTCAAAGTTATACATTGAGAGGTCAGTTATCATTATATTTCTCATAATATATATCTATATCTACTTATACAAAGACAACATAAAAGAGTAATAAAGTGAATATTCCCTTTTATATAATATATTTTATATTCTTTAAACTCTTAATAATGCCTACAAAATATAACCTAAAACAATCTATCAAAGTAGATATGATTGAAGACTAATTAATCCTTTTGATTGATTCACATTCATGGGTTTTGTTTTCTCTTTATATTAATATGTGATTTTTATCACAACTCTATATATACATTGGATAATACCTTCCCACTCAATTCTATAATGAGTACCTTCTATAGTGAAATAATGTCTAATAAGAAAATTAAATATTGGAATCATATTCCTAATGATCAAATCCTTGAACATATTAAAACTCCCTATCATCACATATTCAAATATTACAATGCAATCTTCTATTTTCCAGTATTGATATATTTTAATTTTTAACATCATTATCCTTTGAACATACTCTATCGCACATTTACATAATGATGTAATGTTAATTCATGAAACTATTAACATTATTAGTAACTATCTCATCCAAATCCCCGTTATGATAATATTTCAATAACTTTATCATTAAACTTTATATAATTTCATTCAGTTCTATTTATGAAAATATCCTATGTTAATTCTAGGATATTAAATAAAATTCACTTTTTATTTTGAATATAATTAATCTTTAGGTAATAGTGATATTCACTTCCCTTTATTAATTACATTTACAATTTATATCATTACTTACTATCACATAATTACATATAATTATAATATTAAGTGAAAATAACATTAATTTAAAACAAGTATTATATTTGATTTGTGATCTTTTAACATATCTATGTTCATGTATACTCCCACTAGACTGTTAGAAACAATGTTCTTTTAAAAATATTATACCATGATACACAAACTCTTCTAGGTTGGAAGAAAATTATTTCAATTTATTTGTTGTATTTAACAAATAAACCGTTATTCTATATCATATATGGAATTCTATGTTATTGGATCAATTTTAATTTAAAATTAATTATTCTTTATAATATTCCACTAACTGATATTGAGATAATTTTCCCTTCAATTTTGAAAAATATAATGGCATATACTTGATCAGGAATAAGACATTTTTATCCTCATGTTCATCACAAGACATGTTATAGAATTTGATGAAACACAAATCATTTGTTTACAATTAATAATTTCATTTTCTTACAAAAGATCAATGTTAATGAAAATTTTATATTACCATATTATATACATCAGGAGATTCTATGAAAAAAAAATAATGTTTCACCTAAGCTTGATAAAATCATTTACATTAAAATAATGGATTTAATAACTCTTTAAATAATCATTTGAAAGAAAAAGAAAACATGTATCCATTCTACCATTTATATTAAATTATTATATATTTACAATAGTTTTAATTTATACTTTTAGTATCATAAACCTTTTAAAACCGAGGAATCAATTTCCATATCCTTGATACCTAGTATCAAAATTTGATAGATTATCCAAAACCACTTCTTATATCACAATAAACTCATTATATAGAATCATCAAACAAGAATTATTATTTTAAATTAAGGTTTCAATTAACATAACTCGATACTTGATGAAAGATTTGTGTACACTGTATCTAACTTTTCTTCTTCGAATTTGAACTTTCAACCACTAGTATTATCTCTATAATACTAGGATCTAAACATATAATTCCATGTTCATTTATTAACACCACTTTATAATAGAATGTAAAAATTTAATCATCTTATTTATATGATAAAAATATATAAATAGACGAAATAATAATGTATTTCATAATAGGAAAAATCCATTAACGAAATCCAAAGATTCATCATGTCATTAGAATACAAAATAATATAAATTTTCAATTACCACCCAATCATATCAAGTATATTAAAATAAAATTTTATATGAAAAATGTAATATAATTCTTCAACACCATAATTCAGTCAAAATTTACTTTTCATAAAAATCTATAATCACCTATTTATCAACATTAATTCTTAGTTATATAGGGAGGTACAACACTAAAAAAATATTTATTCATAAGATCTGTAATGTTGTTTCATGTTTTATGAGTTTCATACATTATGATTATTTTTTATATCAATTAATATAAAATTAAAGATTTATGATGGATCTATTATCCATAAAAAAATTTATCCAATGATTATCATGTTTTATTTCCATTTAATAATGAATTTTATTAAATGGGTCACTACTAATTTGTTGAGCGACTTCAAATTCATTATATATATTAGTGGGACCATATATTTATTTTAACAGGGAAATGACCTCTATATGGCATGAAATTCACTATTTAGTAAAATATATAGTGAATATTTCCAATTATATCATATATGTCTATTGGAAAGTTGAGATGAATATTTTTCACAATTCATGAGATGAATTAACCCAACTCTATTACATTAGTATAATAATCAATTTGTTTTCCATATAAGTGTAACCTAATTAAAACACCATGAATTTGAATCTTAATTTAGAGTGATTCCACCCATTACATACTAACCATATACAATACCATTCATGGGAACCCAATATTGGTGTGAAGCTACTTGGTTGGATGGCTGACATTTTTATTAGTTCTACATTGGAAGGAATGTAACACATAGTATTTTGAATTAGATCTATTCTCACCATTTGATATTATGTTATTTCAATTATGTAAGAATTTTTTAATGAATGAGTATCTAATCCCTTTCTATCTATCAAATTAATTTGTTCAAACCATATTGATGTGTTACGCTATACACGTAATATAATTTCTATTAATACCCCAATAATAGATTTTAATCATATTTAAACTAATCTAAATATATATCAAGTATAAGGTATATGAATTTTTCATTTAAATTCATAGAAATACATGAGATTTACAATCTCTTCATGTGTAAAAAAAATATCTCCAGATAGTAATCCCCAATGTTCTATAATAAAGAATAAGCCACTATTATAGTGAGATGTGTAGCTCATATTTCTTCTATTTATAGATACTTTACTCATGACGTAATATAATTCAATAGAACACTAATACCAAATAGATATAAACTATATTCAAAAACTAAATTCAAGGTAACCATTTTAACATAAAACCATGGTCTAGTTAAATTAAAACCAAGTATTACGTAATTATCCAAATCATGTAATGAAAGGATTGATAATTTATAATAACCAATTTAAAATTAATAAAGTTAATAATACACATATATATAAAAAATAATTATATCCATGACTAATAAATAAGGGAAGTCCATTTCATTAAATCAAATCGTCCAAAAATTAATCAGGTTATATAATTTATGAATAATTCATAAAATATTTAAAATTATAGACACATTATAATTTAATATCTTTAATTGTAGATATTTATTAATGTTTAACATAAACACATTATATTTATTTAATAATTTTATCATTTAAAATAAATCACTATTGGTAAATTTACATTATGTATATATGATATGTTAGTAATAATTATCATTTTATTATATAATAATTATTATGTATTCTATGTTACTTAAAATAAATATTACATACATACCATTAATTAAACAATGTTTAAATCTATCAAAAAAACACTTATTTTGAGATTTAAATAATTTCCCAATAAAATGCCCACTATAATTAACTATTCAAATAATAAGTTATAAAAAAAATCAATGATTTGTAATCATAAAGAAAATAATTGTTTAAACCTAGATTATATTTATCAGGAAAACCTTATTGAATATTTTAAAATAATTTTTCTAAATAACCCATTTTAATTTATATATTACAATTTTATATTGTTAAAAATCCATAACCATTATATATATATATATTTTTTATTAATTCTTTATAGTGTAATTTAAAAATAAATTAAGAAAATTTCCTTATGATTTCTAAATAAAAAAATTATTTAATTCATACGTCATGAAATCCAATTTTATTATTTTTTATTACTATCAACATATAATATTAATAAATATTTATCACTCATTATTTCTTAAAAAATAATTTTTTATTTAAAAATTCTATATAATTAAATATTAAATTTAAAATTTAAAAATTAATAATTATATCCAAAAAATAACATCATAAAATTTTTATAAAAAATCATAAATATTCAAAAGTAATTAAAACTATATTATTATGAAACATAAAATCTTTCTACTCAATCATATTTATCAATCCAAAATTATTCATAGGATACAACTAATAGAGTGAGTATTTATACGCTATTTGTCACACTTTAAAAATTATAGTTGAATCATTAAATATGATTAACTAGCTCTACACTATCATCCTATTTTAGGAAATATATTCGTTTTCATACATTTGATATCGTATATTTTATTTAATGATACAAAGGGATATAGTATTTTGAATACAATACTCAGTTTTTGTGTAAAACATGGCATGCAAATTGTATTTTATGAAACCACAATATCAAATGATATAATGAAAAAATGGAGGATTTAAACTATTTAATAACAAATAATATCTTATATCCTATGTTTTGATTGAAAATCCATAGAACAAGTAATCATTTTAATTTTATATCTATTAGTGAAATATAAAACATGATATTTGATATCATTATTTCTAACATGATTTCAATTTTCCAATCAAATTATGGGATCCCATACCAGATATGGGATATAAATAGGATTAAGATAACTTTTTATTTGTATAGAAATCAACTATTAATCAAAAAACATGATATCCATTGCCTAAATAATTGAAATACATATATACAGGAAATGTTGAACTCTTAAATTAGTGTACCTTTGACCATAGATTTTATTTATTCATCCCTAAAGGCCTTGAGTGCGAATTTAAATCATTTAATGAGAATTAATCACACGATTCCCACATCTAAAGGTATAAATAGGCTTCCAAATAACTCTTCATATGTTCAACACTTGTCTCCTCATCAATGGCATGTTAGAACCACAGAAGGTTAAAGAGAAAGATTATGTAATCTTTGTGGTTATGAGTATCTCATCCAATAATGTAAGAGTATTCACACAACATAAGTCACATGGAAGTTACACATTTAAATAAATTGTTATTATTCTATTCATTTGATGTATTTATTCATACATTTATTATTCATGAGAAAATTAATCATCCACCTCAATGAACTCAATAATGAATGATTCTTAATCCCATGAATTACATCTCATTTAATTTACTCATTGATGATAACTAATGTATATTTTTTTAAATGATAATTGATATCAATTTCTAAACAACTTTTTTGAAGATAAATACACGGATATAACATAAAAAATGTAAGTTTAATACAACAATTATTCCATGAATTCACCAAAACGTATTACTCAATCGAATCATAATATTTATACCAAGACATATGATATACCATGTCATTGAATATGATTTTAAAATAAGTTGAAAGGTTTCAATAAACTAGTCAATATGATATTTTCCCATCTTAAAATATAATTTCTTCCAAAATCATCCTATGAAAATGTGATTTATGGAATATATCTCTTTTATAAACACCAATCCCAAAATTAAAATATATTAAAGGGTACCATTTAATTTCAATCAATAATTGGATAAATTTTATAGAAGTTGATTCACACTATTAAAAAAATATTTTCACAAGATAATATGAATATCCTATTAATCACATTTACATAAATCCATAACATAAAAATAAAAACATTCATCCATGTAATTAAAATGTGATCCATCACCCATTCTCCATCAATTCATTAGTTTGATTTATTGTCTTATTAGGATAATTATAATCATATAACCAATGAAAACAATTTAATTCTAATTAAATAGTTAAAATAATAATAAATGGAAATTCTAAAATCTCCTTCATCAATATAAGATTTAAATAATTAAAAATGATAAAGGATAGAAAATGTGATTATGAATATTATAACAAAGTAAGATAGTCTCAAAATACTGTAGAAAAAACCCCAATTAATCAATCAAAAAAACTCCATCAAATAAGAAAAATATTACTTCTATATCTTAACTATCAATATAAAATAAAGTGATAGTTGGTATAGAATATGAGAGTATCATGCATTCGATCAAAAGGAGTTGATCTCTAGATAGCAGGGGACAAAACAAACTAAATGATGGAAATAGATCTGTAATGTTACATAATTGATTTAGTAGGGGTTGAAATAAGTCAATTGGATGTGAGTGATTTTTAGATAAAAAAATTTATAAATAACTTGAAGGGAAAATATTCATGTTATGATTGAATTTTTTACATTACCATGTTGGTTTTTTCCAAAAAAATTTATATGATATCTTCCATATCATTACGTCAAATTAGCTACAAAATGATAAACCTAACAATGTACATGTCCTCACACGGGAGTTGAAATTATATTTATTGAGTTCATAATAACCATTAAATAAATTTTTACCCAATATTATAACATGATACATATAAAACATGGACCAAAGAGTTTTATTAATCATCCATTAATAAAAATAATAAATTGGCATAACTAAGGAATTTGACAATGCAAACCCCTACAATAGAGCAGTCATATCCATTAAAAACCAATCCCAATCTTGGAGTATTATACACCCCAACCAATATACATAATGAAAAAAATAAATAATCCATTCTTATAGGGGAACTCTTAAAAATAACAACTTTAACCCTACACCATGAAATACTCATTGTGTGATAACATTGACAACTTTCAGTGCTACAATCCAGATAGTAGTGTCCAAACTCTATCGACCATATAAACACACTAAAAAACCTAATGATCATAGTTATTTTAATTTAAATTTGATAAAACAACTCAATGTAACACCATATGTTTTTATGAAATACAATTTTCAATATAAATATAATTTCTATGATAGCATTAATGACACAAAACACCTAGTTTTAATGAACCACAATATACTATTACTATTATTAATTAAACATTTACTTTATAACCATGCCATTTAAATAGTTGGTATGAATAGGAAAAATTTTATTAAATAAATTTAGTATAAATTTTCTATATAATTAATATATATATATATATGTTGTTATTTTTTCGTAATTTCATTATATGCTATAAAAATGATATTTTCTCAAAAAAAATATTAATATATTTTTTGAACCAATAATACAATAAATAATTACACATTTAAAAAATTTGTTAGGATAAATAATTATGATTTTTAAAATATACATTTTAAAAGTATCTATGAGTTAATTTATCATAATTTTCTACAATTTTTAATTTTTTGAGGAATAATAAAAAATATTGATTTATATTGTAAAAATATCTTTTCTGTTTAAATAATTTAGAATATACAATTTCAAATTAATGTGGTATTAAATGTAAAAAAATTTAAGTTATATATTTTTTAATACAATTTATATCATATAGACCAATTTTATTTATAATTTTGATATTAAAACTTTCTATACTTATTGAAATTTTGTCTTAATGAATTTTTTTCACCACTTCTGATTTGATTTTATATTAACCCTTTAATCATATATTATTTAAATTTAGAAAAATGAATTAAATATTTTTAATTATAATAATTAAAATAATATAATATATAAAAATTTAATTATGGTCAGAATGAATATTAAAAAGCTATAGAATTTCATTATTTTTGTTATCTTTAAAATAAGTTTACTGAGGGTTAAACTAATAATATATGGGGTAAAAAACCTAGAGACATTCCAAACTCTCATTTTATTGAAAAATTTGGAACCTAAATCCTTTAATGTTTTTTAAAATGAGAAATATTTTATCCATTATACATATTTAAAAAAATGATTACACATATTTATTTCAATTGTTTCTATTATTCCTTTCTCTCTATTAAATAGAAACCCAATCTCTTCTCTTATACACACATCCAAAAAAATTTGGTTCAAAAAAATAACATAATAAATATATTCCTGAATTGCATTTAAATATTCAAGATGAATTATTTTAATTAGGAAACCCTCATGATAAATAATTAGGTGTAAGCCAATATGAGTTCTTTGAAGAAGATATAGTGGCCATAATCATGCATTTTCATTTTATTTTATCCTATAAATCTTTAAAATTTTATTTAAAACATGTACTTTTAAAATATAATTATATCATATATAATAATATTTTATTATGTAAATTTCATAACATTCAACTATCTTCTCTTCAATCAATTGATAAATGATATCTTCAAATGTGTTTTTGAAAGAATACTACCTTGCGAGATGATGTAAATTTCTTTCCATATATTCATCTCAATTGTTGATATAATTATGTATTTAAATTATATATATGATATTAATATCCTAATTATATTTCATTAATTATAATATTAGTTCTATCTTTATATTATTCATTCCTTGGGAGTGTGATAATATTTCTCATGTGTACTGTGGACTACCACCTCATGAAGTGATATGATTTGTTTTAATATAATTATTTACATGTATTATAATATGTAAAATTTATTGTCAAATTTATTATATATATGATATACAATTACTCTTTTAATATGATATATTAATCAAATTTATTTCATTCCATCAAACACAAAAATGGAAATCGTGTTAATGCATACATAAGAACTATCCTCTCCATGAATGATTTAAATAATTTTTTTTCTATATCCTTAATGGATTAGTATAAATATATATATATATAATGAATATATATAATATTTAAATCATATTTAAATTTTTTGATATGATTTAACAATTATAATAGTTAAATGAATAAAATATGAAACCAAAACAAACATGAAAAAAAGAGAAATGAAAAAAAATGATACTAAAACATACATAGAAAACGAAGTACTTATTACCCAAAAAAATTATTTTATTATATAATTGTTAATAAATGTGTAATATAATATAATAACGAAATACTATATGGTATTATATATATAATTATTTTTAATATAATACTGGAATAGTAAATATATATTTATTATATAGAAGGCTCAAATGTTTATGAATGAATTTGAGGCTTAATATAATAAAAAGTTTCCTCAAATTATCTTCAATTGGATATATATTATGTTATAAATATAAATTATAAATCCTATTTTAAATTTTATATCATAAATTTTTTATTCTAATGATACTAAAATTTTAATTTTAATTTATTCCTTCACGGGGCTTACGATTAATAACAAACCAGATCATTTGTTGTATTTCGCATCTCACAGTAGTTTAAATGGGACAAATTTCATATTCAAAAAATGTTTCCTTTAGGGGGTGTATAAAGTACCCATTAATATATTTTATGATTCTTCTCATGATAGTTATCGAATATTCATATCAAACTAAGTTTATTTCCTTAATGTGTCTTTTTTTTAAATGTTATCAAATTCACAAAATTTTTATGTTATAATATTATTGTTTACTAGAATTGGTTTTAATTATGATTCCAATGATGAGATCTTATGAGGTACCTCTCAAAAACTCATAAATAATATTATAATATGGTTATATTTCAAAATTAAAATCTTTACATTCCTTTTTCTCTATTTATATACTCTACATTCCTAAAAAAAATTATTCGAAAACACAATTAATTTCAGTCTTTTGTTAAAAACCCTTCTTATTCCATTTTCATGTTTTGAAAAAATAATTTTCATAATTTTTTCACTATTATAATGTGATTTTTATGGGAATTGTTTCCCATGTTTTAATTTTTAGAAAATTATTTAAAAGGAATCTTTTTTTTTATTTTCCAATCATAGAACTCATGACTTATTACTGGAAAAGATAAAGAAATATCCATTTTAACTTGTATGGTGTTAAATTTGTTTTGAACCCTCATGCACACTAAATTATTTAATGATTATTATAGGAATTTTGAATTCTATTTTCAATAAAATAATTATTTAATATTTTCTATTTCTTTTGACTAAAATGTAGTGCTTTTAAAATATAATGTATTTTTTCCTTCAAATGTTATAATGATTTTTTGGAATTTATATTCATCATTGAAAAAATCCTTTGGTGTTCTTATATATTTATATTTATATGTAATAATTTCAATATCCTTATTTTTCATGTATATGGTTTATGGTTATTATAATTATATTTTTTTGAAAAATTTTCCCCTTCCATTGGATATGCTATGTTTAATTGAATAGATTATCATGAAACACATTTTTTCTATAGTTTAGGATATGATGAAATGGTTTAAAACCCCTTTTTCATTCTGTCAGTCATGTTAAACCCATTTATATTTCATGTCTTAATATATTAAGAATTATTTGTGATTTTTTGGAAAATGAATTTATGGATTATGTGATGGGTGGGACCCATATCTCACTCTAATGCATTTGGTAAAGGTTATTGTATTATAAAATAAAAGGCTTCACAAGAGTTAAACCCATACTTGAAAATGATAGTTCATGGGAGGTTATCCCAAACATTAAATATGAGGGTAAAAATTAGGATATAGTAATCCCTAAAATATTTTACATGTGAGGTTATTCCAATTCTTATGTACGTACACAAGTGGTTAGCCAAGACTATCATTTTATGAATGAAATTGTGTGTTTCCTTTGAATTGGATTGTCTATACCTATTTTTATGAGACAAATTTATGTATTATGATAATTTTATTCCATCATTTATAACTATCTTCTATTAATTTTTATCAATGTCTTAGGAACTACAAATATTTATTCCTTGAATCCGGTTAATGATATATGGTATTCGAGGAATGGTTTTAAAATTCTCATTCACATGTTCTCATTACCTTATGCTCCTGTTATGTTGATATCTGCATTGTTTTCCCTTTCTGTCTATCTGAGCTGACCATTTTCTTAAGATTCCATTCCCAATGTTATGAAGAAATATATTATGTATGAAATGATTATGATGTTTTATCTATATAAAAAATCATGTGGATGTTGATCTATATCACTTATAAACTACTGATTTATATATTCTAGTTTCTATTAACACTAAACTATTATGGTCCTCAATAATATTTTTGTATACTGAAATGAATTTTCATCTAAAAGTATGTAATATCTCTACATGTAAATCCTTGTTTGTTAACATTATTATGATTGTATAGAAGGAATCTGATGATTGGGAACTATCGCATTTCATCCTTGGGCGATCAAGGGTCTACACCTAGGGGCTTCATAAGGAACGGCTGTCCACTAGAGATATTGGTATTAGTCATTCAAAGGTGGTTTATCCATACATGGATTTCCCTGATATTTATCAACTATATACCAATGATAATAATTCTAGATACCTATTGTTGATATCATGGGAAAAGTTTAGTTAACCTTTGAAATCATGGATGGGAAATATTTAGTGAGATACCTATTGATATGTCTGAGGATAATTTTATGGTTAAGTCAATGTATATGAAAATGTCATAATATTTTGGTAAATTATAGGTAGATTGATTTATAGTAAATTACATCAATTTTGGGAAACTAAAAGTGGATGTTCCTCAAGAAATGTTTTTCCAAGTGTGAATAACTTGAAAAATTGTGAATTTGGATTTTACTCAATCATTAATTGGGGCACAAAAATGGTCATTTCTACTGTAACACAACAACCCTAGTTACCCAAAGTCAGTTCATTATTACATAATATTATCATGATCACAGGGGATAAAATCTCGAAAGACAGATCAATTTAGTGGCCCCGTAAGTAATAGATACATTCATAAGTTTTACATTATATCATGAAATAAAACAACAACAACATTTTCTCTCTATTGAACACATTTTTATCATTTATCCTATCCCTGTAAGACAATAATAAATTAATTATTCACATCATGGGATATTTAAAACATCAAAAGGGGTGATCTCAGATGCATAGTAAGGATAAGAGTATAGCAGAAACATTCATAAATAAAGATTAACATTAATGCAATTTATAAAACTAACACAAAACACTTTTAAACAAAATCGTTAGCATAATATGGAAAATACAAGTCAAATAATTCAATTTACTTATTCACATGGATATCTACTAGTTGAATAATAACAGGTAATATCAATAGCTAATTTCATAATTATGGAATGCATAACTCCAGACATCATAACCACATAGTCAAGGCCATGTTCAAAGACTACTAATAAGATTTCTTCAAGCCCTTATTCCAAGACACTAGTTTGTCTCATAAAACCTACCGATTCATCGAGGATCTATAGCGGGCTCCACCCCTCACATACTATGTCCAATGCATTTCTCATATGAAAAGGTTTGAACAAAACATAAACATCCGTAGTAAAGCATTCATACGAAATGTCAATACATCGTCTATAAACCATGAATTCTATAAAAATAACACATCCATAGTCAATAATAACACAAAACATTCAAATAAAATATGGAATATTTGAATAATAAATCAACCTTGATCAAGAATAATATCCCATAAAGGATGTTGATATAGTTGAAAATGATCAGTAAAAATCATTGATATAAATCTACCATTTAATTGAAATCCATTAAAATTCCTATAATTTATAAAAGAATTAATTTTAATGATATATTTGAATTAAATTTTCTCAAACCACATTGAAACTTTTGATGGGAATTATCATTTTAAAACATTCATGTCTATATAAATAAAATCGTAAAACCATTTTGAAAACATGGAAAATAATGAGAAAATATTATGAGGAATAAATCTTTAAAACATTTAAAATGATGTTTTTGTAAAAATTAAGATAAAAATAATCCCTTTGAAAACTCTTTTATGAAACATAGACATTGATAATAAATATGTCCTATTAGATACTAACATAAAATCAATATCGGATAATAGAGAAATTGTGAAATTAACCCTTACCCTGTACATTTCCTTGCTCGATGGTACTTTAGAATTATGTATAGTTGATAAATAATAATTATTAAATTATAAAATAACTATATACATTAATATGATATCATATATGATCCTCTAAAATGTCTTTTATAATTTAGCAGTAGAATCGTTTTGGGTGATAAAGGGTCTGTTTTCCTTTATATGATCGATTACGTAAGACTTGTTTATTATGGATAGGATGTATTTTATTCATATCCAGATTGATATTATGTTTTTAAACATTATTTTGAATCATAAAATGAAAATTATTGTTGACTGATTTCAATGGGGTAATGAATTTCCTCACGTTCAGGGAGATGGTAATACATGTGTACACATGAGCGACAATATCATTATATTGATTAAGAAATAGTATATAATTGGATGGTATATCATTTATACAGAATCATTAACATGTTATATTTATTATTTACATCAGTAATACTCGTTATTATACTAGTCCAAATAATTATCTGTTTGAATAAAAAACTACATCCCGACCTAGAGACGATAATCCATACATACGCACGTATGGTGATTTTTTATAGGATCGATAGATTAGCAAATACGGTTGTACAATATTTATAATAACATTACAGTATATAGGATGTATTGGAGTTATTATTTTTGGTATGGAAACAACAAAGAAAGATGAAGTGGAAGAAGAAAAGATCTTGAAAGAGGGTGGTGAAATTATAACCTCTTCTTCGAGTGTTTCCTTTTGATTTGATTAAAAGGGATTCTTAGGTTGGGTTTATGATAAATATAATGCCTATAGGTTTAATTGATGGAAATTTGGAGTATATTTGGGAAGGTTTTTTTGAGTCAATTGGATTTTTAGGTGTTATTTTGAGAAAAGGGGAAGTGCCCATTTATAAAAGATGTGAGGGGCACCTTAGGAAAAGAATGAAATATTATTTTATAATAAAATAATTTTTGATTTTTAATGGATCCAAAATGATTTATTTTGAGGCTAAGGTTGGAATAGGTTGAAAAATTTTCAACCATTAGTGTTTAGTCATGTTTTTCTTACCATTTTATCCTTATCTTTTTTATTTTACTCTTAGATAAATTGTTTAACTTTTACCATGTATGTTTGTATTATTATAATAATTGGTTAATAAACATACTATAAAATTCCTAGAGAAACTCAAGTGGTACAATAATGATATAACTATAATTATATAAGTTCTTTGAAAAAACCTTATATTTTTAGGACAATTATATAATTTAATAATATAATATTTGTTTTAAAAACTCATTTATGCCAGTTTTGAAAATATTTAGTATTAGGTTTTTGATAGTCATCGAAACATTATTACTTCGAAAAAAATACATTAATTCAACCGAAACATTCATATTCACATATAAAATTCGTGGATGTCATAAAAAATTGAAATTATATTTATTTTAATATTTATAATACTATTTATTTGATTCTTTCATTAATAATGTAATTACTAAATCATCATTGCCTCATAAATAAATTTAATTATTTAATGTCTGAAAATTAGAAATAAAATAAAATTATATAGGAAATATTTTTATCTTTTTATTGAGTAATTATAGTTTAAAATATAACTTATGTAACTGCATTTGAAAAAATTTTTACTAAAATTTATATGTTTAATCCAATTTTGTCTTCAAATTCAATTAATTAATATAAAGATAAATCATCACTCTCAAGTGGCTCCATGGGGTCCCAAAATCAACCCAAAGATGCCCATGGTCAGACATTTATCAACCAATAGGAAGAAGACATATGTTATGGTAATTTGATATTATTATAATATAAATTTTTTACCCTTATTTAATGGATTTACCCTTTACCAAAGGTAAATAAAATATTTATTGAAGTAATTATTCATAACGACTAAAAATAAAATTTACCTTTTACACAGTTTGGACCTCCTGATTCCAAATATTCAATCAAATTTTCCCAAATTCAAAATACAGATGAGGCAGAAATTAATTTAAAAATAATTCCCGATATCAAAAAAAGCGTGTTGTTATGAAATAATAACTATCAAAAGATTAACACTTGTTTATGTTCAGTTTAAATTTTAAATTACATAAAATTACATAAATTATATTAAATGATAATAATATAATCTAATTAAACATTATAAATAAATAAATTTATAATTTAACACTATAAATTATTTTGAATAAAAAGTTGTTTATAATAAAAATTTAGTATTTTCACTACACATAAAAAATTGAATGTTTTCAGAAAAGTAAGAAAATCTCATCCAAAGCTAATTTTGGTATTTTGGATTCCAAAATGAAGTCCATTTTATAAAATAAAATTTATAATGTTTTAGAAAGTGTTTATTACTATTTATGACGGTTAGTTTGATTGGCCGTGGTGTGTTAAAACTCAAAGTTTCGTACAACGCAAGCTACTGCATTATTAAATGGGAAACAAACCGTGGAAGCTTGGAGTGTTACATTCTCTCCTCCTTAAAATCAATTAGTCCTTGAAATTTCTAGAATATTTCTACATAAAAATATTCGGGTGGTTCTTCATCATATGTTCCTCAGGTTCCCACGTTGCATCTTCCAACTTATGGTTTCTCCATAGAACATTTACTAGAAGAATTGTCTGGTTTCTTAGCACATGTTCTCTGGTATTACGAATTTTGACAGGCTCCTAGCAATAATACAGATCCGGTTCTAGTTCAATTTTGTTCATAAATGTGTACATGCGTTGGGTCAGACATGTATTTTCTCAACAGTAATACATGGAACATGTCATGAACATTGGAGAGACGTGGAGGAATTATCAAATGATAAGTTAAAACTATAATTATTTTGAGAATTTCGAATGGCTTGATGTACCTGGGACTCAATTTACCTTTTATACCAAAACATATAACACCCTTCCATGTAGATACCTTCAAAAACAACATGGTCTCCTACTTGAAATTCCAATTCCTTCCTTCTGTTATCGGCATAGATATTTTGCCTACTTTGGGATGCTTTGATATGGGTTTGGATAACCTACACCTTTTCCATTATTTCTTCAACATGTTTTGGGCCTATGAGTTATTTTACCAACATCATCCAAATAAGTTGTTGTGAGGCATCTCTTACCATATAACGCTTCATATGGTGCTGTCTGAATACTTTAATTGAAGCTATTATTATAGGAAAATTATACAAGAGGTAAATATTGATCTGATATACCTTAAAAGTAAAGTGAGCAAGATATCAACATGTCTTCTAAGGTTTGAATAGTCTATTGTGATTGTTTATTGGTTTGAGGGTGGTAGGCAGTTCGTAAATGAAGTTCAGTATCAGGGGCCTTATGATGACTTTTCCAGATTCTTGAGGTAAAATGGGGATCATGATTAGAATCAATCGATAGGGGTACACCATGGAGTCTTACCACTTCATTAATATATAGTCTTTCCAGACATTCAAGTGGTAAATAATGTCTTATAGAAACAAAATGTGCTTACATGGTAAGATGATCAACAATGAACTATATTTCATCATTCATTCTTGGAGCCTTTGGTAGCCCCATAACAAAATCCATCAAAATATTATCCCATATCCCATAAGGTGTGGGAAGAGGTTTCATGTCTCCTTAAAGTTATTTACATCTAGCATTCACTTGTTGACAAACCATACATCTGGACACAAAATTAGAAATCTCCTTCTTCATATTTTCCCAAAAAAAATATTCTCTCAAATCTCTATAAATCTTGATGCTCCTAGAGTGTATAGGAAAATTAGAGTTGTGATCATCCTCCAACAATCACTTTTTTAGATCAGGTATGTTATAAACACAAAGTCTCTTCCCAAATTTCAAAATTCCATCTTCATATATGACGTCACTCAATCTTCCATAATTCCCAAATTTAATTTTATTTTGAAATTCCTCATCATTAGTACGATAAATTCTTATCCTTTCTAGTAAATATTGTTTGAAAACTATTTGAAAAATCATCGATGTTTCACCTTCCAAGCTAATTCCCATATCAATATTTACTAAGTCCATGTATATCAGATTCTTTTCAACTATCACCATGTTCAATGCTCCAGGATCCTTTATGCTCAAAGCATTTTCTGCCTTATTTTCCTTCACCAAGTGGTATTGTATTGAACAATCTTGTTCTATGAGTAGTTCAAGCAATCGTCTTTGCCTGATATTGAGTACATTCTATGAGATAATATACTACAAACCCTTGGGATTTTTTATAAATATCAGAATTTCCACCATAGAGAAAGTGCCTCCATATTTATAGAGAAATGATTACAACTGCTAACTCAAGATCATGATTTGGATAATTTTGCTCATTAATTTTTAGATTTAGTTATGCATAGGAAATTGCTCTATCATTCTACATAAGGACACAACCAAGTCCTTTATTTGAATCATCACTATAAATAAAAATCTCATTGTTCCATGATGGTAGTGGAAAGGTAGGATAATTGACTAATATTTTCTTCATTTCATCAAAACATTCTTCACACTCTATTTTCAAAACAAATTTAACCCATTAACGTGTGAGCATGGTTAATGGGTTAGCCAACCGGAAAAAAATCAATGGTGAAACATCGATAATAACCTATTAAACAAATAAAACTCCATACCTCAGTTATACTCGATGGGGATAGCCATTCTTGTATTTCCTTGGTCTTTTAAGGATCAACATATATTACATCCTTAGAGACAATATGTACATGAAAAGAAACCTCATGAAGCTAGAATTCACATTTTCTAAATTTCCCATATAATTCATTTATTTTAGGAGTCCTTTGGATATTCAACAATTGATTTTAATGATCCTTGTAGGTTTTTTAGTATAACAAAATATAATCTATAAATACCACTAAAAAGTAATCAATATATTCATTGAAAACTCTATTCATTAGATCCATTAAGAAAGATGGTGCATTTGTCAATTTAAAAGGAATTACTGTAAATTCATAATAATCGTACCTGGTTTGAAATGCTGTTTTTGGAATTTCATCCTTCATCACACACAACTGATGATATCCAGATCGAAGGTTAATCTTTGAAAAATATTGAGCTCTTCGATGTTGGTCGAATTAATCATCGATCTGAGGTAGGGGATACTTGTTCTTTTATTGATAATGAATTTATCTCCCTATAGTCAATGCAAAACTTCATAGATCCATCTTTATTCATAACAAAAACAAAAGGGGATCCCCATAGAGAAACACTAGGGAAAATAAATCCCTTATTACTCAGTTTCTCTAGTCGTTTCATTAGTTCCACTAATTCCACAAAGTCCATTCTATAATGGATATTAGATACAGTCCTTGAACTAGGAATTAATTCAATGGAAAACTCAATTTGTCACTCTAAAGGATTACGATGTAAATCCTTAGGAAACAAATCAACCTATTAGTGAAAAATAATTTCATCCTTTATTTGAACATTATTTTCCTCTACCATAGTTAATTTATTCTCTACCTCCCCATTAATTGAATTTAGTAGATCTACTGGGGGTGGATCTAGATAAGAATTAGGTGGTGACATTTCTTCTCTAAAGATAAGTTACTCCTTATCATCGTAAAAAATAGTACCCTCATTCTTCTTACAATAAATTTTCATCCCATGGTCTAAAATCCAATCCATTCATAGGATTATATCAAATTCAATCATGGGAATGATGATGAGATCAGAAGATAGTGAACATGTATATGCCCTAATGGGAACTGATTCACAAAACATTGTTGTGATGATACTTCACTTAGGTGATCTGTCTGAAAACTCCCTTGTTAAGTCAAATTAAAAATATATAATTTTCATAGAAAACTGGTAAGATATGAAACATTGTAATGATCCATAGTTTAATAAATAATTGGCTAAACATGAGAAAACCATTAAATTACCTACCACCACAACTTTTTGTGCTTCACCCTCAGCAGTAGTGATCGAATAAACTTTTCCTTTCTTCCTTGGCTTTTTTTGGGGTATGTTTCCTTGGATATTAAGACATTCATGTTCATAATTACCATTTTTCTACAATTATATCATTCAACATTTATTGAATTTTTCTTCCCCTTGTAATCACGACCATGGTGGCCTTTTTTACCACACTTGAAACAGACTCTAATTCCCTTTAGAAACGTATCAGGGTGTTTCTTCCCACATTTGATGTAGGATGGATATTTATCTTTCCTCTTCTTCCCCTTATTTATATTTCCATATTGTTTAGAATATATCTTCATATTTTTTTTTGAATTCATAAAACATAGACAATTCCTTTTTTCTCTTAATAACACATGAGACAATATATTTATATGATGAGAAGGATTGTCGAACTAATTTGTGGTGGGGAAATGTCTTTAACCCATAAATAATAGATCAATCTTACTCTTTTGGTTACATATATAATCTAATTCATACCTTTCTAGCAATGTAATGTTAGCCTCATACATTACGACATTGTCAACCTCATTTTTCCTCAGACTCAGAAATTTTATTTCCATATCCGTTTGATGGTCATGAAGAATGTATTTTTCTAAGAATTGTTTTAAAATCCCTCTATTCCAAGTTCAATACTTCTTCATCTTTCTTTGTGTTTTGGATTAGTAACCTCATTTGTTATGCATCTCCCGTGAGGTGATAAAATTTCATGACATCTTTGTCTGTTTCACTACTCCACAAAGCATGAAATATTTTCTCTATGGAATTTATCCATTGCTATTCTACAAATGGATTTGTTATCCCATGTAAAGAGAGTGGTTGTTTTCTCATGAAGATGTTTAACATTGATCCTTCACATTTTGGATCAGGGTGCTCCATACAGGTATTGTTTTTATTCATAACCATATTGTGTTGTCTGAGTATAGTGATAATATGATCAACAAAAGATGCACCACAAACTCCAATATAATTATCTTGAGTAGGATGGAAATACCTACATGTATTAAGTGGGTTGATATAGTTTCCATTACACCCAATAGGTTCCATTTTTGAATAGTGGCATTCACATGATTAGTTTATGAATACCAATGCATAATTCAAAACATGAAAAATAGGTAACATAAATTGAATAGTATATGGATATGATCCATAATCATAAATAAATTTCATTGTGAATGTATATACTCATAAACCCTTCATAATGGTTTGTAATGAAAATGAGAATTATCCTAATAATATCCCTTGGGAGGGTCGTAACCAAGAGTGCAGCAAGGCCCATTGTAGTGCACCAGTTCTCATTCGAGTCTAGCTCAAAGTGGTGTTATTGGGTCTTACCCCTTTTTACATCTATGCAAAAGAATCCTCTATCTGATCGTATCCATACAGGGATTTATTTCTTAGAAAACTCAAAAAATATCTGCAGTACCAAAATTCTAGGATGTTCTTCAATAATAATCCACAATTTCTATCATAGGGTAATGATTTATAATCAGTTTTTTTCTAAATCAAGATTTAATGGTTTGTAATAAACAATGTTTGATACCAACTATAATTCCCCAACCCTAGTTACCCAGATTCAGTGAATTATTTCATATCATTGGCATTATCACAAGGGAAAAACTTGAAAAAACTGATCGGTTTAATAGCCTTTGAAGTAATAGAGGAATTCATAAGTTTTAAATTACATCATGAAATAAAAACAAAATCTACATTTTTTCTCTATTTAACACATTCATATAAGTTTTTCTATCCCTATAGGTCACCCATAAAATACTTCCTCAGATCCATGTAAAAATAAAACATAGAAAGGGGTGAGCTGAGATGCTCAGTAAGGATAACAGTATAAAAGAAACATTCATAAATAAATATAAACATTTAAGGAAATGTATAAAACTAAAACTAAAGCCTTTTAAACAAAAAATTCTACATAATACGGAAAAGATAAATCAAAAAATTCCATTTACTTATTCACATGGATATTCTACTGGTCGAATAAAAACATGTAATATCAATAGCTAATTTTATAATGATGGAATGCATAATGCTAGAATTCATAACCACATAGTCAAGGCCTTCTTCCAAAACTATAAATATGATTTTGTAAAGGCATTGTGACAAGAAACAAGGTTGTGTATTGAGACCTATCGATGCATCAAGGAGCTATAGTGCGCTCCACCTATCACTTACTAAGTCTAATTTATTCCTCATATGAAACGGGTTAATCATAACATGAACATTCGTATTAAAACAAGCATAAATAATGTCAACAAATTATCCATAAATAATGAATTGAATAAAAATAACACATCCACAATCAAAAATTTCACCAAACATTCAATAAAATGTGGAATATTTGTAAAATAAATCAACCTTGATCAAGCCTAATATCTCTTAATGGATATTGACATTACTGAAAATGATCAGTAAAAATATTTGAGAGAAATATCAATTTTTCATGAAATACATTATCTGTCACATAATTTATAAAGGAAGTCATTTAGAAAATAGTATTGACTCAAAGTTTCCCATACCACTTTGAATCATTTGAAAGGTATAAACATATTAAAACATTCTTGTCTTTATAAATAAATCCTTAAAACCATTTTGAAAACACAGACATTATTGAGAAAGGATTAGAAGAGTAAATCATTAAAATATTTAAAATGATGTATTTGTAAAAATTCCCTTAAAAATAATCCCTTTGAACCCTCTTTTATGAATCATGGACATATATAAAAATATTTCCCAGTAGATACATACGTAAAAAACTCGTATAATATAGAGATTGTGAAATTAACCCTTACCTTGTACTTTTCTTTGGTCAAGGGTACATTAACCTCCGTTATAATAGTTAAATCATGGTTATTAAATTATAAAACAACTATATACATAAATATTATATCATTTGTGATCTTCTAATATTTCTTTGTAAAAAATATTTTAGTTGTATCATCATGTCTGGTGTTAATTGATCTGTTTTCCATTATATGATCAGTTACATGAACCTTGTTTGTTATGGGTATGATGTATTTTATTCCTATAAAGAATGATATTAAGTTATTAAAACCTTATTTTTAATTATAAAAAGAAAATTATTCTCTAATTATTATGATGTGGAATTAATCTCATCGCGTTTGTGGAGACGATAATCCGTACGTACGCATGAGCGACAATATCATTATATTTATGGTAAAATTGTATGTAATTAGATTTTATATCAAATATAACTAATCATTAACATTTAATACTTATTATTTAAATCAGTTATAGTCAGTTTTATTCTCATCCAAATAAGTATGTTTTTGAATAACAAACTACACCACGACGTGGAGACGATAAGCCTTATATAAGCACGTTTTCTGAATTTTTCATTTATAAGATGGATAGAATAACGAATAAGTTTGTAACATATTTATAATATCATCAATGTATGTTGTAGTAACAGGATTTATTACTTTTTTATGGAAACAACAATGAAAGAGGAAGTGGAAGATGAATATAACATGAAAAATGGTGGTGAAATTATAACCTCTTCTTCGAGTGTCTCTTTTGAGTTGATCAAAAGTGCTCCTTAGTATATATTTCTGATCAAAAAAATCCTTCTATGTTAATGTGAGGGAAATTTGGAGTTCATTTGGGATGATTTTGGATAAGAAAAATGGCTTTGGAGGTGTGATTTGGAGATAAGGGGAAGTGCCTTTTTAAAAGAGAGGTGAGGGGAACCTTAGGAAAGGAATGAAATATTATTTTATAATAAAATTATTTTAGGTTTATAATCCATAAAAACTAATTTATTTAGATGATAATGTAGGTATGGGTATAAAAACTCTCAAAAAATATGATTTAGATAGTTTTGGGTCACCATATTGACCTTATTTATAAGATTTAACTCTTAGTTAAATAGTTTAACTTTTACCATGTATTGTTGTATTATTATAATAATTGGTAAAAAAATTACTAAAAAATGCCAAGATAACATCAAGTGGTAAATTAATTATATAACTATAACTATATAAGTTCATTGGTAGAGACTTATATTTTTTGGACTATATTATAATTTAATAATATAATATTTGTTTTAAAAAATCATTTAAGTCAATTTTGAAACTATTTTGTATTTGGTATTTTTGAAAGTAATCAAAAATTGATTACTTAGAACCAAATATATTGAATCTGACATAACATGTCATATAAACTTAGAAAATTAGTGTATGTCATTAAAAAGTTTAGATAGTATTTTATTTGAATATTTATAATACCATTTATTTGATTCTTTTATTAATAAGATATTTACTACATCATCATTTTGTCATAAATAAATTTTATTATATAATGTCCTAAAATTATAAAAAAATTAAAATTATGTTTTAAATGGTTTTATATTTCTAATAAAAAAATTTTTTCGAAATTATAACTTATATAACCCTATTTAAAAAAAATGTTACTAAAAGTTATATGTTTATTTCATTTCTCTATTTACTTTCAATTAATTAACATAATGTTTCATTATCACTCTCATTTAGAATTATATTTTACGAGAATAAAAAATCCCATATATAAGGATTTTAAAAGGATATATTTTTTAATCCTGATGGAAGGATAGAAATATTTTATTTCTCAAATATTTTTTCAACCTTCTATCAATGTCATGATTAATGTGGAAAAAAATGATTATTTAGTGATTTGTAATAAGGTCATAATTTTTTTGTGTTTATCCTTGATTATATTGAAATGATAAGGATTGGGAACCATTTTTGTGTTCTATTCATATCAGATATCAAGATGGATATGTTAGGGGTGGATCATAGTCCAACAATCAACATTCATTTTGATGTAATGTATAGAGGTTTGAAACAATATTTAGGATGGATTACAAATAATAGATATATCTTATAGTTTGGAATCCTTGTGAATAGAATGTCCTAATGTTATAAATCCAAGGAAAATGTTTGACGGGATGTTAAAACTATTACCCATTCCATAATGGGGTTTTAAAAACAACACCATGGATTTTATTTTCCAACTACCCATAAAATAATACGGATTAATGTAATATTAGATTTATATGAAAACCATGAAAATTTATCATACAAATATTCTATCAGATAATACATTTAAATAGGATAACATTCCATGATAAACATTAAGGAAGTTCATAGGGTAGAAAAGTACAACATTTTATTATATTTGATTGGGATATGAGGTTCACCTTGATGTCCTAGTTTTGTATTCAAAAAAAATTAAGAGATAGAGTTATTTTTTATTAAACCTTATCATTCATAGATATAGGGCACGTCTAAGAGAACAATTCAAAACTATAAGGATATGGTATACTCTATTTCTATGGATTTCAAATGTGTAAGGGGGTCAATTCCTTTCTCTAGGTTATTTTTCATACAACATTAGATTTCAATATAGAATTAATATGGCTCCTCATTAATCCCACCAAGTAAATAAGTGTAAATATCTAATGTGTTTTGATGATGATTAAGATAGAAAGTTATTGTGAACTAAGGGAACTGATGAAATGATAGAGAATTTTATATTCATTCATCTATACATAAGGACAACAAAAAGTAAAAAATATATATATACCGACAAATATCTTTGTGATTTATAATTTTATGTTAGTGAGAAAGTGTTTTTGTAAAGTTCTCCATGGAAGGTTGTTATGAGATAAATAAATATAGGATATTTGATACCTCTATATATTTTATCTTTTATGTTTCTTGATTGAGTATCTCTGGTTGGTTATCACATATCATTTCCACTAATCATCTATCATGTTTATGACATTTTTCATGTATCTCTCATGAAAATGATAATACCTTACCAATCACATCTATGAAACTAATAGGTTGTTCCACTAGAGTAATTTATTTCTTATTGGGTAAAAGTATCCTCATTTTTATTGTATTGAAGTGAAACAATTTAAGTAAAAAAATTATTTATTTTGGTGTAAAAGGTATTACACTATGTTCTTTTTAAATATATTTTTTATATTTAATTTAATTTAATTGACTATATGAATTATACGAAACACTAAGTTCAAAGAAACCATAATATACTATAAATATTATTATTTTAAATTAACTATTAAAACCCACTTGTTAAAAATTGTGTTATAAACTAGAATAACCCAGTTTAGTAAATAATTTTAATGGTTTTATAATAATAAATAATATTAAAAATGCGTAAAAATTATTTGTAAAGTCATTATATGTTTGGAAAATAATATTTTGAAAAAATTATTATTTTATAAGAAAAAATATGAAAATTATTTTTTTACCATTTTATAAAATATATTTGAAAAAATAAAAATCATTTCTTAAATCCACATGTTATTATTATCATTGAGTTCTTTTTTGAGGATTTGCAATGAAGATATATTTTTTTTTCAATAGTAAAAAATACCTATTTGGTTAAAAACTAGCGTTTTATTTAAATAATTTACAAGATAAATTCTATTTTAATATTGTATAAAATTTAAAATTATTTCAGTTATAAATTTTTTGATTAAAATTATGTGAATTTAATCAATTTTAATTTAATATTTGATATTAATAATTTTTATAATTATATATAATTTAACATTTGGAAACAATTTATTTAACATTCATATGTTTAATTTTTATTTAAGCTTTTTCAAAAATATAAATATAATTTAAAAATAATCGATTTCTTATTTTAAATATGAATAATTAATATTAAAAAATATTGTCGCCTTATTTTTTTCAAAATGAATTGTAAAAAATAATTACTACATTTAATGTTAAGACTGGTTTATCAGGGGTTAAACTAAATGTATATGTTGTAAAATGACCTATAACCATTTAAAAAACATACTTTATTAAACTATTTAGACCATATATAATCTAAGGTTTTATCATTATCAATTTTTCACCTTTTTTGCATTTTTAAAACTTGGGTACATCTTTTTCATTACCAAAACATTCATGTGTGTCCTCCCCTGCCCCACATGTAAAATGGCACCTCCAATCATTTCTGATACACACTTAAACAACCATTGTTTTAAAAATACATTCCAAAATACATATCTTCATTACCCCACCAAATAATATATTCCATTTTTTTGTTATTAAACATTTATAATAATGATTTTTGTGGAATCCAAAAATAGTTTTTCGATGAAGGGGTGTTGTCCTTAACCGTGAGTTTTCATTTAATTTATTTCAATAAATATTTCAAATTTTATTAGAAATTGGATATATATAAAATAATTTTCTAAAATATTCTACGATTTTATAATTTCATTTACCCGACCCACATCTTTCTCCACCTTTATCAATTGGGAAATGAAACCATCGATCCTTTGTACAGTAGACTACCTCTATGTGATCTGATATAGTTAGTTTTCCATTGAAACCTCTCAAGGGTTGATATAATGATGACATTAAATTATAAATAATATAAATAAACCTAATTTATATTTTTTAATTACAATCACTAATATTTTTTACCTTCTATTATTTGGTAATACTATAACGATTCTCATGTGTATGACAGACAACCACCTCATTAAGTAATGTAATTATTTTAAATTAAAAATTCCATGGAAGGTAAAAATAATTAATTTAATTAATATAAGTGACATATATGTCATCATAATTAGTCTATAAATTTTATATGGTTTTTACATTCCTTTCAGGCCCACCCCAGTGAAAATGGAAAAAAATTCATTAATACATATGACATACCATCTCCAAGAATGGCGAAATTCATTTTTATAATAAATTTAATGGAATAATATAAATAAATATTGAATGAATTAATATTAAATTAATATATTTTTTAATGTTATTGAAATTACTAAACCATGATAAAATTAATAAAACCAAAAATACCATACCAAATCACTAATGAAAAACGAAAAATATACCACCCAAAATTTGAATTTAACATGGATTTTTTAATAAATGGAAAATAAAAGGTCATATGTAAATCATCTAATATATGATATAAGTAAAAATTTTGTATATAAAATTATAATTAATAGATATTCATTCCGTTTTTTAACATGTATGATGAAATTCAAGACATACGGTCAGGGGATTTCATCTCAAATTATTTCTTTTGGATATATCTTATTTTATGCACATATCATCTCATAAATGGTGTATATAATGAACTATTTAATTTTTATATCATTAATACATTTATTATCATGATATATAATGTTTCATTTATGCTAATTAACTAATTATGGTTTTGATTTAAATGTTTCTAAATCCTAGAAAAGATTTTTTGTCTTTATTTTATTTATATGGGACATGTTCCATATTCACCATTTACTATATTAGGTGTATAAACTATACGTGAATGTATTTAAATATTCACATCCTAATATTTATGGGATATAAAAATTCAAATATTTTTCATTTATTCAAGGGTTTATGGTTCATATGTAACCAATGTGCTAAATTTTTTATGTAACAATCTCATCTTTTTTATCATGATTTTTTATGATTATTCGTCCAATGAAGAGATATTATGTTATACATATCATGAAACAAATGAATATTATTATCATCTATATATTTAATTATATTACATGTTTCATTTTAATTTTATTCTCTCTATGTACTCATGATTCAAAAAGAATATTTTTAACGAAAAATGGAATTTCTATATCTCTTCAGTCGAAACCCCTTTTTCTTCTATGTTTAGTTCTTAAACATATTTATTAAATATATTTATAAAAATTATAAATCAATATTTTAAAGAAATATTTACAAATTTTTTTAGTTAATTTTTATTTAAAATTAATCTAATTATTTTCATTATAAATACATCTCACATGACATTTTATTGAATATTTAAAAGAAATCTTCATTCTATCATGTAAGAAAAGAATGATATTTTCCACGATCATGAAAAATCAATAATTTATTGATTCTATAAAATCCACAATGATTATTTTCAATGGAATTTTTTTCTTTAACATTTAAATTTTTTTAGATTTTAAAGATTATTTTTAAAAATGATATATACATTTTTCTCTAGAATATTTTCTTGATATTTTTCGTGAATTTATATTCATCAGTGATAAAACCATTTGGTGATTATTCTATTTTGATGAGGATGTGAATTAATTATACTATCCTTATTTTTCTATATAGTTTCATATGATGATCAATATATTTTTACCAATACAATTCCTTTACCATAATTTAGGATACTATGAATTGATGAGATTTTTATGAAAACTATTTTAATTATATGGCTAATTCTAGGTTGAAAATTTTAAAAAATTTATGTTATTTATATGGATTATTCTTTGATGAAATTTTTATGAAAAATGTCTTCATTTCACATGTTATAGTATGATGAATTTTTTCTGATATTATGGAAAATAATGTATGGTTTATGTGCTTTGTGGGACCTATATCCATGTCTAACACATTTGGTAAAAAGTAATGATTTATGAGTTCAAAGGGTATGAAGGAGGTCATCTCAGGACCTAATCAAGAGGGTTTTTGGGGGTATATCACAATATTAAAATAAGATATTACACATGAGGTTATCTCAATCCCAAAAATATGGTACACAAGAGGTTATCCCAAGCCCAATGAAAGTACAAAGGTGGTTAGAGCAATACTAACAACTTATGAATGTCTTGGTTGGTATCCATGATAAAGGATTTTATTTACTAATGAGGGTACCAAAATTATGTGTCCTATGAAAATGTTACGTTATCATGTCTTTTGTTCATTGATTCTTCTATTAATCATGTTTGATGAACTATTATAACTTAATCCAGGACTCATATTTATGATATATTATACGAGGTGTATGGTCTTTAATTATTATTCTTGTGATATCACTCCCTTATGCTGTTATGGTATTGATATCTCCCTTAATCACCATTAATTATTATCTGAGCCCCCTTCTAGTTATGTTTCCTTTTTCAGGGTTATAAATATAGTTATTATGTATAATATGTCTATAAATGGTTCTAGTTAGGAAAACCTAGTAGGATATAATGTATTTAACATATGAACCAGTTTTTTTATATATAAAAGTATCTAAAGGCACTATATCAATGTTGCCCTCAAGAATATTTTTGTAAAATGTGAAAAATATTAATTTAAAAATATGAAATTTATTTTTATTTAATGCATGCGTTGTTACACTCAAACCCTTTATTAATTCTAATAAAACTAATCCATTCCTTCACATCCACCACCAACACTCATCACCCAAAAACTAAATTTCCATACAATCCAATAATTTATATTATTTTCCTATCAAATTATTCTCATACTAGATAATAAAAACCATACCTAGAAGTAATAAAACATCAAAAAAGACATAACACCCTCATGAAATTAGTTCATTTCCATCAACATGGAAATATCAAAAAAACATTTTCATTCCTTTAGTAAATAATTCACAACATCTTTCATTATTCCTAGAAAATATAATATCATCATCATGAATAATTTTTATGAGGTAGTAATCTTTAAATTATCTAATTTCTGATTATTATACACTATTTCTTTCATAAAACTCATCTTCTTTATGTAATTATAAAATTTTTGGAATACAAAGACCATGGAGATTGGTTTAGATTATAAAATTTATTCTTCAATATGTAAACATAACATTCATCTTTCCCAACAATAGAGCCAAAATTTTGTTCATGGTAAAAATCCCCATCAATATAAACATTCAAGAATTCAGATTTTGCATCCACTTGAATTATATTTTAATCTCATTGTGAATAAATTTCATATAAGATTTTAATTATTTTTATTCCTTAAACTAGAGAAATTGTATCATTAAATAAATATCTTCGATATGTGAATAACCATTTCACAAAAATCTTGCTTTATTTATTTTAACTACATATTCTTCATTGTTCTTCTTCTGGACTACCAAATTTTTGAAAATAATGATTTTCTTTTCTAGATTGGGTATGAGTTCCCATGTATTATTCATTTTAATCTAATCAGGTTATTCATTCCTGGCCTTATCACATTATAGATACTCAAAAGCATATTTTACATCATTTATATCCACATTTGAATGCAAGGAAGTATGTGTAATAGAATTTGTTATTTTTATTATTTGAACATTCAGATGTTGATCCCCAATTATATTCCTAGATTCGTGTTGATTCCTTAGAATATAATGACATTATTGAATATTATACTCATTATTGTAAATAGATGATCCAGGTTATTCTTTATGTGTGTGACTACAATCATCTATATACATATCGTAATTTTTATCAATACATTCCTACTCAACATCTTATTTTATGGAAATGTTTATCCTCTATAGCCATTTCAATTACATTAACATATATCGAATCTAAAATTCCTCCAATTTTATTTTTATAAAAAAAATCCCTTTCCTTTCGATGGATTTCTAAGAAAGACTCCATCTTAAATTTTCCACTCAAACATTCCATAAATTCAACCTTTTTCATTATAATACATGGTCTCCTAAGAACAAAAATGCGTTTTAAAATACAATGTTTCCCAAAAAAATCATAAAAATTCATATCTGAATTAGGATTATCGAAACAATAGTTTTGGATATACATAGCAGTCATCATTGATTGCCTCCAAAATTAATGAGAAATACCATGTTCAAAAATCATATTTCACCATATTTCCACCAAGATTCTATTCATTATTTCAGCAACCCCAATTTTTTAAGGAGTGTATTTGGAAATATAATCCTTCTATATTCTATGCTTCTCTAGATAATTTTCAAACTCCTCACTTTTATATTCACCTCCATTTTTCGTTCCCAACATCATTACTAAATACTAACATTCTGTTTATCTTTCCTTCTAAATCATTTAAAATTTAGCAAGGAATATAATTTATTGTTCATATAAATAACACAAGTAATGAGTGTAAAATATTAAATGAAAGTGATGTTGTAATAATCTCCATTCTATGACTATTTTCTCATTAGCCCACATTTATCATAATGTATCTTTTAAAAGGGTTTTTTGATCCAATATTATCATTCTTATGCACTGAGTTTTTTGTCATTACTTTCTAGAAAAAATTGAAACACTATTCTCTTCTACTTGGAAAATCATGAATGAATTTGGACAGTATCCCTATTTGAAAATAATCTTATGTTCTTTTGACTAAATTTTTTAATTTTTTTTTCCACAATTGATTCTCTTCCACAATACTCATGTAACACACATTTTTTATTTCACCAACATGAAAAAAATTACATTTCTTATGTTGACCACCAGTAACTATCTTTCCATATTCTTAACTTTTCAAATTAAATCTATTTTTTATGAAGATTAATTTTTTTCTCTCATCCCAAAATTGGGAAAATATATCAATTTTTTTCAAACCATCAACATATAAATTTATCATGGATTTCAAAATTTATTTTCTAATGTTGGATGATCCAACACCTCTAATTCATAGAGATTAATTATTTCAAAATGTCACTTTTCCATCATTAAAATCATTTACATTCTTCAATAACATCAAATTACCATTCATATGAGATGAAAAACCACTATTAATTATCGATGTGAATTCTCATTTTGTATCTTACAGAGTGGTTTCAATAATAAGAGATTTTTCTTCATACATTTATTTATTAATTATTAACCTCTGAGAAGTATTAGGAAATTAATTTTGTGCTGGTAATAACAAAAGAAACCCATTTTCAATGTTATGATGTTGTTCACATCATTCCAAAATAGATTCCAATGGTTGGAACATATTTTCAATTTTTACACCCACGTTATTTGGTTTATTTTGAAAATATTTTCCAAATTTTATCTTTTGAGGGAATTGAATCCCCCTCAACCATTTCCCATCATAAGATATAGTTTAATAGTAATAATTTTTGTTTAACCAATACATTTTTACTATAATTCTAAATCCACCACAATATAAGTAGTTATTTTCCACTAAAACTTATATATTGATCAGAATTATAACCATGTTTCTCACTAACCTTATTGTATTTATTTTATGATCCACCATCATTTATATTATGAATAAAAATCATACTTTTCAATTCACATTTATCAGATCTATAAATATTTAGACCTTTTTTGATGAAAAAAGTTTTAAAAAAATTTGGTGTTAGGGAATTTTGTAATTTCTAAATTCTAAACTTTTTTGTTCATGGACACACCTATCTTTCCCTGATTTCATCGTTGTAGAAAAAATATCATATTTATTCTCAAAATTTGGAGGTAACATTTTTTTCCTTATCAGGATTCTCATCTCGAGACCAATCACCTACAATAGAAATGTGGTTTTTGAATCCTGTATTTCTATATTCAACTTTAGAAATCTATTACTAGATATGTATCAAATCTTCTAATTTTTTCTTCAGCTTTTCTATAGATGTTCATTACGATCATTTTCTTCCCTGAGATATTTCATCATATAAAAAATTTATTTCACATGCTTCACCATCTCATCAGCAATACTTTGTTGATTTATTACTGAGGAACATTAATATTAAATTTTTTTTAGTAAATCTTTTCTTACAAGAATTAATTAAATTCTCCATTCAAATGAAATTCAAGTTGAGTTTTCCCTTATTCTGAACTAATTATTACTAACTCATCACTAATACATATTGTAATAAGATAATTTTCAATATCATTATAAATATATTTTTATGGATTCCGCATCACTACATTATTATTCTTCATCTATATATAAGAAATATCTTCATTCATATTTGAATATTATCATATCATTTCCTATGGAATATGATTTTCCATTATCTCATTGTATCTTCCCTAACCGACTTGGTATTCTTTCTTCAATATAACAATCTTATTTACTATTTCTTTGTGAAAAATTAGTCGTAATGTTCTGAATGGCATCACATTACAAACATTTTAATGGTGTTTTCCCATTCTATTTCTCTATACCTTTTTCATATTTTTTAAAAATTAGGATAAAATATCATCAAAATTTCTACATACCTTATTTTCAGAATCATAATCACTAACTTCATCTTTTATAAGAATATTCTTTGAGTTATCATTCTTAGTATCCTTGAAGTACATTTCCGTATGAACTATATTTTTATTCTTATATCTTAGTCACTTATTATTTCATAAGTAATGAGTGATCTTTGAAAATCATCTACAGATAATTTTACGGGGCCTATCTATTCCATTGAAGAATCATTTGAATCAAAAATTTCAATAAGGATTCTCAAAATCTTTTCAACAACTATATAATCATCTTACTATTCACCAAGACATCCAATAGTGATGAAAATGTCATTTACCCATGCAATAATGTCCCCATCTACTTCGTATTCACCCATCAACAAATCGTCATACATTATTCTCTATATTTTTTATTTTTCCTTCTACTATTTTTTATTTTATTCAAATATGTTTTTCAATTTGTCCTATGTACCTTTTTCTATGGAATGACTTACCACCCTTAGGAATTTACATTCTGAAAGTAGAGATTAAAAAGAATGATTTTCCATTATTTCAATATCATGATTTATCTTATAAATAGATATAAGAAGAGATTTATCATAAATTGGAGGAATACCATGTATTTTAGGTTAGAGATCTTCATATCCAATAAAAATAATATGTAGGAAAATTATATCTTTTTAGATATGATAATTTTTACGATCGAGGACCGGAACACTTATACTGTTCATAAAATTAAAATTCACTATCAGTAAAGATTAAGCGAAGGGAACATTCCTATGATACCAATTAAAAGTTCCATGTCATGATAATTGTATCACTAAGAGGGGGAGGGTGTGAAAAAGAGATAAATTTCTAATTTATTTTCCCTTGTAAATTAAACAACCTTAACCTCCTATTGATAATTTATTTCTCTACTAAAAATAAATAAAAAACACATCCACAAAAACACATGTATTTACATTGTTAAATATTCAATAAGAATAGCTACGTACATGGTATGGTTTGGAAAAAATCCAATAGTAAACAATCCAATATAAAAAATAATTTTTTGTGGAATACAATGAGGTTGATATTCCATTTAAATCATGTAGAACTACAAATACAATCCAGTAGTGCATGTACACCCTCTAGAAAAATTTGGTAGTACAATGTTTGTGTAACAACACAGGTTACTTATAAAAAATTATCAATTTCTTAAAATGTATTCCATATTAAATAAAAATCACCTTTTAGGTGGATGCTGGTAAGAACAACAATGAAACTAATAGAGAATTCAGTCGGATTTCCCAGTCTAGTACGCTCAATTTGATTACCCAATATGATAATATATATATGACTGAGAATAATTGATTCAATTTAGAATTACTCCCTCCTCTGTCGAGATATCCCAATACAGAAATCTAGATCCAATTATCCATCCTGATATGATGACTAGTAAAATACAATGATTAGAAGAATATAAGAAATGGAAGAATATGGTATTCCACTAAATATTATTACATGGTAAAAACATTAGAATATTATATATTTTCCACTAACACATGTCTATATAAAACTTCTTTAACACCTCTCAACATAGAAACTGCTTTTTCTCTCTCTAAAGTTCTTCAACTATCCACCTTTTTTCCTCTTTGTCATAAATAATATTTATGTAAAAATTATTATGTACTCCTCAACCATTATATGTGACCCAAGAGTGGTTTTAGATTGAATCTGAATTGGTTTACTTCTCAACCAAATTAAATGAATTTTATTTCCTCCCGGAAATTATGGTCTATGATAACTTTTTCAATGATTTTCAACTCTTCTATTTCCTTCTGAATCGTTCTGGAATATTCTTGATGACTTCCACTCTTCTTCATACTTTATTTTCAAACACTATGCCGAATCTGATTTCTTATTCCATTTTTATCATTCTAGTTTATTCATTACGATGATCTATTCCAATTATATATATGAATAAATATACAACTTTCATCTTCTTCAGACACTCCATTCCCATGTATTTTCTTCATAACATAGCTTTTTATAAAATGTTGAAAACAAATATCATCATTGAATTTGAAGCAGCCACTCAACAAATCATCCCACAATTTTCAACTTCAATTACGTTGATCTACTTGAATGAAGTGGTTCTATCATATATACATATTCATATATTTAGAAATATGAATTGGTATCAACCATACAATGATGTATTGTGAAACAATTGAAAAGAAAAACATATTAAAAAAATTACAGTTCATATTTCTCTTCTTCATCTGATACCACTAACATCTCTTAAATATAAAAAATTTCTCTAGTGAATATGGTGAAATACATAATACGATGGACCAGTCTCAATAGTTTTTACATTAAGAAGTTTATTATTATCTAAAAAACATAAACTTATATCATAACATCCTTCATTCAATGGAATCAATTGAATAAAAAATTTACTAATTTCTAACTTACAATGGAATGTATTGTAACATCCTAAATTTAAAATATCAATCTTTCATTCCAAATTATCGTGAATTTGATTGTCCAGAATTTGGTTGTACTAAATAAGATTGAACTGAATAAGATTGGCCTAAACACGATCAGGTTGAATACGAACTCTAGCAGCCTTTTTCTCATGTCATCTAGAACCGATCGATATAAATATGATTGGTATTATCTCTTTTTCTCATCATTTATTCCATATATCTTACATACCATATTTCCTAAATACTTGTGATTTATAAGAACTCCATGATCAACAATGCAAAATCTTATTTAAAACATTGTCTTGGGAACTCTAATTCTACATTATTTTGTTAAATTCATTCAATATGGATCCATATGGTATCTGATGACCCTTTACTTTTATAAATAATCATCCTCTATATAATAATCCTTTTCTATAAATGAAAGTCCAATTTATCAAATACAATGGTTAGTCAGATTTTCATAAAATGAAATATTATTTTATTTTATTTTATTTTCTTTTATTATTTAATTAACATTCTTGAAAAATAAATACAATAACTAAAAATTATCATCTTCCTCATTATCTGGGTGTAGGAAACATAGGGTTATATTTTATATTCATCCTAATATACTGAATGATACCCACATTGATTAGGATAATAACTGACATAAAATTTCCAATAGTTAATCTTCTATCTCTGGAGATGAATCCACGATTTCGGGTGGTATAATTGCTCTTCAAAAATACCTAGAGTCACTAATTGATTAAGTGGATGTTTTAGGAGAAGGTTGGATTTTAGGGACTCATGAATTTATAAGAAATATATAAAAAATAAGAATCATGTTGAAGAACCATAGCCTACTCCATAATGGGTCCTGAATAGGAATGAAATATGGTGAAATGAGGTTGGCCATTCCCTAGTGGGTGAAAGTCAAAAGAATGTCCAAAATACACTACATGTCCAATGGAAAGATCCTATAAACCATGTAAGGGGATGGAAATACAATGTAAATCACTACATAAAAACCTCTAATACCTAACATAGACACCACACCATATCCAACCATACACATCGTATATATATATATTTTGAAAGAACTTCTAAAATCCACATTCCATGCCTTAATGAAAAAATGATTCTCTACAATGAACATATTCCAAATTAACATTAACCATCAAAATTTGATGTTATAAAAAAGTGTTCTAACCATGTTTAATTCATATAATTTGTAAAACAAAACAAGCCCTACACTGTATAGTCTATTTCTTCCTTAAAACCTCATAGATCTTAAGATTGTAACCAATCGTTGATACCATTTTGCAACAACCAAACCTGAATCATTGATTTTGAGATGAATTTTTACATTACCCCATGCATTGCATCCCATATTAAATAGGATAATGACTGGTTGTGAGGGTATCAAACTGTTTTGGGGAGACTATTACATAGATAATCATATCCATGAACCTCCACCAACATACACATAATAAAACTAAACATTATATTATGAAATAACATAAACAATATGATAAGAGATGAAATTTGAGGTAAAAAATGTCGAAACAAAGGTCGTAAATATTGTAGAAAACAATTATTAGAAGTATAGGTCAAATAAATAAATAATATATCTTTTCGTAACAGTCCATATATTTTATCATTACACAAACATCTCCCTACTATAGTATCCTTTATGACTTGCTTCTAGGCCCCTTTCCTTCTCCAGATCACTGATCATGAAGCATAGAAATGCACAATGATTTCTATGCATGGTGTGATTATAAACACATAAGGGAACCACTAATATGTCTATAGCTTTATTTAAAATTAATAATAAGTGAATTCTATAAAAATATGTAAATACACAATCATTCAACGACCAATCATATAGAGACCTGACATGCACCAACCATGCCTCCACATAACCCGATGGTGCCATTGTCTTCTCCATTACAAAAGAGTTTTCATAATATAATTCAGGGTTATGGGTAAAACAAAAGTCCACCATATATGTCTAGGAGAATATAGAAGTACAACAAGTCTCATTTTAGGACATAGGTCTACCATGCCCCATCTTTATCGTAGACCTGGCCAAAAGGTCACCCAACCCCTAAACCTGCTTCAGATCAGTACACATGTTCATTATTTATCATTATTATGTCTTCCTCTAGGACACCATGACTTAATATTACTACCATTTTTATTAGTCAATTTTCGTTATCATAACATGCCACACATTCTCCCCATCTATGTGAAAATAAATCTGCGATGGTCCACCTTCAATTTTTAATAATAAGAGAACCATGCAATGACTAAACATTTACGCATAATAAGGTGTAACATATATAATAATAATATAAAATTTCAATCTTATTTATCATGATAAACACACTCATGTTATCATCATCAAACATGGGTCTCATAGGTCACACAAACAGGCAATAAAACTCATCTATGGGCATCAAAGTACCCAAACATATTCCCTAATATCATTCAAAATATCTCATAAAAGGACTCTATATTGAAGATTTCATCATACCTAAAATGATTTAATGTTATATTATTATAACTACTCATTTTTTTATAATAATAAAAACACTTTTAAGGACAAAGTGAGAAAACACCATTACAACCAAAACCAACAAAACAAGAACAACCCTAGCATAACCAGTCTCTATCTCACCCAAGAAAATGCATCGTGTCAAAGACCATCACCAATGCCCGGCCAGATGACAAGCAATCTCGTGCGAAATGCACGAGCACAGAACCGGTGGCCTTAGCCATACCCTCTCAAACGTTCATTCAACCAGAATGCATAAGTGATGACCACATGCCATGAACCCAATCTGACATGAAGCCAAGTAATGTTGGGTACCCAAACAATACCTCAAGCCACACAAAGATGAAACCATAAGCAAATTCAAACGAAGCCAATAGAATCCAATCAAGGACCAAAACCCTCAATGTTTTCAAGGGGAATTAAAAAGTAAACTGATATTACATGTAAATGTCTCCCTGATCAACCTCCATGAGATAGAAGTTACTTTTCTTAGAGACACCATCATCATATTATCAATCACTGAGGCTAGCCGATCACATGATTGTATGTAATCATCAATGCTAATCACCCCTCTATTGAAGCCCCTGACTAGAATACTATCTTTCTTATCAACCCTGGTATATTGCTCCTCATTAAGGGATGTCCTTAAAGGTCTCCCCATCATTTTAGATGCCTCCTCTTCAGATGCATTAAGAATTAAGAACTGTTCAACCCCTTCCTCTTCAGAGCATAACAAGAGCTCCGAGCGTTGATCCCCCTGAACCCCTGACCTCTGAGTATCCGCATCTTGAAGCGCATATTTTTTGGATTTTCCCTTTCTAGCCGATCAGGTCTCCAAAGGTGGAGGTAAAGAAGAGTAATCCTTCCTACTCTTCCTCCGCCTATTACCCCTACCAATTCTCGGACTTTCAGCTTCACTAGCCGAGAGGCTATGAATATCCTCTCTGCATACTTCCACACACACCATGATGGTCTCTGCAGAGAGAGCAAGAGCCTTGCTCATTCCTTCCTCAACCATCACCTTGAACTTGTTGCTTAAAAGGATAGGGGATCAGATTCCTACACTGGGTCCCCCTGGAGTCTTGTCTTCTTTTGGCAGGTCCATCTCTAGACCAAGGCCCTGCCTCCCTCCACATGAGTTATTCCTGCCTGCAGAAACTTCCTCTCTGACTGTCGTTCGCACCAAGTCAAAAGCTTTCCTGGTTGGACCCACATTCCACTCTCACTCCAACTTTGTAATAAAGAGGACCAGACAAATCCTCCCTCAACCTGCGGAACACACTTTCAACTAATGAGTTGACTTGAGAGGCCCCCGGAAAACTAACACCAGTGTCTAGACCCGCTTCTGACTCAACTGGTGAGACACAGACCCCTATTGACATGGCTGCTTCCCTATCCTCCTGAATCAACATTCCAATGAGTTCTCCCATGTCCAAATCGTAGCTCAAACCTTAAGTCTCCTTCACCATTCTCTCTGCCTCCTCATGGACCTCTGGCTGTCAACCACCCATATATCTCTGCCTCAAGGCCTTAAACTCCCTTCGGTAGTAGCCTCACAAGTGCCCCAGTCACCTGCATCCAGAACAGAAATCCATCCAGCTTTCATATACCACGTGTTTCTTGCAGCGATACTCTTTTCCCACCGTAATCCACAAAAAATCAAACGTAATTCTTGAAAGATCCATTTCGACACATATAAGCGGATTAACAGGGTGACAAAGAGCCGCAATGCGGCTATCAGAACATATATACCTACCAATGAGGTTCCCGAGCATACAATGAACCGCATGATTTTGGAACATAAGAGGTAGATTTGGGAAACTAACCCATGTCTCCATTGACAGAAGATCACTCTTCATGTGAAAACAGAAGGACCAACGACACAAAAAAATCTGAAGTCATTGAAGCAGTGAGGTGCTCTTGACCAGGCCTGGTTGAGGTCAGCTTTCGATGCGAAGAGAATCATTATTTTCCGATTATCCAGAAGGCCCAAAGTCGCCATATCTTGCAAACCCAATGCACCAAATACATGTCTGTTGAAGGAATCGACTGACGGTCGTCGCCAGTAAAATCTAGCCACCATGGTGTGCTTTAGTCGGTCCGAGGATTCTGAGAAATCTACAGTAAACAACGAGAGGTTAGGGAATCCACCAAGCAGCTCCGAGACCTTCAGGCCAATCGAGATTTGAGGAAAAGGGGGAAAGAAGTCCGGGTTCGAAAAAGGTATGAAGGAAGGTTTAGAGATGAACGACGAGGGTCCCTCCCTCAGTGGTGGGGGATGGACCGACGCAGCAGCTGCCGTCGGGACAAGGGAGGAGCCCCTTAGGGTTTTGGGAGGAGCCATGCAGTAAGAGACGATCCCTAAAATGATTTAATGTGAATTTGAATAATATAAAATAGTAAAAACCCAACATACACCTTCTCCCAAACTACATAATGACCACATACCAGGAATCCATCGAACCAACCCCAAATAATTAAAGATAGATTGTGTAATATGATCCCTAAAGAAGATATAAAAATAGAGTCATAGATATGGTATTAATCTTAATATAATGAATTAAATTCATGTATATTATAAGAGGAACTCACATAGAATCACCATGTTTTTACCCTCAAACATCAAGGATGAAGCCATGAATTTTGGGATAAGAGTAATATTAAATAATACAAAGTGTTTTCCAAGGTTTGATATGAGGGTCTTGAAAAAGGCTGGTATTTTTCAAATTATGATTTTATAGTAAATTTGAAAAAAAATAGGTGGCATCATGCATCACTTATGATTATTCCACAATGGGTCCCAAATCTAAAAGGACTACGATGTAATATAGATGGGCCTGAAATAGTTGTTCACAGAAAAAATTGTGTTTGAAATATATTCCATGGATAATGAAAATATGATATAAACAAGATAAAGGGACCATTTTACCATGGCTAACACTAAACTGCTACCTCTATATCCTCAAAAGGACACCGCACCGTGGCCAATAATCTACATCATAGCAATATCAAATTTGGTAGAACATCTAAAACCCAACATCCAAGCTATCATGCAACATATACTACATAATAACACAAACCATCCAAACTATCCACTATAGTATAATTCCCCATACACATAAAATCATCATTATCCATAATGAAAAAAACCACATAATAGAATCTTACTTAACCTAAGAAATTTAAAATTTCCATTTTCCCATATAGAGCCAATTCGAAGCTACCTAAGGAATCTCCTCAAAAAATAATAACTAAAAAAAACACATAAATAATGAATGATTGTAAAGAATAGTGTACATAAAATATTTCCATTGTTTTATAAAAGCAACCAATAAGAGATAATGGGTGGTATATGTATGATCATTGGAATGTAACTTCCTAGAAATATAAGAGACCATTTATGTAACATCCTGGGTTTTTTAGTGGGCCAAATGTCTTCATCCATTTTCAAATTTTTTTATTTATTAGCTGATCCATTTTTATATATATCATTATAACATAGTTTTGAGTGTTTAATTTAATCATGTCTATTTTTTAAGATGGTTTTTATGGAACAAAAAGGATATTTGAGTATCACTTGAGATTTAGGTGTGTCTAGCCCCGTAAAATCAATTTTAGGATTGAAAATTTAGAGGTTCACAACTTGATAAAAACGCATGGCCTCCCGTGAGTAAATGTTAGGCACACATATATACTAGGCATTATATTTCAAATCATATTATTTGAGGAAGACAACTATATGGAAACTATACTTTTTTAATATGGGGTATGGAAAAAATGCACATGACTAGAAAAATCGAGAACCTATCTATGTGAGGTGTGGTGATTGGGAAATGAGAACAACAAGGTTGGCGCATGGGTTGTCAAAAGGATCATTCCAACAATGCAATTAAATTAAAAATTTTAAACTATCATATTTCCCCTCCATCCTATTTCTCTTCTCTGACACATTTATCCTTTATTTCTTTCATTTCTAATGGTGGATCTCATATTTTCTTATCTTCCTAGACATCTGCTTGATCCCCTCATCTGAGCTACAACATGATCTATTTTAGTATAATTGCAATCATATTGGTATGGAATGTATTCATCATACATATATTCCTTATTTATCTGACCATACATAAAACTAAATCACTGCTAGTGATTTTTCCCTATTTTCATGGCACCTATTTAAATCATTGTTTTAACATGTTCTGGCTTGATTTGGAAGAAGATATTATATGAGAGAGTTCCTAATAGTATAATAAGGTTCTTATTAATTTTATCCTATATTTTATGTGTATTTTGTATGTCTACATATATTCACACGTTTGATTTCCCAATTTATAGCCTTAATTAAGTAATGGTTTCAATCTAATTGATTATTAGATGTTATTCGATGTTGATGGGAATGACTAAGACTATTTTAATATATTATAATATGGGTATGGTTATTTTGAACAATATGGATGGTGTGACTAGTTGTGCATTTAAATTAATAAAATTTTATGTATCGATTGAAATGGTTTCATTGGAATATGATGACCATGGCCTTAGGATGGAGGTGATGTTAATCACCTGGACTAAGGTGATATGGTCATCAGGCTAAGGAATAGCATATGATATATGGGTTGATGATGATCACTAGGTTGAGGTGAAATGGTCATTGTGCTTTTAGGTGATTATATTTCCCTGATGATGTAATGTCCCCTTAGATTTGATATAGTTTTGACCATCTTGATTTAGTGACATGGTTTCATGGGAACGAGGTGCCAGATCTTGTGGCTTATGTTATGTTGGAGATTTCCACTCACTATTGTTGGATAAAATTTATTTGGAGTTCTTTTCACAAAAATAGGACTCATTTTTTGTGGCGTTGAACACTCATTGTGGGTGTAGGACTCAGTATATATTGAGGCTTGGCGGATGGTATTGACCATCAGTTATGTAGGAGTTTATCACTATAGAGAACCATGGTGGGGGGGTATAGACCATTAGGATATGGTGTTGGGACAATATATTAGGGGATGAGGAATCTCGGTTATGGTTGAGTCCATTGGGATGGGATTATTGGAGAATGAATATCTTTTGTCTAGATTTTTGGTTTCTGAGTCGACGATGGGTATTTATTAGAGGGAAAACATCATTGTACATTGAGACATCAGGTTGTTCAACTAGTTTAGAATATCCGAGAAGAGTTTATAAAGATAAAGAACTTAAAGGGGTGTCCAATTTGACACCAAATAAGTGATTATTGGTCAATATTTGTTAAATGGAACACGGTTATGGGTGATATATTAATGGGTGGAACCAGATGGATCACTGGTTGTGATATTCTTAAATGGAATCCTGGGCACTATTACATGGTCCCATTCCACTAAAAAAATATATATAAGGACATTTACTATATAATATATATACATATACATATATTGGTCCATGTATTAAGGGTTTTAATTGTGTTTGATGAACTAGGTTAACGCTTCCTTGTGGTTGTTGAGAAAAATGTAAGCATGCTAAATATGAAATTTTTGAGTGTTTCAATTTTAAATTAATTTTTTATACGCCTTAATAATTATGGATCCAAGAAAAGCACACATTATTGGTATCCTTCTTTTTTTGAACTCATAGGCAAAATGATCCACTTGGGAAATGTGCATAATTTTTGTTTTTGTGATCAGGTAAAGATTTAGGATCAGGAGATAGAGCTCAGGGATTGTAGATTCACCTTTTTTAGTGATGAATGGTAGTGGACCTGATGGTCCCACTATATCCAGATGGAACTTTTGATGAGTTATAAATAGATATATATATGTGTGTGTGTGTGTTTGTGTGTGTGTGTGCGTGTCTATGTGTGTGTGCATGCGTGTGTATGTGTTCCGTTATGGTTGGACACTAGCATCCATTTTTGTTAATATTTTTTTAAAAAACCAACTATGGATTGAGTATGAAACAAAAATGGTTTTGTCCCTGGGGAATTACTTATTACTACTAAAATATATTATGGATATGTTTATTTTAATTATTTTACTATTATTATGATCCTTCTTCATTGTATATATATATATATTGATGATTATTACTATCAACCTAAGGGGAACAACCTCCCACTATAACCTAATGAGACCCTCACTACTAGTAGACATTATTAAGTGTATGTGGAGGTGCTCATATAGCCTAGTGTCCAATATGAAAATAGAAACATTTATGTGGATTTTGGGTTAGGATAATACAAATTATTTGAGTGGATTTTATTTTCCTTTTTTTTCATAATATCTTGGATATGTTAGACTGGACAATTTGATAAATTCAGAACTGTGTAAAGAGCTCATATTTGGGTTCCTATAGCCTCATTCATGGAGGACATACTGAGTTCCTAGGGTTGTAAAATTAATGATATGATTGGATGATTTAATATTTATTAGCATCCACCTCGAGTGGTGTACTTTGGTGAGAGGTTATTGAATTTTATTGTTTGGAACCATGGACCTGTATACAAATAGTTGTTTCTTATACATCCTGATAGGTAATTTGGCTTCTTTTATGATTTTTTATTATCATTGGAATCTTTGAATTTACAAAGAGCTGTTGCAATGTTTAACATGTCAATAGATTTTCTAGGAAATGTTTTTATTCTTATACTATTTAGTGGAATTATACTCATCCATCCCAAATATGTGGTTCTTAATGATATTTTTTTGGGATGTCATGTTAATATAGTATGTACGGGACTAAATATGTTATGGTAAGGTCGGGATGATAAATAATGGATGATTTGCTTAATGTTTTAAAAAATAATATATCCAGGGTTTTCTTATATATCCTTTTTGATGTCATTATACTTAGATACCCCAAATTAATAATATATGTTGTGGAGGATATGTGATATTTCGATCTATTATGGGTAGTTCGGGTGCATGAATTAAGATGATACATGATACCTGAATTTTATGTGGGTAAGGAATGGGCCATGCATTCATATGTTGTTTGAAATGGGTGTGGTAGGGGAGTGTAAGGGTAGTGAGATGTCTTCCTCATTACAACTCATCATATCTGCGATATATAGAAAACTATTATGGCTATTTGACCATCTTATTCGGTCTTTAGTATCATACAACCTTTATTGTATCAAATGGAGCATTAGGAGAGTATAGATGTGGTTCCATCTGAGCGTGAATGGTATGAGGTCCCTAAGGGTTATGATGAGGCTCAAAAGGGTATGTATGATCATGAGTCATAGAAAGAAGCTCTAGTTGAGAGGGGAAATCTACAACTGATGGAATATTTTGGGTAGTGGTTTGAGGAACAGCTCTAGGAGAGCATGGTTCATGTCATATAGGGAACTGATAGGGGAGATTAGTGAGATGAGCTATCCCTAGAAAACTAGATTTATGAGTTCTATTCTCATAACCCTCCATTATTCCATAGTGAGGAAGGATCGAAGGAAGAACTGAACAATATTGAGTCAATGAAAACAATAATATATCAGTATGAGGCACAGCTACACTGAAGGGTGAAGCAGAAAATGTATATTCATAGAGGATCAGTGATGCACTAGTGGGATGTATATAATCTAGAAGGAATACTTGAGAGGTAGGATTTAAAGGATTTAAATTCCAAGTTCATTAATAAATTATTACCTAAGATGTTGATGGAAGAACAATCCCATTAGTTTATATATCTCAAGTAGGGGGACCCATATATTATTTAGTATATTAATAATTTCAATTAACTATCACGTTTCTCAAATTCTATAGTGGGAGACAAAATCCCAAGGGTGTGGTGTTTTGATGATGTTTTATGGAACACAATTAAGGCACAGGTGAATATTTTTAGATTGAAATCATTCACAGAGCCCTCCATCTGGCTCTAGTAGCAATGTGCAATTTAATGGATCGGTCATATTCGAGTTGGGTATGGGAATCTTGTGAATTAACAATTAAATATTTAGGTATCAGGAAGAGGATCCATGAAGAGTCCAAGTAGGAAATTCATGATAAATAATCTGGTAGGCCACTGATGAGTAGTTATTTAGTGGTTATTTTCTAGTATGGGAAGCTACAAAATTTCAAAACACAGTGTGAGAGGGATCCAACTGAGTGCTAATAGTGTAGTCATTCTGTCCATTATGAGTGGTTATATAGGAACCATTCTCAAAAAGCATTGATCCATAGATCATGTCAGACTCCAAAATATAGGGTAAGACTAAGATCATTACAAGGATCTTGTAATTGTGATGAAACTACACATGAATGTCATGGAAGGAATTGGGAAACCCAAAATTTGTGCCAATGAGTGGTATCTTGTGTATCTCTATTGGGAGGGCATGCCTCATGTACTAGAGATTTGGGGTAGGTGTATACTATTGTGCAGCATTTGTTAGAGCATGCGGGTAAGCCGATGATGGATAGAGGTACACCCAAATCATGGTGTGGTCATCCTTTAGGTTCACGTCTATTATATTTTATTATTGATATTTTTTGTTTCAAAAGATTCATGTGTTTTGTTAGGGAATAAACAAATTTTGGTCAGTATGTTGGCTTCAGTTATGTTGTAGGATATATATGTGGTGCATAGGCACCAAGAAAAATGTACGCAAGGATATTATGAATGTTTTGTATGATGTGAGTAAGATTTGGAACTATGATCAGAACATATATATATATATATATATATATATTATGAGGGCTATTTTGGGAATATTTTGATATGCATGATACATGGTCATCTAATTAGAAGTTGGTATTGATGAGGGTATGGTATGGCCTAATTATGAAATGGGAATCCAATGAGATGTAGGACTTGATGTGCTTAAAGTATGAAATTAAAATTAATTAATAAAATGATGTAGAGGAATAATGACAATGCATCACAGGAGTACTTTTGAGTCTAGTAATTTCAATTGAAAAATCAGAATGTTTAATTTCGGGTCAAGAGGTGACAAAGAACGTAATTGCTGAGGTGTGAAGTCTCGTAAGAGCAATTTTCCAATGACTAGATGATCAGGGTAGAATGGGGTAATGTAAATGAGTTTGGTTTGTAAGGAACAATATTTTCATAAGACCTAAAATATTAGGTATGGGATATTACATGTTTGGTAGATTTTAATAGTTCTATTTTTTAGAGGGTAAAATTTCTTTAACATTTTTGGATTTTTATATTCAGTGGTTGGGGAAACATTACTATTGATCTTGAGAACGCAATTATAATATATTGATTGACCCATGGAATTATTTTTAGATGTCTTTTTAGTAATATATATATACATAGGTTTTTAGATGATTTCTGGGCATGCTAAGCCTTAAAAACTCATTTTCAAGAATTCAAATACAGATATGAACGATTTGATCATACCGTGTAGCCTCCCTAGAGTAATAGTTCAACAAACTTCGACATTGTACCTCGGTTTTCAAACTTTGTGAGTAGTGGTGGATGGGGGTGTTGTAATTATATAGTTTTTAATAGAGGATATATGGATGGTTTGTTCATGGATTGAAAAAATGATCCCCTTGTCAAGTATATTGGGGTGTTTGGCCAATGATGTAACGCCCCGACCCCAGTTACCCAGAGTCGGTGGATTAATTACATAACATTGGCATGATCACAAGAAAGATCAAATCTCGAAAGACCGATTGGTTTAGTAGACTTGGAAACACTATATATATTCATAAGTTTTACATTACATCATCAAAATAAAAAAAAAGTACTACTACAACAACATATTGTCTCCATAGTCCGCACTATTAACCCCTCATAATATCCCTGCAAGTCATTCATAATTTACTTATTCACATCCTGGGAAAATAAAACATAGAAAAGGGGTGAGCTCAAATGCCGAGTAAGGATAACAATATAGCGGAAACTTTCATAAATAAGAATAAACATTTAAGGCAATGTATAACTAAAACAAAAGCCTTTTAAACTTTAACTTCAACATAGTATGGCATAAATAAAATGAAATAATGCCATTTACTTATTCACATGGTTATTCTACTAATCGAATAATCACATGCAAAATCAATAACCACTTTCATAATGATGGAATGCATAATGCCAGACTATCATAACCACATAGCCAAGGCCTCGTGCCAAGACTACAAATAAGATTTTGTCAAGGCCTTGTGACAAGACACTAGTTTGTCTCATGAGACCTACCGATGCATCGAGGAGCTATAGCGGGCTTCACCCGTCACATACTAAGTCCAATGCATTCCCATATGAAAAGGTTTAAACATAACATAAACATTCATATTAAAACTAGCATACGAAATGTCAATAATTTCACCATAAACTATTAATGGTATAAAAATAGCACATCCACAGTCAAACATATCACAAAACCTTCAATACAATATAGAAGTTTTGTATCATAATAAATCAACTTCAAATAATCTTAAAATCCATCAAAGGATGTTGACATAGATGAAATAAAAATTATTTTTAAAGAAATATCTCCTTTTATTTTGAAATAATTTAAGATCCATATAAAATAAAACATTTTCTTTGAAAATATTCTTATAAGCTTGTAAGGAATGCTTTGAAGATTTCATAATGGCAGAAAATAGCCGCACCCGCCGTATAAGTTAAAAAAACATTCTTACCTTAATTCTGTCGAAAAGGTTAAAAAGGACCTTGTTTTGAAAACGACAGAAAGATTCCTTTATAAGCCTCTTACAAAAAGTCAAAAAAGGGTATAAATGACTTTAACCCATATTCTTGTAAATAATAAATATGTTTTGAAATACATTTCGAAGAAACATGGATGTGGATGATAAAGAAGTCCCAGTAGATTATTACGTATAAACAACCTCGGATAATGAAGAGATTGTGAAATAACCCTTACCTTGTACTTTTCCTTGGTTGGGGTAGGTTAACCTCCTATATAATGGTGAAATAATTGTTATTAAATTATAAAAGAATCATATACATTAATATGATATCATATATGATCTTTTAATATTGATTTGATAATAATATCTTACTATTATCGTCATTTCGGGTGATAATCGATTCGTTCTTCTTAAATGTTTGGTTACGTAAGACATGTTTGTAATGGATATATTATATCTTATTCATAATCAGAATGATATTAACATTATTTTTAACCCTAAAACGAGAATAAGACTTGAATGGATACAATAGAGAATGAATCTTATCGCATTTGTGGAGACGGTAGTCCGTACGTACGCACGAGCGACAATATCATTCTTTAGATATTAAAATAAAATATAAATGGATGTTATATCATATATAAAGAATAATTAACATGTTATATTTATTATTTACATGAGTTGCACATCATTATTATACCCATCAACATAATAATATATTGAATAACAATTACACCATGACGTGGAGACGGTAAGCCGTACGTACGCACTTATGGTGACATGTTATTCAAAGGGTGGATAGAATACTGAATATGGTTGTACCATATTTATAATAACATCACAGTATATGTGAGATACTGGAGTTATTATTTTATAATGGTAAGAACAAATATAGAAGAAGTGGAAGAAGAAAGGAACTTGAAAAGGGGTGTTGAAAATATTACCTCTTCTTCGGGTTCTTCCTTTTGATTTGATCAAAAGGGCTCCTTAGGTTGACTTTCTGATCAAACTAAGGCCTCTAGGTTGTAGTGAGGGAAGTTGGGAGAGTATTTGGGCAGAGTTTGGCCGAGCCAAGTGGCTTGAGAGGTGTGAGGAATGAGTATAAGTGGTCTCCTTTTATAATGGAGAGGAGGGGCTCTTTAGGAAAGAGTGAAAGTATTACATTATAATATAATTATATTCGGTTTATAATGGTCAAAAAATAATTTAGGTCGAAGATAAGATGACTCATTTTCTAAATAACATCAACCAATAAGAATTGGACAGGTTTTAGATAATATTTTAATCATTATAATCATATTTATTTAAATGATTTATTAATTAGGTAAACATTTCATCATTATTGTGTCATTAATAATTTAAATTATTTGATGTCTAAAACTTATAAATAAAATATCATTATGTATGAAATCTTTTTATATTTCTAATGAATATTTATAATCGAAAATCCAACATTTATAACCCTATGTAAAAATTGTTCTTCTAAAAGATGTATGCTTATGCCATTTTTATTTTTATTTTAACATTATTAATATAATGTGTCCCTACCACATACAAGTGGCTCTAAGGGGTCCCCAAATCGACCCAAGGATGCCCATGGTCGGGTATGTGTCCACCAATAAGGTTAGGGCATGTTTTAGAGTAATTTTGTATTATTATAATATTATTTGTTAACCCTTATTTACCGGATTTACCCTTAACCATGGTAAATAAAATATTTACCGCAGTAATTATTCAAAATGACTAAAAATTAAAGTTACCTATTTAAACAATTTGAACATCCTGATTCCAAATATGGAATACATTTTCCTAAATTCAAAACACAGAAGTGGCAGAAATTAATTTAAAATTAATTCCCGCTGTCAAAACAAAAAGCGTGTTTTTAAGAGATAATAACTTTCAAAAGATTGACACTTGTTTATGTTCGGTTTAATTGTAAAATTATGTCCAATGACCAACATTATATTAAATGGTAAAAATATATTCTAAATATACTTTAAAACTACTAAAATTCATAATTTATCACTATTAATTATTTTGATTAAAAAATTTGTTTTTAATTAAAATTTAGTAATTTTCACTATTCATCAAAATATGAAAGTTATCCGAAAAGTACCAAAATTTCACCTTAGGCTAAATTATATATTCCAGATCCAAAAATGAAGTCCATTTTGGAAAATAAAATATATATAATTTTAAAAAATAGGTATTACTATTCATAACGGCTAGTTTGATTGGTTGTTAGAACTCGGTGTTGTGTACAACACACGCTATCGCATTATTCAAAGAGAAGCGTACCGTAGACGTTTGGGGTGTTACATTCTCCCCTACTTCAAATAATTTCGTCCTCGAAATTTCTAGAATACTATCGCATGAAAAGACTCGGGTGGTTCTTCATCATATGTTCCTCGGGTTCCCACGTTGCCTCTTCCATCCTATGGTTTCTCCACAAAACTTTTACCAGACGCGTCGTCCGGTTTCTCAGTACTTGTTCTCTCGTATCAAGAATCCTGACGAGCTCTTCACAATAGGAATGATAGGGTTCCAGTTCTAATTCCTCATAGGTGAGTACATGCGTTGGATCAGGCATGTATTTCCTCAACAGAGATACGTGGAACACATCGTGAACTTTGGAGAGACTTGGGGGCATTGCCAATCGGTAAGCTACAACCCCAATTCGTTCTAGAATTTTGAAAGGTCCGATGTACCTGGGACTCAATTTACCTTTCTTACCAAAACGTATGACTCCCTTCCACGGAGATACCTTCAGGAAAACATGATCACCGACTTGAAATTCCAAATCCTTCCTTCGATTATCGGCATAGCTTTTCTGCCTACTTTGAGATGCTTTGATGTGATTTTGGATTACCTTAACCTTTTCCACCGTTTCCTCCACCAGTTCTGGGCCTACAAGTTTTCTTTCACCAACGTCATCCCAACAGGTTGGTGTACGACATCTCTTTCCGTATAATTCTTCATATGGTGCCATCTGAATACTCGAATGGAATCTATTGTTATAGGAAAATTCTACCAGTGGTAAATATTGATCCCACATACCCTGAAAGTCAAGTGAGCAAGATCTCAACATGTCTTCTAAGGTTTGAATAGTTCGTTATGATTGTCCATCTGTCTGAGGGTGGTAAGCAGTGCTCAAATGAAGTTCAGTATCCAGGGACTTCTGAAGACTTTTCCAAAATCTTGAAGTAAAACAGGGATCACGATCAGAAACAATCGATAAGGGTACTCCATGAAGTCTCACAACTTCATTAATATATAGTCTTGCTAGACGTTCCAGGGGTAGATCTTCTTTTATAGATAGAAAATGTGCTGACTTGGTAAGAAGATCAACAATAACCCATATTGCATCGTTCCTTCTAGGAGTCTTTGGTAGCCCCATGACAAAGTCCATCGTAATATTGTCCCATTTCCACTCCGGTATGGGAAGAGGTTGCATGACTCCTCCAGGCTGTTGCCTTCCAGCTTTCACTTGTTGACAAACCATACATCTTGACACAAAATCAGCAATCTCCCTCTTCATGTTGTCCCACCAAAAATGTTCCTTCAAATCTCTATACATTTTGGTGCTCCCAGGGTGTATAGTGAAATTGGAACTATTAGCATCATCCAGCAATTCCCTTTTCAGATCAGGTAAATCGGGAACACAAAATCTCTTCCCGAATTTCAAAATTCCATCTTCATACACAAAGTCTCTCAATCTCCCATCATTCACAGCGTTAATCTTCTTCTGAAATTCTTCATCATCATTCTGAGAACTCTTAATCCTTTCTAGTAAAGATGGTTTGGCAACCATTTGAAAAATCATTGATGTTTCACCTTCCCTGGTTATTCCCATGTCCATCTTCACTAGATCCATGAAAATTGGATCCCTTTCAATTCTCATCATGTTCAAAACTTCATGGTATTTTCTGCTCAAAGCATCTGCCACCTTGTTTGATTTCCCCGGGTGGTAGTGTATCGTGCAATCATAATCCTTGAGTAATTCAAGCCATCTCTTTTGCCTCATGTTGAGTTCTTTTTGTGAGAAAATATACTTCAAACTCTTGTGATCTGTATAAATCTCACATTTTTCACCATAGAGGTAGTGTCTCAATATCTTCAAAGCAAAGATCACAGCTGCTAACTCAAGATCATGAGTAGGATAGTTTTGTTCATGAATTTTCAACTATCGTGATGCATAGGCAATAACTCTATCATTCTGCATAAGGACACAACCAAGTCCTTTCTTTGATGCATCACTAAAAATAACGAACCCATCATTCCCTGATGGTAGAGTCAATATAAGAGCATTGACTAATCTTCTCTTAATTTCTTCGAAACATTCTTCACACTCTTTTGTCCAAACAAATTTAACCCCTTTACGTGTGAGCTTCGTTAATGGGTTAGCCAATCGGGCAAAATTCTGGACGAAACGTCGATAATAACCTGCCAAACCAATAAAACTACGTACCTCAGTTATACTCGTAGGTGCTGGCCATTCTTGGATTTCCTTGGTCTTAGAAGGATCAACAGAGATTCCATCTTTAGAGACAATATGGCCAAGAAAAGAAATATCCTGAAGCCAGAATTCACACTTGCTAAACTTCCCATATAATTCATGCCTCCTCAGAGTCTTCAAGATAATGCGCAAGTGATTTTCATGATCTTCGTAGGTTTTGGAGTATACCAAGATATCATCAATAAATACCACCACAAATTCATCGAGATACTCCTTGAAAACTCTATTCATCAGATCCATGAATACAGAGGGTGCATTAGTCTATCCAAACTGCATTACGGTAAACTCGTAATGCCCGTACCTTGTTCGAAATGCTGTCTTCGGAATTTCTTCCTTCTTTACCCACAACTGATGGTATCCAGATCGAAGGTCAATCTTTGAAAAGTATTGAGCTCCATGCAGTTGGTCAAATAAATCATCAATGCGAGGTAGGGGATACTTGTTCTTTATCGTTATTTCATTAATCTCCCTGTAGTCGATACATAACCTCACAGATCCATCTTTCTTTTTAACAAAAAGAACAGGGGATCCCCATGGAGAAACACTAGGGCTAATAAATCCCTTATTACTCAATTCCTCTATTTGTTTCTTTAGTTCAACTAATTCTACAGTGGCCATTCTATAAGGGGTCTTAGATATAGGCCTTGATCCAGGAATTAAATCAATGGAAAACTCAACTTCTCGTTCTGGAGGATGTCCAGGAAAATCTTCCGGAAATACATCTACAAATTCATTCACAAAAGGTACATCCTCTATTTGAACATTCCTTTCCTCACCCGCAGTAATTTCATTCTCTTCCTCCGCAATAATTGAATTTAGTTGAGCTATTGAGGGTGGATCTAAATAAAAATTAGGTGGTGACGATTCTGCTATAAAGATAAGGTGTTCCTTATCATTATCACCATGAATTGTAACCTCTTTCTTCTTACAATAAATCTTCGCATCATAGTCCGAAAGCCAGTCCATACCGAGGATTATGTCAAACTCAATCATAGGTATGACGATGAGATCAGCAGATAATGAACATTTATGTGCTCTAATGGGGACTGATTCACAAAACTTTGTTGCAATGATACTTCCCTTATGAGTTTTAACTGACAACTCCCTTGTTAAATCAAATTGGAAATATCCAATTTTCTTAGCAAACTGGGAAGATATGAAACAATGCGATGATCCAGAATCAAATAATGAATTTTCTAAACTTGAGGAAACCATTAAATTACCTGCCACCACGTCTTTCGGAGCTTCTACCTCAGCAGTAGTGATAGCATAAGCCTGGCCTTGATCCCTTGGCCTTTTCTGAGGTAAGTTCTCCTAACGCTTATGACATTCATTTGCATAATGCCCCATCTCCCTGCAATTATAGCACTGAACGTTGGTAGCTTCCTTCTTCCCCTAGCAATCACGAGCTTGGTGGCATTTTTCATCACACTTGTAACAGACTCCCATTCCCTTCAAACAAGTACCAGGGTGTTTCTTCCCGCATTTACCACAAGATGGATATTCATCCATTCCCTTCTTCCCCTTATTTACATTCCCAGATTGATCAGCAGGTCTCTTCTTCTATTGCTTTGCTTTAAAGTCATAAGACTTAGAGAATTTCTTTTCGGTCTTGATAGCACATGAGACAATGTCTTCGTTCGATGAAAAGGATTGTGAGACTAATGCTCGTCGGAGAAATGGTTTTAACTCATCAAAGAAACGATCAATCTTACTTCTTTGGTTACGTATATAATCACCAGCGTACCTTGCTAACCTTGTAAAGTTAGCCTCATATTTTGCGACATTCTCATCCTCCTTCTGTCTCAGACTTAGAAATTGCATTCCCATATCTGCTCGATGGTCGCGAGGGAAGTATTTTTCTAAAAACAGATCTTTGAACTCCCTCCATTCCATATTTGATACTTCATCATCTTCCTTCATGTTTTGAATCAATGACCACCATTGATCATCATCTCTAGTGAGGCGGTAAACTGCCATGATAACTTTTTCCCTTTAATTACTCCCCAAAGCCTGAAATATTTTCTCTAGGGAAAATATCCATTGCTCAGCTACTAAGGGATTTTTACTCCCATTGAACGTTGGTGGTTGTTGCCTCATGTATCGATCTAACATTGATCCTCCACGCTGCGGATCAGGGTGCTCCATATGGGTAAGGTTATTATTCATAACCTGAGTAAGTTGTCCCAGTATGGTGATTAGCTGATCGACACCAGTTGCATCACCAGCCCCACTATAATTATCTTGAGTAGGAGGGAAATCCCTACATGGAGTGTGTGCATTGATATGGTTTCCATTTCGTCTACTAGGCGCCATTTATAAACAATAGCATAAAATAGATCAGTTTATGAATCAAAATACATAATCCCATACTTATAAAACACTTAACATAAATTGAACTATTTATGGATAAAATCCATAATCATAAAAATGTTTTCTTTGAGGAAGTATATACTCATAAACCCTTCATATTGATTTGTAAAGAAAATGAGAGTTATCCTAAGCATATCCCCCGGGAGTGTGGTAACCAAGAGTGCAGCAAGGCCCGTTGTCGTGCACCAGTTCCCGTTCGAGTCTAGCTCAAAGCGGTGTTTTCGGGTTTTACCCCTACGTACATCTGTGCCAGAGCCGCCTCTACCTGCTCGTATCCAAACAGGGATGTATTTCTCGGAAAACTCACAAAATCTCTACAATACCAAAATTCTAGGAAGTTCTTCTATACTAATTCTCAAAGTTCATCTTAGGTCTACATGCTCTAATCAGAGTTTATCTAAATCTAGCTTCCAAGGTTTGTACTAAACCTTCTCTGATACCAACTGTAATGCCCCGACCCCAGTTACCCAGAGTCGGTGCATTAATTACATAACATTGGCATGATCACAAGAAAGATCAAATCTCGAAAGACCGATTGGTTTAGTAGCCTTGGAAACACTAGATATATTCATAAGTTTTACATTACATCATCAAAATAAAAAAAAGAACTACTACAACAACATATTGTCTCCATGGTCCACACTATTAACCCCTCATAATATCCCTGAAAGTCATTCATAATTTACTTCTTCACATCCTGGGAAAATAAAACATAGAAAAGGGGTGAGCTCAAATGCCCAGTAAGGATAACAATATAGCGGAAACTTTCATAAATAAGAATAAACATTTAAGGCAATGTATAACTAAAACCAAATCCTTTTAAACTTTAACTTCAACATAGTATGGCATAAATAAAATGAAATAATTACATTTACTTATTCACATGGTTATTCTACTAATCGAATAATCACATGCAAAATAAATAACCACTTTCATAATGATGGAATGCATAATGCCAGACTATCATAACCACATAGCCAAGGCCTCGTGCCAAGACTACAAATAAGATTTTTTCAAGGCCTTGTTCCAAGACACTAGTTTGTCTCATGAGACCTACCGATGCATCGAGGAGCTATAGCGGGCTCCACCTGTCACTTACTAAGTCCAATTCATTCCCATATGAAAAGGTTTAAACATAACATAAACATTCGTATTAAAACTAGTATACGAAATGTCAATAATTTCACCATAAACTATGAATGGTATAAAAATAGAACATCCACAGTCAAACATATCACAAAACCTTCAATACAATATAGAAGTTTTGTATCATAATAAATCAACATCAAATAATCTTAAAATCAATCAAAGGATGTTGACATAGATGAAATCAAAATTCTTTTTAAAGAAATATCTCCTTTTATTTTGAAATCATTTAAGATCCATATAAAATAAAACATTTTCTTTGAAAATATTATTATAAGATTGTAATGAAAGCTTTGAAGATTTTATAATGGCAGAAAATATCCGCACCCGCCGTATAAGTTAAAAAAACATTCTTACCTTAATTCTGTCGAAAACGTGAAAAAGGACCTTGTTTTGAAAATGACAGATAGATTCTTTTATAAACCTCTTATAAAAAGTCAAACAAGGGTATAAATGACTTTAACCCAAATTCATGTAAATAATAAATATTTTTTGAAATACATTTCGAAGAAACATGGATGTGGATGATAAAGAAATACCAGTAGATTATTACGTATAAACAACCTCGGATAATGAAGAGATTGTGAAATAACCATTACCTTGTACTTTTCCTTGGTTGGGGTAGGTTAACCTCCTGTATAATGGTGAAATAATTGTTATTAAATTATAAAATTATCATATACATTAATATGATATCATATACGATCTTTTAATATTGATTTGATAATAATATCTTAGTATTATCGTCATTTCAGGTGATAATCGATTCGTTCTTCTTAAATGTATGGTTACGTAAGACATGTTTGAAATGGATAGATTATATCTTATTCATAATCAGAATGATATTAACATTATTTTTCACCCTAAAATGAGAATAAGACTTGAATGGATACGATGGAGAATGAATCTTATCGCGTTTGTGGAGACGGTAGTCCGTACGTACGCACGGGCGACAATATCATTCTTTTGATATTAAAATAATATATAAATGGATGTTATATCATATATACAGAATAATTAACATGTTATATTTATTATTTACATGAGTTTCACATAATTATTATACCCATCCAAATAATAATATATTGAATAACAATTACACCACGACGAAGAGACGGTAAGCCGTACGTACGCACGTATGGTGACATGTTATTCAAAGGGTGGATAGAATACTGAATATGGTTGTACCATATTTATAATAACATCACAGTATATGTGAGATACTGGAGTTATTATTTTAGAATGGTAAGAACAAACAAAGAAGAAGTGGAAGAAGAAAGGAACTTGAAAAGGGGTGGTGAAAATATTACCTCTTCTTCGGGTTCTTCCTTTTGATTTGATCAAAAGGGCTCCTTAGGTTGGCTTTATGATCAAAATAAGGCCTCTAGGTTGTAGTGAGGGAAGTTGGGAGAGTATTTGGGCAGAGTTTGGCCGAGCTAAGTGGCTTGAGAGGTGTGAGGAATGAGTAGAATTGGTCTCCTTTTATATGGGAGAGGAGAGGCTCTTTAGGAAAGAGTGAAAGTATTACTTTATAATATAATTATATTCGGTTTATAATGGTCCAAAAATCACTGAGGTCTAAGATAAGATGACTCATTTTCTAAATAACATCAACCAATAATAATTGGACAGGTTTTAGATAATATTTTAATCATTATAATCTTATTTATTTAAATGATTTATTAATGAGGTAAACATTTCATCATTATTGTGTCATTAATAATTTAAATTATTTGATGTCTAAAAATTATAAAGAAAATATCATTATGTAGGAAATCTTTTTATCTTTCTAATTAATATTTATAATCGAAAATCAAACATGTATAACCCTATGTAAAAATTGTTCTTCTAAAAGATGTAAGCTTATGCCATTTTTATTTTTATTTTTACTTTATTAATATAATGTGTCCCTACCACATACAAGTGGCTCTAAGGGGTCCCCAAATCGACCCAAGGATGCCCATGGTCGGGTATGTGTCCACCAATAAGGTTAGGACACGTTTTAGGGTAATTTTGTATTATTATAATATTATTTTTTAACCCTTATTTACCGGATTTACCCTTAACCATGGTAAATAAAATATTTACCGCAGTAATTATTCAAAATGGCTAAAAATAAAAGTTACCTATTTACACAATTTGAAAATCCTGATTCCAAATATGGAATCCATTTTCCTAAATTCAAAACACAAAAGTGGCATAAATTAATTTAAAATTAATTCCCGCTGTCAAAACAAAAAGCGTGTTTTTAAGAGATAATAACTTTTAAAAGATTGACACTTGTTTATGTTCGGTTTAATTGTAAAATTATGTCCAATGACCAAAATTATATTAAATGGTAAAAATATATTCTAAATATACTTTAAAACTACTAAAATTCATAATTTATCACTATTAATTATTTTGATTAAAAAAAGTTGTTTTTAATTAAAATTTAGTAATTTTCACTATTCATCAAAATATGAAAGTTATTCGAAAAGTACCAAAATTTCTCCTTAGGCTCAAATAGATATTCAGAATACAAAAATGAAGTCAATTTTAAAAAATAAAATATATATGATTTTAAAAAGTAGGTATTACTATTCATAACGGCTAGTTTGATTGGTTGTTAGAACTCGATGTTGCGTACAACACACGCTATCGCATTATTCAAAGAGAAGCGTACCATAGAAGTTTGGGGTGTTACATATGAGCACAGCATGATTGGTTCACAATTTTCCCAAATATGTGTTTGAACATTTAGTAACATTTAAAAGTGTTAAAATACTATATTCCCAACCATAATATTTCTATAATCCACTTATTTTATCCACCATTTTATTTGAAACCTAAGAGGGCTCTCCCTTTTCCTTCTCCACCTAGGCTTTGTCCTCCACTCATCATTTGAGATCATTCATTTTCACATGAAGCATTTCAGAAAGTCCATCACACAAAATTATTATATTCCCTTTTTATATCACATCATTTAATAAGAAATATATACATGATCATTTCCCTATTTTCAGGATATTTTTCTAAATCAATGTTTTCGTTTTTTAATACTGTGTTTTATGGTGATATCAGATGATCAAGAACATATATGAATAATGGATTTGTTTCAGGACTAGTCTCTATAGGCTAGTGTTGTGGATACACCATGCCCACCTACAAATGGCCAAGGGTTGTCTACTAGCACCAGAAATGCATATCCCTTAAACGGGATGTCAATTCATTTAAACATGTTCAAACAAACATTTTATAAACAGAACAAGTTGCAAACAAAATGTAGAACGGAATTAGTAAATGTGTGTACTAAATGTAATGTGGTCATAATATAAGTCCAACTAATAAGATTCAATAACAGAAAACATAAAATAGAAAACAACTCCAAATATTGTCCAACAAGGATCCTTCCTAAAGGGTAGGTAAAACCCGTCTCTACATCTCTTCTTTTCAACTAGTAACCTCGATCTACCACTTGGTCCTAACTCTTATATTCTAATCTGACATGTTCATCATCCAAACAAGACACAACAATGTGTGGGTGAATCTCGTGAAGTGGTGAGTATTACATCACCCAGTATTGACCCTGAGACCCCCGAAGGTCTCTCATAATTCCACAATGGAAAACCAAAAGGCATGATCTCAATCTCAAAGAACAATGACAAATACTCATCCAAAACCAGGTAAACAACTCAATGTTCAAGAATAAAGAAGATTAGTATAAATCTATATCATTATATTCTGTTACGATGTCACCACAACTGAACCATGAAGGACTTCTTCCATTATCTATCCACACATGGTCGTATGTCACTGATCCTCGACGGGCCACTCTAATGGTGGTCCTCATGGCATTTTGCACTGTTGATCCTCACATGGTCTCTAGAATACTGATCCACTCATGTTCACTATGATGCTGATACATGAATTATATGTGGGTAGGGAAGGGGTCCATGCATTCATATGTTGTTTGAAATGGATGTGGTAGGGGAGTGTAAGGGTAGTGAGATGTGTTCCTCATTGCAAATCTCTATATCTGCGATATATATATAAATGTTATGGATATTTGAGCATCTTATTTGATCATCAGTATCATGCCACCTTGATGGTTTCTAAGGTATCATTATGAGGGTAGAAATGTGGTTCCATCTGAGCGTGAACGGTATGAGGTTCCTATGGGTTATGATGAGGCTCACAAGGGTAGGGATGAACATGAGTCATAAGAACATGTTCTAGTTGAGTGGGTAAATCTACATCCGATGGAATATTTTGGATAGTGGTTTGATGAACAGATCTGATAGATCATGGACTAGGTTATATAGGGAGCTAATAGGGGATATTAGGGAGGTGAGTTGTCCCTAGAAAACCTAACTTATGAGTTCCAGTCTCATATCCCTCCATTATTCAATGGTGATGATGGATCATAGGAAGAAATAAACAATATTGAGTCAATGAAAACAATATTATATTAGTATGTGTCACACATACACTTTAGGGCGAAGCTGGAAATGTATATTCATAGAGGATCAGTGATGCACTTGTGGGATGCATATAATCTAGAAGGAAGACATGATAGGTAGGATTTAAATGATTTCAATTACATGTTCGTCAATAAATTATTACCTAATACATTGATAGAAGAACGATCCAATTAGTTCGTATATCTCAATTAGGGGGACCCATATATTTTGTAGTATGTTAATAATTTTGCATAACTATCATGTTTCTCACATTATATAGTGGGAGACAAAATCCAAACAGTGTGTCGTTTTTATGATGTCTTATGGAACACAGTTAAGGCACTAGTGAATATTTTCCAATTGAACTCATTCACAGAGCCCTCCATCGGTATCTACTAGAAATTTGAAATATAATGGATCAGTCATATTTGAGTTGGGTAATGGAAGAGGTGAATTAAAAATTAATTATTTAGGTAGCAGGAAGTGGATCCATGAGGATTCCTAGTAGGACATTCAAGATAAATATTCTGGTATTCCACTGATGAATAGGTCTTTAGTGGTTATTTTCTAGTTTGGGATGCTAGGGAATGTCAAACCATAGTGTTAGAGGGATCCAATTGAGTGCTATTAATGTAGCCATTGGGTCCATTTTGAGTGGTTATATAGGAATCAATCTTAGAAAGCATGTATACCAAGATCACGTCAGATTCAACAATATAGGGTAGGACAGGGAGCTATACAAGGAGCTGGTAGCTATGATGCAGTTGCACATGAATGTCATTCAATGAATTGGGAAACCCAAAATTTGTGTCTGTGACTGTATGATTGGTTCAAAATTATCCCAAATATGTGGCCAAACAATTAGTAACATTGAAATGTGTTAATATAACAAATTCCCAACCATAATATTTCTATAATCCACTTCCATTATCCTCCATTTTATTTGAAACCTAAGAGGGCTCTCCCTTTTCATTATTCACCCAGTCTTTATCCTCCTCTCCTCATTGGGATCATTCAGTCTCAAATGAATCATTCCAGAAAGTCCTTCACAAAAAATTATTATATTTCTTTTTTATATCGCCATATTTAAGGATAAATATATACCTGATCATTTCGCTATTTTCAGGATATTTTTCTAAATCAGTGTTTTTGTTTTTTCGAATGAGTTATATGATGTTATCAAATGATAAAGAACATATAAGAATAATAAATTTTTGTCAGGACTAGTCCCTCGGGGACTATGTCGTGACTACGCCATGCCCGCCTACTAAAGGCCAAGGGATGTCGACTAGCACCGGAAAGGCATATTCCTTAAACAGGATGAAAGTTCATTTTAACATGTACAAACACACAGTTTATGAACACAACAAGATGCAACAACGAAGTAAAACTACATTAGAAAAAGTGTGCACTGAATGTAAAGTGGTCAGAATATAAGTCCAACAAATATGATTCAACTACCATAGAAAATATAAAATAGAAAAAAGCTCCATATTTTGTCCACCAAGGATCCTACAAAAAGGTTAGGTACCACTCATCTCCACAGCTCTCCGCGTCAACCAGTCACCTTGGTGTACCACCTGGTCCTAGCTTCTATACTCTTAGCAGACCTGCTCATCATCCGCACAAAACACAACAATGTGTTGGTGAATCCCATGCAGAGGTGAGTATAACAACACCCAGAAGGGACCTCGAGATCCTTGATGGTCACTAATAAATCCACAAAGGAAAACCAAAAAGAATGATCTCAATCACAAATAACAATGAAAAATAATGAATTCAAACGAGGTATACAACATAGTGTTTAAGAATAAAGAAGATTAGTTTTAAGCTATATCATTTTATTCTATTAGGATGTCACCACAACTGAACCACGAAGGAATTCTTCCATTATCTATCCACACATGGTCATATGTCACAGATCCTCGAAGGGCCACTCTAATAGTGGTCCTCATCACATTGCGCATTGTTGATCCACACATGGTGTCTAGAATACTGATCCACTCATGGTCGCTATGATGCGGATAAATGAGTATTATGGGAGAAGGGAAGGGTCCATGAATTCATATGTTGTTTGAAATGGTTGTGGTAGGGGAGTGTAAGGGTAATGAGATGTGTTCCTCATTATAACTCGCCATATGTGCGATATATATAATTGTTATGGCTATTTGACCGTCTTATTCAGTCTTCAGTATCATGCCACGTTGATGGTTTCTGATGGAGCATTCGGTGTGTAGATACATGGTTCCATCTGAGAATGAATGGTATGAGGTACCTAAGGGTTATGAAGAGTGTCACAAGGGCAGGTATGATCGTGAGTTGTAAGAACAAGTTCATGATGACATTTGAAATCTATAACCAATGGAATATTTTGGACAGTGGTTTGATGAACATGTAACACCCCGAGATTTTATGAAAAATATTCTTTTTAATTTCATTAATATCTTGTGTTGTACGGTACACCAAAAGGAGCTTGCACAACACGCATCCTTGACTTGCCTTGCATTACACGCAATCGCGACCTTCCACGATAGCATGTGTTGTACGCAATACCGAGTTTCACTAAAAGAGATATTATTATAATATTATTATGAACTACCCGTTATGAATAGTAATACACACTTTTTGAAATTTTATAAATTTTATCTTTTAAAATGGACTTCATTTTTGGATTCAGAATATCGAAATTAGCATAGGGTGAAATTTTGGTACTTTTCGGATAAATATCATTTTCTGATGAATAGTGAAAATTACTAAATTATAATGAAAAACAACATTTTTAATAGAAATAATTAATAGTGATAAATTATTAATCTGAGTGGATTTAAATTATATTTAGAATATAGTTTTACAATTTAATAAAATGTTGGTCATTGGATGTGATTTCACATTTAAACCAGACATAAACAATTGTCAATTTTTTGATAGTTATTATCTCTTAAGAGCACGATATTTGTTTTGACGACGGGAATTAATTTTTAAATTAATTAATGCAACTGATATGTTTTTAATTTGGTAAAATAGACATCATTTCTGAGTTCATAATATCAAATATAGCTTAGGCCTAATTTTTGGTATTTTTCTGGAAACATTGATTTTTTTATGAATAGTGAAACCACTAAGTGGTAGTAAAAAAATGAATTTTTCATAAAACTTAATTTTACCACTTATGTGAGTGGAATTTCAAAAATCCGAGAGACACGGTTGATTTCAGTAAGTATAATGTAGTTCAATGAGATGAAAATAATTTTTTATGAATGGTTACTTTTTACTTTTTTTACCACAGTTAAAAGTAAATAGGGTAATTAAGGGTAAAAATGATATTATTATTACCCTAACACATGTATTAATTCTATTTCATAAGTGGAATTCGAACAAAGACAACCTTAGAAATAAAATATGACCATTTAGGCCCACATGGATTAGATTAGGACATTTATTATTAATTTATTTAAAGAAGGTTTAAAATAGTTAAAATCAATGTTTAATAATTAAATCATTTTTAATATAGGGTTATACATAAGATAAATTCGACTATAAATATTCATTAGAAAGATAAAAATATTTCCTACATAATGATATTTAATTTTTAATTTTTATAAATTATATAATATAATTTATTTATGACACAATGATGATGCATTAATTATTTAATTAATGAAATATTAACATAATTGATGTTAAAAATACCCAAATAAATGTAATTTGAGACTTTTTATGAAATAAAATAATATTTTCTGTTAATATGACATGTTAGTATTTATTTAATTTGATTTTTTGGAACAAATATTTTTGTTATTATTTTCACAAAAATCAATTACCAAATAGTATCAAAATTGACATAAAATAGTTTTTAAACCAAATATTATATTATTAATTGTTATTTTATTCCTAAAAATATATGGTTCGTCCAAATGACTTAGATATGGTTATATGTATTAATAATAAACAACTTGGGGATATTTTGGCTTGTTATAGTATGTTTATTAACCTTATAGTGTAAGAAAACAAGAAGACACGGTAAAAGAAAATTTATTTAACTTAAAGTTAAATCTAAATGATAATGTAAAATAGGAACCTAAACTTGTCTAAATTATATTGTATGAGATTATTTAGACACATCCCCACCATAGATTAGAAATTAATAAATTTGGAGCTATTTAAAACCGAATATGACTTTATAATAAAATAATATTTTTAGTTTTCCAAAGGTGACCCTCTCCTCCCTTATAAAAGGGAACCTCCTCCCTCTCTTCCTCACACCACATTGAGCCTTCAAGCTCGGCCAAACCCTGCAAAATTATCTTCTCCACTTTCCTAGAAACATCCTAGAGGTCCTTTTCTTCTTCAAAGACCAATTTCAGTGCCCTAAGAGGAGGTCTCAAAGAGACGCTTCAAAGAAGAGGTAATGTCCGTTACTGATTCTTTCATCTTTATTTCTTCTTATACTTCTTCTTCTTTAGTTGTTTCATTATGAAGTAATAACATTAGTATCAATAATATAATTATATGTTATTATAATTATGAAACAACCCTATTTCACTATCTATCCATCCTACGGAAAACGAAATCACCGCGCGTGCGTATGTACGGAATACCGTCTCCACGCCGTGGTGTAATCTGTTTTTCCAACACCACCTTACATGGATGGGTATAATGGCGTAATGAATAACTATACATAGTTATTATAACATCATAATGATTTTGATAAATTGTATCATCCTATCCAATTTAATTCAATAATTATGGGAATGATACCATCTCTCGTGCGTACGTACGGACTACCGTCTCCACGATGCGATTAGATTCATTCTCCATGTTAACCATTTAAGAATGATTATAAAGTATATATAAGAAATAATAATCTAATATATGAAATTATAAATATACTGGATTTATGTATATATATATGTATGTCATCTACTTAATTCCATTCTACTCAATAAGGAAATGAAAACAGCGTTCAGGCGTATGTACGGCCTACCGTCTCCATGAACGGTGTATTTCTTTCAATTTATCGATCTATTAGATATATGTATATTCTGAATATATATTATATATAAATCATTTTTTATATTCTGTAATTATGTAATCATGATCTAATTAATAATATGAATAATTAAAATTCAAAACATGAACGACAAATGAAACGATTTAACCCAAAACTCTCTTTAACATGGAATTTACAAAAGAACGAGTAATATAAAGTCATAAGTGAACCAAATATGAAATCATAACAATGAATATTATTATGTAATAAGTCAATTGAATTATTTAAATCATTATATAGGTGTTTCAGATACATACGAAGCCTATCAGACATAAGGTAAGGGATAATTATTCCAATCTCATTCTTAACCGAGATTGTTTACTCGTTAGTATTTTCTGGGGGTTATGTTTATTATCCATGTCCATGTGCTCTAAAAATGTTTTCATAAAATTTTTACATTCCTTCCATGTATTTTGAAGACATTTTTACCCTTTTCTTACTTTTACCACATCGTATGGAAGGTATATTTCTTTTGTTTACCATACGAGGTACTTTTTGACTTTTCCGGAAAAAGTACGAGAAGAATGTTTTTTAACTTATATGGAATGAACAGATTTTTACGATTTTATAAAGACTTATTTTCATGAATCTTCCTCCAAATTATTTCATGACTATTTTCAACAAAATTCTTTTCTTTTAAAATTGCATGATGTTTTGTAAAAAAAATTGATTTTGAAGAAGAAAGGATATTTTCCTCAAGAATTCATTTCAGGTGTTTTATCAAAACCATTTTCTATCTAAGATGACATTATTTCATATGTGTATGTTTCAAGTATAATGTATCTATGATTTACATGGTTTCAATTTTCTTATGATAAAATATCCATTTGTTTTATATGGATTATGTGATGATGGGATGATGTTTATGAAACCCATTTTATTCATTGGGTTATGATGACTGTTTTAAGTTTATTTTGTGGCACAAGTAAGAATGATTTCACTATGAGATGGGTGGGACCTATATATCCCTCCAATGCATTGGGTAAAGATTTATATCTCATGAGATATACATGGCTGGAACGACAAGTTAAACAGGTTCAGTAATACAGGACTGGAACAAGAAGTGAACTCGATTCAGAAAGGGACATTGTCCACAAAGATGGTCTTGGAAGCAATGCCTTGGCTAATATGGAAATCATATCATGTCCTTAATGGTTTCCACAATTACATGTTTTATTCCCATGATATTTTATCATTATTAATGTTTCTTTATGATCTATGCCTTAAGTACTTCCATGTTTTATGTCATTTCTCATGCTTTTGATGTTTTAACATCATGTTCATGGTTTTACGTTAAAATGTGTATAGTATGTTTTATTTTATCCATTCATACCCTTACTGAGCATTTTTGATCACCCTTTTTATGTTTTCTTTTCCCCAGGATATAAAGAAAGGTTTCAGGTAAAAAAAGGGGAAGATCGTTATGGGACATGTTGAAGATCTTTCACCACGATTAGAAGATTTTATTCCGAGTTTCCAAATACCCTAAACTATTACGGTCTTTGTTTGTATATTTTTGTTATATATTAAGTATTCCGCAAAAGTAATGTAATGTCCATGTACGTCAAGCTTTAGGTCTCTAAAGTTGGTATCAGAGGAAAGGTTTAGTTAACCTTTGAAAAATAGGATGCAAAAACTTTAGTGAGATCCCTAGTGATATTTATAAGGTATGTCTAGGGATGTCCCTAAGGTTAAGTATAAGTATAGGTTATAGTCCAAGAATTATGGTAAAAATCATAGAATTAAATCTAAGATTTTAGATATTGATGGTACTCCCCCTTTATTATATTGTTTTCCGTAGAATGATTTTTGCCTCTCACATTAATCTTTTTGGGTTTTAGACGATGGTTGGAACCCGAAGGAAACATGTTGATCAATGAAATGGATAATGAAATGATTTCCATCCTGAAAAAACAAATGTTATGGGAGATGGAGTGCAAAATCTTATTGTTATTCTTATACATGATATGAATCATTCTGGACTTCCAACTGAGCAGAGAAGGGAACAATATTCTATTGAGTCTTTTATGAGGCGACATCCACCTTCTTTCAGTGGGTCTTCTTATCCACATGTTGCTGAACAATGGATAAGTACCACTGAAAAGATATTTTTAGTTCTTCAATGTTTGGAACATGATAAATTCATCATAGCAGTATATCATTTGGAAGGTCATGCTGATCAATGGTGGAATCTTATCAAGAATACGAGGCAAACAGATGAAATTGAGTCCATGGAATGGGACGAGTTTAAGAACTTATTTTTCAATAAGTACTTCCCTCTTATTCTCCATACAAAGATAGAGAAGGAGTTTCATGAACTAAATCAAAAGGATGATGAATCTGTTTGTACCTATGAAGAAAATTTTACAAGACTTTCAAGGTATGCTTCTGGTATTATTATCCAACCTGAGAGTAAGATCGATCGATTCTTCAGTGTCTTAAAACCAAATCTATTAAGGGAATTATCTATAACTGACTTCAGTAGCTATGAAGAAATTATGCGTTGTGCTATCAAGGTAGAAATGGAAGATGGTGTTACTTATCCATCTCATAGTTTTGACAAGAAACGAAAGATGAAGTTCCAGGAGAAATCTCAGAATAATGGTGAAAAGAAGATGAATGTTTCCTTATTCTCAATGTGTGGAAAGAATCATGGTGGAGATTGTCTTAAAGGGACTGGAAAATGTTTTATGTGTGGAAAAGAAGGTCATCATGCAGATGAGTGTCGAAGTAATGGAAAAAGGGTTTCTAATTATGTGAATAACGAAAAGACTGCAGAGAACGCACCACCAACACATCAATGCTTCAAGTGCAAGGAAATGGGGCATTATGCTAATAAATGACCTAATCCAAGGGTTAGTGATGATCGACATGAGCAACCACATAAGGAAAAGGACAAAGGGAAGTCACATGCGATCACTATTGGCGATGTTGAATATGACAACGATGTGGTGGAATGATTAAGTATTTATGTAATGGGATTCCAAAATAATGTTGTATATAGTGTCATGGAATATTGGAATATTTATTTATTGGTCTGTTGTGGTTTTCAATAATTTTATGGTACCGGTAACCATGGAAAGCGATTGAGATATTTTTGGAAAAGAAGATGATATGCGCATAATGAAGGGAAAACGAGAAAATCAAATGTTTGATAGTATTCATGAGATCATTACTGATATAAGGAAATATTTATATCATGGTTTGGGGTTATGTTATGTGAAAAGTGTTAACTTTTGACAGCACTCATGTTTTCACTGTGATTAAATGGGTATTCATTTTTTTCAAGAGAATACATGATTAAGGCCTTAGAATTTTTGGAATGTGACCAACAAGACATATCTCATGATATATGGGGATCAATGATGGTATTAGCATGCTAGTTGTATGAACTCTTTGGTAATGGTTTTCACTATAATATGAGATTGGAAATTATTATTTTGGATAAGCCTAAAGATTGGAATGGATTATGTTGGACATAAGTTATTATTGTTTAAGAATAGATGTTTTTTTGATATTATTTACGGTATGTTATAGTAATTTAGTTTTAGAAAAAGGAAAACCTACATGATGGGTGACAACCCATCGCGTCGGACAAGGCTGTGGGAATCGAACCCACAACCGAAGTGCAACTAGATTTTATCGCCTACCACTGGCCTACATGAAGTCCCTTTTTAGTAGAAAATAGTTTTATTATTTTAAGTAGTATGATATATGAAGTATAAGTCCATTTTAGGAACCATATATGATTAATCTCACTATATATGGACTTATTTATTTTTTTGATAACTTTTCTAATGTTTTGTTTGAGACAGATGGAATGACCCATCATTCTATCACATGATCTGCTAACACATCACGAATGACAAATTCAACTTCATTTCATTAAGGGATGAAGTGGAAGTTGTACAATGAACGACCAATGGTGAGACTGTACCAAAATCACGAAAGTATTTCTTCTAATTCCAATTTCATCAACTTTAGGGAAATGATCTTGAAAACCAAAAATGTTGTCCTAGTGCTCTTATATCTGATGAATCAGATGGTACCTTAGATATTCACAAATTTATGGCTTTTTGATTGTTGGATTTTTCATATCCATTTTCTCTACCACTCTCCATCATAACATGATGGTTAGATTTTTCTTCCATATCCATATTTTCACCTATGTTCTCTTACATGGAAACCCAGTGATGAGTTAATTTGGGTAACTCTTATGTTTCATAAATTAGTTTTTAAAGCCATGTTTTTCTATTCCTTTTTAAGATGTGGGTTTCTATTAAAGAAACATTCGAGTCGTAAACCATTTATAACCCCGAAGAATTTCGAGGGCGAAATTCATTTTAAGGGGGGTAGAATGTAACACCCTAAGATTTTACGAAAAATATTCTTTTTAATTTCATTAATGTCTTGTGTTGTACGATACACCAAAAGGAGCTTGCACAACACACATCCTTGACTTTCCTTACAATACACGCAATCGCGACCTTCCTTGATAGCGTGTGTAGTACGCAATACCGAGTTTCACTAAAAGAGATATCATTATAATATTATTATGAACTAGCCGTTATGAATAGTAATAACCACATTTTGAAATTTTATAAATTTTATCTTTTAAAATGGACATCATTTTTGGATTCGGAATATCGAAATTATCTTAGGGTGAAATTTTGGTACATTTCGGATAACTTTCATTTTCTGATGAATAGTGAAAATTACTAAATTATAATTAAAAACAACCTTTTTAATCGAAATAATTAAAAGTGATAAATTATTAATTTGAGTGGATTTAAATTATATTTATAATATGTTTTTACAATTTAATACAATGTCAGTCATTAGATGTAATTTCACATTTAAATGAGACATAAACAAGTGTCAATCTTTTGATAGTTATTATCTCTTAAGAACACGCTATTTGTTTTGACAAAGGGAATTAATTTTTAAATTAATTAATTCAACTAATATTTTTTGAATTTTGTAAAATAGACATCATTTTTTAGTTCATAATATCAAATATATCTTAGGCCTAATTTTTGGTATTTTGCTGGAAACTTTCATTTTTTTGATGAATAGTGAAACCACTAAGTTGTAGTTAAAAAAATGAATTTTTCATAAAACTTAATTTTACTGCTTCTGTGAGTGGAATTTCAAAAATCCGAGAGACACGGTTGATGTCAGTAAGTAAAATGTGATTAAATGAGATGAAAATAATTTTTTGTGAATAGTAACTTTTTACTTTTTTTACCATGGTTAAAAGTAAATAGAGTAATTAAGGGTAAAAATGATATTATTATTACCCTTACACATGTCCTAATTATATTGGATAAGTGTAATTTGACCAAAAACAACCTTAGGAATAAAATATGACCATTTAGGCCCACTTGTATTAGATTCGAACATTTATTATTAATTTATTTAAAGAAGGGTTAAAATAGTTAAAATCAATGTTTAATAAGTAAATCATTTTTAATATAGGGTATTACATAAGATAAATTCGACTATAAATATTCATTAGAAAGATAAAACGATTTTGTACATAATGATATTTAAATTGTAATTTTTAAACATTAAATAATTTAATTTATTTATGAATCCAAGATGATGGAGTAATTATTTTATTAATGAAATATTGACATAATTGATGTAATAAATACCCAAATATATGTAATTTTAGACTTTTTATGAATTCCAATAATTTTATATGTTAATATGACATGTTATTAATGATTTAATTCACTTTTTTAGAACTAATATTTCATTTATAATTTTCACAAAAATCAATTATCAAATAGTATCAAAATTGACATAAAATAGTTTTTAAAACAAATATTATATTATTAATCGTTATTTTATTCCTAAAAATCTAAGGTTCGTCCAAATGACTTCGATAAGGTCATATATATTAATAATAAACAACTTTGGGTTCTGTTGGCTTGTTATAGTATGTTTATTAACCTTATAGTTTAAGAAAACAAGAAGACACGGTAAAAGTAATATTACTTAACTTAAAGTTAAATATAAATGATAATGTAAAAATTGGAACCTAAACTTGTATAAATTTTATTGGATGAGAGGCTTTCGACCCATCCCCACCTTAGCTTCTAAATAAATCAATTTAGAGCTATTTGAAACCGAATATGACTTTATAATAAAATAATATTTTTAGTTTTCCAAAGGTGCCCCTCTCCTCCCTTATAAAAGGGCACCTCCTCCCTCTCTTCCTCACACCACTTTTAGACTTCAAGCTCGGCCAAATCATGAAAATTTATCTTATCCACTTCCCTAGAAACATCCTAGAGGTCCTGGTCTTCTTAAAAGACCAATTTTAGTTCCCTAATAGGAGGTCTCAAAGAGGCACTTCAAAGAAGAGGTAGTGTCCGTTACCGATTCATTAAAATTTATTTCTTCTTCTACTTATTCATCTTTAGTTGTTTCATTATGAAGTAATATCATCATCATCACTCATATACTGATATTTTATTATAAGTATTAAACAACCCTATTTCACCATTTATCCATCCTATGGAAAATAAAATCACCGCGCGTGCGTACGTACGGAATACCGTCTCCACGCCGTGGTGTAATCTTTTTTTTCCAACACCACCTTACTTGGACGGGTATAATGGTGTAAAAAATAACTATACATAGTTATTATAACATCATAATGATTATTATATATTGTATCATCCTATTCAATTCAGTTAAATAATTATGGGAATGATATCTTCGCTCGTGCGTACATACGGACTACCGTCTCCACGACGCGATAAGATTCATTCTCCATGTTAACCATTTAAGAATGATTATAAATTATATATAAGCATGAATAATGAAATATATGACATTATAAAGATACTAGATTAATTTATATATATATATATATATATGTATGTCATCTACTTAATTCCATTCAACTCAATAAGGAAACGAAAACAGCGTTCATGCGTACGTATGGCCTATCATCTCCATGAATGGTGTATTTATTTCCATTTATCGATCTATTATATATATGTATATTCAGAATATATATTATATATAACTCATGTTTTATATTCTGGTATTAAGTAATCATGATCTAGTTAATCATATGAATTATTAAATGTCAAAACACGAAGGAAAAATGAATGGATTTTACCCAAAACGCTCTTTAACATGAAATTTACAAAAGAACGGGTAATATAAACTAATAAGTGAACCATATATGATATCATAACAATGAATATGATTCTGTAATAAGTCAATGACATTATTTATATCATTATACATGAGCTTCGGATACATACGAAGCATATCGGACATATGGTAAGGGATAATTATTCCAATCTCATTCTTATTCGAGATTGTTTACTCGTAAGTATTTACTGGATGTTATGATTATTATCCATGTCCATATGCTCTCAAAATGTTTTCATAAAATGTTTACTTTCCATACATGTATTTTTAAGACATTTTTACCCTTTTCTTACTTTTACCACATCGTATGGAAGGAATCTTTCTTTTGTTTACCATACGAGGTAATTTTTAGTTTTCCGACAAAAGTAAGAGAAGAATTTTTTTTAACATACACGAAACGAACAGATTTTTATAGTTTTATAAAGCCTTATTTTCATGAATATTCCTCAAAAATATTTCATGACTATTTTCAACAAAATCCTTTTCTTTTAAAATTTCATGATGTATTGTGAAAATAAATTGATTTTGAAGAAGAAAGGATATTTTCCACAAGAATTCATTTCAGGTGTTCTATAAGAACCATTTTCTATCTAAGATGACAGTATTTCATATGTGTATGTTTCATGTATAATGTCTCTATAATTTACATGGTTTCAATTTTCTTATGATGAAATATCCATTTGTTTTATATGGATTATGTGATGATGAGATGATGTTTATGAAACCCATTTTATTCTTTGGGTTATGATGAATGTTTTATGTTTATTTTGTGGCACAAGTAAGAATGATTTCACTATGAGATGGGTTGGACCTATATCTCCCTCCAATGCATTGGGTAAAGATTTATATCTCATGAGATATACATGGATGGAATGGAAATTTAAACAGGTTCAGTAATACAGGACTGGAACGAGGAGTGAACTTGATTCAGAAAGCGACTTTGTCCACTAAGATGGTCTTGGCCGCAATTCCTTGGATAATATGGAAATCATATCTTGTGTTTAATGGTTTCCACAATTACATGTTTTATTCCCATTCTATTTATCATTATTAATTTATCTTTATGATCTATTCCTTGCGTACTTCCATGTTTTATGTCATTGCTCAAGCTTTTAATGTTTAAACATTATGTTCATGTTTGAAAGTTAAAATGTATATAGTATGTTTTATTTTATCCATTCTTACCCTTACTGAGCATTTGAGCTCACCCTTTTTATGTTTTCTATTCCCTAGGATATAAAGAAAGGTTTTAGGTAAAAAAAGGGGAAGATCTTAATGGGAGATGTTGAAGATATTTTACCACGATTAGAAGATTTTATTCCGAGTTTCCAAAGACACTAAACTATTACGGTCCATGAGGGTTTATTTTTTGTTATGTATTATGTATTTCACAAAAGTAATGTAATGTTCAGGTATGTCAAGCATCAGGTCTCTACAGTTGGTATCAGAGGAAAGGTTTAGTCAACCTTTGGAAACTAGGATGCGATAACTTTAGTGAGATCCCTAGAGATATTTATAAGGTATGTCTAGGGATGTCCCTAAGGTTAAGAATAAGTATAGGTTATAGTCCTAGAATTAAGGTAACTATCTTAGAATTAAACCTATGATGTTAGATATTGAAGGTACTCCCCATTTATTATGTTCTTTTCCCTAGCATGATTTTTTCCTCTCACACTATTATTTTTGGGTTTTAGACGATGGCAGGAACCCGAAGGAACCTTGTTGATCAATGAAATGGACAATGAAATTATTGTCCTCCTGAAAAAAAATGTAATGGGAGATGGAGTGCAAAAACTTATTGCTATACTTACACAAGCTATGAATCATTCTGGACTTCCAAATGATAAGAGAAGGGAACAATATTCTATTGAGTACTTCATGAGGAAGCACCCACCTTCTTTCAGTGGGTCTTCTGATCAACTTGTTGCTGAACAATAGATCAGTACCACTGAGAAGATATTTTCAGTTCTTTAATGTTCGGAACATGATAAAGTCATCTTAGCAGTATATCGTTTGGATGGTGAATCTGATCAAAGGTGGAATCTTATCAAGAATATGAGGCAAAGATATGAAATTGAGTCCATGGAATGGGACGAGTTCAAGAACATATTTTTCAATAAGTACTTCCCTCGTATTCTCCGAACAAAGATGGAGAAGGAGTTTCTTGAACTAGTGCAAAAGGATGATGAATCTGTTGGTACCTATGAAGAAAATTTTACATGACATGTAAGGTATGATTCTGGTATTATTATCCAACCTAAGAGTAAGATCGATCAATTCTTCAGTGTCTTAAAACCAAATCATCGAAGGGCATTATCAATAAGAGGATCCAGTAGCTATGAAGAAATTGTGCGTTGTGCTATCAAGGTAGAAATCGAAGTTGGTGTTACATATCCATCTCATAGTTTTGAAAAGAAACGAAAGATGGAGTTCAAAGAGAAATCTCAGAATAATGGTGAAAAGAAGATGAATGTTTCCTTATGCTCAAAGTGTGGAAAGAAGCATGATGGAGATTGTCTTAAAGGGACTAGTAAATGTTTTATGTGTGGAAAAAAAGGTCATCATGCAGCTGATTGTCGAAGTAATGGAAAAAGGGTTTCTAATGATGTGAATAATGAAAAGACTACAGAGAACGCACCATCAACACATCAATGTTTCAAATGCAAGGAAATGGGGCATTATGCTAATAAATTCCCTAATCCAAGGGTTTGTGATGATCAAAATGAGCAACCACTTAAGGCAAAGGACAAAGGGTAGTTACATGCGATCACTATTGGTGGTGTTGAATATGAAAACGATGTGGTGGAATGATTAAGTGTTTATGTAATGGAATTCCAAAATAATGTTGTATATAGTATCATGGAATATTGGAATATTTATGTATTGGTCTATTGTGGTTTTCAATAATTTTATCGTATCGGTAACCATGGAACGTGATTGAGATGTTTTTGGAAAAAAAATATGATATGCGCATAATGAAGGGAAAACGAGAAAATGAAATGTTTGACATTATTCATGAGCTCATGAATGATATAAGGAAATAGTTATATCATGGTTTCAGGTTTTGGTATGTGAAAAGAGTTAACTTTTGACTGCACACATGTTTTCACTAAGATTCAATGGGTATTCATTTTTTTCAATAGAATACATGTTTAAGGCCTTCGAATATTGGGAATGTGACCAACAAGACATATCTCATGATATATGGGGATCAACGATGGTATTAACATACTAGTTGTATTAACTCTTTAGTAATCGTTTTCACTATTATATGAGATTGGACAGTAGTATTTTGGATAAGCCTAAAGATTGGAATGGATTATTTTGGACAAAAGTTAGTGTTGTTTAAGGATATAATTTTTTTCAATATTATTTATGGGATGTTATAGTAATTTAGTTTTAGAAAAAGGACAACCTGCAGGATGGGAGACGACCCATCGCGTCGGACAAGGCTGTGGGAATCGAACCCACAACCGAAGTGCGACTGGCCTTTATCGCCTACCACTGGCCTACAAGAAGTCCCTATTTAGTAGAAACTAGTTTTATTATATTAGGAAGTATGATATATGAAGTATAAGTCCATTTTAGGAACCATATATGATTAATCTCACTATAGATGGACTTATGTATCTTTTTGATAACTTTTCTAAACTGTTGTTTGAGATAGATGGAATGACCCATCATTCTATCACATGATATGCTAACACATCACAAATGACAAATTCAACATCATTACTTTAAGAGATGAAGTGGAAATTTTCCAAAGAACGACCAATGGTGAGACTGTACTAAAATCACGAAAGTATTTCTTCTAATTCCAATTTCATCAACTTTAGGGAAATGATCTTGAAATCCAAAAATGTTGTCCTAGTGCTCTTATTTACGATGAATCAGATGGTACCTTAGATCTTCAAAAATTTAAATCTTTGTGATTGTCGGCTTTTTCATAGCCATGTTTTCTACCACTCTACATCATAACATGATGGATTGATTTTTTTTCATATCCATATTTTCACCTATGTTCTCCTACATGGAAACCCAGTGATGAGTTAATTTGGGTAACCGTAATGTTTCATGCATTATTTTTTAATTCCATGTTTTGTTATTCCTTTTTACAATGTGTGTTTCTATTAAAAAACTTTCGAGTCGTAATCTATTTATAACCCCGACGAATTTCGAGGGCGAAATTCATTTTAAGGGGGGTAGAATGTAACACCCCGAGATTTTATAAAAAATATTATTTTTAATTTCATTATTGTCTTGTGTTGTACGCTACACCAAAAGGAGCTTTCACAACATGCATCCTTGACTTTCCTTGCATTACACGCAATCCCGACCTTCCTCGATAGCGTGTGTAATACGCAATACAGAGTTTCACTAAAAGAGATATCATTATAATATTATTATGAACTAGCCATTGACAATAGTAATACCCACTTTTTGAAATTTTATAAATTTCATATTTTAAAATGGTCTTCATTTTTGGATTCGTAATATCGAAATTAGCTTAGGGTGAAATTTTGGTACTTTTCGGATAACATTCATTTTCTAATGAATAGTGAAAATTACTAAATTTTAATTAAAAACAACCTTTTTAATCGAAATAATTAATAGTGATAAATTCTTAATTTGAGTGGTTTTAAAGAATATTTAGAATATATTTTTACAATTTAATAAAATTTCGGTCATTGGATGTAATTTCACTTTTAAACGAGAAATAAACAAGTGTCAATCTTTTGATAGTTATTATCACTTAAGAACACGCTATTTATTTTGACGACGAGAAATAATTTTTAAATTAATTAATGCAACTGATATGTTTTTAATTTGGTAAAATAGACATCATTTTTGAGTTCATAATATCAAGTATATCTTAGGCCTAATTTTTGGTATTTAATTGGAAACTTTTATTTTTTTGAAGAATAGTGAAACCAATAAGTGGAAGTTCAAAAAATGATTTTTTCATAAAACATAATTTTACCACTTCTGTGAGTGGAATTTCAAAAATCTGAGAGACATGGTTGATGTCAGTAAGTAAAATGTGGTTCAATGAGATGAAAATAATTTTTGGTGAATAGTAACTTTTTACTTTTTTTACCACTATTAAAAGTAAATAGGGTAATTAACGTTAAAAATGATATTTGTATTACCCTAAAACATGTCCTAATTCTATTGGATAAGTGTAATTAGACCAAAAACAACCTTTAGAATAAAATATGACCATTTAGGCTCACTTGGATTAGATTTGGACATTTATTATTACTTTATTTAAAGAAGGGTTAAAATAGTAAAAATCAAATTTTAATAAGTAAATCATTTTTAATATAGGGATATACATAAGATAAATTAGACTATAAATATTAATTAGAAATATAAAAAGATTTCCTACATAATTATATATAAATTGTAATTTTTATACATTAAATAATTTAATTTATGTATGACACAAAGATGATGGAGTAATTATTTTATTAATGAAATATTGACATAATTGATGTAATAAATACCCAAATATATGTAATTTGAGACTTTTTATGAATTCCAATTATTTTTTATGTTAATATGACATGTTAGTATTGATTTAATTCACTTTTTCGAACTAATATTTCTGTTATGATTTTCACAAAAATCAATTATCAAATAGTATCAAAATTGACATAAAATAGGTTTTAAATAATTATTATATTATTAATCATTATTTTATTCCGAAAAATAAAAGGTTTGGCCAAATGAGTTAGATAAGGTTATATATATTAATAATAAACAACTTGGGGTTCGTTTGGCATGTTATTGTATGTTTATTAACCTTATAGTGTAAGAAAACAAGAAGACACGGTAAAAGTAATATTATTTAACTTAAAGTTAAATCTAAATGATAAGGTTAAAATTGGAAGTTAAAATAGTCTAAATTCTATTGTATGAGAGGATTTCGACCCATCCCCACCTTAGCTTCGAAATAAATCAATTTGGAGCTATTTAAATCTGAATATTCCATTATAATAAAATAATATTTTTTGTTTTCCAAAGGTGCCCCTCTCCTCCATTGTAAAAGGGAACCTCCTCCCTCTCTTACTCACACCACTTTGAGCCTTCCGGATCGGCCAACACCTGCCAAATTAATTTCTCCACTTCCCTAGAAACATCCTAGAGTTCCTGGTCTTCTTAAAAGAACAATTTTAGTGCCCTAAGAGGAGGTCTCAAAGAGGCGCTTCAAAGAAGAGGTAATGTCTGTTACCGATTCTTTCAACTTTATTTCTTCTTCTACTTATTCTTCTTTAGTTATTTCATTATGAAGTAATAACATAAGTATCACTCATATACTAATATGTTATTATATGTATGAAACAAACCTATTTCACCATCTATCCATCCAACAGAAAATGAAATCACCGCACGTGCATACGTACGTAATGTCGTCTCCATGTCGTGGTGTAATCTGTTTTTCCAACACCACCTTACTTGGATGGGTATAATGGTGTAAAGAATAACTATACATATTTATTATAACTTCATAATTATTATGATATATTGTATCATCCTATCCAATTCAATTCAATTATTATGGGAATGATATCATCCCTCGTGCGTACGTACGGACTACCGTCTCCATGATGCGTTGAGATTCATTCTCCATGTTAACCATTTAAGAATGATTATAATGTATATATAAGCAACAATAATGAAATATATGAAATTATAAAGCTAATGGATTTATGTGTATATATATATGTATTTCATCTACTTAATTCCATTCAACTCAATAAGGAAACGAAAACAACGTTCATGCGTACGTACGGCCTACCGTCTCCATAAACGGTGCATTTCTTTCCATCTATCGATCTATTATATATATGTATATTCTGAATATATATTATATATAAATCATGTTTTATATTCTGTAATTAATTAATCATGATCTAATTAATCATATGAATAATTAAAAGTCAAAACACGAACGAAAAATAAAACGATTTTACCCAGAACGCTCTTTAACAAGGAATTTACAAAAGAACGGGTAATATATAGTCCTAAGTGAACCATATATGATATCATAACAATGAATATGATTCTTTAATAAGTAAATGAAATTATTTAAATCATTATACAGGAGGTTTGGATACATATGAAACATATCGGACATATGGTAAGGGATAATTATTCCAATCTCATTCTTATCCGAGATTGTTTACTCGTAAGTATTTACTGGGGGTTATGTATATTATCCATGTCCATATGCTCTGAAAATGTGTCCATAAAATGTCTACTTTCCTTCCAAGTATGTTTAAGACATTTTTACCCTTTTCTTACTTTTACCACATCATATGGAAGGAATCATTCTTTTGTTTACCATACGAGGTACTTTTTTCCTTTTCCGGAAAAAGTAGGAGAAGAATGTTTTTTTTAACATATACGGCACGAACATATTTTTACAGTTTTATAAATCACTATTTTCATGAAGCATCCTCTAAATGATTTCATGAATTTTTTCAATAAAATCATTTTCTTTTAAAATTGCATGATGTTTTGTGAAAAGAAATTGATTTTGAAGAAGAAAGGATTTTTTCCTCAAGAATTCATTTCAGGTGTTTAATCAAAATGATTTTCTATCTAAGATGACATTATTTCATATGTGTATGTTTCAAGTATAATGTCTCTATTATTTACATGGTTTCAATTTTTTTATGATGAAATGTCCATTTGTTTTATATGGATTGTGTGATGATGGGATGATGTTTATGAAACACATTTTATTCTTTGGGTTATGATGAATGTTTTAAGTTTATTTTGTGGGACAAGTAAGAATGATTTCACTATGAGATGGGTGGGACCTATATCTCCCTAAAATGCATTGGGTAATGATTTATATCTCACGAGATATACATGGCTGGAACGAAAAGTTAAACCGGTTCAGTAATACAGGACTGGAACAAGGTGTGAACTCGATTCAGAAAGGGACTTTGTCCACTAAGATGGTCTTGGCACCAATGACTTGGCTAATATGGAAATCATATCATGTGATTAATGGTTTCCATAATTACATGTTTTATTCCCATGCATTTTATCATTCTTAATGTTTCTTTGTGATCTATGCCTTACGTACTTCCATGTTTTATGTCATTGCTCAAGCTTTTGATGTTTAAACATTATGTTCATGTTTTTAAGTTAAAATGTATATAGTATGTTATATTTTATCAATGCTTTCCCTTACTAAGCATTTGAGCTCACCCTTTTTAGGTTTTCTTTTCCCCAGGATATAAAGAATGGTTTTAGGTTAAAAAAGGGGAAGATCTTTATGGGAGATGTTGAAGATATTTCAGCACGATTAGAAGATTTTATTCTGAGTTTCCAAAGACACTAAAATATTACGGTCCTTGTGTTTCCATTTTTGTTTTGTACTAATTATTCCGTAATAGTAATGTAATGTCCATGTACGTCAAGCTTCGGGTCTCAATATTTGGTATCAGAGGAATGGTTTAGTCAAACTTTGGAAACTAGGATGCAAAAACTTTAGTGAGATCCCTAGAGATATTTATAAGGTATGTCTAGGGATGTCCCTAAGGTTAAGTATAAGTATAGGTTATAGTCCTAGAATTATGGTAATGATCTTAGAATTAAACATAAGATGTTAGATATTGAAGGTACTCCCCCTTTATTATGTTGTTTTCCCTAGCATGATTTTTGCCTCTCACACTATTATTTTTGGGTTTTAGATGATGGATGGAACCCGAATGAACCGTGTTGATCAATGAAATGGAGAATGAAATGATTTTCCTCCTGAACGAACAAATGTTATGGGAGATGGAGTGAAAAATATTATTGATATACTTACACAAGCTACGAATCATTCTGGAAATCCAAATGAGTAGAGAAGGGAATAATATTCTATTGAGTCTTTAATGAGGAAACGTCCACCTTCTTTCAGTGGGTCTTCTGATCCACTTGTTGGTGAACAATGGATCAGTACAACTGAAAATATATTTTCAATACTTCAATGTTCGGAACATTATAAAGTCATCTTAGCAGTATATCGTTTGGAAGTTGGAGCTGATCAATGGTGGACTCTTATCAAGAATACGAGGCAAAGAGATGAAATTGAGTCCATGGAATGGGAAGAGTTCAAGAACTTATTTTTCAATAAGTACTTCCCTCTTATTCTCTGAAAAAATAAGGAGAAAGAGTTTCTTGAACTAAAGATAAAGGATGATGAAGCTGTTGGTACCTATAAAGAAAATTTTACAAGACTTGCAAGGTATGCTTCTGGTATTATTATCCAAACTTTCTAATCGAAATAATTAATAATGATAAATTATTAATTTGAGTGGTTTTAAAGTATATTTAGAATATATTTTTAAAAATTAATACAATGTAGGTCATTGGAAGTAATTTCACATTTAAATGAGACATAAACAAGTGTCAATCTTTTGATAGTTATTATCTCTTAAGAACACGCTATTTGTTTTGACGATGGGAATTAATTCTTAAATTAATTAATGAAACTGATATGTTTTGAATTTGGTAAAATAGACATCATTTTTGAGTTCATAATATCAAATATATCTTAGGCCTATTTTTTGGTATTTTTCTGGAAACTTTCAGTTTTTTGATGAATAGTGAAACAACTAAGTGGTAGTTAAAAAAATGAATTTTTCATAAAACTTAATTTTACCACTTCTGTGAGTGGATATTCAAAAATACGAGAGACACGGTTGACGTCAGTAAGTAAAATGTGGTTCAATGAGATGAAAATAATTTTTGGTGAATAGTAACGTTTTACTTTTTTTTACCACGGTTAAAAGAAAATAGGGTAATTAAGGGTAAAAATGATATTATTATTACCCTAAAACATGTCCTAATTCTATTGGATAAGTGTAACTAGACCAAAAACAACCTTAGAAATAAAATATGACCATTTATGCCCACTTGGATTAGATGAGGACATTTATTATCAATTTATTTAAAGAAGGGTAAAATTAGTTAAAATCAAAGTTTAATTAGTAAATCATTTTTAATATATGGTTATACATAAGATAAATTCGAATATTAATATTAATTATAAAGATAAAAAGATTTCCTACATAATTATATTTAAATTGTAATTTTTAGACATTATATAATTAAATTTATTTATGACACAAAGATGATGGAGTAATTATTTTATTAATGAAATATTGACATAATTGATGTAATAAATACCCAAATATATGTGATTTGATACTTTTTTATGAATTAAAATATCTTTATATGTTAATATTACATTTTAGTATTGATTTAATTCACTTTGTTCGATCTAATATTTCTGTTATGATTTTCACAATAATCAATTATCAAATAGAATCAAAATTGACATAAAATCGTTTTTAAAACAAATATTATATTATTAATCGCTATTTTATTCTTAAAAAACTATGGTTCGTCCAAATGACTTAGATAAGGTTATATATATTAATAATAAACAACTTGGGGTTCTTTTGTCTTGTTATAGTATGGTTATTAACCTTATAGTGTAAGAAAACAAGAAGACACAGTAAAAGTAATATTATTTAACTTAAAGTTAAATCTAAATGATAAGGTAAAAATATGAACCTGAACTTGTCTAAATTCTATTGGAAGATATTATTTAAACCCATCCCCACCTTATCTTAGAAATAAATCAATTTTTAGCTATTTAAAACCGAATATGACTTTATAATAAAATAGTATTTTTAGTTTTCCAAAGGTGCCCCTCTCCTAATTTATAAAAGGGCACCTCCTCCCTCTCTTCCTCACACCACTTTGAGCCTTCATGCTCGGATTACCCCTGCCAAATTATTTTCTGCACTTCCCTAGAAAAATCCTAGAGGTCCTGGTCTTCTTAAAAGAACAATTTTAGTGCCCAAAGAGGAGGTCTCAATGAGGCACTTCAAAGAAGAGGTAATGTTAGTTACTGATTCTTTCAACATTATTTATTCTTCTACTTATTCTTATTTAGTTGTTTCATTATGATGTAACAACATCAATACCAATTATATACGGATATGTTATTATATATATGAAACAAACCTATTTCACCATCTATATATCCTATGGAAAACGAAATCATCGTGCGTGCGTACGTACAGAATACCGTCTCCACGCTGTGGTGTAATCTTTTTTTCCACCACCACCTTACATGGATGGGTATAATGGTGTAAAGAATAACTATACATAGTTATTATAAAATCATACTGATAATGATATATTGTATCATCCTTTCCAATTCAATTGAATAAATATGGGAACGATATCATCGCTCGTGCGTACGTACAGACTACCGTCTCCACGACGCGATGAGATTCATTCTCCATGTTAACCATTTAAGAATGATTATAAAGTATATATAAGAAATAATAATGAAATATATGGCAATATAAAGCTACTGTATTTATGTATATAAATATATATGTATGTCGTCTACTTAATTCCATTCAACTCAATAAGTAAACAAAAACAGGGTTCATGCGTACGTACGGCCTACCGTCTCCATGAACGGTGTATTTCATTCCATTTATCGATCTATTATATATATGTATATTCTGAATATATATTATATATAAGTCATGTTTTATATTCTGGAATTATGTAATCAAGATCTAATTAATCATATGAATAATTAAAAGTCAAAACACGAATGACAAATGAAACGATTTTACCCAAAATTCCCTTTAACATGGAATCTACAAAAGAATAGGTAATATAAAGTCATAAGTGAACCATATATGATATCATAAAAATGGATACGATTTCGTAATAAGTCAATGACATTATTTAAATCATTATACAGGAGGTTCAGATACATACAAAGCATATCAGACATAAGGTAAGGGATAATTATTCCAATCTCATTCTTATCCGAGATTGTTTACTCGTAAGTATTTACTGGGTGTTATGTTTATTATCCATGTCCATATGCTCTCAAAATGTTTTCATAAAATTTTTACTTTCCTTCCATGTATGTTTAAGACATTTTTACCCTTTTCTTACTTTTACCACATCGTATGGAAGGAATCTTTCTTTTGTTTACCATACGAGGTACATTTTGACTTTTCCGGAAAAAGTACGAGAAGAATGTTTTTTAACTTATACGGCACGAACATATTTTTATGGTTTTATAAAGACTTATTTTCATGAAGATTCCTCCAAAAGAGTTCGTGACTATTTTAAAAAAAATCCTTTTCTTTTAAATTTTCATGATTTTTTGTGAAAAGAAATTGATTTTGAAGAAGAAAGGATATTTTCTCAAGAATTCATTTCAGGTGTTTTATCAAAACCATTTTCTATCTAAGATGACGTTATTTCATATGTGTATGTTTCAAGTATAATGTCTCTATTATTTACATGTTTTCAATTTTCATATGATGAAATATCCATTTGTTTTATATGGATTATGTGATGATGGGATGATGTTTATGAAACCCATTTTATTCATTGGGTTATGATGAATGTTTTAAGTTTATATTGTGGCACAAGTAAGAATGATTACACTATGAGATGGGTGGGACCTATATCTCCCTCCAATTAATTGGGTAAAGATTTATATCTCATGAGATAGACATGGATGGAATGGAAAGTTAAACCGGTTCAATAATTCAGGACTAGAACGAGGAGTTAACTCGTTTCAGAAAGGGACTTTGTCAACTAAGATGGTCATGGAAGCAATGCCTTGGCTAATATGGAAACCATATCATGTGCTTAATGGTTTCCACAATTACATGTTTTATTCCCATTCTATTTTATCATTCTTAATGTTTCTTTATGATCTATGCCTTACGTACTTCCATGTTTTATGTCATTGCTCGAGCTTTTGATGTTTAATCATTATGTTAATGTTTTTAAGTTCAAATGTATATAGTATGTTTTATTTTATCAATGCTTACCCTTACTGGGCATTTGAGCTCGCCTTTTTTATTTTTTCTTTTCCCCATGATATAAAGAATTTTTTTAGGTAAAAAAAGGGGGAATATCTTTATGGGAGATGTTGAAGATATTTCACCATGATTAGAAGATTTTATTCCAAGTTTCCAAAGACACTAAACTATTACGGTCCTTGTGTGTCTATTTTTGTTATGTATTAAGTATTCTGCAAAAGTAATTTAATGTCCATGTACATCAATCTTCGGGTCTCTACCGAACAGCTCTGGGAGAGCATGGTTCAGGACATATAGGGAATTGATATGGGAGATTAGGGAGGTGAGATGTCCCTAGAAAACTTGACTTATGATTTAAAGTCTTATAACCCTCCATTATTCCATGGTGAGGATTAATCATAGGAAGAACTGAACAATATTGAGTCAATGGAAACAATATTATATTAGGATGAGGAACACCTACACAAAATGGTGAAGCTGGAAATGTATATTCTTAGAGGATCAGTGATGCATTGGTGGGATGTATATAATCTAGAAAGAAAGGATGTAGATGTCGGATTTAAAGGATTTTGATTCCAAGTTTGTCAATAAATTATTACCTAATATGTTGACAGATGAATGATCCCATTAGTTCATATATCTCAAGTAGGAAGACCCGTATAAATTTTAGTATGTAAATAATTTCAGTTAACTATCATGTTTCTCACATTCTATAGTGGGAGACAAAATACCAAGGGTGTTGCGTTTTGATGATGTCTTATGGAACACAATTAAGGCACAAGTGAATATTTTAAGATTGACCTCATTCACAGAGCCACCTATCTAGCTGTAGTAGTAATTTGAAATTTAATGGATCAATCATATTCGATTTGGGTACTGGAATTAGGTGAATTAAAAATTAATTATTTAGGTAGCAGGAAGAGGATCCATGGGGATTCCTAATAGGACATTCAAGATAAATATTCTAGTTGGACATTGATGAATAGGTATTTAGTGGTTATTTTCTAGTATGGAAAGCAAGGGAATGTCAAAACACAGTGTGAGAGGGATCAAATTGGGTGGTAATAATGTAGTCATAGTGTCCATTTTGAGTGGTAATATAGGAATCCCTCTCAGAAAGCATGTAAACCATGATCATGTCAGACTCAACAATATAGGTTAAGACCGGGAGCTGTACAATGAGATGGTAGCTATTAAGAACCTGCACATGAATGTCATGGAAGGAGTTGGGAAACCCAAAATTTGTGACAGTGACTGGTATCTTGATCATCTCTATTGGGAGGGCATGCCTTAGGAGTAGTGATTTGGGGTAGGAGTACACTGTGGATTAGCAAGTGTTAGAGTACGCCGGCAAGCCGATGATGGATAGAGCTACACCCAAATCATGGATTGATCATCCTTTATGTGCATGTCTATAATATTTTTCAAATGATCTTTTTTTTCAAAAGGCTCATGTTTTTTTATAGAATAAACACATTTTGGTCAGTATTTTGGCATCAGTTATGATATAGGATATATATATATATGTGGTGCATAGGAACCAAGAAAAATATATGCATAGATATGATTCATGTTTTGTATGAGGTGAGTAAGATTATGGGACATGATGGTAAAGTGTATATATATATTATGAGGGTTATTTTGGGAAACTTTTGATATGCAGGATCCATGGTAATCTAATTAAAAGATGGTTTTAATGAGGTCCAGGTATGGTACAACTATGAAATGGGCATCTAATGAGATGCATGACATGATGGGTTTTTAGTATGAAATTAACATGATTTAATAACAAAATGAGGAGTAATAATGATAATGCATCATATGAGGACTTTTGAGTCTTGTAATTTCCATTGATAAGTCAGAATGTTTAATTTTGGGTCAAGAAGTGACCATGAACGTAATTGATGAGGTGTTAAGTCCCGTAAGAGGAATTTTCCAATGACTTGATGATCGGGGTAGAATGCGGTAATGTAAATGATATGGGTTTGTTAGGAACCATATTTTCATAAGACCTAAAAGCATAGGTATGGAATATTATATGTTCGTATATTTTAACAGATCTATTTTTTAGAGGCTAAAATTTCCTTAACATTTTTGAATTTTTTGTTTAGTGGTTGGGATAACTTTACTCTTGATCTTCATAACCTAATTCTATGATTTTTATTAACCCATGGAATTATTATCATATGGTTTTCTGGTACTATATTTTTACATATTTTTTTAGATGATTTGTGGGCAGGTTAATCCCTAGAAACACTTTTTCATTAATTCAATGATAAAGATGCACTTTTTGTCCATACTGTGTGGCCTCCCTAGAGTAATCGCTCATCCCACATCTACATTGTTCATCGGTTTTCAAACATTTTTAGTGGTGTTGGATGTTCATGTCGTAATTATATAGTTTTTAATAGATGGTATAAGGATGGTTTGTTCATGGATTGGAAAAATGTTCCCCTTGTCTAGTTTATTGGGGTGTTTGGCAGTGAGCACTGCATGATTGGTTAAAAATTATCCCAAATATTTGGCCGAACAATTAGTAACATTGAAAAGTGTTAAAATACCATATTCCCAACCATAATATTTAAATAATCTACTTCCATTATCCTCCATGTTATTTTAAACCTAATAGAGCACTCTATTTTCCTTCTCCAGCAATGCTTTTTCCTCCTCTCCACATTTGAGATCATTCAGTATCACATAAAGCATTTCAAAAAGTCCTTCACACAAAATTATTATATTCTATTTTTATATTACCATATTAAATGATAAATATGTACATGATCATTTCTATATTTTGAGGATATTTTTCTAAATCAATGTTTTTGATTTTATAGGATGAGTTATATGATGATATCATAATATCAAGAACATATAAGAATAATGAATTTGCGTCAGGTTTAGTCCCACAGGGTCTGTGATGTGACTATGCTATGCCCGCCTACTAAAGGCCAAGGGTTGTCGACTAGAACTGGAAATGATATCCCTTAAAAAGGATTCCAGTTCATTTAAACATGTACAAACACATAGTTTATGAACACAACAATATGTAACATTGAAGTAAAACTACATTAGTAAAAGTGTGTACTTAATGTAATGTGGTCAGAATATAAGTCCAACTAAAAAGATTCAACTACAATAGAAAATAGAAAATAGATAATAACTCCAAATATTGTCCACCAAGGATCCTACTTAAAGGGTTGGTACAACTCATATCCACAACTCTCAACATCAACTATTCACCTCGGTGTACCTCCTTGTCCTATCTCCTATACTTTCAACTGACCTGCTCATCGTCCGCACAAGACACAACAATGTGTGGGTGAATCACGCGCAGAGGTGAGTATAAAAACACCAAGTAGGGACCCTGAGACCCCCGAAGGTCTCTCAGAATTCCACAAAGGAAAAAAAAAGCATGATCTCAATCACAGAGAACAATGAAAAATACTCAACTCAAATTATGTATATAACTCAGTGTTCAGGAATAATGAAGATTAGTATTAAGCTATATCATTTTATTATGATAAAAATTCACCACAACTGAACCACAAAAAACATCTTCCATTATCTATCCACACATGGTCGTATGTCACTGATCCTCGATGGGCCACTCTAATGGTGGTCCTCATCATGTTGTTCACTGCTGATCCACACATGGTCTCTAGAGTACTAATCTACTCATGGCTATTATGATGTTGACCCTCATAGGGTCGTTTTGACATTGATCCAAATAGGGGACCTCTGATGTTGATCCACACATGGTGTATATGATATTGATCCACATATGGTTGCTCTGATTCTGATCCACATAGGGTCACTCTCATGTTTATCCATACATGGTCTCTCTTCAATTGACAGCCATTCCATAGGTTTCCTGGCACGGGGTGTGCTTGTGTTCCATAGAATATGATCCTCAAGATATTAGTCATGCTTCAATTTCCATTATGTCCCAAAATGGGTTACTCAATGTACCTCCATGCTGTGAGGGTTTAACGTGAAATAAGGCACATCAATCGAACGCCCGGTCTATGAGTTATTGGTGTTTTTATGCCGAGGGCCCGGTTGGATTCGGGTTTGATCAGACCAAGACATACTCCAACATTCTCTAAAACATATATGATTTATCTCAAAAGGACCCTCTCATTTCAAGGATTCCAATTCCGCAAATGGATTTTCATACAAATGTTTGGTTTGTGAGATATGACCTTTTAAGTGTATCATAGTCTAATTGGGTCCGGGTCCGGTCCGACCAGCCCGATCTGGGGCCGAACAGACCAAGTCCGGGTCCAACTTGGTCTAACATGACCTGGTATAGTTCTTACTAGGTCTATCCTAACCTAGCTCAAGTGGGTTGGGTCTTGGGCTCTGTCAGTTGGGTCACCGACCGGACCAAACCGAGGGTTAGCACGGTCAACCAGCAGGGCGATCCACGCGAGGTGTCGCTCCCACATCCCAAAAGGCCGAAATCCATTTGGAATTGAAATAACAATGTCATGTGGTGCTGACTCACTGTCAGTGGGACTAGTGGGGTGCGAGTCCCTTTGCCTCTACCACGGATTTGAAGTCGTGACCTCCTCACCACGACATTCTACTTTTCCCCAACATGTCCGGCTACGATCCAACATCCTCTACTACCACTACAGCATGATTCCAATGCTCCCATCCGTGGAAAGTAATGGATCTCCACTGACTGCAACCATGGCTGACCGATGCCTGCCACCTCCATCACCTGACGCACCAGTGTCACACTGATGGATCTCTTGCAAGCTACCTGGTGAGATCTAGTGGCCTGTTTCCCTTCCGAGCATGCCTACGGGCCTCCAGGGTTGCTGTTGTCACTGTGTGGCTCCTGGAATGATTTTGTCTCCATGTTAGAAATTATTCCTTGTAGAACACGACAAATAGCAATGTGGCGGAGGGTCCGAGCCTTGTTTGTTTGGCCCTCTCCCTCCATGGTAGCATTATAAAAAGCAAAAGTAATTAATACATCACGTAAAATAATGTTAAACCCCATTCCACGCTTGACAAATCCTTCAGAGTTTTTTTCTTCCTGTCAGATTCCTCTGAAGTTTCCATCCAAGCTCCCATAATTCATTTGTGGAAGATGTTGCGACACTTCATCATAGGCTCCTCACTTCTGTTTCAAAAACCCAAACTAGAAACTCACTTAAATAGATGGGCACAGGTGATAAACCCAATGTAAGATTAATGAGGTTTATTATGGAATTAACCTATTACCTCTCAAAAGTGTGGTTAAAAAATAATTGGTTAAGACATTATATGGCTTGAAAAATCACATTTCCCACCAAAAATTCTCAACTTATGGTAGAATAAGAAAATAACAATTTTATTTTATATTATTATTCTTTTAAAAGACTGAAAAACTAACATTTCCAACCAACCTACTGCGGTCGATGATATGGATCCTATAAGTGAATTTGGATGCTGTAGATTCAACAGTGTGCTTGGATTTTTAATCTGAGCATTAGTTAGAATGATATAAAACTCCACCTGTGCGTTTAATGAATGCACCTTAAAAAAGTTTAAAATTCCGTTCCTATCACACTGGGCCTCTGAATCAGGATCTATTAATATTCGTAAACTAGTAATAATCAAAAATAATTTTAAAACATTATATTTAATTTTCATGTATTTACGTTCTCCCAAACATAGGTATTTTCATCCCTGAAAGGTACAACAAAACTATGGGATCAAATGGGGGTACTGAGCCAGTATCTGTTCCTCCCACTCCAAGGTTCTCTCCTCGAGGTTCTCGTGCTTCCAACAAACTCAAAAAAGAGTAATTGACCACCAACAAAAGTCCCACTCATTTTGATCCACTATCTCCACCGGGAACTCTACAAATGTATCACATTGTTGATGTTCACCTCCCCCCAGTCGATAACTAGTGATGGATCATGCACGTACATCCTAAAAACGATACATGGAAATCATTATGCACTTGTTTCATCTGTGTGGGAAGAGATGAATGATTCACCACCTCTCCTACTACACTGAGGATCTGTAAAGGTCTGATGAACCTCAAATATAGCTTCCCACCCAGTCCAATCCTCTGTAATCCTCGATAGGGTGATACATATATGAATACTTGGTATTCCTCCTCAAACACCAAGGGTATCTGTCTTCTTTTGAAATAAGACTTTTGTCATCTCTATGTAGTCTTCATCCTCTCCTAGATGATCTGCACCTTTTTCATGCTAGCCTAAACCATCTATGGACCCAAAAGTTCTGACTCCCTGGGTTCTTCTTAGCATAGTGGTTATCTACAAGGTCACCCATACAAGGCCTCAACTAGAACCATGCTGATGGTGGAGTGATAACTGTTTTTGTAATAAATCTCCAGTAGTGGTAGGTGGTCCTCCTATCTATGAACAAAATCAAGGACACAAGAACAATTCATGTCATCAAGTGTCTGAATGGTTCGCGCTGTCTGACAATCTATATGTGGAAGAAAGGCGGTTCTCAAGTGTAGCTAACTCTCGAACGATTCCTATAATCCATTCCATAAGAAGGAAGTTAAGTGAGTGATGCAATCAGAGACAATCATTATTGGAACCCGATGAATTCATACAATATCATGTACATTGGGATTCCAAAGAACTCTACTAATCCATTCAATTAGATGGGTTGGAAGTGAGCCAACTTGTTGAGTTGGACAATGATCACCTAGATTGAATCATGGCCCCTATACATACGTGGTTTCCTCATCACTATGTTCATGGATATACAGTCTCACTTTTTCTCTGGTACCACAAGTTACTGAGCTAAGCATGCTGGTAATTGATGCTCGAACTTCAATTTATGACATGTGTGGCATCCTGATACGAACTTATCCACTATTTTCTTCATTCTAGGCCACCAGTACTGACTTCAAATGTCTTGGTACATCTTCGACACTCTAATATGTACCTCCAAAGGGGATGTGTGGAATTCCTTGAACACATCCTCTCGTAACATCTCTAGTACCATAGCGTGTCCTCTAAAGGGGATGATGTGATAACAACCTTTAGAAAATCCATCAGGATCATGTACTGAGGATATATGAGAACGTCGGGGCTCAAATTCTATGTCTCCAAGATGTGCCTTCCTGAATTGCTAATGGAGTGGTGGAGTTACTGTCATATATTGGACTTAATCTTCTCTATCACTATCAATTAAGGATAACTACAACATGGCTTACTGCTATGTCGCCTTACTCAGCAACTATAGACTGGACATCCTGCTGAGTGTGTCTGCTACTACGTTCCCCATCACATGAGTGTAGACTATCTCAACGTCGTAGTCCTGGAAGAACTCTATCCATCATCGCTATCTTATGATCATATCTTTTTGTGAGAATATATACCTACGACTCTTGTGATCAAAGTAGACTGTAAAATGTTATCCCGTTAAGTTGTTCTACCACTTATTTTGTGAAAAGAATGCGAATCGTAACTCCAGGTCATGGGTAGTGCATTTGTGTTTGTGTTTTCTCAAATACTATGAGCCATATGGGTTCAATGATCATTGTTTCTTCAGGACACAAATAAGTCCATTCCGTGATGCGTCACAGTATACTAAATTCCCAACATTCTCTTTTGGTAGCCTAATGATGGGGCACTGGTCAGTCTCTACCTCTTCTCCTAAAAACCCTGATGGAATCTCTCCATCAACACAAAGGGTTGTTACATCATTGTCATAGTTGAGAAGGGTGTGAAAACTCTGTAAACATCTTGTACAAATTTTTGGAAGTACCCATCCAATCCCAAGAAACACTACCCCATTGTCACACTCCTGGGTAGCTCCCAATAAAGCACTGCCTCATTCTTTTTCGTATCCATTTCAACTCCAGAATATGAGATAATGTTCCCCAGGATGTGGACGTCCCCTATCTATAACTGGAACTTCAAGAGCTTTCCCTAAAGTTGGTGATATCAAAGTGTATCTAGATATATCTATTGGTGTGTTGCATGATCCTCCTCAGATACTAAGTATATGAAAATGTCATCAATGAAGACTACCACGAAGTGATCAAGGTAGGGCAGGAATATCCAGTTCATGAGCCACATGAACACAACTAGTGAGTTGTTTACGTCGAAGTGAAACACCATGAATGGAAAATGGATATACCAACATATGAAGGATGTCTTCGTTATATCCTCAACATATACACAGATCTGATTATATCTTGATCTGAGGCCCATCTTTGAAAACCATCGTGCTCCCATCAGCTGGTCAAAAAGATCATCAATCCACGGTAGTGGATGATTTTTCTTCACAACCACCTAGTTCTGGCGTCGATAGTCCACACAATGCCTCAGACTCCCATCCTCCTTCTTGGAGAACAAAATCTGCGATGCTCATGGAAAAACACTAGGAATTTTTATCCCCTTACCCTATAATACCACCAACTATGCCCACAACTCACGAAGCCCTGTGGGAAGAATCCTCTATGCAAGTGAAGATATCTGTCTTGTCCCGGGTTATAGGTCTTTACAAGAGTCTACCTATCTACGAGGAGGTAGTTCCAAAACATCATCAGAAATACATCAGCATATTGGTCCTCCACTACAGGATAACTCAGAATCCTCACACCAATTTCTCTAAGGGTAAGTCAAGAAAACTAATTGATGGTCGGCTAACCACTCCCCTGAGTAAGTCTGTCCTAAGCTGCAAAGGTTCCCTTCTCACTAGTGAAGGAAAACATGATCCCATCCTCACAGAAACACCGCACTTTGTTCCTAAAACTGTATATATGATCATGGACGATGGAAAACTAGTCCAAATCCAAGATGAAATCGTGAGGCTACGACACTACTGCTAGGAGATCTTGTCCAAATATCTTGTCACCTATAGTAAGATGACACTGTTGGAACTAGTGTGTAATCATCGAATCCTCTCTCGTAAGAGTATCTAAATGTAAGGATCGATCCAATTTATCTACCGGAATAACAGATCTCTGAATGAGTGTCAGGGAAAAGAATGAGTGACTTGCGCCAATGTCTATAAGTACTACAGGTAGGCTGGTGTAGACACATATTGTTACACAAATCATCTCTAGCGATTAGTGGTTGTAGGAATCAGTAGCCTGAATCTTAGCACATCCCTATCTTCATGCTCCTTATGGTCGAGGTGGAACACCTAGAGGTGGTGGTAGTAGAAACTCAAATCACCACCCTATGCCAACTCCTCTGCCATGTCCTCCACCCAACAGAACACCTTTCACGAGTCTATTCCCATGACTCAGGGGTCCCTTGACCATATGTTGATCGTCAAAATGATGAGTCAGACAGTCATGAGCCATATGACGCTGCCCGCCGCAGGTGAAGAACGATATTATCCTGGGTTCGTCCTATGGAAGATATGGCCCACCAGGAAAATTGAGTCATCTTCCTACTGCATGTGGTAGATGATATTTCTACCTGTTTTCTGGTGGTGGTTCTCACCATTGGTGCCTTCTTATGTAAGAAGCTCTCCACAAATAACAGTTTCTCGAGCACTCCAACCTGTGTCGAAATATTGAGTGATATCATTGAAACACTGATATCCTACTAGAGACCCTTATTAATGGTCCAACCCCTAAATAATGTGTCACATACCATGTTGGTGGAGTAGAAGGAGAGGTCATAGAATCACACCATGTACTAGGCTATTGTCTGGCTACCCTGCTATAAGTGTAGGAGCTCCTAAAAACGCACTGATCATAGTGTGTCAAGAATGATCTCCTCCCTAAAGAGGATCTCAATGTATATCCATGTCAGAGTAGTCTCGTTGTGTAACTGGTTCATCAAGATCAAGCATATCCCTATTGTTCCCTAGAAATGTCTTGAAACTATGATCACCATATGATCTTCTGGTGACCCAAGTTGGAAAAAACACATGCCTCACCCTCTAGCAAGTCATCGACTACTTGGGGATCTATCTCATCTCAAACAATCGGAGGCCACTGCCGCTAGATCTTGTGCAATGAGAATAGTTAGCATGCACTATTAAATAGTGGGGCTAGTGGAAACAGATTACCGATGGGTGGTTCCACTACTGGTGCACCACCCAAAGATGCCATCACTTTAAGAGGGCCCTATTACGAAGCCTCATCACTCGATGGGCCGTCATCATGAAATATCATTAGAATCTTGACTGGAAATCTACGTGGAGGAATCCTGAAATGAAATATGTGCTCCATGGTCAATACGTTATACTAGTTTAATTGATTCTAAAGAGATCAAAAGTAAAAATTTCCAAAACACGCTCAATCATTGCTTTCATGCACTGAGTTGGAAATTAGAATTCAAGGTCCTAGTGTATAGATACGTCGGACACTGCACTCACACTAGAATACCCGAACTAAAAGCCATAATAAAAAAATTAACAATATTATTCCATTTGAAATATCAAAGTCCTCATTCATCGGTATAACCAAATCCTCTAATACAACATTTTCATGACCTGTCCCCAGGGCACGTGCCATGACTACCCCATTCCCAGCTTCCATAGTTCAGGGGTTGGCGACTAGCACCTTAAAAGTGAATCCACAAAATGGGAAGGTATTACCTTTTAACCTATAAAAACACACATTCCATGAACATGGAATGATGAATACACAAAGTAATACTGGAGTAGTAAACTTCTGTTCTGAAAGTTAAGGGGATGGAATACAATCCTAACTAAAAAGATAAAACATCAATAGAATATAGAAAACAAAAAACATATCTTGTGATCATCCACCAAGGATCCTACATACATGGTATGTATAGACCATCTCCATAACTATCCACTTCAACCAGTTACCTACCTGTACCACCTGGTCCTGGCTCCTATATTCTCACCCGAGCTGCTCGTTATCTACAAAAGACACAACTACGTGTGGGTGAATCCCATGCAGATGTGAGTATAACAATAACCAGTAGGGAACCCATGGACCCAGATGGTCTCCCAGATTTCCACAAAGGAAATCCATGATGCAATCACTCAATAACAAAGCACAAAGAAAAGGACTCAACTCAATACGGGTATAAAACTTAGTATCCAGGAAAAAAGATGGTTAGTCTTAACCTATATCATTTTATTCAGTTAGGAAGTTTCCACAACTAAACCATGAAGGAGTTTTTCCCTTATCAATCAACAGAGTTTCGTATTTCAATGATCCTCGACGGGCCACTCTATGGCTGGAAATCATCGGGTCACACACTGTTGATCCACACAGGGTCTCTAGAATGTCGATCCACACATAGTAGCTATGATTCTGATCCACACAAGGTCGCTACGATGTTGATCCAGACTGGGTCACTCTGATGGTGATCCAAATAGGGAATCTATGATACTGATCCACACATGGCCTCATTGATTTTGATCCATATAGGGTCCCTTTGATACTAATCCACGCTAGGTTTCTCTTCAATTGACAGCTAGCAACAGGATTCCCCGCACCAGGTGCGCTTGAGTTCTATAGTATATATTCCCCACGATATTTTTAGTTCCTCAACTTCAATGATATTCCACAAATGAGTAATCAAATAGAACACTATTTCATAAGGGTTTCAATGCGATAGACATCATGTCAATCAGATGCATGGTCTGTGTGTTATAAGCATTTTGCTACAGAGGGCCCGGTTTTATTCATGTTCGATTCAACCCAGCCAAACTATAAAATTCTCTAAAACTCAATTGTATTATCTTAAAATGATATTATCATTTCACGGATTCCATCACCATAAAAAGTTCATCAAACATACATCTGATCTGTAAGACACGAACTTTTTATGTGTATCTTGGCTGAAGAGGGCTGAGTACGGTCCCACCCGGTCAGACCGACCCGACCGGCCCTATCATGGGCCGACACTACCCTGTTTTGGTTAACCCTGCTAGGTCGGCTCGTGTGGGCTATGTCACGTAGGTCTCGGCCCACAGGGTAACGGACATTCCCAACCCGCCTCAGCAGGGAGCAGCCCGCCGGGCGACCCTGCCAGATGGCTGGCGCAGTTCTCCAGCCGATAAACCCATGCAAGGGGTCGCTTACCCTTCCATCATGGATTAAATCCATTCGTCCTTGCAATGGTGGCGCCAGGTGGTGATACCTACCTATAAGAGAGACCCACAGAGCATGGGTCCCATCGCCTCTTCCATGAATTTGAAACCACGGACTCCTCAACGCGGCACACAACGGTCAGCTGCTTTCCACCAATGTGGCCGGATGAGAGCCGACAGCCCTGCTACCACTGCGACTTGATGCAGATGCTCCCCATCACAGTGTGCAATGACATGCCGACACATCATCCGCTAGCCACTGAGTGATATCTAGTGGTCCGTTTTTCCATCTGAATGCACATACAGGCCTCCCTGGTTGCTGCTTTCACTGCGTGGCCCCCAGATTCATGTTGGCACCATATTGGAAATTCATCCCTAAAGAACACGAAAAATACTGAAGCGACCGAGGGTCTGATCCATGTTCGTTTTGCCGACACCATCTATGTTAGAATTATAAAAAGTGGGAGTAATTTATACGTCACATAAAATAATGTTAGACCCCACTCCACACTTCAACAGTTCTCCATGGTTCAAGAACACACAAAAAACTATTCACAGGAATTTAAATGTAAACAACCCCAACCATGGAATCGGTGAAGGCATCCCTGCTTGCAAAAGAATAATCCAAACTAGATTAATCTACCATTGATTGTCTATTCAAGTTATATTCCTCAAAAGATATTTTCCTTACTTTCGTTCTTCATTTTTGGATGTAGGTACGACAGTTCATCATAGATTACTCAATTATTTGTCAAAAAACCAAACATGATAGTCACTTTAATTAAGGGGGAAACATGATTAACCCATCATGAGATTAATGAGGTTCATTAATGAATGATTCTATTAACTCTCTACAGTGTGGTTATAAAAACAAATATTCAATCCATTAAATGGGTTGAAAACTCATTGGTCCTACAGCTGTCGCTCAACCATTAGTAGAATAATAAAATAATAATGTTATGTTATTTTATTATTATTTTAAATGTCCATAAAAAGAACTTATTTTACCCAACCAACTGCGGTGAAATTTAATCCTTCCTTAAGAGAATCCCAGCGCTGTGGATTCAATGTTTCCATCAAATTTATAAACCATGCACTGGATCGAAAGATATAGAAAAATACCTGCACGTTTTCTGAATATACCTTAAAAAGATCAAAATATAATTTGGGGCACAGTAGGCCTCATAATCAAGAGCTGTCAGTTTTCACAGACTCATAATAATCTCAGATAATTTAAGATAAATTATATGGGATTTTTGGGTCTTTAGAATTTGCTTCCAATATTTCTCTTTAGTTTTTTTGTGTGTTTTCGGGTGTGTACCTAAATGCACACATATGGTCTCAAGGAAGATACCCCTAATTAATTTATTCATTTAGTCTAATTGATGGATTGATGTAATGGGATATAGATCATCATGAACATCACTATTTATATACAAGATATTCTAGGTTATTGGATTTTGACAATATATGAAGGTTAAGATGATTGTGGGTTTATATTAACTACTTTATACTTATTGATTATATTGGTTCCATGGGAATGTGATAGGCATGGACCAAGGACTAAAATTATTTTTGTCACCTTGAATAAGGAGACAAAGTCATAAAGTTAACCGCATGGCTTGACATTATTTGATAAAGATGAACACCAAGTTGTGGTGTCTTGGCTGTTGGGATATGAGGTGATGAGTTCGTTTAGATGAGGACATTGTCCAGCACATTTTTGGTGGTTTTGAAATTAATATTTATCATTATGATTTCATGGGCATGAGCTATCAGATGATGTGGCTTAGTTTATGTCAGAACATTCCACTCGCCATTATTGTCATAAACATAATTATATTCATTTGCACATAGATATGCCTCAGTTGAGGTTTTTTTGACCACACATTGAGGGTGGTGGACTCTGTAGATATATTTTCATAGAGTATGGTGTTGAACATCATTTGTGTTAGAGGATATCACCATAGAAATCCATGGTGGATTATTATTGACCTTTAGGATATGGTTTTGAAACAATTAGTTGGGGTTTTATAATTGTTGTTATGCATGAAGTTGGTGGATCATGATTATTGGAGGAAAAATATCATCATGACTTGGGATGTCCATATATTTGGTCAATATTATTTATTTTTTAGTGTAAATACAACATTATTCCATGGGACATCAAGTTGTTGAGATGACATAGTCTTTCTAAGAAGATGTATGAGGGGCCAATTACATATTTCTAATGTCTTTTGGAGCCTAGATACTTGATGATATAATGAGAGGTTTTTAAAAGAATAAGGTGCTAGTTGATATATTTATTGTTGGTATGTGAGGGTTCTCTAGATATGAAAATATTTAGAGGATTCTTGGAAACAAATCTGTGGGTCCTAGTCACTGAATATATATATATATATACAGAAATGTATTATATGATATCAATATATTAAGGGTCATATATTTACTATTATACTACCATAGCTTGAATAATGTAAAGGCCTATTTTTGGTGGTTGAGAATGAGGGAAGCATGTAAAATATTAAATCTATTCGTGTTTCCTTTTTAAATTAATTTGTTATAAACTTTCTAAATTATGGATGAAAGACAGAAACATGGTGGCGGTGGCCTATTGAGTTTATACTCTCCCCCTCACAGTACCCGTACAACATATGTTGAAAATATGGTTATGATATTATATATGGATTTATGATCTGTATATTAGCCTTTAGATCATAGATATACATTATTCATAGATGGATGGAGGTCGAACCCTTGATTCCTCTGCATTAGTTTTGAGTGTCTGTTGGGTTTTAAATATGTATGTACTATTATGGTTGGCTATAGGAGACCTTTTTTTATATTTCAAAGAAGGATGTTTATAGATTGATTATTACCAATTAATTATTATATACCTTTAGGATTATTTATTAGTGTTTATCTCTATTATGAATCTAATGATTTTATTAATTATTCTATTGTTATGGAACTTCATTCATTATGTTATATTTATATGTACCATTATTTTTATCAAATCATTAGTTTGTATTCACCCCACTATTACCTAATCAGATAGTCACAATATTTCGGCAGCCTTTAGAAAACATGGAGGAAAACATATGTCCCTGTGTCCAACTGGCCTTCAGCACAATTTAAGAGGCCTCTAGGAATTTATGCAATAATTTACCCAAAAAACATCTTGATAAAACCCATGTAAATAAAGGAAACACCACATAAAATATTATATATGAATCCTTCCAATGTAAGACAATGTTTTTGGGAATTGGTTATCATTACCTTCAGGTGGTATAAAACATTATAAAACTAATAAATTATAATGAAGGCTCAATAATTACTTATAATTATAGTTCAATGGGTCACAATTTGTGAGAAATTGGACATTATCTTTTTTAACAATCAGTAAGACAAACGAAACATTGGAAATATGTTACATCCTAGGGTTATCCCATGAAAAAAATTATTGAATATTTAATTGATTCACTCCTATATCCTATTGATACCCCACATTACGATGGAATTACACCTCCCATATCAAATACCTATACTTGTATAACATCCCATAGATTTGATTTTGTCTAAGAACTTGTAAAACAATATTCATATTCTAAACATGATTTTCCTTTAAATTCTAGCACATGAGAATTTAGTTAATGAACACACCAATGAACCAATCAAAAAATCCTAAAATATATATTTCACGAGTCTTATGATAATAGATGTATCATTTTTTATATTATATTGAATAACAATGATCATTATGTTCCCATAATGGCTACAAATGGTATTCATTGATAGATTTGGTTCCCTAGATCCAAATTATTGTGTACTCCATGATAACATGTATTCATAGATTAAAATATTAATAAACTTCTTATCACATCCGGATTTTTCTTCTACATAAAATTATATTTGTTAATTTACTAAGAGTAGTTTTCTCACTTAACGGACATTGATGTTCCCCTTAAGGATAAGAACTTGAACGTTCTACGACACAACTCTTAAATATTAATTATATGGAAAAATTATATTATTTGAGTGAAATAAATGATATATTATATAATGGGTGGAGACTCATAGGCCTTTGGGTCACTTTATCATGGTGTACACCCTTGTAAATATCATGTATATCATTCTTAGAATAATACCCTCTTGTAGGAAATCAATATTTATCTATTTTATCAGTTGTTCCTATATACCAATATGGGTTTTTTATATTGAATATAATAATATTATTAATCATTATTATGAGTCACATAAATTGATGTATTGAGGAGAAAAATAAAATAAAACGATCACAACAAATTAGGATATATTTTGTGTTTTCGGATTAATATTGAGTTAATGAATAATGCGAGAAAGTGTTTGTAATTCCCCAACCACATAAACCAAGAGAAAGTTCATTATTTTGTTATATTGGGATGATTACATGAAATAAAATATTGATGGACCAATTAGTTTTGTAGTTATTGAATTCCAGATTACAGACTTGATACCCAAAGTAAATTTGGAATGATAAAGAATACAACATGATACATAACAAACTGAAATAAACTACCTCTTTGAAAGATTATTAAATGTTTTATTCTCCATAAAATAGAGAAAGGAAACATGATAACAGTGAGCTGAAATTCTTAGTAAGGATTACATAAATTGGAATCACAAATCAAGAATAATATAATCAAAATCAAATAGACATAACTAATATTGCATGATGAATAAATGAAAACATTTTCCATCAATAGTATGAGAATAATAATGCGTCGATAGATTTTGTTATAGTGAAAACCTCATGGATGATATTGAATGAATAACGACTAATGAGAATTATTATTAATTGGATGTAATGTATTTGGGACATGAACCTTTACACTGTTGAGCCATTTTATGTCTGTGGGTAGAAACCCGTCAGATTTTTTGAAACAAATTCGATTGGTTTTCCGCCAACTGATTGGTCCCATGAAAACTATAGATGCATTGAAGGGATATAATGGGCCCTAAATATCACCTCAAATATAAATCATTATTTATAGATTTATTTTGTACAATCACAATATGAATTTTAAATATTTTTATTGATTAGAGGATACATATTCATAAATACTTCTACGGTTAATGTAGAATTCAATATAATCTACATATGTGATATTATGTATATCATAAAAAAAATAATCATATCCATTATACAATAATTTGGATATTTAATGGAATTATAATTACAAATTAAAAATTATATCAATCGGTAAATATATTCACTACATAATAATGATTAGGTTCATAATACTAACTATGTCTCACTGAAATGGAAATTAATACAACATCCCTTACCACATTGCAATCAGTCGAATCATATGATAAAAAATTAATAGTAATAAAATGTGTCAGAGAATACAATGAATATAAATTGAATCATGATATTATTTATCAAATTTCAATATACATACACCACATACATGAAATAATTTTTGAACAATGGAAATATAATAGAATTAAAAGTGAGATGAGAGACCCCTTACATTATGCTCAAATGTGTTATTTGATTGATATTAATTAAAATAATAATAAAATTTAGATTCCTTAATAAATAATCCCAGAACCTTCTCTTCATGTATTTTATTTAGTATAACCATATTATTATCATTCATAGCCTTTTTTATTGGCTTACGAGATTCAATTTTATTGTTTTTAAAGCATTTTCTTTCATTATTTTATTTATCAATTTACTTGTATTCATGAATGGAAGTCTGTTTGAAATGTGGTTAAACATATAGAATTGATAATATATATTATTAGTGAAATTACTGAGATATAAATTATCTTATAATTATTATTTTTATATAACATATGTATGACTCATTACATAAAAGATAATGATAAACACCTGGATTAACAAGTAAATTTTGTGGAGAATGAAATTGTTTAGTATTATTATTTTATATTGTTAGTGTGTAAGGATTACAGAACATTACATAAGATAAAAACATACATTATGATTTGGTACAATAAATAAATAATTTTCATGACCATTCATGATGATATTAATGCAAATTGAAAACTCTTCTCCCTTGAATGTCATAATTTTACACATCTTGGATGGTGTTTTCAGTTATAGTGTAAAAGCAGAGAAAGGAATAGATGATGATGGAATATTACATTATCATAAAGAAATTATAGTTCATATATGGTACTGTAGTGGTCATAACATATTAATGAGAAAATATTAGAATAATAAATATAACATAGGAACATGAAAATAAAACTAATGATTTGAAAAGAGGAATTTACCTTTATAATATATCATCCTTTGAGAGACTCTTTTGGGTAGAGAAATGGGTATTTCGAAGAGACCAAGGGATACAGGATTTGTGGGAAGAGATTAAGGAGATATTTCAAAATAATTTAGTAATGTCTTGATTCTTGAGAGTTGTGAATAAATTAGGGTGTTAGGGGTGTTTTTTATAATAGTGGGGAGGAGGATTTTCTTAATATTTTAATCCTTAGTATATTATTTTTCCATAAGAGAATAAATAGTGACGATTCTATGAAATAAAATATTAATAATTTAATTAAAGTTAGAACAATTGGTTTCTTACATCATCCATTATTCTGAGAATAGTGTATTAATGTCATAATGTATTTACACCATAATTAACTTATTTCACTTTTCACCAAAAAATAATTTTTTTCAAAAAAATCACAAAATTTATCTCTTACCATATTTTTCCATATATCTTCTAAAAATGAACTCAATTTTTGAAGAATAATTTTTTATATATGGAATATTTAATTTTTAGTTAAAAAAATAATTTAATCAAGAATACCAAAACATAAGAATATTTATCTTCATTTTTAAGGTGCCTAAATATTATTTATAGTTTCATGGGTAAGGTTACCATTCATGAGGATAATATTATTATTCATAAGGGTATGTTAATATTCTATAAAATTTATGTTCATTCTATCAGACTCCAAACATCTCATAGATCGCAACCGTGTATGTCCATTTTTCAAAATTCATATCAAAGAAGTTGTAAACCTATGATTAATGGCTAGGTTATAACAAAGTGTTTGTTTTATAAAGACTCAATGTTATGTTTTTTTTGATCTATCAAATGAGTTGTAATTATTTAAGAAATGTATACCATTAAATATTGGGGGTGTTATATGTGTTTTCTCTAATGTTCTTCAGCAAATGATGATGTCTCAGTCCCTTTTATTCTAATGATATAACCTAAATAAATCCATGTTCATCCCTTTCTCTTAGAAATTCAAATTATTTGGGAAGTTTAAGAAAGATAACTCGAGAACCTAGGTTTATGAAACAATTTTTTAACCTAATTGGTAAGATATATAATAATAAATGGATTTTATTTCACATTAATCATCAATGTAAGGTATTATAACATTGTAGAATCTCCTCCGTTCTCTATTGGTGCCTTTATGTGTGTATAGATGCTACCCTTGGAAAAATTACACTATGATAGAGTCCTCGAGGGTCACCCAATAAGTGTATCCACATTATCATTTAAATAATAAAATATTATTATTTATTGGGATAGAGGAATAAAAATTATTCCTACATGTGGATTAATAATTATTCACGATTTCTTGTTCACTTATATTATATCACTTGTTATTCTATAGAAAAAAAATGTGAGTTGAAAATTTAATAAATATTTATTTTTTACTTATTTAATATAATTGTTATTTATTTATTAATGAAAAATGTAGTGATATTTATTTTGATAAATTTTAAGTCATTATTCATGTCCTGATAAATATCAGGAAAGAATAGTGTATATATTTTAATGATTTACTGAGAAATAATAAATATTGAATAATATTTTATTAAATGGTATTTAATTTAATTCTCAAGGTAGTTTCATGTCATGAAATAATAATAATATTATTATTATTTTATATGAGTTTTCATAGGTAAAAAATTAATAATAAAGGGCACTTGTGCAATTATTATTTCTAAACCATGAAATATATAAACCCAATTATATTTCTTTATCTATGATCCAATTCGTTTTTAAAGTATTGCACAATGTATTTGGATAAACCTCTTAATTCGTAGAGAGGCCCATTTTTTAACAATGCTCTAAAGAATGGAGATCCATCTTCCTCCATTTCCCACTCTCAAATCCAGATAGATCATTGGCAATGCTTTGTAAGGAGTTCCCTAGGTGATCAAAGTCGAACGACACAAGCGATATGATCTATAATGATAGAACCCATTGATTCCTAAAAAATGTTCAGAGATTTATGAAACACATGTGGATCCCTGCTAGAGAGATTCTTCTATTGATTCCAATAACGAAATGATTTTACAATGGAAATTATTTTCCAGAACCATTAATGAAGAAATAATTCCAACCAGGTAATTCTTTGATTAGTGAGATTGATTATAAAAAATATGTTATGATCCTCCATCTCATCTTGAAATTTTATCTCTGGCATATATTATTTAATTAAATTTATATGATGGGGATGTTTATCATTATTTAAATATTGGATTGATAATCAGTGATGGTAACAAAAGGTGGCCATAAACCATCACACGCCTCTAATTAACCTGGAACCTACATTCATTACTATATATTCCTCTTCCACCCTCATCTGATGACACCCAGACCATAGAAAAATATATAATAAATAACTATCCCCATTCAACTAATCTAACAAATCATATATCCTTAGAATGGTATAATGATTTCTGAAAATTACCGATTTCAACCACCTATAGACTATACACAACCTTATAATACCACCCTATTTCATAGTGAATAACCCTAGAGAACCCCATTATCACAAACTAAGCTAGATAAAACAATTTATTACAATATAGTTATTGTAAATATTCAAATACCAAAAATTAAATGGATACATTTGATAATGAATCATTAATATCAGAGATATATTTTTTCTAAAACACTATTTCGGAAACAATGTCACATTAAACTGGTAACATCACATCCTCTCAAAGAAATGAATCATGAAACTCCTTTGTAAATCTTAGGAACTAAAATTCTTACACATCCATAAAATATGAAAATAATTATACCTACTGAGATTAAATGGGATACAAGAACTTAAAACCTATGTTATTCTCTTACACCCTATTAAATAATATTTCTTTTATAATTCACATATAGTGGGTAGACCACTGAGAAGAGGGGTTTAACCATTAGTGTAAGTAATTTACCTATTCATTCACGTGAAATTATTTCTTTTAATCGAGTAGGATTTCTTCGTAAAAAATATTATCTTAGACCCACTTATAAGAATATAGATTAAAAAATTCAACACAACTATTTTTACAAGGATATATCATAGGGTGGTATCTACTTGATATTGTTTTAAGTTGTTATCTTGGTCCACATATTTTTCAATAGATTTTAAAGATCAAATATTGTGTGTTGGATTAATATAATCATGAATCCAGGAGTTCTATAGAATCTCATTATCATTGAAAAAAAATCATTATAGTTATGGTTATAATAAACTAGAATGGGAATGATCACATTATAATCTATATTCCTCCAATAAAATTAATATTATCCACTCTATCCTTTGAGAGAAATATATTTCAATGTTGTCACCACATCACGAATCTCGACCACAATAATGTATTTTTGAATACTAATTTTTCATCCATTCTCATAGAATGTAGATACAAATATCAATCTGATTCTCACAATCTTCCATTGACTCTGTCAATCAAATGATTATCATATTACATGTTTTATATTCTTATAAAAATACTAGTTACATTCTCAAATTTCTCTTATTTTTTGAGAAATGATATATTTCATAAAAAAATAGTATTTAGAATCACCCCCTTTCTAAAAAAACAAAACTACCAAAATTATAATAATTATTGAAATAAATATCCTACTCAGCATTCTAGATAATTCCCATTACCCAAATAATATATCTGGTTTCTCAAGTTATTTCCTTAATCTATTTTCACATAAGTGTGCTCCAAAAATTAAGAAATATTATAATATATATTGAAAATATATATCTAGTAAATTTATATAAATATCTTTCAGTAATTTCATATTCTTTTATAAACCACCTTAGAAATACTCTGACTTCAATCATCAATAACAAATAATTAACAATAATATTTTTAAAAAGAAATTACAGAGACACCAAAAAAAGTATAACTAATATTATTTCATAGGATCGACATCATTTTATATTTTATTCAACCTAATCATGGTGCAATGAAATTCATCATGGTATAAAAAAATTGTTAAAATTAGCCTCCTGGAAATTAAAAAACATGAAAAAATCAGATTGAAGAACAACATGATTTATCTGTGAGTAATTAACTTTGGATTTTCACAACATAATCACACTTGGATTTTAAAAAATTCAATGATCCATGATATATATCATATTTTTTATAAAAAATAACCCAAAAACACCGAATATCATGATTAGTTATCACCCATTTAATATTCTCACATGAATTATCATGAATCAATTTTTTTTAATGTAATGTTTAAATCATTGATGAGTGGATAAGGCATCATTTGAAATTATTTCATCACAATATTCATCTCAATATACTTATATATTTAATATTGTTTAATTCTAAAAAAAATCAATGTGTTAATCAATAAATAATCATAATTATCCATACAATACAAGTATTATCCATACATAGATCAGTTCTCATCCTAAAAATCTAATAATATAATCATTAATGTAATTTAAAAATACAAAAAAAATATAAAAATACTATTTTAGTCCTAAAATATTTATTATAAAGACTATGAATAATTATTATGTACATAAATCATCTATATACAGTCTTAGGAATGATCATTATTATGTAATATATCATACTTATATATCTAATAATCGATACCTATAGTACATCAATCATCCATAAATTTTTTATATATAATGCTTACATAGATTGAATAATTCATACACATATCCTTTAAACCTACACAATTTTAATGAATTTTTCAAACAATTTGTTGTTCTACTTGAAATAACTCAAACATAGTTAGAATAACTAATACAAAGATCTATATATCCACTTTTTAGTCTAAAATAATGAATTCAATATTTCATTAAATAGTAATAGTATTATTATTAAAAAAATGAGGACTCCGACCCAAATAATCTCTAAAACATCTATAATAGAATCAAAATTATGTATGGAGCCTCCAATGATTCTTTATTTAATGTTTTTAACAAATACAAATCCCTAAAAAATCCAATTTCACTTCAATCTTCCCATTTTTTATTTTTTACTTTATAATAATTCAACTCTTGTCAAATATAAATTTAACTACTTATATTATCTATAATTTCATGAGAATAATTAAATTATATCATTTCTCATATGAGAATTTACCCAACACCACACTACATGATAATTCAATGTTTCTAAGAGATTTAAATCCATTAATGATAAGAATTTATGGAAATGTTGATTAAATGAAATCCATATTAACAAAAATTTGTAATTGTTTCTTACATTTATCTCCCACATTTAAAAATATAATATCTTCCAATTAGATTTCATATGGAAATATCACACACCTAGATTGATAAAGAAACGATATCCCTTTGATAAAATATTAACTGTTTTGAAGAGTTTGATAATTTCTCTCCACCTTTGAAAATACAATATAAATCATTATGGTGGTGTTTTTCACACATTTATGTGTTAGGGGAGGGTAATGAACATAGATTTTTGTCCTTAATTCCTCAATCAACTCTCTTCACGTTTCATTGGAAAAAATATATATAAGATGATTATTTTTTAAATATAGCCTTGTTTAATATCACTATTTTCATATTTTTATTTTATAATATTAATTTATACGTCAATATGATTTTTTCACGACTATTGCACAAGATTTTTTGATATATCAACAACATTTTGATTACCTGAAGTAATTTTCAGTTTCTTGTCAAAAAAAACATTTAAATCGTCTTGTTTAACATGAATCCATAACATCTTTATATATGAATTTTTAGTTTTAATATTCTTTTACTTGGTTATATTTGATTATACTAAACCCTCCATCTTTATATAACAACTCACAAATCTCCCGATAAATTAAATATTCTCCACTATATTTCCATTTACTAACATTATATTATCATACTAAATTTGTATATGTATAACAATGAAACTAAAAATTATTATTTTTATATAGTGAAGGACATAGTTTATGTCACAAACCATCCCAGGTCGACCCTGAACCGGTCACCCGAGCCGGTCTGCGGCATGGCCCAAAGGGCATTCCCGATCTCCACTGGCAAGAAACTAGTGTAGGGCATCCAGATTTAATCATTGGGAATGATTTTAGCCCCAAAAAAACCTGGAACTAAGTAGAATAAAAACTAAACATAACAGATAAACACTAACAACCCAAATAAAATAAAATCCACATGACCAACGTACCACCACATAACCTCACAGGTCACCGCCCAAACATAGGAACAACATCGCTCCAACACTGAGTGGAAAAAACTAAGAAACATGAACAAAGGAGCCTGCAACTAAAATGGTAAAAGATAGGCGTGATTACAAAAAAATACTCAGTAGGTGATCCCAACAAAAAATCCCAAAGCACTGCCAAGAAATAAAGAATTCACGAATCCAGGTTTGAACTACAATGTATAAAAGTATTATTTTATAAATATTTCACCTTAAAACAGATCACGAATAATTTCCCTTATTCATTTTCAAAAGTTAGATTCCTTTCATTAGTCCCAATAGCATTTTCAAATGTAGAGTAATGTGACATTTCAGATTTTACACAATGAGAATAAATCATTTTCATTTAAAACCATTTTCACAAAAAGAACAAAGCACCAAAAGGAAATGTAAACACAACACAGTAAGGGAAATGCTGGTATAAAAAAACACGACACTGATCACTACTAACAATATAAAGCCAAAGGACATGGGTCAAACCTAGGAGATCGTGAAAAATCCAGAACATACCATACATGTTACTCATCCTGAAGGCATTCTCTAACTCGATGACGTCATAACGCCCTAACACTCGGCATATCCGTACATGGCCTAACCGAGGGGCCCAATCCCCATAGCAGTAATAACTCAGTATTCCCTGATATGGGGCCACTAGCCAGTGCACGATCTAAACTAGTGCGGCCATCGTTCTCAGAAGATTCACTCACAATGCAGGGATCCCATGTCAATACAAGTAATAAAAAAAGGGGGTGAGTCAACAAATACTAGTTAATCAATTCAACAAAAGCATTATCATCTTACTCCATCAACAAGCATACAACAAAAACACCCCCCAAGTACCCCAAGGAAAAAACCATCGCCATTAAACCATTATCACACAAGGGAAGCCCCAAGATAAGGTAACCCCCATCTTTCATCAACCAACAAGGCGAGGACCCTATCCATGGATGGTTTTCTGATGAAACCATTTTATTTAAAGTGCCAACCGGGCCTCAACAACTATTTCATATGAAAGAATTTCCAAAAGACGCAACACACGCCATCACGTTGAAATCCAGAAACAGACTTAGAACCTCATTTATGATCCTCAAATGATAATTTTGAAACTGAAACACATTGGTGTCACATGTATAACTATTTTCAAATTTCCAAATTCACCCACTTTAACCAAGATCCAAACGGGCCTTTTATAACTTTTTGAAGGAACACTATTTCACAAATGAAATCCAAACATTCATTCATGCGCCAAAGGAAGAAATTTTTCATCAAACAAGAACCACACTTAATGTTTCCAAAATCATGTTTGAAGGCCAAACGAACATTTTTTCTATTCAATGTTTTAAGTGAACACCATTTTCCATAAATTATACACCTTTTATTTTACACACACCAAAACCATTTCAAAAAACATTTCAACATGACTCGAAAATTTCATAAATAATCCATTTAGAAATATCACAAGAAGAACACAGGATTAAAATCCAAGAACAATACTTCCAGTGCAATGCAAGAAATAAAAAACATCTATTTTCACCAGGTTACCACATTAAAAATAACAATTTAATACTACATTAAAATAATTGAAAATCAATGCATGAAAAAGAATAATTAAATTATAAGTTTAGAGGCATGTGCAGTGGGAGACCTAGATCGTCTCTCAAACTGAACATGATGATGCAACACACCTCGCGTGGGCGCGTACGAACGAGCAATCCAAAGACCGATGTGTTGTGGAATTATTCTGAAAACGTGCAACAAAATACACCAAAAGAACAAAAAATGTCATCCACTGATATAAAATAAACTCAAATAGAATCACGTCAAAAATATATCTCAGCGCAGAGACGCACTCGACCAACGGGGTCATGCTCTAGTCATAAGGGGCAGCACGTTCAATCACAGAGACCGCCAGCGGTCGCGTGCCGACGTTCAGGTGTGCAGCTGGTCGGCGCAAGGCAACGGTGGTTGGCCGGACCACAGAAGGATGGAACATGACTGGTCGATGGTGCGGCGGTCATGAAACATAGTGCAGGTGCACCAGAGGAAGACAGAATGCCGGAAGGGGAGACGGAGGGCGCGTCGGAGCGTCGGGAAAAAGGCCGGGAGTGCCCGGAATGACGGAATGGAATCCGGAGGGATCCTCGCAAGAGGCGGGCCACGCCAGACCTCATCGGAGGGGGCATGGGTGGCGAAATGGGCGGTTGGAATCCGCTGGCCGGAGCGGGGCTCGTCGGAGCCCAGTCGTTGGTCACCGGAGGGGGCCGGGAGTGCCCGGGATGCCGGAATGGCGGCCGGAGGGCTGCTTGCAGGAGGCAGGGCTCACCGGAGCGCGCTGGAGGTGGCTGGGATGCCGTAATTGGTGGGCTGAAGTGGCTGGCCAAAGCGGGGGCTCATGGGAGGTGTTGGCTGGTGACGGGGGTGCTGGGCGGTGTGGGGGTCACGTGGAGCAGGGTGAGGCATTGCCTGGGGGGTCGAGCAATGCATGGGTGAGGCGGAACCGAGGTGGTCAGGCCGCGCGAGTATGGGAGCGGAGAGTGGTGGCGCCGGAGGTGGCACACGGGTGAAGCTAGAGGAGGTGTAGCACGACAGCGGCTAGGGATGGCATATGGGGTGCGGGGAGTGCCGCAGCCCATGAGGGTGAAAGGGAAGGGGAGCCGACCAGGTATTATGGTTAGGTTAGTTTGTTTTTATTTTTTTCTCCATTTTATTGTATTAATAAAAGTAATATTAATAATAATAATGTAAATTATAATGATAATAATAATAATAATACCAAAAATAAAAATAATAAAAATAAAAATAGTACAAATAATATTAAAACAATTTATAAACAAAAATAATAATTATGAAAATACTAATAATAAGAATAATGATAAAAATAAAAATAAAAATAAAAATAAACACCTCATTAATAATAATATTGTTAATTACATAATAAAAATACTATTATCACAAATTACACATTCAACTCAGATTATCTACATAAATATTTAATTATTCTATACTACATGCATTTTCACAGGCACCTGGGCTAACTGCATAACTACCGCTCACTGTGCGGTGATGGTGCATGGGTTCTAAACCCACTAAAAATGTTATAAGACATAAAAATCTATGCCGGGACCCAGTCTAGACCTTGGTGAAAGAATTTTTATCCTAAAAATAATAAAATAATAAAATTAAAATAAAATAGGATGTCGGGGTGTCACAATTCTCCCCACCACAGACACATTCTGCCCCCAGAAAGTCACTCAGTTGAACTATAGACATAACAAGGATCCATGCCCAATTGAGACCGCAGGAAAACACAACATATGAGAACATGAGAACACGAGAGGGTTCTCCCCACCACGAGGAGTTGACTAGTGAGGACATTTAACACCCAAACATACCACCCCGAGAAGAGGGGTGGACGTAGGAAATCCCAACAAACCCAAACTAACCTTTATAGAACGAGCGAAACAACACCTCCACTAAAACTTGGAACTCTCGACATAGAACAAAAAACCCAAACACTAGAGAGAAACCTCCGAGAAGAACATAAACTATGACATAAACTCGAGCATTACCACAAAAATTGATCCTTCCATAGGCACTTACATCTCCAAATGAACACAATCTAACTGAGCTTAACCCATGCAAGGTTCAAGCACACTTTTAATGAAAACATATGATTAAAAGATTCACAATTAAGACAAACTAGACTGTTTGGAATACAAACGAACACATCCATCCCAACATCACGATGAAAAAATGGCACTACAACATTGCCAAAACTTTAACACGGGAAGAACGAGAATGAATGGACTTTAAATGTATTGTTGGAAACACAGAACACCAAAACCCAAACTAAGGCTTCACACCCCCAACAACTTCTGACTGCCCACGATCTTCACCCCCAGACCTATGGATGGGGCTCTGAAGGTTGAAGCATCTCCTGCCTCACAATCAGGCACTGGAATCTTCTGGTCACATTGACTTCCTCCAGCGACGCTTCCTGCAAAGATTCTCTAGATGATCCAGATACCTGCAATGTTGTAACATCTTTGTAGGGGTGTGACATGATGGATTGTATTCCCTAAACGTCCATACAAATGGTACAACATTAGATAGTCCGATAAACTGGAAGTTAGAGCCACTGAAGCAAACTCTTTAGAAACAAATTTACCTGACACACTCTGCTCATAAGATGGGGGACCTTCATGTGAAACTGGATATGGTGGACTGCCAACCATTTGCGCTCTGGAGACCAACTCAGCTATGAACACCTCATGCACCACCTTCTCAAAAGTGATTCTCCCAAAAAGGAGGACTCGATCCATGATCTTTGGACAAAGACCCCTAATGAAGGGAGAAGTATTCATCCAGTACTGCGACACAACCCGTAGAAAAAGAGACACAATCTTATTGAAATGGTCAACATATGCTTTCACCGTCTTCTAGCCTTGTTTAAATAGCATGATATCTTCCATTATCTTATTCTTAACCTCCACATGTATAAACCATCGAATGAAGATGACCTTAAAGACATACCACATCATCCCAACTTGCAGTAATGGTGGGGAAAGCGACTCCTACTCGTCCAGTGCTGAACCTTCGAACAGACCCAAAAAAACATGCACTCTAACGGCTTCGGGAGTTCCTTATACCCTAAAGACGCTCTAGAACTCTTCCGGATACTCCACTGTCTCTAACAGACTCCAATCACCATGAAGGAAATACAACGTTCGAGAAAGTCCAGAAATTGGGCATGACTCATCAAAACAATGAGGACATTTCTGGGCGGCATTTCTGAACAACATATATAACACCAAGCTGAAATCGATATCTTTCGAAGAAACATCAATAAAGAACCCTCATCCAAAAACAAACAGCTCAAAAAAACCAAACAACCACAAACACAACCCAAAACGTTCGGTCCAAAATTCCCGCTTCATTTGAGATTCCAAAACAACCTTTTTTATTTCAAAACCGCTTTCATTCAAGAACAATTTACAAATACCAAATCCACTTTTCAAACTAAAATCACTTTCCAGAACCATTTTCCACTTTAAAATCCAATTTAGAAAACAAGGTCAAGGATTTAATTTCAAACACACCTAGGTAATCCCCTGAACTGTTGCACATGTATTCATCTACTTTTATTCATTCTCACCAACACGCACTTTCCACGCATCCTCTCACATGTGCAAAAATTCATAAGGAGTACCTCAGGTTTCATGCCAAACCATTCTCGACCAATTTCCACGAAAACACCAGTTTTCCAAACTAAAATCTTTCAATTTTAAAACCCATTTCTTAAATATAAAGTCATTTAAAAGAAATCAATCCCATTTTCAAAAACCATTTTTCAATTCCAAAATTGCAGTTAAACCATCCATAACGAAAAAAACACTCAACATGCATCAAACCACCGGAGTGAGTGACTAGCAGTCACACATAACCTAATGACATGGTAGTGGGCCATGCCCCATGTAAGTGTCAACAACTAGGAGCATTTCAAACTGTGTATGTGGACTCCACATGGGTCACTACTTTATGTGAGATCTCAATGTAATGTCGGTTTACCTCCGTTGTCATCCCATAATCTATAACAAACTAGAACGAAACAAAGACTCAATTCTAGGAATATCCCTGGCGACTCAAGGTGAGGAACAGGAAAGGGTTCAGGACGTACTTATCTTACCTACCTCTCAAGTCCCATAAAATCTTAATCACCATCTACTAGACACCCCAAAATAACAATGTCCTGCTCTGATACCATTTTTTCATGAACCAACCAGGGTCGACCCTGAACCGATCACCCGAGCCGGTCTTTAGCATGGCCCGAAGGGCATTCCCAATCCCCAAAGGCTGGCAACTAGTGACAGGCATCACGATATAATCATTGGGAACGATTTTAGCCAAAAAAAACCAGGATCAAAACAAAATGGAAACTAAACATAACTGATAAACACTAAAAACATAAATAAATGAAAAGCCACACGACCCACGTTCCTCCACGTGATCTTGCATGCCACCTCCCAAACAAAGGACCAACCTCACTCCTAAACTGAGTGGCAAAAACCAACAAAACTGAAAAAATGAGCCTGCAACTGAAATGGTAAAAGATAGGCATGAGTAGAAAAATATACTCAGTAGGTGAGACCAACAACAAATCCCAAAGAACTGACATGAAATAAATAATTCACGAATCCAGGTTTGAACTACAATGTATAACAGTATTCTTTTATAAATATTTCACTTGAAAAAAAACATGAATCATTGCCCTTATTAATTTTCAAAAGGTAGATTCATTTAATTAGTGCCAATAGAATTGTCAAATGGAGAGTAATGTTGGATTTCAGATTTTACACAAAGAGAATAAAACATTTTCATTTGATAGCATTTTCCCAAAAAGAACAATGTTCCAAAAGGAAATGTAGAAACCACATAGTTAGGGAAATACAGATATAAAAACAAACACTACACTGATCACTATTAACAAAAGAAATCCAAAGGGCATGGGTCGAACCTAGGAGCTCGTGAACAATCCAGACCATACCATACATGTGACTCATCCTTAAGGAATGCCATAACTCGATGATGTCATAACGCACTAATGCTCAGCATAGCCGTACATGGCCTAACCGGGGGGGGGGGGGGGGTCAATCCCCATTGCATCGATAATTCAGTATTCCCCTACAATGGGGACACTAGCCAGTGCTTAATCATAACTAGTGAGGCAATAGTACTCAGAAGATTCACTCACTATGCAACGTTCCCATGTCAACAAGAGAAATAAAAAACGGAGTTGAGTCAACAAATACTAGTCATGAAACTCAAAAAATTCAATATCATCTTACACCATCAACAAGCACACAACAAAAACACCCTCAAGTACCCCAAGGAATAAAACCCTCACCATTAACCCAATATAACAGAAGGGAATCCCCAAGACAAGGTAACCCCAATATTTCATCAACCAACAAGGTGAGGATCCATTCCAAGGAGGGTTTTCCAAGGAAACCATTTTTATTTAATGTGCTAACCGGGCCTCAACATCCATTTAATACCAAAATATTTCAAAACTACACAACACGCGCCATCACATTGGAAACCAGAAACACACTTAGAACCTCATTTAAGAATCTCACAGAAGGGGCGGCGCGCTTAGTCACGGAGACTGCTAGGGGTCGCGCACCGACTTTAGGTGCGTTGCTGGGTGGCACAAGGTGTCGGTGGTTGGCTGGACATCGGAAGGCTAAAACACGACCGACCGAAGGTGCGATAGTCAGGAAATGCAACGAAGGAGCACTGTAACACTTGAAGGAGAGCCGGAGGGTGCGCCGGAGTGCCAGAGCACCGAGAAAATGGCCGGGAGTGCCCGAGATGACGGAACAGCGGCCAGAGGGGTACTAGCTATAGGTGGGGCTCATCGGAGCTCGCCGGAGGGGGGAAGGATGCCCGAATGGGCGGCCGGAAGCCTCTATATGGAGTGGGAATTGGTGGAGCTCGACTGGAGGTCACAGGAGGAGGCTGGGATTTCCCGGGATGCCAGAACGGTAGCCAGAGGTCTGCTGGCCAGAGGCAGGGCTCTTCAGAGCTCCCCAGTGGGGGCCGAGATGCCGGAATTCGCGGGCGAAAGCCACTGGCCGGAGCAGGGCTCGCCGGAGCTCGGCCGAAGGTCAGAGGTGGGGTCCAGGATGCCATAATGGGCGGGCGGAAGCCGCTGGACGGAGCGGGGGCTCGTCGGAGGTGATGGCCGACGACAGGGGTGTTGGGCACGAAGGGGGTCATACAGAGCAGGGCGAGGCGGAGCTGGGGGGGTTAAGTGGAGCATGGGAGAGGTGGTGTTGGGGTGTTCGGGCCGCGCGATCGCGGGAGCAGGGAGTGGCAGCGCCAGAGGTGGCATAGGGGTGAAGCAGGAGGCAGTGTAGCGTGACAGCGGTGAGGGAGGGCTTGCGGGGTGGGGGGAGCGCCACAGCGCAGGGGAGTGAATGGGAGGGGGGCTGGCCTAGTATTAGGGTTAGGCTAGTTTGTTTTTCTTTTTTTTTCTCCATTTTATTATTTTAATAAAATCAATATCAATATTAATAATAATAATAATATAAATGATAATAATAATAATAACCCCAAAAATATTAATAAAAAAATAACAGTAGTAAATATAATATTAAAACAATTTATTAACAAAAATAATAATTATGAAAATAATAATAATAAGAATAATGATAATAATAATAATTATTATTATAATAAACACATCATTAAAAATATTATTATTATTTACATAATTACACTATTATTATCACAAATTAAACCTTCAACTCAGCTTATCTACATAAATATTTATTTATTCTATATGATAGGAATTTGCACGGGCACCTGGGATGACTGCATAGCTATCGCTCATTGGGCGGTGAAAAATATGGTAGGCTCTCGAATAGGATGGTGCACCTTCTAGGATGTTTCATAGGGTGTGTGTGAGTGAGGAAAATTCACATTGGGAAAGACATGTGTTGTCCTGTGGGGAAAATCATTAGTCAGATATCCCGTTCCGGCACGTGGGTGGGCCCCATGGAGGGGTCCGCATGTCTGCGGGGCAACTGGTGGGTGGGGCGCAGTTGTTACAGTTTAATTCTCTATTGATACAAACCAATATTCTTTTATCTAATCTTAAATTTGACACTTTAATATCACTATGATTCTGTTAAATAGTGTTAAAATAAACAAATATGTTTCCTTGATATATCTTAAAGGAGAAGGCTTCTAATGAATCTTATATTGTCATTATTGATTCCAAATATTTCCATTATCATAATTTATATTTTTCTCAATATAAATAGTTTAATATATATCATTATTCTCATCTATAATCAAATTTATCAATAAATTCTTATCAAATTTTTATTTGGATGAAAAAAATTCAATCTTCATTTTTTATCTATCATCATAAGATGTAGCTCATATCACTTAAAAAAAACATCACAATATTAATTTTTTATCTATTAGGAAAAATATTTGAATATATAAAATATTTTAATAGAAAACATCATTTAATCAATATATAAAATTAAAATTATATTTATTGTAGAAAAATATTTCTTATATATGTTATTATCAAACATTCCTTTGGATAATTTCATATCCCTCAAATAACCATCATGTTTATATATACAGGACTGAGGGGCTATCTAAAAATTTAAAAATCGTTTTTTAACTTACACAAAATGCATACATATCATTCTAAAATGAATCAGTCATGTTTGAAAAAATATATCTTTTAAGTATCAATTATCAAAGGTATACTTCACATCCTTTTGAAAAACATTATAATACGTTTGTGAGGAAACTTCCAGGAATTTTTTGGTAGATTCTATCCATTATTAGGGAGATACTGATTATTTATAATAAATCAAAAGGTTTTGTGAATCACCATTTCAATCCATTTTTTTAATTTTCTAATTCACCTTTTTCATGGAAATTATTCCAAAACACACAAATTGTTCAATTTATATTTTTATGAGTAGTTCCATGCATGAGATATTAGGGGAATTCATTCCCAACTTGATCAAAATACCAATTCATATAATTAACCCATTATTTATGTAATACTCATTTTGAAAAATTTTATTGTTCAACATAAGACGTGTGTGTACCCTAACATTTAATCCTTAATTTTATTTTGGATTAGAATAGTGTGTTTTGATTTCCAATAACATTTTTAGAATCAACATATTCCATTAACATTTGATGAATCTATTTTTAAATATCAATAGTCTCATCTTAATCACTTTTTTAATCAATATCAATATTCACAAAAATATATACAGTTCTATTCTCTTCTTCAATATTTTTCTCTAAAATACTCTTACTATTAACATTAATATTCTATTTTTTTCTCCAACTATAACCAATTTTTGAAATTATTTTCAATATCATTATATGAAATCAATAAAAATGTTTATAAATCCATTTGTACAATATTTCTAACCACCTGAATTATATACCATTCCCTTTAAGATGCATTTTCCAGCTCTATCTTCGAATTTTCCTTGATTATTGACTTTAATATCCATACAATAATTTATATCGAATACATAAATTTTTTCATTGATGGTTTTATTATTTAACAAATTTCATATATTGTTATTTTTAGGTTTTGAATAAATATATATTAATTATGTGAACAAAAATATTAATAGTTGCGATTTTTTTTAAAATTTTATATCCAACTAACACTGATCATTCCATCTCAATAATAATATTATTTTTATCCCAGCATATACATTCTTCTAGTAAGTATAGGGTGCACTAAATTGTAGATTAATACCTTGGATTTAAATCTTTTTTAAAATTAAATATGAAGTATATTCCATATAAGTGTATTTTTCCATGAAAATAATTTAAACTCCAATCTCTATCCAAACATATCCTCTAAATAATTATATCATATCCAATGATACATATTTATGTTATATGACCATGAATATTGTAATTATGGTGAATTATACAATGAAGGAAGTGATAATGAAATAAACTCATATTGATTATTTTCAAAAATTCACCCACAAATCTGGATGAATGGTCACTAGTATCCTAGTAGAATTGGTGTTACCATAGGATTTTTTTGGTGTTGTATTTTTTATCAACTCTATTTTAAAGAATATATTTTTAGTTGAGATGTATAATTTTATACAACTAGACAACATAGTATATAAAAATTTCAATTGAATTTCAATAAATAATGAATAGTTGGTTTTTTACCAGAGGTAGCTCTAAAACCTATGTCTTTCTTGCATTACACACAACAATCACTTAATCCAAAAAGATACACATTATTAAAATATTATTATATGATAGTTATCAGTTGGCTATTAGAATTTAGCGTATGAATATGATTAGATAAATTATGATAATATATGTGTTTTACTATTACATGAAATACATTATTTAGTGACAAATTCATTATAAATGGAAATAAAAACCATTTGAAAATATTGATTTTTTTTAATAAAAAACTATTATTAAGTGCAAAAACATGTTTTTATTAAATAAAGTAATTAAATCATGTTTGGTGAATTAATTAAATTAAATTAATATATTATAACATTAATAATATTTTTTGTATTTATATTAAGTGTCTTCTATGACTAAGATAAGAATAAACCCAATTTTAGTCTTAAATAATTTTATTTTTCTAAAAATCATTTTTTTTTTGAAATTTTAGACAATTAATTTAAAATTATTAATGACCAAAATTATAAACCCTATCTAATAATTTTTTTTTCATTTTTGAAATCATTATTTAATAATTATCTTGGAGTGAAATTTTGATAATTTTATGAAATGATATATTATTTAGTGAATAGTAAAAAATTCTGGTTTTTATAAAAAAATTGAGTTTTCATTCAAATGTATTATAAGAAAAATTCTATTTTAATATTATTTTTAAATTTATATTACTTAAATAATATATATTTTAATCTAATGTATCTCATTAGAATCAATTTCATTTTTAAATTCATATAAAATCTTTTTGACGGAGTGGATACTCAAAATGGGGGTGAATTTATTTTTAATTAAAATTTCTGTTAAAAACATAATTAGAAAAATCCCCCAATTCAAAACACCCCTGTCAATTAAGGTAGAAGAGATATAAATGTTTAATTTCTCAACAACTGTCTCTATGGTTGATTAGTCCTAGTTTAATTAATGCAATCACTAATTCAACTATTGAAATAGGTTTACTAAATTAAGCATATATAAAAACTAATCAAAGATAACTATTAGAGTGAATGTTAAGAAACGATTCATGTTCTTGAAAAAAATAAGCAGTGGATAAAATAAAACAGTGTATTTGAATATTAGCACAACAACGTATACAAGAGGTTCAGTCTCATGCCGAGACCTAATCCTCTCCACTTGGTGATCACCTGCCACAAAGTTGTTTGTATAAATAATCTTGATACACAACCAATATCGTGTTTCACAAGAATTTTTACACTATCTAGGTTCTACAACCTCTACCACAGTTCTACGTGGGAGAACAAGCAACCAATCTAGACATGGATTCTTCCACAATTATGTGTGGGAAACAAGGTGAGAGTGTTTCGAGTGGAGATTTTCAGTATCCCCCTGTTAAAGCACACGATACAGTGTGTGTAACAAACACACATTGCTCAAAAATTTAAAATAAGGAACGCAGTAGAGCCAGGGAAATTAGGAGGAAGTTTATAATGCTCTATGTGTTTGAAGATCAGCACTGGACTACTTGCAGTTGAGAAAATGAAGGTTTTGTTATTCACTGCAAGTTGTCTCTAAAAACATAGTGTCATAACTTCAATGTAATAGCTTTTAGGTTCTCATATGTTCGTCTTCTTGGTATAAGAGTGTTGACAAAGCACATCAGGATAGCCTTGAATATGTTCTTCAAAAATATCTTCGTGAAGCTCTTGGATATTCAATATAAGCACTAGAGCGTTCTTCTTATTGTTCTTCAATTTTTTCTTCCTTATGCATTGAACTTGTGAACTTCACTCTCCTCTTTTTTTCACTGTGCTTATATATATATATATATATCTTTTTCTTTTGGTATTTCTCTTTCATATTTGAGCTACGACAATATGAGAGAGGACATCACGTTTAATCTTTCTCGTACCTCATATTATCAAGATATGATCTCCTGATATGTCTACAAACAATAATAATTAATTTATGATGCATTAAATCATTCAAATATGACCGTTATGATAATATTAAGAAAATAGATAAAGTATAGAATATGTTATCAGCTTATAGGTAATTGTATCTTTTCAATTAGTAGCATCTTCAGTGGCAAGATCAAGCAGCAGTAGACTTCTAAAAATAATCCTATTGAGTGGTAGGCTTCGACAATGGTAGGATAGTACAATAGTAGGCTTTGTCCAACGGTAGGATTATTCCAAGAGTAGACTTCACCAATGGTATACATCACCAAATGTAGACTTCACTAACGGTAGACATTTCAGTGGCAGATTTAACTAACTGTAATAAGTCTAACAGTGGACTTCTAAGAGAAACTCTTTGTAGCAGTAACCTTGTCAAAACATTGACCAATCACATTGACACAACATCTATATGTTTCGGTATGTATTCCAACAAGTGGATTTACAATATTGACCTTCTACTAGTGACTTCAAATTTTATCTTTATAACTGTATCTTTTAAAACAGTATCCTTCTTCAGTAAGGTCATAATCGGTGATCTTTTCACCAATGAATTTTAGTGGTATAGTTCACCTTTAGGTTCCTCAATGGTGACCGTGTTAATGACCCCATACAATTAACCTTCAATAGTTACCTTTGACATAGAAAACTTTATGTCTTAAACTGATTCCTGTAATGTCATGAGATTATAAAAAGATTGAAATAAATTTTCTAACAACTAAATCATTATATATTTAAACATGATTTGTGATTATCAAAATAGGTGAGTTCAAAAATGTCCCCTTTTTGATAATAAAAAATTATTCCATTAAACATTAGAATAATTATAATATTATAAAAGATATTTTAATTGAATAAATAGGTGTTAAAGATAAGACTACCACATATGCAGTAGAATATATTAATGTGATATGGATTTGAAATTATTTTAGGTGAATGTTCTTCCCCATTGTGATTAAAAAAATATAGACAATAAGAATGAAAAGGGAATATTTAAATTAATGAATGATCAGTACATTATTCAAAGATTAGTACAAAAGTAATATCAAAAGATACAACCACACTCAATCCACATCAGAAATGTCCAATGGATTTTTGGCTTTGGATCCTGAGGATGTAGGATCTAAAGGTGGAGGGATAGTCCATGGGATTGCAGTTAGCAGGGTAGGAGGAGCTGCAACAGGAGCATCAGAAGACCTGTAGTGCGTATATCATTGAGGAATGGTAGGGGTCAAGCTTCTAATGGATTGAGCAAGAGACATCATTAGAGAAGCACTGGCTGATCTAGAGGCACAAGAGGTATAGGGCAAGGGTTTGGGGACAATGATTGGTGTGTAGTCTACATGGAGGAAAGGTAATAGAAGAATCATGAATTCCATGATGATACTGCCTCCTCTCTCCATGGATGAGATAAAATTATCCTTATTCTCCATAAATTTCTCCAAGGCATGAGCAAGATCTCAACGTTTTCTCACTTGATCCTTAAATGCCTGAGGGATAGGTGGAATCCTAAAGTTCTCAAATAGAAACTTGAAGTGATCATCCATATAATTCTTAGTGTATACCATTTTTTAATTGAAGTAAACTTATTACTTGATGGCCTTCTGCTATTAAGCAGCTTCCCCCAAATAATTTCCCACAAGGGTATGAATCTCTCTTGTAGTAGAGATGACCTGAGAGTTGGAAGTAGTAGCACCAGAGATCTTTTCCACTTCTTCTCTTACAATAGATATAAAATCCTCAATTTGAACTAGAGGAGTGGCTGAGGTGGAAGAATATACACCGAGAGGTACCAAAGAGGAAGTTACTATCTCATTAAATGATTTAGTCAATCCACTGATCAACCTCTTCAATTCATTATCTTGTCCTTTCACATGAATTTCCATGGACTTATTAAAATCCTCAAACACAGTTACCAACTACTTCACTACACTTTCGACATATTGAATATCCTTCTCCACTTGATATATTGAGGTCATAAAAGAATTCAATCCCACCAATGCCTTTTTTAAAAGCTCCACAGATTCTAACAACTCATTCATTTGACTCTGAAACATCCTTAATTCATGAAGCAAATCAGAGTAAATACTAGATTGTATTTCAGCTAACCCAGATGTTAAATGATTTTGTATTAGAGAAACAACCATCTCTATCTCATAGGAACTATCCTCAAACATTCTTTGTAGGTCGTATTTCAAGGATTCAAGGTCTGAATTTCTATCATAGCTTGAGGGAAAGAGTTTTCTGGAGGTACAAAAAATGAGGTTTGGCACTAAAGGCCTTTTGTTGGGCCTTTCATCTTTTGAGTCATCATAATCTATTCCCAACACCAGAATCCAAGGGTCCGCAGTCTAGACTTTAATGTTATGCACAAGAGATACTGATCCTTTGGCAATAGGATGCTCCCCCCCAATTTGATCTATCTCTTGGACAACTATTTCAGCTTCATCCAGCCTTACAACTTCAGGAACTGTTGCTACATGACCAATTGTCTCACCAGTAAAGTGAGATACTGCATCGACTGAGTCATCAACAAATTCCATAGCAAAGACTTTAGATACAGTTTCTTCTACCTGTTCACTCAATGATTTTTCAGTGACTACAATAAGAGGACTCAAACTGAGTTCCTCTCCTTCACTATCCCTATCTGCAGTAGCACCATGTTCCTCATTGTCAGAATGACCAGATTCACCAACATTTTCCTCTTCTAAGGTATCTCAAATAGTGATATGATCCTCATCATATTCTTCTTCACTGGTTTCTTCAACTTCATTGTCCCTTTGGATAGATTCTATTCTCTGTAACTCTCTTGGAGGACTGGGCTCTCCACAGGATATCATTATAGTTGGAGGACTGGTAGATAGATCAGGATCACTCCTATCATCTATAGATGTATCCTCTTTATCAAGTTCTATAGACTCCTCTACTTCTTCGTCAGAATACATAGAATCTTCCTCATCAAGCCTCAGACCTAGATCCATCTTATCCATTGTCCTAGAAGGATTATTTTTACGGTCAATCTTCTCATAAAGCTTCCCATCATCATTTACCCATTCACTTCTCCATCGATTCCAGCTCATCTTCTGGGTCTTGCAGACTCTCTTTAAGATACAAAAGTTGTTCTTGGATACAATTTTTTCATCTTTATCTCCAGCAATTCACTTAACCTTCAGTATCACGGTAATCAGTTTGGCATGAAATAGAGAATTTGATTTAGAATATGGCTTAGTCATGTCTTCCAACTGATCCATCAGCAACCTAAACAGGTTGTTCTTATGTATATGTTTCAGAAAATACAGTATGAATATGTCCGGATACTTCAATACAAAAAAGTCCCCTATACTACGACTTATCACATCATGGATAAAATTAAACAAAAGTCTATCCTCTCCATTTATTTCAACAGCAATAATCTTTCTTGAGGTATCATTTCCTATCAGCTCTTCTAACGCATTATTATACTCTAAAATCACACACTCTAGAGGAATCACTCTAAAATATTAGTAAAAAATACCCTAATGAGGCACCTCTAGACATTCAAGACATTAAGAAGATGAAAAGGTTACCTCAGTTCCATTTAATCATGAAACTAGTTAGTTCTCATCATCATATTTTTCAAATTTCAAATATTCATAGAATTATTTGATTATTCTCTAGTTGTATGTTCCATTATTGTTGGAAAATCACTCAACCCAGCCTTGATCCTCTAGTGCTCCATCACTAAGGATCTTCTCGACAGCAACCAATCTTCGCTAGACTCCTTTTCAGCTACAATGTCTATCATTGCTAGATGCTGGTTATCCTACTCTGTAGACATATTAATCCCACCACTAGACACGACTCGTGGTTTCTTAGGACATAGAGCATCTTCGTCATCAGCTAAAAGTCACTTGACCCTTTCGATTGAGGTTCTGAGTGGTTTGAGGGTTCAGTGGAAATGTTGGGTTTATAGATTTTGAGAGCCGGGGTCCGAGAGTGAGGAAGAGAGTAAATCGAAATGTGTTTGTAATATAATTTTATAATTTAGGGATTGAATCAAAAAAAATGAAGAAACGAAAGGAAAAAATACTAATAAAATGGTTCATAATCCCACATAAAATAGGAAGTAACAGTAATGTCCATTAGTGAGGTACCCAATAGTGATATTGTAACGTTGAGCTGATAACAGTGAGGTGATAACAGTGAGGTTCTAACACCGAGGTGCTAACAGTGAGGTTCAATGGTGATGTTCCAACAGTGGGGTTCAATGGTGAGGTTCTAAGAGTGGAAATTAATCATCCTTAATTCATTTTTGATCTAGTTTAACATCTTTCAACATAAAGGCTTTGTGAATATAATAGCTAATTGATGTTCAGTACCAATGAATTCATGATTTATATCATCTCTTTGATAATAATCTCTCCAGAATTGATTTATTACATCAACATGATTTGTCTTATCATACGAAGTGGGATTTTTAGAAATGATAATAAAACTTGTGATGTAAAAATTTATAGAGACATGATTGAATTGATATCCATATTATAGTAAAGTGTGTTTATTCTACATAATTTGAGCAAAACATCTACCAGGAGCTATATATTCAGCTTTTGCAGTAGATAATGCAACAAAATTCGGTTTCTTACTACACCCTGATAGTAGTGACTTGAAAAACATGTGACATGTTCTAGATGTGCTTCTTTTATCTAACATGCATCCGGAAAATTCAGCTTTCTAATAACAGATCAGATCAAATGATTTTTTTCTTAGATAAAATAGTCCTAAGTTGGGAGTATATTTGAGATATTTGAAAATCCTTTTTACAGTATTAAAATGAGGTACTTTGGGATTAGATTGAAAGCGAGCACACATTCATACACTGAACATAATATATGGTCTCCTAGCTGTAATGTAGAGATGACTCCATATCATACCTTTGTAGTTGGTTGGATCCACTGGTTCTCCAGCTTCTTTTGTATCCAACATACAAGTGGTACTCAAAGGTGTATAATTAAATTTAATACCATAAAAATGTATTTAATGATTTTTAATATATTTACTTTTATTTTAAATAGTACTATATTTATTTTGAATATTTTTAAATCCAAGGAAAAATTTATGTTCTCCCATTAAACTCATTTGAAACTCATTTTTCATTATTTTTGAAAAATCATTACATAAAGAATTTTTTTAATATCAAAAAACGTTTTTATCTACATAAATTTTTTCAATCAAAAAATAATTGGAAAATCTTTTAATGAAGAGAGTAGGATCCGCTACTCCCTTGGAAAAACCTATTGAAATAAGAAAACAGTTCAGTATATCATACAAATCTCTTAGAGATTTTGTTAAACCGTATAAAGATTTTGAGAGTTTAAAAACGTGATTTGGAAAATTGGAATCCATAAAACCTGTGGGTTGTTCAACAAACACATCCTTAACTATATATCCATTTTATTAAATCACTTTTAATATCTATTCAATAATGTTTAAAATTTGGATGAGTTGCATATGGAAGTAGATTCTTATTAGCCTCTATCCAAGATATAGGTCCAAATGTCTCCTCATATTCTATTCCTACCTATTGATTGCACGCTTTTTCAACTAACCTTTCTTTATTTCTATGTATATTTACCGACTCATCAACATTGTTCCTAAAAACCCCATTAGTGCCTATTGTCAAAGTGTCCTAGGTCGTTAAACTAGTTCCCGGACTTTTTTCTTTCAAATTTCTTTAATTTTTAATGCATATTGATCACCCAAGATTTATCATTGATAGAATCATTAATATTTTTGGGTTTAATCTTTGAAATAAAAGCTTGATGTTCAACTTGTTTTCTCCAAGAAGGTCTAGTTTATGTCCCTCGATTTAAATCTCATTCTACAACATCTAAATGATAATTTTTTGGAGTTTTAATTCTTCTAGAACGAGTTGAACTTCATTAATCATTATTTTCTCTTGGTTCATACTCAACAGGTCTAGATTTTGGAAGATTCCCAAAATGGTTACTTTTAATGGGTGTTAACTATCATTATCATTGAGGTCCAGAATTGACATATCATCCTCAAGATATTCAGGACTGGTTTTGGGTTCACATGGATCAGTCTCATCAAATATGATATGAACTGAATCTTCCACACATTTGGTTTTATTATTGAATACACTATAGCCTTTACTCAAGATTGAGTAACCTAGGAAACTTCCTTCATCACTTTTGGATGCAAACTTGTCTAGCTTGTACTAGGTTTTAAGCATAAAAAATTTGCGACAAAAACTCTTATGTAGTTAACCTTAGTCATCCTATTGTTACAATTCTCATTATGGGTCTTCTTAAGAACATGTCTAATAAAGACTATATTGACTGTATAACAATCTGTATTTACAGCTTCAACCCAAAAATAAATAGGTAGATTATAGTCATTGAGCATTATCCTAGAAATTTCTTGAAGGGCCCTATATCTTATTTCAATGACTCCATTCTGTTGAGGTGTTATGGGAGAATAGAAATTGTGACTATAGACATTGTGTGGGAAAAAGGATTCAAACTCATGATTTTCAAACTCATGGCCATGATCACTTCTCAGTGTCTTAATTCTAAGTCCACTATGTTTTTCTACAGACTAGGAGTATTTGATAAAATAAGAACAAGCTTCAATTTTGTGAGCCATAAATTATACCCAAGTATACCTAGAAAAATAATCTACACGAACATAAACATAGTGGTTCCCATTTAAACATAAGACACTAGATTTTCCAAACTAATCCTTGTGAACCAATTCAGGCAGTTGAGAAGTAGAAACATCATTCATTGGTATGAGAGAATATTTCTGTTGCTTTCCCTCTTGACAAGGATTACACACTTTGTTATGAAGGAATTCTAATTTAGGTTAGTCTCTCACTAAACCATTCCTAGAGAATTTCTTAAGGGAGTTCACATTGAAGTGTCCTAATATTCTTGTGCCACAGCTGGGATTCCTTAGGAAAAACATTTAATAAAGAAACATTATACATGGATGATGAAATTTATGTCAACATCATACACATTTTCATTTCTAAGAGAAGTAAACAATAAATCATTTTTAGAAATTAAAACGTTACCAGCATCATTTTCAAATTTTACTTTGAAACCATCATCACACAACAAAGAGATGCTATGTAAATTATAATTTAATCCATCAACAAAATTTACTTTGGAAATTAATATTGTATTAGGGTTACCAATCTGGCATAAGCCGAAGATTTTTCTATTTTCATTGTCATCAAATGTTACATGTCAACCATCAACATCGATTAGGGTCTTGAAGCAAAAATAATCTCTTGTCATATTCCTTGAACATCCACTATCCAAGTACTACAATGTCTTGCAGGAACTCCATAGGTAAAATCCTATCAAAATAGATTAGCCATGGGGTAGCATTGGTACCCATATTTTCTTAGGTCCAAAAAGGTTTGCATGTAAAACATTGGGAACCCATACATGTCTCACATATTTCATATAACCAGTAGATATATTTTGGTACATAAACACTTTTTTTGGTCATTTAGAGAATTAATTTTCATGAAATTGTCAAGAACATGAACTACCAATGAATTGTCCATATTTTGGAATAAGTTTTGTATTAATCATCCTCATTTGTCTTGGATGATATCCAATACCAGTTGTATATTTTGGGAAAATTTTCATTCCTTGAAACTGAGTTAAGGTATCTCTACAGGAAGTAAACTTATCAAGATCTCTCTTTAATTTCTCATTTGATAATTTGAGTTCAGTATTTTCTTTTAACAGGTGAGCACATTTTTCTTTTTCATTATCCAAATCAGAATTATAATTTTCATTTAGAGCATATTTTCTCTTTAATGATTTATATTTTTATTTGAGTTTATTAATGGTATCCTCATGCATTTCATATTATTCAAATATTTCATCCTTAGTCACATCTTCATCATTTTGTGACTCACTCTTATTCCTAATATATTAGGAATTATGTATAGGATAATTAAGTGCTGACTCAGATGTTTCTGTCAAGAAACATAAATTAGCAGGATTGTTCTGTTCACTATTAGAAGAATCGCATCCACCATAGCTATCTTCAGAAGCACTATAGGTAGAATTCATATCCTTTTTTATCCATTCCCATTATCTTCATATTTCTTCTTAAATTTCAGATTCGGGAAGTCTGCTTTCACAAGACCCTTTTGTTTTCACTCATAGTAGATTATTTTATTTGATTTGTAATTCCATTTTTTGTATTTCTTATATTTTCCCTTACTATCATAATTTCCCTTGTAGTTTGACTTCCTGAAGAATTTCTTCTTTCGATAAAACAATTTTAAAATTCCTTCAAGATGAGACATCTTCTCATCACCGTGTGAATCTGACTCTTCACTAGAAGAAGTATCTACAAAAACATGAACCTTTTCATTAACTTTACTTTTTGAGGTTGAAGTCCTGAATGATACTGACTTATTCCTTGGTTATTTTCATACATCTTGATTTACTTTAAGTTCATGTTCATACATCATAAGCTTTACAAGTATTTCCTTCACTGGTTGTGTTCCTATGTCACATGATTCTCTGATAGAAATAGAAGTGCCCCTCTATATGTCATGTATGAAACGAAGAAGTCTAATCATTTGGTCCTTGTTGTCCACTGGTTTTCCAAGTAGACTCATAGTGTTCACTATTTCATTGTACCGGAGTTACATTTCCGAAATGAGTTCATTAGGATTCATTTTATAATTATAATATTTAACAGTGTATGTATTTAGTCTCATTTTATTAAAATTAGTTGTTCCCCCATGAGAAATAGCTAATGTGTCCCATATTTCATATGCAGTTTTACAAGTAGATATTCTATAGAATTCATCATAACTTAGGTAAAAGTAGAAGGTATTCATTTCTTAATAGTTATTATTATATGTTGATTTAGCCAATTGAGACCATGTTTCCCTCGTAGTAGCTGGAAATACAAGTTTTTCTTCAACTATATCCTAGATTTCAGGTCTCATGCTCTCTAGAAACATTTCCATTTTGAATTTCCATTGAGCATAGTTATTACCATCAATGAATGGTGGCTTGTTAGAATCATCACCCTCTACTAGAGTTTCCATAGTTACTTAGAATTTAAACAAATGAAAATTTAGAAATGATAGAAATTTTATGATCTTTACGATACAACTAAAATTACAGTTGAAAAAAATGTGAAAAATTGAAAATAAAATCATGTAATACCAAATGTTGGTCAAAGTGGATACTCAAGAGGGGGAGGGGGTGAATTCAGTTCTAATTAAAAGTTTTGTAAAAAACTTTATAATAAAAATTATCAAATTCAAAACAGCCCAGTCAATTAATGATGTGGAGATATAAATGTTTAATTTCTCAACAAGTTTCTCTAAGGTTGATTAGTCCTCAATTCAATCAATGCAATCACTAATTCATTTTTGAAATATTTTTACTGAATTATGAATATATACACTCTGAAAATACTAACTATCAGAGTGAAAGTAAAAACAGTTTTCTGTCTTTGAAAAATATAAGTAGCGGATAAAATAAAACAGTGTATTTGAAGATTATCACAACAATGTATACAAGAGGTTTAGTCTCAAAGCCAAGACATGATCCTCTCTACATGGAGATCAACTGCCACCAATATTTTTGTATAAATAAACCTGATACATAACCTGTATCTTGTTTTAAAATAGGTTTAACACTATTCTGGTTCTACAAAATCTACCACAAATCTATGTGGGAGAACAAGCAACAAAGACACACAAGTCTTCATCCACAATTATGCGTGGGAAACAAGGTGAGAGAGTTTTGAGTGGAAATTTTCAGTATCCCCTAGTTAAAGCATAAGAGACATTATGTGTAACAAACACACACTGCTCAAAAATGTAAAATAAGGAACCCAATAGAGCCAGAGAAATTAGGATGAAGTTTAGAATGCTCTATGTGTTTGATGATCAGCTCTGGACATCTTACAGGTGAGAAAATGAAGGTTTTGTTCTTCTGTGTAATTTTTCTCTAAAAAAAGAGTCTCAAATTCTAGGAATTAGCTTCCAGGTACTGAGATGTTCAAATTCTTAGTATAAAAGAGTTGTTGAAGCACAGAAGGAAATCCATGAATATGTTCTTCAAAAATATCTTTGTGAAGATCTTGGATCATCAATATAATCACTAGAGAGTTCTTCTTCTTGTTCATCAATTGTTTCTTCCTTATGCATTCGACATGTGAACTTCACTCTCCTCTTTTTCTTTTCTCTGTGATTCTATATATATATATATATATATTATTTTTCATTGGTCATTTTCTTTCTCATTTGAGGTCCGACAATAGGATTGAGGACATCACAGACATTCTTTCTTGAACCTCATACTTTCAAGATATGGTCTCATGATATGTCTATAAACAATAATAATTAATGTTAGATGCATTAAATCAATCAAATAAGATCATTTTGATAATATCAAGAAAATAGATAAAGTATAGAATATGTTATTAGTAGACTTGTAATAGCAGCCTATCAATCAGTAGCATCTTCAGTGGAATGATCAAGCAGCAGTAGACTTCTAACAATCGGCGTATCTAGCAGTAGGCTTCAATAATGGTAGGCTTGTCCAGTGGTTGGATTTGTCCAACGGTAGGCCATGTCCAAGAGTACACTTCACCAATGGTAGACTTCACCAATAATAGACTTATCAATGGTAGACTTCACTAACTGTAATAAGTCTGACAGTGGACTTCTAACATAAACTCTTTGTAACAGCAACCTTGTCACAATAGTGACCTATCACATTGACTCAACATCTGTATGTTTTGGTAAGTACTGCAACAGTAGTCATTACTATAGTGACCTTGTACTCCTAACTTCCAATAGTAACTTTATAGTTTTAGATTTTATAATAGTAACCTTCCCTAGTAAGGTCTTTTTCAGTTATCTTTTCACCAAGGAATTCAAGCGGTATGGTTTAGTAGTAGGTTTTTCAGTGGTGACCGTGACAGTGACCCATTACTAGTAACCTTCAACTGTGAACTTTGACTTAGAAAATAATATGTTTTAAACCGATTCCAGTAAAGAAATGATATTAATAAAATATTGATGTAAATTTTCAAATAACTAACCCAAGATAGATTTAATCATGATTTGGGTTTATCAAAATAGGTGTGTCCAACAAAATATTTTTTAACTTTTGACACATTTCCCTTTGAACAACCCAATTTTTAATGGTGTCTATAAGATTAATTTTAAACTATATATATCAACATATATTAATTGAATTTATCAAAAATGGTAAAATATTTTAGATAATAATAATTTATAATATATAGTTAGTTAAAATAAATTTTGATCCATAATGACTAAAAAATACAATAAAATTTAATTAGCATAAAAATGGTTAAATTGCGCATTATCTGCACCTGTATTCAATTATTTCTTCACACACATTAGTTTTCTTTTAAATAAATATGATATTTATTTATAATTACTAGATAATAATTATATAATAAAACTCTACTAATGTTTTATATTAAATGATATATTACCTATGCAAATAAAAAAATATAGATTTTCATTGGGAAAATATTAATGGTAAAATTCAGTAAAAATATATTATATTGAATAATATAAATATAAAATCGGTATTTTTGTGTTTTAGATGTCCATATAAACCATATATTCCATTAAATACATTACTTATATATTTTGGAGGCACATGGGGTGAGAGTGACTTCCCATTATTGACTAGTTTTGGGTATTTCTAAAATTCCATTTCTCCTCAAATATTAATGACCACCTCGTCCCGTCACTATTTCACACCTATTAAGATATTTGGATCAAAAATAACATAGAAATATACCTTAATAAAACCTAATCATTTTTTAGATCTTGTTTTCATCAAAATTACTAGCCATATAGTTTTTATTAAGAGATCCAAAGGGGGTTATTCTAATCGATGGTAATTTACTTCACTAAACTCTTACAATTTAATTATTCCCATAAATCATTAATTAATGTATTAATAATTAAATATTATTAAAATATGTCTATAAAATATATTTATATTTTTTATTTATATCATATAACCTATATCCACCTCCTCTTCCATCAAATTGGTTATGAAATGGTAGTTCATGTGTTCGATGAACTACCGCCTCTTGAACCGATGTTACTAAATATTCATCACCACCTATAAAGATAGGATATAATGGTGTATTTTATGATTATAATAATTATTTATGATAATTAATATACCTATATAAAAATAATAAAACATCTAAATTCCGACCTCTCAACCCATTTGAATACAATAATGTCACTCCTGTGTACGGTGGAATACCGCCTCAAGAACATATGTGTTGTATTTTTATTTTTGATTTACATGGACAATAAAAATGATAAATTAAATTAATATACATGATATTTTTAGAAACCAGTATACATAAATTTTTATTTTATAACATAAAAAATCCTAATTTCTATTCCATGGGGGGATACGATAAAATTGTTTATGTGTGTGGAAAATTACTATCTCGTGAGGTGATGCGATTTATTTTTCTTTTAATATTAAAATGTAACATTATTATGTAAAATTTAATGAATATATCTGATATATTTGGCTTAAAAAAATTTTAAGAGTATTATATTATTTACCATTATTTCACATTATCCATCGTGAAAATGGAAACCGTGTTGATGATAACATATGGCCTACCTTCTTCATGAATCGTGACTTTCATTTTCTATATCAACCAATCATTGATTAATATAAATAAATATATAAGGAATATATATTTTATTTATATAATTTGTAACATTCGATAGTGTATGGAAACATGATCAATGTAGGATTACTGAAAATAACCAATCAAAATATATATGAAAAACCTTGTAGTTATAACTCGAATAGTGTTTTTTACAATGAATTGTAAATAACTATTTAATACAAGGTCATAATTATATTATATAAGTTCTGATATATATTAAATTTTTTAATTTATTATAATAAACTTATATTTTTTTTCAAGAGGACTGATGGTGTAGCAATGAATTAGATAATTAATGTATAAGATTTACATTTATCATTTTACTTATATTAAAAACATTATATATTAACCACATATTTATTATATGTGGCATAGAAAATAATAATGAATGTATTTTCAAATATTTATACTATCAATTATTGGTATTTAAATATCCCTTTCATTATATATCTTTTATGGTGATTAAACTTCAAAAGATACCAAAGTGGTAGAAGATTTTTTTCTCAATTTTCTTTCATTGAGATATTTTTTATGTATTGAACATATATTACTTTATGATGTTTATATAATTATACATTGAAATTATAAATGATTAATATTTTTTATTTATGATATTTAAATATTCATTTGATTTTGTTTCTTTAATGGGGATTTTTATTCAAAAGATACCAAAGTGGAAAAGGCTTATTGTTAAAATCTCAGTGTTTATAAGGATATATTATAATTATTTTATTGATGATGAAACACAATTATATATTTATCATAAAAATCCTGAATATTTTTATTATATAGTTATTCTTTTCGAATACATTTTTCCATTTCATTTTCCTCGCTTTGTGTACTCATGATATGAAAACCATGCTTTTAGAAATAATCAAAATTATTCCGCTCTTCGGTCAAAAATCATTTTCTTCTTAATATCATTTTATAAATATGTTTTAGGAAATGTTTCATTATTATCCAATGAAATTAAAAAAAAATTACCCATGATTTAGATTTTTTTAAATGAATGGAATATTCATTTTTTTAAAAACAAGCCCTGTTTGTTTCTGAAATGTTTTATTATTACCCAATATTTTCTGAAATTTTTCATTTTTTAGCTCGTAATACATGAACAATATTTTCTACTCTTATGACATATCTATTATTTTTTTCATCCATTATATATTTCCATGTTTATTTCAAATGAAATTTTAATTTTTTTTTGTTTTTAAAATAACTTTTTTCAAAATGTAAATTCTATTTTCCCCACAAAGCATTTGAAGTAATATTTCATCACAATTTTACATAAAATATGACATCATTTTATATATGTTGTGATTTACTAGGGACATGATAAAAATATATTATGTTTATTATTCTTCTAAATTATTTTTTTGATGAAATGAAATTTTTGAAACCCATTTCTTTACCATGGATTATTCAATGATGAAATGTTTTATGAATCCCATTTCTTTTCATGTGTTCAAATATGAAAACATTTTATATTATCCTATAGAAGTAAAATTTATAGGCTATATAACTTGTAGGAAATATATCACCCTCAAATTCATTGGAGATATATGTATAACTCATGGGTAAATATATTGGGAAAACCTGATTATATTTTTAGAATATTATAAATGAACAGGATTATATATTTATAATGTTATGCGTGAACCTGATTACATGTTCAAAATGGAATGTATTTACCTGATTAAATGTTTATAATGATTTGGGTAGAACTAGATTTCATGTCTCTAAGATTATGTGTGGACTCGATTGTAAGTCGATAAATTAATGTGAGTTCATATTCTATGTCCTTAATGAAATTTGTGAACGTATTTCTATTTGTACGTGTTCAAAATGTAATAATATTATATAGATGCCACAAATATATTTATTATGAAATTATTTTGTTCTCATGAATCGTGTTCTATAATTAAATTATGAATCATGTGTTATGATCTACAAATATTTGTTCCATGAAACATTTTTCTGATATATTATCTATAGGGTATGGTTTTCATGTATTATTATCACATTATCATACCCTTATTCTCATCATATTTTAATATCTAATGTATTTACCCTTACAGATCATCAGATCTCAGAATTTATTATGATTCTTTTAGAAGATTAATTTGTGAGAACATATTTATGGGAGATGTTTAAGATCAGTAAAAATTAAAATATTTTTCATCTAGTAACTAAAGACGATAAACCATTACAGTCCTCAGTTGATTTTTTATGACATGTATTGAATATTCCTAAAAAAGATGTCACATTTATGTATATTAATATTGGGTTGTTATAGTTGGAATTGGAGATAATTATTAGTAAAGATTTGGAAATATGGATGAGAAACATATAGTGATGCCTCTAGGGACATTTCAAAGGATGTATCTATGGATATTATTAAGGATAAGTCTATGTAATAGATAAAAAATTGAAATTGTCCTTAAATTTTGTTAAATGGGAGAGATATTGGTTTCCAAGAAAAATAATCCCTAATTAAATACTACAAGTGGATGAGGCTCTTCACTAGAAGTAACTAGGGGTAATAACTCAAAAAATGTGAATTAACTTGGACTCGATCATCATCTAGCATGTGAAAATAGACCTTACAATACACATTCCTTGAAAGTCCTAGGAGATATGCATTGGGAATTCCAAAATTACTTTACACCCATCACGAAGTATTTTGAATATTTACCTTGGATAAACCTGAGGTGTAAATGATTGAAATGTACATGTAATGATTTTGAACTTTTATAAGATATTTTTTTAATATTATGTGGTTTCCCACTACGATTTTATTTAAATACACATTGATTTGTGGTTTTAATACATGGATGATACCATAGGAAATTTTTTAACATTGAATATGATGTAAAATATGATCATTGGATGAAAAATAGAATTTTTTCTACAGTTAAAAAAATTGTGATTATTCATTATCAGTTAGCCTTATATATGATTAAAAACATAAACCTTAACCAACCCCCAGACTGACCAAGGATGACTCTGATAGAGTTTGGTGATATTTTAGTAGGTGGATACCATAGAGGAATGAAGTCTCTATTTAATATATTCCATGAATTTATGAATAGTCACTCTATGGAATATCTCGAATGAAAGATAAGATGTTTAATGTGTGTAGAATAAGGGTACAAATTATATGATTTCCAAAATAATTAAATTTTTTGTTAACATAATGAATGATAATAATTTTTTCACTATGGAATTATCAATGGATGTATTTTATAAATTTTTAAATAATGTGAATTATAAAAATTTATATCCTTGGGGGAATGCTTCTGAAGAGAATAAAAATGGTGGTGTGAGTAATGGTTATACTGCTGATGATGAACAGACCATGAATGAAATATCTAAGTTATATGATTTTATTACATTATAATTTAGGTTTAATTTCAAAAGTATTATTAAATTGATGTTTAGTAAATTTAAGATGTGATTCATATTTCATATATTTTTTTTGAAGTTATTATTTAGGAATAAAATTATAGAGCCTATTTAATGGTTTATGTTTGATGTGGAATGATTTGTGTTATTGTATATTGAAATTCAGTATTTATGTTATATAAATCTCTATATATATATGGATTATTACATAGAATTTATTCATTAAGGGGTTTTAAGAATGTGATGAATAGTACTGACAACCTAGAAAATCAATTTTTTGGAAATGTGTGATTTTATTGAAAACGCATCATCAATGGATGAAAACCCTTAATAGGTTTTTCATGTTGAGAAAATCATTATTATTTTGGATAACTATATTTTTGACATTGATAATGTATACTATATATTGTTTATGGCCTAAAAAATTATTTATGATTTGTGGAAAATGTAGTATATGTTATCATTGACGAAGTATAATGAATATTTTAAGTTATGGAATATATGTAATAATATCATGTTTTATTTAACAAATGATGATGCATGTATGTTTTCGTTGATGTTTCATAGAAATTATGGTTTTTTTTATGTTTCATGAGAACATATGGCATTGTTATTGACATATCTGGTATGTTTCCATTAGGAGTTACTTATTGATATTTGGAAGACTAATGTAAAGCTAATTTTTATATATTTAATAATATTTTTCGTAAAATTTAAATATGAAAACAGATATATGGTTAACAATATATCAAATGTATTAAGATGAATTTTGGATGTTCTTTATTAAATTAATCTATTACTTTACTATATGATTATATATGAATATTGGATAAATTATTCTAATTTTTTATTATAATGATAACTAGAGATAGAAGGAATTACCTATCATTCATTTATGGATATTGTGATCAGTATTTTCTTTAGGCATAAATTGATTATTTCCACCTATTGGAATGGAATATGGAATACTAGATTACCTATTTTTAATTAGATTGATTTATATTATATAGTAAGGTCAAATTAATTTGTTGAGATAAATATTAATAAAGACAATAAAAAATAATTACCACAATTCTGATTAAAATAGGGTTTTGCGGAATACATGTGCTTTTTTTTAAATTAATTCTCCATACACATAGGATTTTTATTTATTAAATTGGATTTAATAATTCGAATAAAAAGATATAAATTTTTATATAACTATTATTTTAAATTAATTCTTAATACTCAAATTACCGAAGTAAATTAAAGGATACATGTAACAGTGGTGAAACATTAATAATAAAATTATGTCAAAATAATTGAAAAAATAACATCTTTGGACGTGTGTTTTTTTGGTGGACGTGTGGATATACCATATCATGCCATCATTCCATTATATATCAATTTCTTAATCTCATAGTTTGATAGTGGATTCATTTTATTGAAGACATTTGGGTATATAAAAAAATGTCCCCCACCCCATTAATGTTGGTCTCCTCCTCCCCTCACTTCATGAATAAATTTCTACCCTTTTAGTTGAAAAACACCAAAAAAATACCAAAACAATATCCAGGTACATTTTTTTCATCTTTTTGTCATCCTAGAAGACCAACCCTATTGTCCTTGATAAGAGATCCAAATGGGATTATTCAAATCGAACATAATTGGCTTCAATAAACTATTTCATTTTAATTATTTTCTTAAAATCTTAACTAATGTATTAATAATTAAAATATAAAGACCAACTTATGTAACATATTTATTGGTTTTATTATATTGATGGAATACTATATATCTATATCCACTTCCATGAAATGGGTTAAAAATCATCATTTGTGTGTATGGAGGACTACCACCTCTTGAGCCAATGTTATTCATCTTCCATCCCTATCTCTTAGGGATCAATATAATGATGTATTTAATGTTTATTTATTGTAATTATGATATCATTATACCTAATTTATTATTATACTATATCAACATTCTTACCTCCAACCAAATAAGAAAATAATAATATCCCACATGTGTAAGTTGGAAAAAAGGTTGCGAACTAATGTGATTTGTTTTTAATTTATATTTTACATGGATTGTAATAAGTATTTATTAATGAATAAATATGATATTTTTAGAATTATTATAATTATTAAATTATTATAGCACACATTCCATTTTACATTCCCTTTCATGGGGGATATGAAAACATTGTTCGTGTGTGTAGGATACTACAACCCCACGAAGCAATGTGATTCATTTTTCACTAAATCATTCCATTTAAGGTAATTAAAGATCATTTAATAAATAAATATGATATATATAAAAAATTATTCTTTAATGGTAATATTTTATTTATTATTATTTCATTTAATCCATCAAAAAATATAAACAACATTCATGGGAATGTATGACCAACCTCCTCTACGAACAATGTATATCATTTTCTATATCTAAATTTTATGGGTTAATATAAATACATATATATTGAAAATATATATTATTAACAGGAATGATAAAATTATTGAGATTATTGAACCATTATCTATGTTAGAGGAATTAAAATAACAAACAAAAACATACATTAAGAACAAAGGAGTTATTACCAAAAATGAGATTTTAGCAAAGAATTGTTAATAAATGAATAATACAAGGTCAAATGAGAATAAAATATTCTATGATATATATAAGTATGGTTCTATAATATATTTAAAAATATATATTTATTTAATAGGAGGTTCTAATGTGTACGATGGATTTCATGACATATGGAATGGTATTCACAAATACCTTTTTAAATTTGTGAGACTAATATCATTTTACCCACTAATTTATTTTGTGGTGTTTATATATTTCCCATGAGTTTATATTATGATACATATAATAAAAATTATATGTTTTTAAATAAACATTTTATGATATTTTTTCCATGGGCTTTATAGTTAAAAAGTTACCAAACCGGTTAATTATTTTTTTCTCAAATTTCATTCTTTAAGACAATTAGTTTTTTGTGAAAAAATATTATCTTATTAGGTATATGTACTTCCCAAAAAAATGTAATATCATAGATATACTTATGTTATTGATATTTAATTCCTTATTTTATGTTATGATTTAATGGGGCTTGTAATTCAGAATTTACTATGGTGGTAGGGGTTTGATGATACAATCGTATTTGATATTGTGATTGATAATGATTATTTTTGGGTGGTGAAATATTATGATCTATTACTTAATAAAAATATGAATTTTTTATCCTTATTTATTCTTTCAAAACAATAATTCCATTCATTTTCTGTATTTATATACTAATTATTTGAAAAAATGTTTTTACAATAAATGACATTATTTCTCTTTTTGATCAAAAATACTTTTCACCCATTTTAATGATTTCTAACAAAATTTCTCTAAATTCATTAGAATAATAAAAAAAATCTTGATGAAAATTTAACCGATGTATGGGGTTTTATAAAATAATTTGAAATTATTCTTCATGTTGTACTCAAAAAAGACAATTTGGATTTTATTGCAAATTTGAAAGGAATGTTTGTAAAAAACATCCAAATGAACTATATTGTATACCATCATTACCACTCAATGTTTTAATTCGTCCATTATAATTTTCCAATGTTATTTTCAAAGGTAATTACTCATAATTTTTTTGGTTGAAGAAATTATTTTCATATATTAGTAAATATTTTCTTTAAATAATGTCGCAGATAATATTTCAAAACCAGTTTCCATAAAAGATTATGTCATTTTATATTACATCTTCTTTACAAGGGATTTGATAAATATATACCATTTTTATTCTTTATCTAGTTATTTTATATTTATATTGACTTTATTTTTATAAATCCTATTCCCTTTCCATGTGTTATGATATGATGATATGTTTTAGGATCCCCATTTCTTTTCATGGGCTCTTATAAGATGATTTTTTTGAAATTGTGGTATACAATTGTATTGATTTTGTTATTTTTGAGACATACATATCACTCCAATGAATTGTCTGTAGATGGATAAATAAATAATAAATATGTTACTGTTAAACCCGATTACATGTTCCCTATGTTATATGTGAACATAATTATATGTTCATAATGTTGTGATTGTATTTGATTACTTGTTAAAAATTTTATTCCTGGACATGATTACATTGTCACAATGTTATTATTGTACTAAATTAAATGTTTACAATGTTATGCATATTCAATGATTTTTTGTCAATTATATTATTCATAGAACTAGTTGAATGTCCGTATGTATATTCAAGGACCATATTTCTTGTATATAATTAAATTAGTGATGTTGTTTCAATTTTTACTTCTTCATGATGTTATAATATTATGTGTATACCAGACATATATATGCATTATTCTAATTTTATATTCTCATGGATCATGTTCATTGATTCCATTGTGATACATATCATATTTACTACTAATTTTTATTACGTGATTCATGTTTATGATCTTTGATTAAAATGGTATTGTTTTCAAATGTTAATATCATGTTCTCATACACTTATTCTCATGATATATTTATATCTCCCTTTTTACCCTTTTTGAGAATCTTAGACCACTCATTATAATATTTCCTTTCCATAAGTTATGGATAAATATTTTTATTATGGAGTTTTTAATATTATTACTATATTGGAAGATCATTGTGGGAGATGTTGAAGATCATTCATGAAATAATATGATTGCGTATCTAGTCTCCAAATACACAAAAACATTATGGGCCTCATGTGTGTTTTTGTCACATTAATTGAATATTAATATAATAAGATATAATACTTATTTATTTTGATCCTACTAATTATTATTTAAGTAAATTTAGGGCACATGAAGAAACAACAAGAGCCCATATTCACCATTAATGGAAGCATTTAATGTTATAAGCCGAGTTCACCAGAAGAATATCCATTTAAGAGTTACAAGATTATGTTTTAAAATTTTGAAAATGAAAGAAATTTTTATTTCTAGAAGCATATTATTTATGTAATAGTTTTTTATAGTATTGATGGATAAAAACTTTTATCTTGAGGTAATGTAGGTTTATTACTATAAGAAAGTCCAAATAACATCTATTTAAGTAAATATAAATTAATATAAGAGATGTGGTTATATTTTTCTAAATTAAAAAATATTTTGACAATGATTATATATATTTTCAATGCTCTCATATTCACAAAATAATATTCATGATTCTAGTAATGATTTTTAGAAGAGTTGAAGAATGATTATGTTGAGATTCAAATAGGATTTGGTGAAGTCATTATATAGTAAATTCAGTTGATTATTGAAGGATTTTGATTGTGGAAATTAAGTGAGAGAGAGTGTAAAACTGAATCCAACAAAATACACACAATTATCTTGTTATGTTTTTATATATTAAATTGTAACATCATTAATGTGAAAATTTCATTGACTTTTTACATTTTTCAATGTGAGGAAGACTATCGAGAGACTGGCCTTTATTAATTGAAAGTAAAATAGGTATAATAAATTTATTTATGGGTAGTGTTAAATAGAGTTATAGGACTTGATGATACATTTTTGATAGATAAAATGTTTGTATAATGATTTTTTCGAGAATATAATTCTTTCATAATCATAAGGATTGGTGGTTATGGAAAATATTAAAACTATTAAGAAATAGTATAATCATCTTATTGGGAGACATAAGTTTGGTATTCAATTTTTGGGTTCACGTTTGTCCCTTCTTATACCACTGTAATTTTTTATTTTATACATTATAAAATTAGTAAAACAGAAATCCTTATCACAGCAAGGTGATGGATCATTCATTGGGAATTAACAATATATATATATATAAATTTCATTCGTGTTTAGTATACTGAGACTGGTTGACTTTTGGTTTATTTGTTTATAATATTTAGACCTTAACAAGTTAAGGAGTTTATAATAAAGTTATATGATGTTATAAGAATGAAAATATTGATTCACCCCACCACTATCTTAATTTATTACACATTCATGGGTATCACAATTGGTATTAAAGCTAGATTATCCTATTTTGTATTTGTTTGTCATAGATTGAGAACTCAAATTTTGATAACATAAATAGTTTCTCACCCATTCATAAAAATAAATTTCATGTATTGATGAACATGATGATTTAATAACTCATATCTCTTGGATTTTTTGTTTTATATACTGCTATAACAGGTTTTCCAAATACAAAAAATATCCACCTATGATTTTATAAAAAAGTAACACGGATTTGTATGCTATGTAATGGAATGAAATGATAATTTATTATTCATAATTTTTTTATTCTATGATGATGGGTATTAAATTATATATGGAACTTGGGATAATATATAAAGTCTCTTTATATGGAGTGTTAATTTAAATAACGAAAACATCAACTTTTGAGATGTCAGTTTGATGACATAAAGATAGAAAACATGGAAATCAAAGATTATTAATTCATAAGACATATTCAAATAATCATTAGAATCAAGTGGTTTAGAGACACTATAATAGAATTAATTCTTTTGAAAAATTTATTGAGGCCTTGTTGTGACATACTTGATCATAAAATATTAGTCCTATTGGATTGATATGATTTTTCTCATGGAAAAATTCAATATATCCTAGTGCATATGAAATTAGGGACCCTCCAATTTTAAATAAAAATGATAATGAAAATGGATTTTAAATATATGAAGAATCAAAAACTAAATAGAATAGAACATGATACTTTTAATGAATCATAATATTAAGATCATATGCATATGTAATACAATATAATAATGACACTTATCTCGTGAAATTTTAGGAATTTTAACGTAAATAAAATATGAAAGATCCCATTTAAATGATTCAAGTATACTGGAGATAGATACTTTACCACCAATTTTCCTATGATTAATGGTAATGAAGATGAAGAGGATGAGATTGATGAATTTTTTTTAAGAGTTAAAATAAAAATAAAAAGGGATTTATAAATTTTTATGCGGTAAGGATTAAATGTATGCTCAGAAGAAAAAACAAAATTTGTTGAGTAAATAAGATTAATGGGACTCATTTGAAGTTGTATCATTTGTTGATGATATTCCAGATAGATTCTAGATATTCATGGCTTCTGTGAACCATGTGGAAACCACAGCAAATGATAAATTAGAATTATTGGTGACATATATGGAAAAAAAATTTAAATGAGAACATGAAGCCGCTCTAGATTAAAATAATAAAATAAATATGTAACTTCAACTAATAAAAAATAAAGGATACAAGAGTATTTAATGGGAAAAATATTTTCAAAAAATATATAATTCATACATTAGGTAATTAAATACCCTATTGTAGAAGAATATAGTGTATGAACAAATTAAAGGTATCAGTGATAAGATAGCAACGACATAAGATGAATTGGGCATGGCACAACCAAATTTTTTATATTGTAAAATATTTTATATATGTTTACTAATTATTTCAACAAGGAAGTAAAATATAATTATAAATATTTAAAATATATTTAAAATTTTATTTAAAAAAAATATATGAATTTTATTTCTACTAAATATTAAAAAATAATTGTTCTTACGGATAGAATATCATTCTTTACTAAAAATATAATACATGGATTAATATAAAATGTCGATTTATTTCTAAAAAATGAAGACAATAAAGATTCAAAAAATATCTACAAGTACGCTCCCCCATGACAAAATAAAAATAAAATATTATCTAATGATAAACCACCATAAAAGTTCAATAAATATATAATGTCTTATTTTTTGAGAAGATAAATAAGAATTTTTTTTGGAAATGTAACTATGATAAAAAATAAATTAATTATTAGAACAAAAAGTCTCTAATAGGAAAAATACATGTGTTTTGGGGGAGTATATGACAACCCTATTAACATATACTTTTTATGTCATTATTTTTTACCCAAAGTCACACACAATATAATTTTTTAAGATCAAGAAGTCTAGTTTGTTTGAGAACATAGATATATTGATGAAATAATTAAAATAGAGATAAAAATATATTATTTAAATCTACATTACATGAGTTTAAAAATATGTCACTCTTTTAAAATTTTAGGGGATACCATGGGGATGTACACAAGAATGCGGTGAACTACTTCACCTAGTAATGGGATAATAAAGTCCTAACTTGATTAATATAATAAATGTGAGTAAATATGTATATAAATGTGGAATAAAAGAGTCTAAGTCATAAATAGGAATATCAAAGAGTGATATAAGATGATATCATTAATGAATTATAAGAACATTGAATCAAAAAACACATGACATCATAAGAATATGTCTTGGCTAACCCCATTACATCATAATATTGTGTAATCATATTAACCTCTTGTGACCTTATACATGGTATCTAATCAAATAAAAATCAATACCCAAGGAATTGAAGTTCTATTTAATTCTAGTCCCACCAGTAACATTCATATTATGTGCATGAATTTGTGTTCTAGATATATTATAAAAAATAAGAACATCATTAATGACATTTAATTCCACATTATGGATTGTGGGTTATATATATACATGACCCTAATAAACGAAGGATATTTATATCTAGGGGAATAAACTTGAATAAAAATTGGGCTATGAATTCTCAACACAATTTTTTTTATGGAAAATAATGAGGGAATTTTGGCAGTAAATTGGGTGAGTATAATGTTTTATGAAAGGATTTAATGAGAGTGAATAGTGGTATCTCACTAAATGTGAATCATATGAAAATAAAGTATATTTGTAAGAACATATTATAACATGAATATTTGGAAATAAAAAATGAATAATAAAGATTAATTACATGAATAATGATAATGATAAGAGAATCCCTTACCTTGGGGGATCTTATAAAAGATTCAGATGATCATCATCAAACCATGGGAACAACATAAGAGATAATTAAGGAGGAAATGATAGAGTAAATTCATTATAAATGGGGTTTTTTGCATCTTAGTTGAAGGATAAATGGGTATTTATAGAAAATGTGAGTGAAAATCCTTATTGATTTTCAAAAATAGGTTGCCAAATCATTATAATTAAATAAACCAAAAACGTTCTCCTTGTTTTTGAACAAGGTATTTACCAAATTGGAATGGTATTAAATATTTTATATAGAATGTAAATGAACACATCAAAACAATACCATTGGTTATGTTTAAGAGGGTATTGTTTATAATTAATTGATTTTAATAAAATAAAATAAAATATATATAATAAAGTATTATTTAATTAATCTTAAAAAAATACATCATTAATAAATTATTTTAAAATTGAAATCGATTAAGGTGAATGGATTCCTTTTATATCATTTATTATATCACTTTTCAGCTTTTATGATGTAATAATAAAGACTGTATATTTTTCCCATATTAAATATTAACTAAAACATAAATATAATCAAAAAAATTAGAATTATTCGCCATTGTCAAGCTTCACTATTATGATTTAAGAAATAATATTTATTTTTTCAAACTAATTATCCAATATTAGAATTTTCATTTTTAAATATCAATCCTTATTTTCTAAAAAAACAATTTTTACGACATAAACATCTTTCTTCCCATATAAAAATAAAATTGTACATAATTAATTGTTATAATAATTTTTATTTAAATAAAAATAATTAAATAAGAATATTTCATAAAAATTAAATTTATATCAAACATTTATGCATTTACAAAAAATAAATTCTTAATATAAACTATATAGTTTAAAATAATAAATTTTTTATTTCATTGTATCAAAATATGATTTTTATCGAACTCATTATATAATAATAATGTAATATTAGAATGGGTTAAATATAATAAATTTTTTATATAATAAGTTATATATAAAAATTCATACTACTAGGGTCAGAATACATAAAACCTTATTACACCACGATATGCACTAAGGATATGGTGTGTGATGGTGATACATTCTTTGTGTGGTTTAAAAAACATGGTTTGAGAAATTTTATCTACCAGATTTAAAGTTTACCATAAATGGTTTCCCTTATCTTTATTTTTTATATATCAGCATGTTTTTAGTCATGTTCCATTCATTGTGATACCATATCCCATAGGAGATCTGATAAATTGGTTTCATAGTGTATGATCCTTCTAGTCTAGAACAAAAATTCTAATTTGATTTTAATCTAACCCTTTATATTTGGTAATATTAATTAAAATTTTAAAAAACTATTTTAAAAGTGGTTATGATCTTAATTTTCATTGAAATATGACACAATTTATTTTATAACTATCCAAATTATCCAATGTAGTGTTTGTGATTTCTATAACTACATATTTTCGTAATACACTTATTCATTCAAATAAGATTTTCATTTATTATAGTTTGGGTCCTTATATTCTTCACCCCTTCAGAACTGTTTGCCTCAAAATGTTCTTTCATACACTGATCAATATGAGTGTACTTAAATTTCATCGTTTCTTATTTTTCCCATGTTTGTTCCTCAAACTTTTTGTTCCACCATAGTGAATTTATAAAGTCATTTGTTGCATTTCGTATAACTTTTTCATCATAATTTATCATCATCAGTTTCTACTAGTTGTATGAATGATTTTTAACCAAGAATAATACCTCAGGATTCGATACATGTGAGAGATTTGATATTTATATCCTCAATAGGGATTCATGAAACACATCAAGTATATGATATAGGTTAGGTGGGTCTTCTATTTGATATTCCATAACTCTGATGTGATCAATAATCCCAAAATGGGTGATGTATCTTTTAATTAGCTTTAAATTCTTTTCAATCCCCATTAATTTCTTCTATAGTGATATATAAAGGAACAAATTATATATGAACTAAATTTTTTTGTCACATTAATAATTATTTGAAAATATTTTATTTTTTATTTTTCACATATTTCATATGATGTTGAATTGTTTGAACATTTTATATAGATTATTTATTATGATCAGTCCCATAATAATCGATTCTCCAACATCATCCCAACATGTAAGATTCTGAAACCTCTTCCCATATGTAGCCACTTAATGTTGTATTTTAATGATATAATAGATACTATTTTTATATGAGAAATCGTTTAAGGGAAGGTGTTGATCCGAACACCCTTGTAAATCCATTGAAAAAATTCTAAACATGTACTGTAGAGATTGAATGGTTATCTCATAGTAGACAACTATTTGATGGTGATAAGAAATTATAAAACATATCCCTATATGCAGTGCATGTTGATGGATTCTCCAATGGCTTGAGGTAAACAAAAAATATTGATAAAATGAAATGGATAGTTGTACTCCATACAGTAATACCACTTCTTATATGTATATCATATCTTTTTGGTCAATAGATAGAAATTCCTTGATATAATTTAAATAATCCAACATTAGAAGCCGTTTAAATACCACCTAGATGGTTTTATTTCCATTAGATGTCATTGGGAGTTCTATGTGTAAATCCATGGTTATGTTTTTTGATATTGATACTAGAATAGGAAATGTTATCATCATAACATTAAACATCATCCATTAAGACGTGACGTTTTTTTCATAAAAACATCATGATACAAGGTTTCTAATCTCCCCCTTCATGATATCTAACCAAAACCTTTCAATAAATATCAATAATTCATAATGTTTCACAGATGAATAGCTAGGGATTTCCTATATTCAGTTTCCATATATTCCATCGTCATCATTGGTTATTATGGGACACATGTCTATGCTCCATACCATATAACATAATATTTTTCAAATTTAAACTCAAGAAGATTCTTTATCGTTTTTGTGGTTCCTTGTAGTATTATTGGGCCTTAAATGTCCACTTATGAATGTATGGTTGACTAGTTATTTGATAAAGGTTGGATGAATATCCTTTTATTATTCTCGTGTCCATCCATTTCATGTCTGTGATGTTTTGATCCTATTCAATCCTCATCTTGGAAAGGGTTGTATGATCTTTTCTTCTTAGATAATAATCCACATTTTCACCTCCCTATTACGGTAATGTATTTAACAATCATAATTATCGATTCTATCTATCTACCACTACTGGTGAATACTGATCTCATGTTGTCTAAATATATATATGAGTATTTTATGATATATATATGTCACACTTCTCCTAATACAGATAATAAAAAATCACTAATGTGAATATCACTGCAAAATATTATAGATCATGAGTTAGGTATTTCTACAAACAGATCTTCAATTGGATAGAGTAATTGGCCATCTCCCTCTTATATTTCATGAATACAAAACCCATGCAGTTTGTTGATGCGTTGATGTAGATCAAAAATCCATACACCGTGGAGGGTAATATAATAATTGGTTAATTGATGATCCAATTTTTTAACTATTTAAAAAATCCCCTCATGTTCATGAGTCTAAATAAACATTAATCCAATATATTTTATAATGCTTTCTGGGTTTGGAAAATATGATAATTTTCTCACAAATTGATGATTATACCCAGATAGTAAATGGAATCTATAGTTTTCCATCATTGATGATGGTCAAGTAAATGACTTAATTTTGACTATTTTAAAGGATCCACATATATCTCTTTTTAGTAATAAATATCCCCAAAAATATTTCTTTCTCCATCCAAAAATCACATTGACTATACCCAACATATTAATGTTACTTTCATAATTTAATTAGTACTATAGTAAAATTTTATTTATCATATACAATTTTTTTTGAAGATAATAATACCAAATATAAATAGTACCAAAAATTTATTTATGTAATACTTAAATAATCTATTCATTATATATAACAACCAGGCCAGAAACATTATATAAACAAGAAATATCTTATACAATTAACTTTATTACATTCCGAAAGATAAAACCTGTTTAGAGTTTTAGGGAATTATGACATAATTCACAACTAACAACCCATAATAATATAATGAGGGTACTACTATAACATAATATATTTCTTCATTCATACAAAAGTTATTATTAAAACCTGAAATAATTTCATGAAAAAACATTACAAAATTTTGCATGGATTTTTCATTTTCATACCCATCCATAACCATTGGGAAAAACATTTTAAAAAATTATATGTGAAAATATAATCAGTAAGGAACTTAAAAATAAGGAAATAAGCTACTATTCCATGAATAATTATAACATGGAAATCATTTTCAAAAATACATACTTCTCACCAATATGAATCTTAATGTTATTTTTTGAAAATAATAAGTTTACATAAAATAAACAAAACATGAATTAAAGGAGAAATGAATATATGGGAATTAAATAATTAATATTGAAAATATTGTGGAAACCATATGATATGTAACACTTACATATACCATACAATATAATGCACACTACTAAATTACAATGTAACCCTCACATCTACCTTATGGGTGACCATTGTAGTTACACATGGAATAACCATACAGTTGACCTAAAATATAAACATAAAAAATGCATGGATTGAGATAAAGGTCCCTCCATTCCATATAAAAAATTTTCAATTACCATAATATAATCATAAAATAGGAATACTTTAATATATACAATCCTTTTGAATTTTTTTTAAATTGAATATTAATTGTGTACTTTTTAATAAAAATCACTTATATCAGGTTCTCTTACTTAAAATGTGTTCCAAAAACATAATTAATGGTTTAAAGAGTGTTATTAATATATTAATTAATCATATTCATATTTATAATGACATATATGATCTGATTATGACATCATTCCACCGGTTTATTAATAAATTTATTAAATTTTCATTGTTTCGGGTGTATTTATTTAATTGTTTCCATTGTTGTTTAATTATGGGTTTTCTCATTGAATTGAAGAGAAACAGTATATTTGGAATGAAATTGTATTATTATGATTAAAAAAATTTAAATTATGCAATATATCATTTTTATAGAAATGTAGATTAATCAGAAGATAAAACATTAATAAAAATTATTTAATTTATTTTTTTCTTTTTATGACCAACAGTAATTTATATCATTGCATTAAATTTCATGTTCATATATTTTACCCATTTCATCATATAACTTATAATTATTATAATCTAGTTTTATATAACCATAATAATTGTATGATGACCAACCTTGAAGGTATGAAAATAAAATTAAAAAGTACCATCCATGATGGTGCTAAATCGACACATCATAGTTGATGTTCTAATTTTTAGAATAATGGGTTAGGAGAATGAGATTGATGATGATTTTTTTCCAAAAAAATTATAGAATTTCAGTTTATATACGATACATGACTTTTTATTCCACATGGATAAGGGTAGGTGGAGAGATAATAATAAAAGAAATAAATTGAAAATAAAATAGATGAAAAAGAAAAGGGATTTTACCTCTAGACTTATCCTCCATGATAATCATTTTAAGGGATATTATTTTGGCCTTTTGGTAAGGCCAATAGATCTTGGTCACAGGGAAGAGGCATAGGAAGGGAATTGGTAATAAATTTATCAATCTAAATGTTTTTAGGTGTAAGGATAATATGTGTTGATGGGTAGTATTTATATTGGATCATTGGGTGTTTTATTTTTTTTATTTATTTACTACTTTGTTTAAATGTTTATTTCAAATGGAACATTTGAGGGAAATTGGGAAACCATAAGAGATCAAAGGTAAAATATTTAGGAGCATTAAGAAATCACACAATTCATTAATATTTATACAATTGTTTTGGAATTTCTTACCCGATATATCCCCCCAATGAAGGGCATGTTACTTTGTATTTGGTTCATATTTGAAAAGGTCTTTAAAGTAATTTACAAGCATCTCTCATTCCTACTCCTGGACTAGGAAAGGTTCTTTCTCATACCCTTCATCATCCAACCAATCAAATATATTAGTTATCTTTAGGGACTTATTTCTTCAACTATGACTCCTCCCTAGCTTTGTTTCCTCATAGAGGTGTGACTCTAGGTACCCATAACCCTTTCCTGTATTTGAAACACCCTCATATTGTTTTTTTATTAATGAATTTCATAGGATTATCACTGATAGATCATAGAACCATTGCATAGGATTCATGACCACTCCCCACAACCAATTGAGAATTCCCCCTAAGCTATGGACCATCCAGATCTGTCATTAGATTCTTGAATATATCAGGGAACCTTGTTTCATCACTATCCTGACCTTTAATCCAAGATATATTTTTTATAATGGGATACCTATTGGAAAACACAATCATTATTGAACCAATGTCGAATATATGTTTCGTTCGATGAGGTGAGACCTAAAACCTCTTATTCAGTTATAGTAACATGTGTTCTAGATTATGGACCTACCTTATCATTAGTTTGATAATTCTTGGAATTTTGAAACTGTTTGATCTGATTCCCATTAAAAAAAACAACATGATGGCCTATCCATCTCCACAATGAATAATGATCTGTCCATGATTTGAAGACAATGTCTTGTTTCAACTAAAATTATTCTCTAATTGTTATCCACACCCAGTCCACTAGCACCATATTATAATCTAACTCCTCACATATATAGGGACAGATGGGATGCACCTCAACCAATGTTCAATTATAAGATCATAACTAGAGACCTTCTAGGTTTATGACTAACCACAAAATATGAGGAATTTCAATGGGAAGCGGGAGATCAGGGAAACATACATAAAAGCTAACACTCAATCGTCTAACATTATATGTAAATAAATGGTCCACTAGAGAAGAATCATGAAAGTCAAATTTCATTTTTAGTATCCATGGACCATGCAGTAATAAAATCCTCTAACAACGCAATTATTGTCATTATATGCCTTCTATCAAGAAGTCCCACCACCGCTTGAACTTTTAAAACCCATGATCCAAAAACAAAGTGATCGAACACATCAACTAAGGGTAAGTGATGAGGGAATCAGGAAAATGTTTCTAGGATGAAGATATCCAAAATATGAGTGAACTATATTGATGAGATTGGAATTTTAGGTGATCTTTTGAACAAATTGGGGACATTCCTGAAAAACAAGATATCCAAAAATGATGGGAGAAATTATAGATTCGAGAATTGTAGAAATGATTACATGTGATCATTAGTGGATAGTAGGAGTAGAGAAACCCCCCCCCTAAAAATAGGTGGGACTTGAGATCCTGACCATTGGCTCTAGGGAATCGTCCGGTTGAGGGTGTATGGGGAAGAGTTCTTCAACAGAGTTGCATCAAGAGATTGGTGTTTTTCCATTATTATATTCTTTAGATTATTATTTTGTCTCAAAACTTTGAATAGATTTAATAATTATCACTTAAAATTTTAATATAATGATAGAGGGTTCAAGATTTTGGTTTTATATCATACTTTCATCATTTATGACACAATAATTCCTGAAATTGTTAAAAATTATAATTTTTCATATTTCACTATTCAACAAAAAATCAAAAATTTCATAATAATATCAAAAGTTAACACCAAAAAATTTTTAACATGTAGAATTATGAAATGAAATATATTTTATAAAAATAGTTTTCTATATATGATAAATTTAATTTTTAATTAAAATTATTAATTATTAAAAAAATATCAATTTAAAAATTATAATTGATTTTATAACACTTTTAAAATTTATTAAAGATCTACTAATATTATCGTATAATCATTATACAAGAAAATATTAATTTATGAATTTAATTTAGGATGAATATTTTTCTTTGAAATCCATACATTAATTATAAAATTATAAAAAAAAATTGTTTCACATAAATCATAACGATTAATTTATCTATTTCAAAATAATTATTTACTTATTACATGATGTAAATGTCTAATATTTCAACATATAAGATAAAAAATTAATTGTAATCACATATAGATGTTACTATTTCATTAGTATAGATTCCTTATTTTTTATAAATATCGCTTATTTATTTATAAATATATAATAAAATTAAATGTTTAAATCCAGATTGAAGATATATTATTTTATATATACCTGGGCTGTTAAATTCTCCCAACATTATGAAAATAGTGTCCTTAATATATTAATTTCTTAGTAAAAATGTTAGAATACCTTTCCCACATAACATTTTATGATTCCCATGCTTCTTTTTCAACCATGTTCTGTTTCTAAAAAATCATAAAATAATGATTTGACGTATTCCTCAATACCTGCTCTCTATGATTATGAATCCAAAACTGATTTTCCATATAAAAATGGTAATATTCAATTAAAACTAATTCTGGGCTCAAATCATGAGATGATTGTGGCACATACTTTTTTTAATTTGAATCATGAAAAAATTATGTACCTTAAAGGGGGGAGACTACTCAGTATAAATCGTGTCTAATATTTTCCAGAACACCAAATGGTCCAATGAACCATTGAAATATCTTTCCTTTATTAACAAAAATAATAACACTCTTCCAAGGATATATTTTTAAGAAAACATGATCACCTACATTGATTGAAATTTATTTAATCCTATAATGTAAAAAGAAATCTACCTACTTTGAGGTATCCTCATGTGTACGAACATCATTATTTATTGGAGATACATCCTCAAATAATTATTGTCACATCAAGTTATTTTCCCCATCTTCATCTGAAAGTGCTGGATTTAGAAACTTATTTCCATATAATTCCTCAAAATGTTTCATCTTTATACTATAATAAAAACTTTTATTATAATAAAAATCAACTAAAAAATATATTAATATTAATTTTATTGGAAATAAATTTCAAAAGAATATAATATGTATTCCCGTGTTCGAATTTTAATCTCTATCTATCAATCTTATTTTGGGTGAAAGCATGTTGAAGAATTTAATTTTTTCCCAAAGACTTTTGGACGCCCTTCCAAAGGCTTGATGTGTAATAAGGATAACATTAAAATACAATGGGGATGGAAACTCCATGTAACCTGAATATATTATTGAGTTAATGTCAAGTAAGATGATACAGAAAAATATAATCTTGAATAATATGGAAATGTATAGATTTATTTAATCAGTCATCAATTAACCAAATAACATTGTTTCCTCAAGAAGTTTTTATAGTCCTACCAGGAAGTTAATTGATATATTTTCCCATTTCGACATTGGAATTAGAAAATGGATAAATCATACACTTTGGTTGTTTTCACTCTACTTTTACACATTTTTAATTAAAAAAATTCATTATAAAATAAACAATATTACTTTTTATTCCATCCAAACCGTAATACACCAAAACGTAACTCTATATCTTAGTGATATACAGATGAATTCATAACGGAGAACTATAGGATACACATCACAATTCAATCATTTAATGGGAATAAAAAGGAACAAAAAATCTCATCCCTAATCTGAGATTACAATATTTATCAAAGATATATTCTGGAAACATGCCATTTTTTTACCAATTCTATCTTTTTTGTAACTCATAGTCTTCCTTGTACTATTGAATATTTCTAGCTAAAATAGAAGACTACACTGACACTTGAAACAAAAAATATTATTTTCTTACACCAAATACATAAAATAAAAAATTCATCAAATCATTAAACAAGGGGTCTTGTTCCACACATATCATAGTTAACAATATAGGATGATTTCGACTCATGAAATCATCCAATTTTCTAGTTTTTCATTGACGTTAATATTTCTTTGAATCATAAACTTTTATTCATTCAAGGCGTAGTATATACCTCATGTTCATTTACTTATGAGTATATATGTACTTCAAAATTTTTTGGTTAGTACATATTTCATATTTTTCTTCATGTAACTGATTCCACAAAACATTCCAAGCTTAAACTATAGCTGTTACTTTCAAAAAAAATTGGATAATTTATCTCTCAAGGTTTATGTTTTATTGATGAATATGTAATTAATTGATCATTAAAATATAATAAACCCCATTCTAGTAAAAGAAACATAATTTTATATACCAAAATCATCATTTATGGATGTAAAATCCAATACTAAAGAAATCGCCAATAATGTTTATAGTTCCTGAAAAAAATATCATATCCATATGCCTAGTTAAATTTATCCCATTTCATGTTAGCATATCGAGAGGGATAGATAACAATGCAATTTGATTAACAAAACTTATGTAGTAACATACCAATACAAGAAAACTATGAATATTAGTAAAATTGGTAGCTATTAGCCAATTATTTATAACTTTTTTCATGATGGGATCAATATTTTCACAATCCTTGTATATAATGTTCTCAGGAAAATAAATCTATTGCAACCAAAAATCACATTTCCTAAATTTTATGGTTAACATCATTTCATTGAGAGAAAAATCCTGAAATGTTTTTCCAAATCCTCATAACATTATGAAAACACCATAATATCATAAAAAACTATAAATTGACTATTTATTAGTAGAATATTCTATTAATAAGATCCATAAATATAGTAAAAAAAATTTATATCCAAAGGGGATAAAAACATACTCATAATGTTCATAACGAGTTCAGAATGCTATTATGGGAATTTCATCCCCCATCACCTTCAAATGATCATTCCAAGATCTCAAGTCAATCCTGAGAAAATATTGAGAACCCTAGAGATAATCAAACAGTTCATATATATGAGTAAGTGGATACTTATTCCATGATATAATGTAATTTAAATATTTATAGTCATTGAAAGTTCTCATGGGACAGTCTTTTTTTTTATGAAAAAATTTTGGAGCCCCATGATAAAGTTCTAGGATGAATGAATAATTTATCAAGAAACTCATAAAACTGATTTCTAAATCCAAGAAGTTGAACGTGATAAATTCGATAATGGGGTTTTGAAATTAGATTAGCATCAGGAATTAGTTGAATAGTAAATTCGACTTTCTAGTCAGGTATCACATCATGAAACTCATCAAGAAAAACATCGAGGTATTCATTTACTACAAGTTATCATTAATCTAAATAGTCATGTTGTTTTGAGAAACATAATAAATATAACATTCATTTATATGTATTAAAAATATATCTGATTCCTAATATTTTAACAATGTTATGGGTTCATTCATTGATACAAATTGAAACTCTTTATTTAAAAACATCTTCAGCTATACAATCAATATTAGTATGAAAAACAAAAAGTACATCGATACCCTGAATAACATTAAAATCTACTAATGAAAAATATTAATCTCTTCTAGTAATTTCATTCCACCGACAATAATGGGTTGATTATTATAATTCTCTTTTTATAATATTTACCCTAGTTTTTAACTATAATATCTCGATTCATTTCAAATTTTCTTGAAACTTTATCAAAAATAATGTAATGTGTAGACCACGTATCGGACAAAGCATCATAAAAATATGTGTAAAAAAATAAATTACCAGATACCACTTCATTTGATGGACAAACACATGTTTACATAGTCAGAAAGGATCTCAAAACACTTTTATTCTTATAAACCGGTTGTTTTCCATCATTTAGATCTTTTTTTGGGTATGTATTTTCATGATGACCCATCTCCACACAATTAAAACTCTTTATTGTTTGATTATAAGAATTAGTCCTAATATAATTTTCACAAAAATCATCAGACATATTTCAAAACATCCCATATAAAAAATATATTCTAGTTTCTTTATGGAATTCCCAATATGCTTTTTACCACTCTATTCAATAAACTAGAAATCAGAATTTCATACCATCAGATTTCATTAATTGATTCTTACACATTTATTGTTATGTAATCCTTTTCCTATTATTTTTTTTCAAGTGAATATGATACTCAAAAAACACCATTTTTACCACCTTAGCATGTCATATGTATTTCACATAAATTTTGAATTTATAGGAATCCAAATCCCTTCAACATCATGGATTCAATCCTATGTAAAAATCATTCATTTCTCTATCAATATGTTGAGTATGATTTATAGTGGTCCTATATAAATGAGTGAGGTTTTATTAATCAATGGAAAAAATCATCCAAATTATCTTTGAATTCAATTATTTTTTTTTCTACCATAAGTTTAATCACCTTACAAAAATATTTTTCATGGAAAATACACTTCAATTAATCCCATTCTAAGGGTTTAATATCCTCGTTATATATGATATCCATGACCATTAACCATTCCTGGTCGGCTTCACCCACAAAATGGAAAATATAATGACTAACCATTTGATGATGTGAACACCACATTATATCAAATATAATTTTCATGTAATTAGTACATCCTTCATCCCCAACCGAGTTTGAAGATCCACTCAAATGATGTGGGTTTTTCCTCTTAAATGCTCTTTATCATCATGTTCATTTGTGGTAGCTCTATGTGTTCTATTTTGTGGATTCCACCTCCATTAATAGTCCAGATAAACTATCCCATCACTATCACAAATTTGACTATTACAATTTACACCATTCCATGTGGTGGATTCATAAAGATGTCACCTTCTTAGTGCCTTATAACTTCAGCTTCAATATATATTTTGAAAAAAACCATTCTGAACACACATATCCAAGATGAAGAAATATGTTAATATTTTAATTCTATATCATATAAAAATAAAAATAATTTATTTTATTATATTAACATCAACCAAACCCCTAAAATTATATAAACCATTCTCGGATAAAAATTATAAGGACATGGCCATAAAAATAATATATAATAAAAAATTATTTTAGAATTGATTTTTCATACATTACCCTATATCATTCAAATTAGGGGTATTATTTCGTTTGTAAATAATTCATACATATCAACCCACATGGAAAAAATGAGGTAGGTTGTAAAAATAAATCCTTTTATAGCATAATAATAAAAAAATTTAAAAAAAATATAATCTTTTCATGAAAAAAATTTCAATCATTCATCTTGGAATCTTCTTTACTCTTACCCACCCTTACAACATATGAATGAAAATAAAAACGTGGTATGAACAAAAAACACTAAAGAACATAAAAATAATGAATGAAAACATTATTCCAGGAATATATATAAACATATGATGTTATTTTCACAATTAAAAAATTTGAACACTAAATCATCATAATGATACATTTTGAAATCAATAGGTTTCCCTAAAATATTGAAAAATTGAATAACACCATACAAGAATCATGTTGAATTGATTATTTAATATTGAAAAACACATAGATAGAATATGATTTTTAACCATCACATGTACCTTACAATCTAACTCTCAATGTTTCCTTATAAGGTAACCCTCCTTGCTAAAATATGGTGAAACCATTGCAGTTATTATTGGAGTAACTAAACGGTCGACCTACAATATAAATGTACCAAATAAATGGGAGGGATATATATGTCCCACCCTTCATCAAAATAAATTACCTACAACCATAATAAAATCATAAAATAATGTTACGTTCATAAATATATTCCCTTATACTTTTAAAAAATATAGAAAATTAAAAGTTGTTTTATAAAGAAAAGGATTTTATCTCAGGTTCGTCATTTTAATGAATGTACAAACCACCTTAATAATGGTGTAAAGCGTTAAATTAATATAATACCGAACCATATTAATATTTATAATTACTTGTATGATATTGTTAAAATATCTTCCACCCATTTATTAATAATATTTTTTTTCATTGTTTCTGGTGCATTTATTTTATTATTTCCATGGTTGGTTAATTATGGGTTTCTTGTCAAATGGGAGAGAAAAACCGAAAATTGGAATGAAATGATATTAATATGTTTCCAAAATTTTAAATGATATCAAATGAATTTTTTATTATATGATGATGAATCATTATATAAAACAATAATGAAGATGATTTAGTTTATTGTTGAATGTTTATGACCATAAAAAATGTATATCATTATATTCCATATCATTTTTATGGATTTTTTATGAAACATTAAATAAATTATAATATATATTTTGAAAATATTATTTATCCATTAAAATAGTTTTATTACACTCCATGACAGTAGTATAGTAAAATTAAGATGTATCATCCAAAACGGTGGTAAATCGACAGATCACTAATTATGTTCTAATTTTTTGAATAAAATGAACATGAAAAAGAGTTTGACTATTAATTTTTCAATAAATATCAAACTAATTATGTATAAATAATATAATAGAGTTTTCATTTATCACGTATAAGGATTTTAGTGGAGATTATAATAAAAGAAAATAAATTGATGTGAAAATAAGAGAAAAATGTTTATTTTGCCCTCTTGAATTAGCCTCCTTGAGAACCTCCGTAGGGAACTTGGTTTTGAACATTTGGTGAGACTAAAAGGACATAGATGTAGAAAGAGTCATTTAATGGGAATTTTGTAGAAACTGAGAAAGATAAATGCTTCGTAGTATGTATATCAGCTGTGTTGAAGGATGATATTTATATTCCATTAGAGGAGAGTTTTCTCATTGTAATATTCATTAGTTTATTATTTAGTTCCAAAAATATAAATAATATGATAATAATAAATAAATATATTAAAATAATTAATTATTGTTTGATATATTGTGCTTATAACATCATTTCTTCATCTATGACTCAATAATTCAAGAATTTGTTAAATATAGTAGATTAATATATTTCACTATTCACAAAAAATCCACTATTTATGAAAAATAACAAAAAGTCACCCCAACAATTTTATGAAGTTTAAAATAAAATAATAAACTCCATTTCAGTGAAATAATTTTCTAAAAATGATAAATTTAATCATTAATTAAAATCATCATTGATCGAAAAAATATATTTTTTATAATTATAACTGATTTTATGACACATTGAAATGCCAATTACAGTCTCATAAAATAATATTATAGTCATAAAGAAAAATAATTAATTTTTTAATCTATCTCATGATGATTAGTTTTTCTATAAAATCATTAAATTAATTATAAAATTATAATTAACATTAATTTTTCACAAAACTTTAATCACATAATTTATAATTTTTAAAACATTTATTTACTTATTCTATGATATAAATGTATCATAATTTCAGATATGAGACACTTAAATTTTATTTATAATTTTATAGGTGATATTACTATTCTATTAGTATAGATTCCATAATTTCTATAAATATATATTATTTAATTTTTAAATTATAATGAATTGAACTGTTTTATTCTAGAATGAAAACATATTTTATATGTAACTAGGACATTGAATTTTGTCTTTTAATATTGATAAGTTAATAGTGAGTCCAAATTGATTGAATATGATCTCATCGTGCTCATATAGTATATTAAAAATTGATTTATAGATAACATCATTATTCACATTTACATGATAAAATCATGAATAATGAACCGCCATAGAAATATACTAGGACACACATAACCGACCAAATAAGTCATCAATAGATGAAAGTGAATACATTTTTGTCATGATTTTTTAAACAAAATTGTAGTTGATATAGAGGATAATTGAACCATTATTCTCCTTGATGAAAAGATCCACTACATCCCACGGTGAAGCACAAGGTTGTATAAATCCTTTATTTAGATTCTTATATATTTTCCTTTTCATCTCTTGATGTTAAAAAGTGGTTATTTTATATGTATTTTTGTATATAGTAAAAGGTGTGATTATGTATTTTATTGAAATTTCATCCTATCATCTAGGAGAAAAATATTCAATTCTCTGGAAAAAAATATCATCATATTCCCTCATAATGGGTTTTCCATCAAGGATGATATTTTCTATAGGCTCAATCATACAAGCTATGCATGCATGCTCATAAAAAAATATTATTATGATGATAAATCCGAAGGATATTCATCCACATAAATTCAAAATTATTGAATCATATGGTTGTTTGTGATACAATTGGTTATTTGGTTCTCTCATTAATTTCAGTTGGTTCTATAGATTAAAATCAAATCCATACCATGAATTTAATTTAATAAAACTAAATAGAGTAACATAATGTTGTATTGGAAATTAAACCCAAAATATTGATATAGGATATGTAATATTCTTATGATGAAATAATTTACTCCTTTTAATTTTAAAATATATCTCATTTACCATGTTTTTAGCTGGTGTTTGAACAGTTTTACTAAACATTCATTATATAAAAGAATGTTTAGGAACTGGAATTTTATGAATTATTTTCCAAAATTAAATCCTGTTCTAATAATTTCATCTTCCAATATATACTTATTAATGAGAATTTTATCCCATTAAACATATAAAAGGTAAAAAATGAACATTTAAGGAATAAATCATAAATAAAATATATTTCTTAATTCATGATTTTTGGGTTTTCAATCTATACTATCTACTGTCTATTATCAAAAAAAATCATAGAATTTATTATTCCCTTCATAATAGTTTGTAAATAGATTTTTAATTTACCAAATCATTCCCCATAGAGTGTTATAATAGATGTGAAACCGCTCATCTTTTTCATTCAAGGGGTGATGATCGAGTTAAAATCAAATTCACCATTTTTCAAGTTTACCTAACCAAGGTACAAATGTGTGAGTACCACATCCACATACTGTATCCATATTTGTGTTTTTAAACAGGAAATTATAAACATTAACTATATCTAGGGGTGTTTCTATATGTTTAGTGTTATCCGTTTTTCATTATCTATGGTTTCCTAATATTAATGACAGAAAATAACTATACCTTATTCTGATACCGACTATGAAAACCCATATATTTTAAACTATATTTTACTATTTTATTACAAAAATAAACAATTAATAGAATCCTAGAAGATTGAAATAAATTTTGTATTCATGTAATTATGTATATAATATAACAAATTTAAACAAGGGTACAATAAAAATATTGAAAACTCTTTATTTTTTTAAAAATTTAATAGATCTTATTAAACCACGCGAGATAACATACGGATGCACATATGAATGAGGGTAGCTATAAATCCCATTAAGGGATTACTCAAATAATAACACGATTAAAGTAATACATTATATTAAAGAAGAATATAAATGTGACATAAAATGGGTAAAAATCATAAACATGAACATCAAATCATGATATAAGATGTTAACATTCATATAATATAGGAATGTGGATACAACATAAAACATAACATCATAAACTATGGTCAATGATAATCATAGAGTCATCATAATAGAATCTGATTTGGATAACATCCTATGAACCATACATGGTATCTCATGAGATAAAAATCATTACTCAATACATTTAATTGTTAATGTGTTTTGTTTCTACTGGTCATATTTATATTATGCACATCCATTTTTTTCCACATACATCATACAACAAACATTATTGTTTAATAGATTTTAATACCATAATTAATGAATATGAGATACATAAATGGATGTTTCTAATCAATGATTTATTGGTACAACTTGTTTAATACCATATGGTTTAAATTGATATTGTTATCCACAAAAAATATTGGCTCAGAAAATCAATGGATAATTCTTGCAGCAAAATAGGTGTATATAAAGTTTCATTAATTGGATTATGGATAGTGAAAGAATATATCTCTTCAATTGGTGATCATAAGGATTATGAATTTTTCTATAAAAACTTTTTACAACCTAAACAATTAAAAACCAACAAGGCATAAAAAAAGTACCTCAAATGGAAAAGGATGAGAGAATAAATTACCTAGAGGGGTGCTTAAAAAATCGGGGAGAGAATATTATGATATTGGGAACACATTTGGAGGTATTTATAGAGGTATAGAGAGAGAGTCAAATCATGATAAAATGTTTTTGAGTGAATATGAGTGGGAGGTTTGGTTGTATCTATTGAAAAATATTGTTGATTTGTTTATTACTTTATAAATGTTGGTTTCAAACTCTATATAATAATGTAATTAAAACCAAATACCATTAAAAATAATTTCTCATAGATTCTGCAAAAGATAAGTGGCATTAATATTTTATTAGTTAAATAACCCAACATAACGAAATAATGCCATAGATGATGTGGAGGTCAGTCATGTTCATAAAGAATTTGTTTTTAAAATATTGAAACATAATATAGGTATTAGAAGATTCATTAAAGGATTATAAATTTTTTCAAATGTTCTCAAAATATTATTATAAATAAAAAATATGTAATATTTCATGGTTTATTTTTATACAATTTTTTATATTAATTTTGGGAAATATTCAATTCATAATTCATACCATGTATTTTTAAAGTATTCATTTTTTACCAAAAAAATTGACTATCTCGGGAAATTATTAAAGAATTTCCATTGGATAATTTGAAACCTATGATATCAAAAATATTATTTATTTTTCTGAAATAATATTATCAGAGTGAAAATTCTAAATATTAAATAAAAACCAATATTAACAGAAAAATAATAATTTTTACTACAGTAAAAACTTTATAACCCTTATAATTGTTATATTTTAGAATGATAAATTATATTATAAATAATATTTATATATATTATTTATTAATAATATATAATTTTAATATTTGGTTCAATATTTAATGAATTTATCATGATGAATTTTTTTTATATAAACAATATATTTCAAAAAAATGAAGTATTGATTTCTTCATTTCAAAATATAATATTTATCTAACTCATTATATAATCATAAATTATTCATAAAAAGTTATCAATATAATCATTCTTTTATTTTAAAAATAAAATATAAAAATTTATTCGACTATGTTAAAGATACGTAACACTTTACTATACCTATGTATGTCTTAAATGTAAGGTGTCTGATGGTGGTTCTCCTATATAGTTCTCCAGTGAACGTGGCATGAGCCATGCTCTTTATCTTCTTTAATATCACCAATGAATTATTTTTCATGAGTTCTAATTATTAAATAATTGTTTGGTCATGGTTGAGGGAAAAACCTTGTGGTTCTATCTACTTTGGATGCTATGATAAATGGACTTCAATGTGTATGATCATACTAGTCATACCGATCCCATATTTTGTCTACATAAAATTGATTTTATCATAACCCTTAATATATATTAATCGTAAATATTATTTTATATATGGTATATTATCAATGTTTATGATTCATAATGTTCATTTAAATATGACATGATTTATTTAAAAGTGGTCCAAAATATCCAAATTTGTTCTTGGGTTTTCTATAAATATATTTACTAAAATGGAATTTATTCGTTTAACAATCAAATTTCATTTAAAAAAATTTGGGTTGTTATAGGGAAATTATCAAGAAAAATAAAATTTCAACTGAAATATGTGTGGTGATACCTCATTGAAAAATGAATTATAAGTTAATAACACTTCAATAAGAAATATTTCTGAATTAATAGAAGAGATATGTGGAAGATGTGACCATACATGTCATTGTGTAGATGAATGCATGAAAACACTTCTAGTACATGCTGCATACAAAGGAAGAAAAAACATGAAGGAAAAAATATATATGAAAAGAATATGATAGTTTAAATATATTTGAAATAAAATTGAAAATAAAATCCATAAATATATAAAAAGGTAGGTTAATTTCCTAAGAATCATTAATGAATACAATAGATAATCTAATTCTTTAAGAAACATTTTTTGATGAATCTAGGTATGAAGAAGGATTTAGTGGAAATATAATCTATATGTTTTTTTATTAAAAATGAATTTAATATAACGTAAATTAATCGGGAGATATGAATTTCTAGTCACGAAAATAGAAATTATAAAATTATGAGTAAAAACATCAGTTAGTTTAAACTAGTATCAGTATCATAAGCAATTGGAAAAAATAAATGGTTAAGGAATGTATTGTGGAAGTAGATCAAATTGTGAAAATTGAAAACATGAAATTTTATTTGATACGATATGAGAACATAATTATCAAAATTTTATGAGTTTTCAAGCATAAGATAAATGATAATGGAAGTTTCACTTAATAAATAAACATTAGTTTTCAATGGAAATTAATAAGTGGAATATGTTGATTTTTCTGAAACATTTCCCCTTTTTCAAGGCATGAGATAATCTATATTTCTTTGGTTGATTCATGTCTTCATAAATTTAGTTTTTTTAGATGGATGTAAAATCACATTTTATAGATGATGAATATAATGACTAATTTTTTTAAATAAAAATTTTGATTCTGACATTATAACGATAAATGTATGGTTTTTAAAATCAATAAGGCCTTATATGGGTTAATGAATGCCCACAATATCGTCCACTACAGACATTGTTGTTTCTTGAAGACATTAAACTTAATTAATATAAAATGTGATTACATATTCTTTGATAAGGAATAATCTATTTGACTACTAATATTAATTTTTTGTATTGATTATATAATTATTATTAGGGATAATAATAATTCATATGTGGATTTCATAGAAAAAATGAAATAATAAATTGAAATTTAAAATAATTGGAAGATGAATATCATTATTTGGATAAATTTTTTATAAAATAAAGTTTATATAATCGTTTTATTGGAAAATAATACCAATGAAATATTAATGAAATTTTACTTGGAAGAGTCAAAGGATGTTACTACTCTTATTTCTATTCGAGTAAAATTGTGAAAGGATAAATCTTGTTAATTTATTAATCCATGAAAACCTATAAGTTAGTAAATAGTTTACTCAATATAACTATATCATAACTGAATATTGTGTATGTAAACACATTGTGTTTTATTTATAGTAGTATTATAATATAATCACACATGATGGATACTAAAATAATAATGATGTTTTTAAAGTGACATAAAACTTTTTCTTGATGTATCAAAAAGTAGAATTTTGATCATATATTGATATATGGATTTTAATTAGATGGGAGAGTATGATGATAAAAAAACAATATCTATAAAAACATTAATTTTTTAAAGGTTTCATTGTTGCCACAAACTGATGAAAAAATAAATTACATTAAGTAGTTAAAAATCACAATGTGTTTTTCAAAAAAATTTTCATTCATCTATTTTAGAATAATGTTTAGGTGGGTGAAATAAATGTAAATATTTAAAAGATGTGGAATATTTTTTTATAATAAAATTGAAATTTATCTATTAATTAACCTCTTATAATACTCCTGATCTAAATATATGAACATCTTGTTTCATTTCATTATGGAGAAAAATTATTCTACCAAAATAAAAACCATTATATTGAAAAAATAGATCCAATATAATATATTTCCACTATATTTACAATATATAAATAGTTTGATTAATTTAAGATAGAAATTCATCTTTATCCAACCCAACTAATTTAATGGTAGTAATTGGATTTTCCAAACACTCTGGTTTGCATTATGTTTTCGAAGGCGGAGAGTGTTGAAAATAATTTTTATAAAGACTTGTGAAAATATTTCTATAATATGATAATTTGAGAATCAAGTTATTATAAAAAAAGGGGAAAAATTCATAATGAATATATTAGGGGGAGTATATAAAAATTACTCTTCTAGAGATTTCTTATCATCGATAGATATATTATATCAATTACATTACTTTATATAGCAGTGTGGTGACCACAATTCATTCATTGAGAAATGATTTGATTTGATATTATGTAAAATTATTGATTTATGAAAAGACTTTTGTTGTAAATAAATTGAAATTGTTTTATTGATGTTCCCCAATGATAATGAAGATATTCTTTTGGTTTTGAACCACTTGGAGAATAATGTTTTTCTATAGAGGTAAATAATATTTTATATCTAGAGAACTCTGTTCGGAGACATTTTATTGTCCACCAAAAGTCCATGAAGGCATAAATAGACAGTAGTTTACCAGAGGGAGATATAAAATAAACATTATGTAATATTATACAATTTTTTCTGTGGATGAACAGAATGTAAAAGAAGACATGCAATGGCTCAATTTTTGAGGATTAGAAAAAGTAATATAGGATGTTATTAAAGGGACCAAAATATTAACATTTAATCATGAATTGTCATATATTTAAACATCATCAAATATTTATGAAAAAATAATCTATATAAGTACATCTTCTAAAATTATGATTTTATCTTTGTCAATGAATAAAATAGTGTCTGGGCACTTAAAAATGAAAATGTGGGATCCATGATTAACTTTAACTAAATTTAACAAAATTTTGAAGATTAGTTTATAGGACTATGATCAACATAGGTGATTAATTATAAATTTAAATAATTGTCATTGTCATACCACTGAATTAATATGATTAATGTTATATTTTTTTTCATGTATCGAAATTTTAATAGTTTGGGTTTAGGTTAAGTAGAGGTATAACTATTAATAGAGATGAATAAGTTCTATAGATAAATGTTCACTAGAAGATACAAGAAATATTTTCAATTAATTTAAGTCAAACTAATTATTATAATAATAAAATTATTACTCAATGTTCTATTATATATAATGTATATTTGTAATTGTTTCTATGATTTGGGGAAAGGTCTATGAATGTTGCTACAAATATGTACATAGGGTTTCAAAAAGTCATGCTATGTTATATTTGGAAATATTATTAAAATATATTTACCCAATATATGAAGTTACAATGTAACCCAAATTTATTCCAATTTTTTCTTCTTATTTATTGGTGTATGTTTAGCTATATTATGGATGAAAAATATTTGAGTAATATTTTTTTATTGATTTGAATTGTATTCATAGAATATTTTAAAGGGAATAAATTATATTCACTAAAGGATAAAATGGGATGAATAAGTAGATTACTAAGTTTAGGGGATCCAATATTATATTACTGGATGATATATGTTCCATACACCTTTGATTGGATATCAATAATTTTAACTAGAATTTTGTTTTTTATATTGAAGGATTGAATTATAAGAAAAACACACTAACTGTTGCAAACTAGTCTAATGATATTGTTGGGAGATAAAAATGTGGGAATCACTTATGAGTTAGGTTTAATCTCATACACAACATTTTATTTGGTAATTTATTATAGTCGAATTTTTTTCTCAGTCATCTTTAGAACAAGAAGGAATATGTTTCCTCAATGGGGTTGACCATTGTAAAAATATGTGTGAATTTCAATCTCATTTACCCTATTATATTTTAGTGATTGAGACTTTATTGTATTATTATATAAAGATCATATCATGTAACAAATGTTATCAAAAATTTTAATTAAATTTTTAAAATGAACAATTGATTCGACCCCCTCGACCATCATAGTGGTTCACCATTCCAAAGTATCAAAATTTATTATATAAACTCATTTATAGTATTCTTAGACCATAAACCAATTTTCTAATGTTTCTTGTATAAGATATATTTCTATTTTTATTTTGGTAATGTTCCTTTCATATTCATTCATAGGTATTCTACTAATGATTCGTAAATAAGGTGGTCAAGTCCCTTATTCCATATATTATTGTCATTATTTTTCCTTATGTATCAAGAGTTGGTTGGATCAACAATTTGAAATAGGTTTCCACATATTATTTTTTAATTATATATAAATTTTATATATTTTCAATTATTGATTATCCATGAATATTTATTGAAAATAAATATATTCACATTATGATTCAATTTTATCACTGTATGAATATTGAATTTAATCACTTTCACATAAATAACATGTTTATATATAAAACAATGTTATTTAATCATGACTGATCCACCGACATTATTTTCATGACTTCAATAATTACAAAATTTAACAACCATTTCATTTTTCAATTTTATATTTTTTTATAGCATCCCGTCTTTTTATAACATAAACATTCATTTAATTACACAAAACTGAGGATCTTTAATGTTTAGTGTCTTGGAAACCAGGAACATAATACATGAAAACAACATAAAACATTTTTCTTAAACACTTGAAAGGCTTCTCCTTAAGTTCATTCTAGGTTCATTACTGCATCTCACAACCTGGCGACATACATCAAAAGAAAGGGTGAGCAGAAGTCCCAGTAAGGGAAACAAGAGAAACATTTTACATGATAACTTGAGATACTTCAATAAGGACATGAAAAGAACTTTAAGGCATGAGAAAGGAATCATGAGATACATCATAATAAAAATAACATTTTTCATAACATGAAGATGTGGATACAACATTTAATATTGAAAATCGTTTCGTTTCACCAAGGTCCATCCCCAAGGTGTCGTTAAAAATTACCCAGGTTATTCACCAAGGCATCGTTAAAATGGTCATCTCTAAAGATTAAGTCTTTACCCAATGCATTGGAGCGCTATTAGGGCGCACCCTTAAATTTGACTTTATTATCATGTGATCCACATATATCATCATCAAACATTTCATAAAGAACCCATATAGCACAAAATAAATGGGTTTCATTTCATAATCATAACGTTTTAAAAACTGCTTTAAATACATGATCTTAATGTCACTTTAAACCCACAGAAAGGGAAAGCAGGTATCATGTATGTAAATCCAAGAATTTAAAATAGAAAATTTTGATATATATGTGAATACCCTTGTAGAAATAAGATCTTTGAGTATTCACTTTATAACATAAAAAATTTGAGAAAAGAGAGAGGCATTTTGAGACGAAAATTCTGCAGCATAACGGCTATGTTACAAGGTTTTAGAAAAAATTGAAAAGAGATGGAACATGGGTCACCCACTCATAATTGATCCATAAAACATTAGGGGAACAGAATATAAGGATATATGAACATGGTAATGAAATTTGAATTACATACCATTTGAAATGAAAAACATGGAAGGAAGAGAAAAATTAGATTTCTCTTATGAAAATTCGGCAGCCTAACGGCATCACATAAACATCAATAAAAATGATTTGAAAAGATAAAATAGGGTATCTCATCATATGATCATAGGATATCAGTATGATAGATATAGTGATCATACCCCAACATAATAAAAAGGAACTTGAAATACTTGACATGAAAATCAAACTTGAAAAATGAGAAGGGTGAATGAATTCCTTAAACAATTCGGCAGCCTAACAGCGTCACTTAAACATTCATAAAACGAAATGATGAGAGTAAGAGGGGTTATCTCATCATATAAACATGAAAAGTTAAGTAAGAGGAATATAAAAGAACATACTCACAAATAAGAACATGGAGCATAAAAGGAATGACATAAACGAGATTACATGAAAAGAAAGAGAGAGGTCGAATCCCTTACCTTAAAACGTAACTCTTAAAACTCAATGGTTTGGACCTTGAGGGCTTGGGGGAACCTTGAGAGGACTCCTTGGGAGGTAAAGAGACCAGAACGTCGTTGGGGGAGAGTTGGGAGTGAAAACTAAAGGAGTAAAGGGTGGGTATTTTATAGGGAAACTGATGGGACAAGGCATTAATGGCCAAGGGACACCTCACAAGTGCTTTTCTCAAAACCATGTGCTCTCCCTTGGAATTTACCATGGAGTTAGGCCACATGGGGCCCCCAAAACATGAATTCATCACCCATGGCCGGCCAACCCTTAAAATATCTCATGACATCATCATGACACAGTTATGATGTCATTAAATATACCAAAACCCTAAAACTGCATTTTTACTATTCACTGAAAAATTCATCTTTCTCAGAAAAATCCCAACATTTCACCTTAACCAAAAATCGATGCTCTAGTTACATTTATGAACTCCATTGTATAAAGATAATTTTCTAAATATATTTAATTAAATTTTTAAATAAAAACACTATTCATCGAGATTTCATTTTTTCCAGAAAAATCCCCAAAAATTACCATAACATAATATTGATGCTCTGAGTTCAAAAATAATTTCCTTTTTATAAAAATAAATTTCTAATTTTTTTTAATTAAATTTTTAATTAAAATACACCATTCATCCGAAAATAACTAATACTTGGCTAATAATTTATGAAACTGTTATTTACCCATTTTGTCGAATCACATTACTTAATCTAGGTTTTTAAATTATATTAAAACTTTTTATGAGTGAAATTACTAATCCATTTGGTCACATTACTAATCCTAAGCGTAAAATCAGTATTCATAATATACTATTCATCAAAAATTATGTTGATCTTAATAGACTCCAAATTCCTTACTGAACACTTTTGTAGAAGACCATTTTTTGATAATCATTACACATCATTAATTATTTAGGGTTTACATAAATATTTTAAAATATCCTTTTTTCAAAATTCATCAATAAAATAAATCCTAAAATTATCCGGACATTTGACATTTCACAAACATCACTAAAGGAAGAAATCTCAATTGATTCATCCCAAAGGATTACACAAAGAAGCTAGGGTCTCAACACATAACCCCTTATAACACTAGAATATGACCTAAGTGTAAAGTGTGCTATGGTGAGAGAATCTGAGGGAGGTTCAGATAACATTTCCCTAGTAGTAATCTCTACTGACTTGAACTTCTCCCGCAGGCATTTCTGTTCAAGCTTGACATGCTGGAGTTCGTCTTGGGCTTGGTCCAAAGCAAATCCCATAGATTCTACCTCCTTCCCAAGCTCTGATAAGTCGGCCTCATAAGGTTCGGGTCTACTGGATGAAGCCATCGACTCCTCTTTCTACATTAACCATTAACATCTTATTAAATCATTAAGAGTAATTTAATATACTACTCAAAAATATTGGGTCGTTACATTCTTCCCCCCTTAAGAAATTTCGTCCCCAAAATTTATACTTGAGGCCTAGTCGAAAAGGTGAGGGTACATTTTCTTCATTGTTTCCTCAGGCTCCAAAGTCGCTTCTTCATATTTATGATTCCTCCACAACACTTTCACAAGGTTGGTAGTCTTGTTTCGTAGGACCTTGTCTCTACGGTCCAAGATCTCCACTGGATGCTCCTCATAAGAGAGGTCATGTTCCAGTTGTACCACCTCTGGGTTCAGTACATGCGAAGGGTCGGGTATGTAATTCCTTAATAGAAATACATGGAAGACATCATGACCTTGAGCTAGGTTTGGTGGATGTGCTAGAAGATAGGACACTTCTCCTATGTGATCAAGGATTTCATTGGGGCCAATGTACCTAGGGTTGAGCTTCCTTTTCTTCCGAAACTACATGACTCTCTTCCAGGGAGAAATTCGAAGTAAGAATTTGTCACCAACACCAAACTCCAAGTCCCTTCGACGATTGTTAGCATATCACTTCTGCCGACTCTGAGCAGCCTTTATGTCTTGTTGGATGGCATGAACCTGTTCTATCATCTCTTGCACAAGATCAGGCCCAAGAAGCATTCTCTCACCAGTTTCATCCCAACAGGTAGGAGTTCTACATTTCTTTCCATACAGAGCTTCATAGGGTTCCATCTGAATACTCAAATGGAAGGTGTTGTTATAGGAGAACTCAACTAATGGGAGGTGTTTATCCCATCCACCTTTAAATTTTATTGAGCATAATCTAAGCATGTCTTCGAGTGTCTGAATAGTCCTTTCAGATTGGTCATCATTTTGAGGATGATAGGCCGTACTAAAATTAAATTCAATATTCAGGGGATGTTGAAGACTTCTCCAGAATTTTGATGTGAATCTTGGGTCATGATCATACACGATGGATAGTGGTACCCCATGCAGCCTTACAACTTTCGTCATGTATATCTTGGCAAGCTGATCCAGAGAGAAATCTTCCCGAATAGAGAAAAAATGGGTTGTCTTGGTGAGACGGTCCACAATAACCCATATCGCATTGTTTCCTTTGGATGTTTTCGGGAGACCAGTTACAATGTCCATAGTGATATTATCCCACTTCCATACTGGTATGGGTAGCGTTTGTAATACCCCCTTAAAAAGTTGTTGTGCTGCCTTTACTTGCTGACACACCAGGAACCTTGTAGTGTAATCAGCAATCTCCATCTTCATGTTATCCCACCAATAATGATCACGAAGGTCTCTATACATCTTAGTGATTCCCGGATGTATAGATAATGTAGAGCTATGAGCTTCATCCATCAGTTCTTTCTTTATCTCCGGAATAGAAGGAACACATAGTCTTGTACGAAATTTCAATACACCTTCTTGATCAATATTGAAATCAAGTAACTTCCCATCTTTTACAGCCTCCAACTTCTCCTGCAGCAAAGGATCTTCTTTTTGAGCCTTCTTGATCTTCTCTAGTAATGAAGGTTGAGAAATCATTTGGGATAGGGTTGATGATGTCCCTTTCCTTATAATTCCCATGTCCAGTTTTACTAGATCATTAATCAAGGGATCTCCTAGGATCCTCATTGTTGCCAGAAAAACAGGGTCTTTCCTGCTTAATGCATCCACGACATTATTTTCTCTTCCAGGGTGATAATGAATTTAACAATCATAGTCTTTAATAAGCTCCAATAATCTCTTTTGTCTCATATTCAATTATTTCTGTGTAAAAAATATACTTTATACATTGGTGGTCAGTGTATATATCACATTTCTCCCCATAAAGATAGTGCCTCCATATCTTTAGAGCAAAAACGACTGCCGCCAGCTCTAGATCCTGCGTAGGATAATTCTGGTCATGAATATTCAACTGTCGATATGCATAAGCAATTACCTTGTCATTTTTCATGAGGATTCACCCAATCCTTTCAGAGATTCATCGCTAAAAATAACGAATCCTTCTCCGATAAATGGTAGTGTTAACACAGGTGCAGTAACCAATCTCTTCTTCAGCTCTTGGAAACATTCCTCTCATTCCTTTTTCCAGATGAACTTAACCCCTTTTCGAGTCAACTTGGATAGTGGATTAGAAATCCCTGAAACGTTTTTCACAAACCTCCTATAATATCCTGCTAAACCAAGGAATCTACGAATCTCAGTTACTGTTGTGGGATGAGGCCACTCCTCCACAACCATTGTCTTTGCAGGGTCAACCGATAATCCTTCATTGGTTATGATGTGCCCCAAGAAAGCCACCTATTGTAACCAATGCTCACACTTGCTGAACTTTCCAAAGAGCCTCTCCTTCTGTCGAGTTTTCAAAATAACCCTCAGATGATCTTCATGCTCCTCACGACTTTTTGAATATATCAAAATATCATCAATAAAAACTACCACAAAGTTATCAAGGTATTCCTCAAAGAATCTATTCATAAAGTCCATTAAAATAGCAGTAGCATTAGTGAAGCCGAAGGGCATAACAGTAAACTCATAATGCCCTTATCCTGATCGGAAGGTAGTCTTTGGAATATCTTCCTTCTTCACCCTCAGTTGATGATAACCAGATCAAAGGTTAATCTTAGAGAATAATTGAGCCCCACAAAGTTGGTCAAATAAATCATCAATTCTTGGAAGAGGATATCTGTTCTTCACTGTGATCCCATTCAGTTCTCTATAATCAATGCATAGCCGTATCGATCCATCCTTCTTCTTCACAAAGAGAACTGGTGCCCCCCAAGGAGAATCACACGGTTGGATAAACCCTTTCTCCAACAAGTCTTGGAGTTGTTTCATTAACTCTTCTAGCTCTACATTTTCCATTCTATACGGAGTCTTTGATATCGGTTGAGACCCAGGTACAAGTTCAATGGAGAACTCTATCTCTCTTTCTGGGGGAGGTCCAGGTAACTCCTCAGGAAATACATCCATGTATTCTTGAACAATTGGAACATCTTCTATTTGTATGCTCCCTTTTCCTTCTTCATCATCACCGATTAAATCCATGAAGAAAGCTATAAGAGGTGCTTCTAGATAGGTATCAGTTCAGGATATCTCTCCATGGAAGATAACTGTAGGTCGTTCATTCAGGAATACTAATATTTCCTTACTTCTGCATTTGATCTTAGAATTATACTTTGAGAGCCATTCCATCCCTAGTATAATGTCGAATTCCATCATGGGAATGACTACTAGATTTGTGATAATATTGTTCTCACCAAAGTAAACACTAGAGTCTCTAAATACTGTTGATGCAAGGATAATCCCACTTGGAGTCTTGACTAACAACTCTACCTCTAGTAGTTCGGGGATTGATTCTATATTCCTTGCAAACTTGGAGGAAATAAAGGAATGCGTAGAACCAGAATCAAATAAAGTACTTGCTAGTTTTGAGAGGACGAAAAAAGTACCTGCTACCACATCATTAGGAACTTCAACTTCAGTTGTTGTGATAGCGAAATCACAACCTTGCTCCCTTGGCCTCTGCTAGGTTTTATGGTGATTCCCCTCCACCGCCCTCAGATTTGGACATTAATTAGAAAAGTGCCCAAGCTGTCCACACTTGAAGCATGTGACTTCGGGTAGGGACAGAACCATCTTTGATCCGTCATTAGTGTTGGGGAGTTGAGGCTTCTCCTCACTACGACAATTCCGAGCAATATGGCCTCCTCTTCCACACTTGTAGCACTTGCCACTTCCGTTCAAGCAGTTCCCCATATGGTTCTTCCCACATTTATTTCATATGGTAAGTTGCATTTTCTTCCCACCTCTTCCCTGTCAAAAGTCATCCCTAAACTGGGCTCCAAAGAACTATTCTTTTCATTTGATTTATGAGACCACTGCGTCTCACCAAACTCCAGCTCGACATTCATTTCACTCCGCACGATCTCCTCATAGCTATCGTAGTCCCGGTTGGCTAAAATCTTCCACATATGAGGTCTCAGCCCACCGAAAAATCTATCAACCTTCCCACATAGATCCATGACAAAGATAGAAGTATATCGTGAATGTCGGGTGAAGTTCATCTCATAGCTTCCGACAGATTTGTTCTCCTTCTGCTTCAGCTCGAGAAACTCTTTCTCCATTCTCGTTCTCGTGGAACGAGGGAAATACTTGTTAAATAATATTCCCTGGAATTCTTCCCACTCCATAGCTTCCATCTCTCCTCTAGGATTCATGTTTTTAACCACTGACCACCACTGGTCAACTTCTCCCTCTAGGCGATAAACAACAAGGGTGACTTTTTCTTGTTCTGAACAAAGGAGTACAGAAAAGATCTTTTCAATGGAGCTTATCCATTGTTCCACGACAAAAGGGTCAGTAGATCCACTGAAAAATGGTGGTCATTGACGCATGAAGGACTCAACAGAATTTTGTTCCCTTCGTGGTGAGTTCTTCCTCTCATCTTGATTCAAGTTATTACTCAAAACATGGGGTAGTTGGTTCATCATTTGCATGAAAGTTTCCATTTTGGCTTCCATCGGAGGGCCGTCAGCACACGGTGCATTGCAGTCACCATCGGCACGGTTCCTCCTATTGCCCGCCATTTTCTAAAAGAATAAATCCTTAGTGAGAAACTTATTTCATTTATGAATCTTTTAACTAAGACTTCATGCTTAAACAATTACACATCTCTATAATTCCTTCATAATGATTCATAAAAATCATGTGATTAACCAACCATATCCCCCAGGAGTGTCGTAACCAAGAGTGCAGCAAGGCCCGTTATTGTGCACCAGTTCCCGTTCGAGTCTAGCTCAAAGCGGTGTTTTCGGGTTTTACCCCTATGTACATTTGTGCCAGAGCCACCTCTACCTACTCGTATCCAGATATGATTGTATTTTTTTGATAAACCAGTTACTCAATACTTACCAAAATACCAGGAAGTTTTCATACATTTAAACTTTTCTATAGGGTTCTTCCTAAAGTTTTTATATCCTAATTTCAACAAATAACTAAACCATCCTCTGATACCAACTATAGCATCCCATATTTTTATAACATAAAATTTCATTACATTACACAAAACTGAGGATCTTTAATGTTTAGTGTCTTGGAAACCAGGAACATAATACATGAAAACAACATAAAACTTTATTCTTAAACACTTGAAAGGCTTCTCCTTAAGTTCATCCTAGGTTTATTACTTCATCTCATAACCTGGGGACATACATCAAAAGAAAGGGTGAACAGAAGGCCCAGTAAGGGAAACAAGAGAAACATTTTACATGTGAACTTGAGATACTTCAATAAGGACATGAAAAGAACATTAAGGCATGAGAAAGGAATAATGAGATACATCAAAATAAAAATAACATTTTTCATAACTTGAAGATGTGGCTACAAAATTTAATATTGACAATCGTTTCATTTCCCCAAGGTCCATCCCCAAGGTGTCGTTAAAAATTACCAAGGTTATTCACCAAGGCATCGTTAAAATGGTCATCTCTAGAGATTAAGTCTTTACCCAATGCATTGGAGTGCTATCAGGGTGCACCCTTAAATTTGATTTTATTATCATGTGAGCCACATATATCATCATCAAACATTTCATAAAGAACCCATATAGCACAAAATAAATGGGATTCATTTCATAATCATAATGCTTTAAAAACTTCTTTAAGGACATGATCCTAAGGTCACTTTATACCCACGGAAAGGGAGAGCGGGTCTCAGGTATGTAAATACCAGAATTTAAAATAGAACATTTTGATATATATGTGAATACCCATGTAGAAATAAGAGCTTTGAGTATTCACTTTATAACATAAAATAATTTTGAGAAAAGGTAGAGGCATTTATATGAACATGGTAATGAAATTTTAAGTACATACCATTTGAAATGAAAAACATGGAAGGAAGACAAAAATTAGATTTCTCTTATGAAAATTCGGCAACCTAACGACGTCACTTAAACATCAATAAAATTGATTTGACAAGATCAAATAGGGTCTCTCGTCATATGATCATAAGAGATCAGTAAGATAGATATAGAGATCATACCCCAACATAATAAAAATGATCTTGAAAGACTTGAAATGAAAATCGAACTTGAAAAATGAGAAGGGTGAAAGAATTCCTTAAAAAATTCGGCAGCCTAACGGCGTCACATAAACATTCATAAAACTAAATGATGAGAGTAAGAGGGGGTCTCTAATAATATAAACATGAAAAGGGAAGTAAGAGGAATATAAAAGAACATCCTCTCACATAAGAACATGGAGCATAAAAGGAATTACATAAACGAGATTACATGAAAGGAAAGAGAGAGGTCGAATCCCTTACCTTAAAACGTAACTCTTAAAACTCAATGGTTTGGACCTTGAGGGCTTGGGGGAACCCTGGGAGGACTCCTTGGGAGGTTAGGAGACCATAACATCGTTGGGGGAGAGTTCGGAGTGAAAACTAAAGGAGGAAAGGGTGGGTATTTATAGGGAAAGTGAGGGGACAAGGCATTAATGGCCAAGGGACACCTCACAAGTTCTTTTCTCAAAACCATGTGCTCTCTCTTGGTATTTACCATGGAGTTAGGAAAAATGGGGCCCCCAAAACAATAATTCACCACCCTTGGCCGTCCAACCCTTAAAATATCTCATGACATCACCATGACATAGTTATGATATCATTAAACATACTGAAAACCTAAAACTGCATTTTAACTATTCACTGAAAAATTTATCTTTCTCAGAAAAATCCCAAAATTTCACCTTAACCAAAAATAGATGCTCTAATTACATTTATGAACTCCATTTTATAAAAATAATTTTCTAAATAATTTTAATTTAATTTTTAAATAAAAACACTATTCGTCGATAATTCATTTTTTCAAGAAAAATCCCCAAAAATTACCATAACATTATATCGATGCTCTAAGTTCAAAAATACAGACATTTTTATAAATATAATTTTCTAATTATTTTTAATTAAATTTTTAATTAAAAAACACTATTTATCCGAAAAAACTAATACTTGGCTAATAATTTATGAAACCGTTATTTACCCATTTTATCGAATCACATTACTTAATCTAGGTGACTAAATTATATCAAAACTTTCTTTGAGTTAAATTACTAATCCATTTGGTCACATTACTAATCCTAAGCGTGAAATCACTATTCATAATTTACTATTCATCAAAAATTAAGTTGATCTTATTAGACTCCAAATTTCATACTGAACACTTTTGTAGAAGACCATTTTTTGAAAATCCTTACACATCATTAATTATTTAGGGTTTACATAAATATTTTAAAATATCCTTTTTTCAAAATTCATCAATAAAATACATCCTAAAATTATCCGGACATTTGAAATTTCACAAACATCCCTAAAGGAAGAAATCTCAATTCATTCATCCCAAAGGATTACACCAAGAAGCTAGGGTATCAACACATAACCCCTTATAACACCGGCATATGACCTAAGTGTAAGGTGTGCTATGGTGAGAGAATCTGAGGGAGGCTCATATAACATTGCCCTAGTAGTAATCTCTACTAACTTAATCTTCTCCCGCAGGTGTTTCCGTTGAAGCTTGAAATGCTGGAGTTTGGCTTGGGCTTGGTCCATAGTGAAGCCCAAAGATGCTTCCTCCTTCCCAAGCTCTGATATGTGGGCTTCATAAGGCTTGGGTCTACTGGATGAAGCCATCGACTCCTCTTTCTGCATTAACCATTAACATCTTATTAAATCATTAAGAGTAAGTTAATATACTACTCAAAAAGATTGGGTCGTTACATTTTTAACATTTTTATTCCTCCATTCACGTGTGAGGAATGATCAATATCAAGAATATATTCGCTTCCTGTTATCCGTGATTTCAAATCTGCTTAAACAATAACTAATATTAATCCCTTCCTGACTATTAAATTTTATTCCCCTTTTCATTATATGAAAACTAACGTGAATATGTTTTCAAAAATTCCATTTAACAATTACTTTGTTAGTAAAAAAATACAATCTATTTCATCCAAAAATATAAATTTTCTTATTTGTAGATAGATTTAAGTCTTTCTTGAAATTTTTTTCTTTTCGTATTGTATTATAATACTTTTAGAACATAACATCCTTTATCTATCCAATATCCATAAAAATGTTAAATTATTTGAAAATGAATAATATTTACTAAAAAAACCCATAGAACCAACACTATTTATTTAATATGAGTTATCTATAAGAATATAAATTATATCATGATTTTTATTGTTATTAGTAAACAATATGTTGTTTTCTATATTTTCATGGGGAGGATATTATTTGAAATATTATGTTAATCCCAAATAAGTATAGATAGGTTTATTTTCACCATTATTATCAAAATCATAATTATATTTATATTTAGAATCATTATTGTTAGAAAATGCAGAATTACTTGGATTCATAGCATTTAATGATTTGACCTGCTCCTTTAGGTTTAATACAACTAATTATTTTGATTTCTAGGACTTAATATCCACTACATTCTAGTAATCATCCCTTGTCTCATTATTTACCTTTTTAGCATCAAGATATATAAATTCAGTACATCCTAAATCTTCTTATTTTATATTGATGTTCTCTTTATGACCTTTGACTACCTTATAATCTCAACAACATTATTATTGATATTTTTTCATCAATATAATTATATTACATTTTTTTAAGCTCTTACATAGATTCTATTTTATTTTAATATTATTTCCCCAATGAATTGATAATTTTAATGAGACATATTTATATAGTCAATATGTGATTCCAATTAAAATTTTTAATATGTGTTCCATCTATTTTATTCAACATTATTTTTCCTCACTTTTGGAGGTATCTTCATGATCCTCGACATGATTTATGAAATTTTTCACAGTATCAAATAATGTTTATTATTTATAATAATTTATTTAAGATCCATCATCATATTATTCATTACTCATAAAAATTATTATTTACCACCAATAAAAAATCCCTATATTTTCAAAGAGAAAATGAAAAATCAGTTAACATCATATCCAATTTCATTTTTTGAGGTTTAACATCTTGTTCATCACCAACAAACCCATTGTTCTCTTATATAGGATATATTATTATGATTATAACTATACTAAATTAATTAAAATATTTATGTGGATACATTCATCTATATTTACCTTTTAATTTTCTAAATATTTTTTAGATAAGAGACCTATTTCTCTTATATTATTCATTGTAATTCTAATAATTTGATTTTATTGATCATTTATATTCCTAATCATAAATATTTATCATTATGAGGGATAAAAAATTATTCACTATTTATAATTCTTTTTAAATTTAAATATTTTTATATTTACATAGGAAATGGTAATGTTTGATTATTTTTTACGGTATTTTTTCCCATATCATTTAATAATGAATTCTTAGGATCGAGCCTATTTGGAAAATTTCACATCAATATCTTCATAATTGTATAATCCCCCATCTTATCTCTAAATAATCTAATGTATATAACTATTTCCATAAATATTATAATGTAATCATAAATGGTTTCTTCTTTATCTATACTAACGTTTTCAAATATAATTCTGTTAATATAATTTTTCTATTATCCATAAAAAAACAAACACAAACTAATCATTGTGTTTGGAAATTGAATTATTTCTTCAATATTTACTTATAGTGAATGTTATAAAAAATAATGTAATATATTTTTCCTCTGATTGTGATGATTTCTTCAATTAAAAACTAAAACATAAATTTCATTAACATAGATTATTTTATCAATATCCATCGTTACAAAGATCTAGAAGAGGGAACCTGGTTATTATGATACAACTAAATATTTCCATGGAGTTGGTGTACCAATGTGGGATGAATTAGTGGTGTAAATATTTTATAGTTTCATTCCCATGAAATATAAATCAACAATATTTTAGAATTCATCCCTCAAAAAATTATACATATTATAACTCATATGAATACATTAATAATAATAATAAAGAACATAAATTTTTATAAGTTTCAGTCTTTGTGTGGGAACTTACATATTTTTGTGTCTGACTTTTATTGTGGCACATGAATTTGTCCCATGATTATTATGGTCATATACAAGTGGGTAACCGAGGTATCATCCTATATTTTGGAGTTATATAACATCACACTAGGTACAGTACAAATTATAGATAATGAGACAACTCACTTGAGAATATATGTTGTTGTAATAACTTATGATGTTATCCCTCTCGAACCACAAAGATTAACTAATTTTAATGTGATCATGTCTTCAAGATTCTAGCAGAAAATGAAGAACTGTTATAAACTAACTGGCCTTATTTTTTATCACATACATATATAAATATTTCTATGATTCTTTTTATAATCCTAAATATCAATTCATTAAATTCTGGGGATCATTTATGCCTTCTCTTCAACTATATTCTCCAGCTTTAGGATCTCTTTTATCTCAATTTTCATATAGCCAATATATTTTTTAATAAGGTATTTTTTCACATGTATCAGATTAATTTAGAAAAAACATATTTCTTAAAATTAAAATAATTCTTTATAATATTTTCTAGAAATTCATTCCAGATAATTATATTTACCAAAAATCTATAATAATATCATGAACTAATTTTCAATCACAAATTAGATATTTTTGTACAAAAAAAATTAATATTTTCTTATAAATTCAATTAATATCATGAGTAAATTTACTCTAATACCATTCATTAATTTTATCGTATAAAAAACCACAATAGAAATAATCTAACTATTACCATCATTAAAAAATTATTCATAAATTAGTAAAATTTTATATTCCAAAAATACCAAGTACTGAATTCTTCTACACATTTCAGTGTATCAAATCATATTCATATTTTCATCAACATGATTTCATGCAAAAATGATTGATATTAAAAAAAGAAAAATTTAACATAGCCTCTTGAAAATGACCGCACATGAACAACTCAACATGATTCAATATGGGATATTATTTTAAATAAATAAACATGTATCAATACAACATAATCACACTTGAATGGTTGAAATTTCGTCCAGCCTTGCTCACCAAAATAGTTAAGAAATAATATACTCAAAAATTAAAAACAATTTGAGCGATGATCACCCATTAAGATTTTTCAAATGAATCTTATTGAATCAAATTTTAATGTTATTTTATAATAATTAATGTGGGAAAGGCATCATAAGATCTTATTTCTTTATAATTATAAATTCTATATACTTGGATATTTCATCTTATAGACTTGTAATTTTATTTCAAAGTGCTGATTCCTATATAGTAATAATGAACCATATGATGAAAAGTTTATTCCGATGTAGATTGGTTCAATTCATTATAAACTAATTTTTTAAATATAAACGAACTTAATAAATACTCTTACAAATTTGTATTTTTTATTTTTGGGATGAAATGATGATAACATAAAGTAATCATCATTATGAAATAATAAAAAATTCCCAAAAAGTTGAATATAAAGATTATGTATCTCGTAAATGATTCAAAAAGACTATTTATAAAACTGAAAAAGACATATTGATTCATATGTAAATCCATGATACTTATTATTACTCAATAAAAATGACATGAATCTAAGTGCTTTACTTGAAATGATTCATATTAATTTAGAAGGAATCATATAAAAATTACTTATCTATATTTTAATCACAACAATAGAATTCTATGTAGAATGATATAATAAATTAATCATTTCAAATCAACTAGGGAAACCTAATGTCATGACCCGACCCTACCCGAGCTCGATCCGCAACTACCCCAAGCCCGCCTCCATATGCCAGGGGCTGGCGACCATCACCGAAGGCACAATAACTCAGGGAGGCCTTTGCCGAAGTACCTGTACACACACACACAACACACACAATGTAAAAGTGCAGAGTAAAAGAGAATAGATGAGTAGTATACAAGAGAAACTGCTATATATATACCACAAATGTGCATATACCTCTATATAGTACAAGTAAAATGCTTAAAAGGAAAAAGGGAAAAAAACATGCCCAAAAAGAAAGGGTGCCACAACCCAGAAATAGGTAAACAAAAAGAAATAGATGATGGGTCTCCTACCTAGAACCTGGCTACGACCACTGCACGCGGTCAAAGCTCCCGAACTCCTATGCTCCATTGAAGTCACGGCCAATATTTCCGTCGTCTGCAAGGGAACACCAAGTGTGGGAAAATCCCAAGTAGGGGTGAGTATAAAAATAATCATTAGGATACCACGAAGGCTCCAGGGAGCAATAAAGGAGGTACCTATGGGTGAGATGTAGAGCGGACATGGAAAAGTAAAGGAGTACAACCGAATGTGCTGTAATGAGTAACAGCTCAACCCAACAAGAGAATGGTCGAAGACTCGTCCTAACACAAAGAGCTAGGAACAGTGAGAATATGAACTTCTTGTCGATCTTTCGCTGCCTATAGTGGGAGAGTAGACTCATCCAACCACGAGAAGCTAGACGCGGAAAGCAGGTGGCATACCTCGCGCGTATTTGCCTCTCCTGGAAGGAGAGAAACCAAACAAAATAAGTGGGTACCGGAACATGGTATATACAAATCCATATTCTCTGTCAAGAAGCATGCACAAGACCGTAATGGGATCTCCATCCTGTAGCTCAGCCCATGAAAAGTGAGTTTCCAACAGTCCCAGGAATAGACGCCATCGATGCCCAGCATCCCGCACCTCTACCCCAAAGTACAAGTCAAGGGGCTCAAACCACCGCACCACGACTCTATCTGCTTTGGGTGGCACTGACTCACTTTCACGGGTTTAGTTCATGTCACAAGGACGCATCTTAGTGGGGTAAATCACCCCTCGTACTTGAGAGTTTCGATTTATGTCAAACCACACCTTGTCACTGCCCCGCAGTCGAGAGGTCTTCTCAAAGTCAAAGTCATTCCATCACTGAATCATACAACCAAGTGTCCCACTCCCGTGATCACGGAGGAAAGCAACTGACTAGCCTAGTAGAAATGATTGAGTCTGGAATATCAACGGGTTTCCCACTGCCCAGCCCTGGTGGAGGGTAATTCATAATATGATATCGGGTGACCCACTTCCTAGCCCTGCTGGAGGGTAAACCATAATACATCATCAGGCGACCCACAGCCCAGCCCAACAGGAGGGTAAACCTGGAATGAGTCGTCAGGCGACCCACTGCCCAGCCTTGTTGGATTTTAGACCTGGAATGAGTCGTCCTGTGACCCACATCCTAGTCTCTTCTATAGGGTAAACCTGGAAGAAGTGGGCGGTGACTCACTGCCTATCCCTACTAGAGGGTAAACCCGGAACAAGTCGACGGGTGACCGACTACCCAGCCCTGTTGGAGGGTAGACCCTCAAGATTCACCGGGTGACCCACTACCTAGTCTCTTCTAGAGGTTAAACCCTGAACAAGTTGACAGACGACCCACAGCCCAGCTCTGCTGGAAGGTAGACCTGGAACGAGACGACGGGCGACCAACTACCCACCCCCGCTAAAGTGTAGACCCTAAAGATTCATCGGGTGACACACTGCCCAGTCTCTGCTAGAGGGTAAACCCTGAGATGTCGATGAGTAACCCACTACCCAGCCCCGCTGTAGGGTAAACCCAGAACTTTTCTGGGCATCTCTACTGGATGGTACAACACTGGCCAACCGAACAGGGAGTGGGTATCACGCAACCACCCATCTCCAGAACAACTCACTCAAATGAGGTTCCGTGCCTATTACACCACTGGGTGTCACTAGCACTGCTACCAGCTAATCCATCGAGAACGAAACTCGGGGGAGACCACTCAACTTTGCTGGTCAAACAAATGAGCACAGAGGGACCCTCTACGTCGTGAGAGGTCAAAGAATGCAAAGTAGAGCTCAGCATGCACCTGGGGCCCACACGACGTGTGGCCCCAAGTTAACCCCAACCAAGCGCACAAACGTCTCGAGTACAAACCACACGTACCTCCAAGAGCTCTCGTATACTCCCATAGAATACCTCACTTACATCCCAATGGCTATCGTGCACCCAGCACCCAACGTCAACGCGATGCTGTGACGTAACATCTCCATCTTGCTGCCTCAATAACTGGGGCATAGCCAACCACATCTATTCAAGCATTACTTCACTCACATGGATGTGCACGCGATCATATGCCAAGGGTCCTCTACAAACATAGTAGAAGAACCGCCCCGGGGCACCATCACGTTTCCACATTTAAGAAGATCGCGTAAAAGGTTCCACTCTCCTGAACAGATCACACCGTTGTAATCCTCGCGCAAAAAAATGTGAGATAGACTACTTACTCGCCTAAAACAGATATCCGACAGAAAAGTCGCCAACACCGCCTCACGCCCGAATGACGTCCTGTGATCCCGAGCCTCGGCCCCGAAAAGAGTCGGGCGCATCGCAATAATGAGATCCCCTTGGGAAAACACGTCAAAAGCACTACTCTCATGAGTGCAACAGATATCTGGAGAAAAACGTTCATTCCGGCACATCGCACACGAGTGGTGCTTCGTGGGACACGCAACCTGGTCCCGAAACACAACGAACAGATCGTACCGTTGCGATCCTCTCGACAAAGCACACATGATGGACTATTCACTTGTCCAAAATGGTCGCCCGATGATAAAGATGGAAAAACACCGTCGATGCCCAAACATCCCTCATGGGCCCCGCACCATCGTGCCGAATTATGGCGGGTGAATTGCACCATTGCAATCCCCTCGGAAAAACATCTATAAACGACTGATCACACACCCCGAACGGACGCCCGATGAGAAAGTCATTAAACCCTGCTCGCAGCTCAATAGATGGGTCGTGGGGCCCATGCCTCAACTCCAAATTCAAATCCCAAAACCATAATGAAAATCTACGTATCAACGCCAGGGTCGCAACGCCACAGACGACACTTAAAACGGAAGTTGGACGTGTCTGCGCCGTCCAACACAAGATCCCCCGAAAAACACCAATATGCTTAACGCACGTGACATGCCTCTGAGTCCCCCTTTTCGGGAGTTAAAACTCCCCAAAACAATCTCAAAATATTTCTCTCATTTTGAGGCATGCGCCGGCACAGACGACTTGCAAAACCGACTCCCTGTTTAAGATTTATTAAAATATAAATCATTTTATAATAATAATAATAATAATATATTTTTATTATTATTATTATTATTATAACCTTATTATAACCTTATTTTTTATTTTTTTATTATTATTAATTTTTTTGAAAGGTCTACCGACCGACCAACGTCGGTGGGCCATTTTCCCCACAGAGAACCGCCGCTGGTAGGTCTCTATCTCTCGATTAGGGTCGTGCGCCACAACCCTGGTTGCCGCGTCAACCGGCCTGCACAGCCAGCCGGTGCTCCCGCTCCGCGCCCCGGCGCCTGCGGCCGACGTCCCCGCGACACTGCCCGAGCCGCATGCCCCACCGGCTGCCCTCATTCACCAATGCTGAAGTCGCCGCCCGACGCCTTGCCTCACCACCGCCTGAGAGCCCCGCCACCACACCACTCGCCTGAAGCCATCCACACCGCCGCTCAAACCCGCCAGAAACCGAAAACCCGCAAACTTCGACGGTCGTTTGCGATCGACTCCGAACTCGGATTTTCGATCCCAAAGATGTGTCATGTATCTCAAATATTATACTACACAATTATGTGATTTTATTGAATGTTCAACGGCAATTCAACGACACAAATAAACTTGAATGTAGTGTTCCGAAATGAAAACACAAAAGCTGAAAACTCCAACATCTTGGGCATTGCCCGGAGCATCGCCGCGATCCGTCGGATCTGCGCCTCACCGGAGCTGCCTCGCCGGAGTGGAGGAGGAGATGGAGGGGGCTACCTTGAGGGGGGTTTCTACAGGGGAGAACAAGGGAGGAAGGGGAAGGGGTTTGGTTTAAGTAGGAAAATAATTAATTAAAAACATTAATTAATTAAAACACTCAATTTAACCTGCATCTAAAACACTCGACGGGGTCGAGGTTATGCCTCCACTAGGGTAAAAACACATCCCGAGCACAACAGAGGTCTCAGAATTTTAATCCGAGACCCCGTTAAAAAGTAATTAAACATAGCGCCCAAGGCCGCCAAGTTACAAAAACGCCCCTGGGACCATTTTTCAAAATAGGGCCGCGCCCGCAAAACTTACACCCCTCCTAGGGTAAACAGCACGCTCCAAACTAAACGGTGCCCTCGTTTTTCCAATACGAGACACTGTTTAAGAGATACTTGAGTTTAACCATTAAACGCATAAATTAATTATTTAATATATCTGTTTAACGTTCTGGAAGTGAGTGAGGGGTCCAACCGTAGCGCGCCGACAAGTTTTATGTTGTTCCTAGGGTAAAAGCCCCATTCTAGACCCATCCATTCACTCAGATCTCGGATCCGGATCTCCGTTTAGGAGTTATCCCATTTATTTGGCGTTTCCATTGTGAACGCACTGAAAATTTAATTTTGGCCACTCTGGTGCTCGGAATCGCCCGCTGTCTGAAGGAGCTGCTCTAGAATATCATCAAGAATATTCCAAAGTATTTCACAGAAAAAATGAAGTTTTTATATCATCCACTCCTTCATTCATTTAGTCCCCAAAAAGAATAACTAGGGAGCAACACGGGGTACGAATCCCACAACTGGTTTTCCCATACCCAGAAGAACTCTCGCACAGCTCTGCGCCACTGCACACAGAAAAAAGGATTGATCTGTTCATGCGGGGTCAGCCCTTGTCGATGTTGTGCACCCACTCCAGACTATGGGGTTAGGGCAAGGCGACAAGGAACCTCTCCATCCCCTTGAATGGTCTCAAACGGCTCGAAGGCTCTCAGGGGTAGCTCACCTCCCTGACCGAACCTCTACGTCACATGCCGCGACTGAATCACCGCCCGCACCTGGAACAAGGTCTGGTGATTACCTCCTTCAGAATATTCATATGGTGAAACACCCAAGGATATCTGGTCACACAAGCTTTCACAGTCGATGTCTCGCAACCAAGACTCTCTTACACGCTCAGAGAGCGAAGGAGTCAACACCATAGACTAAAGAGAAAAGGTCCTACACCTTTTACCTTACCGACACAGGGTTACGCCGACACCCTACGTCACCCTAGTAACAACTCAAGCGAGGAGCAGGGAGAAAAGAATTCCACACACAGAGTCTAACAATTCTAGTGAAAAAAGTAGAAAAGTTATAGAGTGTAATTCTTACCACCTCATGCTCTATAGGATCGTATACTTCCAAAGGTCTCTACAATACGCCGTCCCAACCGTCATCTCCTGGATCCTGACGTGGACCGTCTAGTGGTTATGGAAAGACCTCGTAAAGCCATCTCCCACTACCAGATCCTCCCGATCCTCTTCTAGCACCACCTTTCTGGGTACTACTCTGATCACAGTGCTTCCTCTGTCGTGGTGGTGCGCCTGTTGCCTGCCCAAAGCTCTCTATATGCCTAGTCGCGTATTCTCGTTCCATGTGACCTAGTCCATCACAAGCATAGCACCGACTCTCTGTAAGATGCACCGGTGCCCTCCGGTGCCACTGTGGTGTTCGACCACGCCCCTGAGTCCAGTTGTTAGAAATCCACCTTCGTCGAGGTTCTGCTTGTTGATTCCCGCTAGCTGTGGCAGACGTCTCGGCTCTGTCGAGCCTGCTGCCACCACTAACTATAGAGCGCTATAGGAATCTCTATGTCATTATCTCTTGATCTAGCACCCCGGAATATGTGGGAATGAACAAGGGTACTATGACATCACGTATCTTTTTAAGGAGACCGTTCTCGAACTTCTGCGCTCGGAAGTTATCATCGTGGACCAAGTCTGGGTAAAAGCACGCACGGTCTGTGAAACTAGCCGCGTACTTGGGCACCATCATCCCTCCCTGCTGAAACTGCAGGAGATCTTGAATCCGAAAGAAGCGCAAGCAGTAGGTGAAAAACTCCTCACAGAACAACAACTAAATGTCGCCCCACGAAAGCAAAGACTCATCAAGAAACTGAGTCAGCAGACTCCACCAACGCCAAGCTGATCCACGAAACAAAAATTAGCTGCCAAAGCCACTCTCTGATCTATCGGCGTCTACACAAGCCTGAAAAGGCGAACCACTATCTCTAGCCAAACATCTACTGTCTGAGGGTTTGGCTCACCACTGAACCTCAGCGGTCTGTGACGCTGGAACTCACGGAGTGTGCTCCACCTGCGCTCAAGCTCAGCCTGCTCTGCTGAAGCTTTCTGCTTCTCAACTGGTGGGGGTGCTGCTACCGGCCCACCCGAAGGAAGGGGGCTCGCATGATGGGTCTTGTACTGTGGCCTCGTAGCTTACAGGGTCGTCGTCAAAAACCAAAGAATGTATCTTGGTTGGCAGTCTTCGCGGAGACATCCTGAATATTATCAAGGAGTATCACGATCAAATGAGCATATATTTATATACCAATAACAATGATGGGGAGATGACTCATCATTGACAGTAAAATACTCATTCCTATGTGATGCGCAAACCAAATTTTTTTCCCTACAATAAAATGTCTGAGCATGCCGAGTCAACAAGTGGGTTATCAAGGTCCTGGTGAATGGATATGTCGATTGCCGCACCATCACTGGCCTCCCTGGCCTGAGAGCCGCTCTCGAGACACGATAACAATGTTTCCCTAAATCCCAACCAATTCCTTTTATTTTAGGGATGTCTGAACAACGTCCCAAGTAATGAACCACCTATGATACCACTTTGTCAAGACCCAACCCTACCCGGGCTCGAGTCGTAACTACCCAAAGCCCGCCTCCATTGGCATTGGGCTGGCGACCAACATCGAAGGAACAATAACTCGGAGAGGCCTTGTCCTAGGTACCTGTACACACACACATGCATCACACTCAATGCAAAAGTGTAGAGTAAAAGAGAAAAGATGAGTAGCGTAAAAGAGAAACTGCTATATATATACCACAAATGGGCATCAACCTCTAAACAATACAAGTAATGTGCTGAAAAGGAAAAAGGGGAAAAAACGCACCCAACCAGAAAGGGTGCCACAACCCAGCAACAGTTAAAAAAAAAAGAAATAGCTGATGGGTCTCCTACCGGGAACCCGACTATGACTACTGCACGTGGTCCAAGCTTCTGAACTCCTATGCTCCACAGAAGTCACGACCAACCTGTCTGTTGTCTCCAAGGGCACACCAAGTGCAGGAAAAGCCCAAGAAGGGGTGAGTATAAAAATACTCAATAGGATACCCCTAAGTCTCGAGGGAGCAACAAAGGGGGGACCGATGTGTGAGTAGTAGAGAGAATAGGGAAAAGTAAAGGAGTACAACCGAATGTGCAGTAAAGAGTAACATCTCAACCCAACAAGGGAAAGGTAGAAGACTCGTCCTAACACAAGGATCTTGTAACGGTGAGAAGATGAACTTCTCATCAATCATTCGCTGCCTATAGTAGGAGACTAGACTCATCCAACCACGAGAAGCTAGACGTGGAAACCATGTCTCATACCCCACGCCTCTTAGCCTCTCATGGAAGTAGAGTAACCAAACCCTTGAAGTGGGTACCGAAACATGGTATATACAAATCCATATCCACTATCAAAAAGCCTGAACAAGACTGTAAGGGGTTTTTCATCACATAGATCAGCCTAAGAAAAGTGAGTCGCCAATAGTCCCAGGAATAGACGCCATTGATGCCCAGCATCCTGCATGTCAGCCCCAAACTACAAGCCAAGGGGCTCAAACCACCGCACCTCGACTCTATCCGATTTGGGAGGCACTGACTCGCCCGCACGGTTTTAGGTCGTGTCACAAGGACGCGTCTCGGTGGGGGAAGGAACCCCTCGTACTTTAGAGTTTCAGTTTAAGTAAAACCCCACCTCGTCAATGCCCCACAGTCGAGAGGTCTCCTCAAAGTCAATGTTGTCCCATCACAGACCCATAAAACCAAGGTTCCCGCTCTGGTGATCACGGAGGAATGCCATAGACTAGCCTAGTAGAAAGGACTGGGTCTGGAATATCAACGAGTCTCCCACCGCCCTGTCCTGTGGGAGGGTAATTCATAATATGATATCGGGTGACCCACTGCCTAGCCCTACTGGAGGGTAAACCATAATACATCATCAGGTGACCCACTGCCCAGCCCTGCTGGAGGGTAAACCTGGAATGAGTCTGTAGGTGACACACTACCTAGACTTGTTGGAGGGTAGACCTGGAATAAGTCATCAGGTGACCCACTCCCTAGTCTCTACTAGAGGGTAAACCTAGAATAAGTCGGCGGGTGACCCACCGCCCAGCCCTGCTGGAGGGAAGACCCTCAATAGTCATCGGGTGACCCACTGCCTAGTCTTTTCTAGAGGGTAAACCCTGAACAAGTCGACAGGTGACCCACTACCCAGCCCTGCTGGAGTGTAGATCTGGAACGAGATGACAGGCGACCCTCTACCCATCCCTGCTGGAGGGTAGACCCTCAAGAGTCGTCAGGTGACCCACAGCCTAGTCTATGATATTAGGTAAACCCTGAGAAGTCGATGAGTAACCCACCGCCCAGCCTCGCTGGAGGGTAAACCCAGAACGGCTCTATTCATCTCTACTGGATGGTACAACACTGGCCAACCGAACACGGAGTGGGTATCGTGAAACCACCCAACTCCAGAACAACTCACCCAAAGGAGGTTCAACGCCTGTTCCATCACAGGGTGTCACTAGCACTGCTACCGGCCGATCCATCGAGAATGAAACCACATGGAGACCACTCAACCCTACTGGTCAAAAAACGAGCACACAGGAACCCTCTACGTTGCGAGAGGTCAAAGTACGCAATGTAGAGCTCGATATGAACCTGGGGCCCACACGACGTGTGGCCCCAAGTTAACCCCAACCAAGCGCACGAACGTCTCAGGTAAAAACCACACGTACCTCCAAGATATCTCGTATACTCCCAAAGAATACATCACATTCAGCCCAATGGCTATCGTGCACCCAACACCCAACGTCAACGCAAAGGCGTGATGTAACATCTCCAGCTTGCCGCCTCAATGACTAGGGCATGGGCAACCACATCTATTCAAGAATTACATCAGTCACACAGAATTCACACGATCATATCCCAAGGGTCCGCTACAAACACAGTAGAAGAACCACCCATGGGGAACCTCCGCATTTCCACATTTATGAAGATCACGTAGAAGCTCTGCTCACATGAACAGATCCCACCGTTGTAATCCCCAAGGAATAGCATGCAAGATAGACTACTTACTCGCCTCAAACAGATATCCGATAGAAAAGTCACCAACACCACCTCACGCCCGAATGAAGTCCCGTGATCCCAATCCTCAGCCCTAAAAACAGTCGGGTGCATCACAGTAATGCGATCCCCTTGGGAAAACACGTCAAAGGCCCTACTCACATGACTGCAACAAATATCCGGAGAAAAAGCTGCATTCCGGCGCACCGCTTCCTGGGACCCGCAACCCGATCCCGAAACCCAACGAGCAGATCGCACCGTTGCGATCCTCTCGAAAAAAGCACATAAGATGGACTATTCAATTGTCCAAAACGGTCGTCCGGTTATAAAGATGTAAAAACATCGTAGACGCCCAAATGGCCCTCGTGGGCCTCACACCATCATGCCGAATTAGGGAGGGTGAATTTCACTATTGATATTCCCTCAGAAAACATCCAGAAACGACATGCTTGCACACCCTGAATGGACGCCCGATGAGATAGTCGCTAAATGCTGCTCAAAGATCAAAAGACAGGTCATGGGGCCCATGCCTCAACACCAGCTTCAACGCCCAAAACCATACTGGAAAACTCCGGCTCAATGCCAGGGTCGCAACGCCACGGACGACGCTTAAAACGGTCCTTGTACGCATCTGCGCTGTCTAAAACAAGATCCGCTAGAAAACGCCAATATGCATAACGCACGTGACGCACCTCCGAGTCCCCCATTTAGGGAGTTAACCCCCCCCCCCCCTAAAGCATATCAAAATATTCCTCTCATTTTGAGGCATGCACTGCCGTAGACGGCTCGCAAAACCGACTGCCTGTTTAAGATTTATTAAAATAAAAATCCTTTTATAATAATAATAATAATAATATATTATTATTATTATTAGTATAACCTTATTTTAATTTTATTTTAATTTTATTATTATTTTTTTTAAAGGGCCTCCGACCGGCCAGCGCTGGTCGGTCATTTTCCCCGTAGAGACCCGCCGCTGGTGGGTATCTGTCTCCCGAGCAGGGTCGCGCGCCGCGACCCTGGCTGACGTGTCAACCTGCCGACACAGCTGACCGGTGCTCCCGCTCTGCGTCCCGGCGCCTGCGGCCGACGTCCCCGCGACACCGCCGGCACCGCGCGCCCAACCGGCCTCCCTCATTCAACCATTATGAAGCCGCCGCTCGGTGCCTTTCCACGCCGCCGTCTGAGAGCCCCGCCACCGCGCAATTCTCCTGAAGCTAGCCGTGCCACCGCTCAAACCCGCCGGAAACCAAAAACCCGCAAACATCGGCGGTCGTTTGCGATCGATTACGAACTCAGATTTTTGATCCGAAATATGCCTCATGTAGGTCACAAATTATAATACATGATTATGGGATTTGATTTCAAATTCAACTATAATTCAACAACATAAATCAACTTGAAAGTAGAGTTCCGAAATGAAAACGCAAAAACCGAAAACTTCTGCCTCTTGGATGTTGCCGGGAGCTTCGCCGCGATCCGTCAAAGCCGCGCCTCACCGGAGCTGTCTCGCCGGAGTGGAGGACGAGAGGAAGGTAGCTTCCTTTTGGGGGGTTTTTCCAGGGGGAGAACAAGGGAAGAAAGGGAAGGGGTTTGGTTTAAGTAGGAAAATAATTTATTAAAAAAATTAATTAATTAAAACTCCCAATTTAACCTGCATCTGAAACACTCAACGTGGTCAAGGATAAGCCTCCCATATGTTAAACAACACCTCCTGAGCACAATTATTGTCTCGGAATTTAAATATGAGACCCCATTCAAATGTTATTAAACTTAGCGCCCGAGGCCGCCAAATTACGAAAACGCCCCAGGGGCCATTTTTCACAGATGGGCCACTCCTGCAAAACAGACACCCCTCATAGGGTAAACTGCACACTCCTAACTCAACAGTGCCCTCAGTTTTCCAATCCGAGCCACCGTTTAAGAGATAATTGAGTTTAACCATTAAACGAATAAATTAATTATTTAATTTATCCGTTTAACGTTCTGGAACCGAGCGAGGGGTCCAAACATCCCGCACCGACAAGTTTTATGTCATTCCTAGGGTAAAAACCCCCATTCCAGACCCATCCGTTCACTCTGATCCCTGATCCGGGTCACCGTTTAGGAGTTATACAATTTATTTTGCGTTTCCAGTGTGAACGCACTGAAAATTTAATTCCGGCCACTCCGGGGCACGAAATCGCCAGCCGTCTAAAGGCGCTGCTCTGGAATATCATCAAGAATATTCCAAAGTCTCTCACAGAAAAAACCGAGTTCTTAAACCTAAAATAATATATAATTGACTCATCAACTACCATAGATCATATAATGAGTATTTATTCAGTTTTAATAACAAATTATAACCACCAGAAACTATAAATGTACTTCATGTTGATATTCCACATAAAAAAATCTCATTTATAATTAAGCAATAATAAAATTCACAATATACATATAATCAAAAAAAATTTATAGTTATGAGTTTATTAAGATTAAATTACATTGTGACTAATGTTACCTTATCATTAGCTAATGACCCTGACATACATAAAAAAAACTATACTGACCAATAATTGATATAGTTAACAACTGGGGATCTAGAAGCCACTCTATCATGAACCTAGAGATTTCACTAAGGTGGTTAAAATAAAAAAGTGTAAGCATAACATATCATACAATGTGATTTTTATGGTAGATCCTATGTTTATGATACCTCAAATTATCTATGGCCCACAGAGCACTCTGAACAATATTTCATGAAGCTGACTTTATCCTACATCCCCTCCTCATGGGCCCTGATGAAATATACATCTATGACTAAACATAAGATCATGATCCAATGTATTAGGGACATAAAAATTTTATCCAATCAATACTGCATCCTCTCTTAACTGAAAAATTACATACTAACACGACTATTGGTACGTCCATAGAGTAAGATACCACCGATGTTGAACTAAAAGTTAAAAACCCATAATATGTGAACCACCAAGGTCAGTCAGGCTATAAAACTATTATCTACAATGACATATTAAACAAAATAATGTAGGTTTATAAATCCATGTTGAATCCCAATAACAGTACAACTACCATGAAACCATACTCTACGATCCAGTTCTAAAATGTATAATATTTACAAATCACTCATTGATATTGATAACCAACCCCTAATTTGGTTACTTAAAAACATCAAACATCAAACCAAAATATTGGATCACATAAATTACCAATGACATTTTTGGTTTAGAGTTTTATCAAATATGTGAAACTCTTACATAACAATACCCTTTTATTAAAATGAGTATTTCTTCTCTATTACTATATTTTAAAAATGTCACAAACATGTCCCATAAAATTCATCCCACATGAAAATATATCTTGAAATAAATGATTCATAATAATTCTTCACAACCTGGTGAATGTGAAATATAAAAATGGAGATCACTAAGGCGCAATAAATGTAAACATAATCATTAAAAATGAATTTCATCAGTGAGTATAAGTTGATAATAAGGTTATAATGATATAATAAATGAGAATTATCAAATAATTTCATACTTATAGAACCCTGGTTCAATAAATATAGGATCTGAATTAAATATTTTTTATTGGTGATTTCCATGAAAATCAGGAGTCGTGATCTATGTAATGTCTATCATGTTTAAAGATACCATTAAAAACTCATTGATATCACATTGAAAACATAATAGTGTCTTGGAACATTTTTTCCATAAGTATTGTCTCATATAGATAATCCCTAGTAAAATACATTCTAGAAACCTACTTTTGTAACTCCTCCATCCATTCTATTAAAGGCAATTAAAATTATTGAATGTATTAGAGAATTGTATCAGGCTCACCCATCATTAAGATATATAGGGATAACATATTTTATAATATGTTTCAGATTCACCCATATTGTATATTGTATTAGGCTCACCCTTCATGATAAATAATGTCCATGTCCTATTAATGAATAAAAAATTAATAATCATTAACATTTCAATAAAAAAACACTTTCAACCAATTATATTTTCATTATATCTTGGTCAGACCATTGAAAATAAATGGGGTTTAAGAAAATATAAAAAATAATCATCCAATGAAATCCAAATATGAAATATGGGTTTAATCCAATGATCATAATCCTAGAAAAGAAGGGTAATCGTTTAATTTTGATGAAATAAAGGAATGTTCCTAAAAAATACTTAAAACATGTATTCGAAAATAATGGAAAATACCATATTTTCAGATAATGTTTTATAAAAATTTATTGAATATTAAGATAAATATTTTAATTAAAAATATCCATGGAAACATATAAATTAATTTTTAAATAAAATAACAATCATGTTTGAAATAAATTCATTTTTATGTCATAAATGCTAAAAATAACCATTCATTTCCAACTTTTATAAATAATGTTACAAGTTACCAATAAAGAAAATGTTAGGAAGTTTCATTTTTATCATTTTGAAAGAACTTTATAGATCATATTAAATTTATTTTTTTATATCTCTAATACATTGAAAATAAAATTCTTGAAATAAGATAAAAAACATGGATAAATTGTTTGGCTAAAAGTCTTTAAAAACCATACAAGAACATTTTTAGAGAAAACCCACCTTCCATACTTTTAAAAAATCATAATTGGTAACATAAAATATCATAATTATAAAAATATGCATAAAATAATATTTTCGGATTAAATTTATACACTATATAAATAAATATAATATCATCAAAAAAAGTCCAATATAAGTAAATTATATACAAAACCCCCTTAAGACATATGTAATGCTTTAATCAGAAATCCATTGAATAAAGGAACATAAAATGGTTATGTAAAAATAAAAATTCCTATTAAATAACATGTGATTTAAAGTTACTGTTTTATTAAAAACACTATATAAAATAAATCATTATGTGTAAAATAAATTATTCTCGAGAGAAGTTAAATTGAGACCATGAAAACCCCTGTGTCTTTTTTATCATTTTAAAAAATATTTATAAAGAAATATATATAATATAGAAGTGTATCCACATATCCTGATAAATAATACATTCATGATACTATATCTTATTACGTATAATATAGACCTTATTAAAGGATATGGGTACGTAAAGGAAATCACATTTAAATGAAACAATAATGAGTAAAAAATCGTTAAAAGTAGCATACCAATTAGGTTGTAATTTAATCAGTTATGTGATAATATGTGGTAATTTTTAAAAAAACAGAATATAATTGTAAATAAAAAATAATAAAATTATATTTTAGTTCACACATATTCATAGAATTACATTCTCATCGAAGAATACTTATAATGCATAAAAAAGAAATTTGAGCTATGAAACTGCTTACCACTTGGTAACATTCATGTAAAATCCATTTTAATGAAATAATTATAAATCAAATATAATATATATTAATTATAAATATTAATTATATATCATTTTTAAGGGAATTATTTACCACATATAAAATTAATTAGGATTATAACATTAACATAATCCCCAATGGAGTTAAATTGAGACGAAATCCCCCACCTCGAAACTAGACATTCCATTTCTCTCCTATAACTCACATAGTAATCATTTATAAATTAATTAAATTATTAATAATAGTATTTAGGTGTATGAATTTATTATTAAACCATTTATTTCATTTATTTGGAAATCTTATTTAATATCTTATTTAGTTAAGTCCACATTAGATATTTTTTGGATGTTGTGTTCATAATTTCTAAATAAATTTGTTGTGTTACCCCTGGTAAAGTGTTTCATATTCATTAATCAATATAATAATAATAATAATAATAATAAATATTTCACTTTTTTATATTTTTAATATATTATTATAATTATTAATGAATGGAAATCATGGAAAACAAATTGCATTCCTTTGTGGAGGTCGAATTCCCCACGTACCCAGAGCGATGTTATTTTTATTAATGTGTTGATGGGTAAGAACATAATTAATATATTATAAAAAAAAATTATAATTATTTAATAGATATCATATATATAAATATATATATTAAATCCATCATTATAAATATCCCCGATAGGGGATGATGAAAAAAAAACACATCACTTCGATGAGGGGGTAGTCCACACATTCAAGTAAATAATGTTTTCATTACCCATATGATGTAAATGGGATGAAAAAGGATTATAAATAGTCATAATAATATTTTAGTATATATTAGATATTATTTTTATTATGTCGTCATTGTAAAAAAAATACTTGAAGGAGGCTGAATAAGAAATAAACTAAATGATGTCAGGTTTGAAGATATCATTTTTTTGGGGATACCTCCTTTCAAATTCATATTAATGATCATTAGAATTGAAATTGAAGAAACAAATATCCACTAATTAAATATTATAAAAGAATATAAGAGAATGTTTCATGGTTCGGTATATCTATATGGCTTAATGTGCTGTAAAAATGGAATGGAGGGTATCCTTTATTTTGGAGGAAAAGAGAATTATTTTAAAATTCATGAAATATTATACTATGTCATGTGTTTAACTATTGTCAAATGAGTCCAAAATGACATATAAGAAAATATTTAACGTACATGATCATAATATAGTCACCAAATAAATTCTTTTAATGTTTATATATCATTTAAAACCATATATTGTTTCTTAAACCTTTATTAACCATCATTTACATTAAGCAAGGTAATTGTTTTTTAGTATTAATGGGATATAATTTTGAATATTATATGGAAATAATATAAAGAATTTTTATATAAAATACATTCATGGTAGAAATTAATTCATTATGATTTTGTTTAATTATAAAGTCAATTGAATCAATCTTAAGCATCAGAAGTTCCTAGAGGTTGTTAAACATGTTTAGTACATGAAATGAGAAGAAAAGTGGTCAAGCAATGTGAAGTGAATGGTTGGAGCATGGTTAAAACTAAACATACACTAGTATAGGGAAACCATGTAGCCATACCTCTTTTAGGAAAGAGGCTATCGTACGGGCTCCTCACGGTTTTGAAAACAACATGGGCACCTCTTGGAGACCGTGAGGCTTGAACCCCTTCAAAAGAGGTGAGTGCATGGTCACAACATGGTTTGTCAAATAGTGTGGGTTTCATGATATAAGATTCATAATATTTTCCAATTTGATTAATGGATATATAATATTGGGGAACAATTTTTTAATATGTACACCAAATTTGTGTTCTACTTAAACCAAAGGAAAAAAATTAACTTATTTTTTCTCTTAGGATTAAGTTTTTCTCCACAATATTCACCCCATTCGACCACTTACAGCCTCATTGATGAAAAAAATTGCCCCAACTCATCCATGTGTGATTCTAATTTGATTTATAGGTGTTTGGAGTGTTGTTTAGTGAAAATAGAATCTCTAGTTATATCTTCTACACTATTTTATTTCATTTTCTAGAAGATTCCATTTTAGTGTTTTTCAATCCTTCCAACGTTATGAACCCTGATTTTATAGGTAGATCCTCTCCATTGTGTGTGAGTTTTTAATAGAAAAATTCAAAAGATGTTTTCTGATGAGTGGTTTTATATTATCACATTGTATGTGGTATTAAATACTTTTCAAATAGTCTCATTTTTTTATATGTTTATTTGGTTATTACATTATTCAACTAAGCAATGTTTTTGTGTATTTGTCTATGGATGGTAATATGGATCTTAGTGTGAGATGTGAAACACATTATGGAGCCATTGGGCCTATTGATGATTTGTGATGGATAATAATGACACAGATAGTGCATTCCAACACATGGAATGGTGATTTTAACGAGTAGTCATTAAAATAAAGAAATTATTAACTGGCTGATTAGAAATGAAGAAATTTTGGTTTTTTTAAATTACCAATAGGATTTTGGAAATAGTTTGAATGGGGGAATAGAAATGAATTCATTTTGGTTTTTTTAAATTTCTAATAGGATTTTCTAAATAGTTTCAATGGGGTGTATTATATTTTGATGTAGTTATGAGTTTAATTGAATAATATGTTGTCTTGAAAGTGGGAACTGTTTTAAAAGGATGCGTTGGAATCAAGGTGATTTACAAATTGAAATTAATTATATTTATACAATGATTGAATGGATCCACTAATTATGAAAATTCAATAATGATTATATGCAATGGTAAGAAATGTAAATGAAATATTTGGGGAATGGATTGGTTTTTCAAAGAATAAGTCTCTGTTTTAATAGTGTGGCATAACGATAATTTTGAAATGAGTATTTTCAATCGTGTGTTATCGTGAATTGTGAACTAAAATTGATTTTAATTATTTTTTATATCTTAATTTGTAATAAGGGGGAATTTGGTATATTGTAAATAAGTTAGATGAGTTATGTCATTTAAATGGTTTTTTTAAAAAAATTGTTAAGATATGTAAAGGGTAAATATATTAAAAGATTAATGATTTATGTCTACATGGATTATTGGTAATTTTTATGATTAAGGTTTCCGAAATATTATATACACCCATGGTTTGAGAACTATTAATGCTCTAGGCATCACCAATTTATTCTATGTGTTATGATGTGAATTTCAGGCTCTATTCTCCTAAAAGTTTGTCTAAGGATACTAGCTTGGTTTGGGAGGACTAATTCTGAAGTGTCGCTGATAGCTTTTTTTAATTAGGATATCAGACTAAGCCTTGATGCTCTTAAGGATTTTACAATTAGGATGCCGGACTGAGGTTCTATGCTCAAAAGTATGGTGTTTAATGAGATATAAGATTGAGGCTCTGTGCTCCAAAACGTATATACATGGATATATTATTATACCAAGGCCCTGAGGAAAGATGATGATTAGTTTGGCTACTGAATTACCCCATATGGTTAAAATCATACAGAACCCGGTGCGATCTTTTAATCACCCTATGTGGGTGGAGCTAGTTTTTTATTGGTTGACACTAAGGAACATAATGGATAAATGGATATTTTTTATGATTTATAAATGGTTATATATGCTTCTTCTATTCCTTACATATTAATTTAACATTATCTTCTCCATAAACTATTTTAAAAAAATTGTTATTTCTATATAAATAATTTTTTATGGACTATTAAGTTGTACTAACTCACTTCATGGGATTCCAGGTCACTTTGGTACTCAAGAAGATGCTACTTTGTTTTTTTTACAAGAATAAAATATGGACCTAGTAGTTGTTTTGTTCAAGGTATTGTGGACTCTAGTAGTGTAATTCATGTCTAGGTTGGGACTCAGGTCTATGTTTAGTGTCATTTGTGGTTTTGTTATTAGATATTCATACATAAGGAAACATGATATATATATTATATATATCATTGTTGAATATTTTTTACCATTATTTACTTTTTCTAACTAAATATATGATATTCATTAATTATTTTTATTGGTTATTTTAACTAATTATATTACCTATGTTGTTTATTTTCTCAAATTAAATGGTATACTCTCACCATGAAATTCTTTAGACATGTAGTGAAAGTCAATTGCCTCTTGTGTATGAGAATGTACACTTAAGGTCATGTGGTGACCCAGCTCAGGGAACTAGTTACATTGGATACTAGGTCGAGGATATTACATGAATTTCAATGTTGTGAAAATTTTAGTCCATTACTAAGCATTATTTTCTGCATTGATGATTCTTATGATTTTTAAACAATTCAGAAAAATATTATTTATCATCAAGTATGAAAATTTTATTTTTGACACTATTCATTTTGTTCTTTGTTAAAGTAATCAAGATATTAATTTAATTTTTTTAATGATATTACTAAATTAATTAGTTATATATATGAATCATGGGACAAAATAATCAATAGAAAAAATATAATTTTTTTGTTTTAAAATTAATTTACATGATTTTTATCCTGGAATCACAATGACTCTGTCGGTGTTGCGTATGAATTTATGCATAAAATTTCATCACATAATATTTTAAAAATATTTACAGGATAAAAATTAATAATTTATCTTTCAAATAAATATTTAAAATTAAACATGATTGGTTTTTATCAATTAAAAAAACTAAAAATATTTTAATGTTCTGAGTGAAATTTTATCAGAGATCATTTACGTAAAATATTTTAAAGGTAAATATAAAATTTAAATGGAACAAGGTTATGTTTTCAAATATTGGATTATAACGAGGAAATATAATAATACAATGAATTTAATTCATGAATTTAAATAATTTTTTTTTCTTATTACATTTTCTTTAACCATAACTAACTCATTTTCCTTTATCATAGTTACAAAAAATTTATAATGGGTAATTTTAATATGTATTAAAAATTGAGAATAACTCATTTCCAAGTATTTCATATTTTTATTCCCTGTATGACATATTTTTTATAATATATAAGTCATTTAGGTGAAGAATTTAATTTAATATTAAACCTGTATAATACAATCAAAATCAATTCTATAGAAGATTGATTTTTAAGTATAAAAATATATTTATAAAAAATTAACGAATAATTTTGAACAATATATAATTTATGTTATTATATTTAAAAAAATTGATCTAAAAATATTTCAAAACATATCCTAAATAGAATTTTCCTTTGTATGTACTTGAAATGAAAACACGATTTTCAATAAAAAAATATTTTTCTTTATTAATAAAAAATAAAATCTTTTAGAAGTATAACAAAAAATTAATCCTAAGATAATTCTAAAATTATTAATAAAACAATTATCCTTTTATAAAATAAATTTTATATGTGTTTAATAATTTAATCATAATATTATTTAAAAAATATAGTGTAAAAAATATGTTTTTAATAAAATTTTCTTTTCAAGGATAAAATGATCATATTCTCATTCAACTCCACAAAACCCAAATTAAATGAATGTTAATTAATTAAAATGAATTTGTAATATTGTTATTTAATAAAATTAATTTATCTTAAGTGATTACTTTATTCTATTAATATAAAAATATGTTGTGAAAATAAAATAGAATTACAAAAAATATATCTTTCACCTTCAATTTTTTTTCTATATTTATAATAATGAAAATACTAATTACACATAATGACTATATATTTGACATTTATATGTGTATATAATTTTTATGAATAAAATTTCCATAACATTCCTATTACATTCCTATATGAAACATTACATCCTTTAATAATATAAATTCATTTACATATATCTCATAATGGCTGTTGCATTCAAAATCATATTCATTGTTTCCATAGTTTCATTTAAAGTAATTATTTTTATAGAGAACCATGAGGGTGAATATTTTATTTTTGTGGTATGTATATATATATATATATAACCACTCACTCCACTTATTATTTTCTTCACAATGAATTTCATAGGTTGGAGGTAAGTGCGTACTTTTAATTAAACTAAAAAAACACATCTTTTTTAAAAGATGGAGCCCATTACGTGTTTGGTAGTCCTAGTGGACATTAAATCTCAATATATCATCATGTATAAAATGTTAATTATCATAGAGGCCCATGACTCAAAGGCCTATTATATCCTAAACTTGTGATTCCCTTACATTGTATAATATATTGATATGATAACAAAATCATAAAATTTTACAAAAATTAAGTAATTATGGCCGAAACATCTGATTCCCCTAAATTATCAAGTGAGTACTATATCAAATTAACATTGTCTACATGGAATAAAGTAATTGTTTTTTATGTATTTAATGGGATTAATTGGAGACCAACTCTTCTGAACTCCATTGGCTTCATGTTGTTTCATATTGATTCATCATAATGTATTAGTTAATATATTTATATGGAAAGATTTCTTTCAATAAGTATATCTTGTTTTATTTTATTTTGATTTTATGTATAACACATAATATTGAAAAAAAATTTTATAAAGTATTAACAAGTCAGATTACCCCCATATAGTTAATTGTTTCCTCATAATTTGAACATGAACTTAGTAATAAGTAGTTTGAAAATAAAAAAAAATTCATTTTTCAAAACCCACATTATACTAAATAGCTAATAAAACATCTACTTAATAAGATGGATGTGGAAATATTAACAACATTTAGATAAAATCATAATTAGGTTCCTAAATATGAAAAAATTATTGGGAAGTGAAAATAAAGATTTAGTGGAAAACATAATGTAAAATAATTATTTTGAGTGACTTAGAACACTGATTACATGTTGTTTAATGATCAGGGGAAATTCAAAAAATAGAAAACCATAATCCAATGAGGTGTGAAAAATAAAATCTATTCATAAAAAATGAATGTAATAAGATAAATATTTTATTTCAAGATCTGTTTTATTGGATTCAAGAATTCATTTACCAAAAAGGGTAATAACAAAAGGAAACATAATTACTTTATTTTTGTGAAATACATAAACAAATTTCATAATTTGGTTTCATGTGTCAAATAGGTTTACCTATAAGGATTATTTTACTCCAAGTGATGATTATGAATATTTAATTTATGAAGAATAATAATCGACATCTGATATAAAATAACGAAAATTTATTCTTAATGTCATAAGAAAATCATAAAATTTTATCACATGATATGATAATACCCAAAATAAATAAATATTCATATGAATAAAAAATATATTGATCTTAAAAATTTAGTAATATCACTTAATGTACAATGATTATCAATTCATAAATAAATAATATTGTATACAAAATAACCTCAATAACCTCAACATTAAACGATTTTTTAACTCAATGTTTATCTCATACCTTTCATATTACATTAAAAAAAATGGTACCATTATTCCAAAATAATCCTTTATGTTAAACATAATTTTTACATATATGTCAATATAATAAATATCTCACAAAATATCACAAATCATTTTAAAATATCATTACTTAAAACCTAAAAAGTTATGTCAATGACTTTGATCATGTAATAATCCTTAAAATAATAAAACCAAGAAGGTATACAAAACCATTAAGGTAAACTCACCAGTAAATATCCTAATCATTAATTTTATCTAAACCAACCTCTGATTCAAAATATAACAATATTTATCCCTCAGTCCTAGATCCTGTTCTAAAAACAAAATTTTATTTATTTTGGATTTCTTACCAATAAATGTGAGAAAAATTTATACATTAATAACATATAAAATAAAAATAAATTACATTATCACTAATATACCATGTAATAATTTGGTTATTTAATTTATATAATTTGAAAAAACTATTACATAAAAATACACATGTCTTCAAATCAGTATTTTTTCCAACATTACTAGCATTCAAAAAATACATGAACATCTATTATAAAATTCTTTACACATAAAAACAAGGTATAGGTATATCATTATAAATCATTCAATACAAATTGGAAAAAATCAAATAAAATTTTGGAATAAAATTCTCAAAAATAATGAACATAAGAATTAATAATTAATTGACATTAGTGTGAATAATATAAGAATATAGGTATGATGATATAATTAAATTGCATTCACAGAGAATTTTATACGCATAAAAACATGAATACTTAGACATAGGACATGGAATAAAGACCTATCAATGTTTATAGTCTCGATAATAAATAATCATGATCTATATTATGTCAATAATGTTCAGAGGAACCACTAAAAAAATAACTCATATTGAAAATGTGTTTCAATATGTGAAAATTACCATTAAGGTCCATGTCAAAATAAATGGATTCTAGTTATATACATGGGACAAACATTCCTAGTTAAATCCATTCTTTTTTCCTTTAAATACTAGGATCATTACCCAATTTAGTGAAGAGATATATTATTCTCATCCATCATATATGTTATATATAACCCACCCGTCATATAAGATTTTCAGGACATCCCATAATATTAGTTGCATCAGTCTCACTTCTCATCATCAATAATGGATATTCTTGAATTAAGAATTAATAATCATTCACTATTAATCCTAACATCTTTTAAAACAACCATAATTATTTTTTATCATTGCTAACTAATGGAAAAGAAATGAGTTTCAGGAAAATGTCTCTAGATGAATCATTATAATAAATAAGGCGATAGATTATAGACAATAAAGTTGGCAAACCATTTATGTTCAGAAAATAACATTCATGAAATAATAAAATGTACATGGTGGAATATATTGGATAAATATTTTTAAAATGGTAAAAGTTCATTTTTATATATTCTAAAATAAGGGTATAGATCATGGAAAATGAATTTTTCCAAACATTTATGTTTAGAAAATAAAATTAATTATATAATAAAATGTACATGTTGAAATAGATTGGATGAAATTTTTTAAAAATGATAAAACTACATTTTTAAAGAAAACCCACATTTCCTTCCTTTTAAAACCAAAAAAATACGATAGGAATAACATAATAATTAATAAAAAATACCATTAGTATAAATATTGTAATTATATTAACTTCCATGGGTCAATGTATAAACCATTTTAATTAATATAGGTTCATCAATAAAAATATTTTACAAGGAACATTTAGAAGAGAACCCCTTACAACTCGGGTAATGTATGAATAAAAAAGATATTTAATGAAGGAACTTGAACTAATTCCCTAAATCTCATAATTTCCATTAATTAATATTTTTAAACATGTTCAGGGTTATTAATAATACTATTTAAAATAAATGAAGGTGCATAATGTAAATTATTGCATAAGGAATTTAGATTTTGACCAGGAAAACACTTGTATATTTTTTAAAAGTTAAATCAATATCTCATTGATGATAGAAATTAAGAATAATTTAATATCATGATAATATTTATATTTATAATATAATACCTCAATAGGTATCATATACCCCATATAACGGGATATTGGTGCATTATACAATGCATGTCTTAAAGAAACAACAATGAGACAAATAATCCTTTTAAATATCATATCATTGATGTTATAATTTAATTAATGAAGGAGTTCTCACTGAAAATTATAAATCCATAAATATTATGTTGAAATAATATATAATAAAAACAATTTTCAATTCAAACATAATCAATGTATGAAAATGTCATTGATGGAGTGTAATAACCCAGGAGAGGAAAATTAAAGAAAGAACCCCCTTACCACTTAGTAAGATTCATTTAAAATCTCATTAGGTGAAATAATTTTAATTTCAAATTAAAATACCATTAATTATGTTGTATTAATGATACAAATTGTAAATGGGTATTATATACAACATATAATATAAATTATTGGTAAAAAATCAAAATGTTCCTCACTGAAGAGAAATATAGATGAAATCCATTAGATTGAGTATTGAATTTCCTTGTATGACACTTAAATAATCATGTACAATAATGTTTTTCAATTATTTTCATTATTAAAAATGATTCAAAGGTTCAATAATTTATTATTAATCCATTTATTTCAGTTATTTAAATTTTACAGTTTTTTACATAATGGGTAATGTCCACTTTATGAATTTCTAGGGTGTTTGGTTCATAATAAAAAAAAACTAAATTATATTGAAAATGAACAAATCATTCATTATTTAAAAGTATTTAGAATAATAATTATGAAATAATTTAAATTTTTATATATTAAATTCAATTTTACAATCATCAATTTAAAGTGGTCTTAAAAAATGAATCACACTTCTTTAGGGAGGTGGTCGTCCACATGTATTCATGAGAGACATTATCATTTTTAATGTTAGGAAAGGGTTAGAAGGTAAGTAATATGTTTTTTATTAAATTATAATTATATCATTAATATATATATATATATATTAAACCCATCATTATAAATAAACATGATAAGTAGTGACGGAAAAGGAAACATATCACTTCGTGGAGGTGGTAGTCTCCACGGACACATGAATGATGTTTTTATTCCCTATATGATAGAAATAGGGATAAAAACACATTTTAATAGAGTGATAATAAAGTTTTAGATTATGGAAGATAATGGTTATGTTGCATGTTTTTGGTTTTAGGAGATTTTAATGAGGTTGAATAAGATTCAAATTGAATGAATTCTGGTTGAACGATAACCTCTTCTTCGGTAGTCCACCTTTAGGTTGATTCTTAAAGACTTAATAATTGTATTTTATTATTACAAGAACCACTAATTTGTATATAGTGAAGTTTAAAATGGAATTGGGAAGAGATTATTTGAGATATATGGATCAGAGATGTTTAAAAAATGAAAGGGAGGGGCTTCCTTTTATAGGGGAAGGAAGTGACATTTTTGGATACTCAAAAAATATTATAATACATTATGTGTCTAACTTATGTAAAATTATTTCAAAATGAAATTAATTTGGATATATTGATGATATGTTCTTAATATAATCTAATAATCATATTTTTCAATGTTTATATATCATTTCAAACGTTATCATTTGTTTTAATCCTGTGAAAAATGACTTTTATCCTTATCCATGGTAATGAATATTATAATATTAAATGGTTATGATATCACATATAAGGTAAAAATTTGTTCATAAATGAAATTTTTTACAGAATTTTCAACAGTTTGACAACCTAATTATATTCATTAAATATTTTTATCATTGTTATATTATTTAATAAATTATTATTTTATATAAAATATTATTCTATATAAAGTATCATTTATTTAACTTTTAGACCATCCAATTTATTGTAATTTATTATCATCAAGATAATAGTAGAATTTGAATATAGATATTTAAATCATCATTAATAATTTATATAAATTTACAAAATTATCAAAAAATTATAACTAAATGAAAAAAATGAATTTATAATTTCTAAATTCATTTAAAATAATTTCCTACTAATTGTACAAAAACTATGTCGTCATCGTATACGGATATAAGGTAATTATTTTGTAAATAATTATAAAAAATAAAATTGCATGTTTTCAAATAAATTAATTTTCATATAAAAATTTATAATTGAACCCAATTTTTTTAATCAGGTTAAAAAGGTTATATAAATATTAAAATAATAAGTGTGACATTTTTTAAATTATCCTTACATTAAAATATTATAAAAAAAATTAAATCATAAATGGAAATGGTAAAATATAAAATGTTTTAATGATTTTGGGAGAAATATACTCATTAAAATGAAATTTATGAATGTGTTTTAATTTATGGGAATCCATATCACTAATTTATAAACCTAATTAAAATATTTTACCTTTACCGTGGAAATAATAATTCACTATGGTAACTATTAATATATAAAAAAATACAAGTTATCCATATTTAACAATATTATTTATTCTTATTATGAATTAAAAATATATTTTATCAAATTGTATTCAAATAAATTCCATAATTTAATTGAAATTTTAACCTGAAAAACATGATCAAATATGTTTTTCTAAAAAAATTTATTTATAAAAATGTTTTTATTCTAAATTCACATATAATATGGATACATACAATATATTGTATTTTTTTATTAATAATGAAATATTTTTTTAAAAAAATTAATCCAATGTTGAATGTGACATTTAAATTTAATGAAAATAAGGGATTTATTCCAATACAAATAAATGGTTTTTAATATTCATTAAAAATTCAAAAAAATTATCAGTTCAGAAAACAATATCCCAAGGTAATTTTGACCTGATGATGTAAAAAATGAAATAATTTTTATTAAATAAATTTCCTAAATTTCTATAAAATAATTATAATATTCTCTTCAAAATTCAATAAAAACCATTTTAATTAAGATGTGATTTTTCTGCATAAAATTATTTAATTCACATTCATTTACCAATAAAAAGAATTATATTTATGTTAATTAATGAATTTTAAAATACAATATAACTACTGTTTAAAATTCAATTACAAATGGTGACTAATTTATTCTTTTAAGATTTAAATTCATTATAGAAAAATAATTTTATTAAAAACAACTCTTTTTCCATAAAAGGATTTTAGTTTCATTTGAAGAAAAATTGAATATAAAAATAACTAATAGCTATATATCTAAAGGAGATATATATATATATAATTTATATATATATCCGACAACCAAAATGGAATAGTTTTTATTCATATATATAGTCCTACATTCTTTACTAAAATTTATTCAATTTCTTTTCCCTCATATTTCCTATTATATTCCCAATTCTATTACTTTTATCCATTTTTTCATATGGATTCACATCGATCATAGAAAACCTTGAGGATAAATATTTTTCTGTTAGTGATATTCATTTATATACGTTCATTTACTCTACTTATATTTCTCATTTTGTTTTTCATGTTGAATCATATTAATGTATTAGTTTTACATTTCATTTTAGTAAATTATTTCAATAATAGTATCGTGATTTATTGTAGTTTGATCTTGTGTGCATTATAATATATCAAAAAGGATTTCCAATAAAATAAATCATAAAATCAAGGCATTTTATAAAATTCATGTTTGATAAAAATTTATAATAATAATATGGTCGTTTTTGAATACATGTTGGATGGAACTATAATTGGAACAACATCTATGATACTATAGCTTTTGTAAAAGAGGCCATATAATGTTAACATTTAAATCTCCAATGATGGATTAAATGATGTATCTGAGGAATTTTATCAAAAGAGAGCTCCAACTAAATTTTTTCATTTCTCCAAGGGGATTTGTTCACATCTAGACAATGTCTAATTAATATTTTACTATTTCAACTCCAAGATAGACTGCATTTATTTCACATATAGTAAAAACTAATTATACAATCCTTGCTCTGATTTCCTCTTCATTGTTTCCCTATTACTTTTCAATCCTATTCCTTTCCGACATATTTATATCCATAAAACAAGTTATATATACAAAATAATAGAAATAGTTATATTCCCTTAATTTGTAAGATAAGAACAGTCAATTTTCATCGATCCATTAAAATTAGTATAAAATTGTCAAATGAGAATTTTAAATTTTTTATTTAAATCAAATTACAACATAATTATGTTCGTTAACTCATTCGTTGACTTTCCCAATCTCAAAACAATCAACATTTCACCATTATGTTTTGATCAGAAAAGGAAATATGAAATATATAGCGGTTCAAATTCCATAAGGTCATCGATAATATTTATTTGGATAATATTTATATCGTTAAGAATAGTTTTACCTATAAAATTAGACTATTTCAACACACAATCCTTCTTTAAACGACCAAATGATCACCAAAACCTACATATCATTAGTAAATTAACATATAAAAAATATGTACATTGATTAGTGTCCCTATATCGTAATTTTATAACATCTAAAATAAGTTTATATATAATAATAATAACACAAATATTAACTAACGAAATATTTTATTCAAATATGGTATACCACCATTCAATTAACCCTATTAATATTTATATATCATTGTAAACATTGTATATTATTCACTTCATAAAGGGAATTCCATTAATTGAATCAATAATTGGTGGATTTAAAAAACATTATAAATCATACTCACAACATCTAAAAAATTATGTAATACATCACGAGAATTATTAAATGACCATGGAATTATATCAAAAACTTATTAAGAATCATATTTTAAAAATATATTGATAATCCATTTCCTTAAAAGAAACTCCCCAATCAATATTAATATTTTATTACAATGTGTACCATAATACCCTAAATTTTTAACATCACTTATCAAAAATATTATGAATTAGAAAAAGAAATAAATGATTCATTACATTTGTATCAGCCTTAGTATCTTAATAAACGATAATTATTTTTTCCAAATTTTTAAATGTATACTTTTCCCACTAATCAAAAATATCATTTTCTATTTTAAATATAATTTCTTGTAATTTCATGGGAAATACCTATCTTAACCAATAAAAGTTTATTACATCATAGATCTATGAGAGATTATTTAATAAATATATACTAATAAAAAATTCATAAAATATCATAATCAACTGTTCCCAAAGTCTAATTACTATAATTTATCACCATCACCAACAGTGATAACTAATAAAAATAAATACATTAATAATTAGAATCAATACATATAAATGAACTCTAAAACTAGAGGAAACCCTTGGAAACCTAAAATGAAACACATAAAATGAGATACCTTTTAAAATTGATTATAACGTTCACAAAGAGAGAATAATTTTTTCATAACTGTTAATCCCTGATGGATCATAAGAGAATATATTCTTTGATGGGTTGGGTTATTCAAGGTATGAAACACATATAGAATTTAAAATCTTTTAACCTTTATATAACACTACCCAAACTAATATGGACCTTGTAATATCGTGGATCACTTTTTATGATATTTAATTATGACAATGATTAGATAAAATTAAATTTCCCAAACCATTTTATAGAATAATATTTTACGTCTATTGGTCTATTTTAATTATCATTACTATAGTTAATATAAAAAATAGAATTTACCTAGTTCACTCAAACCGTCCTACTCATAGGAGCAAGTAATAGTTGATTCATTGATGCATGAGATTATTACGAAGATCAATAATTGTCAATGGGTTCACCTCCCTTATAATAATTTTGGGTGAATTCAATATTGCATAAGGATCACTACCCATATTACTACCCTTCTAATCCTTGAATAACATTAGTAGAAAGGTCTATATCCAACTAATTGTCAAGTATGTCCTTTCAACAACATTAATTTTATTGATTTAAACCCTTAATGTGTTAAGACTCTCCATTTATCTCATATCATCTTCTATTTTAAAAAGAATCTATGAAATTTGACCATTAGAGGACCTTATTCTTATAGAATGAAACTAAAACTCCTCCTTCCGTTTTAGTTTCCATAGATTATTTATTCATTGTTATTCTACTAAAATTTTCCACATCTTCAAGATTGTAATGACATCAAATGGTTTATAACTTCTTCTACTTCACCCTTCTAGTCACTCCCCAAGAATAAATTCCAAAAATATATGAATATTAAATATCTTTAAGTCTCCCTCTTTTTGTGTGTACTTATCTTGATGGTGGTTATAAATCTTTATAAAATAAAGAGATCATGTGGATTAAAATATCCACATTTTAGTTCAGTTATGGCAATTCAAAACCTCCCATTAATCCTCCATGGCTTCCTACAACATCAACAATTAGAAATATAAAAAATCAGGTCATCAATTCACTCTTTTTATAAGGACAAATAAATTCCATGTAATCCAAAATTTAATCAATGTAAAATTGTATTGATTGTATCTTGAATCCTGGACTAAAATTTATTCCTATGATTTATTAAATATTAAAGTACTTTTCAGTCATTTTCAGACACAATATCCTCAATTTTTTATTTCATTAGGAAATACACCTACCAAAACACCATTCTTTTTTTCATATTGGTTTGGCCCATTTAATCTTCAAGAAAAAATCCCTTTGAAATTCCCAACTTTAGAGCCTATTAACAAAAATCCAGGAAATTATAAAATAATTTATTTTATTCAATAATTAATTAGTTAAATTTAATATATTTTTTAATGAAATAAGTGGTATATATAGAAATTATGGAATTTAATATAATGGAATATTAACATAGTTTTGGGAATAGTAATTTAACCATTATGATTACCAATTTGGAAATTAGGAAAATAACATCATATTTGAAAGTATAAATTAATTTTTGTTATCTCATAAATTAAAATATGATATATCTACATGAGTAAATTTGAATATAAATATTTCAAAAAATATTAATTATTTTCTGTTATATTTTTTGAAATATGAATGTTTATTTATAATTTTAAAATTAATATAATGATATAAAATTAAATTAGTTTTCATAATATATATTCCAAAAATATATATTTTGTATTATAATAACAATATAATTAAATAATAACTTAATTTCCACCACTCCTCAATAATGTTTTGTTATGAGACCTTAATTAAATTTTTAAAGTTTCAAAAAATGTGTTGTAACATGAAAATAAATATTTTCTGAATAAACAATCATTTTAACTAAAAATTAAATACCTAATATACAAAAGATTATTATGAAAATTTTCTGTCTATATTTTAAATATACCCATTATAACATGTTTTGGATGTAGTCTAGTGATTTTTTAAAATAGTTGTTTTTTTAAGTGAATAGTGAAATGCAGTAATTTATAGTGTGTAACATTATAAGATATATATAAAAATTAGTAATTAATTTCTGAAAAAGTGGATGAGTTAAACACAAATTATTTTAAGCTCAAATTCTCTAGTAACTAAAATTGGTAACCAAAATCAATACTATTTATAATGTTCCAAAAAAATAAAAAAATATGAATAAAAAAAACATCCCCCTCCTTTCTATATAAATTTCATCCCTCACCACACCTTCTCTACACACCGATAGATCCTTTTATCTTGCCTAAATTTTGGAAAATTCATTCCCAATACTCTTCCACATTTACAACACCTTTTATTCTAACCAATAGGAAAAACCCAAGTGCCTTGAGGAGGTACCCAATGATATGTTATTCAATAGGTAAAATCGCCCTCCTTTATCATTATAAATATATCATTCTTTTTTTCTTTATAACGTATCCTCAAAAACCCTATAAAAAGTGACATGATAACACTATTATATATATATAATGGAATGTTTTTTATTTAATGAAATATCCACCATTATACCTCTTATCTAATCCGCTTATTCTAAAAACATAACTCATCATCTTGGACATGGCGATTCACTGCCTTCATAGATGATCAGTTTCAATTTTAAATTAATATTTTCCATTCTATTTAAAAAAAAATTATTATGGTTAAAATATATTTTAACATATATATATATATTATAAATTGTTTAATGTTATAGAACTAATTTATCGATATAATATTAAATAAAATTAAATCGCTCTTTGATGGTTGAAAACCCATCGAAAACTATCCAAAAATTAATCATCAATATTTTATCAAATTATTTCTCCTCATAATAGGAAAAAATATATAGGATCATGTAAACTTATGGAAACATATTATTACAAATTTATTACACTTTTGGAGTTCTTCAACCATTTGATAATAACTCCCATAATTATAATCAAAAGAACTGACTATAAAATCTATGAAAAAAAGAACCTGGAATGAAAATTATTATATTTATAACAAATAGAAATTACCATAAATAAACATAATAAAATGGTAAGAAATAATATATTTGTGGAAATGTGTTCATATTATGTAATTAAGGAATCTAATTTGATTATCCTTGACATTAATTACAAGTGAAGAACACTTTCGGACATAAGAAATGGAAACTCTAATCCAATTTCAATTCATTGGGTTAGCAATATACATCAATCATAATTTCATGATAATATTATATCATAAATAAATTTATATTATGTTATGTTTTATTTTTTGAAGTTCTAGTGACTATATATATAAGATTAATTTAATAATTCTCACTTAAAAATGATAATATTTAGAAGGGACATGAAGTTAAAAACACACTTTTATGTCATTTAAAAAAAATCATTGCATATATGGAATGAACATAATTTCTTCCTTTCATAAATATTAAATGTGTTTAAAATATATTCTTATGTTTACTATTTAATTTTCAAATAAAAAATTGTCATTTATGAGTGTGTCACATTGTAGAAAATGATAAGTGATTTCCAAATGGTCAAATTGTTTTCCACATGTTAGTTTCTTTAATGAAAGATTTATATTTTTTATTATGTTATGGTTATTGGGTGTAGTTCATGAGTAGTGGAGGTTCTGTGGTAAACTAAGGGTGGGTGATCCCATTATATCTTCCTTATTCATTTATTAAAGTTCCAAATTTAACTGGTTAGGTTTCTCATGTGTGATTTTGGAAATATATTGTGATGGTTATTCGAAGTGTAACAATGATGGCTACTCCCTATATAGGTATGAGATAAAAATTATACTTACAAGTGATATGAAATTGATTCTATATATTACCTTTTCTAAATTATATTTAATTAATATTATTTTATAATTAACATATGATCTCATAAGATAAGCTATAGAGAATATGTTTAATGTTTAAAAGTTATGACTTTGTGAAAATGTTTTCATTCATGGACTAACAGTTTATTTCTTCCATTCTCTGTCCATTGAAAATCATTTTCTTCCAATAAAATATTTTAAATTTTATTCATATGTTTTTTGGATGGGTAATTGAAATTGAGAATCCAACATCAATGATGTATATTTATGTTAGAGAAAGAAATGATGTTTTAATCCAGAAGTTTCATAATGTTAAAAATGGATATTTAGTATAACTGTATACAATGTAATATATGAATTTAAATGTATGATTTTGGGACCTAATTATCAAAACTCTAAAAGATGTTATTTGAGAATGTAAGAATGTGAATTCTAGTTTAATTATGTAGGTTATGTAATTTTTAATGTCGGTTCCTTACAGTTGTTATAAGAGATAGGTTTAGATAACTATAGGGTTTTAGATAGTGTTAATAGAATACCCAAAAATTATATTTTCATTATGGTTAATAAAATGATTCATCTTTTCTATATTACCATGTTTCTTCATTTATGATATGTCTATTAATAATGGTTCTTCATAGAATAAATACGGAGCCAGACATAGGAAGTCACTGAGAGGATGAAATATTTAGGAATCCACTACATGGAATAGAGGAAATTGGAACTGATTAGTGATTTATAGTAATAGATGTAGGATCATAATATGAATGAATATTCTCAATTACAAGAGTGGGATTAAATTTATGTTTAAAGAAATTCATTTTTAACCATAGATAAAACTATGCCTAACAATGATAACATGGTAAATTCAAAAGAAAAATTTTTAGTTCTACTAAAAAAACATGTTTGGTTCTGGAAATATTATTCCTGAAATGAATCTTAAGGAAAATTCACAAGGAAAATAATCTATATTATAGTGTATAGAAACTTAATTTTTAGTGTACTTAAAGTAATATAAATGTATAAGAAGTTTGTAAATTCATTCCATATAAAATTACTGGGGAAATAAACTTTAAACAAAACATGTGACAAGTCTGAAATATTTTAATCGAAATAGTAGGGTATCCAAGAAACTTGGATAAAGGTCCCTTGATTTATAAATTTGAGAAGATATGTCTTACCACACCAGGGTAATCCCTTGAACTTTATGTTAGTCAGTACCTTTTCCATCATATTCCTAGAAGCCCTCGAATATTAATCTAGTCGGTACCTCTGTCTTCTTATCCCAAGAAGTCCTCGATTGTACTCAACAATAATCAGAGTCGCATGAAGCAATCTAAACAGGATGTTTAGAACTGTAAAAAAATGAGATTCTCCCTCTCTTGAAATCACTTCACAATAATTTAATATCTATATTGATGGAACAATCTTATAGATCCGTCAAAATTGATCATATTTATAGGCACAACTTCAACAGTCATCTCCATCCTCTAATAGTCGTATTTTTCCTTGAATCTCGGATGGACTGATACATGAGTTACTCAAACAACAGTTAGTTATAAAAAGATAGTACATAATCAATTTTTAAAAATATTATGTAAAATACAGTTAATTATCCAATTATATTTTTTGAAGTCTACAGAAAAATATAATTCAATGTCTAATCCAACAAACATTTGGAGTCATTAAGAAAAAAAATATTTGAATTATGTTTTACAATGAATTTAGAATCTAAATTATTTAGATTTTTCTGTCTTAATTCCAATGAATTTGGATTCTGAATTCTGAGGAATTCAGATTATGAATTATAAGAAATTTGTTGTCTGAATTCTGTTTAATTCAGAATCTGAATTTTAGAGATTTCGGAATATGAATTCCAGAGAATTCTATGTCCAAATTTTAGAGAATTCAGAGGCATAAATTTTAGAGAATTAGGAATCTGAATTTCAAAGAATTCAATGTCTGAATTTCAGATAATTCGGTATTTGAATTTCTACGAATTTAGTGTATGAAATTCAGGGAATTCAGAGTCTAAATTTCATAGAATTTGGAGTCTGAATATCAGAGAATTCAAAGTCTGAAATTTAGAGAATTCAATGTCTGAATTTTAGAGAATTCAGAGTCTGAATATTATTTAATTTAGAGTCTAGAATTCATACAATTCACAATCTGAATTTAGGATAATTAGGAATATTAAAATATAACACTCTATAGATATGGAATTATAAGATTCCAACGTATTAATTAGGAATATAGATTTTAGACATAGTAACCAAATGGGATTGATTTACAGAGATTATAAAATGAAATAATGGAATCAAATGTAAGGAAAAAAATTTCCTTAGGGAAGGAAACATTTTCTTATGAAAATAATCCTTAATGAGAAATATAATGTTCTTTAAGATAATGTCTTTGTGATTTTCAAAAAAATGGGGAAGGGAAATGTCATAAGGAAACCTTTTTGACTCAATAATCTCCCCCTATTGAAAATGACAAACATCTTTTCTAAAAATAATACAAGGACTACACATTTTGATTTATTATCATAACAGAAAAAAATATCTCCCATTACATATTAATAATGATGAATATGACTAACTCCCCCATGGATTTTTAAATCCCTAATGGTTGAATTATTGACTTCATTAAAGGGATTTTTCTTTTTCTTGAATACGTTAATCTTCTTTGATATCCCCCCACCCCCAATAGATAGACTCCCCTTACTTATGGAATTTTCTTCTTTATATAGAATTATTTTTATATCATTCATTTCTCCATATTGGTGATTTTAAAGAAAGAATAAATGGAATATAAAAAAATCTACCAGAAGTATTTGTACTACACCAAAAAAGACATTTTGGATAATAAAAATATTCATTATGATTGGATAAAATTGTAAAATAATGGTAATACAGAATATTATTTGAGTTAAGCAAAAAAATCATTCTTTTTCTTTCGAGATAAGATTCCTAAAAATAGTGTTCAACATCTTATTCTTCTTATGATCGTCTTCAAAATGATTCAGCAGGGGATCCTGATCATTATTTTTCTTCCACAGAGCTTTGATATTTTCTTCTTGAACATTAAAAATTTCTCCCTGAGTATTCAATATCTCTTCATACTTACTGAGATTTTCTCAAACTCTATTATGAGATCTCATTCCCTTTTTTAAGTTTAATGTAACTGAATTACGTTTCTCATTCATATCCGTGTATTTATACTTCAGAGATTTTTTTTCAAGATCGAGTTTCTCAATATATCATTTAGCAAGATATTTGACCTTGATATATTCAGTTATAAAAGTATACTTTACATTATCATGAATGTCCTCAACTATTCTCTGCTCCTCAATTGTATTTTTTGACAATTGTGTTATTTCCTCACATGACCTCCTGTGAGCAACATACCCGATGTAGAAGGACATAAAATTGACCTCAAGCCTGATGCATTTGTCCATACGTATGGAATTAGAATCAGACTTTTGATTAAATTAATGATGATGTATCTAACATCTCAAGTCAAATCGTAGAACCCGAGTTATCTCATAAACAAATTTCTTCATGGAATGCACCAAAAAATCATGACCCAAAGAAGATGATTCTGAATCAGATTATTTTGTTTGTGAGTAATCTTTCTCAATTTCATCAATTTTTCTTTTTGATGATCCACCAACATCTTTTATCTACACCATGACCTTCTTAATTGTATCACTAACACTTTTTTTATCTGCTCTCAGTTTTATCTCAGCAGCCTTTGGGGATTTATGTTTACTATTTGATAGATGTACTATCTTTTCTTCCTAAAACTTTTTCCATTCCAGCATCAGCCACCAGGTCCTCTTGTAGAAAAAATTCATGGATTCTTCTGTCTTCTTTTTATGGTTGGTTTACTTATTCCTGACCATATTCTTCTTTTCCTAGGGTAACAAGTTTAGTAGATTAGGACTGGGATGTCTGGATCAACAATTTTTCAGAAAGACACTCCTTCTCATTATATTATTCAACTTGTCTTATCATATCATCACTATCATCACATCCTTCCTCTTCTTCTACTTCCACTTCATTTTCTTGTACTATCTATTTCGCCTTCATCAGGTTCCAAAATGACCATTTTATTTCTTGGAGTCACTAGAAGAGACTCTTGTAAAAATGATTTCGGTACCTTGATTTGATCATATTCATATTCTGTGTATTTGAGAAGATCTTGAACTATTTCAGCCTGAGACTACTTCTTCTTTTTCTTCTTCTATCTTTCTTTCTTCTCATATTCCTTGATTCTCAAAAGAATCATTGATTTTGCCTCAGGAGGGTACAAGCCAAAGCTAGACTATCCTTCTATCATGTTCTTCTTATCTTCTCTCCAGTTAGAAACAACATCATCCATATATGACTTTTCCTTCCTGGATTTTGGAGGTGACTATTGGGTTTCCCAAACTGTATGATTTTTTTCTTTGGCTTCCTCATCATTCTAATATCTCTTCCCTTGACCATTCATGGAAGTCTTAGAAACTTACGGCTTCCGGGATAGGGCTTCTATATCACGTTCAAACAAGTTAAAAAATTCCCCGAAACTGCTGTTGAACCCATCCTTAATCTTTCATAGTTTATCATCACTCAGAACATATCCTTGATATTACATAGCTAAGAACTGAATTGGATTTTGAATGATTCTAGAAAAAGTACTATGATATTGGAAATAATAGTTTTATATAAAATAATCTAATATTTAACAGCCCTATTGATAGTATTCATAATTGTAAACAAGAAATTTTTAACCAGATTAATCTTCCTGAGGTTCTTCAAAAAATCAACAATGTAGATATCAATTTTCTTCAAAGTATCCTCATAACCTTTTCTCCTAATGATAAATTCATGAACCCATATATCAGGAATCCAGACATTTCTATAAAGATGAATAATATTTAGGGTCTTTACCCATGAAAAAAAGGAACTATATGGCCTTCTTCATATCAAAACCTCTTGATATATTGGGTATCTTGTGGTTGTAGAAATCAGCTTCCCCCTCATAAGGAATTCCAATTATGTTGGCTTCAATACAGTATGAAAGGGAATAGGATTCCCCACAACTCTTAAAATAATTCAACTCTCTCCCACATTCATTAAAGAAACTCACGGTCTAATAAAATTTTACCAGCAACATCTGATACCCAGGATCATGTCCCATTTTGTTTGAGTACACATAAACATTCCAAGCCATTAAACTAAATATTACTCAAAATAAGAGAATCATATATATAGAAAATAATTGGTTCTACTAACCTCTCTATTTTGATCTTCCATTCATAAATTTCATTAATTGACGAAATTTGTTTCTTGAGGGGATTCTTCAAAAGGCATTTAGACATGGGAAAATTCAGAGAATTCAGAATGACAATTAAGTAGACCAAAAGAGTGTCGACACAAAAGATCCTGAAAATCGCTATGGGATTACCATTATGGGTGATTTATATTAGCTTTGAGGTGATGGTTCATATTACCATATTTATCCAATGGTTGAAAAAATCTTGATAAGATTTGGCGGTTGAGAAGAAAGCTGAATAATTATTTTGTTAGATTCTGATAAATTGAGGTTTTATGATATAACATTAGTTTCAGGGAAAGTATATTTGAAATATTTTCATAAAACCATATGAAAATAATGACAATAAAAGTAATCTATTACGAATATTTATGTATGGAAACATTCCTTCCGGATTGCTAGGAAAATTATCAGTAATGGGGAAAATTATTTTTTATGAGCTATAGATTCTATAAAATTTTTGTATATTTAAAACATTCATCATGAAAATATTATCACAAAATTTTTTTATTAAGAAATATTTTTATTACGAAAAAATTTGATTACGAAATATTTTGATTATGATAAAATTTGATTAACAAGAAACTTTACTCACCCTATGAAAATGATTTTTGTAGTACCAAGAGAGGGGTTACAACAAAAGGATAATATGGAATATTACCATATGGTTTTCATTCATATTTTGTTTTTATTTTATTAAAATATATAAGAGGGTAAGAAGTTTGTAAAATTACCATCATGTTGATATTGGATTTTGATAAACTGAAGAATGATATCTCCTTCAAGTGTGTAATCCCTATGAATGTGATGCCTGATTTCTTTGTGTTTTGCATGAAAGTGATTTGAAGAGTTTTTTCTTAGTTAAATGGAACTATTATTATCACATAATATCTGGGATTTGAGAAAAATCAATGCCATAGGCTGCGATGGTGTATTCCATCCACAAAACATGAGCCAAACAACATCCAACTTCTATATATTTTACTTCATCACTAGAAAGTACTATTGAGTGTTTCTTTGTGATTTACCAATAATATAAGGAATCAATTAAAAATTGACAAGTTATGAATATAAATTTCTTATCCATTCTACCTCCTCCAAACTCAGCTTCCGAAAAATATTTTAAAACAAAATCATTTCATGATGTATCGAGTAGTCTTAAATCCATGGTTCACATTAAATAGTGAAAAATTCATTTCACTGGTTCTAAATGATATTACATAGGATTGGATTGATATCGTGGCCATAAGAACACTGAAAACATTATTTCTGGATGATTATTTGTTATATATCGTAAGAATCCTATCACACCTCTTAATGATGTTTGATCTACAGGTTTCCTAGCATCATCAAGATCAAGATAATTTGAGGTACCAATGAAATTATATAAACTATTATTATTTTCATATCCATAATTTTTAAGAATATATTTAATATACTTATGTTGTGATATATTTGTTCCTTCTAGTTTTTTAGAAATTTGAAAACCTAGGAAAATTGTAAACACACCCATCATACTTATTTAAAAATCAAATTTCGTTAGATTAAAAAACGAGTTAGTTGATGATAGCTGAGTTGAACCAAAAAAATGTCATCAACATAAATTTGAAAAATAAAATCATTTTTCTAATATTTAATTATAAATAGTCTTGGGTCAACATTTCCCTTAATATAGTTTTTTTGTATCAAAAATCTTATTAGCCTACCATAACAAGATCTAAGGGCTTATTTAAGTCCATATAATGTTTTGGTATGTTTGAAAATATGAACATGATATTTTGTGTCAATAAAACTAGTGTTTTTATCAACATAAACATTGTATTTAACATATCTATTAATTAATTCACACTTTACATCCATTTGAAAAAGTATGAAATTAAGTAATTCTACAAGGAAAGTAAAATGTGAATATATTCAATTCAAGCTACTATAGAATATGATTCTTCATAGTCTATTCCATCTTGGTTGTTATATCTATTAGAAAATAATCTATCTTTATTTATTACGATAATTCCATTTTCATCCAACTTATTTGTGAAGACCCATTGTACTCTAATAACATAGGGATCCTTAGGTCTTTCAAGAAAGGTCTAGACATTATTCTTTTGGAACTCATTTAGCTCATCTTGAATGGATTTAATCTATTAGTCATCACTTAAATCTTCTTCAGTGATTTTTGGTTCTAATTTTGAATTTAATGCAAGATGTTATAATTCATTTCATATGAAAATTATTGTCCTTAATGGTTGATTTACATAACAAATTATACTATCACTGGGATGATTTTGAGGAAACAACAAATTTGAGTTGTGTAAAATCAGATCATCAACATATGGTAAGAAATATTATGTGGTAAATCTTTCCGAACTATTCCCTTGAGAATTTTCTTTATTATAAGGATCTTATATTAATAATTGATAATATGTTTTTGAAAACACATTCGATGATTTTATTCGGGGTTGTTGAAAAATAAAATGATCGGTTTCATAAAATTTAAAATTTATTATTTCTTCAAAAATACCAGTATATTTGTTTTTTAAAATCTATAAGCCTTAGAGGTTGTGAAGTTTCATAGAAAAATTCCATCAATATATGTAGGTTAGAATTTATGTACATTATCTTTAGTATTCATAATTAATACTTTTCAACCAAATATGTTGAAGTAGGAATGTCTAGGTTTTCTCCCATTCCACAATTCATATAATGTATAGTTAATAAAATTTCTAATCAAATCTCAATTTATAGTATAATAAAGAGTACTTAAAGCTCCATCCCAAAAGTGTTTAGATATTTAATATTCAATCATCATTGTTCTTGTTATCTCTTGAGGAATCTGATTTCATCATTCAAAAACACCATTATGTTTTTGGGTTCTTCGAGTTGTGCATTTTTGAGTAATGCATTTCTTACTAAAAAAAGATTCAGAACCTGAATTTTGAAATTCTACACTACGTTCACTATGAATAATTATCAATGGATGGTTTTTCCCATTTTTTATTTGGGATCAAAAAATTTTGAAATTAGAAAAATCTTCATATTTTTTTGCAGGAAAATAAACCCACATAAATCTAGTGCAATCATCATCGAAGGAAAATACATAATATTTTCTTCCAATACATTCAGTTTGTGTTGGGCCAAAAATATACATATATACTAACTATAATGAATACGATGTTGACACTTCACCGATCAGTTTAAAACATGATTTATATTTCATTCTATATTTTTAATGATCACAATCTTTTGAAGAATTATATATATTCTTCGGTAGATCCTTAACAAGTAATTTTTTTGAGAATTTGAATTAGTTCCTTAGGTTACAATGTCCTAACCTTCTATTTCATAACTATGATTTATCTACCATTGCACTAAGTCGTGGTAGATATTGGATCGTATGGTATTCTATGTTTAGTGTATAAACATTGTCTTACATATGGGAAGAATGAATAAACGCTACCATAGGATTGTGTACTAAGCACCTATCATCACTAAAATTCACAAGGTATCCTTCATCAAATAATTGACCAATACAAATGTGGTTGTGGTTAAGACCCCAGACATATAAAACGTTTTAAATCAATGTTTTCTCATGAAGAACAATGTTACATATACCAATAATTTCTTTATGAGAATTATCTCTGAAGGTTACTTTTCCTCTATTTTTCTTGGTAATCATATCAAAGAAGTTTTTGTTACAATTATATACATTGAACATCAACTATTTGTGTACCATTAATTTCATTTGGATCTTTCATTGTTTTCCAAAGAATAAAATATTTAGACTTTCAGAATCAAAACATTATTGGATCTGAATATTTTAGAGGGTATGATTTTAAGAATCCACATTTTCTTACAAATATAGGCATTATGAAAAACAAAAGATTTTTTTTTTCAAATTATTTTTTTTCCATGAATGTCTACCACACTGACTTTTAGTACCAAATGGGTCACATTGAGGAAGAAAATAGTTAATACTGAAAATGGGTTAGAATAGGTATAACCAAAACCAAAATGATTCCTTAAGCAATAAATTTGGTAATTAATATAGTCAAAATTTTCATAACCAGAGAAAACATTTGAGTGGGATCTCCTTATGGAATATTTTCATAATGTTATTTTAATAAAAAAATTTATCCAAAAAAACATTAGACATAGAACTGGAGTTAACCTCAAAAATAATTTTCTTGAAAATTACTATCTCATGATCCTTATAATTATAATCTTTCCCAGAATTAACATTCTTATGGTTTATAGAAATACATTCTCAAATAGATGATTACTAATAAAGATCATTTGAATGATCTGATACATCTTTAGTTAAAATAGATATTGTACAATTATCATTTTGTAACTTCTTTTTTATTTTTCAATTTTCATTCTCATGAAGTTTAAAAAACCTAGATACATCTTAATAAGATCATAATTTATTATCTTCTGATGAGGAAGATTCTTCCTCTAGAGACTCATAATAATCATTATTAGAAAAATTTTATTTTAAGATATATTGGTTATAGATTATTTATTTTAATACTTGGGCAGAAGTAGGGTTCCAAATATCTCATCAAGAGTAATTTAATATAATTTCAAATTCTCATCCATATTTCTTCTGTTATATTTTATCTCATCCGACGTAATATCAATGACAATATCAATAAGAGATTCATCATCAATACCTTTTTCACCCACATATTTTAGATGGTTGGTGGTAATTATAAACCATTGTTGAACCTTACATACTGGTTCTCCATAAAGAATTTTAAATCCATGATATTATTCTCTATGTATAGCTCATCTAGTTTGTATAACATTGGATGTACCAAAATTTGTAACTTCAATTTTCTTCCAGGCGCATTTAGAATCATCACATGAAGAAATATGACTATATATATTCCCAGTCAGTGAATACAACAATATATTGCATACCTTGTAGTTTAGTTGATATTCTGAATTTTCATGGTGTGTGAAGGTTTTTAATTCCTTGTCTGAAATCATGTAATATCTAGTAATCATGAAAATATTGTCCACTATACTGTAAATAAAAAATGTCTCCATCCTGTCTCTCCACTTCTCATAACAACTACCATAAAAATAGGTGTTCTGGTAGTGTTTATATTTTCAATTGAACCCACATTCATTCCTTCCATTCTATATGAAAATAAATTTCCACATAATTTTTTTAGAAAAAGTAAATAAACTAAGATAAAAGTATCAAAAAACTGAAGCAACAAATGTAAAGCAAGAAAATTATAGAACAACAAAAACATGATAATGAAAACTTATATGTGAATATAAGTATTTCATAGACCTGATCTGATACCAATTTTAGGATAGAAATATAAATGTAGTTTCACAATTAGAAGAGGCGGTGAATTGTCAGTTAAAAAAATTGTTTTTAACTTTAAGTAAAACTATGTTTAACAATGATAAACATGGAAAATTGAAAACCGCACTTTTATTTCTACCAAAACAACTTGCAGGGATCCAGAAATATGATTCCAGAAATGAAACATAAGAAATTTTTATAATGAAAATATTCTAACCTAAAGTATATATAATTTTACCTATCAGAGTACATAAAAAATATGAATGAATAATATGGTTATACTTTATTAATTTATAAAAATACACCCGAAATAAACATGTAAAAACAAGTTACAAGAATGTAATCATTTAACCTAGGTATAGGATATCCAACAACCAAGAATAAAGGTATCTTGATTTATACTTTCAATAATGTATGACTTACCCACACTAGAGTAATACCTCGCTCAATAAGGTAGTCTGTAACTCTGTATTCTTATCCACGAAAGCCCTCAAACATTAAGGTAGACAGTTCCTCTATCTTCTATTACCTTTAAGTCCTTGATTGTACTCTATAACAATATGAGTCCCACAATGAAATCATAACAAGATGTTCTGAACAACACAAATCATGAGAGTCTCTCTCTAGAAATCACATCAGAAACATGCAATCTCTAGAGTTAGGGAACAATATTTTAACATCATGAAATGATCTCATATTTATAGGAACCAATTAAACAGTCGGCTCTCTCCTCCCACAGTTATATTTTTTCTTTAATATCAGAGGGACCTATAATCATGTCACTCAAACAATGTTTAGTTAGAAACAGATTGTACGACATCGTTTCATAAAAAGTGTAATGAAAATAAACTTACATGACAAAATATATATTTTTAGAGTCAAAGGAAAAATAGTATTCATAGTCTAAACAAATAAACATCCAATCTATATGATAAAATAAATTATTATTTTGTTTTATAAAGACTTCAAAATCTGAATTCTATATATTTCGGAGTCTGAATTCCAATGAATTCGGAATCTGAATTCTCAGGAATTCGGAGTTGGAATTATAAGGAATTTGTAGTATGAGTTCTAAATATTTCATAGTATGAATTTTAGATAATTAAAAGTCATAATTTGATAGAATTTAGAGACTGAATTTCATAAAACTCATAGTTTGAATTTCATAGTATTCAGAACATAAATTTGGAGAATTTGGATATGATTTTTAGAGAATTTGGAATCTGAAATTTACAGAATTCAGAGACATAAATTTAGAGAATTCAGAGTGTGAATTTCATAGATTTTAGTGTCTGAATTTTAGTGAGTTTGGATTCTGAAATTTAAAGAATTTATAGTATGAATTAATTATAATTTGGAGACTGAATTTTAGATAATTCAAATACTGAATTTATGAGAATTCATAATCTGAATATCAGAAAATTATGAATTTGAAAAGAGAAAACTCTATATCCAAAGAATTATAATATTATGAGGTTTTACATAAGAATCTATTTTTTAAACATTGTAATAAAATGGCCTTGATTTTGAGTGATTATAAATATAAACAATGAAAAAATTTTATTGATAATAAATTTCTTTGAGAATGAAAAAATTCCTTATTAAAATAATCCTTTGGGAAAACTATTATTTTCTTTTAGATAATGTGTTGTGATTTTATAAACATAGAGGAATGGATAATTTATAAAAAAAATTATTTACTAAAAAATAGATCTATTGATGTAGGATATAAATGTTGGGAAAATCCATTCACATGTATGGATAGATCTACTACATAAGAATATGTTAGTGGTGGAATATTTTTTGAAGAAATACACTTCTGTATTTTTTGGAACTTCAAACCGATTGGTAGCTGAATGGTAGATTAAAGCACTAGAAAATATTTTCAAAGTCATTGGGTGTTCATAACATCAAATGGTTAGTCATTAAAATTACAATTTTGAAGGAAAAACTGACCAGCGATGGTCTATGGTCAAGATAAGTATGAGCATTGGGGTGATTGATGCTTTATATTGGGATGAATTGGAAAATATTTTCCATGAGAATTTTTTCTTCTGGGGGATCGACATAGGATGAAAAAATCATGGATTTCATATTGGTTGGTAATTATTTGGCAATGTTGGAAAAAAATTCACTCTATTTTTAAGGAATTATCCAAATTTTATCATAGATATTGAAAGTATAGTTGACTATTTTTACTCATGATTGGATACAAAATTTTGAAGTGCATTGGTTTTTAATGAATTAAAAAGTTAAAACGGGCTTTTGATGTTTAGGGAAGTTAGAAATGGTGTTTCTTATGATCATTTATTGATTTGAAACTGTTATAAAAATATTTTGAGGTGGTTGAAAAAATGAAATAATATATCAATGATGTTTTATTGTAATAAAAATAATTATTTAGGATTTGAGAGTTGTGGTGAAAAACATAATATGGAATTCTTTTTAAACTATGGTATGTGTTTCTGATGTGGTATGTTTTTGAATACTGATCATAATTTCGACAACACAATGATTAAGTTTTTGATTGGAATAATAAAGATATTAATACAATAAAATGTTTTAGTTTTAATGAGGTAAGTCATTATGAAAATGAGTGTCTGAAGAGGAACCTGAATAATGCGAAGTATCATGACTATAAGAATAAATATGAGGTAAAATACTTTAAAACTACTTCAGTATATATTAGTCCATCCAATGAAGTAGTATTAGGTATATTGATTCTTTACTGAAATTTTGGTAATGTCTTATTTTATTTGGGGACTACACATTCTTTCATATCAAAGTGGTTTTCTAGTAAATTAGAAATTCCCATTCAAGAAATGACGCTATATATTATAGTAAAAATACCTAGGTAACAAATTAAATAAATAAATTATATAAAAAATTCCTTCTAATCTCCCTATAATTAATGAACCTATAAAGGTAGTTGTTTTTCCCTAGTAGATTTTGGTGTTATTATGTCTATGTAATTGAGTTTTCTTTTCCATGTTATGATTGATTGTAGAGAAATAAGGCGTTTTCATAAAATATTATGTGTTTTTTTACCACAATGAACCCATAACATTGATAACATATCAATAATATGATAAATATAAAAAATATGAAATTAATTTTATATTGAAAATATTGTTAAAAAGGGAACTATTCTTATTAAGGGATTACTGGTGGTAAATGAGTATCTGTATGTTTTCCGTGATGGGTGACATGGTATTATACCTGATTCATAGGTTGATTTTAATATTTATTTAGTCACTGATTCTAAACCTATTTTAAAACCACTTTTTCAAATGGCTATAATTGAACTTCAACTATCGGAGAAGTAGTTACATGATTTTAATGATTATGGTCTTATTCATCCCAACAATTAAACTTGGGTGCTCCTATTTTGTTTTCAAAAACATAAGATAGGCTTATGAAAATATTTATTTATTATAGAGAATTGAATGATATCACTCTTATGAATTATTATTCCCTAAATATTATTTGTGATATTTTTATTAGCTTTATGCAGTGTGTTACTTTTCAAAAATTTATCTCCGGTAGTAAATCCATCAACAGAAGTTGAAGGATGATAACATTATAAAAACAACGTCCTAAAATAGATATGGGAATTATAAGTTTATAGTTATGACCTTTTGTTTGAGAAATCTCATACTTTATTTATTGATAACATAAACCGAATATTTTGTGATTGTTTGGAATTTTTTTTATTTTTATTGATGAAATGTTATATTATTAAAAAATATAATTAGATTGTGAAAAACATATAAATTTTTTATACAAATCCTAAAATAATATATGTTATATGGGAAATTTAAAATGATATATTTTGTGATAAAATGTTTTAATTAATTGTTATTATTATAAATAAGGATAGATTAATAGTAGACCCCACTAAAAATTCCATTACTGAATGTCCAATACCTAAAAATGAAACTAAGATTCTTAGTTTTCTGGGATTATTTTGTTACCAATGATTTTTTTAAAACATTTCACGATTATCTAGCCTATTATATAAGCTAACATGAAAAGGGTTAAAATTTATAAGTATAAAAGAATGTGATGCCTGTTTTATTAACTGAAAACATGATTGGAAAATGATCTATATTTGTCAATGTATTCCAGAAATGCTGTGTATTCAATTATAGAGTTTCTTATTTAAGTTACATGGTTTTGTTCTGAAGTAGAATGATAGTTAATTTATTATGGTTCATGGTAATTGAAACCAAACGAGTTACGTTATCCCACACATTATTTGGAATAAGAAACTATGGTTATTTCTTCAGAAAATTGAGAAATAAATTAAATAGTGAAAAGTGTGAAGTATATTCTGATCTTAAAGGTTTTAAGAATATGTTCACTCAAAATAAACTAGTCATGAGGGAGAGATGATAGTTTATACTGATAAATAATTACGATTTCATGATAAATTTTCATCCTTGAAAACTAAATAATGTAGATGATGAATGCAGTTAGTAAAATAATGCTACATTAACCATGTTACATTTAGAACATGAATTCGTAGTTAATGATTTAATGAATCATGGAATGGATGTTATTGGTGTAATAATTTATTCTATTTTGTTTCATGTTTCCTTAGAATCAATTTTATTATACATTATTAATCAAAGGCATAATGACAACTATGAGTTAAATAAAATGGTTGAATTTGTTAAAACATGAAATGTTTTATAATTTATCATTGATAAAGGTTATATTGCAATTTTTTGGAATAGATTATGAATTATTTAGGATTCAAAGTTGAAGAAAGAGTTTTTTAGTGGAGCTAATACTTCTATATTTTTATTTCATCATGGATGCACTAAGATGTATAGAGACCTTCAGAACTATTATTGGTGGGATATACTAAAAAGAAATATAGTGGACTATACTAAGAGATATTTGAATTATATGAAATTAATAGTAGAATGATAATTAATAAATGGGATGATTCATCCATTTTCAGTTATACAATAGAAATGGGAAAATTTATCCATGGACTTCATAGTATGATTACCAAAAAATCTTGTTGTAATAGTGTGACTAGGTTTTTTATCAACTTACTAAATATACACTTTTTCCTCATATTCACGACATTGTGTCTCTATATCAACATTCAAATTTGTATATCAATGAGATAATATTATTCCATGGTGATCCTCTATCCATTTAATTTGATCATGATCCATGATTCACTTCTAACTTTTATAAGGGCCTTCAAAATTTATTGGGAACTGAATTAAATTTCTGCACTACATTCAATAAAAAATATGAGGTATAGTCATAGTGATCAATCCATAAATTGGGGAATATTCTTGGACCTTTTCAATGGATTACCATGGAAGTGGAAATTAACATCTTTGTTTGGTATAATTTTCATATAATATAATTTTACATTACAGTATAATGATGGTTCCATTTGAATCATTATTTGGAAATCATTGTCAAAATCCATTATTTTGGAATGGAGTAGGTGAATTAATGTTTATGGGGCTAGAATTGAAGTAGAAATGATAAATAATGTTCAGATGATTTAGATACACATTGGGATAACTAAGGGTAGATAGAAATATTATGTAGATAAACGGAGGAAGGATCATTCTTTTGAAATAGGTGATCATGTATTTTTCAATGGTTTCCTATGTGATGGTGTGATGTTTTTGTGTAATAAGGGTAATTTTATTCAATTATTCATTGCACTCTAAGATATCCTATATAATGTCAGATCAGTTGCCTATATAGGGGATTTTACTCTGAGTTTGTCCATGGTACACAATCATTTTCTTGTTTCAATGTTCATAAAATATTTACATGAACTATTTTTTTAAATATGACATATGGATGAGATAATTACACATTATATTTTACTCAAATTCTCTTTATAGAATATGTATTCACAAGAATCCACACAATTGATATTAATGATCCAAAATAATAAACAAATGAATAAAAATTCAAAAAAACCCTCTCCTCTACCTATAAATACCTCCCATCACCGCCCTTTATCCCAACACCTCTAGAAGCCTTGTATCATCTCAAAATTATTCAAAATTACCTTATTAAGACACTTATTCAATTTATCGACCTTCATATATCCCCTAAATACCAAAACAATGTTTCTTATGTTTGTTCCCACTGAGATGATATTCTAGAGGTAAAATCCTCCTTCTTTGTCTTTTAAATTATTGCATTCTATATTTCATTATACTATATCTGAAACTCCTCTATATAAAGTGGAATTATATATATATTATCATATATATATAATTTAATTTTGTTATGTTAATGGAATTTATACCATCATATCACTATAAATCTCTTATTACTCATAAAAATGAGAACGTTGTCCACGAATGTCGAGTCACCACCTTTGTGGATGAGAAGTTTTAATTTTTCATTACCACAATCAAGGAAGATCATAAAATAATTATTATGGTTGAAACACATTTTTTATTTATATTATATGTTTTTTAATGTTATGTAACTAATTTTAGACGTTATATTAAATAATACGAAAATGGATTTTGTTGGTCAGAATAAACACCAAAAAATAGACCAAATATTTTAAATTAATATTTTTTCTAATTAATCATCATCATATCATAATTGAAAATTATATATGGTATCTTGTTAAATTCTTTAAATTTTTAAATACCCTTTATTTCTACATTTAGTGTTTTTCTTCCATTTTATAATAACTCCCAAAACTATACTCAAGGGAATCGACTATAAATCCTTGAAAAGAATGGTCATGGAATGAAAATTATGATATTTATAAATCATAAAAATTGAAATAAATAATCTTAATAAAATGGTAATTAATATTATATTTGTTGAAAAGGATAAAAATTATGTAATAAATGAATCTAATTTGATTATATATGATTATAAATAGAAGTTACTAACAGTTTCTGATATATGGTTAGGGAATACCAATCCTAATTTATATTCTATTGGTTACCCTTATTCATCAATTATTATGTATTGAAAAGATTATTTGAGAAATATATTATCAATATATTATATTTTATTATTTATATTTAAATATAATATACATTTTTGATTCATTTTTTTAACTCTCACTTCAATGATAATATATTTTGAATGTAATTTCCATTATTAATTCTTTTTATTAAATCATTTTTGAAACGAATTTACATTACATATAAAAAATGAACATAATTTATTTATTTCATGATTATTTAATCTTATTAAACTTTATAATCTATTTTAGAATTTAATTTTCAAGTAAAATGCTTTCATTTATGATGATGAATCATTGTAAAAAATGAAATTTGATTTCAAAACAGAAAATTTATTTTTGTCAATAATGTTCCTTTTTTGAAATAAATATATGTTTTTCATATCGTATCATTATTGGTAATTGTGTAGGTGGATGATTGGTTTCATGGTAAAATGAATGAGGTTGATCCCATTAAGGCTCTCCAATGCATCAGATAAAGGGACATATTTAACTAGTTTGGTTACTCCTAAGAGATTACGTCAATATACTATGATGGTGAATCCATCTTTAATTGTAATAGTTAGTCCCTATATATCTAGTGAAGGTGCATTATATATAGGAGTGATTTGAAATTAATTTCACAATTTACATTTTAAGATTTTTGAATTATTTCAATATTTTAAAAAAAAACTTATACTTCAAATGGTATTTTAAATAGAGTAGGTTTTATAACTATAAGTTAATACATTACGAAAATATTTTCATTCATGGAATAATAGTTTATTTCATCATTTCGGTGATCCTTATTATGATTTTTGTGTCAATCCAATGTTTTCAAAAAATTAATAGGTTTTACGGATGTGTAATGTAATGTAATAATTCATTTTTAAAGTTGTGATGTTTTGTTAAAAAAAGAAATTCTGTTTTATTCAAAAAGGTTCATATTTTGAAAAATATAGATATTGATTACGAGTATCTAATTTTTAATAGTTGAGTTTCTATTTATGAGTTTATTTGTTAATTACCAGAACTCTAAACCTCAAATAAATTTGTAAACGAATAAATGTATATTATAGTTGAATAAACTATATTATGTATTATTTATGGATGGATCCTTACATTATTAGTCATTTTTTCATTTCACAATAGTACTCCAATAAAAAAATATGATATCTTTACGAAAAAATTTCATTATTAGAATCACCATGCTAAATTTCGGACCACCATTTCTCACAGGTGGATCTTTAACATTAGATTCCCATTGAAATTCCAGAACACTTTTTAATACTATATGGTGGTCTTCTTCAGCCGCTTGTTTCAATTAATTCCATCATAATATACTCCACAATCATATTCATTTCACTATTTCTGATAAGGCAAATTCTAATTCAAAATGAAATGATATAAGTCATGAAGAAAAACTAGTTGTCATTTTTGATTCCATACATCCACAACTATGGTGTAGTCATATTCTTCTAGTTGTTTTAGCCTTCATCTCTACAATTCAAGTATTGTGCTTCCGTCTTTTTTACTCATAATAAACCAATGTGCTACACCTATCTCCATAGCATGTTGATCTCTCCCATATTATTAGTACCATTTAAAAAGGATAAAAACCATAACAATTATAAACATGACCTGGTAAAATCCATGGTGAGGGTATCCTTTTCCAAAAAGTTTATATTTATCTCCAGAAATAACACTAATTAAATTCACATTTAAAGGTCCAATATTTCCCAAAAAATATTTTGGAAACACTAGAAAATGATTTCTTGTTCTAATCTAGAACATCATTTTGTGTATTCATTTCATATTCCACTACAATTTCAATACATTATGGAAAATTCCATAATATGTGTTAATATAGAGGTGTCTCATAATACTCGTCCATATGTGATTTCATATTCAGGTATTATTTTAATGACTCCCATGAACAATATCAATATCATTCGTCCAAAAATCAAAAAATAAACCAAAAAAAATTATAAGATAAATTAGTAAAAAATAATCCAAATGTAATATATTTCGATCATCTTAGGAAAACATCAACTTATTGTTTCAATGACTATTACACATCTTTCTATGATATTCACTTCCAAATGAATTTATTACTTTTTGTTCATTAGGTTCAAAATCCCCAAACACCAATTCAAATTCATATTTCAAAATGTTCTCAAAAAATATTGACACATATTGTCGACAAATACAACTCAATCCTTATTGATAAAAAAAATAAAAAAAGGTTATAAATTAAAAAAAATTATGGAATATCATATTAATATTATAAATAGGATTATTATATTGGATATTTATCATAGTTAAATATTCAATTTTATTATGTGAAATAATAGAAATAATTGGTTGATATAGTGAAAATGTATTTATTAGTAAAAAATTATGAAATTAAAGTAATTTTTTTTTAAAAAAAATATTAATTTCATTTAGAGAAGGATTATTTTTCAATAACTGAAATAATTGGATATTTTTCCACTGATTTGGTATTATAGGTGAATTTTAATTGTATTATTATATAAAAAAACAAATTATTTTGTTTTTAAATATTTTAGCAATGAAAATTTTATTTGTAATATTATTTAAAAGATATAACATACTCATAAATTTATTAAATAATGGGTTCATTAATATGAAAAAAATAGGAAACTATAAATTATTTTTAATAGTGTTCTCACAACTTCAAATGAAAATTTTGACATTGTCGAATTCTGTTTTTTTAATATAAGCCAAGGTGGGTTAAACATTTTCTTGAAAATCATTTTTTTAGTTGTTTATTATGTAATTGGATCGACAAATTAATGGGAAGGAACTCATTGGAATTTATCTACGAATTTTACAAAAATATCAAATTTCACGAGTAGTTTAGTGATTATGATATTTAAATAGTATTATTAAAAATACAGATATAAAGATTTTGATTATTTTAAATTTATAATTATTATGTTAGACAGAATCTATATCCGAATATGAATGACAAGTGAATATTTTTTATAAATTTCTTCAATGAAATAATATTCTACAATATTTATTAAGGAATTATGGAATATATTGTGTTAAATATATGTTTTAAACATAATTTGATTCATGAATTGGAACATTGTAGTATCCAACTATCTGTTTTGAAATTGTTATTTATATATTATGAATATTATTTTAGTAGTTTTAATATATGTCATATAAAAGTGGAACATTTTGAATTATTATATAAATTTTTACATATAATTTTTTATTGTGTTATATTTTATGTCAATTAAAATTGAAAAAATAAATTATGTTGTTATGGGGGATATTTTATTATTATATGTACGTTTCATAAGTTCAATTGAGTGACAATATTATATAATTTAAGGGAATAAAATTATACAGGTATGTATTATGATGAACAATAATATGTGTGGGATTTATTTGTTCGTGTGTAGTATGATTATGTTTTTAATGATATTTTGTTAAGTGGTATTCATTTTGATGGCCTAAATTTTTTTATTGGTTTTATGTATTTGAGTGTTGTATTATTAGGTATATAAATAATTATTTCTTAAAGGTTTTATATTATTGAATCCTAAAAATTATTTTATTAGGTTTTTTTTATCTTTTTTATAAATTTTCATTATGAGGAAAATGATAATATTAATTTAATGAATATCAAAATATTTTTTAGAAAGTAATTATTTAATAATTATTATAGAAACATATTAATTTATATCTTCTTGAATAATTGATAAATATTTTACTAAATATATGTTTTCAATTTATTTTTAATTTGATATCTGGTTTTTTTTTGTAAAAATAAATTATTCCTTCATGAAATTTAATGAATGTTGGTTGAAATTATTTTTTAATGAATTATTATAAATATTATTGGATATGTAAATTTCTATATTAGATAAATTAAAATGATTAAAATAATTATAATTATTGATATAAAAAAGTGAGGATTAATGGTTAAATATTATAAAATATTGAAATTAATGGAGATATATTTATTTAAAAATACATTTGATATATAAATATTATATGTAAAAAAGTCATTATTTGTACAATTATTTTTTATAAGTGAAAATATGTAATTATAATTCTTATCAACATTGTAAATTTTATTGAGAGTGGAAAATTAATATATATGGTTATAAATGTTATATGATACTATTGTTAATGTTACTATCATTAAACACTAATATTATTTTTTATTATACATAATATTTTTTATAAAACATATTTGTTATTGTTATATTTTTGTTGTTTTTTATGGATATATCTTCCTCAAATGAGCTCCCTCTAAAATAAAATCAATGAGGCAATTATAACAGTATCAACATTATATCCATTATGGTCATTTTTGATGGGCTTAATATTTTGAATGCTAATATATTACCATCAATAATCACTCACTTAGTAATCCCTACACTTCCTGATTCAATAATTTCTTCAAATGAACACATTTTAAAGTTTTGTTATAGAAACAAATTGATTTCATTGGTTTTAATGGATTTTAAATATTATTTATTAATACATTTCATGTTCTAATTTGATTTCATTAAAATATTATTTTTATCAATATTGATCATGGGGCCTTTGGTTATTTGATAGTTTCAAAATGAAATTTATTAAATTGTCTCCTATATTTAGGTTTGATGTTTATTCACTTATTGTTCTAGTATACATTGGGTTTTAAATGCTTTTATTTAATTTCAAAAATTTTTATAAGAGAACATTTCATGGATTTTTTGGTTACCCAATAATAATTTGTAATTATAATAAAATATTTTCTTGGAAAAAAGTTTCATTGATTTATATTAAAATTTACTTAGATAAACCCATTCCATAATCTATTTAGATACAAAATTATAATTATTGTTTTCTAAAAAAAATTCTTAAGAGGATATTCCATTATATTTCTCATTCCACTTCCGGTTGGGTAAAAAAACTTCCTCTTGTGGAAATATAGTGAGCCACATACATGATAAAATAATTTTCTATACGATTTTGGTGTGGAAATATAACCATTTAAATCATTTATGTTATTATAGATAATCAGAAAAATATGTATTATATACGAAAAAATATCAATGGTATCAATATTCCACATTGCATTCTTCTAATGACTATTGAATACTCAAGAATAATTCCAAGATCATAGAAATTTTGAAATAGAATTTAACCCCCAAATTTATTCATCTAATCACTCGGAGATTTAAAAAAATTATAATCAATATTTAAAATAAATAAGAAATAATTCTTTAGCTGATTGAGATGGTCTAATTCCAAAAACAAGGGTACAAATGATGATTGTTCATTATCCCTTTATAACAAAATTGAAACATCATATATTATAAATCATATTAGAGAAGTACAATTTACCTTTTTAGACACTATTTTACTTTCATATCAGGATATAATCTGTAAAATGTTATTGGAAAACACTAATTCAATCAATAGTGATGATGTTCATAGAAATGTGAGTATGAAAAATATTAGTAATCAAATGAAGAATTGATGGATGAGGAGGCCTTAAATACTATTTAATTAGAATAAAAAATATAGACTTCTCATCTGGTTTTTTCCCAAATATAGAGAAGAATATAATGGTTGGATTGAATCACATGATCTCATTATTAATTACTAAATATAATAAAATATAGGTAATATTTTTTGAATATTTTTTTTTGGAAAATTCAATATGATTAAATATACCAAATAGAAATTTTCAAATTATTCCAATTTAAACATCTATTATATTAAATGAGATTTTATTTATCAATTGGACTGTGCAATAATTAAGTAGTTTTGTCTAATTTTTATGACTTCTATTCTAAATCCCCTATGTTTCATGAACATAATATGTTTTTTAAATTTTATAGATGTCTACCTTTATTTATACTTTAACTATTCTCTTATGGATACTACATTTCTCATTACTTTAAAATAATATATGGATATTTTAACACAATTTATTTTAATTAATTTTTTATATTTATTTCATGAAAGAGTTATATGTTTAGGAGAGATAAGAAATTTATAGTTTTATAGATATAAAAAATTTCAATTATTTATCATATCCATAATGGAACCTATTCAAATATGTAAAACAAATATGGTGTTCTTATAATTGAATAAAAAATCTATCTTATTTCATTATATTGATCCTTTTATCTATATGTATGTATTTTAGGTTTTCTTCCATCAATTCATTGATTATGATCTAAAAAATTCTCAAGATGTACATGAAGATGTATTTTAAGAATATATTTATGATTAATTGTTCATTCATGTTTTATTTTATGATGGTGTTGGTAATGGAATCAAGTTATATCTCATTATTTGGGACACCTCTTTAGATTTAAAAAATCCACATTTTGATTGGTTGTTATAAAAATATAACATAAAAGCTGTGATTTTATCGTGTTAAATATATTTTATACATGCCTTGATTTTATTATTTGTTAACTTCTTCTGTACATTACATTTTAATTGAATACATTTCACTATTTATTTGATAAATTTTATATGTATCATGAGTTGGTCTACCAACTGAGGTCTTTCAATTTTTATTATTTGGGTTTTTTATTATGTTATTATTGACGTTGATTTTTATTATTTTTATAAAACATATTGTTTTGTTTTGGTTGTTAGTTATATTTTTTCAACTTTCATATTTTTAATAATATTTTTATATTTCTATTTATATACATATTATTATGAAAATAAAATTGAATTTATCCACTTTAAATCACAGAAGACCCTTTTTTGTGCGTATTTCGGTAATAACTCCAGTTTTTAAAATTCATTCTTTTGAATATTTCATTAATTATCTATAGATTTTTCCTAATAGTTGTAATTTTGTATTGGGTGTCACATGACAAATGAATTAATTAATTATACATAATAAATAATTCATATTCATATTTTGGAATAAAATTATTTCCCATTGATTGGAATGTTGAATGGAAAATATTATACCATAGTTGATTCTAGTACAAGGGGGTCACCCTAGGTGTGATATAAGGCTGGTCATCAATGGAAATTCCCCAAAAAGAAGTCATTCGTAGAGGGAATTATCTAAATTAATATATCAATTTTATATTATTTACTAAATGATGAAAAACTATACTAATCATTATAAATATTTCATTAAAAAAATCTAAAAGGATTTCCACACAACCCATGGTGATTAGAGGGGAGTATGAGTGCCTACTATTAGAAACATTGATATTTGGATCATGGGTCCATGATGATTGAAACGAATACATTCTGGGAACTAATGAAGAACATATAAGAATCTAAAAAAATCTATGTAGACTTTTTTATACACCAATGATCGATCCTTTCTCATGTTAGGGCTTCTAATTTATGGATTCATTCCATTTTAGATTTTATTTTTTATCTTGTGTTATCTATATAATTAATTATTATATTTTCATACTTTATATGATCTGTAAATTTAATTAGTGTTATTGATCTTGATTATTTGTTTTCATTTCACCCTTGATTCACCTATTTGTGAATATATAGTTATGGTTATTGTACATGTCACATCTTCCATTGATTATTTTTAATTTTTTCCTCTCTCTTATATGTTCTTCATGTTCTTCACCATTGAATCATGGGGGTAGTGTTTAGACTTCCTCAGATTAGATTGAATGAAACCAAACCTCCATATTTTTTATTTTATGATGCATAACCTTAGAAATGATATATTTTTGGTGGATTGTTATATATTAATGGTATTTGGGTTATGGGTTGGGTATTAAAACTCCATTATGTCCCTCGTATTTGCCGAATATCATGAATAGATAATGAGTATATCAATTTCCTACTACTTGATGTTGATAATCAATGATCTGATCATTTTAACTTTATTTAAAGTTTTCTTCCTATGTGAATTGTATAACAAGAATGATGTCCTAGAAATCATGACACACATTTATAGTGAATAGAGGATCAACAGATGATGTCTGAGATAATGTATGTACCATTTTCCAGCCATTGTATACATAGAAATGATGGTGGATGAAGACTCCATCAGGACTAGGACTTGGGTAATGTTTTAGGTGTTTTTGGAAGTGGAGCTATTGGAGAGGGTTATAATAAGATATTAAACCACATCAGGAATTAAAATATTGATTAAAAACTATTTAAAATGGAGGAAAACAAATGATATTTGTCATTTTCTCACAATGGGTATGGTTTTAGGTCACTATAAATATCCCATGATATGTGGAAGTCGCAAATACTATGTGAACATTGATGGGTATCCCAAACATGTACTGGAATTACATGTTCAGTCCATCCATTTATCGTATATACCATGTACCTTGATGTACACCCCTTTTACTCATACTCATCCATAGAACCTATATTCTTTGAGGAACACAGTTTGAACACCTAGTTTCCCCACATGATGTTTCACACAAAAGACACATTGTGTATGTCATAATTTACAAATTGAGGGATTATCTAGCTTTTATTTAAGAGTACGCCCCATTTGATCTAGAAGAACCCATCATGTACCTTTCCTAATATATTCAATCATGCATATATCCTTCTCAATGCCTCTAATTTTGTATCGTAATTTTCCAATCTTGTGTAGTTAACTATACCGAATTTGATGGTATCATAAATTTTAAGACTATAAATATTATTCAAGGTTCTATAAGTATCTGACGTCTTGAGTGATGTTAAATGAGTGACAGGGATCATGTTTTATCATCGAAGCATTGTTGGGGTCAATAGTCCTCTAAAAAAATAGGTTGACGGTCCCCATACTTTTTATATATGTAGTATCAGTACCCTTCTCCACCCCAACCAATTTTATATATCTTATATGTCCTCCATAAATTGAGTTGTAATCTCCCTTCATCATGCTTTGATGGGAAGTGGTCCTTCATTGGTGTATTTATACCTAAACTATGGAGAAAAACACTGATGTGTTAACACTATACTGATAATATTATGATGTTTCATGTTGTTAATAGAATTAGAGATATGACCATTAGATCTATAAGTAGATTCATCGTTCCTAGTTGGTTTTTAGAAATAGATTTTTATCTCTCTCTTTGAGTTTATCTCTATTAGAATATATGATGTTGTGTTTCTTTATGTCCTGACTTATAGATTTAAGTGACTGTGGTTATTATATTTATTCACCCATCATTTCCATTGTATCCTTCCAGGTTAAGGTAAAACAGACCCCTACATTGGCATCAAAAAACATTTATTTATGTAGATGAAAAATATGGTAGCGGTGAATTTGATGGACCTTTCATATTTTGAGATTAAAAAATGCATTTTCCATGACCATGTTCATTTAATAGTCCTGGGGATCTTGATAAGTTGTTTTCATGATTTAAACATTTCATTTTTTATCATATTCTCTCTGCACTTATATCTCTAGTTTGGAATTTTTTTCATGTTATAATTTTGTATTGCATATATTCACTTTGATATGAATCCAAGAGGTTGATGAATGAATTACATACTCTCTATAGGCTATAACATAGTTAATCCCCTACAATGTTTCAGTGAGTTTTGAGTTCATGTGTGTTTTTATATATAGGTACATTAGGATAAGGAATAAAATTTTCGGTTTATGCCTACTTGATACTTGTCCCCATACTATAGCCTATTTTTTGAATTCTTGGGGTGCCACTCATAACATATTACCTACCCAAGTAGGATCATAGTGGGTATTTCCCTGATAGAGTGGAATAAAATGTTGTTTTCTTCTATGGGAGATGTTTCGATTTATGCTTTTTGTGATTATTTGTTTTGGAACATAGGGAAATGATATTTCTGTGTCTCAGGATAGGCTATATGGGCAAGGATCCTAGTGATTGTGCAACAGCCAGTGTATCCTTACACCAAAACTCAAACTAACTATGTGTCTATATGGAATACTGAGACACCAGTTTTAGGGAAGCCAATAATACAAACATCATATATGATTGTGTACTTTAACTTCCATGTAATTCTTCTGTCAGTTTCTCATATATTATCATTGACTATTGTACATATTTTTGATTTTAAAGATTATTTTATGGTTATATCCTACTAGGATTCCATTGTAGTTTTATCATGAAGACATGATGATTAGTAAGGCCTTAGTGTCAGGACCAATTTTGGAGGTGTTCCATTGACAGCGTATAGATCCATGTGACTACCGGATGGGTAGTCCATGCAAACACTTTTAATGGTCTTAGTAGATTATGAGAAGGTTTGCAGTTAGTTAATTTATCTAGTAATATTGGATGGTCATATGGATTGGTTTATCATATTTTGTGTGTTCCAATAAAAGACACAACATAAGATTCAAAGTGATCCATACCATTTGGAATTGAAGGACATGCTCAAGGCCATGGTCCTCTTTTTTCGGCTTTTCTGGACCCTTATCAATTAGAGGGTTGCATTTCCCAATAGTGTTAATATTGGAGAAATAAGGAATTAGTGGGGTGTTTTCATTCTCATCCCACATGAGTTGACCATATCTCTAGTGAATATGAGCATCTCTTCAGAGAGAAGTATATTCTAGAAACCATATGGCTGACTGTGGTTTAGCTAGCAGTGATGGATTGGGTATTCCACCTTATGTGGTACCCCTCATAGTTAGATGGTGGTTATAAAATCTATACTCCTTCAAGACAATGTAGGGAACTGATGGATCCCAATGTTAGTGGTTTTTAATTTTTCTTTTATAATGAAAAGAAGAGTGATACTTCAACCACCAATACATGTTATCAGGTGGAAAGATTTAGTATCGTGTGAGCGAGTCAGTTCATCACAAAATGGATATTACTAGTGTGTGGTGGTTGGGTGTCCACTATTGGTATTTTTGAGGTAATTTTGGTGATGGTATTTTGTTTTTTTGAACCCCAGTTATAGTAAACTATAGGTAGAGGGGAAAGATAACTATAGGTAGTTAAGGCTTATGACCTAGAGGCATAGAGGGTGAGTCAATTTATAATGTAATACTTATTTACATTAATTCTATATTTAGTAGAAACATGTGAACGTCGCTCCATCGTTAATGAATCCCTTTTTTGACATAGATATTATAGTAAATCATTTTTCTCAACCCTTACATTTATAGTATCATACTGAGGATGTGTTGATGATTTCACATCACATTTGGTGGTGCAAATTGACTGGTGGAGGACATAAAATCCCATGGGATATTTATTTAGATGATATTGGACACTATGATGTTTTATGGTGCATTTATGTGTCTTCGTTGATTTTATATTTATTTGAATGTGGGAATCAATGTTAGAGTAGTATAAGACCAATTCAAAGAGGATAAAATACTTTTCTCATAAGTTTTATTGTATGACCCTAGGAGAGAAATATTCTATGATAAATATTCTAATAGACCCAGTGTAACCCTCTATATAATTATCATATTTTTAGTGAAAAAAGATGATAAGATGTTGATGTTTTTTGGGGTTTACAATCACCGGACATGGGTAATAGCTAAGAACAAGAACCCATTTCCATGGTTATATAACCAAATTGATGAGTTATAAGTCTAAAAATGATTTTAAATTTTTTAATATGGGTTCAGTTACCACCGTTGGAGAGTTCCTGAGGATTATATTCCAAAGATGACATTTGATGATGCAACATACATTATGACATCCTAGAAATTCCATTTGGTGTGAATAATTCCCCCTTAATGATAATGGAATTTATGAACCAAACCATCCATCACTTCTTGGATTTGTTGTTGGTTTCATTTATCGATGATTTTATCATATATTCTAAATATATGGTGGTTCAATCATAGAATTTGATAATGGTTTTAGACATACAACATTATAATAAAATATACATTAATAAATCAATGTTTTATATTTTGATTCAAGTGGTTAACTTTATGGGGAATGTCATATCAAATCATGGTGTTCTTATAGATCTAGTAAAGACTTATGCAATTCATTCTAGTGATCCACCAATGTGAATGTTAGAGTTATAGAGTTTCTTCAGTTTGGTAGGGTACTATAGAAGGTTTTTGAAAAACTATTATAGGATTATGTCTAATTTTTACATGATGTGTAAAGGGAATATGATTTCATGGATTGAGTTGGGATAGAAACTTCGTGGAGATAAATTAAAACATTATCATTTCTCTTATGTTGAGTCTTTCATAGAGCGGATTCGAGTGTGTTATTTTTTATAATTCATCTAGATCCAAAATAGAATTTTTGTTGTTTTAGATATAGGAAATTATTACTTATGGTTAATGGTTGTTGATATTGAATGAGTTGAAAAATTATACCTAATACATTTTTTTGTCCATGTAGACTTCTACTTTATGAAATAATGGTTTAATATATAGGGATAATATGTCATTGATTTCTCAGACCTCTATAGTTTCAAGTATATATCTACCCAGATATAACTCATCCTGAGGTATGGGTAGAGGTATAATTTAATAAAGGACAATATCATTGAGACATTATATAATCTAGAGTGGGGAAGTGTGTTGGAATATTCCCTTATAGGGAAATCATGTACTTGTTTAGGGGATGAATGAAAAATGTAGTTTGCATCATTTTAGTCGACCCTGGTTGAGGAGAGGGGTGAATGTTATCTTCAATTGATGGCAGTCACTCCACTGCATCTTTATCATGAGAGAGTCGCTTACTTGGGAGACACAGACTGTGATGCTTTATGAGAGAAGATATCCTCAAAAGATACCCCATATGTGATTCTTGATTTTAGGTAAAACAATATCCACTTCCACGGATGGACAGTGGGATCTGTTTTGTTTCTTGAGGTGATGTTTATGTTTATTTCTAACCCTTCTAGATACATCTAGGAGTGGAAAAAATTTAACAAGAACTCTGTAATAAATTTTGGTAGGCTGGAATGAGGTAGAGTGTTGTCATGATTTTTTATGCCTTAAATGTTTGCATGTAAAGGTGGGAAATCATGTTCAAGCATGTCCAACACATCCTCATAGGTTTTTTGAATATAAGTGGGATGAAATATCAATTTAGTTTTTTATGTGGATTCAGTATATAGTGAGTGGAATCAATTATATTTTGTGTATTATTGATCAAATTAATATGTTGGCATAATTATTTTTCCATCCATGTGTATACCTCAATTGATATTGCAGGGAATTTGTTCTTCCATAATATTATTATTATTCAATAGGTACCCACAATGATTGTCTCCATCAATTATTCTTTGTATCTTCCACCTTTTTTATATTATTACATGATTATTTTTGGACTTAGTTATAGTTTTGCTCTAGAATTTCCTCCCATGATGGACGAAAATTCTATGAAATCCATCCATGTTTTGGAAAGAGGGATGATAGATTGTTTTTTGTCGTTTAGTAAAAGATGTGATGATCAATTACCATTGGGGGATCTTTTAAAATAGTATTGATCACTCCACTATTGAAATGAATCCCTTCATCGAAATGTATAATCGATGTATTGGTCACAAATTTTATAGACTAAGGTTATTAGATGACTTTTTTTATTAGAACTACTGTTGGAAATATTAGAGTAGAGTTATGCTAATTCATGTGAATTTTAAAATTAATCAATGACGATATAAATTATATGTATATTGACCTCATAGACTATTAGACCTCAATAATGGTGATCAAATATTCTTGAGAATATCCCCATGGCTATTATATTAGTTTTTTGGATGGGGAATGATTCTATATCAAAGGATCCCTGGGTCACTTCATATCCTATAAAGGGTTTGTGAGGTTGAATACTTATTGGTCTTGCCCACCATATATTTTCTGAGTGTATGATATATTCCATGGTTCATAGATGAATAGATTCATATATTACACATAATATTTTATTATTAAAAGAGATCATGAAAATGAAGATTGATTCTCCTTTAAAAAATACCCAATGGTGATTGAGGATCGGTAGGAGAGGTTATATAATGGATTGACGATTCCTCTGGTTCATGCTCTTTAGAAGTATATGAACCTCTAGAATATCACGTGAGTGCATTGAAGCTAGATGTGGGTTCAGTAACCTCAACTGTTTCCTTTATATTTTTAGGGTTAAAAGTCTTAAAGACTCATGGAATGTAATAAATCAAATTCATGAATTTGATATTTCAAATTATTCTTTACGTATCTTTGGATATTTTTATTTAGTAGAAAACATGTTTTGGTTATTGCATGACACAGAATAAAAATATTAAATCACACAAACAATTTTTTTGATAGATGGTTTTCCTATTGATCAACACCTTGAATAAAAAATCTAATATAGTAGTTGTCTTAAAAACATTGTTTTTTTCTAAACATGACATTATGTTGATCAGCATCATAAATTTCATGGAAAAAAATCATTGGTGGGATATGTTTACAAAAAACCATTATTAAATTAATTTAATTTAATAATATTTGAACACCTAATCCCTTATTTATAAATATTTTAGAAAATTTCAAGTGGGTAACTCAAAACCCTAAGAAATTAGACTGGATGAGGATGTACAACTGTTGTTGATGGTGAGGTCGGAACCATGGATCGATGATGAAATAAATAAGGACATTCCGAAAAAAAATAATGAAAACAATGAAATTTTTAATGACATCACTAATGAACATTATTATCACTAATTATAAATATTTTCTTGAGGTAGGGATCATTATTTTTAGATTTCCATCCTTTTGATTTAATTTTTAATCATGGGTACTTTATTTTTTTAATTCGTTGATTTTTATTATTTGTTTGATATAATATAATTTAAATAGTGTTCTTATTCTAGGTTATCAGTTTTAATTTCACCCATGATTCACCATTTTTTTATCAACTATGGTCAATTTCTTGGATCTCATTGGATAATGACTATTCTCACTTTGTTATTAATGCCTCTATTATATCGGTTCTTGAATTTCTTTGTAATTTACCCATAGAGATAGTGATTCATCTGTTCCATACTAAATTGAGTGATATTGATCCCAAAAATTCATGATGGATTGGTGATTCACCCTGGGAATGATGAATTTTTAATGGATTGATGTTGATAAATGATCTATGGCTGAGGGTTCTAGGAATTACATTTCTGTTTGGGAAATCTGAGTCGCAATAGATTGTGTGCAGTCAAAAGTAAAAAAAATTCCAGTTACAGGATTCAAAAAATTGATGATTAAAGGTTTTTTACATATTTTATAGCTGATTATGATAGTCAATGGTTGATATATGTTGATATTCTATTTATAGATTCCCCCTTTATGGTGAACATAATTTCACCATACCTCATTTAGGACAGTAGAAGTATCGTTTTTCATTATTAAGAGATCATAAAATGACTGATGGGGAATTTTCATTCTATATCAGGCCTTATGAATATCTTCATGTGATTTTGGTGGTGTATTTAGTAGGGTTGGTGAAAATAAATGAGGAAAAAATGTCTTCTGTGAAAATCACAATTTCTCGCTGTGTAATATGGCATAACACATTCTAAGATTCATAGTCTTGAGTAGAGGCTTGGGTTTTGGGATAGAGTAAATATCACATAATTTATAGAAGTCCCACACATTGTGTAACCTTGGTTCTATAACCAAACTATGTAATGGAAATACATGCTCATGCCAACTGTTTGGCCTACATAACATGTTCCTTTGAGTATGCCATGTTTACTCTAACTTGACAAGAGAACACATGTTTATTGAGGGTGGTATCTTGGACCCTTAAATCTTCTCAATCACCATGTCACCCAGATAATGTTCAATGCACATTAGATTTTAGATATTGATTAATGTACTAGGATATGACTAATCTTCATAATTTTAGTAGATTCTATTTAATCTAGAAAAACACACTGAGTACTTTTCCCTAGTATTTTATTCATAGTGTAAATATATCTCCATGTCTCGGATTGGGCCATGTGAGTGTACTATCATCGTTAGTTTCCCATGTAGTAAAATGTGGTTTTCATTATTTTGGAATAATATTTATGGTGCAATATGAGATGAGTAGAAAAATTCTTTTCTGACACATACCAGATGAATGGGGGTAGTTAAAATAATCAAAGAGATTTTAGTATTATTACACCCTTGATTAACATAGAAATATTTCTACTATACAATTATTATATATAGAGTTGGTACTCTATTACACTATAGAGTGTGTTAGTCGCATATATAAGGAATAGTACCTCATCTTCATTGATATCTTGTGGGTATTAGGTCCTCCAGTAGAGTTTTTCTTCCTCAATTATGGAGTGCAGTAGAGAGGAGTGTGCCATTCACCTGGATTCTATAGAGGTTGTGTATTTTATTTTTCATTATTTATGGGACCAATGAATTTATAGACATTCTCATTATTTTTACCTTGAAAATAAATATTGATTTCTATTTATCTCTTTAATTGGTTATCACTACGAAAATATCTATAGTTGGGTTTATTTAAACTCGTTCCATATGTGTTGCGCTGACTATGTTAAAACTATATATTCTCTTGTAGTTTATATCAAAATTTACAAGTTATGTATATAACCACCCATGAATGGTATTTTATTTCTCATGTCATGTATTATGTATATGACATATAGATTAGCGGTTACTTTGATGGACATTGTATTGGTGGAGTTTTGTAGTTTTTGGTGTAGCTAAATGTGCTCCTTGTTTTATATCAATGATATTTTGCAGGGATCTCCCTCTATTTTACCTTTTTAGTGGTTTTAATTTTAGGGTTCTCCATTTAACTATGAATGGGAATGTATTTTCCCTTACACAATTTATTATCATTTTTAATTAATATATATACTAGAGGTGGTCTCATTCATTTTTTACTCTCTAGAGTCTAATACTTTGTTATATATCATTACTATCGCATGTTGTGTATGGTATGTGTGTTTACATGAACATTTGTCTTATTCCATCCATTTTAGTGTTATGAATACTTCATTTTATTCTCAATTCCATGGACCATTGGAGTTGGGCTTGAGGTCACACTCTAAAGATACTTCTATCCCATGTATGGTCCAGTTGGTTTGGGTCCCTAAAATTTCCATGGAGGAGAAAATTTCATAAACAATGCCTTCTTGATTTATATTACAAATTGATATAATGGTTTCTATAAAAATATGGTGTATAAAAATATATATAATTACTACATGTATATCATTAAATTTGTTCACTTTGTTATATATTATTGCGAGGACTCAAATATCCCCCTGTTAAAGAATATCCTCTAAGTAATAAGAATATCTAGATTGGAAAAAGGAATGAAAACACAAAAACGTTTTATTGATCAATCAAGTTCATAGATTCCTACATAAACTCTTCGTACTCAAGAGTATAACGATAATTCTAATGTTGACATACATGTTACTAATGAAAATCCATACTCTATAGTTCATGTTTAATTGACATTGTGGAATCTATTCGTGAAGCTTATCATTTGGAATCATATCATCATATTGAGGAATATTTTGTCAAAAAAATTTGTTAGAAAAGGAAACAAATGGTCATCACTAATGGTTTTAAAACACCACCTCCATGGAATAAAAGGAAAAAATAATTGATTTATAGGTAACGGTGGTTATGAGATCTTAATGTATATTTATATATGAGATGAAATTTATCCCCACTCAATTGGGGGGGGGGGTTATTGGAATCACCCTTAGATAAAAGTGATCATGCAGAGCATATCAAAAAACATATAAGATTAAATTTATTAAGGGAGGGTCTTAATGAAGATATATATCCCCAGATTTAGGAATAATAGAAACATAGATTCAATAAATAACATGATGGAGATATTTTAATTTACAATTACCCACAAATTCGGTAATTCATGATTTCTAAAATAAAGGTGGAATTTGATCATAACCCAAACATAGACATCGTAACCATATACTATATATAATGCTGATCATTTTTTATTTCATTTTTTAATATAAAAAATTATTTTTGTTTTTATTTAGAGTTATTCGTTATAATTTAGGTCACTTGATAAATGGAGGAGACATTAATCCTCTACATTAATCATGTTAGTTCATTCTATTATTATTTATTTACATCATCACTATGGGTCACCATACTATATTTTTGTAGTGGTTTTATTTTATATTAATTGTATATCTCTTTATTTATATTTTATTCTTTTCGGTTCATGATATGGACCCACTAATGATTTTTTATTATGGAGTACCGGTGACTCGACTCCAAGAAGAGTAATCAAATGCAAGAAAAGACATATTTGAATTCAGACCACATGACCCGATCGGTCATTAAATTGATGTTCCCCCATCTTATTTTTCATAATAATTATGTTAGTGATCTATAAATTAATATTTTTCCCATGGATTTTATATGAATAATAATGGCTAAAACTGAATGTTTGAAGAAATATTAATATTTAAACCACTGATTTTTATGATGGTAACTTTTTTTGAAATTAGAACCATAGCTAGTAGGGTGACAATTAATGACTAGAGAGCTTCAAATTCTGTTAATTTTGTGACATACTCTACTATGGATTGTGAATATCATAATGAAGTTTTTTTATCTTAAAATTACGAGATTCGTTGCTTATGTAGCTTATTCATATGTATTAATGAACCTACCTCCAAATGGGGGTTGATTATATTAATCAAGGATAATATCTAATGATGTGAATGGATGAATCTTGATGAATAAAATCCTTTTAATCTATTTTATTTTCATGATTTTTATCATTTAGGATCTCCTCAAATAGACACTATCTAATTTCAAGACATGAAATGATGATTCAATGATGAAGTTTGCCAAAAAAATAACCTACTAACTAATCTATATGTTTTTATGTATCTTATTTCAATTTATCTCATACATGGTAACATAATTTTAAAATCATGCAATCAATGATTGCCTTCAAAAATATCAAATATTCAGGTATTTAAATTGAGTATGGATATATTACATCATTCTAAAATGTGTATAAAAATTATTGGCACTTGATTACTAATTTCTTGTTATTTAAATGAAACTTGATCTGACAATAATAGATAATAAAATTACTTCAAAGGAATTTAGGAGGGGTAATATGGATCAGAGACCCAATTTTTATATGGGTAAACAATAGTCAAAGTCTTATACAATAGTTTCTAATAATGATAAATGGATGAAACATTCTATGATAAACATGATGAAGAAATTTCATCCACCACTCAATAGGATATTTCATATTATAGAGAAGATATATTGAGGTTTTATTAAATAATAAGTCTAAATATTTTGTAAGATAACATTCATTTCATGAGATGGTATAGGAAGACGAAAGAAAAAAATACTACTTATAGGATGAAAACTAAAATGGGTAAAAAAATTGATATTTATGAATAGGGATGTCTAGGTTATAGAGTATTATAAAAATGAATCTTTATATAACCAGACTATTTTCAAATAAATTAACTAATTAAAATGGAGATAATAAGATTGAATGGTATGATTCACCCCTATGTATGATTGAGAATGAAACATAAGATAAAAAAATGGTGGGGTTAATACAATTAAAGATGAATCATTTTGAAACATAAATGATGATAAAAAGATGTGGGAACGCATAAATATGACCAATCTCAAGATGAGGTGACAGAAATAGAGTATTATTCAAATATTATACATGTTTTCATGGAAATAATAAATTTATGAAAGTAAAATAAAAAATATAACTGGATAATTAACATGAAATAAAATCAAAAAGAAAAAATAATCCATCATATAATTAAAATTAAAATTACAATATTGGTTAGTATTCAAAAATAAAACCTCACAAAAATATTTCATACTACATTGGAATATTCATGGTTTGGAAAAATTATGACACTTCAAACACCCTCCATAGTCTCAAGTCTATGCATAAACCTCTCTTTTTTTTGTGTTATTAATCAAATGGTTCACTACAATAGTGTCATGTCCATGAACCCAAGTCATATGGTATGTATGGTAATTTTGGAAATCCCCAATATTGGATCTATTTAGAAGTAATAGTTCATTGCCTATAGTGCTATGTATAGTATCTATGTGGTGAAGGTTAGTAATCTAATGAATACTTATGAAATTTATTTAATAGGATTATTCTTATTACTCTATTTACAGAAAACATTATTAGACATCAAGATATAATATTATTATTGAAAGGGATCCATATTATCTATCAAAACATTAGGTACCCTTTGATAGTATAAGGGGATGTTAATGTTTTATTAGTACCTAGGGATAAAATTGGATCATGTCCACCATCAATCTAATATAGATAATTTAAATCATATATTGACACTAATCAGATCCTAGATGTTACCATGATTTGTGACGGTTAAACATTGTATAAGAATTTTATAAATACACTTTTTATAGTTAATTGGTTAGATATTTTAGCAATGAAATGTATCTAGAATGATAGTATATAAGAAATTATCTCACTATTGAAATGATTAACTGAAATCATTATACTATTCCAATACCACTTTTATGGATGTAAGAAAATTATTTTCTATTATTTGGATGAATTAATTTAGGGATTAATCAAGAGAAACATATTTACAATTTCAAGGAACTGTGAAACTATATTTTTATTCCAAATGATTGATAAGTTTTCAAAAATAAATTTATTGAATTAATGAAAATATTCAAGGGGTATAGAAAATAATTATTTTTTAAAAATGATATCAAATTAAAAAGATATATAATAACAACTGAAACCAATAAAAAAATATTCTCAACGGGACATTATTCTTCTTGATTTTAATAAATTAAGTGGGTATTTCATTAAGAATAAAATATATTTATATGTATAAGTAATAAGTTCCTAAATAATGTTTCAAGTTTCTATTTATTAAATGAGGAGATATAAATACATCTTTTTTATAATAATCATTAATTTTGGAAGGATAATAAACCTATCAATTACTTGATTCATGATAGTGATATTATATCACCTAGAGATAAACTAACAATGAAATAGTTAGTAGTTATTGAAATATTTTTAAAGTTAATTAATATAAATTATATACTATATAACTCAACTTTTTTCAATATTTTATTACCACAAAAAAATAAATTGTTTATATTTGAAATTCATTTTGATGAATAAATCACAATAAATGTCTTTAATTTAAATTGAGTGTGTAAAATAGGATTGTATAGACTGTAAAATATTTTTCACCATAAATACTACGATATAGTTTTGATTTATTTCAAAATTATTGTTGAGTATTTCATTAGATGAGGTTGTATTCCATAATTAATAAACCCATAATGTTTACTTTTACAGCCAATGGTTCCAAAAGTTCATTATATATACAAGTATGAGCCTATTATAGTATCAATTTATCATTATATGTTTACTTATAACACAATTATTGGGTTTATTGATATGATTATATCAATAAATTAGTTTATATTTTTTCATGAATGATGTATTTATTATTTCATAACATTTATATCTAATGGTTTGAAAATTTTGATGCATAATTTCTGTATTGGAAAAATAACAAACGAGCTCGACGTCTCTAAATCTTTTCATATTATGAAATTGGTAATTTTATATGTTATTATGAATTATAGAATTTGTTAATAAATTTTTCAACTTGATTGTAATTTTTTTATTAATATTTAATATATCAAATCAATAAATAATTATTTGGGAAATATTCTACTCTTGATTTAGTTTTGTTGAACATGGAGACCCTGTTTTACTATTCATTCCAGAATGGGTATATATTTCCATAATAAACACATTATGAAAATAATTTCCGCTAAGTCTTTGAAAGTAATTGAATCTATTAAGGATTAGGTTTCTACATTACTATTATTTATAAAAATTTATTATTTATTTTTTGTCATGGGACTAAGAAAATATTAATAAAAATAGTATCATGTTCCTTATTATAATGATTATTCAGGTTTTGTTATCAAAAAAATTTAATTGTTTTTCACTTTTAAAAAGGTTTCAGACAATCTAGAAGGAAAATGATTATTTCATATAAGATATTATATGAGGTATCACGATGTATTTATTATATCTGTGTTCGTCTCTTTTTGGGAAACCCCAAGGATGATTACATTGATGGAATCATTTGTCATATTGTCAATCAAATGAATTCACATAAAGGTAGTAACCTTATCATGGTTGGTAGAATATGTCTAGTTAATGTAATGATTACATGAAAAAAATTACTCATTTTTGGATTATAATTTTTATATTAACATTTTCCAAAATCTTCATGTGTTTACCAAGAACATTATTCTATTTTTTTTAAATATTCAAAGGTATCTTATCAGAACATCATTGATTTTTTACTAAATGATTAATATATGTGATCTTTTTATAAAAAATTTATAGATATAAAATTAATCACTTAAACTTTATTTCAAATAGATTATTTTTAATGATAAATAATAGTATAAACTGTATTTAAAAATATGATTTATAAAGATTCATATAATTTTTTATTTTTATTACATTGAATCTTTCATTTTTCAATCATAATGAATTTTTTCTCATATAATGTTTAATTTTGTGTTATTGTATTTAAGAGAATATAAACTAATATTCATGAAAGGAAAAATAAGTATAACTCCCATATTAAATGTTTCACATAATTATAAATTGGTTTCTAATCCTAACATTATAATTTAAAATATGGTCACAAATTCATATGCAATGATTCAACCTTTAGTTATGCGCATTATTCAGAATTATGAATTTTATCCCCCTGATATTATTTTTTGGGAACCCATTCTTAAAGGAAATATCACTTCAAAATAATAAATCAATATTTGAAAAAAACCATAATAACTCTATTAACTGATTCGAATACATTCTCAATTCAGGAAACCTACAACAATATCATTAATTAGATGTAAAAATATACATGGTAATCTTTATTATGATTTAAACATATATAAAATTAGAATCTAAATAGAATTAACTTATCCAATATGTATTACTCATGAGGAGAGTATTGATCACATTTTTCTTAACTTTCATATTAAAAATGATTTAAGGGGATTTATCTTTGTTAAATTCAAACCTCTATTACCACCTTTCATAGGCCTTATGGATACTATTTTCACTCTCTTAAAGGATCCTCTCTCAAATAAGCCTCTTAATTTTTTCATAATTTTTTTTTGTTTATCATGTTAAACATTCATTATTAGAATAAAATGTCTAATAACAAAAGGAGGTTTAGTAGTATCTATATATGTAGACCTTAAACACATTATGAATGCATGTAATGATGTTATTAACCAGAATTTGAGAACATATTCTAACTCAATTCTTGATTTGATGATAAATAATATTTAATAAATTCATGAAAATTTTAGAGTATACATGGTTTATATTGAATACGTTTCTGTATATCTATTTAAATTTGGTTAAAATTTAATAATGAGACTTGATTAGAGGGTACAAAAGGTGGTTTGGGCTATAGGGGTTGGTTTTGTGATTACGATTCTGATGAAATTATCTATTTTTATGAACACTGTGATGATTATATTTTATTAGATATTGAGATAAAAAATATATTTAATACTATTATATTTGAAAAAAATAAATGGATCAAACATTATATTGAGTTATAATTTTACACGTTGGATCTTGAAATTTTACGTGATAGACATGTCTTCTCATGGAACCCCTTACCAAAGATGATGGAATAAATGGAATTCATTTCTGGAATGGATTTTAATATTTCTAATATAAATAAGATGGTTCATTCCTTGGATAATTCCATATCTAAAATTAATGTGTGAGGTAATTAATTATGTTTTTTATTGATGATATCATTTCAGAACAATCAATATATTTGAATGGAAAGGAGGTAAAACTTTTTCACTGTGATTTTTAAGATTTATTGAATTGGATAAATGTTCCCCATCATGTATATGGTCACAAAATCTCCTTATTTTTTATTATTTTGGGTCATGTTTCAGCTAGTTTGTGTTTTTTATACTTGAACCCCAAAATAAAAAATAGATTATCATTATGAGAAATGATTACATTGTGGAAGATCTTATAGTTTTTCGATCATAATATAAATAAAACGATTTTAAATCTATATCAATTTACCCAAATTGTATCTTGTATTGGGAATAACAATGATGTTGTTACATCATTGATATGTAATAACAATGGTATTCATATAATTACTTTTTTGAAATAATTAGTCAATAATCTATAGAAGGACTTCTATATTTGACAAGTTGGAAATTTTTTAACATTATGGAAATTAATTATTTTTATTTCTAAATACATTGAATGAATTTTGTTTATTGGTTTTCAACTAGGTATTATTAGTAAACATCATATGTAAATTTTATATGATATTGAAGATAGATATTATCATTATAGGTCTCTTTTTTTATTTATCTAGTTATTCTAGGAAATTTCGTAAATGTTCTCTAATTATTGGTAAGATTTTTTCACCATTTATTTTAGTAATTTGGATTTAATCTAAGAGAAAAGATGTCCAATTGTTTAAAAAATAATTTCTTTTTTATTCTTCCTATTTTTTTTATAGGCCAAAAATATTGTATTCCATTATAATAAAACTCATATATATATATATATATTTGAAAAGATTTTTATTGAAATTGACAATATAAAATCAATTCTATGATGTATTTTTATTCCAAAAGAAGATTTTCGAATTGTGAAAAATGTATTTTATGATAAGATTTGAAAATAATGTTTATCATATTGCAATAATAAACATAATGATTATTCTATTGTAATCATAATTGTTTTTGTAAAATATCCCTCCACCAATAAAGGATTTGTGGAAAAAATTATTCATAAGAAAAGAATTTGATTGTACATGTTATGATAAGTCACTGAAATTTAAGGAACTATTGTTGTATTTAGGATGTGGAGTTTTTATGTTTTTTATTTTATTGAATCATCTAATAATGAGAGGATAATAAATTTATCAATTGTTAAACTAGTTATTGTTGAGTAATTTGAATCTATTTTAGTGTAAATATAATATTTTATTTATTTAATTATGTTTGTTGAGAAAAAATACATTAAATCATAGCCTTAAAGGGAAAAGGTAGTTTCTAGTTAAGATATGTTTATCAAACCAAAAAGTTTAATAAATTAAAAGTGTAGTGAATTAAGACTTATTCAAGTGATACTATCTGTTTCTTCCAATGGTTGATTCCTATGTCCCTATAAAAAGAATAATGTTAATTTTACGCCAAAACCCCTAAAAATAATTTAGTGTTTCATTATTCTTAAGACACAGTATTTTCCCTTTGGTTTAACTTTTGAGAATTTTCAATCGAGTTAAAATTTAGCAGGATATTTATCATTTATTTTAAAAATAATTTTTTTAATCACTTGAGAAAAGTGATAAAAACTAGAAATATCCCATGATATAAATTGTACTATTGTGGAAATTTCCAAAAATGTTGTATTTTAACTGGGAGTGTTGTAATATTGGTGTTCATGATTTAGTTCCGAGATTGAGAAATCCTATATATTTTTTTAAAATACTCGGAAACATGATTGTGGGACATAAATTCATATTTGAATACATATCCTAGCTTTATCTTCCACCAACAGGGATTCATACGATGATAGATAAGCAGATATTAGAACATAGATCTTGATATTTAGGGCACTATTAATGAATTAATAAAACTGAATTGCATTTATGAACCAATAATGATGAACATTGAAATGATAGATAATGAATACCAAATTTTTTATAATATAATAATGTTGGAAGACTCATTTATTTTGTTTTGTCTTTATTTTTTGATAGTTATTGATTAAATTTCATATTCTATAATTGTGTACCATAATATAAAATCCATTTATGGGTAAATTAACAAATTATTTCAACATTACATTATTTACCCCATGATCTTCATAATCGGGTAGATTTCCACACAATTAATTATCATCAGACCACCAAAATGGCCATTAAAACGCTTTTACATTTTACAATCATTATAGAAATTCAACATCAATGGAGGTAAATTATGCTATCTAGGTATAATGATTGAATGAAAACCAGGCATGTATGATACCATTATGAACATATAATTCATATAAGAGTGATTTAAGTTGATGGTTGGGTGGGATGTGGAATATAGAAGATGTTGGAAATTGCTAAAGTTGTAGTGATATGGGGTTTCATAGGGTTCATTTCATGTCAGAGTGGTGTTAGATAGTTCAATACCAAGGGAAATTTTTGAGATATAATATTTGAGATTATTGTATTGTTAATATTGGGAAAAAATGTCAAGGTGTTTTGAGTTTATTCATTATTTACTTAGAAAACTTGTGTTTATGAAAATGTTGACATATCCATTCAATAAGAATTTTATAATATCATCATCAATATATAAAATTTATAAATTGGTTATATGTTATTTTTAATAAGGTGTATGAATTATATACCTTTCATTTGTTACCATTATTGTTATACCTATACTAGATCCCTATGATTTCTTCTAATTCTTGAGGGTTCATCATATTGAATGAAGGATTATGACTATAGATATCTAGTTTCATTAATTTGGTTTTATAATGAGAATGTGAAACTTTTTGATCCACTCATCACTAATAATTTTAGTGATGATGAGTTGATTAAGATACTTAGTTGATATATATCATTTCATAAATTGAATTGTAACATTCTTTCCCATTAATGGTTAGTGAAGACTATCCTATAAAATAGATAATGGTACCAATTAACTTGATTTATACTTCCTATTATATGAGTATAATGAAGGGATTCCAACAATAGAAGATTCATATGTTTTATTATTACCCTAATCCTAATATAAGTGAGTATTTTATAGAGATGGTGGTTCATGTATTCAATAATTTTTCATAAATCATCCAAACATATGATTATTTGTGCATTGAGTTATGTACATTGTGCAACAAGTTGTTAGTTCATTATGGTTTACATATAATCATAATTGGACTACTCTATCATGGTTAGATATTTTTTTTTGTAATATTTAATTCATCCTAATATATTGACAAAGGTTTTAGTTTAAATGATATTTTACCATTCATTAGGCCATAAAACTAGGATGGAGTATTCTTTGAGGGTTATAAAGCTCATGGAATACCATCAAGACATGGTTTATTGTAGAATTATACAATTCTGGTAGCTCAAGTGGACCTATGGATAATTAATTGAATATGATATGGTTCTATTATGTATCCCCAACATCATAGAGACCTCGAGTGGGAAGTGAATGATGAGAGTACTTAATTGTTACACATCATGGTATTTTATGTATGTTTTCCTTTTTTTCTTGAGGATATCCAATGTAGTTCCAAGGAAAAATTCTATAATAAATATTGAATTTAAATTATCAACATATACTTTGTGGCCTCTATAGCCTACACGGAGGTACTTATTTACTTAATATATGTTTTTTGTAGAAGCTAGAGGTTGTTGATGCTTTAATCCATTTCCATCACAAAAACCTATGGTTTGATCTTATTAATGAATCTATTTTGGTAGTTGAATCCATGGATGGAAACATTCATTTGATGGTTATTGTCCGGTGAAACCCAGTATAGATTATAAAATGACCCAATTAATTTGAATATATTATTAAATGATTATTAACAAAAATATTCAATAAAAATATCCTAATGTTTGACAGTCCTAGTGTCTTTGTAAGAATAGGTGCATAAAACATTAAGAAGAAACTAAATTGAAAACATATTTTGTAATATAAGTAGTGAGACTATAAATCCCAATGACATATTGAAACTATATAGCATAACTGTAGGAATACATAAACAAAATGGGAAATCTAAAAATTCCAACTAGGGAATAATAATTATAATAAATCATAATGGGGGTGTCTAAAGGTATAAAATGACATAAAAAAGATAGTGATCATAAATAATTATATGGTATAATATCATTAATAACATAGAATCATTGTATTGTGGAATTTGTGAAATGTGGTGAAAATATAAAACATGACATATGTCTAATACGAGGATAACTCCCATGATGACATCACATGACAGACAGAGTCCCACCATGGATTCCTTTTACTCCAAAATCCAATAAATATCATCACATGTGAGATAAAAATTACATACTGAATTGAAAAACTATAGTAGTTAATCCCTCATAACATGTAGTTTATTTTTTTGATGTTTATGGAAATCAAATGTAATGAATAAACATAAGAATTACCCTGGAAGTCACCGGGTTTTATAATCTTTCCTCATATCATATTCAATGGAAATTTTATAATTATTCCAAAGTGAAATAGGATTTAATTTATTTTGTTGATTTCTGAATAAATATGAATATCTCAAAACAAATTTGATTATTAAAAAATATCATGTGAAGGTATAGATAATATTCTATATAAATGAACATTCAAAATAATATTTTAAGTACTCAGTTAATGAATTTTCAAGAACTAATGAACATGTAATTTACATTGAACAACAGAGGTAAAACAATATTGGTAGCCCTAATATATTCATTTTTAATAAAATAATGAATATATATAATAAATTTAAATTTTTTTTACATAATACGATTAAGGTATTGAGAATTATCTCTCAATCGGTTATAATTTCAAATAATGAAATTGAGAAATTAACTTATAGAATGTATAAAACCATTATAATGAAGGTAGATTTAGCTATGTATATATGTAATATTCATATATACATAATTTTTCTCAATTAAATAACATAAAATGTAGAAAAAAAGATTTTTATAGAGAAAATGTTAATAATTAAAATAAAATATGGTTGTTTGGAATGATCCCTTACATTAGTTCCAAAATATTTATGCACATTCACTTAATGTTTATGGTAATATAATTACATTAAATAATTACTTAATTCACCAAAAATCCTTCTATTTTCGATTTACAATAATTATATTATGTTTATATATATTAATCATACTGATATATAATGTTTAATTTCTATATTCTTAAGAATTTGGTTTCAAAATTCCAATATAAGATCACTAGTGGATAGTAATTGAATATTTTTTGAAATAAGAGTACCCCATTTGAAGTGAAAAAAATGATATTCATTTAATTCAAAAAATATATAATGGTAATAAATATACCATTGTTTCGTAATATAGGTATGATTAATTTAGTATAAATTTTATTGTTAGACAATTAGTTTATTTATGTGTCTTTACATACAATCATGAACTACATCAGTTTTACATCATATTATGGTTATATATTTAGTCTATAACATGGATAAAGCTATTTAAAACCTATTACAATCCTATTTACCCATAATAATATTTCTATAACCATCTATGAAGGATGTGGATAAAAATTAATAATATTTTTCATGGATTCAGAGAATCAACAAAATGGTGAATATCATTTTCAATTTATTGAATGTTGTGGGTTTGATAATGGATATTACATTAACATAATAACATTATAATATATTTATAATAACATATTCATTTTTTAGTTTATTATCATGGAAGAGTGGAGGAGGTAGAAGAAAAATAAAGGTTAAATAGATAGGTTAGGAATATTACCTCTTAAATGCTATATCTTTAAATAAACCATAAGGAACTTTTGATTTGATGTTTGGTTGAGATTATAACTAAAAATATATATGGGAGTGATATGGGGAGATTTTCGTAGAGGTTTTGTAAAACCCAAGGCTTATAAGGTGTGATTAGTAGGGAAGGTGAAGGGTTGTATTTATTAGTAGAAGAGTGGGGTTTTTTCAATATTATATACATTAATTTATTATTTTATATGAAGACTTCCAATAGTGATGAATAATTAAATTATATATAGTAAATTAAACATGTTTCTTCAAAATAATCGGTTGATAAAACATCCTGTATTCAATAAATAATTTATTTATATTTTAATGTTAATATAGTTGGTTATACTCTTTCAAAGTTCCCCAAAAATCAACTATTTTTGAAAAATAACAAAAATGATCAATAATAATTTTCAAATTTCTGATTTAAAAAGATTAAATAATTTTTTCAAATAACTTTCTTAATATGAGATATTTATTTTTTATTTAAAATCCTTGTATATTTGAAAAAAAATAAAAATAAAATTTATGATTAGTTTTTTGACCATTTGAAAAATTAATTATGGGCTCATAAAATTATATTATCATTATTGTAAAAAAAATATTAATTTATAAATGAATCTTATTATAATAAATTTTATTTTACAACATAATATATTTTTTAAAATGAATATAAAAAATATATATTTTACAATGGAAAAAACCATTACCTTAAAACTTTTAAAACATTTATTTACATGTAAAATGATATTAATATGTCATATTTTCATTTTATAATATACCTAAATATGATTTTACAATTCCATAGGTGGGGGAACTATTCTAAAAAACAGGTTTCTATTATTAATGGTTATATAACATTTCCAAAATTAAAATAACTATAACAAAGGTCTAATGTTTTTTCCAACAATCAAATTTATAATAGTCACATGGGTTCGCTAATTTTATAAATATCCCATAATTCATTAATTATTTATTCCCCTAAGTTTTTATCAGGGACACACACACACACTCACAGACACATATATTCTTTTTGATGATAAATAATGTATTATTAATCTATTTCTCATATTTATTATGTTGTTTTAGGATTATTGTTGTTTTGGTGGATAGACCATATCAAAATTTTCAAATTATTGTTATCTTATTTTGTTTTCCCATTATTATATTTTAATCCTTATAGTCATATTTATTATATAAATTTAATGTTAATAAAAATATTTAATTTTTTTTGGTTTTATCATGTGGTTCATGGCCCACATATTATAATACATTATTATATTTGCAATATTTATATATGAAGGGAAATTACCTTGATAAAAATTCAATGTCTTTATAGTTTGAGGTTCTATTTTTGTTAACTCATACATGGTCCTTAAACTCCATAACATTGGCATGAGATGATATCACATTCATAAAATTTATTTTAGATAGTTAGATATTCTAGAGGACCCCCATGGTATACCATTAATATCAAAATGAATTATATTAATGTATATCATCTTTCACACAATCCTTCTAGTGTCGTGATTTAATCCATACATTAGAATGAGGTATTTAATGGAAAACTATTGTGATACAGTGGATACCTAGTGCTATCAACCCTGTTATGGATTGGTTTCAAATTTCTAGTAATGCAAAGAGATATAATATTGACTATATAAGGCATATAATGCTTTCAGTGGCATTTAATACCCCAAAGGAATAACATGCATAGACAACCATTATAAAATTGTTGTTAGTATCCATCTAATAATAAGTATGGATATATAAAATCTAGGTGTAGTTATGTAATTTCTTATTTTAATTATATATTAATTCTTGCATGTTTATAAAATGGATATACATGTTTATCCCTTAATTAGGGTACAATATATGCATCGACTTATATTTCAGATATTATGTTCTTTTGATTTATTGAAGAATCCTTGATTATTAAGCTATTTTTATGGGATACATGGAATGAAAAATTTATTATAATGGTTCACGGTGGTCAATATTAATGGTATAAGGTCCGGACCTAGATCACTCTAACTAGTATCCAAATCTGTTCTCTATGTGATAGTAGGAAAGCCTCCCCATGTGAATGAGGCTTTCGAATAGCATTAAGGGTGTAATAAATTTTTTTTGAAGATTATATCTGTCATGATCCAACCCAGGTCAACCCTGAACAGGTCAACCAACCTGCTCCATGACAAGTCCCAAGAGGCATCCCCTATCCTCCGGGTATGGTGACAAGCACCAGGGGCATCAATTGAGTGATAAGGGAACAATTTCTCCCCAATATAAACAATTAAATAAATGGTGGAATGAAATGGAATTCCCAATATACATTTATATAATATTGAATTGAACATAATTTGTACTAGAAATTTAATGTAAAACTAAATCATACAACTCAACCATCAAAACCAATCAACCAACTAACTGAATGTGACCCCACTGGTCACTCTCTAAAATAACGATCACATGTCTCCCAAGGCAATCAATCTCAAGGAGAAACGTACACAAGGGATAAAAATTGGAAAAAAATATAGGCATGAGTATTATAACTCAGTAGGCTTGCCTGATATTCTATTCCTAATACACATAATTTAATATAAAATAAACATAAATTTCATGTTTGAAAAGAAATCTGTTAAAGTGTTTTTTACCAACAAGGTTCCATGCTATAATCATTAAAATGTTAAATGATTTCATGTTTTTAAAAACATGAAATGCTAATATACAATTTTAACATATTCAAATTTAAACTGAAAATATTTTTCAAGAGTTCTACTTTAAAGAATGTACAAATTAAAATAGATCACCAAAACTACTGAATTTACCAACTAGTCACACTCTATTCCGATGGTGAGTACAAATAATCCAATCAGCACTAGTCACAGGAACACCCCTAGGCATCGGTTCATTGTGGTCCCCAGGTACCATATATCTCGGTGTAATAGTAACTGTAACAAAAATCTATTCCCATGAATGATCCACTATTAGGGAACAATACACACAACCTAGTATTCACCAATATCATAATCACTGTTTATTTAGGTTTATTATCGTCAATATTGCTATGGGATACAGGGAGAAACCACTACACATCACTACCATACTAGTACACGTCCATTAACCTTGATACTAGAAATTTCATGTTGGTGTTCAATAACCTTCCTCATGTTTAAGAATTATTTTTTCATATAAAAATTCCATTTCCAAATCATACACACACATAAAATTTTACATGAATATAAGGACCCATGCTTAAGAATTACATACTATAGGTCCTTTTACTAGTCTAGGTTCTGGAGAATTGGATACAAGGTTAAAAATTATCAATGTTTCAACAAAAAGAAATGAAATGAACAAAAACATGGTGTTCATTAAATCTGTATTTGAAGAAATCATCTTTAGAAAACACCACTGGTCTTAAAAAATAATTTCAAATAAGTGGTGGGGATTAATTATTCTGAAAAAAGGTTTTAAAACCTTCAATAGATTCCTTATAATATATTCTTTTGAAAATAACCATGAAAATAAATTTCGAAATACCATTTTCAAAATACTATTTGAAATTATTTTTTCTTTAAATAATAATATATCATTTTAGAAATTACTTATGTTCAAAATTACATTAATATAATTTAGTGTTTTTTTAAACAATACCCCTGATTCTAAAATCAAACCATTATTCTGTGGTCACTTGAATAATTTAAGGATATCTATGCCTACCCACATGGATATGGATTGGTTCACTCCCAACTTCCATTAATCAATTTCAACAGTCGAGTTCAGGGTTTTCTTAAAACATTTTAATATATCATTAATCAAATATATATATTTTCATTGTAGTTTTCAATTTCAAAACATGTCACTACATTAAAATGATGATTAATAATTACAAACTCACACAAATATATATATATATATATAATACACAAACATCCATTAAATCACTTAGATGTTTGGTTATAACCAAAACTTCTAACACAAAGGCTTTTCATTGATTAACTCGGTATTTAATCATTTTTCTGTGAAAATCATTTACCAATTTTGATTGTAATAATTTATTTGAACCCCAAAACCCTAACAAGAATATCACTCCCCCAATATCCCATTTTTTTAATTATTTTTAAATTTTTTATTTCAAGTAATACCCATTAATATTATTATTATTACATAATTTTTATTATTTAATTTTCGTAAAAGATATTATTTATACGAGTATAATCCTAAAAATTTATTATTATCTTTAATATTAAAACCAATTGAAATTAAAATTTTCTTATTAATCAAAATAATACTATTAATTTTCATTAATACTCATATTAAAAATATCATATTTTCATAATAAATGTATTATACAATAATTTTAATATAATCTTATTAGTCAAAATTACAATTTTAATAATAACTATTAATTATCTTCATAACTTATAACTAGATTGTTTTAGTATTTTAATATATCTATAAAACATATTATTTTTATGACAGTTATGAAATATAGTGCCATTAATGTTTAAGAATTATTTATCTAGAATATTTTATTAATTAATTATTTGACAAAAATAAATATACTAATATAGTTATTTTCAAATATTCATTTCAATAAAATAAATTTTAATGATATAAATTATATTTATCATTTTATTATAATTAACTCATAATAATAAAATTAATTAAAACGCTTAATTCAATTTTTTTATATATAATAAAATTGTATTATAAATATATTTTGTTATGATTAATAATATATAATTCCATTTCATAAAATATATTTTTAATAATTCTATGTTTATAATTTCAAGGTTGTTGCATTATTCACCCCTTAAATAGAATTGGAACCCAGCAATTCTTTTTTTTCAAAATAAAAAAATTCTGAAATTTCATTGTAGAATTACGAAAACTAGGAATGCTAGACATCTAAACTATAATGCATTGATGGCCACACTACTTTTCAAGATTTATCTATAACCATGCTTTGGAATACAACTATAACCATTGAGCCCTAAACATTACATAGCATAAGACCTCTTATTTTTCTAATTTATAAATAATTAGATTCAAGTTTACAAATTATCAGAGTTGAAATCAAATAAATTATGATTAACAAAAAATGTTTTTCACTAACTATATAATCAAATAGAACACCTCCAAAAAATCTTGTTTGGTCCTGAAATTTAATTTAAAATAATGGGTGAGAATTAAGTATTCCCAGTAAGGGGTTTAAAAAGCATTGAAAAATCCCAAAAAAATATTCATTTCCAAATAACTATGTAAATACAATTTGATGTACTGTTTTTAAAATACTTTTTAAAATTACATAAAGTTTTGAAAATACGAGATCAATTTATAAATTTCTTATGCTAAAAATTACATAAACAGAAAAAGTTGCTTTCAAAAAAATACTCAAGCTTCTGAAAAAAAACATTATTTTGGGGTCACATGAATCGTTGAAGGATTTTTGTTCCTATCCACATAGTGAATGATGGGTTCAATCCCCATTTTCCTTTGATATTTAGAATGATCATGTTTCATGTTTTTAGAAAACATTTTAAGATTTATTTACTAATATATATATATATTCAAAAGTGTTTTCAATTTAAAAACATTGCACTCCTTCCAAATGAACATCCATAATTACATATATGAAAATAAAATTCACGAACATCCATTTAATCACATACTTGTATTTTTATAACCAAAACCTCTACCACAAAGGCTTTTCATGGAATAGGTAGGTATTTAATCCACATTCTGTGAAATAAATTTTCCACAATTGATTGTAATAATTAATTATAAAATGGTAAAGGAAACATTTAAAAAAATACATTCATTAATAAACATGAACTTGTTATTTTAGAAATTAAACCATACAATAAAAACAATGAGTTTTCTATAATTGAACAAGTGTCGATGATGTACATAATCGCATGGCCATGATTATTTTAAGATATGATGACCTTAATGTAAATATATTGCAATGACATGTTATGCACTTCTTTTATGAAATAAGATGATTAAAATTTTAACATGTTTATAAAATTATAAATATAACTAAAAACTTTCTATACATGATCAAATTTAAAATATGTTCTTATACAAATCCTTGATATTAATTTTATCCCATATCCATACATGATTTGTTTGAGCTATAAAATCATGGAAGAATATGTCAATATATAAATATATATTTGAATTATTTGAATTGTATATTATAAACACACATACATATATATATATATATATATGTTACCCATATATATTACTTCAATGCAATTAGTCATTAATTCTAAAAAATACTTATATATATTCTTGTAGGATGAACAGGAAATCATATACATATATTTATATACATATATATGTTTGTTGAATTTAAATACTAAATATATAAATTTGGGAATCACTTCTATTTTGAACATGTAATTGAGATGAATATATATATATATAAAATCAATGTTAAAAATTCATGAATTGAAGGTTTTTAAATAAATTTAATCACTTCATTCGAATCAGAAAAACGATATAAAATAAAACTATTTTATACAAAACCCAGTTATATGAAAACAAAATTAAGGACAAATTGAACCCATTCATTATATTCTCAGAAAAATAATTTAGACATGAACTTCTATAAGACATAAACAATAATAAATTAAAATAATCGCATTATATAAGTTTTAGTAAAAAAATAAATATTGAATCCCTTACTTGAAATTATGGAACAAAACATGATGGTTTATGTTACTGGAGACTCCCCATTAAATACTCCAAAATAATTTTACCCCAAAATATTTCATTTACATGATGGATCTAATGCATTTTGTATCCACAAACACATAGGGTAAAATGACACACAATCACGCAGACATGACTTGCAGTGTAAGGTAATTGTTATCTGTAGACAATAATTTGATCATTTGTATATTTACAAGTTCATTGTAATAGTGGAAAATAGAAAATAATGATTTATACTAGGTGTTTTTTATTTTAATTGATTAATCACTGAATCTCGGAAATAAAAATACTAAACCGAAGACATTCTGGGGAAGCATGACCAAAGAGATCAAGAGTGCTCTTAATAAAATTTCTTATTCATAAAATTGTTGCTAAAAAACTGTATAAAATTGAGATTTCTTCCAATAAAATTTAAAATTTGTCAAACCGAGATGAAAATATGAATGTGGGGTAAACTAAAACTAACATTATAAAAATAAATACAATAATGAAAGAGGTTGATTCGGACAACTGCGAAGATAGTTTGAATAAAACCAGAAAACGAACACTAACCTTAATATTGTCTTAGCTCAACCTCTCTCACATCCCCTTATTTCATAGCGATAAACCTCAAATAGGTCCACAACTCTACAAACAAGAAAAATTTTAGATGAAACCCTCGACCTATGTTGACTTGGCCTACATTGGCCTCACTAACAGGCCATGCTCAAACTCCTGAATCATGAAGGAGAACATGCCTAGACCCTCTCAGTGGGGGAATCTCGTTGTCTAGGACTCTCGGATGAACCCACAGGCCGTGAACCCTCAATTTCTACCTCGGCCAGATCTAAATCCTCCCAAAACAAGACCCATAACTCAACTTGGGACCGCCAACCATAAAAGAACATCACACCCCCAATTCTCCCTTTTTATGTTTTTTTATTTCAATTAAAACAACATATTATTATTAAGTCATTTTTATTATTTAATTTATTTAAAATGATTATTTTATATGAGGATTATCATAATATTTTAATTTTATATTTAATATAAAAACCAAATTAAATTACAATATTCTTATTAATCAAAATAATTAAATTCATTTACATTAATACTCTTATTAGAAACATCATATTTTCATAATAAATATCTTATTAAATATTTAGAATATAATCATATTAAACAAAATTAAAATTTTAATAATTATTATTAATTAGATTCATATATTATAACTATCTTATTTCTGTAATTTAATATATTTAAAAAATAATAATAATTTTATGATTTTTATAAAATATAGTGTCATTAAAATTTAAGAATAATTAATCTAGATTATTTTTGTAACTAATATTTTTACAAAATTAATAAAGTTAATACATTTATTTTCAATAATTATTTTCAAAAAAATTGAAAGATATTTATAATATTTATAAATTTATTATAATTAACTCATAGTAATAAATTTAATTAAAAATCACATTTCCAATTTTTTTAAATAAAACTAACTTATAAATGTTGTTTGTTACAATTAATTATAAATAAATTCTTTTCATAAAATATTTATTCAATAAAAAATTTTACAGAATTTCAAGGTTTTTAGAAAGCATGTTCTATATCACATTAACATATAAATAAAACACTTAAAACTTTCACTAAATAATTTCAATATGTATAATGTGTCTTTGCATATAAAATCCATTCAATGAAGTTCATTAAGATCCAAATACCTAGAAGTACCACATAATACCAGATTTGGTATCCCAATAAATATTTAAAAATAACAATATTTTGAATCATAAAATATCCCCACATGGTTCTACATGGAAGACACAGGAAAACCCTTATCTTAAGAAAAATGCCAAACATGCCTTTAATCATTTTACCCATCCAATATATATCAATTTGAAAAGTTTAACCATTCATAAATTTATGTACACACACCATTATAAAAATTTAAACATTTACATGAACTCTTTAGAAAATTTATTACACATTAAAAGATCAACCATTTTTATAAGAATGCCAAATGGGCCAAATTCTTGCAACACATGCCTAAACATGTGATAAACTGAAACACATTTTTCTATAAAATAACAACATTGGAATGACATATAAGGACCCCTAAAACAATAATTCACATTCATTAAATATATTTAATTTTCCAAAAATCATTTTTTAAATATTTGAGCCCACAAAATCCAAACGGCGCTTTTCCGAAAATGTTGCATGCAACATTTAATGAAATCAATTCTATTCAACACTAAAAAAATCATCAAACAAAATATTCCAGAAAAAAAAATTATTTAAATTTCTAAACCAAGTTCTAAACATCACAAAATATGTGATAAATATAATATATGATCTAAAAAAATTCTTGGGGTGCACTTTTATAACAAAATCGTAATATTTTTCCCAAAACAAGGTATACACACTAATTTTAAAACCAAATAAAATAATTTAAGGCTTTTCAATCAATAATAAATTTTTTTGAGAGATAAAATACCATTAATAATATGAATCTTACTTAAAAAACATGTTCAATGGGGAACCTACCTCAAATTCTTTGTGTTATGGAAACACACACTCGATAACAACTCCTCAGAGTTTGTAAACCCTAAACCTATAAATACCGGCCCGAAAAGAAAAAAACCATATAAAAAAACTAACATAACATAACCCTATGTCATTAATGACCATAGAGGGATAGTTATCCAAGAAATAATGGAATGAGACAGAGGGGGTAGGAGAAAGGATGTGGAAACTCACCTTGATAACAAGAAACTCCTTCATCGCCCCTTTGATACACCCCCATAGAAGAGAGGTAATGTCTTGTAACTCATTGGTTGTGATCCTTATCTATGGAAGAACCGTGGAAATATTATCTAGGGGAATAGAGAAAAAAATTAATGATTCCTTCAAAAAGCATATTACATTACAAAATCTGGATGATTTAAGAACACTGAAATTTGTTTCACTAATCTACGACTAAAATGAGCTCCAAAGAGGTAAAATTAAACTTGGGGGTGCACCTAGGGTATTTAGGATCAAATAGTCTTTTTAATCACCAAATAATAATAAAAATAAATATGATATAAATGAATCAAATTATTATTTTTAAAATGTGAAATGGGGTCACGGGATGGACCAATACCAGAATAAATTACCAAAATATACCATGATTATGAATTATTAAGGGGTCCAAATAGATATGGTGGTTTTAATAGGTCAGGGGAGGTCAATAGAGATTATTAATTACTGATAAATGTTAAAGTATAAGTATTTAAAAATATATTTTTTTTATAGTGAAATGGGCTCATAGTTTGCCCAAATCTTGAAGTAACCAACATTTTTCTCCAATCAAATCCCAAACAATCTATGGGGAAACCATGGTAGGGTGATAAAACAGAGATTTCAATTCAAAACTCAACATTAATATCACCCAAAAACCAATAATATCATTGGGATATCCAACTAATTAGAAGAATACCAAGACATGAAAAATTGGATGTCACAATTCTTCCCACCAATAAAACATTCCACCCTTGGAAATCCATAAAAAGTTCCAATTAAAACATCATCACATAAGGATTCTTTATCAAAATATATGATCCTCTCAATAAAATGAAAAATAATCCACCATCAATGTATCTTACACGACATTCTCAAATAAAACACATACTCACAACCACTTCCTATGAATCAATTGAAATATCAAGCAACCTCCTACACAACCAAGATAAGAAACAGATTGTATGGCCCTCTTCCAATGAACCCAATGATCACCCATTACAATGTTCACCAACAAAACCCACCTCATTGGTGGTAGGCTTGAATTGGCTCCCCACACATAAATTACAACTACCGTCTGATAATTCCTTAAATGAGTGATCTACAAGACCTACAGTGTGTTTCCCAACCATTAAAAAGAACTAGAAAATAACAAAAAACAATTCCTCATGAACTATAATTTGGGCTCACCTACACACAGCCCCTAAAACACTCCAAATAAACCTAAAAACCCTAATTAAGTGGTTTAAAACATAAAAATTTAAACCACCATATCCTGAATGAAGGGGACAAGAAATATGCCAAAAATTTCCGCACTGATCCAAACCAACACCACACAGGGAAGGGAGGGAAGGGGACCTAATCATTGGGCTTCTAAATTCACAAAATAAATAGAGGAACCACCCAAAAATTTCATCCTCTTAATTTGTAAAACTAGGACCACACCTTATTTTCAATGGTGATCTACTCGTGGAAATTGATTAGAAACCCACATCCAAGAATGCATAATAAAAAACACTGTGTTAGGGGAAATTCCTCTACGATCTATGCGAAAAAAGAAAAATCACAGTGATGAGAAGCAGATATAAAAAATATATAAATTACAATACCACAACTATGAAGATAGGAAATTAGTCAAGCTCCCCACACCACTCGAGATTTCATGACTACGTGAAAACATTACTCTGAGGATTATGGATGGAGCCCTGATGATTAAAGCATCTCCTACACCGCAACCATGATCTAAGTATCACAACACCCCACATAACTCAAATTCTCAACAACAAACCTTTATCTATATAAGAACTTATAGATAAACAACTCCATTCTCTCTCACTCTGAACAATGAGCATAATGTACATGGAATACGATGAAACACATCAACATCAATGAACACAACTACTATATTTAAATGAACTATCAAAATAGGGAAACACTTTATATCAAGCCCAAGAAGATCTCTATTAAGTAAAATGAGTTGACTATTCATTCAAAGAAGTTTATTTAATGTTTTAAATGAATCTTTAGGATGATCAACTCGATGACTTTGCAATGGATAACGATCCATGGAAACATCACAATAGACATCATATCCTTAGAATCCAACTGAAAATTTCTCCAAAATTGGTCCACCAATAAGATCTCATATCAATACACACTAAGTGTATTACCTCTAACTCATGAGGAATCATTCCAAACAAACTACACTTATAAAACATGGAAAATAACCGACATAAACACCGTTTTACAAAAAAACCAGATTTTCATCATAAACAACTCATGAAAACCAAACTATCTTATTGGATTTTAACAATCATTAGTGGTCATTCATCAAGTCTCACTCACATTCACATTCTCTTTCAACCCCGGTCACCCAACCACTATTCTATTCCAGGCATCCATCAACATATCTATACAAAACCATGCATGTGATCACCCATGAAATCACAAAATTTTAAAACAAACATCATCATTTTACTATAAAAAACATTAAACCCATTTCTAAAATCATGTACCTTCCTTAGAAACAATAAACACTAAGTCCAAATTCATTTTCATATTTCTACGCAACATCCCATTTTACCAAGCTTGAAAAAGAAACCCCATAGGTCTCAATCAAAATCCTCCACCTTTAATCAAAATATTTTCAGCCTCTCAACAGACCACACATTCTCAAAAACCATTTTATATGGATTACATTTAATTAATAATGTTTCGAAAATTCTACTCCACCCCAAACATTCTGATAATCCTACTCCAAATTCCTTGACATCCCCCAAATAAAAGCGATGATCTAAAAAGCAATGTTGGCAAAGAGATGACCTGATCTGATACTATATTTTCAGGAACTAGCCTATGTCAACAATGAACCAGTCACCCAGGATGCTCCACGACATGTCCTGAGAGGAATTCCCAATACTCCCGTGATGGAGAGAAGAACCAAGGGGAAAAATGGTGTGACATGTTAATGCGTTATCCCAAATATAATCCATTAAATAAAATGTATAAATTTATGGAAAACCTAATATAAATTTATATAAAATTGAACTGAAAATCATTTGTACATGAAACTAAATATACAACTAAATTATACAACTAAACAAACCAAACATGGAATCAAAATAAATGTATGTTAACCTACTAGTCACTCTCCAACACAATCATCACACATCGCCCAAGGTGATCAGACTCAAAATGAAACATATACAAGGGCTAATAATAGATTAAGAATATAAGGGTGAGTATTAAATCTTCGTAGGATAGCATGTTATTCTATACCCAAAAACCTTCATTTATAAAGAAATAAATATCATGATTGAAATGAAATATATAAAATTGTGTTATATAAACAAGGTTTTATTATATAAACATTAAAAAATAAAATGCCTTCTTGTTTTTATAATGAAGAAATGCTAGTAGCCAATTTCAAGATATGAAACATCAAAATGAAAACAGTTTTTACGAGGTCTTCTTTTAATAATGTAAATATATAAATAGAATATACACACTGATGAATTTACCATCCAACACACCATATTGTAACGATGAGTAAAAGATATCTATTGAGAATTAGTAACAAGAAAACCCCTAGTCACTAGGTAGTTGTGGGCCCTAGGTACCTTGTATCATGGTGTAAAAGTAACCATAAAAATATCATTTCGTCATGCATGATCCAATAGTTGGGAATAATACACATAAGTTAGTGGTTCTAAACATCATCATCATTGTTTAATTGTTTTGGTCATTGTTGAACATGATATGTGAAACAGGGACGAAACCACTTCGAATCACTAGTATACTAGTACAGATCAACCCACCTAGATACCCAAGATTCCCACTTCGTGCTCAATGAAGTTCCACATGTTTTAAAATTGTCTTTTCATATGAATATTACATTTCCAAATCATACACATTCCAAACAACCTAAATACATGTTCCACATATCATTCACAAATCTATAACCAACATCAAATTTCCATAAAACATTTTCAAGAACTATAATGAGGATTTCAACATAAAATCAATTCAAAGATGCTCTATCAAATAAAAACTCCCACCAATACCATATCAATCTAGATTTGGAATCCCCAAAAATATATAATAAGAAAATTTCATGAATCATAAAATTACACCACATGGTGCCATATAAGACACACATAAAAACCATTTTCTTAAGAAAAATTCCTAACAGAACTTTATGCATTTTACCCAATAAAAATTTATCAAAGATACAAATTTCGGATATCAAAAATCATTTTACATACACCATTATAATAATTAAAACATCAAGATAATCCATTTAATCTATTTGGGATACACATTTAATGCTAAACCATTTTTATAAGGATGCCAAACTAACAATTTTCTAGCAATTGATGCCAAAACATGTCATAAAACGAAAACAATTATTTTATAAAATAGAATAATCATTAGAAAACAATAAATGTACCCCAAATACATTGATTCACTAGATTCTAATATTTACTAATTTCCAAAAAAATTATTTTATACCCCACTTGAGCACAGAAAAGCCAACCGGGCAATTTCCTGAAAACGTGGCTTGAAACATTGAATGTAACCAATTATATTTTACACTAAAAAGTCCATAAACACAAATTTTCACGCCAATGATTTATTTAAATGCATAAATAATATTATAAAAATCATAAACCAGTTGAGAAAGATAACAAAAAATATATGTAAACACATGGTGTGATCTTTTATAACAAAACCACACTATTTTCAAAAAAACACCACATTTCACACAAATTTTTTTTTGAGGCCTCTAAAACAATTAGCAGAATTTTTATAGGGATAAAATACCATAAAAATTATGAATCGTAAATAAAACAGACTTGTGAAATGGGTATCCTTCCTCAAATTCTCAGTGGAATGGAAACACACAACCGATATCACCTTATGAAGGTTTATAAACCATAATCCCTTGAATACCAGACACAAAAGAGTAAAAACCCCATCCATAATCATTTTATAACATAACCATATGTTTTTCATGAGAATTGAGGATGATAGATCCATGAAATAATGAAAGAAGCGTAAAGGAGAAGAAAACTAACCTTGATTACGGGATAAATCATCACCATCCTTTGAATCCACACCAATAGATGAGAGCTAATGGATTTGAAATCAATAGAGAGGCTCTATTTGACTATATGAACACAGGAAATATGGTTTTGGGGGAGAATAGAAAAAATCCATGATTCATGAATGAAATAAATTACCTTACCAAATCTTGATGATTTGTAAATCGTTGAGAAATTTTGATCTAATATCTGAATATGATGGGATCCAAAGGGGGATGATTTAACATGGAGGATCTCTTATGGTCTTTAGACTCAAGTGAGAGGTAAAATCACCCAAATATATTAAAAAATTAATAGGATATAAAAGAAAAAAAATATTTTTTTAACTTGAAATGGGCTCACAGGCTGGCTCAATACCTGAATAACTAACATAACACCACTACAATTATGAATTCATATGCGGTGAAAATGTATATAGTTGTTTAAATAGGTTAAGGGATGACATGTGGGAAGTGAAATTATTGATTTTTTTTTGGAAAAAAATTGTTATAAATGAAAAAAAAATTGTTTTTATATGCGGAAATGGTCTCATGGTTGGCCGAAATCATTAAGTTACCAACCTTTTCATCAAAAACACCCAAAAATATATGAGGATTCCATGGTAGGAGGATTATATATAGATGTTTGTTCAAAAATAAACCATCATCTGTCCCAAAACCCAATAAAGGGATCCATATTTTCAAATGAACCTAATCTTAACAAAGACATGAAAAACACAGTGTGACGATATACTATTTATTATTGAAGATTAATGAAAAAATTATAAAATTAAATAATAATAATTAATAACCCCAGATCATATTACCATTTCCAAATACATGGTAGCTCCCTAGAAATAAATTACGTAAACATGTTATGAATTAATAATCTCATGTGGTAGATAGAACCCAAAATGATAAATCAAGCCACAAAATCAAAAAAATGGGACCCGATATTAGGATCTATCCAGTCATCGATGATCCAATCCATATGTCTTAAATATTACATATATTTTAGGGAATTTACATTATTATGAAATGTATCCATGATGTATTCTCAAGTACCAATGACTACTTGAGTAGGGTATGATTATAACTTAGTAAACCACCAATAATTGTGTAAAAATAAATATCTAGTCTAAAAACTAAGTGTGTAGATGTGTAATGAATAATATACCACATAATAGAGGAAAATTAGTTTTAATTTTAATCAAGTGTTAGTTATCATCATCCACCCTCTTGTTCCACCATTGCACAAGGGCAAACCATGCCTTTTACAGCCCACATTAGAAGTATGAATGATTCACCGCATAGGAATATCACATTAAGTCTCAACAAAAAATGAATTAATAAATTTATTTATAGGTATTGGGGAGAATAAGTCTATGTACCATCATAATTTAAAAACTATCACTACATGGAGAATTTTTCCGGACACCCAAACCAGGGAACAAGACACCAATAACAATGTTTCAAATCATGAAGGAAGACATGAATACCAAAATATCATAATTCTTAGATACAGAGAACCAAGTCCAAATATTTAACCCATGGGTGTAGAGTATAATGAAAAATAATATACACCATCCTATCAAAAATCAATTTCCATGTTCAAACACAATGGGCCATTTAACACAATAAAATAAAAATTATCCACATTTTTTAGTATTCATTATCCACCATGGAACATTATATTCAAAATCATTAACCCAGTCCAATAATTAAATCATTTCACCATTCATAAATATAAAAAACCATCAAATGATATTTAAACACATTGAACAACATAATCAACCCCCTTTACAAATTATTATTTCTTCTCTTCAGCAATTTATAAACATTCTTATTCTGAGACTAATCCAAACATCCTATTATTCCCCGATAAAAGGAAATGAATCAATTATAAATAGTTTAGCCTAAAATTCCCTCTATTACTTAATTTATAACTCATTAATATCATTTATAGGGAGTTATATCACCCCATGGGTGGATGTAGGTCTGGTATCATGGCCTTTAAGAAACCCAAAGGGGTCAGTGATGGGTCTAACAAATCATTTAATGTTCAAAAATATTTTAATTCATCAAGGGAAAAATTGGGAATCCCATAATTAAAATTGGATATTCCATACACAAGTTAACATTCTGAGGGAATTAGGAAATAGATTGTAGACCTACTACCTTAGGTCTATAATCAAACACTCATACATCCCCGACCATTGATTAAATATAAAAATACAACATCCACAAACGGATAGAAATATCTAGAAATAAATTTAATCAAACATAGAAGAATAAAAAAATCGAGCTTCCATTCACCAATAAAATATAAGGAAACTAACTATAAAACATACAAGAGGATTCAAATCACACGAAACGATGCTTCAAGAACCCATGAATTGAATGACCTACACCATTGGGAGATGATGTAGGGCTATTATTACACCCAAATATTTTTGGACTGAAAAGAAGGGTAAATATTTATGAAAACATAAAAAAGAGAATTGGGTGGTAAAAGTGGTAAATTTTACACTTTTTATAGGGTTCATCATTTGGAAACACAGTTTTCCATACCATGTTCCATCTATGGAATCTCCACTATCTAGAAAATAATAAATAATCATGGTCTACTAGGATACTCAATATTTTGATAATCCATGTTGATTAAATGAAAATTCATCTCAAACCAAACAACATGGTTTCTAAGAAATTATCAATGGTTGGTAAAATATTTCTCCTTATTTTTCATGCCACATGGTCCTGTGGAATAATTTTCACGTAAAATTTTTGTATTTTGTTCCATTTTCACGACCTTCACCCCAGAGCATCTGTCGTGATTTCCCCATGCCCTCCTTCTAAAGGCCAATGGTTGGAGACCGGCACTGAAGGCGTCAATATATAAGTGGTAGGAATTTTCATATGTACCTTTACACACGCACATACAACAAAGTACCAAGAAAACTAAAAATTATAACATTCATGCTACTAAACAACCACTGAGCGTAGGGGAACAAAAAAAAGTAAATGGACCAAAATACAAACCAATCCAAAGAAAACTACAACAAGAGAAAGTACAAGATCAATGTCAAGTCATCCTATGAAATCTCAACATGATGGGTAAGTGTAGTGTAGCTTCCAGAAGCTGTAGAAGCATGTCCTAACTGACTGATATCACTTTGAACCACTTGGTCTACGGCCACCATGTGCTTCTCCATGTATTCGATCAGATGCACCAAACACAACACGTGCATGCGATGCTCGTGTAGGGGTGAGTATCAAAATTCGCAGTTGGGACCCCAAAACAAAATGGAAAGACCATAATGAAATCAATAAGAAAATAATATATCAATATCATGAAGTTTGATCATGATGCATGATATATCATACTATGTAAAATCTTTGGTATGGTATTTTAGACTACCTATCATACTACAAAACCCCTTAGGCTGCTAGAGTTCTCCTTCCCAATGAGTATCCTGGGAATATCGGGTCACACATAGCCACTCTCCACTTTTGGTATTCCACGTCCCACAAAGAGTCTTCCCATTAACCATGGAATGTGGTTGTACTCATCCCTGATGTGTAACATGTGTATAATAAGTCACACATAACTGCTCCCCACTATGGGCAAGTCGGGTCACACAGAGACACTTCCCCCATTGTCCATCATACTGAGATACTCCTCTAGTCGAGTATCATGGGTCTTCCGGGTGACATAGAGATGCATCACACAATGGGTCTGCCATGTACCATTAAAATTCGTTCCACTGGGCCATTGTAGCTGATCCACATAGGGTCTCTTTTCAGAAGCCTTCAAATCTCAATCATCTGTATGATCTCGGCTTGTTGTGAGCTTGATTCTATGAGAAACGATCATCAAGACATTTTACATATTTCAACATCCATGAAATCCTCATTAGAGTATGTAAAAAGAACCTCCTCAGTGTGATGGTTCCAACACAACAAACAACACATCAATAGGATTCTCAATTTGAACTATAGATCCATTTTTCTGAAAAGGGGTCAGTTGGGTCTGAGTGTGGTCCAACATGTTTGGACCGACCTGACCCGACCCAGCCCAGGTCCTCTGACCCATCCCAAATCAGGCTGGTCTGGGTCCGGCCCATTCCGATCAAACCCCATAGGGAGGGTCTGGCCCGCTGAGGTGGCCCGCAACCTGCCTAGTACGCCATAAGATAACCGGTTCTCTCCTCCAGCCAGAACACGTAACACGTACTATGTGCCATCATATGGACAGTCAAACATAGATTTCCGGGTTTTTTGCATGTGGTTTGCGGACTGAATTTCAATAGGTGAAGCAGCCCATGACTATTAGTCGCATTTCGACCACCATCCTCCGATATGATCCGGTTGCGGCTGCCGCCTCCGGCACGCTACTGCACGCCCATAACCATTACTGTTGTCACCACCAGGTTCTTTTGAGGACCACCAGGTCTGCTCCAGCGGTTTTTTCTTTGCACCTCTTTCACCTATGACAGTAGGGGATATCGTCTTCCCTGTGATGCCCTATATTCCTCCTTGAAAAGTTTTATATATGTGGCCACAAAGACCAAACCAACCAAATACGGAGGAGGGTATTAACCCTTCTTTCATGTCGGCATGCGCCCTCAACGTTAGAGGCTTTGAAGTTCTAGCATAATTAATCAAATAATCCATTTGAAAAACCCCTAGAGAAGTACCTTCCCACTAGAACGAGTGGTCAACAGATCAACCGAGAGTGGGATGATCTGCATTATAAATTTAGAGTATAGAATGGGGAATCTTTAAACAATATCAAACCCCTACATCATTGGAGTTCATCGTTGAAGTGATCCATCCACAAGGATTCATGTTCGGTTGGAGTTCGACATTGTCTATTCTCATTATTCAATGTTCTTCGATAACACATGGTATTCACAAGTGTTCTTCTTTCATTATTAGAGAGAATTCTCACAGTAGGTTTATCAGAGAAAATTCCACCCTTTTATCCAGATTTCCCTAATGCGTTAACCCATTAAAAGAAAACATGTCACATCTTTTCCCTTCAACTGCGTTGTTGGTTCTTTATGTTGTTTCAATAATGAAATAGTGTACTTGTTTTGCTTCATTTAGTTCATCATTAGACAACATGTTTACAATCCATTAATAAGATTAATTTAATGTGGCTCATCTTTCTTTTTTTTTTGTTCTGTCACAGCACTGTCATGCCACCACCCAATGGATAGGAAAAATAAACAAAATAACTTTTTAAGTAGTTTTATTTTTTTTCCTAAATGTCCAAAAATTAACATTTTTTATTGTCCCTTATAGGTCGATGTTAGGTCCATTTTAATAGAATCTCATCATTCTGATTTAAATGGTTCTTTCATATTTTCTATCTGAGCACCCATTTAATAGAAAGAAACCCCCACTCGAACGTTTACTTAAATGAACATAAAAACATAAAAATACTATTATGGGCTCATCGGGCCTCATAATTATCTGCCATCAAAAGCCTCCAGTTTCAAAATAATTCCACATAATATTAGATGAAATATTACACCAAATTTATGGGACATTACATTACCCCCCTTTTTGTATTACATGTCCATGTATGCCGAAAAAAGAATAAATACAACAATAGAGGTATTGAACACAAATATGAGCCTCCTGATCCCATGTTCTCTCCTAGATGTTCACATTCTACCACCAAACACACAATTGATAAATCAAATATCCATGAAGGATCCACCTAGTTGATCGTATATCTCTATTGGGAACTCCACAAACGTCGCCCCGTCGTCAATGTCTATCTCACCCTAGTCGATGACATGCAATGGATCATGAATGTACTTACACATATTTGACATGTGGAAAACATCATTCACATGTTGCATCTATGGGGGAGAGGTAAAAGGTTCACCACCTCACCAACTCTGCTGAGAATCTTGAAAGTTCTAATGAACAACATAGATAACTTGCCACCCCTGCCAAATATCTGTAATCTCTATCGGGGTGAGACCTAAATGAAAACATGGTCTACCTCCTCGAACTCCAAGGACCTCCATATCTTATCAGCAAAAGATTTCATCATACTCTGTCCCGACCAATCCTCGGGGCCCGTGCCCTGACTACCCCAAGCCTGCCTTCCATAGGCCAGGGGCTGGCGACTAGAACCAAAGGCGTAAATCCCAATAATGGGGAAGGCATTGCCGTTATAAAAGTAAGAAAAACACCACAGAGTAAAAGAAAAAGTAAAACACTAAGTACAAAAGAAATTCCTGAAATGTAAAGGGGCCAGAATACAAACCCAACTGAAAGTACAGCTACAACTAAACAAAAGTACAACAGAAAAAGACAAACAACTGGAAGAAAGGAAGCAGCTCCTGGGTCATCCTCCTCAGATTCTACCTGAAGGGTAGGTACAGATAGCGCAGTTCCTGGATTGTCAGCCATGGATCCTACCTGAAGGTTAGGTACAGATAGCGCAGCTTCTGGATCGTCCACCACAGATCCTACCTGAAGTGTATGTAAAAATAGTCTCCACAACGCTCTCGCCTGTCAACCTCCTCTGAGTGTCGTCTCTCCGTGAAGTCCACCTCCGGATACTGACTCGTCATGTGGTCCACCTCCGGGTACCATCCAGTCCTCGAATACTCGGCCTCTGTCAGCACTTCCCATCATCTGCAACCAACACAACAAGGTGCGGGCATAGCCCATGTAGGGGTGAGTATACGATACTTAGTAGGGACCCCGAGACCCTCAAGGTCTCACTAAAACCAACAAGGATACCACAAAGAATATCTCACTAGATAACCTCTACTTAGGTACATGCCCATACATATACCAAAGTTATCAGGTAACCCATCTCAATCATGAGGAAACACAAAGATTATGAAATCATTGGATAACCACTACCCAGGTATATTTCCAAACATATACCTAAGTTATCAAGTGACCCATCTCAATCATGAGGTAAACACAAATGCCATAGACTCAACTCAAACCAGGATTTTCATTATCGAAACCGTAACTGCTGAAGAGCCTCGTCTCCGGAGTGTATAGTGCTCCTATCACGACTCCGAGGTACTGCTCACTAACTTAAGACTACTGAGGTACTCCTCCTATCGAGTATTGCGGGGCAACAACCCAAACACAGTAGTGCTTCCTAGCGGGGTATGCCACCCAAACACAGTAGTGCACACCCCCAAATAGCCTGCAGATGTACTCTCCGGATGAGTACCGCGGGTATACACTGTCACACAGTATTGCTCCATCTGGCATGGGTCTGCACCCAAACAATGTAGTGCTTCATCCACTGGGCTAGTCGAGTCACTCCTAGTCGAGTCAGTCAAGCAGTCGTCAGGTCTCAGCCGGCTACACGGTCTACGTACTCCGTACTCTTGTCTCTGGGAGGGTCCGCTCCATGAGCTACAGGTCGATACTACAAGTATCTCAAAGTCCCATGAAGAAGTATCTCAATGTACCGCCTCGTCATAGGGGTCTCAACGCAACAGACGACACGTCAATCGGACGCGCAGTCTGTGAGTTATTAGCATTTTCGTCACAGGGGCCCGGTTGGTTTCGTGTGTGAACCAACCTGGACATATCTCAACTGTACCCCGAACTCTCGTAGGGTATACTCATAGGGATCGTTTCTCCACGTGATTGCCAACGCCGCTGACGGTTCTTCAAACAGACGTCTGGTCTGAAAGTTATCAGCTTTTCCATTACAGGGGCCTAGTTGGATTACGGGTACAATCCAACCTGGACACTATCCAACTACATCCAAATCTCGAGCGGAGTATTCCAAAAGTTCCGTCTCAATAAGAGGAATCCAAAAAAGTGGTTGGCACGTCAATCAGACGTCCGGAGCTGATGATTTAAGTGTTTCCGCTCCGAGGGCCCGGTTGGTTTTGTATCCGAACCGACCCGGCTGAACCCAAAGTTCTCCTAAAACATGAGTGTAATTTACCAAAACGACCGTCTGGAACCAAGGATCGCTACACAACTGACGGTTCATCGATCAGAGTTCTGTATTCCATGATATGGGTGTTCGAATGGAAACATCCCGAAATGTGGGGTCTCGGCCCGGGTCTAGGTCCGGCCCGGCTGGGTGCGGTGCGGCCCGGCTATTTGGCCCGGCCTGGCCTGGGAGGCCCAACCCAACCTGGGCGGCCCGACCCGGCTCGGTGGCCAGGCAAGCTGGTCAGGTGGCTCGGCCGAACAGCCGAGCCGATGAAGGGTTGGGGGCGCCTGTACCCCCGTTTCCATAACCGCGGACTCCATAATGGGGGGCCGCTCTAGTTGGCTGTCGGGGGGTTTGTAACCCCTGGCTCTTCCCCTGACCGGCCGGCCCACACTGGCCGGCCGGCTGCTGCTGACACGAGACCGGCAAGGCCGATCCCCCTGCTCTAACGCCGGCGGGCCGGAACCGGCCACCGGTTCCCCTGCTCCGCTGCGGCCTAGAACCGCTCCTGCCATGGTGCTTCGAGGTTCCTTCAAGGTTCTTTGGCGTGGCATGAAGGCTCCGCGGATTAGTTTGTTTCCAACGGAGCCGCATTTCTCCACCATTTCTTTAACATTTTCCGCGCGGTGCTTCGGCACCGCGCCGCCTTACACGAGCCGCAACAAAAATCAACCAACATGGGGGAGGAGTTGATCCGGGTTCTTTGTTTTAAAATGAACAACCAAGGGAATAATACCATTCTCAAAATAATCCCCCTACCAGATGTAATCATTGAACGAAGGATCATCATGGAAGACGGCGTCATGGAAGGAGAGGGTCGTTGGCGTCGCGGTACACGACGCCGTGTCGTCGATCTCCAAGGAAGACTTCTCTCACCATCGTCCTTCGTCGGAGGTCTTCTTTCTTCGTCGGTGACGGTGGGTTCTTCACATTCTTCAAGGAGGAAGAAATTCCTTCGGAACATAGAGCTTTCCTCCCCAAATCCTTTCGCACCATCAACTATCCTCCCACGAAATAAGACTTAGTCTTATTTAATTAACACACAAGCCAGAGGAATTCATTTGAAATTCAAACGAATACAAGAATTAATTAATTGAATATCCTACACAATTAGAGAGTTCACTTTTCAATAAAAGGGGGGTGCGGGTGTGTTACCTAATTAAAATAGGGGTTTTCGATGAGAGTTACAAAAAAAAAGAGGGAAAAGGGTTATGAACGTTAGAAGAAGGCGAGGGGTTGGGCTCGTGTATGCCCCACCCCACCTTAATCCTCACACAGGTAGTTAACTACAATTGGTTCCCACCCGCATCTCCCTTACTTATGTTATAACCACATAAGAGAGGGGAAAAGTGTTGTGACACAACACTTAATCCACTTTACAAGAGAAGAAAAATATAATTGTAAAACAATTATATTATTATCCCTCACTTATTTAAACAACACATCCTTAGAAAACATGACTCCAGAAAGGGGTCTTCTTAAGCAATTACCGGCGCTGCGAGTTCATCGGTGCCCTCAGATTTCAATTCCGAGCACCGGTTCAAAAGTTAGAAAATCCCGCTCATTCGTTCACTGAACGTACCCGAGCCTAACTTTGGAAATTGATTCTGAGCACACTGGGTCTCAAGAACAGGCACCGTCAAAAACAGTGTTCTTGTAAAATCCCAATGAAAATTAAGAAAAAATTTCCTTTAATTTTATGGGTCATTACATTACTCCCACCTAAGGTCTTTACATCCTCGTAATGATATAACATAAACTAGGGATACAAAAGCGGTATTGAGCACGCATCTGAGCCTTCCTCTCCCATGTGCATACCTGGAGGTTCCTGTACTGCCAAAGACAGCGCACCAAATGAATCGACCATCCTCGTAGGATCCACTCCGGTCGATCCTCGATCCCCACTTGAACCTCCATGAAAGTCACCCCATATACATCGTCTAGCTCCTCATGGTCGATGATATGCGAAGGGTCGAGAACGTATCTCCTCAGTTGAAATAGGTTGAAATCGTCGTGCACTAGGTGCAAATGAGGTGGATGGGTCCAGAGGTAAACCACCACGCCTACCCACCTGAGGACCTAAGAAGGTCCGATGAACCTCGGAGATAACTTTCCACCTTGGCCACATCTCTGTAAACCTCATCGATGTGAGACCCGTATAAGGACGTGATCGTCTTCCTTGAACTCTAGAGGTCTCCAATTCCTGTTTGAACTGAAACAAAAAATGGCTGCTACCACGAGGATAAGGTTGACCGACTCAAGAGTGATCGGTTACACCCTCCCGTGCATGAGTTTTTCCTGTGCTGCCTGGGGTTTCCTTTTTGCCGACCAAAGGAAACCCATCCTGACGTCGTAGTTAAACCACACCATTTTCACCTAATTCCGTTAATTATTGTATGAACTCTGATTGCCCAGTCCATACTCAAACCAACATCGTAAGGCCTCAACGCTGCCAGAAAGAGATTCTAACAGAAACTCTCACCTCGAGGGGCTGACCACACCGTCGGCGTAAGTGTGATTATCGAGTCTCCTCCCAAGGTATCTCCAGACGTGAGGGTCAAGTTCTCGGCTTACTGGAAACTCTAGGTCTGGGACATGATTCGTGGAAGGAAGGAATGATTCATATAAAAGTCTGTTACTACAGCGGCTAGTATTGGACAAAGACTGTCCCTTGAATCATTCTAAGAGCCATTGGGTAACTCTCCCTGACCGCATGCAGCTACTCTCTTCCCCTACCCTACAGCTCCCTAATCCCAGTGGGGAAAACTAAGGTGGGTGGTTGTAGCATGTTAAAATGTACACCACCTCATGATGCTCTCCTAGCTCTTCCTCCACGTCTGTTGCTTCGCAGACTCATCTCTCATTAAAGATTCCTCTTCTTGAAACATTTAACACGCCCAAGTCTCTAAGACTGGTGCTAGTTTCATGTTTCTTACTGCACTGTGCAGTCTTCATCCACTCTTGGATGATTTTCACCTTCTTTGCCTATGATCTATAAGAGCTGCTACGATTTCTCCTTTTCCGAAAAGAGAAACTCAGTCTCATCCCCTGTATGAACCATGCCCATTGCCTAATATAGTCAATCCTAACATGAATGATGTATTCATGCCATGGAAGACGTCGTAAGGCCTCAACGTTACTACCAAGAGATCCAATTATCACTCTCGCCTCCAAAGGTGGAGTCACACTGTCGACATCAGTGTGAGGTCACTGGGTATCCTCTAGTTGAAATCTTGAAAGTGAGGGTCATGTCAACAATCTTAACCGTGACCACTCAGTATCAACAAAACAAAATGATATGAAAGAAAACATCACAAAGATAAGTTTCTTTTTAGTATTTCAGCTCATAGTACAAAGACATGAATAAAATAGCAACATGGAAATAGAAGTACAAGGGACGTATCCACTAGTTCCGCTCCTGTCCACATGCTCCCAGAGCTCTACGGCCTTGTCCACTGCTCGACTGTTGCTCAAGAACCCACAGCTGCTTCTGTCTCAGTGGCTCTTCCAACTCCTGCGGATCAACTGGGCGAGGAGTTGGACTGTCACGGGTTAGGTGACCCTTCCTGCCGCAGGAGAAACACTGTCCTTTTCTGGCACGCCTGGCTCCGACCCCACCCCGGGTGCCCCGCACCACCGATCATAAAACCTGAGATCACCCAACTACTGGTTTGGTCCCCCTGGTCCTCTGAATAATCTGTCTACTGCCTACAGATGACTCGGCTACTAATCGAAAAACATGTGGCCAAGGCATTAGATCCTGAACACGCTTGGGGTGCAGAGATACTAGTAAAAACACCACCCTAAAGTAGGTCTCAAAGTCTCCCCATGCGAAGGTCATCCCGTCGCAAAACTGGAACAAGTGGCTCCACCACCTGCCAGCTGCTGCCTGAAGAAGGATGGCAGCAAATATCACCATGAAGTTTGATGGCATCCCCACTAGCCTGAAGACTCTCACAACAGCCTCCATCCAATCCTCAACCGCCTACAGATCCATCTCTCCCCAGAACCTGGGTGGCCTCCGCCGCTGGAACTCGTGCAGCGCACTCAAGTGGCGTGCATCACCTACTACTGGGGCCGGTGGCATCGGTGGCCCAACATATGGTAGTACCGCTGGTGCCTCTGCTGGTGCCTCAACTACAAGAGGGCCCTGTACCGAAGCCTTGTCACTTGACAGGCTATCAGTATTCACATCCCTATGGGCTCTAGCAAGTCATTCATGGAAAGGCATCCATGATGAAACAACGTGAAACCGTCAAACGTTTATACCTAGTTAGCTAACCAGGTTTGAGCTGTTTTAAGGGAAAAACAATGAAAACACGTACACAATCAGTGTTTATCATGCACAAAGTCGAAAATCAGTTGTCAAGGTCCTGGTGTATGGATACGTCGGTCGCCCTCACCAATACTGGACTCCATTAGCTGAAGACAACACTCAGTACCCTTAACACTATTGCTTCACATAGAAAAAATATCAGAGTCCTGTGTTCTGTGGTAGAACCAAACTCCTATGAAACCAATTTGTCACGACCCGTCCTCAGGGCCCATACCGTGAATACCCCAAGCCCACCTTCCATAGGCCAGGGGCTGGCGACTAGAACCAAAGGCATAAATCCCAATAACTGGTAATTCATTGCCATTATAAAAGTTAACAAAACACCACAGAGGACAAGCGGAAGTAAAACAGTAAGTAAAAAAGAAAGTGATGAAAAGTTAATGGGCCAGAATACAAACCCAACTAAAAGTACATCTACAACTGAATGAAATTACAACAGAAAAAGGCAATCAACTAGAAGAAAGTAAGAATCTCTTGGGTCGTCCTCCTCGGATCCTACCAGAAGGGTAGATACAGATAGCGCAGCTCCTGGATTGTCCACCACGGATCCTGCCTGAAGGGTAGGTACAGATACCGCAGCTCTTGGATCATCCACCACGGATCCTACCTGAAGGATAGGTACAGATAGCCTCAATAACTCTCTCGCCCATCAACCTCCTCTGAGTTTCGTCTTGCAATGAAGTCCACCTCCGGATACTAACTCGTCATGTGGTCCACCTCCGGGTACCGTCCAGTCCTCGAATACTCGGCCTCTATCAGCACTGCCTGTCGTCTACATCCAACACAACGAGGTGAGGTCATAGCCTGTGTAGGGGTGCGTATATGATACACAGTAGGGACCCTGAGACCCTCAAGGTCTCACTAAAACCCACAAGGATAACCACAAAGATTATCTCAACAGATAACCTCTACGTAGGTACATGCCCATACATATACTTAAGTTATCATGTAACCCATCTTAATCATGAGTAAACACAAAGATTATGAAATAAATGGATAACCACTACCCAGGTATATGCCCATACATATACCTATGTTATCAAGTTACCCATCTCAATCATGAGGTAAACCAAAAGGTCATAGACTCAGCTCAAATCATGATTTTCATTATTGAAACCGTAACTGTGGAAGAGCCTCGTCTCTGGAGTGTTCAGTGATCCTGTCATGACTCCGAGGTACTGCTCACTAACCTAAGACTGCTGAGGTACTCCTCCTGTCGAGTACCGCAGGTCAGCCACCCAAACACAGTAGTGCTTCCCGCCAGGGTATGCCACCCAAACACATTAGTGCACTCCCCCTAATAGCCTGCAGAGGTACTCCCCAGACGAGTACCGCGGGTCTGCACTTTCACACAGTAGTGATCTATCCGCCATGGGTCTGCACCCAAAAAAATTAGTGCTCCATCCACTGGGCTAGTCGACTCACTCCAGGTCGAGTCGGTCAAGCAGTCGTCAGGTCTCAGCTGGCTACACGGTCTCTGTACTATGTACGCTCCTCTTTGAGAGGGTCCGCTTCACGAGCTACAGGTCAATACACCAAGTATCTCAAATTCCCACAAAGAAGTATCTCAAAGGACCGCCTCGTCATAGGGGTCTCAACGCAATAGACGACGTGTAAATTAGATGCCCGGTCTGTGAGTTATTAGCCTTTTCATCCAAGGGGCCCGGTTGGTTTCGTGTCCGAACCAACACGGCCGTATATCAACTGTACCCCAAACTCTCATAGGGTATAATCATAGAGACCATTTCTCCACGTGATCGCCAACGCCGCTGATGGTTCTTCAAACAGATGTCCAGTCTGAAAGTTATCATCTTTTCTGTTCCAGGGGCCCTGTTGGATTTCAGGTACAATCCAACCCAGCCACTATACAACTGCATCCAAATCATGATCAGTGTATGCCAAAAGTTCAGTCTCAACAAGAGGAATCCAACAAAGTCGGCGACACATCAATCGGACGTCCGGAGCTCAAGATATAAGCATTTCCGCTCCGAGGGCCTGGTTGGTTTCGTATCCGAACCAACCCGGCCGAACCTAATGTTCTCTGAAACCTTGAGTGTAATATACCAAAACGACCTTCTCGATCCAAGGATCACTACGCAACTGACGTTTCATCGATCGGAGGTCTGTAGCCCATGATATGGGCATTCGAATGGAAATAGCCCGAAATGGGGGGTCTCGGCACGGCCCGGCCCGGCCCAACCCCCCCTTGGTCGGCCCGAACCAGGTCGACCCAACCTGGGTCTGGGTCTCGCCTGGATGGGCGTGGCCCAGCCCGGCTGCGCGGCCCTGCCCGTCCTTAGCGGCCTAACCCGGCCTGGGCGGCCCAACCCGGCCTGGGTGGCCTAACCCGGCTCAGCGGCCCGATGCGCTGGCCAGGTGGCTCGGCCGAACGGCCGAGCCGATGAGGGGGTGTGGGGCGCCTGACCCCCCGTTTCCGTAACTGCAGCCCCCATAATGGTAGGCCGCTCGAGCTGGCCGTTGGGGTTTTGAAACCCCCGGCTCTTCCCCGGACCGGCCAGCCCGTACTGGCCGGCCGGCTGCTGGCGACACGGGACCGGCAAGGCCAGTCCCCCTGCTCTGACGCCGGCGGCCCAGAACCGGCCGCCGGTTCCCCTGCCCCACCGCGGCCTGGAACCAATCGTGGACTTGGTCCGTCTGGCATGGCGCGGCGGTGTCGCGCCCCTCCACCGCGGCCCCTCTCCAGCCGTGGTGCTTCGAGGTTCCTTCAAGGTTCATTGGTGTGGCGCGACGGCGCCGTGTTTCTCCGCTATTTCTTTAACATTTTCCGCACGGTGCTTCGGCACCGCGCCTCCTTACACGAGCCACAACAAAAATCAACCAAAACAGGGGGAGGAGGGTCAGCCGTATTTGTGCGGTCCGACCTCCTCCCGTTATTGCGATAACATACGGTTCAAAATAGACGATAAACCAACGATGAAGTAATCAAGAACAAACGAAATAAATAAACCCCTACAACCTCTTAAATAAAACGAATCATACCAATATTACAACTCGCAAAATAAAACATTCACGGATCAACTTAATGATGAGTTGATCCGGGTTCATTGTTTTAGAAGGAGCAACCAAGGGAATAATACCATTCTCAAAATAATCCCCCTACCTGATGTAATCGTTGAACAAAGGTTCGTCGCAGAAGAAGGCGTCGCGGAAGGAGAGGGTCGTTGGTGTAGAGACCCGAAACTTGACGTACATGGACATTACATTACTTTTGCGGAATACTTAGTACATAAAAAAAACACACACACAAGGACCGTAATAGTTTAGTGTCTTTGGAAACTCGGAACGTAATCTTCTAATCGTGGTGAAATATCCTCAATATCTCCCATAAAGTTATTCCCTTTTTCTTTTTTACCTAAAACCATTCCTTATATCCTGGGGAAAAGAAAACATAAAAGGGTGAGCGCAAATGCTCAGTAAGGGTAAACAAAAGAAAATCAATCACATCATATTCATAAGAACATAACTTTTGGAAATCTTAACCTGCAAAAGAGAGCATAATTTCATATCATGGGATAAATCATAGAAGTGAAATGTAATCCCAATAATCATAACTTAAAACATGAAACTTTGTGGCATACACACATAATCATAGAGAATCATTTCTTGTTAGTCAAGACTCATTGCCAAGACTATCTTAGTGGACAAAGTCCCTTTCTGAATCGAGTGACCCTCGTTTCAGTCCTGTTTCACTGAACCGGTATAACCTACCGTTCCAGCCCTTTCTATCTCATGAGATATAAAATCTTTACCCAATGCATTGGAGGGAGATATAGGTCCCACCCATCTTATAATGAATCCTTTCTTATGTGTGCCACAAAATCATACATCATCGCATAACACATGAAACAAAAATGGGATTCTTGAAACATCATGACATCATAAATCAATTCATATAAGATAAAGGAATTCATAAAAATAATTCCATCACAACATGATCAAATCAATGTAATAATAGGGATAAAAAAAGAACCCTTTATTATATTAGATGGAAAATAATTTTGATAAAACACTTGAACTCCATTCTTGAGGAAAATATCCTTTCTTCTTCAAAAACATTTTCCTTTCATAACATGTCATACAACTTTAAAATAAAAGAAGTTGATTAAAAATAAACTTGAAAACTTGTAAAGGAAGCTTCTTGGAAATAATGTTTTAAAAATCCATTCATGCCGTATAAGTTAAAAAAAACATTCTTCGTACTTTTGTCGGAAAAGTCAAAAAGTACCTCGTATGAAAAAAGATTCCTTTCATAGATATTACTAAAAACTCACCGAAGGGTAAAAATGGATTTAAACTATTTTAGGTGGATGGAAATAATATTACATACTGATGAAACATGGATGTGGATGATAAAATACTCCCCAGTAAATACTTACGAATAAACAATCTCGGATAAAAATGAGATTGTGATATTTCCCTTACCTTAGGTCCGATTTGCTTTGTACGTGTCAGAAGCTCCTGTATAATGGTTTAAATAATGTTATTGACTTATTCCAGAATCATATTCATTGTTATGATATCATATATGGTTCACTTATGACATTATATTACCCGTTCTTTTGTAAATTCCATGTTAAAGAAGCGTTTTGGGTAAAATCGTTTCATTTTATCGTAAGTGTGTTTTGACTTGTTGTTCTTGACATTATTATTACTTATATCATGATTTACTTATATCCAGAATATAAAATATGATTTATATATCATATATATTCAGTATATATATATATATATAACATAGATAAATGAAATGAAAAACACCGTTCATGGAGACGGTAGTCCGTACGTACGCATGAACGCTGTTTTCCTTTCCTTATTGTCTTGAATGGAAGTAAGTAGATGACATACATATATATATATACATAAATCCAGTAGCTTAATAATGTCATATATTTCATTATTATTTCTTATATATACTTTATAATCATTCTTAAATGGTTAACATGGAGAATGAATCTCATCGCGTCGTGGAGACGGTAGTCCGTACGTACGCACGAGCGATGATATCATTTCCATAAATATTGAGTTGAATTGGAGTGGATTATACAATATATCAGAATCAATATGATGTTGTAATTACTATGTATAGTTATTCTTTACACCATTATACCCATCCATGTAAGGTGGTGGTGGAAAATAGATTACACCACGGCGTGGAGACGGTATTCCGTACGTACGCACGCGCGGTGATTTCTTTTTCCATAGGATGGATAGATGGTGAAATAGGGTTGTTTCATACTTATAATAACATATCAGTATATGAGTGATACTGATGTTATTACTTCCTAATGAAACAACCTAAGAAGAAGAAGTGGAAGAAGAAATAAAGATGAAAGAATTGGTAATGGTAATTACCTCTTCTTTGAAGCGCCTTTTGGAGACCTCTTCTTAGGGAACTAAAATTGGTCTTTGAAGAAGACCAGAACCTCTAGGATGTTGCTAGGGAAGTGGAGAAGAGATTTTGGCAGGGGTTGGCCGAGCTTTAGTGCTCAAATTGGTGTGAGGAGGAGGGGGAGGAGGTGTCCTTTTATAAGGGAGGAGAGGGGCACCTTAGGAATACCTCAAAATATTATTTTATATTAATGTCAAAATCGGTTTATAATGGTTCCAAAGGGTCTTATTTCGAAGCTAAAGTGGGGATGGGTCGAAATCCTATCAACCAATAGGATTTAGACAAGTTTATGGTATTATTTTAACCTTATCAATTAGATTTAACTCTAAGTTAAATAATTTAACTTTTACCGTGTCTTTTTGTTTTCTTTCACTATATGGTTAATAAACTTACTATAACATGACAAAAGAACCCAAAATTGTTTATTATTAATATATATATCCTTATCTAAGTCATTTGGCCGATCCTTAGATTTTTAGGAATAAAATAACAATTAATAATATAATATTTGATTTAAAAACTATTTTGTGTCAATTTTGACACTATTTGATATATGATTTTTGTGAAAGTCATAACAGAATTATATGTTCGAACCAAGTTGATTAAATCAACACTAATATATCATAATAACCTAGAAAATTAGTGTAATTCATAAAAAGTCTCAAATTACATTCATTTGAGCATTTATAACATCAATTATGTTAATATTTTCTTAAAATGGTAATTACTGCATCATCATTGTGTCATAAATAAATTAATTTATTTAAAGTCTAAAAATTATAAATAAAATATCATTATGTAGGAAATATTTTTATCTTTCTAATGAATATTTATAGTCGAATTTATCTTATGTATAACCCCATATTAAAAATGTTTTAGTTATTAAACTTTGATTTTAACTATTTTAACTATTCATTAAATAAAATAATATTAAATGTCATAATCTAATCCAAGTGGACCTAAATGTTCATATTATATTCATAAGGTTGTTTTTGGTCGAATTACACTTATCCAATAGAATTAGGACATGTGTTAGGGTAATAGTAATATCATATTTACCCTTAGTTACCCTATTTACTATTAACCGTGGTAAAAAAAAGTAAAAAGTTACTATTCACCAAAAATTATTTTCATCTCATTGAACCACATTTTACTTACTGAAATCAACCGTGTCTCTCGGATTTTTGAAATTCCATTCACAGAAGCGGTAAAATTAAGTTTTATGAAAAATTCAGTTTTTAACCTACCACTTATTGGTTTCACTATTCATCAAAAATTGAAAGTTTTCAGAAAAATACCAAAATTTCACCCTAGGCTAATTTCGGTATTCCGAATCCAAAAATGAAGTCCATTTTGAAAAATAAAATTTATAAAATTTCAAAAATTAGTTATTATTATTCATAACGGCTAGTTTTAATAATATTTTAATAGCATATCGTTGTTTAGTGAAACTCGGTATTGCGTACGACGCAAGCTATCGAGGAAGGTCGCGATTGCGTGTAATGCAAGGAAAGTCAAGGATGCGTGTTGTGAAAGCTCCTTTTGGTGTAGCATACAACACAAGACATTAGTGAAATAAAAAAGAATATTTTTCATAAAATCTCGGGCTGTTACATTCTACCCCCCTTAAAATGAATTTTGCCCTCGAAATTCGTCGGGGTTATAAATGATTTACTATTCGAAAGTTCCTTTAATAGAAACCCACATCGTAAAAAGGAATACCAAAACTTGGCTTTAAAAACTAAAGTATGAAATGTAACGATTACCCAAATAAACTAATCACTGGGTTTCCACATAGGTGAAAATATGGATATAGAAGAGAAATCTAACCTTCATGTTCTGATGGAGAGTGGTGGAGAACATGGCTATGGAAAATCCAGTAATCACAAATCCATAAATTTGTGACGATCTAAGGTACCATCTGATTCATCAGGTATAAGATCACTAGGACAACATTTTTGGTTTTCAAGATCATTTCCCTAAAGTTGAAAATTTGAATTAGAATAAATACATTCTTTATTTTGGTACAATCTCACTGTTGTTCATGTCTTGAACAATTTCCACTTCATCTCTTAAATAAATGAAGTTGAATTTGTTATTCGTGAAGTGTTAGCAGATCATGTGATAGAATGACAGGTCATTCCATCTGTCTCAAACAAAAGGTTAGCAAAAATTATATACATAAGTCGATCTATAGTGAGATTAATCACATATGGATCCTAAAATGGACTTATACTTCACATATCATACTGCTTAATATAATAAAACTAGTTTCTACTAAACTGGGACTTCATGTAGGTCAGTGGTAGGCGATAAAGGCCAGTCGCACTTCGGTTGTGGGTTCGATTCCCACAGCCTTGTCCGAAGCGATGGGCTGTCGCCCGTCCTGCAGGTTGTCCTTTTTCTAAAACTATATTACTATAACATCCCATCAATAATATCGAAAAAACTTCTATCCTTAAACAATACTAACTTATATCCAACATAAACCATTCCAATATTTAGGCTTATCCATAATACTGCCGTCCACTCTCAGAGATTTAATACCATCATTGATCCCTATATATCATAAGATATATCTTATTGGTCACATTCCAAACATTCAAAGGCCTTAATCTTGTACTCTCTTGAATACCCAGTGATCCATAGTGAAAACTTGAATGCAGTTAAAAGTTAACACTTTCCATATACAAAAATCCTCAAAATTCTATATACTCAAACCATGATATCACTTAGTCCTTATATCAATCATGAGCTCATGAATACTATCAAACATTTAATTTTCTCCTTATCCCTTTATTATGCGCATATCATCTACATTCCAAAAATATCTGAATAACCTTTCATGGATACTGGTAACATTAATCAGACAATAGTGTAACAATCCTTACATGTCTCTTTATTCTACAGTACCATGAGATTACTTACACAACATTACACATGATAAACATGTAATCATTCCACTACATTCTTAAACCATTGACCGAGCTTCAACAATTCGTTCATCTCACATATCATTTGTAGTCTCTTCATCATCATCCACATAAATACTTCCCATACGACCATACTGATTATCTTCATGAGACTTTCCCTTAGGGCATTGGTTTGCATAATGCCCGTACATTCCACATTTAAAACATTTAACCATTTTTGATGTCGTAGCAATACCATTATCCTCATCCCTGGTGTTAACTGATCCTTTTCCTTTTCACTTACTGGCTTTGTGTCCTTCTTTTCCACACCCAAAGCATCTTCCAGTTCCTTTGAAACATTCTCCTTGATGCCTCTTCCAACATGAATTACATAGGGGAAATTGAACTTTCTTTCCTCTATGATCATCATGAAACTCCATCTTTCTCTTATTAGCCGAGTCAGGAAACTTACCAAATTTTACTTTATTGATCATATTATGAGATTGCTGATTCGGCATAATAATTATGTTTGGACTTCCAAATCCCATTTCATTTGGTTTCTCATGAATAATATCATTCCATTGTCCATAATATCCTCCATTATCGTGAATCATCTTGTTTCCAGCCATTTTCTAAAACCCAAAAAGAATAGTGTTAGAGGAAAAAATCATAATAAAGGGAGAGTAACTAACATCTTAGGTTAAATTCTAAGATCGTTACCATAGTTCTAGTACTATATCCTATACGTATACTTATCCTTAGGGACATCCCTAGACATACCTTAAAAATATCTCTAGGGATCTCACTAAAGTTCTCGCATCCTAGTTTCCAAAGGTTGACTAAACCTTTCCTCTGATACCAACTGTAGAGACACGAAACTTGACGTACATTGACATTACATTACTTTTGCGGAATACTTAGTAAAAAAACACACACACAAGGACCATAATAGTTTAGTGTCTTTGGAAACTCGGAACGTAATCTTCTAATCGTGGTGAAAGATCCTCAATATCTCCCATAAAGATCTTCCCTTTTTCTTTTTTACCTAAAACCATTCCTTATATCCTGGGGAAAAGAAAACATAAAAGGGTGATCTCAAATGCTCAGTAAGGGTAAACAAAAGAAAATCAATCACATCATATTCATAAGAACATAACTTTTGGAAATCTTAACCAGCAAAAGAGAGCATAATTGCATAACATGGGATAAATCATAGAAGTGAAATGTAATCCAAATAATCATAACTTAAAACATGAAACTTTGTGGCATACACACATAATCATAGAGAATCATTTCTTTTTAGTCAAGACTCATTGCCAAGACTATCTTAGTGGACAAAGTCCCTTTCTGAATCGAGTGACCCTCGTTTCAGTCCTGTTTCACTGAACCGGTATAACCAACCGTTCCAGCCCTGTCTATCTCATGAGATATAAAATCTTTACCCAATGCATTGGAGGGAGATATAGGTCCCACCCATCTTATAATGAATCCTTTCTTATGTGTGCCACATAATCATACATCATCGCATAACACATGAAACAAAAATGGGATTCTTGAAACATCATGACATCATAAATCAATTCATATAAGATAAAGTAATTCATAAAAATAATTCCATCACAACATGATCAAATCAATGTAATAATAGGGATAAAAACAGAACCCTTTATTATCTTAGATGGAAAATAATTTTGATAAAACACTTGAACTCCATTCTTGAGGAAAATATCCTTTCTTCTTCAAAAACATTTTTCCTTTCATAACATGTCATACAACTTTAAAATAAAAGAAGTTGATTAAAAATAAACTTGAAAACTTGTAAAGGAAGCTTCTTGGAAATAATGTTTTAAAAATCCATTCATGCCGTATAAGTTAAAAAAAACATTCTTCATACTTTTGTCGGAAAAGACAAAAAGTACCTCGTATGACAAAAGATTCCTTTCATAGATATTACTAAAAACTCACCGAAGGGTAAAAATGGATTTAAAAAATTGTAGGTGGATGGAAATAATATTACATACTGATGAAACATGGATGTGGATGATAAAATACACCCCAATAAATACTTACGAATAAACAATCTCGGATAAAAATGAGATTGTGATATTTCCCTTACCTTAGGTCCGATTTGCTTTGTACGTGTACGAAGCTCCTGTATAATGGTTTAAATAATGTTATTGACTTATTCTAGAATCATATTCATTGTTATGATATCATATATGGTTCACTTATGACATTATATTACCCGTTCTTTTGTAAATTCCATGTTAAAGAAGCGTTTTGGGTAAAATCGTTTCATTTTATCGTAGGTGTTTTGACTTGTTGTTCTTGACATTATTACTACTTATATCATGATTTACTTACTTCCAGAATATAAAATATGATTTATATATCATATATATTCAGTATATATATATATATAAGATAGATAAATGAAATGAAAAACACCGTTCATGGAGACGGCAGTCCGTACGTACGCATGAACTCTGTTTTCCTTTCCTTATTGTCTTGAATGGAAGTAAGTAGATGACATACATATATATATATATATACATAAATCCAGTAGCTTTATAATGTCATATATTTCATTATTATTTCTTATATATACTTTATAATCATTCTTAAATGGTTAACATGGAGAATGAATCTCATCGCGTCGTGGAGACGGTAGTCCGTACGTACGCAGGAGCGATGATATCATTTCCATAAATATTGAGTTGAATTGGAGTGGATTATACAATATATCAGAATAAATATGATGTTGTAATAACTATGTATAGTTATTCTTCACACCATTATACCCACCCATGTATGGTGGTGGTGGAAAATAGATTACACCACGGCGTGGAGACGGTATTCTGTACGTACGCACGCGCGTTGATTTCTTTTTCCATAGGATGGATAGATGGTGAAATAGGGTTGTTTCATACATATAATAACATATCAGTATATGAGTGATACTGATGTTATTACTTCATAATGAAACAACCTAAGAAGAAGAAGTGGAAGAAGAAATAAAGATGAAAGAATTGGTAACGGTAATTACCTCTTCTTTGAAGCGCCTTTTGGAGACCTCCTCTTAGGGAACTAAAATTAGTCTTTGAAGAAGACCAGAACCTCTAGGATGTTGCTAGGGAAGTGGAGAAGAGATTTTGTCCGGGGTTGGCTGAGCTTGAGTGCTCAAATTGGTGTGAGGAGGAGGGGGAGGAGGTGTCCTTTTATAAGGGAGGAGAGGGGCACCTTAGGAATACCTCAAAATATTATTTTATATTAATGTCAAAATCGGTTTATAATGGTTCCAAAGGGTCTTATTTCGAAGCTAAAGTGGGGATGGGTCGAAATCCAATCAACCAATAGGATTTAGACAAGTTTATGGTATTATTTTAACCTTATCAATTAGATTTAACTCTAAGTTAAATAATTTAACTTTTACCGTGTCTTTTTGTTTTCTTTCACTATATGGTTAATACACTTACTATAACATGACAAACGAACCCCAAATTGTTTATTATTAATATATATATCCTTATCTAAGTCATTTGGCCGAACCTTAGATTTTTAGGAATAAAATAACAATTAATAATATAATATTTGATTTAAAAACTATTTTGTTTCAATTTTGACACTATTTGATATATGATTTTTGTGAAAGTCATAAAAGAATTATATTTTCGAAAAAAGTTGATTAAATCAACACTAATATATCATAATAACCTATAAAATTAGTTTAATTCATAAAAAGTCTCAAATTACATTCATTTGAGCATTTATAACATCAATTATGTTAATATTTCCTTAAAAGGGTAATTACTACATCATCATTGTGTTATAAATAAATTAATTTATTTAAAGTTTAAAAATTATAAATAAAATATCATTATGTAGGAAATCTTTCTATCTTTCTAATGAATATTTATAGTCGAATTTATCTTATGTATAACCCCATATTAAAAATGTTTTAGTTATTAAACTTTGATTTTAACTATTTTAACTATTCATTAAATAAAATAATATTAAATGTCATAATCTAATCCAAGTGGACCTAAATGGTCATATTATATTCATAAGGTTGTTTTTGGTCGAATTACACTTATCCAATAGAATTAGGACATGTGTTAGGGTAATAGTAATATCATATTTACCCTTAGTTACCCTATTTACTATTAACCGTGGTAAAAAAAAGTAAAAAGTTACTATTCACCAAAAATTATTTTCATATCATTGAACCACATTTTACTTACTGACATCAACCGTGTCTCTCGGATTTTTGAAATTCCATTCACAGAAGCGGTAAAATTAAGTTTTATGAAAAATTCAGTTTTTAACCTACCACTTAGTGGTTTCACTATTCATCAAAAATTGAAAGTTTTCAGAAAAATACCAAAATTTCACCCTAGGCTAATTTCGGTATTCCGAATCCAAAAATAAAGTCCATTTTGAAAAATAAAATTTATAAAATTTCAAAAAGTAGTTATTATTATTCATAACGGCTAGTTTTAATAATATTTTAATAGCATATCGTTGTTTAGTGAAACTCGGTATTGCGTACGACGCAAGCTATCGAGGAAGGTCGCGATTGCGTGTAATGCAAGGCCAGTCAAGGATGCGTGTTGTGCAAGCTCCTTTTGGTGTAGCATACAACACAAGACATTAGTGAAATAAAAAAGAATATTTTTCATAATATCTCGGGCTGTTACAGTTGGCGTCACGGTACACGGCGTCGCATCGTCGAGCTCTGAGGAAGACGTCTCTCGCCATCATCCTTTGTCGGAGGTCGGCTTTCTTCGTCGGTGACGGTGGGTTCTTTTCGTTCTTCAATGAGGAAGAACATCCTTCGGATCTTAGAGCTTTCCTCCCCAAATCCTTTCACACCATCAACTATCCTCCCACGAAATAAGACTTAGTCTTATTTAATTAACACAGAAGCCAAATGACTTCATTTGAAATTCAAACAAATCCATGAATTAATTAATTGAAAAACCTACACAATTAAAGAGTTGACTTTTCAATTAAAGGTGGGTGCGGGTGCGTTTCCTAATTAAAATAGGGGTTTTCTTTAAGAGTTACAAAAAAGAGGGAAAAGGGTTACGAACGTTAGAAGAAGGTGATGGGTTGGGCTCGTGTGGGCCCCACCCCACCTTAATCCTCACACAGGTAGTTAACTACAAGTGGTTCCCACCCCCAACTCCTTTACTTAGGTTATTACCACATAAGAGAGGGGAAATTTTTTTTGACAAAACACATAATCCACATAACAAGAGAAGAAAAATATAATTGTAAGACAATTAGATTATTATCCCTCACTTATTTAAAAAACACATCCCGAGAAAAGGTAACTCCAGAAAGGGGTCTTCTTAAGGAATTACCAACACTGCGAGTTCATCGGTGACCTCAGATTTCAATTCCGAGCACTGGATCAAAAGTAAGAAAATCCCGCTCATTCGTTCACTGAACGTACCCTAGCCTAACTTCAGAAATTGATTCCGGGCAAACTGGACCTCGGAACCAGGCGCCGTCAGAAACTACGTTCTTGTAAAATCCCAAAAAAAATTAAGAAAAAATTTCCCATGAATTTTACGAGTCTTTACCTACTCTCTGCAGTCCTCACACACTACATGATTATCTACAACTTCTTAGTAGTATCCTGTACCCACAATGGATCAATGAGTGATGACTCCCATGGGTATGTCTGGCCTAGATGTGACCTGCAAGGCCAACCAAACAATTACTCTAAAACTTCCATGTCAATGGTGGAGTGATTGTCTTTGTTGTATGACAACTCAACCAGTAGAATGTGGTCCTTGAAACTGCAACAAAAATAAATAATTCGAGCATAAATCATTTCCTCTAATGTCTATATGGTCCTCTATATATGACCATCTATTTGAGGGAGAAAGGTTTTTCTCAAGTGGAGCTGAGTCCCAAACTCCTCCTGGAATCCCTTCCAAAATAAGGATGTTATGTGAGTGTTAAAATCAATGAATATCATCAAAGGCACCCTGTGTAGCCTCACTATCTCTTGGAAGTATATGTGTATGAATCCCTCTATCAATCCCTTATCTCAGATGGGATGTAAGTGAGCTTACTTGGTTAGTCAGTCAACAATCACCCAAATAGAATCCTAGTCCTTTGTAACATATGGTAATATCATCACGATGTCAATCAATATACCATCCCATTTTTTACTTTGGTACCTCAACCGGTTGGGAAAACCCAGTAGTATCCTGATGCTCATCCTTCACTTGCTCACATGCTAGGAATTGTGAAACGAACTCTTCCACCACTTTCTTCATCCCTATCCACTCGTACTAATGTTAGAGACACTAGTGAAACATCATCTCTCCAAGATTAATTACTAAGGGAAAGGTATGGATCACCCTAAAATATTTTCTCTCTACACCAATGGTACTACTGTGTGGCATTTCAAAATGAATAAAATCTCTCTACATATCAAAAATCCATTAGGTGCTTATCTTAAGGATAAGTAAGAATGTCGGGCCTCACAATCAATATCCATACGTTTTTTTCTCTCTTTCATGCAATAGGAGTGGGTTAGTGATAGTCATTAATTGAATGTATGATTCTCCATCATCATCCAAGAAGTATATATCTATCACGAAATGCTTATCTATCTTCAAGATCAGAAGCTTCAAACCGGACCTCCTGATGATTGTGTCTGCCACAACATTCCCCGTCATAGGAGTATAGAATTTCTCAATATCATATTCATGTTTGAACTCTATACATCACCAATGTCTCAAGATAACGTGCTTCTATGAAAATTTATATTTGAGACTCTTGCGGTCAGAGTAGACTGTAAACCGATCACCCATTAAGTAGTGTTTCCAAATAATCAATTCAAAGACCAATGTTGTTCACTCCAGGTCATGGGTCATGTAGTTAATTTTATGCTAACTCAACTACCATGGGAATTAGGTGAGCACAACTTACTCCTAAATTAGTATATAACACATACTGGTTTGTGATGCATCGTAGAAAACTACTCACCCAAAACTCACTTCTGGTAGTATCAAGATTGGGTCACTCATCAGTCTCTTTCCAATCTCCTAGAAACTCTATTAGAACGTCTCCGTCCACACAAAGGGTTTTACCTTATATTTTAATGATGATAAAGGTGGTTCTACTCAATAAAAGTTAGTAACAAACCTCCGGTTGTATCTGGAAAACCCCATGAAACTCCAAACCTTGGTAACACCCCTGGGTGATTCCCAAGAAAGCACTACCATTACCATCGCCAGATACACCGCAACAGTATTCGAGATGACGTGTCCCAAAAAGTGGACCTCTAAAATCTAGAATTGGTACATTAAGAAATTACCATAAACATTGACCTCTCGGTGTGTATCCCGAACTATCTTTAGGTGTATAGTCAATATCACTGAGAAATCATCAATAAATACTACGATGAACCATTTAAGGTACGTCTAGAAGATCTTGTTCATGAGTCCCATTAACACCACTAGGTAATTATTCACACCAATAGAATCCACCAAAAACACATAGTGTCCATACTAGCATCTAATTTCTCTCTTCGGTATGTCATTATCTCGCTACCAAAGCTGATGATAGCCTGATATGAGGTTTATCTTTAAGAAACACGTCGCTCCCTTAAAATGATCAAATTTGTCATAAATCCATGTAAGTGGTTCCTTGTTTTTCATGGAAACTTGGTTTGGGTGCCATAAGTCCACACATAGCCTCAAGATCCCGTCTTCCTTCTTGGAAAAAAACAATGGGGGTTGCCCATGGTCAAACTCTGGACCTCACGAATCCCTTCTTTTTGAAGTCCTCCAACAGTACCCTAAATTCATAAAGCTTGGTAGGAGCCATCCCACGGTAAATTTTGTTGTCGAATTCTACCTCCCTATTTTTAGATAGTCCTAGAACATCCTTAAGAGATACAACCCCATAATCATCGACCACTACTTGAATGTTTGGACTCCTCTCGTCCACCGCATGAGGGGAGGCTGGACAATTGGTGTCTGATTTGCTGCTACCAACTTCAAAAAAGTCCTTCAGAAGATGAAAAAATTCCATGCTCTCTAGTTAAGGATAACTTGGTACCATCCTCACAGGCACACTGCACAATGTAACTAATACAATCGATCATATCATGGACTATAGATAACTAGTTCATACCCAAGATGACTTCACCAAGCCTTGACACCTATACTAGGAGATCCCGACCGATGCTCTCACATCCTAGAGTAATGTCACACTGCTGACACTAGTGTGTAACCATTGAAACTCGTATGTAGGAGTCTCTAATAGAAAGGATCAAGATAAAGTCTCCAACTAAAACATCGAGCTTCAAATTTGGTTCATGAAAAGGAATGAGTGATTGTTGCCTATCTCTATAATAACTGTAACTAATTTGGATACGATATAGATCGTACCACTAATCCTATCAAGAGTGTTGTGTTCATTTGCCTTAATTTTTTGAAGATGATATCGCCACATTCAAGCATCTCCCGGAGGCCATGGAGGACCACCTGCTGTGGTAGAGGTAGTACCTCGAAACTTCACCACTGCCTCTTGCACGACCTGCTACCCTACCATGTCCTCCACCCTGTAGACCTCCTCGCTCAAACCTCATTCTTTCCCATGGAGGTCCCTTGACCATCTATTGATCGTCTATGTGGCAGTTCATGCTGGCATGATCCATGTGTCGCTTCCCACCTCATGAGTAGAATTCCATGTTATTATGCTAACCGTTGATACCCCGGCGGCCTTGCACCAACGATCCTTTGTCATGGTGTCACCCAATGAATGTTCTGGCCCACCTGGTCCTCTGTGTCACTTGTCGACTTCCCACCATGTATGACTCAACAACCTATCCCATGTTGGTAATTCCCACCGTTGGTGCTTTCTCTGCGTTGAAACTCTCTACTAGTAGAACTCTCTATAGAAGTCGGCCATGTGTTTGGATGCTGAGGATAATCCTACACAACCTGATCTCCCATCATAGTCCCTTATCAAAGGTCCATGCCCGGAAGAAGGGGTCCTACATCATTTCCGTAGAGTAGTAGGAGAGGTCTATAAACTCGCAGAGTACTCAGCGACTAACATGTTTACATGCGGTATGTAAAGAAACTCTTATATATGCTCCGAGTGCAACGACATAGGGAAGTACTCCTTTCGAGAAATTCACTCGATGTCATCCCAAGAGAGGGTCACCTCATCAAGAGTCTGAATTTTCAGGATCCACTATCTCACTACCATGTGCTGATAAATTCTCAAAACTAAGATCAGCATTTGGTCTAGTAGAAAACAAATTAAGTGGAAGACCCGTGTCGCCCCCTCCATGCAGTCCTCAGTGGCCTGAGGGTCTATCTCTCCCATGAAACTGGGAGGTCATTGTCTCTTGAACTCATGAAAGGTGGTGAGCCTACATAAACCCTATTCCAGTAACGTCAGTAGTAACTGCTGATCAACGGCTGATGGTAATGCTGGTGCACCACCTGGCAGGGCCATCTATAACACTGGTCCCTAAACCGACCCCTCATCACTAGGCGGACTTTCCTCACTGTCACACATTAGAATCCTAGCAGGAATTCTTCATGGAGGCCTTGTAACATAGATTAATATGTACCATGTTCAATATATAATACCTAGTGAGATGACACCAATTGAAGATGAATATGAGGAAACTCACAATTGTTATATGATGCATGATACTACTGTTTTTTTGTATAAATTCAAAAATACGAATTCATGGTCCTAGTGTATGAATATGTTGGTCGTCATACCAACATTGGACTCCTCAAATCATAAAGTCTAATGTCGATAATTTAACATTATTTCCCAAATAGAATCCCATAGACTCCCGGTCGTTGAGGTTGAACCGACCACCTTTGATTCAACATTGTCATCACCAGTCCCCCATGTCTGGTGCTATAACTCCCCCAAGACCACATCCCATTGACCGTGGGATGGACACTACCACTAAAGTAATCAACCTAAAAGTGGGACAAATTTTCCGAAATACGAATACACAAGCACATAAAACCATGTCCTATGAATACTGGAAAACAAGACATGCATTCTACAAAACAACCCCTGAGTGTAAAGGTAAAAATGAAACTAAATGGGATAGAATACATACCAAATAATATAAATCAACAATAAGAGAGAGAGTAAAATAATGATGGAAAATAGTCCCTTGAAAACCCCACATGATTGGTCAGTATAGAGTAGTCGGTGGAAGCCATAGAAGCACATCCTACATTCCAAATATCATTGGGAACCTCCTGGTCTTGGGACACAAATTACTTTACCAAGTCATTGGAATCTGCACCAGACACATCATGTATGGGTGAATCTCGTGAAATGGTGAGTAACAAAATACTCAGTAGGGACCCCAACCCAATAAGGAAATACCACAATGAAATATATAATAAAACTAAGAAGCATGATCACAAAGATCAATCACGAAGAGAGACATATCACTCCAGGTATATTCTTGAGTAAGGATTGTAAGACTATCTGTCATATTACAGAACACCTTGGGCTACTGGAGTATAGTTTCCCAAGGAGTATTGTGGGTATATGGGTCACAAATTGTTGCTCCCTACTTTGGGCCTACTAGGTCACCAAGAGTATATTCCCCTTAACCTTGGACTACTATGATACTCATCCCTAATGAGTAACATGGGTATGCTGGGTCACACAGATCCGCTCCCCACTGTGGGCATGTTGGTCACACAATGTTGACTCCCCCCTTGGATATCATATTAGGGAACTCCTCCTATTGGGTTTCGTGGGTCTAAAGGCTTACAAATAGTCGCTCAGCAACGTGGTTCTTCTGGGTCACATATAACTAATACCAATTGGGAAATTTTAACTGATCCACACAGTGTCTCTTTTCAGTTGTCTTTAGGTCTCAGTCAGCCATTGGAACTCTTCACGTAGTGCACTTGATTCCACTAGAACCACTCCTAAATCCATTCGTCATATTTCAACTTCTATTAAAGGCTCCATTGAGTATTCAAAAATTTCCGCCTCATTGCGAGGGTTCCAATTACACAAATGGATCTTCAATCAGAAGCCCTATTTTAATGATATAGTCATTTTTCCAAAAAGGGATCAGTTGAGTCTGGGTTCGGTCTGACCCAGTCGGACCTACTAGACCAGGGTCCCCCGAACTGACCTAGATATGACCCAGCCTATGTCTAGACCAGTCTGATGATTGTACACCATCTGTTTAAAAACATCTATATATGTAACCTTTTATAATATTAATAATTTAAAATTTATGAAATAATATGATTTTGATAATGTCTGTCTTCTTAATTCCAATAATACTATTTTTATACTTTATTCAAAAATATCTAAAATTTATTTACATTTATAAAAGAAATATAATTTAATATCAACATATTATAATAATAATTTTGTTGTAATAATTAACTCTAAAATACTTAGTATGGGAAATCTTATATCTAATTATACTACTATTATATAATTTTATGTTAATATTAATAGAAAATTGAGATAACATATTAAAATATCCAGACTATGTTTTACCTCAATAATGTCACATTATTTGTCTAATCACTTTGGTCATAAAAATGGATTTTTATATTAAATTTCAAAGAGAATGACATTGGAAACAAAATGATCATTAAAATATGAATAATCCTTTGGTTTTCATAAATATTACGTTTATAGGGAAATAAATATTATTTAACATAAGATTTTCGTACAGATGTGGATTCCAAAATACTTATTTTATAATACTTAGAGACACAATTAATTCAAGATACCAAAAACACAGTCATTTAATTTCAGGAAGAAATTTTGAGTTCCATCAGCCAAAATATATGGTATGTGGATATCATATGATTGATACATATGAATGTAAAAAATGTGTTATTTATAAATAAAAAAGATCAAATGTTTTGATAATGTTCTATAGAATACAATAGAAATTATTAACATAATTAAAACGAAATACTGATTTTTTTATATGATCTTGGAAATTATAATAATTAATGATAAAAAATTTACATTACTGTATTCATGGTCTCATTTAAATGGTTGATAATATTTATTGAATTTTTATTTACACATTTCAATTGTTTGTAAAGTGTTACAATAAATTTAATACCTCGTTCTACTATTTTGATTTCCCTTACAATTCATTTAAAAAATCACACATGTGAAGAAATGTATAACACTTAATAGATCTATAAAAATGGATGTAAATTTTATAAATTTTTAGTTCTCTTAGTAGTTTAGATTGTTTTATTCAAATAGGGGGATATTTTTGAGTCAAAATAACTATTTTTAATCATTATTTTGAAAAACACTCACTCAAACATTATTTCCATTAATAATATTAATTTCTTCAAAAGAAAAATTATTTTAATCATATATTCAGTTTTATTGGATAGAGAAATTAGTTTTTATCACATGTATAGATTCAATTATAATGTATTTAGAATTTATAATTTAATATACATATATAACGCATATTGGATAGAAAAACAAAAGGTATATTAGACATACATATACTAAGTGTATTTGGAATATATATAAAAAGTATATTAGATAGAAATATACAATGTTTATTATATTTTCATATACAAATAAAACCATATAGATAATTAATATTTCAACTCAGAAAATGTTTTTATAAAGAATTATAATGTTGTTAAACATGACCACCATAAAACAATGTATCAGTGTTATGATTTTATAGAAGGATGAATATTTTGTGTCTAGTTACACTGAAATTAATCCTAATGAGTATGTAATCCAAACATTTTAAAATTTTTTACATTGATTTATATATAAAGGACTATAACATATAGAAGAAAAAGTGAATCGACTATATATGGTCAAAAAATTTATTTTGATGTTTTGGTACATCTTTTTTCTGAGTGAACATAAAATATAATCTTTTTTGTATTTTTTATTACATCATACATTTTTGTTGCAAAAAATTCTAAATTCTATCCGATTGTCCATTTAATTTATATTTTAACCCATTTTTGATATCGTGATATCATGTGTAGTGGGATAGTGGTTTTTTTCATATTATTGATCAAGGTCACACAAGGATAGAGAGAGGAATATTTGTCTAACAAGGTGGATTTAGGGATTACTATGTCACAATACATACCTATTGATAGGTCGGAAATAATGTATTTCTAATGATATATCTACAAACTCCATTATCACATTATGTCAAAGTGAACACATTTCCTAGTTGTGGGTTTTCATGTTTGGATACATTATAATTATAATAATTTGGTTGTGAACTATTATCAATATTATATTTTATAATCCATCATTGTAAATGTTTTACACTTAAAATTTTCACATTATACAATTTTTTTAATCTTATAATTACCATGTTTCATGCCCTATAGGTTAAATGTAAAATAGAATTATTTTTTATCAGATATAAATTCTTATAGTAAATAAGTTAGTTAGTTTAATGTTTTGAATTTTAGAAATTATAATTCAACCCCCCCCCCAATTTTATTATATTATCATACTTTTTTATCCTACATTATAAACTAGGGAGTATACCAGATGGAATTCCATATAGTATGTATTTGGTGTACTAGGGGTGAATTGTTCACATTGGGATCCCCACAGCCAATGGATTGTGGGATAACTAACATGACAACCTTAATAAATTGAAATCTAACCTATGAATTACTTAACTATTAGATTATTAGAGGGTGGTGGGATATGTTGATGAACCTTTCATGGGTTAGAAACCAACCAAGATTGGATTTTTTCTCTCATGTGAAGATTATGACATCTAATACCTCAATTAAGAACTGATATCAAAATGTATGGTTGTACATATAAATCAACATATAATGTTTTTTTCAACATGGATGAGTGGAAGGTGAAGTACTCATCTTCACGATGAATGACCTCTGATGTGTTAATTGACCTTGTCATTTTATACATAGGGTATACTGAATGTATGAGAAGACTATATGGGATTGCCATGCCCCATGTCGCATGGTCACTCGATGACATGGAAAATGTGATAATAGAGAAATTAATTCTAGAATATAATAAAACTCATGTACATAGGTATAATTATACATGTGTTTGATTCATATCATGTTAGATACATTTTCAACATTAGTATAAATGATGAATTTCAAGAGGCACCACTTTTCCTGTTTAAAATATTCTTATTTATGTTTTTTCAAATAATATAAAGGCACAAGGGGTCACAAATGATGGTTTACTAAATAGATATATTGTTTGATAGAGTGATATTCCCTAAAGAATTTACATTTTTATTCAAAAAAATTTTTAATGGATATACCATAAGTAATTTAAAACGATAAAATAAAAGGTGATATTAATGATGTAATTCTAAAAGTTTGTTGTAATATATTAATGTTTTTTATATAATATTTCATAAGTAATTATTTATGGTCAAATATGAAGTGATATTTAATGAATAGTATTTTAGGATTTACTAAATGTGGGAAATTTGAAGTAATATACATTAAAATTAATAGATTTCCTATAGTACAATATTGCTTGTAATGGGGCACACAAATATAATGAAAAAATGGAATTTATTCATGATTAAAGTAATATAATAGCATATGATATAGAGATATAGTATAGTTATCCTCAAACAACCATAATATATGATATAATGATATTATATGTCGGTTGGTACAATATATCACAATCGAACCTGTTTTTCAATTATAGTTCCATGAATTTAATAGTTGGTTTTATCTGGTATATTTCGGACCAATTATATCAATAAAAATGTTATGGTGTTAATTTTTAAGTCTCTTAAACATTATTTATCATTATAAAAATTAATATTTAATTTTTTTAGTTACACAGGATCGGTCAATGGAATTACTCATCAATTTATAAAATATAAAAATAATTCAATGGATAAGATGAATGAACTAAGAAACATATTGGTAGCCTATAAAAATATCAATTTCCCTGGGAAATGTGTGTTAAATTTTCTCATAAGGCTCCTCCTAAAAAATGTTCTCACTGATCTCTCATCTTAATCCTCCGTTAATTATAATATATTATCATATTGTGAATTTTTTTGTATTCCCACTCAAATTAATTGGGTGATCTAGTGAAATATGTGAATACACCTTAGTCGAAAGAAATATTTACATGTTCCTCAGTGATCATTATCAAAATCAGTTAAATGGAAATTATATAAGAAATTCAAATGTGAATGGTAAACATTTTTCATTTCTAGTATAATTCTTTTTTAGTGAATGACATGTTCAGACATGTTTATAGGTCTCTTAGTCACTTATATTTCTTTGATTAATAATTAATATAATTTAAGAAACTATTATTCAATGATCATGACTATGGATATTGTGTTATGTATGTTCTGTCTCAAAATGATGCGACAACATGTACTTTCATTGAAAATACACGTTTAACAGACACATTATTTGATATATGTTCCACACAATCCCTTATATGTTTTGAATTTTCTAGTAACATTAAATTATCCCCCGATGAATTGAGGAAATGAGGTTATGTTATGTTTATAATATATAAAATAATTATTTATAAGATAAAAGAACAACCAGAGAGGGATGAATATATTGGTAAATCTTTAAACCAAAGGTGTCACTAGTTTCGACATATTAGTTATTATTTTCTATATTCATAAGATTAAGTACTCTAAATATATTTAATATTTTATTTACTCACATTAATAACTTACCATTTAGTAACTTATTTGAAATTTTATCACAAAAATGATGTTGTATAAGGTATGTATCTATAAAATTATTTACATTACTATGAAATCATATAAAAAATGGTAGAGGAAAATGAAATATGTAAAATTTACATATTTTGTGGGAAATGATCAGTTTTATATTATTACCTTTCAATCCGATGTTTAGTTCTCAATATTATTTATATATATAGTAATTCATAAATCAACGATACACTCACATATTTTTCACTACATATAATAAATTGACATTGTGAGTACATATTTTTCTGAATGGGGAGAATGTAATATCTCAACATTTCTATTTATATTTTAATATATTGTTACATTAAATTATATATATTATAAATTCATTTATTTTATTTTTATACATATTTATCAGTTAATTAGTTTTCATTAATAAATAATAATGAATTTATGACTATAATTTTATTTATAATGGACATGGAAAAATTAATTAAAGAAAACATGTGTAATTTTATTTGTTCTTATTAGTGTAAAAAAAATTAGTATAATTTATATTACTTGTATAGTGTAATATTCCATAAAAATATAAATACACTCCATAAAACATAAAATTACCCAATCATAATATAAATATAATTATATTAATGATCATGAGATTAAAATATAGGTGTTTCATAATATAATAGAATTATCAGAGATGTGAACAACACTATAAAATAAAAATAAATTATGGGAAACATTAATGGAATTTTTTTGGATTAGGTTTAAATAACATTGGGAGAAATTTGACTAATGAAAATTTGAGGAAATAATAGGTATTTTTAAGATATGTAAAGATTATATTGTCCTTGTAAATTATACAGTTAAAATAGTAACCCTTCCTTTGGAATAAAAATAAAGATGTAATTATATGTTTCATCGTACAATGAAATAATTATTCTATTAATATATCATAATGTAATTAATATTATTTATTTTTAGTAGATCATGTTTTAAATTATCTAATGAAAAATAAATTTTATATTAGAATTAATTATTTAATTTTAAAAAAAATGGAGAAATATAATTCATTCTTCAATTGAACAAATAAAAAATTTCTAAAGATGAAGATTTGATATTTCACATTAATACTAGAATACAAAGGCCAATAGTTAAATAATGTATAAATAGTGTATAAATAATGTATATTATAATAGTATATTTTTAGGGATTTAATATTTATATTTAAATTTAAATTTACCATTTTCATTTAAATTAAAAACACATTACTATTGAAGCATCAACTTGTTCACTATTTAGGGAAATAATATTTTATTCTAATTTTTTATCTTAAAGAACCAATATCCCCCTTATACAATTAAATCCTCTAACTATCTCTCTTATCCCCACACATTATGTTTTTTATATCATTGTTTTCCTTTATTATCCTCCTAAACTAAAAAATCCATGTTTTTGTAGGGTTTTCATCATAAAAGACAATTCCTTATATCCAAGTTATCATATCAATGTAGGAGATCCAATGGAAGAGGTAATTTATCCCAACCCAAAAATTCTTAGTATTTTTCTTATACTACTACATAAAAATATGTTATATAATATATTAAATAGTGTAATAAGTATCATAAGTATTAAAAAATTTATTACAATAAAGAAATATTATTTCTCTTCCCAGCTTTGATTTTCTCAAAATAAAAACATTGTTAAGATTTTGGTCGGTCCACCTCTCTCATAAATGTAGTATTTTCATTTGATTGATTGACTCCATGGCTATTATTAATGTTATATTCATGTTTTATTACTTTATAAATGACTAAACTAAAACATGTATATTATTCTATAATTATAACATAAATATACAATTCTAAATATGTTACATATAAACAATTATGGATGGAATAACTGACTATAATGATATTTTTTTTAAAAACTATTAACACCACCATGAATAGTTATAATAAATCATTTTTTTCATAAATATTAAAATTATAGTGATATTATACTATGATTAATGTTATATAATGGGTTAATCGACAGTAAATTAAATAAAAAATTTATTTCATCAAGACCGGTAAAGCCACTTAAATGAAAATATCCCCAAAGAATATAATTTGTACTCAATAAACCAAGACTATGTTGGAATTAATATTAAATCGGGAACCATTTGATATTATAAAAATAAAAAACTCTATATCAATAGACTATTATGGATTTTGGGACCATTTTTTACAGACCTCCAAATGATAAGTTTATATTGAGTCGTTATTGGTATTGTAGATCGAACAACTCTAAATAACCAATATATAAAAACTAATCTAATAAATTTTTATTAAATAGAATATATAACCATATAAATTATTAAATTATATTGTTAAAATCAATTATATAGTATGTTATATGAGTATCTATGTAATTCGTGACTCAATGTAATGTGACTCTTTCAATAGAATATTTGTTTTGATTTATTATCCGTATTTCTATTTATTTACACCTATATTTATTATATATTTTATATAATATGTATAAAAATTTTAATTTAATTTATACAATTGAAATTTCATTCTTATGTTTATATTCCATTCCTTCAATTTATCTTTCAACAAAATTCTTTTAAGTCATAACTCGTTAAAGTTTTAGGGAATCTTTTCCATCGCTTCTTCTTCTGCACATTATCTACATTAATAATTGTTATATCTTTATATTGTTTTATAAAATTTATTAATATAATTATAATATAATTATCATTATCTATATTTAGTTAATATTATATTAAATTATTTATATTGAATAAATTTTTCTTCATCTATTTTATTTTTTTACTGTTTCTAAATCATAAACCTTTCTTCTAAAACTTTTTTTGAAATTATAATTTTAAATATTTCATTATATTATTCCATGATAATTGTAAAATTTTATTAAAATCTATTTGAAAATTTTCTAATACATATTACCCCTTATATTTTATGTAACCATTTTATTATCTCATTACAATGTCAAATTTTAGTGAGTCCTTTTAATGATAAAATTTATTTTAGTGTATCATATCACCATTATCTATATTATATTCCATGTATTATTATTTGTTAATTGTAATTATTCATTATTGCGATTTATATAATTCGGATGTATTCCTATTTTTTTACTTCTATTTTTTATTTAAGGGGCCTCTCATACCCCTTTTTTCCATTATTATGATTATGTTCTCTATGAATATCTCTATATCTCTCATGAGTACATAGTTTATTTCAATGTAATTTTCATTTATATAATTTATATATTGTATAGATGTATTATTTTTTATGTTTTAATTATTATGATGTACCAATTACAATATATAGAATGATCACTCTATATTTATGAATCTCAATTTATGGGTATTTACCTTGAAATTTATTGCACTTATTTGACCAAGAAAATATTTAAAAACCATATTACAAATATTACACTAAAAATAGTTATTTATTATGTAAAAATGTTTTTATATACTTTTCTTAGGTAACATTATGTATTTTATTTTTCATTCGTATTTTTTTTTCATTTTATGAATGTAACAATCTTAGTAACATATAGGTGGTGTTCAAAATTACATAACCCCTTGAACATTTGTTTGATCACACAAGACATTTTAGATTGGGTATTTTGTTTATTAATAACTATTTTTCTGATTTCTTTCCCAAGTCCAAAAATATAATTTCAGGTGTTATTAATTCAATCACTATGAAAATATTTGTAACAACCCATTATGTTTATGTTTCTATTTTGAAATAATCATAATGTATTTGATAGATTTATTTTCACACAATATTTATTTTAAAGGATACAAATTATATTATTGCAATCTTTTTATAATATTCTATATTAATTCTATCACCATTATATTTTATTATATATATTTTTCAAATAAATTTAATTTCTTTAATATCTTATGATACACACAACCCCTATCCTAAATAAACTATAATATAGTATACCACTAAGACTGAACCATTAAGTTGCAAATATAAATAATAAAGAAAAAATTAACAGAACTCTATTTACAAAGGATTTATATAATGAAAATCTGTAACACCCCAAGACATTACATTATGGTAATTTTTTAATAAATTTAAATTTTCTTCTTTCATAATTTTTATGCAACACCATGTTAAGCTTATACTACAAACAACAGTGAGTTGGCGTAGGTTACAAGCATTTATTAGTTTTTTCAAAGAGAAATATATTAATAAAATATTATTATTTAATATAATATATAATCTATTTGTTAATTGATTGGTTAAGAATATTATTAACCACATTTTTTATTTTATATATTCCATAAAATCTTAACATTCATCTTATGTATTTTTTAGACATTATATAAGATAAAATTCAATTTTTTGTATAAAAAAAGTCTTTTTAAAAAATATTGTTTTGCCGCATATTAATTAAGAAACCATTTTAAATTTCATATTTGACACTTTTATAAATTTAATTTGGAAAATTAAACTTCTTATTTTAAATAATAATGTAAAAATTTATATTGGTTCAATTTTTGGGAATTTTTCTTAAAAGATTCATGTTTTAAATAATAGCGAATGATACTAAATATAAATTATGAAAAAAATCATTAAATAATTAGAAATCTTAAATTTTATATTTTTTTTTAAAAAAAAAATTAATTAGATTATATTTTAATAATTTAATATAATTATGGTTATTTTTATTATTTTAATATTGAAATTTTATATAAACACATGTCAATCTTTCGATGGTTTTTAATTTTAAAAAAACTCATTTTCTACTTCTATCAGCAGGAATAATTTTATTTTAATTACTACAAATTTTGATTTTATATTATTATAAATGGATTACATATTTGAAATAATTGGAAATAAATTAGGTTAATATATTACATTAATTTTGTTGGATATTATGGATAGAATCTGTGATAACGGTTATTTTACGCGATTAAATGTACATATGGTACTTAAAATTAAAAATAATTTTATAAAATTACCCTGACACATATCAAAATTATATAGTATGACTCTATTCTACATTTATCACCTAAATTTTCAAATTTAATCATTTAATCGATAGTTTTACATGAATATGAAATGAATATTATTAAAATCATTGAATGTGACAAAATGTCAAACTCTCATTTAATATAAGCATATTAATTATATTATAGAGATAAACAATAGATAATGCTAATAATAATTACTATATGTGAATATAAAAGGATTAAATAAATCATAATAATTTATTGATAATTATTATAGATTAAATAATTTCCCGTAACAATGACACAGTAGTGATACAAAAAGTATTTTATTAATATAAATATCAAATATAAGAAATAAATATTATAAAAATAAATATAAATTTACATAATTATTTACCTAAAATAACTTTATAGAGATAAAATACATTTTAGTAACACATTTTTGGTATCATTTCAAAGTTATCTTGTTATATAGTTATTTTAAGAATGAAAATATTGAATAGTATCAAAATTGACATAAATGATACTTTAGAATAAATTATATTTTACTAAATGTTATAAAATTCTGAAAATATACATATTCAGACAAATTAATCGGATAATAATAAATATATTATAAATTATCCAATTGGGTTTCATTTGGAATTTTATACTAACTATATAAACCCTATGGTATAAAATTATAAGTAAACACGGTAAGAGTTAAACTCTTTTACTAAGGGTGAAACCCTAAAGATAAGGTCACTTTTGTAACATGAAATTGATTAAAATAGGTTTTTGAGAGTATATTTAAATATAATAATATCGTACACCAAATAAATCACTTTATAGCTTTTTAAAACCGAATATTAATTTATAATTAATAATTAATTTTAGAGTTTCAAAAACTTCACCTCAACTCTCTTATAAAGGAGCACATATCCTTCTATTTTATTCAAATATATAAATCATTTGTTCTAATTTTTAAATTCCCAAATTATCCTCAAAACATCCTTCACTTCATTATAGTGTCAATAATTTGGTCATAAATCCATCCTGGCGATTTTTTTGCGCAAATCAAAATGAAACACATAGAGAAGAGGTAATTATTTTACCTTATTCAATTCAATTTATATTCATCGTAAAAATCCTTCAACTATGATGTTTCAATTATAATGTTAAAACTATATTATAATATAGATTTATATATTTTATTCTGATTATTTTAAAACAATATTCATCCTTTTATCCATCATAATAATAACAATATCACCATGGGTGTGTACATACGGCTTACCATCTCCACATCGTAGTGTAATTTGTTTCTCAATACTGCATTATTTGTATGGGTATAATAATTAATATAATGGATATAAATAACTAATTTTACATTATAATGAATCATTATAATTAATATACCATCCACTACCAAACCATTTAACCATCAAGGGAATGATATCGTTCCTCATGCGTACGTATGACCAACTGTCTCCACGACACGGTGATAATCCTTATCCATATTAACCATTCAAGAATGATCATAAAATTTATAATATGTGTAATTTAATATTTATGAACTTAATATAATTCTGGTTGTGAATAAAATATATCGTATTCATAAAAAACATGACAACCATTACAAGACATGGGTTGGAAAATGAAGGAGTTAACACCCAAAATAATGGTAATACTGAAATATTCATAACAAGACTATATAAGAGGATCATATATGATATCATAAATATGTATATGATCATTGTATAATTTAATAACATTATTTAACAATTATAAATTAGGATAATGCAGCATCTACTAAAGGAAAACACATGGTAAAGGTCAATTTTAAAATATCATTATTATTAGAGGTTGTTTATATGTAAGTATATATAGGGGAATCGTTATCAGCCAAGTACATGTTTCATAAAATATATTTCATCACATTTTTAACTATTGTTTAAATTAATATTTACCCATGTTTTACCTTTTATAAAAAATTTAAATTATTATTTCTATCATATTTCAAATGAGGTAATTTGTGACCTTTTCAACAAATTAATGAAATAAATTTTTTAACCTATATAGAACGAGTGGATCTTTCCCTCCATTATATTGTATAAAAATTTTTAATCATTCATTAAAATAATATGGGTTTATTTCCAAATGAAATGTCTAAATTTATAATTTCATGGATATTAATATATTTCAACGTAAAAAGGGGATATTTCTCTCAAAAAATATAATGATTTTGTTAGATTATTTCCATCTATGTCAATATCATTTGTTAGGTTTGATGCATAATTGAGGTTGATTTAGTATAAAAGAATATTAAATATTGCATTTAAGGATTTATGATGTGTTTGACTATGGATGTGTTATTTTGAAACCATACACGCTTTATGGATAAATTATTTATTTTTACTATGTTTGTTTAAAATGAATGATTATGTCATATTTCAAACTTTTCATATGAGTAACGAATTTGACATTGAACGTGGTGGGTGGGGTCCACTATATCACCTCGATGCATTAGTAGGTCTCATGAGACAAACTAGTGTATTAGAACGAGGTGTTAACGATATGGTTATGTTTGGTCTTGGAACGAGGCCTTGATGTGGGGTTATGATGTCCAATATTATGCATTCCTTCATTATGTTATTTTTTATTGTCATTACATGTGATTATTCAACTAGTATATCATCCACTTCAATATTAAAATGAAATTATTTGATTTATTATTTCCATATTATGTTGAATATTATATTTAAAATTATTTTGTTTTAGTTTTATACCTTACCTTTAATGTTTATTATTATTTATGATATATTCTACTATATTTTTTATCCATAATGAGAATATGAGCTCACCAATTTTTTATTTATTTACTAGGATGCCAAGAAGTATTTTATGAATCATATAAAAGGGAAGTTTTGGATAAAATGGAACTATAAAAGAATTATCATTGTTGAATTTTATGTTTTGAATTGTAATGTATGACTGAAAATTGAAATCTATTTTCTAGAACTGCTAAATTGATCGGTCCTTCAGGATTTTATTCCATGTAATGATGATAATTTATTAAAATAATTCTTTGGATACATGATTCTAGGATTAGGGAATTATAATTGGTATCATATAAATTTTACAAAAAACCTTGGAAATTGATTTATAAAACATAGATTAGGGATCATAACCCAATGATATACATTGAGGATAAGTATAGAGAATCGTCATATAATTTTGGTTATATATTTATTATGTGGGTAATATTAGAAAATACATCCCTATTTAGATATTATATATGGATATGGTTCTGGAACAAATGTACCTATGAGTAATAAATCTAACAAGGTGTTCTGTTTTGACTCGTCGTAACCTGGTAACTGACAATGGGCCTTACTACACTCCTGGATTGACACTCATGAGGGATATGATTATGTTAATTCATATTTTATTTACCTACCATTATGATGATTTTAATGTAATGATTCTCTAAAAGTAACAAATGTTTATGATTCTAGGATTTACGATTCAAATGTTTATTTTTTTATACTATATGATATTTAGAGTTATACAATGTTCATAACATTACAAGCTACTCTAGTATATACCATATTATTGAAATAAAAAACACTAGAATAAACGATAACTCCACCAATGCACATGATCCAATGAGTAACAAAGATCATGTAATTCATTGTCTAAACCCAACATATCGAAGAGAAAGATTCTCCCATTTATTCTAATCTAATGAGGAAATAGTTTCATGTGACAATAATATAAGTAATAATTCATAGTTTCATATGTCTTTGAATGGATGCAATATAAGAAGATGAGGGAAAAGAAATAGATAGATAAAGGAAATAAGGGAAAGAAGGATTTTCCCAAATGTAATAACTGAGCAAAGAATCACACATGTAATTTTGTGAAGGGAATGGGAGTATATTATATGTGTAGAAAAAAATAGATTCCATGTTCAAGATTGTAAGAATAAAAAAATGATTCCAATGTAAAATTATTCAAATTCAAGTAAGCGGGACACTATATGAATTAATGTCCCATTATTCAAAGGAATATTCCCTGGATGATGATATTAGATAATGATCACGTTATGATACTACAATAGATAAAGATCACTAATTAATATTACTATTTAAGAATTATGTAATTTGAATATTTTATTATAAATATATAGGTTATAGAAATTATTCTTTATATAAGGATTGCACTGCATTACAATTTCATTAAGGATTTGAAAATGTATTGTAATGAAAAAATTGAAAAAGTTGCAAGTTATTTTTTTTGGGAAATATGTTGTTAAGGTAAATATATCCATTAATATGATTCAGATATTGAGATGATGATGTTAGAATAAAGAGATTTTTTATTTTGATAAAGTGTATTGTATATTACTAATTACCTTGGAACTGATTATTGGTTTTTTTACCCCATTGTTTTTTGGATTTTACAAAATTTTTTGATTTATGGAGTATATCAAATATTATAGGTTTTACATAAAGAATAAGAAATATTTAATGTATTCAATATAGTTTTTTGGTAATTTAGGGTATGCCTTTTTTTAAGAGAATATATTATTAAGGTATTCACATATTTGGTATGTGACAAAAAAATATCTCTATTATGTTATGTTGATTTTAAAATTTATTGTCCTTAATTTTAAATATTTGTACTATGAGTATGGACAAATTTTTTTTGCCAATGTATGAAGTTGGAATATATAAAAATGAACATTGGATTTTGTTGAATAAGGTTAAATCATATATTAATATTATTTTATGAATGTTATAATAATATATTTTTAGAAAAAGGACAACCCACAAGTCGTTCGACAACCTATCACGTTTAGAAATGATGTGAAACACGAACCCATAACCAACGGATGACCGGGGTGAATCTCTTACAACTAGCCTACATGATGTCCTCATTAGTATAAAATAGTTTTATTTATTTATATTTCATGACACATGAAGTTTATGATTATTTTTTGGAACCCTATATGATTAGATAAATCCAATATTATTGAATTTAATTATCTTTTGGAGAGAAATAAGAGTTTTTTTGTAGTAATTCATTAAATTATCGAACTCTTCTCATCAAGTAAGTACATTTCCTTGTTTTCTAAGTGTACATATTAATATTATTGTTCAAATCTAGATAAATGATCTTGAATGACAAAAATTTTACCATATTACTTTTAGGATGAATCAAATCATCCCTTAAATCACCGTAGATTATATCTTTTTTACTGTAAACATTATCCTAACATTTTTCTCTATGACTCTCCATCATAATGTGATGGTTAAATTTTTCATTCATGTCTGTTTTTTCAAAAATGGAACCCTTCTATGTGTTATCTCTGATGAACTTCATACTTCCATTTATTTATTTTCAAGTGGGTTTCCATTAATCCTTTTTCTCTTGTGTTATTTTATCATGGATGTTTTGAAATTTCAAACCCGTAGTTTTTGATCTGGAGTTAAAATTATAAGGGTGAAATTCATTAAACAAGGGAATAATATAACAAACAAAAACATTAAAACATTTCTATTTTTTAATAAATTATATTTTTTCTTCTTGTTTTTTAGGTAAAACTACGTTAAGCTTACGCTACAAAACACATTGTGTTGGATTGAGTTAAATGTAAGGCCTGGTTTTTACAAAAAAAAATTATATTTATAAAATATTATTATTTAATATAATATATTACATAGCTATTAAATTATCTATTATGAATATTGTTTACAACATTTTTAATTTTATATATTCCATATATTTTTAACATTCATCTTAGGTAATTTCTAGAACTAATATAATAAGAAAATTATTTATTGGGATAAAGGATGTATTTTAAAAAAATGACTTTTCACCAAATTTTAATGGTGAACCCATATTAATTAAAATATTTATCAATTTATATATTTAATTTTAAAAAATAATATTCTTCATTGAAATATTAATTTCCATAATTACTTTGGTTTTTTGGTACTTTTCTGATAAGTTTCAGGTTTTTATGAATACTACAAATATGAAATATTAACTAAAAATAACTTTGTTCATAAAAATGTTATAGTATGAAATTAATCATGGGATTTGTTTTAAAATATAATTATATTATATTTTTATCATTTAATGAACACTATTGCATGATTATTACAAGAGTATTATTAAAATCAATAAATGTGACCAAATGTCACACTCTCATTTTATATAAGTATATTAATTTTAATATAGGGATAACCAGTAGATAATATATATTATAAATATTATTTGGAAAGATAAAATAATTACCAATATCATAATAACTTATTTATAATTTTTAGATAATAAATAAATACCCTCAATGATGACACAATAGTTAGGCAGAAATTATATGTTTAATATAAATATCTATTAAATGGTATTAAAATTAAAAAAAATATATTTCGACATAATTAATTACATACATGAATTTTATATTTCACATATAAATGTTAGTTATATAATGGAGGTATTTTATTCTACTTTATCAACATTGTTCGATAATTTGAAATATTAAAATATGGAATAGTATCAAAATTGAATTAAGAGATACTTTAAAATAAATAATATTTTATTAAAAGTTATAAAATTAATTAAAATTTCAGCTTCAGAAAATTTACTTTAGAAATTTTAAATATATCAAAAATTATCTAATGGGGTTGTTTTTTCATTTTATAATAACTATATTAACCTTATATTATAAATAGACAAGTAAACATGGTAAGAGTAAAATAGTTTAACTGGTGAAATCCAAAAGATAAGGTTAATTTTGTAACCTAAACATAATGAAAATAATTTTTTTGATTATTTGGATCCATCATAATCTTAGACAGTAATTAAATAACTTTCAATCTACTTTTAATGGAAAATTAATTAATTATAAATTAATAGTTTTGGAGTTTCCAAAATTGTCCATCCCCTCTCTTATAAAAGAGCACATCTTTGTCTCATTTATTCACACCTATAAAGAAATTTTCTTTGGAAACCCCTGAGAAATTATCCAAATTACTTCATAAATTATTCATAAAGGCCATATTTTGTCGACAATTCTCAACCAGGGAGACTTTTTGGGAAATTCCAAAGGAGACGCTCGAAAAAGTGTTAATGGGTTTATCAATTAAATTTATTTTATTTTCTTCTTCTAGTTATTCATTGTATGTAGTTTCAATACTAAATTAATAATTCTACTATCATATACATTATTATATTTTATTATAATTATTTTAAAACAATATTTATCCTTTTATCTATCCTACAAATAAAAATATCTACATGTGTGCGTATGTACGTCTTATCATCTCCATGTCGTTGTGTAATTTGTTATTCAACAATAATTTTTTTGGATGTATATAATGATGAATATAATGGATATAAATTATTATTATGACATGATAATTGTTTTTTATAATTAATATACCGTTCAATTCTATATAACTTAACCATCAATGGAATGATATCGTCGCTCTTGCATCCATATGGCATACTGCCTCCATGACACGATGATATTAAGTATCCACATTAACCATTCATGAATGATCATAAAATTTATAATATGAGTAAATATAATATTTATGAACTTAATATAATTTGGGATATGAAAAAAAACATATAATATTCAAAAGAAACAACACATACATGAAAATACATGCATAATAAAACAATGTTGTTATCAACTGAAACAATGGTAATACTGTGATATTATTAACGAAAATATATAAAAAGATCATTTATTATATAATAAATATGGATATGTTTCTGGTATATTTTAATAACATTATTTAACAATTATATTGTTTTTTAATGCACCCTATACTAATGCAATATACACGGTAAGTGTTAATTTCACAATCTCATTATTATCCAAAGTTGATTATACATAAGTATCTACGTGGACATATTTGTTATCCATGTTCATGTTTCAAAGAATATATTTCAAAATATTATTGACTATTGTATAAAGTTACATTTACTCATGTTTTAATTTTTATAAGATGTTTTGAAATGAATCATTCCATCATCTTCCAATCGATGAACATTATGTCATTTTTGAAAAATTATGGAAATAATGTTTTTAACTTATAGAGCACGAGGGGATATTTTCCACCATTATGACACCTTAAATTTTTAAATCTCCACATAAAATATAATAAATTTATTTCAGAAAAATGATCTCTTTTATAATTACGCATCATTTAAATAATTTTAAAGTAAGAAAAGTATATTTCTGTCAAAACAATTTAATGATTTTGTTAGATTATTTTTCATCTATGCAATCATTTTATTGGATTTTATACATAATTGAGGTTGATTTATTAAGATACAATATTAAATATTATATTGACGTTTGTATGATATGTCTGACTATAGATATTTTATTTTGATACTATTCATGGTTTATGGTAAAATTATTATAATTTTGTATACTAGTTTTAATAAACAAAATTAATTCTATATTTCACCATTATCATATGAGGAATACATTGGCCTCAGTAAGTGATAGATGGGGACCAATATAACCCAAAAATGGATTGGTAGATCTCATGATACAAACTAGTGTTTTGGAAATTGGCCTTGATAGTATGGATATGCCTATTCTTGGAACCAGGACTTGATGGTGTGGTTATGATGTTTGACATTATGCATTCCCTCGTTTTAATATTAGATATTGATATGTCATGGGATTATTGTACTATTATTATATCCATGTTAATGGATAAATGGAATTATTTTAATTATAATTTTCATATTATTCTAAATATTATGTTTTAAAGTATTTTGTTTCAATTTTATACCTTCCCTCGAAATATTATTCATCTTAATGATAACTTCTCCTATATTGTTTATCCTTACAGAGCATCTAATCTCACCCCTTTCTTATGTATTATTTTCCTAGGATACTATGATGTGTTTTATAACTTATATATAGGTTTAATATTGGATAATATTCTTTTTATCGTATAATTATGTATGTCTCATTTTATGTTTTTAATTGTAATGTAAGGTTGAAAAATGTAATCTATATTCCATGAATGCTGAATCGATCGGTCCATCGGGATTTGATTCCTTATAATCATAAAAATTTATTAAAATAATTAAATGGATATTTCATTCTTAGTTCTTAGTTTTACAAAATATATTTATAAATAATTACACAATATTTTTTAAATACATTATATACTTTGAAGATACATTTTGCGTCAAAAACATCATTTTTTAGAATATAATAAAATTAATTTCTAACACATTTAATTTTTTTTGAAATAATTATTTTTATTTTTGAAATAATAATATCAAAATTCCCTTATACATATATATCTATAATTTTTTGAAAATACTGTTTTTTATGAATAGTGAAAAAATTTTAGTTTTATTGAATGATGTCTTGTTATTTATAGAATTTACAAAGATCTATTTTATTTTAAAAAAATCCAAAAATTAAAAATAGTTCATGTATATTATAAACAATACAATTATTTTCAATTTAATATATTTTAAATTTTATTTCCATATCAAACTATTTATACATAAGAAATCATTTTTCATTTAAAACCACATTTCATTGTGTTTTGCTGGTTTAATTGTAAATTAAAATTTACCACTATTGTGAAATGAATTTGAGAAAATAAATTCCATGTTTTTAATCAGAATAATAAATATTATTAAATAAGTTCAACTTAAATTTTTTTCATAGTTAATAGTAATAAAAGTAAACATATGTTTTATTGGTTAATGGTAAAATCATTATAACGAAGGTTGTTAAACCAAGAGATCTGTTTGTGATTTCTAATTAAGAATTTCTAAATACTATGATATGAAAATATTTCGACACTATATTATAGATAATTACGATTCCTATACATTTTGAATTATTTTTCATGAATAATACTTTATTATGCCTTAATATTTTAATAAATTCCTTTTTATTCTCTCCCTGACTTTTAAATGAAACCCCCTCATATCCATTCATTACAAAACATGGAGCCACCCAGATAAACCGAAAACTACATATTTATTTTTTTAAATTTTATATACATTAATTAAGGGTCATTTTATTTGTAAACTACAATTTTAATTTTCCATAAGAAGGGATCTAAAGAAGGAACATCGAAGAATAGGCAATAGTCTTACCCAACCTCTTTAATTTTATTTATTCTTCCACCTCAACAAGTATGTGTTTTTTATAATAAAATAATTAATTAAATATATTATATATAAATAAATTGTATTATTATTATTTAATTACCCTTATGGAAATTCGATTCCATTAAATAAAAAGTTAAATTATCGCTCGTGGGTACATGGGGACTAATAGCTCTACATAGTGATATAATTTATTTTCCATTACCAAAATTAATGGTATACTAACATTATGAATTTTATTATTATATATGATATCTTTGACATAATTTTTATCCTTTTATAATAATATTGTATATAACATCTTACATTCACATCTATTAGAAAACAATATTGTTACTCATGTGTACGCTGAGACAGCCACCTTGAATAAATAATGTGCTTCATTTATCATTTCTTCTTTACATTGATAGTAATAATTATATATATATATATATATTATTGTATTATAATTGTTCTATGATTGTATTTTTTTTATCTCTCTCCCCATCATTAACATATAAAATTAAAGCAATGTTCCTACGTATTTATGACATACCAATTCCATAGACAAAGTAAACAAAAATTTATATCACTACATTTTATGGAAGATTATAAATAAATATATATATATATTGAATATATATGATATTTATATAATTAACAACATCATGTGGATGATGGATCCATGTTCAATGTACAATGACCAGAACTATCGAACAAAAACATTCATGAAAAACAAAATAGTACACACCCCAAAATGATACTTTTAATAAGTAATTATTAATAAATTGGTGAAAATGAAATTATAGGTTCATATGTTAATTTAAAAAAATTATTAGTATTTTATATAATTATTATAACATTAAATTTATTATAGATTAGGTTAGATTTGTTTAATGAATGTCGAACTTGATGTAAGTGTTTATTGTCTCAACCTTTTTTATTTTGGACATATGTTATTTTGGGAATATATATTATTTTATGAGTTGTATATAATTCCAATTTTACATTTATCATCGTGAATATAATTAAGAAAATCATATTTAATGATTCATTTTATGTTTTTATTTCATGGGTCTTGTGATTCAAACGATACCAATGCAATCTGGGATTTCTGTTTCAATAAAAAATTTATAAGGATTTTTTATTCTTGAATAATAATTGACAGAAATTATATGATAATTAATTCACAATCCAATTTAATTTTATCCTTATATGTTTATTCATTTAATTTTCATGTAATAGTACTATATACCACCCATTAGTGCATAAAATGACCAGGAAAACGTTCCTCAGAATTATAGACATTATTTCTCCTATGGTACGGAATGGTTTTCTTCCATGTCCATTTTTAATTTTAAATGTTTTAATGAATGATCTTAATAGTATCCTATGATTATTTAGAGTAAATTTACCCCTATTTTTTTATAAAAACACATTTCAAAGTAATCTTCTCATTATCTTTTAAAGGATGCAAATTTTCCTTTATACAGAAAATTTTAATAGAGTATTGGTTTAACATACAAAAGAATAATGAAATTAATAGTATCATTAACATGGATCAATGATAAGATTTTTCTTCATGTATCCAATGTTCTTTTCTATGTGGCATCAAAAATGATTTTAATAACTCTTTAACCTCAATTTTCTTGAAACAATTGATGTTAATGTTCAATTAAAAAATACATTGAAATCCCAAATCCTTGTTATTATACTTCTCAAATCCCTCTCTCTCGACTAAAACTAGACCAATGATTTCATTGATAGCTTCAATGAATCTATAGGAACTTCAATTATCTAATATAGTCAATTTTTATCCACTTTTCTAATTATTTCCCTTGGATCTTCAATCCTTAAATCATGTCTTGTGTTCCTCAAACGATTAAGGTCGACCCACAACATTGATTTGAGGCCATTATTTGTTTTTTAGTTATTTCTTTCACTCTTTTTTCTTTAATCATGTAGCATTTACTTTATATCCTTACACATCAATATTTTTACTAAAAATTTGGAGAAATATTTCATTATCAACTTCAGAAATTTGTAATATTTTTATTATTAAAAATAAATTATGTATAATTCATTGTAATAATATTTGTTTATAATTTATTATATGTTTTTATGATTAAATATTTGTTATGATAATTTTTTCATAATAATTTATTATTTATAATTGTTTGTATGATATTTTACATAACTATTTGAATAATTTCATTTATTTTATTTATGTATAACTAATTGTATATTTTTTTTTTCAGAAAATGTATCATATTATTGTTTTTGGATAATATATAAAATTTATAAAATTTATTTTTCCTATAATATTTAGTATAATTTATTTTATAATTATTTATAATATATAGGCTATTTTTCAAAATTTTTTGTGGGTTAATTTTTATGTTTAAATTTTTTATCATAATTAATTGAAAAATAAATTATATATAATTTTTTATGATAATTGTTTGTTAGTTATTATATAATTTTATGTTTTATAATTTTTTGTTAGTTATGTTTTTTTGAAGATAAATTATGTTAAATTTTATAAAGATAAACTATGTACAATTTTTTTTAAGATAAAAAATTTATTATATGCTTTTATCATAATGTATAATTATTTGTTATGATAAAATTTTTATCAATAAATGATTGTTTTTATTAGACATTTTTATATTAGAAATATATCATTTATATATATTTTTAAGTGTTCATATATTATAATATATTTACCTTTTCTATTGTGATCAAAGTTATTAAATGGAATATAATTGGATAAATTTATAAAGAACCACTAATTCATATTATAATGGAGATGATTATTTCAATGAATTTTCAAAATGAAATCTCCAAAATTGATATTCGATTTTTTTCCATTTATAAAGTGTTTCAATGTGAGAAATTTAAATTCTTGAGAAATCATAGATCATATCCTTTTCAATTTTTTAGCCATTATTATACATGTTTGATCTGACATAATTTTAGAACATAAAACTCTAAATCTAATAAAGATGCTGTTATTGAAAATAAAACTTAGGATCCTATTAAATAATTAATTCATGAGGTACACAATGAAACCGTAAAAATAAAAACTCTAGAATGATTTTATGGATATATTGAGAAACCATTATTTAAAAGATTCATTAAATATACAATATCATTAATATTTCTGAGAATAGTTAAATTGAATGAAATAAATGGGTGGAGTGATTAAATTTTCACTAGGTTACTTGGTCGTTCTAAAATGATAATTTTAGAAGGAAATGGCCTTAATTATTATAACTATGATGAAAAGAAAATTTTATGATCAATAGGATTGGGGTATATAAATATACATGATTTCCCCAAATATTATGTTTTCTTTAGGATGGAACTTGAATTTTTATAAAAAATTCATAAATTAGATACATCATGATATAAGTTCGACGAACAATTTGACACGAATTCATTCTTAGGTACATGAATGAAACATCCAAATAATGAAATTTTGTACCTTCCATTAATTTTATCATATATTACCAAAAATTCAACTCAGATTCATTCTTGGGAATCATATTAAATCCTATAGAAAATGAACATTTAAACCTTCCAATAATTCCGTGGTTGAAGACACTATTTACATATTCAATTAATGAAAAAGTTTAATATGTAATACATAATAGAATTTGTCTAATTTAAATTCATGTCACATTACTAATTCACTATAGTGGAATATATTTCATCAAAGAATTTATTATTTGGGATGTGAAGTTTGAAATCTCAGAGTGAGACTATGCACAATTTGAATGAGTCCATATCATGCCATTATTAGGCAATATATTTCCCAACATATTTTTTTGGTAGTTTATAAAATTTCTACAAATATATTTATAAATAAAAAATATTATTGATGTTAGTTTTTTTTCAAAGCAAAACAGCTGGGAAACGATACTGATAATTATCATTCACCACTGATTTATGATTTGAATCTTCTATTGGAGACATGTGCTATAGTTTTTATGCATATTATAAAGATAATATTCTTATGTGTGATATTATTATGTTAATTATTAATTAATTTCCTCAAAATAGAAACTTATATTAATATTATGTTACGGAATATAAAGAATGTCTAGTTTATAAATTAGATACTTTATGAAATGAATTACAGTATGAATGAATGATTTTATACATGTCACATAAATGATTTTTGTGAACTATCCATCATTATCAGATAATAAAAAATCATTTAATAATTTACAACAATTTAATCATCCCTAAAAATCATTTTCATCTAATGAATATTATGGAAGGGTGAAAAATATTGATTTCATATTTAGAATGAAATGAAGTTCTGGTCATCAAAAAAATATCTAGATTAAATAACATATTTTCTGAACTACCATATTAGAGATTTGTATGGATAAAATATATTATTTAAATTATGAATTTTGGGAAAAACATATATAAAATTTTGACAAGAATGTTTTATACACAATAAGAAATATAAAAGATATATTCCATGCCAGATTAGACTTGACATCTATGGTATTATTTCAAGATTTAGCTCCCACAATGAAGGAAAACAAAACATATTAAATGATTTATTTTCTTACAATATTCATGAGTTTAAAGATATTTTTTTCTTATTGTCTAAAGGGTATTAAATAAATAATGAGAATTCTTTGAATGTGATGAATTTGGTAACATTAAATGATTGTGAATTAATAGGTATGGAATTTCAGGATTTTCATTTATTGATGAAACAAATGCGACAGGTTACAGTTTATGGTTGTTTTTGAGAAAATTTAGCTCAGAGGCTCCATATTAATAGAATGGAAATATTACAAGAGGTTGAAGGGGGACATTTTACATTTACCCCAATGAAAGGTGGGAGGCATGCCACAAGTAATAGTGATAGAGAAAATACATACCTATTAAGTAACTCCTTTATTTTCAATGCCATCAATAAGGTAATTGGCCTCCTGAAATGTATGATTGATAATGTAACTCTTGGGGGATTTCCTTTAAAGAAAAGTAGCCCATTTTTCTGTCATCATCCATGAGAGGTGAATATTTTCCAACATTATAGCTTGGAAATGGTGGTGGATTGACATTCAATCCAGATTTTGTTCAGATTTCATTAAAATAAAAGTTAAACTATTTGGATAAGGTCTATTATTTCCTCTTTTAGTGTTGTGACAAGTCTACAAGGACAGTGAAGATATTCCACAACATCACCATAGTGGTATCTAATGATTAATCTATTTTTTAATTCCACTGTATTTCCCTTAGATTCCCAATAAATATTACATCTAATCTATCAAATGATGGTTGGTATATAAAAGCCTTCAAGAGTTCTAAGAGGTTGATGAAACATTCTTGTACAATTTAGGCATCTCAAAATAATGAGTTCCCTCACTCATTTGTGGTATCCTTCATTATACAGTGAATTTTCAATCTACATTTCAGCAATAACATCAACATGTTCCAATTGAGTGTTGATGTGATCCTTGATATGAATAGAATTATTTTTCCTCTCAAAATAATGGAAATCAATTCAGTACATGAACCCCTAAATAGGACAAGAATATTATTGGGAATATGTATTTTGATAATAGTAGATAAGAAGTGTTGTAAAGAGTCCGTTTAAGAGGGATGATTCTCAAAAATACCGAAGACATCATTCCATAAAGATGATGCAGTTTTGAAGAACAAGAAGATATTATTGAAATCCTCTCATTTCTCATAAAATAGGAAATATCAAGATCATAGATATATTCTAATTTGATGAATGTTTTCAACCACTGGATTATTATTGCAGGAAATTCTCTAGAGCAGTGTGAATCTGGATGGATGTGTCAACTTTTTATTGATGATTCCAATCCATTTGTGGTCCTCTAGAAGTAGGGGATTATAGATGTTCTTGGAGTAAATATGGCCATTTTGAGGCCAATATAATATGATCATATCCACTTGGTTGATGAAATCATAGCAACTAAAATATGAGGTAATATCATTAGCACACATATCCAGACTGCCCAATTAGTCTTTAATTGAGATTTTATAATAATTTTAATGATCAAATTTGATAACTCAATCAAATAAAGGGGACACTATTATAGTTTTCAGAAAAAAAATCTAATACAACAGTTTATCTAAACCATCTTATGTGAGTGTGAGTTAATTTTCTGAAAGAAAATTCTCAGTCGTGATCAGATAGAAGACTCTATGTAACTCAATTTTTTATTAATGATATTTTCAAGGAATCATTATCTGTGAAATTACCAACATATTTTTTTTGATTAATCGCCACATAAAATGAGCTTACATATACATATTTAAGATATAATGATTCTTAATACAATAAACACCACTTATGTGAGGAATAAAACATTATTTCTAAGAAGCTATGCTAATTTTCTTTCCCTATTTTATGCCACTCAATGCAATGGGTATCTCATAATAGAATGAATGGTTTTGATGAAAATAAAGGCCATGGATACACCATGAATGAGTAGACCATCAATAAAACCACCAGAAATTTGATAAAGAAAATTATTTCTACCATTAAGAGTAATTTTCCCTTCCAAAAGGTAATTTTACTTCAAATTTAACTCAAGGAATTAGAAAAATGAGAGGTACAGGTTCTTTCCAAAACATGGGAAATACAAGGTAGAGAAAATGGAGAGTTCCATTCCATATTCTGAAATCATGTATTATACAGTTCATTCTTGAATCTGATATATTCTTACCAAAGTATATAAAAGAATTATTCCAACTAATTTCTTGGAAAGAAACACTTTCATAATGCATATGATAATTCTTGAAGTTATTGATATTTGACTTATCTCTATGAGTAATGATAATAATTTAATCTAAAAAATAGATTATAAGGAGCAGAGATATATTTATTCACTCCAATAGATTACATTTCTCCCTAATCCACCATGTGAGGAAAATTCATGATTATGAATTCCTATGTAACTGTAATGATAATAGATAAAAGGGATCCACATATCTCACCCCTGAAACATTTAATGTATCCTTATAAGTACCCATTAATAAGAATATATATGTTTCAAAACCCAAGAATACTATTACTCAATGGATAAATCACTTTTTCAATACAAAAGTGTTAAGCATGTTTCCTATAAATATACAGTTCATTGTGTTGAAGGATTTTGTGATGTCATGTTTATAGGAAATGATGCCTCCCTAGTTGGACTTTTGAAGCAGCTTATCAAACTCCAAGGTAGTATTAATACATCCTCTGATGTTCGTCCCTTTCAAAAATCAAAATTTGTTCTATGATATGATTTTATCTGAGTCCCGAGAATGTGTGTTGGATAATTTTTTTTTGATAACATTGTAAAATGTGATGATATGAGAAACTAGATTCAATTAAATGATGTCACTGTATATTTCATCTTTTGAGATTACGGTAATAAATATATCATTGAACACTTTTTTAATGGACACACATTTAAAAAAATTCATCATAAGCTTGCCCAAATAATTCTGGATGGTATCCCAATCGTATTGGAAGATGTTATTTTGGAATAAATTTGAAACTATATGGTATATTGGAAACACTTGTCAGTAGTACTATTATAAAGTTGTGTAATGTTTTCAAATCCATTATTTGAAATGTTAATTAATCCAAATTATAAATATATGTTATATTATAAAGCTTCTCTTAAACGTTTTTTACTAGAAATGTATTTCCCAACCATATTTTTTGATATAATGATTGATCTAGTGATTCTTATGGTGAATGGAATAAGAATATGTGGGCTTGTTTATTTACATTAGATGTATAAATTAATGAAATGTATGTAAATTTTTAAGTGGTATGGTAAAGATACTTATAGACCTGAGGTCTCAATTTTTAAAAATTATATATCAGTGAGGTGATAGAGTTATGTAGTAATTAATTTTATGAATAAAAACATATTTTTATCCTTATATCCCAACCTATGTAGTATAATTTTTATCATTTTTTCTCTCATGTTGATTTTTTTTTGGGTTTCAGACTTTAATTTTTCATTAATTTTTTACTTTGATCTACTGAGATTTAAGAATCTATAATATAATACAAATATAAAGATGATTTTTATAGGATTAAATGGTATCCCTCATCCAGTTTTGTAGAAACCTCATATTAGATCTTACATGGACCCTTTGATTTTGTTTTTCCATTATTTCAAATTTCTTATATTATATTTTTACCTTTAGTTGTTTAATTATTATTACCCTGTAAGAAATCAATTGTCACATTGTAGTGTGTTGTTAATTTATTTTAATAATTTGATAATCAAGGTATGGAAAATATAATTTTTGACTCAGTATATTTACACAATATATTCTATTTAAATGTCATGAGGATACATTATTTTAGTAAAAAAATATATGATAAAATCAATTAAGTTTATCTTCTTATAATTGTTATAATTTCTCAGTAGACTATTGAACATTGTAACCCAATATATTTTTATTATTATTGGGCATTTTATTGATATCACTATTGTGATTTTAGTGTACATCGAGTGTTTTGATATGAAATATATGAGTTATTATAACTATGTAACTAAAGGTATTGAATATATTGAAATGGTATTATTACACATGGAAATTAATAAATATTAGTTGCACTATAATAAAACAAAGCATCTATTGATATAGTTTTGTAGGATTCATCAAATCACAAACCAAACTTTCCATATTTTTTTTGGATTCATATTTTTCCTTTTTATTTTATTTATCCATTTTTATATTATGAATCATTTGTTTATTATTAATTTTATTATCATATTAATGCCCCAATGATATATGGTATGTTTTGTGCTATGGAATAAATTATATTAGATAATCTTCTTGAAGTTTCATAAAATAATATTTTTTATAGTTTCTAATAATATTTTTTATGAATAGCATTCCAATTCTATGAAATATTGGATACATGATCCAAATAAGTAGTTTTATGTATAATAATTCATTAATCCTTGATATATATATAATCATGTCATGTTTTCTCAAATATATAGTTTATCTAGATGTATGTTATTTCACTAAAAATATTATAGTTGTAGAGTTTCTTTTTGCCATTACGTATAAATCATAAATTAAATTTTAATTTAGATCATAGTTGACTGTAGGTTATTTCACCATATCCTTTATAATAATTGTTCACATTTATGGACCATCATCATACATTGACTCTAACAGATAAATCACATTTCCTATAGATATATAACCTCATCATCACCCTTCATTCCTCATTATAAACTGATAAGTAATGTATTGTTACATTCTTCACATTTATATTTCATATTCATTGCATAATTTGGGAACTATTTTTCATTATAGGTTATGGATAAATAATAATGGTATCTACATTGAAAAGGGTCTAAAAATTTATTTATAATATTTTTTATATTAAAACTGACTTTATGAAATGTATATATATAAATATTTCAGATCACAATCCATTATGAATTCCAGTTATTTTAAGAAATTAAGGTGGAGTTATAATAATACTATAATGGTAAAATAAAATGAAATAATGTTTTATCTTGGAATGAATTCCCTATATATTCTATTATATACAGTATTTTAGCTTTATTAAGTTATTGCACAATTATAATTCTGTAACTTTGATTAATATTCCATCAATGTGTTAACTATAGTGTATTCTGGTGGATTGAACTCAGATTTTGTAAGCGTATGTACTATTCTACCTTATTCATTAGAAAGTTGTATCAGTCTAATGATCTCCAAGAAATAATTCATGGACAACAATGTGTGATAAAATTTTAAATTATCAGGTATGTGAATTTTTATTATCATTTAAAATTTTATTATTTATGAAATATTTTCTGATTTTATTGGTTGAATAACATTTGTTTTTATAGGTTTGTGGTGTTATATATATGTTGTTTACCATTATAAAATTTTGTTACATTTTATAGAATTTTATAGAATTAGTTTGAATATCATTTATTGTTATTTTTATATTTTATTTATCATTCTATGTTATAGATCCTAGAAACTGTTATAGAATTGAAATTATTGGCCTTCCAACAATGGATTTTTTAAAAAATATTTGTCGAATGTCTTAAGAGATTTTATCCAGTTAGAAATTAAAAATATTATTTTATTAAAAATATATGTTGGAAGTGGTATGAGTATTTTACCACATTTAAATAATATGTCATTTAATGTTGCAATTTCCAAAAAACTTCGTTAAAATTTCATTGTGATTTTTCTAGGACAGTTTTACTATAAAACCATAGTGGAAATATTTTTTCAACATTGGTTAAAAATATGATATAGAGAGACCCTCAAATTTTATCTTAGTTTATATTTAGACATCAATTTTATTAAAAATGATATTTAACTATAATTTATAATGTCTTATTCATAAACATCTGCTAAAATCGATTTTAAAAGGTAAAACATTCAACGTTGGAGTATATTTTTTTCACTAGTGTCTAGATTAATAAGAGAATTTTCATAGTATGATAATATTGGGAGTGAACCTTGTAACACCCCGACCCCTCTAGACAAGAGTCGGTGAATTACTTGTAATATTGTCATGGTTAGAAGGAATGAAAATCCCGAAGTAATGATCAGTTTAGTAGTTTTGAAGAAACTAGAAACATATATTTAAAACAAATTACATTGGATTAGGTTGCATCATACATTACATAATGAAAAAAAATGTCATCCACAAGCACTCAATAAATGACCTCCTATTCATAACCTGTGGAAGGTAAACAATGAAAGGGGTGAGATCAAACACTTAGTAAGGGTTACAAATAGAAGAAGCATGATTAAAATAATAAGTGAGTCATAATCAATCTAACATAATCAAAAAGGAATAGTGAAAAAAAGAACAACTAATTCCATTAATAAACTAAGAATGAAACTGCATCCATAGATTTTGACATAGTGAAATCCTCATGGATTGTAATAATAACTGATAATGAATAAAGAGAATTCTTATTAATTGGATTTCATGTATCTGGCATGTGAACCATAATACCATAAACACGGTTTAGTTCTATGTGTAGAAACCCGTCTGATTTTTTTGGAAGCAAACTCGAAGGGTCTGTCGCCAAACTGTTTTATCTCATGAGACCTACTGATGCATCGAGGGGCTGTAGTGTTCCCCACCAACCTATAAATCCATGAATTACTTATACATAGATTCAATAGAAGAAAATATGTGTTTACATTATCTGTATATAATATAGAACACAAATTCATCAACATTTCCACAGTCCAAACAACATTCAAAATAAATACCGTATATAAAATGGTACATGACTTAGAAAATAATAATATCCATGATATGAGAATATGGATATTTAAATGGAATATAATTTCAATTGAAAGGTGATCTCATATGGGAAGTAGGTACACCACATAAGAAAGAGTAGTTGCACAATTACTAAGCAAGTCACAATGAAGTGAAAATCGGGACAAAGCTCGTTATCATGTTGTATTGAATTTAGTCTAATGACAAAGAGTTAATAACCTCCAAAAGAGTCACAGAATACAATGAATATAATGAGAAACATGATAAAATATGTCAAATTTCAGCAAAGCTATACCACATATAAGAAATAATAGGTGAATAATGGAGATCCCTCCGAATTGAATGTGAAATGAGAAGAACCCCTTCCAAACATTTCGGCAAGGTAAAGAGTGTTCTTGCGAAGGCTTAATGAGAGATAAAAGGTTATACCATGATTTATATATTAGAAGGGCATTTTGGGGGAGATGATAAAACATACCCCATCATTAAAAATAAATTCACACAAGATAGTGTTGATTTTTGAATAAAAGTGAGAGACAATATCCCTTACCTTATGCTTGAAGGTGTTCTTGACTTGTTATTAAAGACATGAATAAACAAATTAGGATTATTAATTCATAATTACAGAACTTATTTTATATATAAATAATTTATTATAATCCTTTTTAGTTCATTCTAGGCCTTTTTGATTGGTTATAAGGTTCAACTTCATTGTTCGGGCTCGTTTGTTTATATGGTTTTAATTGATTGGTTCACTTATATTCAAGTTTGGATAAATATATAATATGGACGTGGTGGTACAGAAATGAATTTATACACTATTAGTGAACATCCAGGATATTACATGGTTGTAAATTTAATTTGGGTGACTTAGATTGATGTCGAATTTATAAATATATATAACCTTCGTGATAACCGTTTTGGTTAATCGGTGGGTTTGATTATGATGAACATGTTTTTCGTTATAAATTATTACCATTTGTACAAAATTATTACAGAACTAAATATAGGATATATTACATAATAATTTGATTCAACCATAACAAAAATGGTTTCCTAAACATAAATAAAGATTATAATAGAAATTGATAAATTGTTGTCCTTTAATGTGCCAAATTAGAAAATCTCAAACAGTGCTTTCGTTTCATTCAAATAAAAGTGGGGAAAGGGGAGAAGATAATGGAATATTTACCATTAAAATGAAAACATTCCAGTTCATGTATGTTACTATATTTATCATACTATTTTTGTGAAGGGAGTTGAGAAAAGAAACAATAATAAAAGAACTTCAAAGAAATGAAGGGATTTGAAAGAGGAATTTACCTCTTTAGACTTCCTCTTTTGAGAACTTCTTAAGGGGAGAGGTTTTGGTCTTTTTATGAGACCAATGCATGATGGACGTGGGAGAGGAGGTTGGGAAGGTATTTGGAGAAAATTTGGAGAAGGAACAAGGTTTGAGAGGAGTGAATGGAAGGGTGGGTGAGAGGGGGTTTTTATAGTGGAGGAGAGAGGGGATTTCTTAATATAATACTCATTAAATTATTATTTCTCCTCAAGACAAAGAATATTGAGTATTCCATGACCAAGAATAGTATTTTTATCATGTGATACCGAACCAAGAAGGATTAAATCAGAAAAACATCACACATGACTCTCTAATTAGTGTATTTATCTTAATTTTGCAATTTATGGTATGTCACTATTCATAAAAAATTAATGTATTTCAGAAAAATCCCAAATATTTACCCTACCCATTTTTCGACGTGTAGAATCAAACAATGAATTCCATTTTTCAAAAATAATTCTATAAAAATGATTATTTTAATATTTAATTAAATTATAATTTAATTGAAATACATGAACACTTAGAATATTCATCTTCATCTTTAGGGAGTCTAAATTCGTTTATACACTCAAGGGTATAGATACCATTCATAAGAGTCATATTACTATTCATAAGGGTAAGTTACTATTCCTAAGGGTAGGTTAAAATTCATAAGTGTAGGTTACTATTCACCAAAAATTAATTTAATTCCATCACACACTAAATATCATCTTCAACACACCTGTGTATATCAGAGTTTTAAAATTCAGATCACAGAGCTGGTAAATTTAAGTTTAGTTGTTATGTTATGGATATCTCCTATAAGTAACCATGTTTTTTCCATATGGGATTAGTGATTCATGAAATATAGGATACCTAGTGAATATAGTGTATTTAAGAGAAACATACCATAAAATGTTTGGGGTGCTACGAACCTTGACTAAAGATACGTTGGAATGGGGAGAAAATCCAATTCACTATAATAGTGTTGGGTGTGGGAATTGGATATGGAAATGATTTTCTATTATTAATTTTATACTAAAAAATATTTATTATGAAAATTTTATTCTCTCATGGCTCATGTTCGTTGATTACATTTTGATTTATATGTTATTAACTACGAAAGATTATGTCATGAATCATGATTAGGATCTATGATATTTTGGTTATGGTTTTCAAATTTTATTTCTAATATCCTCATATACTTATTCAAATGTTATTATTATCAGATCATTTATATTTATCTTATTTTCCCTTAATGGTCAATTTAGATAACCCTTTATTATGTTTCCTTTTTCCACAGGATATATAGATATGGTGTATGTATGATAAGTCTATAAAGGGAGCTCTTTGAGGTGAACTAAGTGGGATATAATGTAGATCTCCTATGTTACGGTTTTTTATTTGAAAAAACACCATTTAAAATAAACCATTATAGTTTTGTCACTGATCATACTGATTTTTAATGAATATTCATCTATTAAGATGTAATATATTTTTATGAATGAATGGGTCAATATAGATGGTATATTAGAACGAAATAGTTATTTTTGCAAACTAGTAGTGTAATATATTAGTAAGAAACCATAGGATAAGATTATGTATAAGATAAAAACCTATGTTATCGTAAATACAGAATTTGTGTTTTTAATGGAAATATATTACTGTCTGGACCCAAGTAGGTGGATGAAATTATAGAATAGATGAAACTAGTTGAAAAAACATTTAATTTTGTGGACATTGTATTAACTAGATCATAATTGTTTTATGATATACATGCCTACTATTTTACACCTACATAAGAGCTCTATAAGGATATTTATGTGATAATTATCATTTATTTTATGCTGTTATTGATGATTTTAATAGATATTGAAAAAAGATGACCTCTACTAAATAAAAAGTATTATAGATTTAAATAAAGGTGTTATTGTTTTATCCATCTTATTGGTTTTTTCATAATTACATGATTTCTCACTATAATTATTGTTCCTCACACTATGATTTCTCATCATATTCAATGGTTGGACCCTGGTAGAATTGTGTAAATGAAAAATGTGATGGAAAATGTGGTGATTATGTGAAACTGAATCTGATGATTAATAGATTAAAAGAAATTGTGATTATTCAAAATTATTTATCATGATATAATATTTATACCATTAACCTTAACCAACTCTCAAATTCACCCAAGTAGAGAAGAATATAGTTTTCAAAGATCATTGGTGCATGATTCCATGTATAAATGGAGGCTCAATTTCATTCATATCTGAAATGATAAAAGGGACACCAGTTCAAATTTATCAAATTTAGATTAAATTTTTTTTAAGGATTGAAAATAAAGTAATTGATAAATTAATTACATAAGGAAAAATATAAATTATGATTTAAGGAAATGAAATTTTTCATATGGAACCATTTGTAGTCTATGGTTATAAATTTAGGGAATTGGGACTTTATCCAAATCAATTCTTTATTCTAAATATTAACAACCAGTCCAATGTAGGACATATATAATATTAAATTTTGTATGAATTTTATTTATTTTAATATTTTTAGAGTATAGTATGATATTATTTTGGTATTTTATTGGATTTCATTACATAAATCTCATTTCAATTACCAAGAAAGGTAATCCAAATTTTATATTCTATACCAACCTATGATTCTATATCAAATGGATGATAAATATGAAATTTTAATTTTAATTTCATCCCTTACATGAGTCTTATGTCACAATCCAAATGGAAATTAATATTAGATGGTATTGGGAAACTCAATAATAAATATATTCCTGTTGTATGAAATTTTGCTGATATTTTTCCAAAATAGTTTTCTATTATTCCATTGAATTATATAGTTTATTATTGTATATAACTCATTCATAGTTATACAACTATCGTAATGATTCTCTCCAGAATGGACATAATTGAGTTTCAGGGGTTAAAGAATCAACCCTATGAGAATCTTAAAAGGGATTCGTACACCCTAGTGCATCACCATGTAGAACGCCTATTCATTTTGATAAGTAAAAGATATGGGTTAATGCATATTTATATTTATTATTGATGACTTTACATGATAAATATTAATAAAAATTATCTCCTACAGAAAATTAATATCTTGTTTGATCAACTATGTAAAGATCAATACATTTCCAATATTGAACTTCATTTAAGATATCATTAATTGAGTGTTAAGAAGGATGATATATCAATGAAATACTTCTTTACAGTGTATGAAAACTAAAAATTTATAATGTTTCATTTTTTCTTTACTAGTTCCCCTATTATATCAATGATTCAATAAAAAAATTCATTATATGTTACATTTGTTAGTTTGTATTATTTTTTATAGTATATATCTTAATATATTCTAAGTTAAAAGATTATTATAAAGATCACATAATGATTTTTCTAAATACATTAAATAGATGTTCAATGAAAAAATTACCATGTCTCTATTTTTGTGATAAAAAATTTAATTATTTTTCATATAATCTCAAGCGAGTGTATATCAGTGGATCCTTTAAAATGATTCATTATTAAAAATTCTCCACACCAACCACTAAGATATATATCTATATGAATTTGGAATACAAATAATTCATTTTAGATAATTTATCATAGTTACCAAATACACCAACAAATATAACTAAGAATGGAGTCATGATCCATTATATTGATGGATATGAGAAAACTTCATGGAACTAAAGAGAAGGTCAGAGGTTGAACCAATTTATTAACTACCCACTATTAAATAAGGGTATTTGATCATTAGTGATCATTAAAGAAGAGACTAGTATGTATACTCATAAAAAATGATATGGTGACAGCTTAACACTAATGAAAATTTATCGATCATGAGAAAAATTACACCATTTATGATTTATAGTTAGTTGATGTAATTATTCATTATTAAGGTGGAGTAATTATATTTTGTAAGAAAGGTTTCATATATATAATTATGATAAAATATTAAAAATTTATATTCACTGTAGAAGAGATTAATATTCACTATAAGATTTTCGTGGAGGTTATTAAAGATTATGACTTCCCAATAAATTACTACAATGAGAATGAAAAGAAGGTGAAATATGTTTTGCGTCGTAAGGGTCGTGATTATTTAACTATGATGAGGATAAAAAATTATCCAATATTTTTATATTTATAATGCATGACACTTGAAATATTTAATGAATGTGGAAGATATCATATTTATCAAAGTATAGTTCAAAATTATGGAAAGGAAATATTAAAGAGAAATGAAAGGATGGTTTAATGATGAAAAAGATGATGAGAAATGTTCATGGGTACAAGGATTTCTACGATGGAATTATATGGTTAACAAACCATGTTTGTGTCCCATACATGAAATATTTTATGGAGTATTTGGACAAAGTTCATAGTTCATCATTATTTATTCTTCATACAAATTGATAGAAGTATATCGATCTAAAAGAGTATTTCTAGTGGAAAATAATGAAAATCAATATTGAAAATTATGAATCTCATTGTTTGGAATGATATAAAATTAAGGATAAGAGATATAATTTTATGGGAATTAATAACAATTACCCATAACAATATAGAAATTTTAAAAAACAACATTTATTTTATTATAAATCTCCCCAAAACATCTAAATTCCTCATTTCTCATTCGATTGTAGTAAATAAACATAGAAAATAATTGTACATAATTATTATTATAGGATCTTTACCTCTTGATTGGATTGATAGGATAATTATTATGGAATTTTTATGGTTTCATAGAGTACGACATATTAATATATAAATTGATATCATAGTTTACCTCGAAGATCTTGTCAATTCATTAGTAGGATCTGGATTTAGTGTTCTATTTTTGTACCTATTTTTATCCATAGATATTTTGTATGTCTATAGAAGTATTCATACCCTAGATGATATAATGAGAAATATTTTATGGATTTCAATGTTTTTCATCATAAAAAATTCCTCTAGTGATGTTTTCTTACAATAATAGCTTTCACTCAAGTATTCAGATGGATCACTATGAATCTCTCTATGAAATTAAGTGAAGATCTCTAACATGATGGGATGATGTTGGGTAAATATAGATATAAGAAAATGAGTATGATATAGAATTTTTTGAGAAAATCAAGGCATTTTATAAACACAACATGTATCTTATAGACATCAATAATGATAATCTATCAATCATCAGTGAAATCTATAATTTGATACTGGTGAGTTGGTGTTCATATAAATTCCAACATTGAATAAGGTTATAAGATTACGAACAAATGGAAAGTTAATCCCTATGTATATTATAGCCTTTGATATTCTTTATTTACTTGGGACAATATCTTATCACTTTATACCTCTATAGAACATCTCTTAGACACATAATGTCTTCCATGTATCACTCCCAATGATGTAAATACTTGATTTATCTCTTGTAAAAATCTTAGGAATTGTTCGACTAGATCATGGCCTTTCTTATGAAAAAATAATTGGTATAAATTAAGGATTATAGGATATAGTGATACAGAACAAGACTACTCGCCTTAAAATGTTCTATGGATGAATTTTAAATATATTGAAGCTACTTCGTATCCCCATGATGTGATGAAATAGAGATATAATCATTTTTGTATCGGAGTGATAAACTTTTGTTGGTGAAACTAATTTTTAATGGTATAAAATGCAACATCATGATATTTTATGATATATTTCTCTTAAAAAATAATTATTTCATCGATAACTTATTATTCATACATTATAATTAAAATTGACCTATGATATAGTCTATTATTATAAATATAACACCCCAAACATCCATGTTATGCAACTCTTTGAATAATACAACAGCATGAGTTGTACGCAACTTTGAGTTATAGCACACCATGACCAATCAAACGACACATTATGAATAATAATACCCAATTTTTGAATATTTATGAATTTCATATCAAAATGGACTTCATTTTTTGATTTTCAATATCAAAAATATCTTAGGGTTATTTTTTGGTAATTTTTTGAAAACATTTAGTTTTTTATGAATAGTGAAAAATAAAGCGTTATTGTTTAAAAATAACATCTTATTTAAATAATTATTTATTTTATTTAAATTCATTCTATGTCAAAATCGATACATAATACCTATATAATTACAAGGTAATTTATTGGAGTCATTATAATAAAATTATATATATAAAATTTTATTGAAACTTTTAACATTTTTACCCACCTTCTAGGAACATATGTAAAATTTCATAAAACATAATTTTTCGCTTCTGTGAATTGAATTTCTAAATTTTGAGAGACATAGTTGACATTAGTAAATAAAATTTGTTTCAATAAGATGAAAATAATTTTTTCTAATTGTAACTTTTGAATTTTATTTACCACGGTTAAAAGAAAATAATTTAATTAAAGGTAGAAATGATATTATAATTACCCTAACACATGTCTCAATTGTTTTGGATAAGGGTATTTGGAAAATAATATACCATAGTAATAATACATGATCCTCTTTAATCATCATGGATTAGATTAGGACATTTATTATTATTTTATTTAAATAATTGTTAAAAGTGTTAAATACAAAATTCTATAAATAAAACATTTTTAATATAGTGTTATGCATAAGATAAATTCAACTATAAATATTAATTAGAAAGAAAAAAAGATTTAATATATAATAGTATTTTATTTATAATTTTTAGAAATTAAATAATTAAAATTATTTATAACACAATGAGGATGAAATTATTTTTTCATTAATGAAAGATTAAAAAAATTGATATTATAAATATCATAATATATGTAAATTTAGAATTTTTATGCATTAAGCTAATTTTATAGGTTAAAATGTCAGTTTAAAATTGATTTAATGTATTTTGTCGAAGTAATAATTTTTTGTTGACATTCAAAAATATCTTATACAAAATAGTGTCAAATTTGACATAAATGAGTTTTTAAATCAAATACTTTATTATTAAATGATATAATATTTATAAAAATATAATTACTGGAAAAAGGGCTTATATAATAACATATATGTCATAAATGAACAACTTAGTTTTATCTTGGAATTTTTTATTGTGTTTTTTAACAATCTACTATAAAAATACAAGAATACATTGTAAAAGTTATACTAATTAATTAGGAGTTAAATTAATAACATAAGGTTAATATGATAAACTCTACATGTATAAAACCTATAGGTTGAGAGTTTTTCAAACCATCCCAAACATATTATTTAAATAAATCCTCTTGGAGCTATTATAAACTGAATATTACTGTATAATAAATTAATATTTCAATATTATCCAAAAGTGACCCTCACCTCTCATATAAAATTGTACATCCCCTTGTCTTCATTTCACATATCCAAAGACATTTGGATCGGCCAAACCCTACTCAAATATCGTCCAAACTACCCTCACAAAAATCTAGAGGCCTTACTTTGATCATAATCCAACCTAAGAGCCCTTTTGATCAAATCTAATGGAAGCACCCGAAAAAGTGGTAATAAGTTAATCTTTTATTTCGAAGATCTTTTCATCTTCCACTTCTTATTTCATTGTTGTTTCCATACCAAAATAATAAATCATGTACCATATACATACTATTATTTTATTATAAATATGGTACAACCATAATCATTATTCTATCCATCAAATGAAGAAAAAAGTCACTATAAATGCATACATACGGCTTACCGTCTCCACGTTGTGGTGTAGTTTGTAATTCAACACATCATTATTCAGATGGGTATAATAATACATATAATTGACGTTAATAACAATAATAAAATTTTAATTATAATTTATATATGATATTCAATACAATTACATATGATTTTACCATCAAACAAATGATATTGTTGGTCGTGCGTACGTAGAGATTATTGTCTCTATGAACGCGATAAGATTCATTTCCCCATCATAACCATTCAAGAAAAATATTCATTTTATGATTAAAAATAATTTTTAAGAAGTTAATAATATTTTAGATAGAAATCAAATACATTCTACCAATAACAAACATGAATTACGTAACAAAACATATAAAGGAAAATGAATTATTTAACACCTAAAACAATGATACTACTGCAATATTATTAACAAATAAATATTAAAAGATCATATATGATATCATACTTATGTATGTGATTTTTTCATTATTTAATAACAATTATTTAACTATTATATAAGAGGTTAGAATACCCTCGACGTAGGAAATTACAAGGTAATGATTAATTTTATAATCTCTTTATAACGAGAGGTTTTTATAAGTAAGTATCTACTGGGAATTATTTGTCAAACACATTCTTATTTCATAAATATGTTTTTCTAAACATTTAAACTATTTCCAATAATATATGTTAAAGTGATTTAAAAACTTTTTTAAATTTTTAGAATTTTTTTTAATGTAATCATTCTATGTTTTCCAAACAAGGTACTTTATGGACATTTCGACGAATTAACGTAATAATATTTTTTTAACTTATATAGAAGGTGCAGCTATTTTCTGCCTTTATAACACCTTCGAATATTACCTTAGAAGCTAATAAGGATATTTCCAAAATAAATGTTTTCTATTATTATTATGTTACTTGTAAATGATTATAAAATAGAAAGATATATTTATCTCAAACAGTTTTGATTTCATCTATGTCAATATACTTTGATGGATTTTACACTTGTTTGATGTTTATTTATTATGATACAATCTTTCATATTGTACTAAATAATTTTTGATATGTTTTACTATGGATTTATTATTTCTATACCATTATTTGTTTAATGTAAAAGTATTAACTTTTCGTAAGCTAGTTTTAAGATGAATGATTATGTAATGTTTCAACCCTTTCATATGAGGAATGTGTTAGGAAAAGTATGTGACATGTGAATCATGCTAAAGCTCCTCGATGCACTGGTATGAATCAAGAGAAAAACTAGTTTGTTATAATAACTCCTTGAAAAATATTATATTTACTCTAGGAATGAGGCCTTTAATATGTGGTTATTATGTGTGGAATTATTCATTCCATCATAATAAAATTAGTTATTGATATTACATGTAATTATTCGACTAGTAGAATATCCATTTGAATAGGTAAATGAAATTATTTGATTTATCATTGCCATATTATGTTGATGTTTAAGATTAAATGTCGTTAGTTTTATTATTATACATTAACATAAATTATTACGCTTATTTATGAATGATTCAATTATATTTTTATCCTCTCAGAGCATCTGAGCTCACCCATTTATTAGATTTTATTTTTCCTAGGATGTGAATAAGCATATTATTACTGACCTACATGGATAGGCTAAGGGATATGAGTGTATTCTACAGAGACATAGTGTTTCTTTTTCATTTTATCATGTAATTTAAAACTTATGTATGTATCTATTACTACTATGACTACAAAACTGAACAGTCTTTCAGGACATGCTTCCTTATATCATGCCAATGTTATGTAACAATGCACTGAATCTGGGTAACTATGGTCGGGGTGTTATAATAACCTAGACATTAAATTGAAAATATGAATAAGAAGAACCTATATTTTTATAAATATTTGTATTGGATTCAAATAAAGAAACTATAATGAAAAATAAGTGCTTGATTTTTAGTAAAGCCAACATAAGTTTTGAAAATATAAATTTTCCATCAAAATGGTTTTTATTACTTTTATGTGTAAATAATATAATTATTTATAAAATTATTAAAAAATTTATTTGTAATAATGACCTTAGGTTTTTGAAATAATCATGTCAATATTATATTTGTGTATATTTTTTTATAACTTTCTGAAAATATTTTTTTGGATGAATACATAAATATAGAGTTTTTTATTATAAAATGCATTTAATTTGCAAAAACTTATGATAGGGAATTTTTTAAAATGGTTTCATAATAACTTTATATGATTTATTTTTCAAATAATTCAATCATGGTTCTTGGAATAAATTTTATGGTGTATTTTTTATAAAATGAATTATATTTTAGAATTTCATTTTCTCGAAAAATCACTATTAATCATGTTTTATGTGTTTAAATTTTTATTTGGTTATACCACAAATATTAATTTAATTCAATAAAATTTATCCCATACATGGAATCATAATAATTAATATTAGGTAAAACATTTAACTTAACTCTATTTCATTATTAAAAAAACATTAAAAATATGTTACCAAAATTAAGGTCAAAATAATTTAATGGGGAGTTATGAAAAAAGAATAGTGTGTTATTTCAAAATAAACTTATTAAAATCTTTTTATGTGGTCTTATTTCAATAATATATTTTCCAACCTCTAAATACATGTTCCTTTTTAATCATTTATCTAGGGGAATATATTATTATATTTTAATCTTTTATGAAATTCTGAGGGTGTCCTCTCACAAACATATAAAAGAAAACCCCTCCTATATCATATATATACGTATTTGATCAAAATATCTTGACCATAACCCAAAAAATTCCCTTTTATCCTTCTCCTTCTATAAATAATTTTTTTATTCTTGTTATTCACTAATTTAGGATTCCATAATAAGGGATTTAAAAGTGTTTTACTGAAGAAGAGGTAATTATCTTAAACGATCTATTTATATTTATTTCATAATCTAACTCCAAAAAATATATAGTATTTATCAAAAAAAATATATCTTCTATATCATAAATATAATTAAACGTTATTATTATTATTCAATCACTATTATCCACCCTCTAAAATTTAAACTTGGAAGAAATAATATCGATTCTTTGTATGTGTGGATACCTCCTCTACATATCTATATATATCATTTTCCATCACCATCATTAGAGATTGATTGTTATGATTAATTAAAAAAAATTATTGTTTTTATGAAATAATTATTCTTCTCAAATTATAATATGATACATTTCATTTTACATTCCCATCCATTGTAAAACTATAAAGATTCTGGTTCGTACATGTGAACTACCACATCCACAAAGAAAAGTGATTCATTTTCCATTTCCTATTTTCTTAGTTGTAAATAAGTATATTTTGAAGATATATAATGGCTATTTATGACATTATTATGTTTGTTTATAGATAATATATAATTTATCTTTCTTTCAAAATTTATGTTAGAAAATGAAAATAGTGTTAATGAAAATGTATTGAATACCATCTCTATAAATAGTGTAATTAATTTTTTATCATTAATTTTCATGGAAATTTATAAATACGTATGATAAAATCCCATAATTTTAGCAATGTAAAATTCATTGATATTATTATTCCATATTTTCTATATCTCATAAAATCACATAGATGACATAATAACATCATTCTAAATAGGGAATGAATAAAATAAGATGAATTAATTTAAGTTAAGGAACCTATACCAATTGTATAGTATCACAGACTTTGGAATAGTCACATGACCAATAAGAATAATTATCTATCCAATAGAATAGTAACCTAGCCTATGAAAGTATACATAAAATTTAGGAATCTTAGGAATAAAAATATGATATATTTATATCATAGTATGTGTAAATAAAAATTTTATAATTTATTATTTAACTGTTGGTATTCTTATAAAACCTAAATGATTATATACAATATTATAATTAATTTATGTATTTATAATAAAATTTATTTTCACAAAATTTATTCATAAATTAATATTTTTTTATGATTATAAGACAATTTTAAGAGAACTTAATTAATTTTCTCTATGTGTCATTAAATCAATTACAATTTAAAAATTAATACATCTTAAATAAATGATATTTTATTTAAAAATTAAATTTATCATATTAGTAGATTTATTTAGATAATGTGGATTTCATTTTATAATTCTACACACCCAAAAATTGTTAGGGAGATTTTTTTTGTTTTTTTAAATATTTCAATGTTTGGTGAGTAGTGAAATATGGTAATTTACTATAAATAATATTATTGTTTAAATTAATTATTTATATTTTAATAAATGATGTAATAAAAATATTCTAATACTACCCTTGTTTATTTATTATATTTAGTGATAATTTTGAAACATTTCATATTCTTTTGCCATAATAATAAACTATTGAATATAATAACAAAATACAACCCCATTCTCTACTATTAATATATCATATCACCTTCTCTTCTCCTCACAACTAAAAAGATATGAATCTTGTCAAATTTATAACGAATACTATTCCTAATCTCCCCCCCCCATTAAAATGATCATGTAGTCTCAAGAAAATACTAAAACCAATTTCCCAAAGGAGTTCTTGAAGGAGGGGACTTCAAGAGGTAAAACCCTTTTTCTTTTTCTTTTTATAACCGTTTAATTTCTTTTTTTTCTTATTATTTATTAAAATAAATTTATTCAAGATGTATTTTAAATTAATTATCTTATATATATTTTAATTTTATTATGTTATTGTAACATTCCCTCATCAAACAACTTCTCCCTCCATTTTATCCTAAAAATGGAAGCATCATTTTTGATGGGTTGATTTACTGCCATTGTGGACCATGCACATTAATTTTCAAATAATTACTTAATTTATGGTCATAAAAACATTATAATGGTTGCAAAATAATTAAAAATGTATTTATAATCATTTTTAGGTTTGGGAGATAAATTATATTCCGAATATTAATTTATAAAACAAAACATTTTCATTGTGATCTAAAACCTCTAAATTAATCTCTATGATTTTCATTACCATTTAATCCAAATAATCGTTCTCATATCTGTAAAAAATATAATATATTATAAAAATATGTCTTATAAAAGTTAATTAATAACATATAATTTCAATTGTTTATAACTATCCCCATTTTACATGATCTTCTATACAAGTATACATGTGAAAAAATCATAAAAACCAAGAAAAAAACCATCCTAAATGATGAAATTTAACTCTTTAACAAATCAAAATTATCATAATTGAACATTATAATAATATTATAAATAAAATAATTTTATAATAGGTTATATATTTTTTAATTGATAATTACCATTTGATTGTCCATGAAATAAAATTGAATAAATCATTCATAATGAAGGTAAGGGAATTCACAAACCCAATATCCGGTCTTTATGGTATTCTAGATTTGATTATACATGTGTTTAATATAACATAAATATATTTTTATATTAACATCACTTTTTATTTAAAGGATATAAATTCTACGAATAACATTTTATGATAAATTTAATGATTTTTCCAAAATAACACTTATATCAAAAAATAGATGTTTTACTTTTGTTGGGATTGTTTACTCTTCAATCAATATTGAAGATTCTTATAACAATTTTGTTGTTAAATTTGTATTTTGTTAGCCAATTTTATTTTTTTTAATGTATGATTTATTAAATTCTCCAAAAACCCATTTCTTTTCCAAGAGTTACTTTATATAAAATATTGACATATGTTTTATGCGGAATTCATGATTGTGTGATTGTTATGATGTAATAGGTGTGCCCGAAATTATATAGAAATCTAATTAATTGTGTGTTATAATTTAACTCATGAGATAATATGAAATATTAATGACCATGATTCTATATTTTTTCATAATTAGGATGAAGTTAGTATTGTGAACATATATTATGTGTGAACATGTTATTAGTTTTTTTCACAACTATATGTGATGTTGACCACTAAGATGCGATGTTTCATTTTTATATATTTCCATACTCCGTTCCATTCTAATATTATTCTTATAATTGTTATTATTATGATATAATTCATATGTTATATTGATAATTATTGTTATCACCGATGTTATATTGATTCATGTTCTTATCTATCCTTTTATTTGTCTTTTAGCACCTCCCCCTCCATTTCTTTAATATATATCAGCTTGTGACTACTTATACTCATGATTAAATGAAGTAAAATATTAATCTAGATAATAGTCATTTAAATATATTTTATGCTATAGAATATAAATTTTATGTATTGTCATATTTTTCCTAATATAGTAATCCTTTGGATCATGGTTTGGTTACGCTTTCTGTTGTTTATCATTCGAAGGATGTAATAGAAATGTATGAAAAATTAAGGTTAAAATATGTATATAAAGAATATATATCATAATAATATCATGAATAAAATTGTGGATATTATGGAGACATGATCGATGTATATGTTCTTAAGCTCTTGAACTCAAACATATATGAAAAACAAAATAGTTAACACCCGGAAACAACAAATTCAATAAATAATTATTAATAACTAGGTAGTTTAATGTTATAAGTTCTGTACATATGATATTAAAGGTACTTAAAAAATTATATTATGTAATTTTAATAAATAGAAATTAAATATTTTGGTGTTTAGATAATTTTTTATGCAATTAGAATTGGATGCAAGGGCTTATCATCTCAAATTAATTTCTTTGAGAAATACATTATATTATACACCCATACTCATGTATGAGATATATATAAAATCCATTTTAATTTTTATATAAAAAATATATTTATGATAATTAAATTTTATGTTTCATTTGATGATACTAATTCATGGGACTTATGATTCAAAAATTACCACAATGGTAAGGGATTTATGTTTCAATAACATTTTGATCAGGATGTTTTACCTTGCATTTATAATGAGGGAAATTATATTATAATTGTCTAATAAAACAAATTTAATTCTCTTCTAAAATGTTTAATCATGTAATAATAATGTAATAAATATGTTTTACTCTCTTTGGAAGTTATAATTATTAGGGTCAAATTATTTTATGAAAATAAAAACATTATTCCATTACAGGTCGAGAATCTTTTTCTTCAATATCAATATTTTCAATAAAATGACTCCAATAATTTTTTAAATATTATCATATAAGTTTTTATTTTCATTTTACCCATTTTTAACTTTATATAAATAAATTTCAATGTATTATTATTTTTTTCTAATGGATGTACTATTGACTTTTTCTAAAAAAAGTGAAATAATTTTTTTATCATGATCGCCATGAATAGAATTTCCCTGTGATATAAAAAATAATTATTATAATATTATATTATAAATTTTTATTTTTCATTTAAAAATGGTCTTCCTTGGTATTTTTTGAGATATTTGTATTTTCTATAATTGATTGCAAAGAGAAATTTTGGGTTTTCAGAAAAATATTCTAGTAATATTTTAAATGCATTTTTCTTTTATGATAATATCCTTTCATGTTACTAATGGTTAAAAGGGGATAAGATGCAATGATTCTATAATTATTATTTAGATTATTTTTTTAGTTTTATAATAATGAGATTTTTAGGAATCATGGTTATTTTTTAGGGTTTTTTCTATGATAAAAGGTTTAAATGTTTATGAAACATGTTTTCTTTCTATGTGTTATGATATATAATGAATATTTTATATTATTGTGGAAAACATTTGAATGAGTTTTTATTATTCTATGTGTTTTAATGTAATTATATATAGCTAATATTAATTATGTCAATATGGATATCTCATGGGATAATTAAGACTGGAATATGGAGTGGACATAGTTCAATAAGGGGCATTGTCCATTACGGTAGTCTTGGGAGGGAACCTTGACACATAATATAATGGAATAGGGTGTAAAACTAAAACAATAAAATAATCATGGACATGATCCTTGAATATGTAATAGATTTTCTATTCAAATATGTATTCCAAAAACTTATTTATTAGGACAATGTTATGCTCTCATGGCTCCAGTTCTTTAATTACTTTATTATTCATTTCTTATGAATTTCAATGATTTCTTCGATAACTCATCATTATTATCAATGATATATTGGGTAATTTTGTAAATATTAATCTCATATTATCATACCCTTATTCTCATTTTACTATTATGTGTCCATTTATATCTCCTTTTTTTACCATTAATGGTCATATAATCTTACCCATTATTAAGATTCCTTTTCCTTTGATGTATGTAAAATTGTAATTATGATTTGTCTATGAAGGGAAATATTTGTAAATAAATAACTATGAGATGATTTATATCAATTACGTACCCATTTTTTTTTTCATGTTTCCACTAGAACTAAATCTTTATAGTTTTAATGTGCATTGTAATGTTATATAATGATTATTCATAATAAAATATTTAATATCTATATATGAAAATTATATTTCACTATAGTTGTTTAAAATCCATTAGATTGGATTATATTAATAGAAATAAATAAAAAAAATTTACAGTTGTATAGAATGAATTCATTTCTTATCAAGTCTAATATCATTTGAAAATGAAAAAATGATATTTTTTTAGAAAGCACTGTATTTATGGTCGTAGTGTGTTTTCATCTTAATAAATTAAATTAATAACAATTAATGAATTATTTTAACATATTTTATTGATCATATAATAAACAAGAGGTTTTAACATTAATCTAAAACTATTTTTCTAGTAATGGGATAAGTATTAATCGTGTTTTATGTTTAAACACATTTTTCAATAAACAATTTTCATTGTGTTTAGTGATCTTATTTAAAATGGATTTTTGTAAATTCTAGTGAATTAATATTTAAAAATTTATTCCATATTTTGAATCAGTACGTTCAAATTTGGTAATTATTCTTATTTTAATATTTTTCTTTATGAATAGTTACGTTAGTAAATATATGTCACCTCTATATAGAAAAACCGTCTAATTAATAATAAAAATAATTTATAAGGATCTAAAAATAAAAATAAAACAATGATTATTATTATTGAGTTAGTTTAGTTCCACCACCATCATCCAATATTCTATGATACAGAAACATGGTGTAATTTTTCTTTTATAATGACCTTAATATTTAAATCCAAAACGACATTATATTTGTTTTAATAACATTATCATTTTTTAAAATGGTTATAAAGTGATTTTATTCAATTATAACGAGTTATTTAAAAACTAATGGAATTTCATTTTCCATGTTAATTTATTTTCAATTTTTAGTAATGAAATAATTTCCTTAAATGATTCCACAATGCTAAAATAATACATGTTTAAGTAATTGAAAAATAAAATAAATAGTTTTAGAAATATAAATATTAATAAAATATGGATGATTTATCTTGTTACAATTATTTTTTAAATAATTTTAACTTAATATTTTAATTAAATATTTTTGTTTCAATTTCTATTTTTAGTTTATTTTCATTAAATTTAAGCTATATTAATAGTCATAAAGGTGGAATTAATGGTATCTTCCATTAGTTAATATTTATTAAATGATATAAAATATTTAAATATATTATATTATGATAATTTATTGTTATATTAAATAGACTATATGAAACTTTTCACTTGTGTATCACTTGTCTAATTATATTAACATTCAGAACAATTAAATATTAAAAATAATTGATGTCACTCTTATCATCATAGGGGTTACTAGTGGTTAAATCGATGTGATATGGGTTAAAAACACCTAAATATGAATAAATTCTATTTTACGAGGTTATTTTGACTCTTCGACATTAAATAATATAAAAATATAAATTTTGGGCCACCTGAAAATGAAAAATAATTTAGATTTATTTAATACTCTAGGTAATTCCAAGGTTTAACCTACCCACACATAAAGAAGGGAACCTCTTTCTCTCCCACATTCACAATGTTTGAGAAGTATTTATTAAAAAAATATCTAAATTAATATCATTATAACATCACTTAACATGACCTAGATGTCATTTATTATCATAATATGACCCTTTGATGGCATAAGTTTTAAGCCATATATGTTTTCTAAATTAAGTGGAATGACTATTACATGAGTACATTCAATTAAATTTAATAATCTACTTTTTATAAGGATATTTTCTACAATTTACCTAGATGAATCTAGTATAAAAAGTGTAATGATATGTAATTATAATTATAGAACAACCATATTTCACCTTTTTTCTATCAAATGTGAAATGAATGTATCGCTTGTGTGCATGTGTTGACAACTACCTCAACATATGATATGATTCGTTTTCCATCGACATATTTCATGGTTATTTATAATATATTTAATAAATATATATGATATTGATAAATTAAAAAACCATGGAATGAAAAATATACTAGTTATATTCATATCCTTCTTTTTGATAGAAATTTAAAATTGTATTATTATGTACATACACAATATCATCTATATGGGATGTGTATATCATTTTTTTCACCTCTACCATTTTTTGGTGATTATGAATATGATTATAATTAAAATATAAGTATTTATATATCATTATATAAATTCTAAAGATGATGGAACCATAAAAAAATGCAATGGCTAGATCTTTTGAACCAAAACATTAATGAAACATTAAATTCATAACACCCTGAAACAACATTTTAAGTAAATAATAATTTAAAAAGGGGAATTAAAATTTTATAATGGAATAAAATATGGTATTATGGGTATTAATAATGGTCCTTTATATAATTGTAATAAATTTAAATTTATTATACAATAGTTTATAGATCTTACAATGAAATATAGACATGATGTATGGGTTTAACATTGAATCCTAATTTTTATCAGGATTGTTTATTCTTTAGTTTTTTAATGTGAAATATTATGGTATATCTCCCAAAAATTATGCCTCTTAATTTAATATTATTTTTTTGGAAATTTAATGATTTATTTTAATTATCTTGTCTTTTTTTACTCAAAGGAATGAAAAACTATTTTTAAGGAAAACTGAATATGTTTAATTATTTAGTTGGGAATCCTTTTCTTATACATCCATATTTTCATTAAAATGTATTTAATAATATTATTATTATTCTACTACGATTTTTTAAAATCAATTCTACCAATTTTTGTTTCTATGACGAAATTTACCACGAATATTCATGTTTTGTCGGAATGAGTTATATTTGAATTTTTACAAAATATAATAATGGAATATTTTTCTAATATCACTACATGAATATAATTTCCCAATGAAATGACCTCTCAATGATTTGTGATTTGAATTAATGTTTAATGGTTATTTTGAAGAATTTTTACCCTTAATTTTCATATCCTTGTTTGCCACTACGATATAGATCCCTTTTCATTTCAATTAAATAAATTTTTACCTAAATGAATGTGTCCAAAAGGGTCATCGGGGTTTTGTGAGGATCTAGGAAGGTTTAGGGCTTGATGAATGAGTTTTTAATGGAGAAGGATTATACACACAATTATAATATAATATTCACTAATATACCACAATAACTATGTGTCCTTAGATGAGAGAGTCACATGTGGATAAACCATGTAAGTGGAGGATGTACAAGAGGAAATACATAAAATATATTATAGGATCACCATCATTAGATTTTGTGCAGTTTTTTGATCCATCCACCTAGACCATATAGGTTGTGTGTTCCTAAAATTGGTGAATACAGAGCATGTACATGGATTTCCTAGTTGTGGGCTTCGATCAAGTGAGTTGGGGGCCTTCAGACCGTGTGGGTCACAAGTCTGGAATATAGTTTCACCAACTGTTTCTCTAAACCTTGCATCCTATTAAAATTGGGGGAAATTTGATTATTTTTTCTTTTCCACTTAACTCTAATTCTTCTTTCCCCATTCTACTTTTGTGAACTATTTCTCTATAATATATATTCATTCTAATGATGAAACTGACTCAAGTAACATATCAAAATATTACCCAACACGAATTACAACAACATTTAAAGGAGCTGATAATATAAATAGAATGGAAACTAGAACCTGGGAATCAAATAAAAACCATATAGAATGACTTCATGTAACCCAAATAAAAAACATTTCATACATATATATAAAAGAGATAAAAAGATGAATAAATAAATATATGCCATAACTGCAAAAAGGACAGTGGAAATGTAACAAATCAAAAGTAGTGAGAACATCCCAAAGTAAAACTACATAATAAAAGGATTTTAAAATATAAAATTATTAATCCACATGATAATGTTTGAAATCTATTACCATAACAACACCATTTACCCAGACATAATTGATAGAAACCTCACTGCCTAATTGAGGTTCCTTGTCTTTCACTGTTATGAAAGACAAAAAAAATTCTATATATGACTGACGGGTTGTGCATGGTGTGAGCTAGAATACTTATTAGGATATAACCATGATGTTATATTAAGAAACTTTATATCACAATCCAAATATGATTATCTACAATGAAAAAAAGGGATGATGAAGAGTTTAAAAGTTTTTATATCAAAATCATAGAAAAAATATTAATTTCCACTTTTCTATATTTCCTAATAAGACCATGTAAAAAGGTATAAAATAATATCATATATATATATATATATCAATATGTCATATTTGATTAAATCATGCATTATATATCATATCATATCCATTGTAGTAATATTAAAAACAATAGAAGACATATCATTGGTAATATAATGGAAAAGATCGTTATATGTCATGCAAGAAGACTACATATACCAAAATCAATAACTAGGTAACAATTAAGTCCTTAGATCACATGCCTATAGAGGATTGAGAAAACCCATGAGTAAATCCAACAATAGTGTCAACATGAATACCAAATAATAATGTATATAGGGTATAGAGAAACACTGCATGAGTGAACCAGTTGATAAAACATTGACAATGGACATAAGATAAACCTTTAAATTAAGTACCTAATGCTTTCTGTGTGATCTATGTTTCAAAATATTTCATCAAAACTGATACATAATTTTTTTTTTGAAAAACCATTTTACAATACATTGATAATAACTTTTCCTATTATTAAAATAATTGAAAACCATATTTTATAAAAAACTCATTCTGTACAAAAAAAACCATCATTCAATCAAGTCATATAATTTGTAAAAAAATTATAAAACAAGAGTAGTGCAGTTTATCTATAATATGCTTGAGATGGAACTAATTACCTCAAACATGGGTCGCAAATGCTTTAAATTGGATCCACAAATAATGAAAAACATAAAGACCATGGTGGAGGCCCTAGAAACAATCCTTACATGTCGGAATTGATTGAAGGAAGATCACAAAAGGATCTAGAAGGGATAAAAATTGGTGGATTGGATAGATCATATTATACCTAAAATAAATCCACAAGTTTCACCCCATCCAATATAAGGGATAAAAATTGGTGGAAGATCACAAAAGGATCTAAAAGGGTTCTTGATGAATCAACATTAATAATCAATGAATCTATACACATAATAAAATAGTGCTTCCATGATTATGGTAAATAATAAAATTGAAGGATTACTCACCGGATGAAAGGCACAACAACAACAATGAAGATCAATCATTGAACAAAATGATTCACAAGGATTTGAGGTCTCCAATACGTCATGGTATTGCTCATATTTCCTAAGGTAAGAAGAAGTGGTTGAATTAAATTGATATCATTTGTGAAATTCCGTAAAATCTCAACTCCATAGATTTACATAGAATGAAACCCCTCTTGAAATCATGTAATCCATCAAACCCATGTACATCAAAAAAACCATCACCATTTATTTAAAAAGATTATTTTTCATATACAGAACTTGTAAAATATATTCTTGATGGGTAATTTTAATGCATATTACTAGTTCCCATTAACATACTCGATCCCCTTACAAAAAATATCAACTCTTTATAAATAGTGTAAACTTATCATGAAATATAAATTGCTCATGCTCTAAAACAAACTCACGAAATATTAATGGTGACTAATAAATGGTGTGTAAACACATTACATGGAATTTATAAATTATATAGATAAAAAACCATAGTTTCATCTATTAATGGAAATTATAATAATGATATAAATTCAAGTAAAATCCCACAATTATATTAACATGTTAATACCCAAACACTTTTACTTCAAAAAAATTTACATACTAAAACCATTGGTTAGTTATCCCCAAATAAATTCTCACCATTCTTAGGAGTCCCAAAATGCATAAAAATAATGTTGAATAAGAAAACAGATATGTGAAATTATTACAAGTCGGTGATAGGATGTTACAAACCCCCATCATAAAACTTTTTATGCATAGGAAGTAATATGAAAAAATTATATCATGAAACAAGATGAGGGAACATCTCCCTCGTTAATTAGATTTTCTCAAAAATAAATTTTTAATATGGTCCAAGCATCCATAAAACTGTAACCAATAGAACAAAATTCCCAAAAAAAAATTCATAGGAGATTCCTCATTCTCTATTGGTTTCTCTACAATAGAAATGTATGGATCCAACTCAATCACATTAATACTATGAAATTGAGAAGAACTAGGATGTCATTTCAGACATACGATATATATAAATCATCATGAATTCCCATGAACAAAAAAATAAATTATAACTTATATAAATACTTCCCAAACTGGTTAGTGACCTCTAGTGGTTCAACATATCTTGTAGAAAACAGTCCCTATTTTCTTTGCTGATGAGGACCCAATCGAGGACAAACATTCAAAAAACTCAATCATCTATGAAAACACCAATGTATGACGATGATGATCTATATATGATATTTTAGACTCTAGTCTATAACAATACATCAAAAGATATCATGAATCCTCACGAATTTCTTCCAAACTACACTTGATCCCAAAAAAGAGGCATAAACCACCTTCGCCCAAGAAAGTGGTCACATGAATGGGAGAATATACAGAACCACAAAGGGAAAAATAATTATCGATGTCTGATCTCTATATTTTGCATGAAAATACAACAATTCTCTTTTGGATATCCCATGATCCACCAAAATTCCTAAAACTAGATTGTATAATATCTTCATGTATTTGAATATCTTGCTCAGTATGACCATCTATCAGTGGACGATATGTTTCACTCAACATCACATGAGTCCCTAACAAATATTGGAGGCTCATCCAAAACTTGGATGTAATCCTAGGATCCCTATTTAAAATAATATAATTAGTAACCCAATATAACCTCATGATCCCATGCATACACTCTTTACCCAATTCATTATCTTTCATGTAATCCCAATTTAGAATGAAGGGAGCTAACATTGATAAATGACAAATCAACAGATAAATATAATTACACCCTCTTAGAGTCTATATTAATACACAAAAAATAAATTCATGGAATCCTTCCCCAACATCCCAACTAACACCAGTAGAGGTTGAAGAATACTATAGGGTTTAACATGATTTCTCTTTATCTGAAGATAGGTATAACAACGTGACACATAATCTAAAATGTCTACATAATAGTAGGCCACTAGATATTATGTCTCTTGTAATAATAAATCTCTATAGTACCCAGAAGAATGGAGCATGGATTATTATTAAAACCCAAAAAAAATACCTTCACAATTTCTTGAATGAGAAATCGATCCCCAAAACATATAATACATTTTTAGGAGAGAGAAAAACTTGTAACATTATCCCCCACCATATAGGGTTTCCAAAATTTCTCTGAACTCAACATCATGATTATGACCCTAAAAAATAGACATATTGAGAGATTATTATAACTAAACAGTAGTTAGAAAAATACTTTATGCACACTCTTGAGAATCCAGGTGAAACTGAGTGATGATCCACCTAAGGATCCACACTTCCTTCAATTCTAGAATAGCTTATGATGGTACCATCCAATCGATTGTGCAATCAAAAATATTCCCCTTCCTCAGGGTGTAAGAAATGATATATTTGAAGGTATTAATGTATTACACCCACTAATTATGAAATTAATTCATGTCTCTCTATGATTATAAATAACTCAGGCTCTAATGGTATGAGAAACCCGTGAACCTCTCACAAAAAATAATGATTCCTCAACACATAAGTTCTTGAATAACTACAATAAGTTCTAAATTATAATTACATGTTCCATAAATGTTTTTTAATTATCTATTTTTGGATGTTGGAGATGTTCAATATTGTTATAGAAGTTTTCATTGGATTTTTAGGTACGGTTGGGCTTCATCATAAAATTCATGTCATGTAAGTGTATTATACGATGAGAAATTTGGTTTTCTCTTGTCTAGGGCAAGCTCATGACCTGTATATTTTCAAGGTTATGTAACAAAAATGTGATTCATTTTTTGGAAAAAAAGAACCTCTAGGATTATATTATGTGGAAGTGGATTACAGGTCTTGAAAACTCGTGATCCAGTATAGATTTAAAATTCATTTTTTCTATATTTTCATTAATTCATATATAGATTATTCTTCCTCTCATTTTTGGTGAACCCTAAGAATATCTATGATTTAATTATGACCTCTTCCTCCCTATATGATCCATTGGCCTAGTGGTTGTTTTTTTGGAAATCTGTGGTTGTTCCCCGATAGGTTTTTCACATTTCTATGTGGTTTTCAATCCGTACTTCGCTCAATAACTCAGTATAGAGATGTTGTTATTTTAAGGGGTGTGCGTTGGATTTCATTTTGATGTTATTTTATTGAGGTGTAGGTTTAAATGTGGTTGTCATAGTGTGGTTTTGGTTTTCAGAATTTTTCATTTCCCTATGTTGCACAACGAGTCGAAAAACTTCTTTGAAGTAGTGATTCCCTCGTTTATCTCTATTGTGTAACATCAGGGAAGGGTTTAATTTTTTTATCTATGGGTTATTTTAGACTTATCCAATGATAAATAATTAATAATTGATTTGAAAGGGAAAATAGGGTTTCATTCACATGATTTTACAAATTTGATGTAATTTTTTATATTATGGATGATAATGGTTTGATTCCCCGTTGAAAATTGTGGTCATTTGGGGATTTTATGTGATGGAGATATGTGATGTGATTGCATAATTTGTTGCTATTATTGTGATAACATCCTAATATGTAAATTTATTAATCAATTATATTTGGATAAATAAATATTCACCCTGAGATCATCAATTATGTGATAATTCCCATAAAATGAAGTAGAATGTGATTAAATACACTTAATAAATTTGTGATATAATATTGATGTGTTTTGAGGTGTGAAATTTCATATGGGAAAATTAAATGTTGTTGGGTAATGTGATGATGATTTTTTTTATAATCTTTTTTAGTGGGAAGGAGGTAGTTTGTTTATCCGTTCATTTTGGGCTGAAAGGTGGTGGTTTTTTTTGCTAGATAAACATGTAGTCATCTAATAAATAAATAATTTTTCAATAATTTTTTGTAATGGAATTGGTTGGTTGGTTAGTTGAATATAAATGGATAATGGATAATTAAATAGTGGGTTGTGTTGTTAAATGTTTTTATGCTAAATAATGAAATGAATGTGATAAGTAAATGGAATTGGATGGAAATGTGATGTTCGGTTTGTGAATTGATGTCTGTGGTTATGCATTTAGAGGTGGAAAAAGTGACTGTGTTGTGATTTGGATCATTTTTCTATGAAACCATATAGTGGTATAAACTGTTTGATTATATATATATATATACTTGTACATTATTGTGATTTATGTAAACACACCACCCTCATCGAGCACTATGTGCTGACACCCTCATAGTCTTGTGAGGGTGTATTTCCCAACATTTGGTGAGGAGTATGGATGGGTGAGAACCCACTAATTCACACTTTATCTTCCAATAAAGGCAGGTATTTCAAAATTTGGGATGGTCAAGGGAATGTTAATTCATTAGACGGTTCTTTTGATGGTCGAGGTGTATTTGGGAGAGATGTGATTGCCCAGGTGTTTGTGGCGAGATTTGACAACATTTGTGTTTTTGGTTGAGATATTATTGTTCTTATACTGTGGCTCCTGGTGGGGGTCATACATGGTAGGAGGAGGGAAATAATATGATTTCCTAAAAGTTCATGTAACCCAACTACTACAGTTATGACAGTGATTTTGTTGTGACCAATGTGTTTTTGGGTGATATGTACTGTGTTCGTTCTTGTGGGCCAGCAAACCCAAGAGTCTATAGGTGAGGTGTGTTGTGGCTGTGATTTTGGGGAGGTGTGATATACAAATTAGATAGGAGCACTATGATATACAACATTGGGGGTGATAGAGGAATATCATGGGAAAGCAGTGTGGGGTACCCTTATCAATGTGATTCTTATTATACTATATATTATTATTTGCATTATTCGGTTAGTGTACCTTGGTGAGGTTAGGATGATTACTATACCTTGATAGGTGTTATTTTGTTAATATTTTTTATCATAGGTGAATTAGTATGCTTCTTTCACATGTGCATGAGAGACATAATTTTTTCCATACTAATAATACTTTTATTCTCACCCTATGTATATTAAACTGTGTTTAGGATTCGATGATCACTACAAGTAATGTACTGGAATTATTAGATCAGGTCCATGATAGTTCTTATGTCACTTCTTTATCTTGACATTTGAGTATTTATTTTTTATACTTTACTATATCTATATTTTTTATATTTATTCATGCATGTATGTGTGTGTGTGTGGTGTGAGGGGTGTATTTTTTTATATTGTGTCTTGGAGATGTTTTTGGATGATCTGTCTTATCCCCCTATCCAATTTATATAATATACGGTAAAGCCTCACATATAAAATATTTTCATAGCCTTGGTGCGAGTCGCTAACCTGGGGCCTACTGGGGGTGGGACTCGGGGGTAATTATCTCTCTCCCTTTATTGAAGTATATTTAGAGGGATAGGGTCATGACATATAGGATTTTGAGTTTCTAGTTGAGATATATGATGGATTTTGGTGTAGGGCATAGTTAGGATTTGATTGGATGGTATAGAAACATTGCTAGTTTACCTTGTCACATGACACATATTGGAAAACCTGCTAGGAAAATTTTGTTTAGGACATCAATGATCTAGTTCATAGACTTTGAGCTTATTTATCAACCAAGTAAGATACACCTATTGTAGGGTAGAGAATAAAGGAAGTTACACACATTATAATAACTTGTGCACTTGTTTGAATTAGGTGGGTATGGGATATATTAAACGAAAAAATGAATTAAATGAATTAAATGATTTAAATTAATTTTAATTAAATTTACCACTACTCAGTTATCATAAATTGTTGTTTTCTATTTTGTTATGTCTTTCATTTGTCATTCTCATGTGGCTCAGGATGTTTAGGTTCACCAGGTTGATCCAGTTTATCATTATATGGTTGATATGGTTGAGGATGGTGATATTTGGTAGAGTATGTTGTGTGATTAACATTGACTGACTTTGGGGAAGAATGAGGTCGTTGTATTGATATGGTTACAGAGATAAATTTAGAGGATCTTGAGATTTCTTTCACTTTGATTTAGGTCTCGACGGAGTGCCAGGTCCCCTTGGTAGTTAGTAATATGTGGAGAGATTCAAATTATAAGTGGATTCTATATCCAGGAGCGTAGAAGGATGAAATATTCTTGGTCATCTTCTAGAAAGAGTTACAGGAAGATTTTGTTTCAATGACCATGAAGCAGAAAAGAGGAAGGATCTTCCTTCACTATAGAAGTAGAGCATGGAAGTATATGATATAGGAATCATGTTTAAGATACTTTTTTGTTTTTCCCTAGATAATTTTCCAGATGAGGAGTCTCATGAGATATTTATTGACGAGGAACTCCATCATTATATCAAGAATTCAATAACTCATTTTTCATTTCCTACGTATCATTAGGCTCATAAAAAGGTAGAGGTGATCGAGCAGATTCAGTCATGAGGAGGTTTTTACAAGAGAAAAACCAGTTGGGTTCCTTGATGGGTAGGGTTATTAGTGGAATATTTCAGGCATCCTGTCTTTCAATGGTTTTGATTATAAGTGATTAATCCTTAGTGTATTCAATTCTAACCTGCTAGGTATAGTGGTTTTTTTCTTTTCCCAAGAGTTTTTTCAAATTTTCATTTAGTTGTGGGTTTGTGTTCATCAGAAAAACTGGTGCCAAGTGGCTCCATAAGCTCAGTTTAAAGGAGGTGTATAGGTTTACTGCCAACCTATTAATCATTTTCTCGTGAGGTAGTTTCACTATGAAGGGAAATCGGGGTTTTCCCCTCTAACAAAAGATATAACACAAAGAGGATAACATCAATATGTTCATAATTTTAAATCACTGAGACTTATTCATGTTTATAGAGGTAGATGTATATTCTTACATATTATGATTTTAAGATATCTTAGACCTCAATAAAAGGATATTTTTTGGCCGAAAATCTGAAAAAGAGGTAATTCGAGGGTTTTGTTTGGGATTCTGAGGATACATGGAGAGCCATGGAGTATTTGGTATTCTTACACTATGATGGATGAGTGGATAGTTGTAGAAAATATTTGTTTCAAATAAAGGTGTAGTCATTTTTGATACAGTATGTGGTGGAGTCTCTGGGTGGGTCACTATGGAAAATGTGATGTGTGATCGTGTTATCTATGGTGAAGCTCTGAATGTATGGTCAGATGAATATTAGAGGATGGTTGGAACTAGATGTTGTTTCATGAATTTCTTTTAGATATTAATTTGTGATGATGTTTTTCATGAGTTTCATGAATCACCATTTTTGGTATACCAATGGCTTTTTAAGATGTATCGTGGCTTGAGGATTCATTTTTGGTTTCTCGTGGAAAAGGGGATGTGGTAGTTTTTGTGTATCTGTGTCTGGTTTTTTATCATTTGAAGGCTAAACAACATATTTGTTATGTTTTTTTGTATCCCATGTCTTTCCCCGAGTTGAAATTTGATAATATTTCACTGGATTTCATCATAGGTATTCTCATAGCATGGGGAGGGTTTGATGATATCCAGGTGATAGTGAATTAGTTGATGAAATTGCCATACTTCATAGTAATCTAGGATTTGGGAGAAATGGATGACTTTTATTAGATGTACATTAATGATGTGGTGAAGTTTAATGGTGTTCAAATCTCAATCATCTTATATTTTACACTTGATTTACCTCATGATTCTGGAGGATGTTGTAGCATTATTTTGTCACTCAATTATGCCTCAACAGTAAATTCCACCCTCAGATAGTTGATAATCTGGAACATACTATCTATATATTTGAGGGCATGTTACATGACCGTGTATGGGAAATTAAATGGTATAGGTTATGACACCATCCTTTCGTATTGTTTTCTTAAAATATTAGTTATCACACTTCCATTATCATAGCTCCATTTGAGGATTTTTACGAAAGACTGTGTTGTTCTCCGTTGTGTCAGACGGTTGTTGCGGAGAAAGTCGTTCTTGGTCTCGATGTGGTGGAAAACATAAAATAATTGGTTCATCTTGATCATAAGAGGATGAAAGTAACACATTATCATCATAAGACATATGTAGATCATAGAAGGAGGCCCCTAAAGATTGAGGTTGTAACACCCCATGATTTCATAGTTTATTATTTCTTCAAAATAATTCAATAACATGCATTACACGCAACACCGAGTTAAAGCGCACCATGACTTACCAAAAAATCCATTGAAAAGAGGTTATGAATAGAATTAACAAAATTTTAAACTTTATATAATCCTTATACTTTTATAATCCATATTATGAGTTTCTTAGACATAATGTAAGAACAAATTCCTTTTTTTCAGATAAAAGAAGTATTTTTCAAAAATGCACTTTTACCAACATTAATAGTGATTCCTTTTTAAATCCAATATTTTAAATTTTTATATATTCAATTTTAAGAAATAAATTTATTCTTTAGAAAGGTTAAATAATTTTTTTTTTACAATTTCACACCCCAAGCTTCTACGGTATGCTTCTCTTTGAATAATGCGGTAGCGTGTGTTGTACATAACATCGAGTTCTAACACACCACAACCAATCAAACTAGCCGTTATGAATAGTAATACCTAATTTTTTAAATTTTATAAATTCGATCTCTCAAAATGGACTTCATTTTTGGATTCGGAATATCAAAATTATCCTAGGGTGAAATTTTGGACCTTTTCGGATAACTTTCATATTTTGATGAATAGTGAAAATTACTAAATTTTAATTAAGAACTACTTTTTAATCAAAATAAATTAATATTGATATATTATGAATTTGAGTGTTTTTAAAATATATTTAGAATATATTTTTACCATTTCATTCAAAGTTTTTTATTGGACATAATTTCACAATTAAACAAGACATAAACAAGTGTCAATCTTTTGATAGTTATTATCTCTTAAAAACACGCTTTTTGTTTTAACAACGGGAATTAATTTTAAATTAATTTCTTCCACTTCTGTGTTATGAATTTGGAAAAATGGATTCCATATTTTTAATCAAGTTGTTCAAATTTTGTAAATAGGTAACTTTTATTTTTAGACATTTTGAATAATTACTTCGGTAAATATTTTATTTACCATGGTTAAAGGCTAAATCCGGTAAATAAGGGTTAAAAAAATAAAATTATAATAATGAAAAATTACCCTAAAACGTGTCCAAACCTTATTATATGATACATGTCCGACCATGGGCATCATTGGGTCGATTTTGGACCCCATGGAGCCACTTGTAAGTGATAATGACACTTTATATTAATTAAGTTAAAATGAATACAAAAATGACACAAGCATATATCTTTTAGGAAAACAATTCTTACATAGGGTTATATATGTTGGACTTTCGACTATAAATATTAAATATAAAGCTAAAAATATTTCCTACATTATGATATTTTATTTATAATTTTTAGACATTACATAATTTAATTTATTTATGACACAATGATGATGCAGTAATTACCATAATAGTGAAAAATTAAAATAATTGATATTATAAATACACAAATAAATATAATTGGAGACTTTTATTGCATTAAAATAATTATATATGTTAATGTTACATATTATAATTGATTTAATTGGATTTTTTCGAAGTAATCATTCTGTTATGAGTTTCACAAAAATCAATTATTGAATATTGTCAAAATTGACATAAAAGAGTTTTTAAAACAAATATTGTATTATTAATATATATTAAATTCCTAAAAATCTAAGTATCATCCAAGATACTTATATCATGATAGTTGTATCATTAATGGATGACTTGGGTGTCTCTTGGATGTATATAGTAAGTTTATTACCCATATAATATAAAAATACAAAGAGACATTGTAAAAGTGAAACTAATTAACTAAGAGTTAATACTTAATGATAAGGTTAATATCGTAACCCAAACATGTCTAAATTCTATTGTTTGAGTGGTTTTCTACCAAAAAGCACCTTAAACTTTAAATAATACACTTTGGAGCCATTAGAAACCGAATTTGAATTTATTATAAAATAATATTTCTAGCTTATCCAAAGGTGCCCCTCACCCCTCTTATAATAGGGCACTCCTCTTTCTCATTAATTCACACTATAAAAGCTTTTTGGTTCGTCCAAACTCTGCCCAAATACTCTATAAACTTCCCTAAATACATATTAGAGGCCTTCCTTTAGTAAGAAAGCTATCTTATAGAGCCCTTTTGATCAAATCAAATGGATGAACACGAAGAAGATGTATTGATTTCACCACCCTTTTTCAAGTTCTTTTCTTCTTCCACTTATTCATTCTTTCTTATTACCATTATAAAATAATAAATACATTATATTATATATACTTTGATGTTATTATAAACATTTTACAATCATATTTCAGTATTCTATCCATCCTTTGAATAACATGCCACCATATGTGCGTACGTACGGCTTACCATCTCCATGTCGTGGGGTAATTGTTATTCAATAAATTATTATTTGGATGGGTATAATAATGATGTGTAATTCATGTATATAATAAATATAACATGATAATGATTATGTAAATATTATATACCATCCTATTATATATTATTTTAATATCAAAAGAATGATATTGTCGCTCGTGTGTACTTACGGACTAACGTCTCCACGAACGTGATGAGATTCATTCTCTATCATATCCATTAATGTATAATTATCATTTGATGATTTAAAAATAATGTTTAAGGACTTGATATCATTATGGATATTAATAAGATACAACCTATCCATGACAACCCCGGCTTACATAACAACACATATAAAAGAAAACGAGTAAGTTAACACCCGAAACAATGATAATTCTAAGATATTATTAACAAAGAAATGTCAAAAGATCATGTATGATATCATATGAATTTATATGATTATTGTATAATTTCATAAAAATTATTTCACCATTATACAGGAGGTTAACTTACACCCATCCAAGGAAAATTACAAGGTAAGGGTTTATTTCTCAATCTCTTTATTATCCGAGGTTGTTTATACATAATAATCTACTGGGATTTCTTTATCATCCACATCCATGTTTCATAAATATGTATTTCAAAACAATTTTACTATTTATAAGAATATGGGTTAAAGTCATTTATACCCTTGTTTGAATTTTAATAAGAGGTTTATAAAGGAATCTTTCCGTCGTTTTCAAAACAAAGTGCTTTTTAACCTTTTCGACAGAATTAAGGTGAGAATGTTTTTTTAACTTATACGGTGGGTGCGGCTATTTTCCACCATTATAAAATCTTCAAAGCATACTTTACAAGATTATAATAATATTTTCATATTAAATGTTTTATTTCATAATTATGTGACATTTAAATGATTTCAAAAACAAAAGATATATTTCTCTCAAATAGTATTGATTTCATCTATGTCAACATCCTTTGATGAATGTTATGATTATTTGAGGTTTATTTATTATGATACAAAACATCCACATTGTATTGAAGGTTTTGTGTTCGGTTTGACTATGGATGTGTTATTTTTATACCATTCATGGTTTATGTAGAAAGTATTGACATTTCGTATGCTAGTTTTAATACGAATGTTTATGTTATGTTTAAACCTGTTCTTATGAGGAATGCATTGGACTTAATAAGTGACGGGTGGAGCCCGATATAGCTCCTTGATGCATTGGTAGGTCTCATGAGACAAACTAGTGTCTTGGAACAAGGCCTTGACAAAATTTAATTTGTAGTCTTGGCACGAGGCCTTGGCTATGTGGTTATGATGGTATGGCATTATGCATTCCATCATTATGAAAGTGGTTATTGATATTGGACGTGATTATTCGATTAGTAGAATATCCATGTGAATAGGTAAATGGAATTATTTCATTTTATTTTTTCCATACTATGTTGAAATTTATGTATAAAAGTCTTTTATTTTAGTTATACATTGCCTTAAATGTTTATGCTTATTTATGAATGTTTCTGTTGTATTGCTTACCCTTACAGAGCATTTGAGCTCACCCCTTTCTATGTTTTATTTTTTCTCAGGATTCCAAGATGTATATTGTGAATGATAAGAAGGGTTAAGACAGGGGAATAATGTAATTCATAAAGGATTATTTATGTTGTTTTGTATGTTATGAAGTGTAATGTAACATTCATGTATGTAATCTATTTTCCAAGACTGCTAAACTAATCGGTCCTTTGGGATTTGATTCCTTGTAATCATGCCAATGTATTAAAATAATGCACCGACTCTGGGTTACTGGGGTTGGGGCGTTATAGTTGGTATCAGAGGATGTTTAGTAATAACCTTGGAAACTAGATTTAGATAAACTCTGATTAGCGCACATAGCCCTAAATTAGACTTTGATGATTAGTATAGAAGAACTTCTTAGAATTTTGGTATTGTAGATATTTTGTGAGTTTTCCGAGCAATACATCCAGGTCTAGATACGAGCAGGTAGAGGTTGCTTTGGCAGAGATGTACCTAGGGGTAAAACCCGAAAACACCGCTTTGAGCTAGACTCGAACGGGAACTGGTGAATGACAACGGGCCTTGCTGCACTCTTGGTTACGACACTCCTGGGGGATAAGCTTTGGATAATTCTCATTTTATTTTCAAACCATTATGAAGGGATAATGAGTATATACTTACTCAAAGAAAACATTTTTTATGATTATGGATTATATCCATAAACTGTTCAATTTTCCTTAGGAATTATTTATTACAATTCATAAACTGACCTAGTTTATGCTATTGTATAGAAATGGCGCCTAGTAGAAGGAATGTGAACTCCAGTAATACGCATGATCCAAAGAGTAAGAAGGATCATATCTTTCATGTTATTAAGATATCATTTAGAAGGGAAATATTCTCCCACATATTATCATCATATGAAGAAATAGTATCATGTGTGGATAAGATAACTAAAGAGTTTAGTGAGTCCTTTGTCTTTGAATGGAAGCATGAGAAGAAAAGGATGGAAGAGAGAAAGATGTGTAAAGGGAAGAGGGAAAAGAAGAATTTCCCCATATGTGTTAACTATGGGAAGAAACACCCTGGAACTTGCCTGAAAGGAATGGGAATTTGTTATAACTGTGGAGAAAAAGGGCACAAAGTACATGAATGCAAGGGTAAGAAAATGGTTTCAAATGTACAATGCTTCATTTGCAAGGAGTTTGGACACTACGCGAACCTATGTCCCAGTCATCAGACTATGCCGCAAATGATGCTATAGGATAATAATCATGTTATGATACTACCACAGATGAAGAGGAATGATTAGAGTTCTTATGTTGATTTTTTCATTTGAGTGTTTTATCAACAATGTACTTTTTATAATAATTAGATAGCATATAAGGATTATACTACAGTACTATTTCATTAAGGACTTGAGATTGTGTGGAACAAAGAAAAGTGACTCAATAGCAGGATAAAATTTTGGAAAATATATGGTTGAGAGAATGATAAACCATAATATAGTTCTGATACCGAGGTTGTGATTTTGGAATAATACATGATTGGTTTGGATAAATTATATTGGATATTCTTGACTATCTTGAAACTGATTAATGATTTGTATATTCCATCATTGTTTACAACATTTTTGGATTGAAGGAGTATATCCATTATTATGTAAGGAATAAGTTATTATGAAAGTAATCAATAAGGTATTATGGTAATTCAGGATGTTGCAGTGTTATAAAATTATACTTGATGAAGGTGTTCACATGTTATTATGCAGCAAAAAGAATCGTCATTTTTGGACTAAAGCATTTTGGATAGTTCTAGTTTGGATTATTTTGGATTTCCATAAAAGGAAAACACGGAGGTTGGGCGGCAACCTGTTGCGTATGGCAAGGCCGCGAGACTTGAACCCACAACCGAAGGGCGACAAGGGTGTATCACCTACCACTTGCCCACGTAATGATCAGGATTAAATAATGTAGTTTTTTTTGTAACCCTATATGAATAGGATAAATAAAATATTTTTCTTACGTTCTATTATCTTTTAGAGTGAAAGATGAGTTTGTGGTAGAAATTAGTTAAAGGATAAAACTCTACTTGTCAAGAACATATTTTTCTTCCCCTCTTATTCAATGAAGAAATTAATTCTTATACTTTATTTAAGAAATCCTAAATCCAAAAATTTTTTATCCTAATACCCTATGTTTTTTTGAACCGATGGTATTTCAAATCATCATAGATTAATGAATTTAGGGACCTCAAATTTACACGTGTTTGTGATTGATGACCTCAATCACTACCTATAAATATTTACGGTTTTCCTCCAATTATATATCTCTAATTTCCACCAATGTTCTCCTAATTGAGATCATAATTTGGTGGTGACCCTTTCATTTCTCTTTTCCTCATATTAAGACTAAATTTTAGTAACCCAATTTCCGATGTGGGTTTTCCCACAAAGATATTTTCTGTTTTCAAACTTTTATTTTCGAAGAACAATTTCAAATTGCGAGGACTCATTTTATTGATGGTGGGGAGAATGTAACACCCCATGATTTCATCGTGTGTTATTTCTTCAAAATAATTCAATAATTTGCACTGCACGCAACACCGAGTTAAAGCGCACCATGACTTACCAAACAAGCCGTTCAAAAGAGGTTATGAATAGTAATAACTAAATTTTAAAATATATATAATCCTTATACTTTTAGAATTTATATTATGAGTTTCTTAGACATAATGTACGAATAAATTCCTTTTTTTCAGATAAAGGAATTCTTTTTCAAAATTTCACTTTTACCAACTTTAATAGTGATTCCTTTTTGAATCCAATATTTTAAACTTTTATATATTCAATTTTACTAAATAAATTTATTCATTATAATGGGGACATAAAAAAAATTTACAATGCAACACCCCAAGCTTCTACGGTACGCTTCTCTTTTAATAATGCGATAGCGTGTGTTGTACGCACCATCGAGTTCTAACACACCACAACCAATCAAACTAGCTGTTATGAATAGTAATACCTACTTTTTGAAATTTTATGAATTCTATCTCTCAAAATGGACTTCATTTTCTGATTCGGAATATTGAAATTAGCCTACGGTGAAATTTTGGTACTTTTCGGATAACTTTCATTTTTTGATGAATAGTGAAAATTAATAAATTTTATTTAAAAACTACTTTTTAATCGAAATAATTAACATTGATAAATAATGAATTTTAGTGTTTTTAAATTATATTAAGAATATATTTTTACCATTTAATTCAATTTTTTTCATTGGACATAATTTCATAATTAAACCAGACATAAACAAGTGCCAATCTTTTGATAGTTATTATCTCTTAAAAACACGCTTTTTGTTTTAACAACGGGAATTAATTTTAAATTAATTTCTGCCACTTCTGTGTTTTGAATTTGGAAAAATGTATTCCATATTTGGAATCATGTTGTTCAAATTGTGAAAATAGGTAACTTTTATTTTTAGACATTTTGAATAATTACTTCGGTAAATATTTTATTTACCATGGTTAAAGGGTAAATCCGGTAAATAATGGTTAACAAAATAATATTATAATAATAACAAATTACCCTAAAACATTTCCTAACCTTATTGGTTGATACATTTCCGAAAATGGGAAAATTTGGGTTGATTTTTGGACCCCATAGAGCCACTTGTAAGTGATAATGACACTTTATATTAATTAAGTTTAAATGAATACAAAAATGACACAAGCATATATCTTTTACCAAAAAAATTTTTACATATGGTTATATATGTTGTATTTTCGACTATAAATATTCATTATAAATATAAAAAGATTTAATACATAATGATATTTTATTTATAATTTTTATACATTAAATAATTTAATTTATTTATGACACAATGATGATTCATTAATTACCATAATAGTGAAAAATGAAAATAATTGATATTATAAATACCCAAATAAATATAATTGGAGACTTTTTTCCCTTAAAATAATTTTATATGTTAATATGACATACTAGGATTGATTTAATTTGTTTTTCTTGAAGTAATCATTCTGTTATAAGATTCACAAAAATCAATTATTGAATAGTGTCAAAATTGACATAAAAAAGTTTTTAAAACAAATATTATATTATTAATTGATATTAAATTTCATAAACTCTAAGGATCGGCCAAGATACTTATATCATGATATTGGTATCATTAATGGACCACTTGGGTGTCTCTTGGATGTATATAGTATGTTTATTAAACATATAATATAAAATTACATAGAGACATTGTAAAAGTGAAACTAATTAACAAAGAGTTAATACTTAAAGATAAGGTTTCTATAGTAACCCAAACCAGTCTAAATTATATTGGTTGAGTGGTTTCGACCCATCCCCACCTAAACCTTTAATAATCCACTTTGGAGCCATTAGAAACCGAATATTAATTTATTATTAAATAATATTTCTAGTTTTTCCAAAGGTTCCCCTCACCCCTCTTATAAAAGGGCACTCCTCCATATCATTAATTGACACCTTAAAAGCCTTTTGGATCGGCCAACCTCTGCCCAAATACTCTCTCAACTTCCCTCACTACATCCTAGATGCATTAAATTAGTCAGAAAGCCAACTTCAAGATCCCTTTTGATCAAATGAAAAGGAAGAACCCGAAGAAGAGGTAATGATTTCACCACCCGTTTTCAAGTTCCTTTCTTCTTCCACTTATTCTTTCTTTGTTATTACCATTATACAATAAAAACTCCAGTATATTATATATAACTTTATGTTATTATAAACATTTTACAACCATATTTCAGTATTCTATCCATCCATTGAATAACATGTCACCATAGGTGCGTACGTACGGCATACTGTCTCCACGTCATGGTGTAATTGTTATTCAATATATTATTATTTGGATGTGTATAATAATGATGTGTAATTCATTTAAATAATAAATATAACATGATAATTATTCTTCATATATGATATACCATCCAATTATATATTATTTTAATATCAAAAGAATGATATTGTTGCTCGTGCGTACGTACGAACTACCGTCTCTACGAACGCGATGAAATTCATTCTCTATCGTATCGATTCAAGTATAATTATCATATGATGATTTAAAAAAAATTTAAGGAATTTATATCATTCTGGATATGAATAAAATTAACCTATCCAAGAAAACCATGACTTACGTAACAAAACATATAAAATAAAACGAGTAAGTTAACACCCAAAACAACGATAATTCTAAGATATTATTAACAAAGCAATCTTAAAAGATCATATATGATATCATATGAATGTATATAATTCTTTTATAATTTAAAAACAATTATTTCACTATTATACAGGAGGTTAACCTACCACCAACAAAGGAAAAGTACAAGGTAAGGGTTTATTTCAAAATCTCTTCATTATCCGAGTTTGTTTATACGTAATAATCTACTGGGATTTCTTTATCATCCACATTCATGTTTCTTAAAAATTTATTTAAAACCATTTTAACTATTTACAAGAATATGGGTTAAAGTCATTTATACCCTTTTTTGACTTTTAATAAGAGGTTTTTAAAGGAATCTTTCCATCGTTTTCAAAACAAGGTGCTTTTTAACCTTTTCGACAGAATTAAGGTAAGAATGATTTTTTTAACTTATACGGCGGGTGTGGCTATTTTCCGCCATTATAAAATCTTCAAAGCATCCTTTACAAACTTATAAGAATATTTTCAAAGTAAATGTTTTATTTCTTAATTATGTGAATTTTAAATGGTTAAAAAAAATATATATTTCTCTCATATAGTTTTGATTTCATCTATGTTAACATCCTTTGATGGATTTTAAGCTTATTTGAAGTCTATTTATTATGATACAAAACTTACATATTGTATTGAAGTTTTTTTGATATGTTTGACTATGGATGTGTTAATTTTATACCATTCATGGTTTATGGAGAAAGTATTGACATTTCATATGCTAGTTTTAATATGAATGTTTATGTTATGTTTAAACCTGTTCATATGAGGAATGCATTGGACTTAATAAGTGATTGGTGGAGCCCAATATAGCTCCTCGATGCATCGGTAGGTCTCCTGAGACAAACTAGTGTCTTGGCAGAAGGCCTTGACAAAATCTTATTTGTAGTCTTGGCACGAGGCCTTGGCTATGTGGTTATGATAGTCTGGCATTATGCATTACATCCTTATGAAAGTAGTTATTGATATTTCATATGATTATTTGATTAGTAGAATATCCATTTGAATAAGTAAATGGAATTATTTCATTTTATTTTTTCCATGTTATGTTGAAGTTTAAATTTAAAAGTCTTTTTTTTTAGTTATACATTGACTTAAATGTTTATGCTTATTTATAAAAGTTTCTACTGTATTGCTTACCCTTACGGAGCATTTGAGCTCAACCCTTTCTATGTTTTATTTTTTCCCAGGATTCCAAGAAGTATATTGGGAATGATAATAAGGGTTAAGAAAAGGGAATAATGGCATTCATAAAGTATTATTTATGTTTTTTTGTATGTTATTAAGTGTAATGTAACATTCATGTATGTAATATATTTTCCAAGACTTCTAAACTAATCAGTCCTTTGGGACTTGATTCCTTGTAATCATGCCAATGTATTTAAATAATGCACTGACTCTGGGTAACTGGGGTTGGGGAATTACAGAGGTTCGGTACCATGTGTCCTTAATGGTTTTTCCTCAATATGGGTATCCAAGATTTAGAAGAGGGTGTAAGATTTATACCATGTTTTTTAGGCCTCATGATGTGTTGTGGTGATTATGCGAGGTGGAATATTGGATAGAATTTCCCCCACAGTTGTAGAGGATCCCATAGACATTCAACATATCTCATTTTCTTCGGTATCTTCATGATCACTTCAATTTCATTGACTATAGAGTGTTGGATATTGAAATGATGGACCGTTTTTGGAATTAGTAGTAGAGATCTTGGATCAAAAAAGGAATACACTATGTGAATCGAACATTTCATTGATTTTTTTGTTGGGGAGGAACAATGGCCTCATGGATAGTATTTGGGAGAATGATATGCATATTTTTACCATGTACCTGATTTTTTTTTGAGTTTTTCTTTTCTATTTATTACATTGTTATGTTATATTTTTATCCTTTAGCTTATGAGATGAGTTGTTTTCCATTGATTATGATGTGTTTATGGAGGTTTGTGATAATTTACAAGCATGTGAAAAAAGGAGGACTTTATTCCTAATAGAGGAAAATTGACATGGATGTGATTGAACCCATGCAGGTGAGTTAGTGACAACTGTCACAAATAGTATCATGATATGGAAGAAATAATTATTTGATTCTTATGTTTAGAGTGGTGTGGTTCATTAGTTTTGTCAGCTGTTTCTTTTGGATGTGTCATGGTTGAGATATATTTTTGGTGGTGATATTGAAATCTTGATGTGTTAGTAGAGGTGGGTTATAGCTGTGGAGTTTTTTTTACAGTCATTTGTGTTGGAAATTTTAGTCAGTGGAAGCGTTGGAGGTATGGAGAGATCCTTGAGAGGTATTTCATGTGATGGTTTTACGGACCCATTTCATTTTAGGCTTAGTTTCAGATTCATGATGTTTATAATCATTTGTGAGGTATTTAATGTAATGGGGTTTTCCTCCAAGCCTAATATCATTCATGTTTTGGTTGTTGGATGTGATCGTCGGTGGATTTGAGAGTTTTAGTGAGATTTAGAGGTGCATCTGATCTGCTATATAAATTACACATTAGGTATGTTTATTAAACAATGTGAAATTTTGTTTCATGTCATGTCTTTTGTTGGTTCAAATAATTTATATTTTTATGGTTAAATAAAAAAAATGATTCATTTTTTGTGAAACTGAAACTCGAGGATTAGATGATGTGAAAGTGGATTACACATCATGTAAACACTTTATCCAGTGTAGTTTAAAAATCATATTCCCACCTAGTTTTCATTTATTTTCTTATGGATTCATCTTCCTCTTGTTTTAGGAAATCCCAAGGCACCGTAAGTAATTCTTCAATTCCTATTACACCCTCTTTTATTGGCTGATCCCAGTAGTTCTTCATTGGAAATATGTGGTTGATATGTGGTAGGTTCTTCCTACTTCATGGTGGTGTTTCTTCGTTTATTCTCTAAATGATTCCTTAAGATTATGTTGTTATGGTGTTGGGTGTGTGTTCAGTTGTGTTTCTATGGTATGTGGTTGTGGTGTAGGTTGATCTGTGGATTCCATTGTTCATTTTTGTATTTGAGTATTATTCTTCAGCCTACGGTGCACAGTGAGTCATAAAGCTTCGTTGAGGTACAAATTACTTTATATCCCAATATTTGGTATCATGTGAGAGGGGTTTAAATTTTTTTTATCGATGTGTTATGGGGATATCAACTTATTAAATTTTAAATAATTGGATAATTAAATTGAAAAATGGAAATTGGGTTTAATTCGGATACTTTTACATATTTTATGGTTTTTGTGATGTTTTGGATTATAGGTGTGTGCCTTGCTGAAAATTATGGCTAGTGGGGGAATTGTGTTCACTGGATATATGTTCTATGATTTCTTCTTTGGTAGTCATTGTCATAGTATGAACCAAAAATGGATATTGATTAGCACATTATATTTTGATAATGAAATGGTTGCTCTAGATTTTGTCTTGTCTCATAATGCCCCTAAAATAAAGAGGAATGTGATAAATGCCCCATTGTAAATTTTTTAAATGATCATGATGTGTTGTGATGTGTGATCATGCTTGTGGGATATATATGTGTGGTTGGGGCATGTGGGGATAAATTTTTATCCTTACATTTGTGGTGGTGATGTTGTAGTTTTTTTCATGCCATTGAGGTGTTGAGGTGGTGGTTTTAGTGTGGTTGATGCTTAAGTTGTGATGTAATAAATAATTTATTTTTCAATATTATTTTGAATTTCTAAGGTTGGATTGGTTAATTTAATGTAAATGGTTAATGGAAAATTAAATGGTGGGTTTTTGGTTAAATGTGGTTGATTCTAAAAAAAGGAAATGAATGGGGTGATTAAATGATATTTGTTGGAAATGTGAAATTTGGTTTATGGCATGATGTGTTCTGTTATGCATTTTTTGGTGGAAGAAAAAGTGAAAGTGATGCAATTTAGTTAAATTGTTTTTTGATCCCATATGATTGTCTTGATTGTTTGATATTATATATATACATGTACATTTTTTGAATTTCTATACACACCCACCCACATCGAGCACTATGTTCCTATACCCGCATAATCAGGAAGGGTGTATTTTTTCTCACATATGGTGAGGGATACAGATGGATGGGTATCCACTCTTTCATTCTCTCTCTTCTTGGGTAGGTATGTATTGAATAGGCTTTAATAGCCATAGTTCTGTTTGTGTATTAGATGGTGGTTGTGATGGCCCGTGGGTCTTCATGCGATTTTTGATAGGAAAAGTGTTTTGGGTGACATGTGACATCCTAGGTTTTATCGGGTGAGATTTGGCCATCCTTGTGGACCATATTCAAGTGGGGGTTAGTCGTGGTAGGATTATGGAACATGTTTGATTTCATCGATGGTCATAATACCATACTACTCATGTTAGGGTAGTGGTTGTGTTGTTACCCATGTGTTTTCAGGTGAGATGTGTTACTGTCGTGCATGTGGGGCAGTGAGCCCAGGTGTCTATAGGAAAGGTTTATTGTCTCTGTTTGTTTTGGGTGGTGAGTAATACAGAAGATATGGGAGCACTAGTACATAAAACATTAAGTGTGAGAGCACCATACAAGTGGGAAATCAGAGTGGGGTAACATTATCAATGTGATTATTATTACACTATACTACATGGCTTTTTATTTGGTGAGTGTACCTTAGTGAGGATGAGATTATTAAAATACCTTGATAGATTATATTTTGTTTTTTTTTGTTTTCTTGTAGGTAAATTAGTAATATTCTTTGACATGTGCACATGATACTTGATTTTTTTCTACTGAGTATACTTGGATGCTCACCCTACTTATAAAACTATTTTCATGATTCGATAAGGACTATGTGGATTGTGATGGACATTACTTTCATGACTCATTTATAGTTGTGTTTTCTATACTTAAGCTTTTATTTGGATTATTTACTTTTGAGACATTATTATAACTATATCAATTTTATTTATACATGCATGTGGGATAGTTTTTGTCTTTCTTTTTATATTTTATATTCGATTTGTTTTTTGATGATACTTCTTTTTTCTCGATCCAATTTATATTATATAGGTTAATGACTCCTATTTATGTGGTTTTGATACCCTCAATGCTAGTCTCTAACATGAGGCCTACTCAAGGTAGGACACATGGGTCATTATGTCTCTCCTTCCATTAAGGTGTATTTGGAGGATGGGGGTCCCGACATAAATCATGAGTGGGTTGATTTTTATCTTATGGACAAAGAATAAGACAATTGTAAGACACAAAATGATCATCGTGTATAAGACATCATCACGTAATAGTGCCAGAAACATCACAAAAAATAACATCCCTTATACCGATCATAAGTAATATCAGAATTGGTGTTAATGTTGGATAAAATTTTAGATCATCTAAAAAAGGCTAATAATTTTCATCTAGATTTAATTTTACACATTTCTTAGAAAGATGCGTCAAAGGTGACACAAAATTTAATTAATCCAATCAAACCCAATGATAATATCGTGAAATACCCTAAAATATACAAATCTCAAATATGTATCATTTTTCTTCCCAAGAAAAAACCTCATTCATCAGCTTAGGATCAACTGATAATCCATTCCTAGAAATATCATGCCCCAATATGTTCAATCCTTTGACCCAAAAACTATATTTAAAAATCATTCTATAGAAATAGAAATTCATATGGATTTCTAGAACAAAGAATAAATGGTGCTTGTGATAATGCTCAGATATTAAATAAACAAAGATTTCATCCACGAACACAACCAAAATTGATTCGTGATAATAATGGAATTTTTGATTCATCGAAGCCATAAAAATTACATTAGAATTAGTATATGAAATTGAATTCAAATGATATTCGTAATTTCCATACCTACTCCTCAAATCTGTCCATTGTATTTTATACTTCTATATTCATTGATGATGTAAAGACCAGGAAATTTAAAGGAATGTTTTTTCATAATTTCTTTGGAATTTTACAAGTTCGTAGTTTCTGACGGCGCCTGATTCCATGTCCCGGTGTTCCTAGGATCAATTTCTGAAGTTTTGTTTGGTACGTTCAGTAAACGTATGTGCGGGATTTTCTATATTTTGAACCGATGTTCGGAATTGTAATCTTAGTACACCGATGAACTCGCAGCATCGATAATCTCTTAATGGGACATTTATCGCAGTTGCGTTTTGTTCAGGATGAATGTTAATTTTGGGGGTTCCTTATAAATTCAATAAAAATTATGTGTTACATAATTTTAGTTAAGGGGTGGTTATTTTCTCCAAAGAGGAGTTGGAGGTGGGGCCCACACCCCACATAACCACCGAAGAGATGATATTGTGTGGTGGGTCCCACATGAACAAAAACATCTCCACTACCCTTTAATCCCCCTTTAACTCCTAAAACCATTCACCTCCCTTCTTTTGAATTTGTAAACTCTCCACCTTCTCTCAATTAATTCCAACACATAAGATTTATTAAATGCCACATTTAATTAATCTTTTTTGAATTAATTTGAAATTGATTTTCCAACATTACAAACATGGATTTCATTCTTTTCATTTTGCTTGCATAAACTTGATTTGGTGGATCATGGGAGGATTTGGAGGATATCAAATTTTCTAGTGAAGAACACAAGGTAATCACTCGTCTCCCTCCACTTCTTCTACTGGGGCAAGAAAGGAGGCGAAGGCACAAAGAAAGCCATCTACCTTTCTTCTTCCTCCACTTTAATGGAGAAGACACCACCCGTGAAGAACATCGACAACAACATCGAGTCTCCCTCTGACGTTGACGGAACGACACCGCCTTCTGTGACGCCCGACTTCCGCGATGATTGACTTCAATGGCTCGTCGACATGTAACGTTCTTGAAATCGAGGTAGGGAGTTATGATAAATTTTTAATTGAATAAAATTTTACCATGTTCTTCGTTGAATACCTTGGTTCTTCAATGACCAAATGATATCATCTAACACGGAGGGCATTAGCCGAACCAACACGGCCCAAAGTTCCTCTATTTCTTGCTGATTTATTTGGCGACGGAGGAAAATCCGGAAGGGACCGGTGTCATCGCACCACACTAGAGGAAAAGTCCACGACCATGAGGCGGCGGTCAATGAAGGAGGTGGCATCCGAAGGCCGCAGTCAGGCCGGGTCTTGGTGGTGGAGGACCGGCACTTTCGCACCAGCCACGTGGAGGAATCCCAAGCCTGTTGTGCGGGCTCCTCGAGTGAAGTGAACTGGTCGGCTGTAGCTGGCCGGGTTGGAGGACTGTAGCGCCTCCTTAGCATCGCGCTGTGGGAAGATCAAGGCCAGCTGTTATGGCCGCTAGCTGGACGAACCGACCGGCCGTAGCCGGCCGCGATCGAGAACCACGACGACCTGTTGGAACCGCACTGTGGAGGAACCGCGGCCCACAACTGCGGGTCACTCGTGCCAGACACACCGTTCAGCTTCTGTCGGCCGGGCAATAAGGAGGGGCAGCGCTGTTCGGCGCCGCTAGGCGAGCCGGACCAGCCTGCGACCCAGGCTGGGTCCGCGGGTGGGTCGTGCCCCACGGATCCGGGCCGACCCCCTATATGGGTCGGACCCACCAGGCTGTGTCCCTGGGTGTGCTGCTCTCCACCGAGCTGGGCCGACCCCCAGCCAGGTCAGACCCGCCAATCCGGGTCGGGCGACCCTCCAGCCCACTGGGATTGACGGGTCTGGCCCATTTCTCTTAAACGAGAATATCTTCTAGGTCGTGCTTCTAATCTATGCGACATCTACGACACATGGATCCTCTTGACGAGCCTTTACATTTGAGATACTCTAAGTGGGTTTTGGAAATATTTGGAAAACAGCCGCATTTGGAATGAGTGTAATTCCAACCCAACCCCTGGAACGGAAAAGCCAATAAATCTCTGACCGGTTGTCCGATTGACAGATCGTCTGTAGAGTTTGGTTCCTTTTGATTAGACAGAACATCATGGTACATAAAATCTAGAAATCTTGATAGTTTATGTAACAACCCCTTTTCTTGAGGGGCGGACCCTCCAGGAAAGGAGCGTGTTGTGTGTGGGAACCCTAGAGCTGGCTCCGACTATGATGACTACTACACTTGGATCCTATTAGGATTCGGTAGCGACGACTACTATACTAGGATCCTACGTGGGTTCGGAAACGACTACTACTATACTGGGATCCGTTGTTGGTTCAGCAGTGATAAATATTGTACATGGATCCAATGTGGGTTCGACGCTGACAACTACTGTACTTGGATCCTATGTGGGTTCGATAGTGACGACTTCTGTACGTGGATCCTACATGAGTTCGACATCATACATGAATCAGTGACTACAACTGTTCATCTCTATCGCTATATGAAAGATGTATACCTCTGTGAGTAGAGTCATATCATTCAACCATTATCATCATGGTTTTTGACATTACTTCTTGTGTGGACTGAGTTGTGCTTTGGCTTGTGAGTTGGAGCCAGACTATGACGGGTAACTTAGGTATATGTATGGGCTTATACGTAAGTAGGGTTGGTTGATACTCTATGGTTGTATCTTTATTCTTTTTTTTATCCTTAATGGATATTGTGTGACCTCGCTATTCTCAGGGTCCCTACTGAGTATCATTATACTCACCCCTGCACTGGTTATTCCCGCACCACGTTGTGTTGGATGCAGATGACAGACAACACTGATGGAGGCCGAGAGCACCCCGACTAGACGGTACCTATAGGTGGACCTTGCGATGAATGGACACATGGTGGAGACTGAAAGACGTGGGGGCTGAGGTGGCCATCTGTACCTACCCTTAATGTAGGAATCCCTGATGGACGATCGAGGAGCTGCTCTTTACTTTCAGCTGTTTGTCCCTTTAATTGTACTTGTTGTTCAGTCGTGTTTGTATAATGACCCATTTACTTTCCAGTAAACTCTTTTGTATTCATTTTTATTTAGTGTTACCTTCCTGTTGCATACCCTGCTGTCTTTGTATACTTTCATAAAGGCAATGCCTTCCCAGCATAGGGATTTATGCCTTTGGTGCTAGTCCCCAGCCTCTGGCATATGGAAGGAGGGCTTGGGATAGTCACATCACCTGCCCCGAGGACATTTCGTGACAAATTGATACCAGAGGAGTTGGTTCTACCACAGAACTTAGATTCTGATTATTTTCTATGAAAAAATAGTGTTAGTCGTATTGAGTGTGGTTTTCAGTCTAGGGAGTCCTGTGTTGGTGTGGCAGCCGACATATCCATACACCCGGACCCTGACCTCTGATTTCCAACTCATTGCATGAAAACACTGAGTGTGTGTCTCTTTCCTAAGAAAAAAGATTTTCTTTGTGATTAATTTGTGTCAGCTTACTGTGTATACAGTTTTGACAGTAGTGCACCTGTTTCCTTTCAAGATGGCCCCATGAAGGTAATGAGCTAGGGTTCTGAGGTACGTACAATATGGTATCCCACCAAGTGACTAGCCCTCTATGTATGGTCCCATCATAGCGGAGCTACCAGTGACACCACTACCTACTGGGCCACCGATACCACCAGTCCCAGCAGTAGAGAGTACATGCCGCCTTAGTGCGTTGCACAAGTTTTAGTGCCAGAGGCAGCACAAGTTCTGGGGAGATACGGACCCATAGGTAGCTGAGGATTGGCTGGAGGCTATTTTGAGAGTTTTATATTGATAAGGACACCAGGAGACCTTATGTTAATCCTTGCTGTGAGTCTCCTGAACGCAGCAACAGGTAGATGGTGGAGCATGATTCTTCAGGTGCATGATGAGGCATCTTTACATTGGACAGTCTTGGAGAGTCTCTTCCATTTGGAGTTTGTTACAGCCACCCTTCGTGTGGTGTGGATTTAGGAGTTACTTCATCTACAGCAGAGCAGCATGACAGTAGATCAGTAATCAGCAAGGTTCAGCGACCTCTCGCGTTACTCCACGGATATGGTGTGGGACGCGTTCTTCTGGGCAGGGACCTTCAAGCAGGGACAGAGGCACGAGATCAGGGTATTGACGAATCCCCTTAGCATCCTGACGTAGGCATGGGTTCTGGAGCGAGCCCTTATAGTATAGAGTTTCCTCGTTGATTAGTCATCAGTGGAGAGACCCACCACAGGACGACACATAACAGAGTATTCTGAAACGGGCAGTAGACAGTTGACCCAGAGGTCCAAGCGGACCTGGCCATCAGGTGGGTGACCACATGATACTGGTTCAGATGTGCGGGGTACATGAAACAGAGCCAGCCATACGATGGGTAGGTAGTGCTATGCATGCGGCAGGCAGGGTCACATGGCTTGAGAATGCCTGACCCGCCACCCGAACGTGCATCAGACAGTAGAGGGACCTCCCAGGAAGAGGAAGAGTTTTGACCATGGTGGACCGTCGGGACCAGGCAGACATGGTAGAGGAGCTGGCCAAGCAGCGGGTAGTGGATGATGTTTCGAAGGACTACCACCACCACCAAGATGTCCACCCCGACAATATAGAGCTGCCGAACAGAGGCATGCTCAGCTCCAGGCTTTCGAGGCCTACAACCACGGTTCACTAGAGATGAATCGAGGTACTATATATGTCTAATCCTCCTTTTCTGTAGTACTTATAAACACATGTGTGAGTCATTATTTTATTGTTGATACCCCTGTTCGGAGATCAAAGATTCTAATGGAGCCGTTGGCTCGATCCTTACAGCTAGAGACTCCTACAGAAGCAAACTCGACGATTACGCACTGGTGCCGGCAGTGTTAGATTACTATAGGAGTTGAGAACTTCGGCTGTGATCTTCTTGTAGTGGCGTCAAGGCCTTAAAATTTCATCTTGAGAATGGAATGGATATCCACAGTTCATGCTCAGATTGACTATATTAGGTGCAAGGTTCGGTGTATCGGCACGGATGGGACTAGGTTCACCTTCACTGGCAAGTAGGGAGCCTTTGCAGCGCATGATGGACTTACGCAGAGGAGGGATTACCCGATCACACATCGGTTGGCTAGTATCATCCTTGGAGTGGTTGATGTGTGCAGCATGAGTTTTCCAGTTGTAGTGGATCAGTACGCGGATGTTTTTCTTGATGAAATTCCAAGACGACCTCCTCGCAGAGGGGTAGACTTCCACATTGACCTATACCCCGGGACAACACCGATATCTTCTCCATCATATCGGATGGCTGACACCATGCTTCGTGAGCGACGGGTAAAACTAGAGGACTTGCAAGAAATGGAATTTATTCTACCTAGTGTTTCACCCTGGGCATCCCCGAATTTGTTCTCCAAGAAGGCAGATGGGAGATTGAGACTATGGGTGGACTACCGTCGCTTGAATCAGGTGACCGTGATGAACAATTACACACTCCCGATGATTGACGACCTCTTTGATCAGCTCAAGGGAGATCGATGGTTCTCGATGATAGACCATAGGTCAGGCTATCACGAGCACAGAGTTTGAGATGAGGATGTGAAGAAGACAACCTTCAGGTGTCGGTATGGCCACTACGAGTTCTTGGTTATGCCCTTTGGTGTAACCAATTCTCTAGAAATGTTCATGAGCCTCATGAATAGGATCTTCCTACCTTACCTCGATCTATTTTCGTAGTAATCATCAATGACATACTGATTTTCTTGACCACTGAGGAGGAGCACGCATACCATTTGCAGGTAGTATTGGACACACTTCGAGAGCACCAACTTTATGGTAAGATCATGAAGTGCCAGTTCTGTATTAGAGAGGTTCACTTCTTGGGACACTTCATATCGAAGGCTGGGGTATCAGTGGATCCAGCGAAGATCAAGGTATTACTTTAATGGGATCCACCTAGGAGTGTGACGGAGGTTTGGAGTTTGTTGGGATTGGCTAGATACTATTGGAGATTTGTGACAGACTTCTCCAGAGTTGCAGCAACGCTTTCAGCTTTGATGAAGAAGGGGAAGCCCTTCGTGTGGTTAGAGATATGGCAGAAGATATTTCAGAAGCTGAGGCAGAGGTTGACCAGTGAACCCATCTTGAGGCTACTAGAGGAGGTTGTAGGGTACGTAGTTTACTGTGACGCATCAGGGACCGAACTTGAATGTGTCATGATGCAGGTGTGAGTAGTGATCGCGTATGGTTCATGGCAGTTGAGACAACATAAGGAGAACTACCCAACCCACGACATGAAGTTAGCAGAAATGGTCTTCTCCTTGAATATATAGTGGCACTATATTATGGGAATGCGCTTTATAGTCTACTCTGACCACCAAATTCTCAGGTATATCTTCTCGTAGAAGGACTTGAACCTGAGACAGTGATGATGGTTCTAGTTCCTCTATTACTATGACATTGAGATAGTCTATACTCCTGGTAAGGGAATGTTGTAGAATACACTCTCATTAGGGGTTTGGGCATTCTACTACTGGGAGTGGCGATGGAGCAACTATCCACGTTGCAGATATCCATTGTGGATAAATATGGAGCAACCTTTCTTTAGTCTCTCATTGTCACTCCTCTACTACATCATTGAGTCAGAGAGGCAAAACATGGGGACGCTTATTCTGAGACATGACGTGCTCAGATATCCACAGGGCAGGCGCCTGATGTATTTTCTGAAGGAGGGGAGAACATCATTCTCTTCAGGGGACATACCATTTTACCAGGTGCAATACATGAGGAATTGCTGAGGGAGTTTCACACTTATCCTCTAGAGGTACATCATGGAGAGGCGAAGATGTATCAGGACCTCAGACGACTTTAATGGTGGCCAGGTATGAATAATGTCATAGCAGTGTTTGTCTCGTGATGCCTCACTTGTCATCAAATGAAGGCAAAGCATCAGGTAATAGGAGGCTTGGTACAACCCTTAGAGGTCCCAGAGTGGAAGTGGTATGGAATATCTCTGGATTTCATGATGGGGATTCCATGTACATCCATAGGACACATCTCTATCAGGGTTATTGTCGAGTGACTCACCAAGTTAGCCCGCTTCTTAGCGATTAGAGATCAGGGCTCAGTAGAGAGCTTGGGATGCCTCTACGTTTAGGAGATCGTACGACTTTATGGTGTTCCATCTACTATATTCTTCGATCGAGATGCTCGTTTCACTTCGCAGCTATGGAAGGGGTTACATGGGGCTTTTGGCATGCAGCTTCGCTTGGGCACCTCCTTCCATCCTCAGACCGATGGTTAGACTTAGAGGACCATTCAGACTCTCAGGGACATGATACACTCATGTGTCCTTGACTTTGGTCGTAGCTTGGAGTATCACTTACCCTTTGTGGATTTTGCGTACAACAACAGCTACCACTCCACCATCGGGGTGGCTCCTTACGAGGGACTATACGGACGACCTTGCGGATCACCTCTGTGATGGACTTACCCATGGGAGTCAGCACATGTAGGACCCGAGATGGTTTAGGCTATGACGGAGAACGTTCGAATCATCTAGGAGTAGATGAAGACTGCACAGAGCAGAAAAAATTCCTATTCTCATAGAAGACAAAGACCACTGGAGTTGGAGGATGGAGACCACTTCTTCCAATAGGTCTCACCTCAACATGGTATACATAGATTTGGATGTAGTGGAAAGTTATCCCCATTATTTATTGGACCGTTCCAGGTCCTCAGAAAAGTTGGTGAGGTGCCTTACCACCTTGACCTTCAACCTCAGCTGCATCAGGTGCATGAGATCTTCCACATATCTCAACAGAGGAGATACGTGCACGAGGCGACCCACATCATCGACCACAGGGAGCTGGACATCGATGATGGGGCGAATTTAATAGAGGTCCGAGTGGAGATTTAGGATCAACAGGAGCAGGTCCTACGTGGATGGTTGATTCCTTTGGTGCGCATTCACTAGTAGCATGAGAACTTCCAGGAGAGCACATGGGAGCGAGAGGCGCTGATGCATGCTCAGTACCCCATTTTGTTTCCCTAGTGTGTGTTGTAGCTATACGGGGATGTAAATCCCTATGGTGGGGGTAATGTAAATACCCAAAAATCTCAAGGAATATTTTTTTCATAATTTCTTTGGAATATTACGAGTCTGCAGTTCCTAACGGATCCTAATTCCGAGGCCCGGTGTGCCTGGAATCAATTTCTGATGTTTTATTGGGTACGTTCAGTAAACGTACATGTGGGTTTTTCTATCTTTTGAACCAATGCTCGGAATTGAAATTTGAGGACACTGATGAACTCCCAGAGGCGGTATTCTCTTAAGGGTACCTTTACCACAGTTGTGTTTTGTTCAGGATGAATGTTAATTTTGTGTTTTCTTTAAAAATTTAATAAAAATTATGTGTTACATAATTTTTGTTAATGGCTGGTTATTTTCTCCAAAGAGGAGTTGGTGGTGGGACCCACACCCTACATAACCACCCATGAGAGGATATGGTGTGGGTGGGGGCCACATGAACACAAACGTCTCAACTCCCCTTGAAACCCCCCTTTAAATCATAAAACCTTTCACCTCCCTTCTTTTAAATTTTTAAACCCTCCACCTTCTCTCACATAATGCCAACACCTAAGATTAATTAAATTCCACATTTAATTAATATTTTGAATTCATTTGAAATTGTTTAACCAACATTAAAATAAGGGATTTTATTCTCCCATTTTGTTATCATAAACATTATTAGGTGGAACCTAGGATGATTTGGAGGATATCACACTCTCCAGCGAAGAACAGGAGGAACTCAATCCTCTTCCTCCACTTCTTCAACCGTGGTAAGAAAGAAGGCGACTCCACAAAGAACACCATCTAACTTTCTTCTTCCTCTGTGTCAAGGGAGAAGACACCACCCATGATGAATGTTGCCAACAAAAACGTCTCTCCCACCGAAGTTGACGGAACGACACCGTGTTCTGTGACACCCGACATCTGCGACGCTTGACTTCTAATGCTCGTCGACGTGAAACATTCTTGAAATCAAGGTAGGAAGTTATGATCAATTATTATTTAAATAAAAATGTACCACGTTCTTCAGTGAATACCTTGGTTTTTCAATTGCCAAATGTTATCATCTAATATGGAGGGTGCAGGCTGAACAAACCTGTCTTGTCGTTCCTTTATTGCTTTTTGATTTATTTTCCGACGGAGGCGGAGCCAGAAGGGTGTGATTCCATCGTACCACACCAGAGGAAGATTCCACGACCATGTGGTGGTGGAAAATGAAGTAGGTGGAATCCGTAGGCCGCAACCATGCTGGGGCACGATGGTGGAGGACCGGCACCGTTGTGCCAGCCACTTGGAGGAAACTGCGGCCTACTGTGCGGGCCGCTCAGGCGAATCGAACAGGGTGGCCGTAGCCGGCCGGGTTGGAGGTCTGTGACGCCTCCATAGCGCCACGCTGTGGGAAGTCCACGACCCGCTGTACGGGCCTCTTCCTGGAAGAACCGGCTGGCTGTAGCCGGCCGGGCTAGATAACTACGGCGCCCTCATGGAGCCGCGCAGAGGAGGAACCACGGCCTACAACTGCGGGCCGCTCATGTCGGACATACCAGTCGGCTTTGGCTGGACAGGCAGCAAGGAGGGGTGGCGCCGCTCGGCACCGCAGGGCAAGCCGGACCGGCCCACTACCTGGGCAGGGTCCACGGGGGGCCATGCCCCACCGGGCCGGGTCCCCAGGTGGGCCGCACCCAACCGGGCCTGGCTAACCTCGATCCGGTTCGGACCCACCACACTGGGTCGGACCGACCCGTCATCCAACTAGGCTTGACGGGCCGGGCCCGTTTTTCTTAAACGTAAATATCTTCTAGGCCGTATGTCTGATTGATGCACCGTCTACGGCACTAGGATCCTCTCCATGAGGAGATCCTTTTACGAAACTCTTAGTGGGTTTTAGAAAACATTGGAAAACAGTCAGGTTTGGAACGAGCGTAATTCCAACCGGGCCCCTAGAATGAAAAATCCAATAACTCTTAGACCAGGCATCTGATTGACACATAATTTGTCACATTGGTTTCCTTTAGATGAGACAGAACATCAGGGTACATCAAATCATTACTTTATGATCGTTGTTGTTACGACCCCTTTGCTTGAGGAGCAGACCCTCGTAGAATCGAACGTGTTGTGTGCAGGATCCCTAGAGGTGTCTACGACTGCGACGACTACTGTACTGGGATCCTACATGAATTCGAAAGCGACGACTACTATACTGGAAATCTACATGGGTTTGACAGCGATGACTACTGTACTGGGATCCTACGTGGGTTCGACAGTGACAACTACTGTACTTGGATCCAACCTGGGTTCGACATTGACGACTACTGTACATGGATCCTAAGTGGGTTCGATAGTGACGACTTCTATACTTGGATCCTACGTGGGTACGACAGCTGAGATGAATCAGTGACTACAACTGATCATCTCAATCGCTATACGAAAGATGTATACCTGTGTGAACTATGTCATGTCTTTCATCCATTATCATCAAGGTGTTTGACTTTACTTCCTGTATGGACTGAGTTGGGATTGGGCTCATGAGTTGGAGCTAGCCTATGACTGGTAACTTAGGTATATGTATGGGAATATACCTAAGTAGGGTTGGTTGATACTCTGTGGTTGTATCTTTCTTCTTTTGCTTATGCTCAGTAGATATTGTGATAGCTCACGGGTCTCCGGGTCCCTACTGAGTATCATTATACTCACCCTTGCACAGGCTATGCCCGCACATCATTGTGTTGGATACAAATGATGGACAACACTGACAGAGGCCGAGAGCGCCACGAGTGGACGGTACCCGGAGGTGGATCTTGCGACGAGTCGGCACATAGTGGAGACTGACGGACATGGGTGATGAGGTGGACATCTTTACCTACCCCTAAGGTAGGAATCGCCAAAGGATGATCCAAGATCTTCTCTTTACATTCATATATATTTTCCCTTTACTTGTACTTGTTGTTCAGTCAGGTTTGTATACTGTCCCATTTACATTCCATCACACTCATTTGTATTCAGTTTTAATTGGTGTTTACTTCCTATTTTGTACTCTGTTGTGTTTGTATAATTTTGTAAAGGAAATTCCTTCCCATCATATAGATTTATGCCTTTGGTACTAGTCACCAACAACCGGCCTATGGAAGGCGTGCTTGGGGTAGTCACGGCATGGGACCCGAAGACGGGTCGTGAAAGATGATGACAACCCAAATAAATATCTATTGTAAAAAACATTTTTACTCCTTTAAATGATAAAAATAATAATCCAATGGAGGAAAATGATATTTAATCTTAATTGTTACTCATCTCAACTTCTAGTAGGCCACAAAAATCATATTTAACCCCCATTGTTCTTGTAAAAGTTAAAAGGAGATAACCAAGGTTAATGACTAGAATGAACAAAAACATTTTCTATAGAACATCTTATATAATATTGAGCATTTCGACTCCTCTGGTTCTATATGATAATAAGGTATTGAAATCGGTTTTATACTCAACACTATATCAATAATAAACACTACATGTCTCCCTATAGGAATATTGGAGAAATCATTTTCTGAAATGTTGGGAATGTACCAAATGAAAATAGAAAGTTAAAAAATATATGAAACATCATAAGGATCAACTACTATAGTATAAAACAAGCTCATGGGCTCTAGGAATAAAGGTCATGTATTAGAAAACCTTAGATAACAATCTCTTTAAAGAACCCATAATCTCCAATTGTCCATAAGAAAGAGTACACACTAATGATAACAATCTACCTTATAATGACGATATGTAATCCAATATATCGTAATTTTTATTTCAAACAAATACAAATATTGAATGAGAGAATACCACAGTAACATCACATCATCTATATATAGGGAACAATATCGATATAAAAATTCATTCTCTTTGCTCTTCCTAAGAGGTGTCTCTTAATCCATAAAAAAGGATCAGAGACTTATTGTATGATTAATAATATAAAAAATCGGTAGATATAAAAGAGTGGGAATAATCTATTTCAAATAATGTAATCTATACTAAAGTGGAAATAAATAGTTTACCTCTCACTATCACTCGGCCTGCATCTACCACCATAAAAAAATAATATACTATATAAAATTACATCACTCTAAAGGAATATGTATAAATCTATATTGTAATTGGTTAATATAAAAAATGCCACATTAGTCTTTGGATCAAATGATATATGACCATATATAGGTGTAGACATATCCTGGAAGAAGCTATATAGATTAACATAATAACTTCAAATTCTATAGAACAACATCGGTGTAGAAAAAAAAACATTATTATTATCCAACATTGTCACAAATAAAGTAATTTATAGGAACACTACTAGATGTTATTGAAGGTTCATACTCTACATGACACAAAGAACCACCTCCACCACTCCTACAATAATATTTACACATTCCATTTTCCATTTCATTCCACTGATGAAAACAGTACGTGGATGAGAAGAGGCTGAATTCCCAACCTTTCCTACTATATTTATCACTACAATAATTTCCTTATATACCATATCTGGGTAGCCCCATATCATTACTATAAATATCTATGATATCATATCCCACCATAGACCATGTTAGTACTTATGAGCCTTCATCATTTCATTCTTTACTTCATTGGTAGAAAAACAAACTATATCAAGAAATTGACTACGTCCACTAAAAATGAATACTATCTGTGCTATAATGAAATGAAATCCATACACATCACCATAATTTGTAACTCTAGATATAAAATCTCAAAGAATATAGCATTGAAATCCTTATAGTACAACCCCACAAAACTATCCTTCTGTACATTTGAATCCCATTGTCTCTTTTTGGGACCCTAAAATCAGTACACCACACACCTCACCATGATACCCTTAGGTGCATCTAGGAAGTCCAATATATGATATTTCTTTCCCAGTCAGTCATTCACCTATTGACATTAATTTGTTCCCTATGGTGGATTCTCATGCAAGAACTCTTTTAATTGATCCCTCTCTCATCCAAATTTCAAACGTACCTCATCAATAGTGTTATGAACATATGGTAGAATCTGATAAACAACATGAACTACATGTATGATCTACTCAATAATATTCTATTCTACAATAGGATTACCTTTATTAACATTAGATACCCCCTCTGGAGTAACCCATTGAATGTGTCTCATAAGAATAATCTTGTACACAAAAAATAAAAAAAATGAAAACAATATGACTAATTTCAGTTCAATATTGAAAACCAAAAGTATTCATTGAGATTAAGATCATGAAATAAAAATAATACACTCATTCAAACATTCCATGGAATCTTGAGTCTCATTATGAGAAGTGATAGTTAGGAAATCATCCCATCATACCTCTCAAGTTGTGATAATCATATCCTCAATCTACCATACATCCCAATTCAAGGACACTTGATGATAATCTTGCACTAATACCCTACTATGATGAACCTAACTCAGATACCCTCTAAAACTAGTACCCATACCAACATTCCACATACCCTAGGGAACATCCCAATCTCCACGGTTTAGAGATTTGTGCTCATGCATCAATCAATAACCATATCAAATTTTTTCCCAAATAGAATAAAAAACATGGAATAAATATAAAAAATAGAGAGAAAGGGAAGAATAGATAAATATATACAATAACTAAAAGAATAAATTGGAAACAATATCACTCAAAAATTAGTTATAAAACCCAAATTAAGGTCCAATATAATATTAAAACTAAAATATAAATTGAAGACTCCAAGGGAAATGATGGGGAAACTCCTACCATCTCACCACCAGCTACCAAATATTAGTTGACCGAAACATTTATTACTCATTATAATGCCTTTAATTTCCTTAAATTAAATTAAATTAAAAGTGTAATCCACCATTTAAGGGTACATATGGTGTGAGATAACATTCTTTGTAGGATTCCACCTAGGTGTTCTATAATAATTATCTGTATAATAATCTGAACATTCTCAACCATAATGAAAATAAAGCATAAAAAATAGTTGAATAAATATTTTTATCAAATGAATGGAAATTTTTTAATTATATATTATTTTATATTTATAAATAATATGGAATAAAATGTTTTAAAATCATTTCATATATATATATATATATGAAGAATTCATATCAAATCAATGGATGAATCACATATCATTTCATATCAATGGAAGTAAAAGTAAAAATAATAGAAGATGAATCATGGGTAACGTCATGAAAAATATCAATATAAGTTATTCTAGATGACTACTTGTTCCATAATTAATTATGAGTTCACAATTGAGTCCATAAAACATAGTCATGCGGATAAGAGAAACTCCCCATGAGTTAATCCCCCAAAAATAACAATAACAATTTCCTAGAACAACAAGACCAACAAACAGAGGAACAATGCATGAGTGTCCACTCAGATAATACATAGGATATGATCATAATATAATCCTTCTACATAAGTACCCAAGGCTTCTGATGTGTTATATTTTCCAAAAAATATCATTAAAAACTATATTTTTAAAACCATTTCAGTAATCTATTTCACAATGTTTTTAAAATACCATTTCCCTTTAACCAAACATGTGAAACCCCATGTTTTAATAAAAAACAATTCCACATGTAAAATACCATCAATTAATCCTTCCATCTTATTTTTAAAACAATCTCACAAAATGATCGCAATGGAGTTCATCCAATGTAGGATATAGACATGGTCGTCTACCTTAATCTATAGTCTCTCATTCTCACAATGGGACCCACCAACAAAGAATAATTCAAATAACTTGTTCGAGGCCCTGTAATTGACCCTCACATCTTATAATTTTTTCAATTTAGAAAATGGAATAGCTAAGAGGATTGATTGATATGCATCTCAATAAAATTTATAAGCAACAACATAACCCGCACAAGAGTTAGCATTTGGAGGAAAATACAACATTGGATCTCCAAGGGATAAAGTATAATCTACATGAAATATCAATGGATCTATAAACTCAATGGAATAAGGAATCCATGATTAAAGGTAATGAATAAATATAATGATTTATCAACATGATAAATTCACCATAACAAAAACATTTATTAATCACCTAATTAAACTAGTTGGACGGAGTGGAGGAACCCAAAATTTCTGGGGAGAGATCCTAGAATGAGATAGGAGAAAGTGTGGAAAAAAAAGAGAGATCAGTCATGCAGTTGCCTAAAAATTCATCTCATGGGATTTAAAAGTCTTGTTTCCCATTTTCATGTCATTTAATCCCAGAAACCCAAGTACACAGAAAACCCCCTTTACTTTTTATTAGAAACTTGATTTAGAATTTAAATGGCATGTAAAATATATTTATAGTGTGTAATCATCATCCCTTATACCACATCATGGAATCTACCTGACACCAATTACTTAGTGTGTGAATTTATTTTTCAAAATAAAATATTAATTATCTGAACCCAACTCAAGAAATATTCTGGTGACCAATACATGGAATGTATCCAATTTACACAAGGTTTATTTCTCATGCAAATAGTGAATATCACAATTTGCTTTAAAATTCAAAAAAAAACTATGTTATTCTCTGAAATTGTTGAGAATCCCACAAATACATTAACACATTTATAGTCAGACTCCATTAATTCAAAAAAACATAAATCTCGGAACATTAGTTAATTTTTCCTAATATATTATATGTATCCTCTAGAATCCAAATAATCCATTTAATAAATATGAATATGAATATATGGATGAGAAATAACTAAAATTTGGTAATGGGATGTCACACGTATGCTCTACCCATAAGATATAGTGAAACTCCCTCTTTCATCCACTATTTTGATCACCACCTGTCACATTATAACACCATTGATACGGCTGACACTCCTTAAGTTTCTGTTCTCACTTTTTCTTCCTATATTCAGTGATATAATTATATGAGATAACATTTCGTATTTTATGATATTTTTTATATTTATTCATTTTCTCTTATTTAATCCAAAAAAAAATTATTAAACAAGGTGGATGTCTTTTATGGGTATTAAGTAGTTTTTTCTACTAGTTTTCTTTAAAATTAATTTAGTTTATAATTTCTTTTCGGTGTACCATTCAGAAAACACTTCATGTTCTACCCCTAAAATTGTTACTCTCTAAATTAAATGTTAATACTTGATTGGTTCATTCAGTGGGACCCTTTTATATCATTAGAAGTAATTTACATCAACAAGAACTACCCCTTTTGTTGTGTTTATTTAAATTCCCTTGAATGTTGTTCTTTACTGTTAACCAAAACATCCATTGGGTGTGTTTGGATTTTAATTTATAAATTTAATAGCTATCTATAATAAATTGAATGGTAACACAATATGGATTCTCCACTTGTCCTATGATTAAGTATTAAATATACTATTGGAATCTCTTTATGGCCCTGGATCACACTATTAATGGTTTGTACTTCATTGATAAATCCTTGGATTATTTTAAAAATTCCTTAAAAAATTTCATAGGACACTTACCAACTCACTTATGTGAATACCAAGACTAATACTCATTATGGATTCGGTTCTTATATCACATTGAAAAATTCCCTATCATGATAACACATATTTATCCCCATATGTAGAAAATGTTGAATTCTCTGGATGGTCTCCCCATGTTTTTATACATTTCCATTGATGAATACATACTTGTATTATCACATTGGCTTCTAATATATTCTATCATGATTTTACCTTAAACATAATCCTTAGGATCAGATATTACATTTGATGAATGTGATTCCAAATGTTCACCCCTTATACTATACTCAACACCAATATATAAGCATCATGATTGATCTCATTTAGTTGAATCAACATCCAAAAGTCAATAATTTTTTGTTTTATTTATGGGTTATATATTATTCTTATAATTCTTATCCTTGGATAAATTCCCTAGGTCATAGTCCAAACTAAATTTTTGTATGATCAGAGATATTTTTCATTGGCCAAACTAGGAATGGTCAGATGGTTATCCTATGATGACCTTCATATAGAAATGATTTATATGTATATTTATCATTTAATTATTATATTTTCACATAGTTACATAATATATTAATAGAATGGAATTACATTAGACACAATTTGTGGTAGCCTACTGAGTTTTACTCACACCCAGTTCGGGTCACCGTTTGGATCATTAGATGATTATTTGGATGCATGTTTGAATAAAGAGAAATTCCTAGCTATAGAGGAATAATTTTATTTACTTTGTTATCTTTGGATAAGATGACTAAAATAGTGATACTAATATCTATATAGATATTTTTTTTTCTTTTGGTCTCCTTTTTATTTACACAAGTATTTTTTATCACTTTCATGTATTTTATATCATTAGGCATCATCACTATATGATAATATTTACTACTTCTATGTGTAATGAATTTTCTAGAATTTTTATTTCTATTACTACTTAATCTTAATTATTCCATGATTCACTCCAATAAAGAAGATATGGTATCACAACATTAACGTTATACACTCTAACAAGTCAATCAAATCCTATAGCACATGGGGATATATTTTTGAGGCCATGTAGCCCTCAGGTTTGGATTCTTATGAGTGTACCAAGCCTAGGACATCACAGCGTTTTATGATATGGGGAAATTTTTTCTATTATAATACTACATGTGGTTTGTATTTATATGAATAACAAGTTTAGGAACATGATAATAAGTTTTATGACAACCATGATTTTCTTACAGACTTAAACATGATTTATTACATAAAACTTCACTTGATCCAAAAAAGAAGATCGAGAGGTTTAGTGTATTTGGGGATTAGGATCATTAAAAAAACATAAATCATTAAATACAACATCTTTATTGAAATATTCCTTTACATGACCACTACATTCCCTCGTACTTAGCATTGCATGGGATAACCTCAAGACATCCATAAGAAAAGGGTGAGCTATAAATCCCAGTAAGGGAGTACACATGGAATAACATGAGGATAAAATAAATGTTATAAAATATGCATATCAATATAGAATAAGAGAAAAATGAACATAAAGTCATGATAAAGCATGATAATCATAACATGGAAATGTGGCAACAACACTTAACATGGAATTAGCATGAGCCAAGGCTCATTGCACATGGAGCATGAGTAAATCCTCATTGCACATAAAGAACAAGTAAACCCTCATTGCACGTGAATTAGAATTATTCAAAACTCATTGCACATGACATATCATGATACTATACTTTACCCAATTCATTGGTGCGCTATAAGGGCACGTCCTTCTTAAACATTTCATTTCATTCATAAGTGTGCCACATGGATCATAAAACATGGATTCATAAAACATAATAATTTATTAAATGATAAAGTAATGTGTAATTCATACATGAAACATTTTAATAAATAAGTAAATGTGCATAAAGGTGAATACCCTTGATAAAGAAATGGGAATGGTATCCACTACACAATGGCATTGGCTTAGAAAATCGGTGTGATTTCGGGAGCGTAACAGCGTGACATATGAATTCATAAAAATGGTTGATGAGAGAGAAATGAATTCCTCTCATATTTACATGTAATGGACAGTAATGAGGTCATATATATACATCTCCCAACAATTGTAATGGAATTTAGATTCATGATACAAAATTATTGCTTGAATATAAAAGAAGAGAGAGAAGTTCCTTTCAGAATTTCGGCATAGTAACGGGTTTACATGAGAGGCATTTAGTGAGAGAGAAAGGGTTATCCCATAATAAAAACAATAAAAGGGTAGTATGGGGGAGGTGCTTAACCATACCCCAACATTCATAATTGAAATTAAAAAGGAAATACAAATTAAAGAAAATTGGCAAAAATGAGAAAGGAAGAAAAAACCTTTACTTTGATGGGTCCTTCCAAAGGCTAGAGAGAGGCTTGTGAGAGGCTTCTTGGGAGCTTGGGGCACCTTGGGAGCATTATAGATAGATTAGGGAAAAGTTTGGACAAAATCCAAAGGCTTTGAGTGAGGAGGAAGAGGGAGGTTGGGTGGGTTTATATAGGAAAGTTGAGGGAATTCGTTATTATTTTGGTTTGGGACCCCTTATATTAAATTAATCCAAACCGCAGACCATCACATGGTTTTTGCCGATGTTTTTTCAAAAAGGGAAGTGGAAAACAATATTTTATAAGGCCAATATCCGAACATCTTAAAATAATAGGGTTGCTTATGTGGTGGTGACTCACACTCCGATGGAAATTAATTTAAAAAGACAAGGTGTTTAATAAGTCTTGAGGGGCCCATTAATGATTTGAAAAGTAAGTAAAACAAACCCAAAATCACATTATCGTAATGGTCAAAAATATATTGGCCGAACAGAAAGCTTATAGTATTTTATAAGATCACTATAGGGTCATTATGATGTCATAAAACACATTATATATTTAAACGGTATTTAATTTTTACCCAAAATTTTGACTACCTCAGAAAATTATGAAAAAATCACCGTTGGATAATTTCAACATCCTGATTCCAGAAATAACATTTATTTTATCTAAATTTTTTTTCTAAATATGTTAATTTTCACTTTTAAAATAAAAACTAACATTTATCGAAAATTCACAGGTTTTGATAGAAATGGCTTTCAAACCTTAATAAAATATTTTATTGCATTAATAAAATAATAAGATCATTTATATTTAATAAAAAATAATTTAATAATAATAATAATAATATTTTATTACAATATTATATAATTCAAAAAAGTCCCTTAATATAATAAAATAGAATTCTTAATTAAATAATAACTACAAAGACTATTTGTACATGAAAAACTATTTATAATGTATAAATAATGACAAGAAAGTATGTTCATTATTATATACAAAAAATAATATACACAAACATAGTACTAGTGATTTGTTGCATAACCCCTTAAAACAGCCGCATATGACCTAAGGGTAAGGTGTGCGATGATGACAAACTCTTGGGGTGGCTCGGATAACATCGCTCGAGTGGTAATCTTTATCAACTTCCACTTTTCCCGTAGAAAGTCCCGTCTGAGCTTGACATGATGAAGCTCTGCTTGGGCATGGTCAAGAGCGAAGCCCAAGGATTCCACCTCTTTTCCAAGCTCTGACAAATGGGCTTCATATGGGGAAATTCTACCTGAAGAGGTCATCACTTCTTTTGTCTGGGTAAATTGGATTTGTTAAAGCCCTATATTTATACTAATCATGTGATCACTGTTCAATAGCTATATTTTCAATGGTCAAAATTCTTATCATAAAACCAAAGAAGTTGACATTATTATATAAACATAAAGAGACATTTAATTAAATCATGAGAGATTTCCATTAATGAAACTTCGGTTCATTATAATATTCCCCCCTTAAGAAATTTCACCCTCGAAATTTTCCTTTTCCCACACTAAAACAAATGTGGGTAACTCAACTTCATCATTTCCTTCAATTCCCAAGTATATTTTTCAAACATCTGGTTTCTCCACAACATCTTGATGAGGGTTATTGTCTTATTTCTTAGAACTTTTTCCCTTTGATCTAAGATCTTCACTGGTTTCTCCTCACAAGAAAGATCATCTTCCAAGTATACCACCTCAGAAGAGAGTACATGTGAAGGGTCCAGTATGTAGTTCCTTAAGAGGGATACCTGAAAGACATCATGTAATTTGTCTATGGTAGGTGGAAGTGCTAGTCGATAGGTCACAGCCCCAACACGATCAATAATCTCGAAGGGTCGATGTACCTTGGAATTAACATCCCTTTCTTTCCAAACTTCATGACCTTATTCCACAGAGATATGCGTAGAAAAACCATGTCTCCAACATTAAACTCATGGTCTCGTCGACTATTATCTACATAAATCTTCTGTCGACTCTGGGCTGCCTTGATATGCTGCTGAATGGTTTTCACCTTCTCTACCATTTTCTCGACCATTTCGGGTCCAAGAAGCTTACGTTCACCACCCTCATCCCAACATGTCGGTGTTATGCACCTTTTCCCATAAAGGGATTCATATGGTGCCATTTGGATGCTCGAGTGGAAACTGTTATTATAAGAGAACTCATCCAGAGGAATATGTTGATCCAATCCACATTTAAAGTCCATTGAGCATGCTCTCAACATTTCCTGAAGTTTTGGCATAGTCCACTCATATTGGCCATCAGTTTGAGGATGATAGGATGTACTGAAGTTTAGTTCAGTATTCAGATCATGTTGAAGACTCTTCCAAAACATAGAGGTGAGTCTTGGTTCTCGGTCAGAAACAATAGATATTGGCACTCCATGAAACCTTACCACTTCCCTGATATATATCCATTCCAGTTGATCTAAAGAGAAATCCTCCCAAATATCAATGAAGTGTGCTGTCTTTGTAAGACGATCCACAACAACCCAGATTGCATTGTTGAATTTGGATGTCCTTGGAAGTCTGGTGACAAAGTCCATAGTGATGTTATACCATTTTCATTCTACTATGGGAAATGGTTGTATCATCCACTTAGAGTTCTGCCTCTCTGCCTTCACTTTCTTACCCACCAAGCACATTGATGTATATTCAGCGATCTCCTTCTTCATATTATCCCACGAAAAGTTTTCTCATAGATCTCGATACATCATTGTGCTCCCTGGGTGAATAGAGAAATTTGAACTATGTGCGTCATCCAAAAGTTCCTTCTTCATCTCCAGAATTCATGGAACACATAGTCTTTTCCCAAACCGCACAATTCCTTCTTCATTAACATTAAACTCCGAGGATTTCCCTTTTTTGATAGCTTCCACTTTATCCTGAATTCCTACATCATCCTTTTGAGCATCCTTTAACCTTTCTAAAAGAGATGGTAGAGCAATCATTTGTGAAAGGATTGATGATATTCCCTTCTTTATGATTCCCATGTCCATCTTCATCAAGTCTAAGAAGATTTGATCCTTCTCAATTCTCATCATCTATAGAATCGCTGGGTCCTTTCTACTTAGGGAATCTCCCACCTTGTTCGCTTTCCCAGGGTGGTAATGTATTGAACAGTCATAATCCATAATGAGCTCTATCCATCTTCTATGGCGCATATTAAGCTCTTTCTGTGTGAATATATATTTAAGACTCTTGTGGTTAGTATATATCTCACATTTCTCCCCATAGAGATAATACCGCCATATTTTAAAGGCAAAGATCATCGCCTCCAACACCAGATCATAGGTTGGATAGTTTCTCTCAATGATTTTCAACTACCTTGAGGAATAGGATATCAATTTATCATTCTACATCAACACATAGCCTAATCCCTTATTCTAAGCATCACTGAAAACCACAAAAGGTTACCCACTTGTGTGTAAAGTGAGTTCGGGCATAGTGATAAGCCTCCTTTTCAACTCCTTGAAGCTTTCTTCTCATTCATCACTCCAAGAAAACCCAACTCCCTACCGAGTTATCTTGGTAAGAGGGTTGGAAAATCATGAGAAATTCCTCAAAAATCATCGATAATATCCATCTAATACCAACAAGCTACGGATATCCATTACCAATGTTGTCCTCGGACATCCCCTAATTGCATCTATTTTGGACTGGTCTACAGATTTCCCATTGCTTGTGATGATATGACCCAAGAATGAGACCTCCTTCAACCATGACTCACACTTGCTATACATTGCATAGAGATTATCCTTGTGCAAAGTCTCTAGTACATTTCTTAAATTCTCCTCATGATCCTCCCTGGTTTTGGAATATATTAGAATATCATCTATAAAAACTACCACAAATTTGTCTAGGTAATCTCTAAAGACTATATTGATTAAGTCCATGACTATTACTATAGCATTAGTGAGTCCGAAAGGCATTAATATGAATTCATAGAGCCCGTATCTTTTGGAAACAGAACTCTTGGGGACATCTTCCTTCTTCACCCTTAATTGATAATATCCCAACTGCAAGTCCACTTTATCGTTATTTTGTTAAGTTCATGATAATCATTTCAAAGCCGCATTGACCCATCCTTCTTCTTGATGAAGAGGACTGGGGCACCCCATGGTGAAGCACTTGGGAGTATAAACCCTTTATAAAGATTCTCCTATAGTTTTTTCTTGGTCTCTTCAAGCTCTAAAACATTCGTTCTATATGGAGTCTTGTATATTGGTAAATCCCCGGGTATAAGTTCAATTGAGAGTTCAACATCTCTTCTAGGAGGAAGACCAGGCAGTTCCTCGGGAAACACTTCCACGAATTCCCTCACAATAGGCATTTCTTCAAGGATGGTTTCTTCCTTGGACACAATCATCTGAGCCAGATATGCATGCTCATAGGGTAGAAATATCCATGCTTAGGATAATGGAGCTAAACGAGATTCATCTTCCTCACACTTGTAAAGAATCAGGGGTCGATTCTCCATATGGAGTGTGATTTCCATCTCCCTACAATTTATGTTGTCTCTATATAAGGAAATCTAATCCATGCTATGAATTGGATCAAATTCCACCAGAGGGAGTATGACGAGGTTCGCCGGGAAATTCAATCGACAGATAAATACAGGGGAGGAATTATATTCATGGGATTCATTGATTTCCCCATTTTCCGTACTCACCGACATCTTCACTTCCATGATTTGTGGCGGTGATGGGATTGTTCTACTAAACATTCGAGATATAGAAGAATGCGTAGAACCTGAATCAAAAAGTACGTTCTCTATTTTTGAATGAATAACTAGCGTACTTGTCAACACTTTGTTATCGGGGTTCACTTCGGCAGAAGTGATGGAAAAAGATCTTCCTTGTTGCCTTGGAGGTTGTTGGTTTCCTACGAAAACCCTTGGATTAGGGCACGGATTTTCAAAATGCAATGGTTCTTTTCATTTGTATAATTGAACAATGCGTTGTGGTTCAAATGGAGCGTTCCTCTCATATGACGCAGTCGTGGGTCATTCTTGCCAATAGTTAACAGCTAGGTTCCCTTCTCTTCCACACCTGAAGTATTTCCTCTTCCCCTTAAGGAAATTTCTCGGGTGCTTCTTTCCGCACTTTTGTCAAGTAGGGTGATGGATCTTTTTAGCACCGTTGGATTTTTCCATCATACCACCAGCATTGAAGTCCAATTTACGATTCTTGTCCCCATGATACCCCTTGGATTCCCCGATCTCCATTTCAACCATGAGGGCCCATCAGATAATTTCCTCATAGCTGTCGAAGTTAGGGATCACTAATGATTTCCCCATGCTAGGCTTCAACCCACAAAAGAAGCAGTTAAATTTGCATTCTGGGGTAACGTCAAAGTTGGAAGTGTATCGTGCATACCTTGTGAAGTTTTCTTCGTACGCTCCAACAGATTCTTCATCTTTTTTCATGAGGGAAAGGAATTCCCTTTCCATCTTAAGCCAGAGGGTGCGCGGAAAGTATTTTTCAAAAAACATCTTACAGAAATCCTTCCATTCCAATTCCTCGATCTCCTCCTCAGGATTCTTATTTTTTATCAACGTCCAACATTTATCAGCTTCACCCTCCATACGATAAGCTACCAGGAGAACCTTCTCTTGTTCAGAACATTGATGGATGGAGAAGATCTTTTCAATGGAGTTGATCCATTGTTCAGCGATCGTGGGATTGGATGATCCATTAAAAGTATGATTCCTTTGTCTCATGATGCTATCGATAGAGACTTGTTCTTTCTTAGGGGTGTTGAATGTTCCTCTTGACCCGTGTTTCTATTCAGAACATTAGTTAGCTGAGACATAAGCATAAAAAATTTCGCGATTCCCACTCCCATTGGATTGGGCATCTCATTAGTACAGTCATCACACTGATCTCCACAACGGTTGTTAGCCCGAGTCCTCCTATTACCGGCCATTGGCTGGAATAAAAGTAATGTTATGGGTAACACATAAAGGGTAATCCAAAGATAAAATTTGATGACTTATAAATAAACTTTTATTTCCATAACTCATGATTCTATAGGCTTCAATCTAGGCTATTCATGATCTACATTGTAACATATATTCTTAGAAGAATTTTTTTTATTCCCTTAATAAGGGTTTATATTAAGCTTGTGAATTTAACAAAACATTTCCCCCAGGGAGTGTCGTAACCAAGATTGCATCAAGGCCCATTTTCGTGCAGTAGTTCCCATTCGAGTCTAGCTCATAGCGGTGTTTTCAGATTTTACCCCTAGGATACATCTGTGTGAGAGCCACCTCTACCTGCTCGTATCCAGACAGGGATGTAATTTCGTGATAAACCACTTACTCAATAGTCACCAAAACATAGGGATTTTTTATTATAATTACTCTTGTATGTAAGGCTTTACAATGATTTTCTAATCCTAATTCCATAAATAACTAAACCTATCCTCTGATACCAACTATGACAACCCTGCTTTTATTACAAACTTAATCATGATTTATTACATAAAACTTCACTTGATACAACAAATAAAATCGAGTGGTTTAGTGTATTTGGGGCTTAGGATCATTAAATAAATACAGAAAACATGAAATACAACATCTTTATTGAATACTTACTTTACATGACAACTACATTCTCTCGTACATAGCATTGCATGAGATAACCTGAGAACATGCATAAGAAAAGGGTGAGCTATAAAGCCCGGTAAGGGAGTACACATGGAATAAAATTATGATTACAATACATGTTATACAATAGGCATATCAATAGAGAATAAGAGAAACATGAACATAATGTCATGATAAAGCATGATAATCATAACATGGAAATGTGGCAACAACACTTAACATGGAATTAGCATGAGCCAAGGCTCATTGCACATGGAGCATGAGTAAATCCTCATTGCACATAAAGCATGACTAAAACCTCGATGCAGTTGAATTATCATAAGTCAACACTCATTTCACATGACGTATCATGATACTATACTTTACCCAATGCATTGGAGCACTATAAGGGCACACCTTTCTTAAACATTTCATTTCATGCATAAGTGTGCCACATGGATCATAAAACATGGATTCATAAAACATAGTCATTTATAACACGATAAAGGAATGTGGAATTCATACATGAAACTTTGTAATCAATAAATAAATGTGAATAAAGGTGAGTACCCTTGATGGAGAAATGGGCATGGTGTCCACTACACAATGGCATTGGCTTAGAAAATCAGTGCGATTTCGGCAGTGTAACGGCGCGATATAAGAATTCATAAAAATGGTTGATGATAGAGAAAAGGGTTACTCATCATATTTATATGTAATGTAAAGTAATGAGGTCATATAGATACATTTCCCAATAATTGTAATGGAATTTAGATTCATGATACAAAATTATTTCTTGAATGTAAAAGAAGAGAGAGAAGTTCCATTCGGAATATCGGCCTAGTAACGAGTGTACATGGGAGGAATTTAATGAGAGATAAAGGGGTATCAAATCATTCAAAAAATAAGAGGTAATTATGGGGGAGGTGCGAAACCATACCCCAACATTCATAATTGAAATTAAAAGGGCAATACAACTTAAAGAAAATTGACAAAAATGAGAAAGGAAGAAAAAACCCTTACATGGAAGTGTGCTTCCAAAGGCTAGAGAGAGGCTTGTGAGAGGCTTATTGGGAGCTTGGGGCACCTTGGGAGAATTCTAGAGAGATTAGTTCAGAGGTTGGACGAACTCCAAAGGCTTTGAGTGAGGAGGAAGTGGGTTCTTGGGTGGGTTTATATAGGAAAGGTGAGGGAATTCATTATTATTTAGATTTGGGGCCCCTTATATTAAATTAATCCAAACCACAAACCATCACATGGTTTTTTCCCATGGTTTTTGGTAAAGGAAAGTGGAAAAAAATATTTTATAAGGCCAAAGTCCGAACATCAAAAAATAAGAGGGTTGCTTATGTGGTGGTGAGTGACACTCCCATGGAAATCAATTTAAAAAGACAGGGTGTTTAATAAGTCATGAGGGGTCCATTAATTCTTTGAAAAGTAAGTAAAACAAACACAAAATCATATTATTTTAATGTTAAAACATATATTGGCCGAAAATAAAGCTTATAGTATTTTATTACATCACTATTGGGTCATTATGATGTCATAAAACACATTATATATTTAAACGGTATTTAATTTTTACCCAAAAATTTGACTGTCTCAGAAAATTATGAAAAATTCACCGTTCGATAATTTCGACATCCTGATTCCATAAATAAAATTTATATTATCTAAATTTTTTTCTAAATATGTTAATTTTCACTTTTAAATTATAAACCGACATTTATCGAAAATTCATGGGTTTTGACAAAAATGGCTTTCAAACGTTAATAAAAATTATAATTGCAGTCATACAATTATAAGATGATTTATATTTAATAGAAAATAATTTAATAATAATAATAATAAAATTTTATTAAAATATTATTTAATAAAAAAAATCCCTTAATATAATATAATATCATTCTAAATTAAATAATGACTATAATGACTATTTGTACTTTAAAAACTATTTACAATGTATCAATAATGACAAGAATGTATGTTCATTATTATATACCAAAAATAACATGCATGAACAAAGTACTAGCGATTTGTTACATAACCCCTTAAAACAGCCTCATAAGACCTAATGGTAAGGTGTGAGAAGGTGACAGGCTCTTGGGGTGGCTCGGATAACATCGCTTGAGTGGTAATCTCTATCAACTTCCACTTTTACCATAGAGATTCCCATTCGAGCTTGACATTATGAAGCATATATTGGGCTTGGTCAAGAGCGAAGCCCAAGGATGCCACCTCTTTTCCAAGCTCTGAAAAATAGGCTTTGTATGGGGAAATTATACTGGACGAGGCTATCGCTTCTTTTGATTGAGTAAATTGGATTTGTTAAATCCCTATATTTATACTAATCCTGTCATCACTTCTCAGTGGATATATTAGCAATGGTCAAAATTCATAACATAAAACCAAAGAAGTTGAAACTTTTATATAAACATAAATAGACATTTAATTAGATCAAGAGAGATTTCCATTAATGAAACTTTGGGTCGTTACATGTTTGGACTGAGTTTAGTTAAAAAAATTGTGGGGGGGATCAAAGTCATCATTGATGGGGTTTTTTTCTGGATTTCACCTATAATAGTTTTACTATTTTCATCGTTCGGTGATGTACATATTTTAAAATTTTATATATATGTATTTTCTCCCATGGGTTAGTATGAAAGGGAAGAATTTCCACATGCATCCTCATAGGCATGTAGGTATTTAGGATTCATTCATATTCAATGATATTCTATGAATATATCATTTCATATATTGATTTTTTCTAATTTCATGTGCCATTATTGATATTGTTTTAATATTATATTGTTTCTTGAGAGGGAAATTGCTGCTTAATGTGTCTACATAAACCAAAATGGTGTTTTATAATATATCTAGATGATTGAAAATTAACTAACCCATTCTGACATGGTTATGTCCTGGAACAAGGTTACATGAACTGAAACACTTAGTTGGATATGATAAAATTAGTTTCCATTTTGAATTTAGTGTTTTGGTTCCAATATAAATTTTGTATAGTGACGCCTTCAATTGAACCATTTTATATGGAATTATTACATTCTATGACTAGATGTAGAGGGTTGTTTAAAGATACATTGAATTAAAATTATAAATTGTAAATTTATGTCTCTATATCATTAGATTAGAAATTCATCTTACAGAACCATTGTATAGAAAAATAAAAATACTAAATTATAACTTTTCAATGAGTTTCAATCAACTAAATGGGGATTCCAATGTAAAGTAATGAATTATTTTCCTATATAACATGTAATTGAAAACACTTTTAACTGAAACCTTATAATTAAAATATGTGATTTCACCCTAACAAGGCCTTAAAAGATAGTAGTTTGGGTTAGTGTTTCTCTAGAACCCCGATTTTGAGTCAATCCTAGTTTTCAAAACTATAATAATTTCTACCATGTATCTTGTTTATATGTATGTGATTATCATTGTAGATATATGATTTTGTGATGGTCTTGATACGATCACTAAGAATGTAGAAATGACTATGATCTTCACATGGTGGAACATTTCCCTACAATATTATCCTCATTGGCACCTCCACTTTTAGAACCATTCATACCTTGACTGGATAATGACTCTAATCTAATATAGAGTTTCTTATGACTTGGGTATTCAATAGAGGAAGCATCATGACTAGAACCATTTATTTCAATGTTAACAAGGGAGTTCCAGAAAAGGGACCCACTCCCTTTTTCATTGAAATCTTGTCCTCAGCTTGCTAAATAATTGATATAGGACATATTTTTGATTTTAGAGAATCTAGAGATACCAACAGAAAAGATTTTGAATCTAGATGAGAATATTGTTAATAGGCCATCCAAAAAATGGATAGATGTTTTTACATAGGATGATTATCATCTGGTCATGGTATTGAGGTATTTCTAGATATTTTATATGAATAAGTTTTCACATAGACCCTAATAGCTGATCGAGATGGGAACTTCATGATCCTAGAATAGGGTTCTATATAATTTTTCGGACTGCTCAACTTGATTCATTAGCCTCTAGTGCATTCCAACCACTCTTGATAGTGATTAGCTATCTTGGGTGAGACATTTTGAGGATGGTATTAGGTATTCCATATCATCCAAGGTGAATTTCTAAATGGATACTTCCTCTAAAATTGTGAACAATTCCTATATCTCAAATAGTAATATGAAAGAATCTGTATTCATAGAGCATTCTAGTCAAGCACCTAGGCTTGGAAGTGGTTTGTACAGTGTAAATAAGAATCACCTAGAGGACTTTCACAAGGGGTTGGAAATGAGAGTGTGTACACTAGTATTTATATTATATTACATCTTGGGGTAAGGTAGGGTCACTAGAAGACCTCATATATAAGAGTATCTATAAAGTACAAATATTGTGTAAAAATAAGAAACCTCTATCAAAATTTTAAATTTATACATGTTCTCAGTGAAAGAGGATATGTAAAAACACGGGATTGTAGAGTACGACCTATGTCACCACTGCAAGCTCAGAGATGGAGCTCAATTGACTGTATAGGATTTGAAGGTAGAAAGGGTCAAAAGATTTAGACATACAATGGAAGGATCCTGTATATGAAACTTACTCAAGGAGGACATATTGTAGCTTAGGGATGCTGATCTATCCAGCTACATGATGTGTATCCTACATCTAACTATAAAATATTGGGGACATCGATAGTATGAGGTGTGATATGTTTGTCCCTAAAATCTATATTTTTTTACAGAAGAGATTCACACCCTTTTATATATTTATCTTTAATAGAGAGTCTCAGTCTCGATATTTAATACCATTTTTCGGAGATATATATTTATAATCCATGGAGAATATAATAATAAAATAATATATAGTTCAATCAGTGTCCACTATTGCTCGATGGTTAGAATTTATTATGAAACATTTTTATCTATGAGAGGACATGAATTTACATAAATCATCGGATGGACTGGTTAATAAATTAACAGGAGCATACTGATTATTATAACTGAAGGGTGTTCATATCATAACCATATGTTGTTATTTATGTTCACATGGGATAATATAATTACCATGAATGTTGGTGTAGACCTATGCATCATGGGTTAGGCAGATGTCGTCCAAGATTTATATCATTTTTCATGATGATTAAAGAGTACTACAAGATTTCTTTCCTCTAGTGGTGGACCAATTTAGATATTTTCTCTTATGTAATTTTATTCACTTTCTCTTAAAATTATGGTCGATTTACCCATTTATCTAGTTCCCATAGTTGAACTTATGTATATTCCTATGTACATGATGTATCCAACTATGATTATGGAACTCCAAGGTCTATTAGAAGACATTGAAAATAAATTATTTATATGACCCAATACAACTTATTGGGGATCAACGATAATTTTTTACAATAAGGCTGACAGAAACCAACATATATGGTGTATTTATAGTGGTTTAATTAGCATTCCATTATGAAAAAGAACCAACAACCTTAAATATATTATCACATTGAGGAAATCCTAAGACCTAGGGTCTTCTTTGAGAATTATTTAAGATAGGGTTTCAAAATGGGAGATTTAAAAACTATAATATAATATAAAGAGATTTACCAAGTTAGTTTTCCCTTTTTGTATGTCTAGTGATATTGTTTTGTCTAAAAAAATCCACATGTTATATTTATGGCCTTGATGGGTTTAGTTCTCCACCGCTACTTGGATAACTTTTGGGTCATTTATGGATGATATATTGGGTGAATTCTGAAACTATAAACATTCATTATAAATACATTGAAACTATGTCGAGTAAATGAAGAGAGAATAAGTTCTTTGATAATATAAAAAAATATATCATATGGATTGATAATATTCACTTCCTAGGTCACATTATATATGATGTATAGGTATCTGTGGATATATTGAAGGTGATAACTATGGTTTATTGGGAACATCCCAAGATCAGTGTTGATATTTGAAGCATCTTAGGAAAATCCAAATATTATTGATGATTTATTTGAAAAATTTCATCCCTTGACGGTCAAATTATTGTCTTCTTCAAGAAAGATAAAACAATTTCATGGTTTAATTCATGTAGGATGAACTTTCATGAGTTCAAAGGAAGGATGACCTCAGCATAGATCCTGATCCCCTCCGGTCCTAAAAGAGGCTACACAATGTATTTTGATGCATCAGGCCTTGGGATGGGATATATTTTTATGTTATCAGAATGTTTCATATCATTTTGGTTTAAAAATTTATGGTATCATGTGAGTAATTACCCAACCCACAACTTCTTGTTATCATTGGTTGTTCTTGGAATAAATTTACAGAGACATTACTTATTATGTGATGGTTCATCATATATACAAACCATAATGGAATATAATTTATATTCTCTCAATGTGATTGGAACTTATGGATGTGATGAAGGTTTTAATAAATTTATCTAATTTATATCAATATTTCATACACTCCAAGGAAAGGTAATGTTGTGGATCATGCTCTATGATGATAAAATCAGTATCAAGCAATTAGAAATGCTAGAAGTGAATTGTATTTGACGCAAATTCAATATAAAATGAATCAATCGATTCAATAATTTCTTGAAAAACCACTTTATTGTGTATTTTCAATGACTCAATTACATTCTTATAGAGTTAAGGGGAGGAAGATTCTGATCGTGATGGATTAGTGAAATAGGGAAGTGTTTTAGGTTACCACCCGCCACCTTGTTGGGTTGTTGATGATGAAGATATATTTTATATCTATGTGTATGTTTAGGTACCTGAATACATATGAGTGGATATAATACATGAATCTAATTCATATGAATGAGAAATATATCTCAAAATCACTAAGACATACTATGACTTGTGTTGCTAGTATTGGTGTACTCGGAAGAAAAGAAGATCACAAGATTCGTTAATAAATGTTTTAACTATCAACAAGTGAAATAAGAACACTTGATGTGTGATGGAATCTTACACCTATTACACATATTTGATTGTAAAATTGATGATATCACTATGGATATAATTATTAGGCTACTAATGTAAACCCATGCCAGTGAGGCCACATGAGTTTTGGTGGATAGGCTGATAAATGCCATCCAATTCATTCATATTTAGGATACCTTCCTAGTAGATGCGATTAGAATACTCTATAATTGAGAGATCATATGACTTTATGAGATTCCGTGTTCCATTGTATTGGATAGGGATTCTCAGTTTACTACCAAATTTTGGAAAGAGATGTATAATTATCTAGGTTATAGGTACTTATGAGTTAAATATAACACCATCATACTAATGGCCACTCCGAGAGTACTATATTGTTACATGAGGACATGATTCAAGTGTGTGTACTTTATTTAAACACATAGGATATACATACACTTTTTCAAATAAAAATTAATAAAATCCAAATTTAAACATGGTTGGGAGGAAATTGAAACAATTTATAATAGCCCAGTGTTCAAATACCCCAAAGAGGAATATCCTAATGACCCAAAGGACCTAAGGATAGAATGAGGTCCAAAATACTAGATATATATGATAGAAAAAATCCATGTCCATATAAAAACATCACACTTCCCCTGGACAATGAAAATCACAACCTAAACCTGATATGAAAGATGGGAGTCCCCCATTTCATTGAACATTGCACCATGACTAAAGTAATGTTCATGCATGTGTCCGTGATTTTAGTGGTTATTGGGAAAATAGCATACCTCATATTGTGTTTTAAAATAAAAATAGATTCCAATAGAGTATTTGGATGACTCTTTTTGAGTATATATATAGTAGTCCACTTAATTCACCTATTTTCTTGTTAGAGGTAAGAGTGGTCATGCCACTAAGACATTGTTTTGTTCAGGAGACATAAGAACATGTAAAACTAATAATAAAGAATAAGGCATTGGATCGGTCTAGGAAAGATTCATATATGTCGATCATCATCTTAAAATTTTTTAGTTGAGGTTAGATATCATTTATTCATGGTTTTCCCACATAGATTGGGACATATATGAGTTTGAACGTAAGGTAAGATGCACATAAGTTTTTTAGACCTTTTTATATATTATAAATGGTCATGCTGATATCATATTAGATCGATATTCAATAGTGGTATAAGAATATTTATGATAACTTCCATGTTGTTCATATCATTTTTTTACTCCAATCCATCATATATTTTTTATCTAGACAATGTTGAGTTGGTGCGTAATTCTAATTTAGAGGAATATCCATTTCATATTTTTATCTATAGGATGAATGATATTTGAGGTAATATAGTTCATCTTGTTCAAGGGTTATAGAAGCACAACCAGTAAAAATAGAATTCATAGAATTGAGATCATGATATACATTCTCAATTGGTGGAGTTTTTCTCATATAGAGATCAACCACCATTTGATGTGAAAATTGAGGAAATGTTATCATAAGGATGGGAGGTTATTAGATCAACATTTTTACTCAATATGTGTATACATTTTAAATTCTGTTAAATCCTTTATTGTTACATTAATGAATTCTTCCAATGGGTTAGTGGTGTTTTTGGGAGATTATAATAATGTTTGTGGCCTAGTATAAGGGTTTTAAAAGATACAATATGAGGTCTATGACTAATTCATGGGTTTCACTAATCTTGAAAATAAATTTTATGGTCCTAAAACAAGGAAGAATGGTTTAATAAAATTTTCATGTGTGGTATGTAAATTGTGAAAAACCTATAAATTAATATTGGTTCACCACACAAAAATTCTTCATGGTTTTTCTAACGGTTTTCCAAGACTATGTGTGGTGTGGGATTACTAAAAGCGATGAAAACAATATTTTTTAACTTCTCTTTCAAAACAATTTACATGGACCATGTGAGAAGTAGTAATTCAAACAATGTCTAACCCACAGTTTTTATTAAAGTTTATCAAATCCAAATTCCCAATTAAAATAGGTTAAGATTACAATTTTCAAATTTTAACATAAATCTAATTTCCCTATCTTCGATTTAAATTTATTCACAATTCCTCCATTATAGATCTTCATTCTCCTCTTCTCCAAGGATTTTGGAAACTCTTTCATTACACATCTATTTTGATCATTTTCAATCATGTTGTGACAACCATGATAAGGATAACACTCATTATGCTTCTTTTTTTGGGTTTACCTTTTCATATTTGGTGTTATATTCATATGATCTAATAATACCTATTTTTATGGATTTCATTAGTATTTCATTTTATTAAATTCATTCCAAAATATGAGTTTGATCTTGTATGTGGAGTTTTCCATGGGTATTGTGTATGTGGTATAGTACTTTTCCCTAAAATTATTGACATTAATAATTTTTTTCTATTTTTCATTATGCCAAACATAAAATGTGTTCCACCTAAAAATTTTAACTCTGTAAATTAATTAAAAATATCCGGAACAAGACATGATTCAAGACACATTAAAATCTTTTTAAGTTAGTTATCTAAATATGAACCTAACCTTTGAGTGTGTTTGTTTAAATTCCCTTGAAAAATGATCCTTTCTATTAATGAAAACATCCCTTAGTTGTGTTTGGATTGTAATTAATAAGTTGTGTAACAAAGTGGAATAAATTGACTGGATAAATGATATGGACAATATAATTGTCCTAAAATTCATTACTAAACAATATTTAGGCTATACATCATGGACCATGATCATACTGTTATTGGTGTGACTATCCTTCAGAAATTATAGGAATCTTTGTAAATTGAACTTAGAAAACAATTAAGACACCATTAGATTAACTAATACACTTTAAAAGATGGATACCCATATGAAACCAACGCTTTATATTATATTGATTAATTACCTATAATGAAAACTCATTTTAATACTATGATCAAGAAATATTTGAATTCCTGGGATGATCTCCCCAGGTTCTACATGATGTCCTCAGAAGAAGACTACAATGTATTATCTCTTAGATTCTAATCACTTCTATCTCGAGATTACATTGGAATTGTTCCTTGAGAACAGTTAGAAGATTTTATGAGTTTTATTCAACGGTTTAACTATTATTAATACACTCGTCCATAATAGCCAATCATTATGGTTGATCACTGTGATTTATCTAATATTCCATAAATTATAAATTCTATTTATTCTCTATGGGATCTTTATTGTTATTATACATGGAATCCATGGATATATTCCTCATATACGATGATGAAAAAAATGGTCTTATGATAATATACATCTAACATATGATAAGGTAACTATGATTGGTTATGTATCCCAAGAGGAACCACAACTTCTCACATTTTTCATTTATTTTTCTATCTTTATTTATTATAAACATACCCAATTAAAAATTATATTAACATAATAGATTTGTATTAAACACTATTTTGGTCACTATTAAGTTTAAATCACACCCTATTTGTGTTGTCTATTGGTACCTACAAAAATTAAATGGATATATGTAAAGATAGATAAAATCACCAAGATATTAATGCTTGATTTATTTTTATATTGGTTCTTGGGAGAAGATTAATGATCTTACACTTAGGGTTCTCAGAGAGATAGCTATTTTTATGTTTTCTTATTTTTTGATTATATTTTTATTTTTTTCCAACTTATTTATTTCTTTTATAATCATGAAATCATCTCTATATGATACTATTTACTATTTATATCTATTATTTATTATCTAGATTGTTTATTCCTACTAATACTTGATTATTATTCTGAATATTTTTACCCTAATGATGATAGTATATACTCTACAATGTACCATTATACCACCTCACATCTCTTCAGCAGCCGCAAATGTATAGGGATGTGTACTTGAGGTCATGAATCCATTAGTTTTTTTTACTTATGAGTGAACTGTGTTCATGATGTCACATTAAAATTTCGGAAACATTTAGAAATTAAATTAGTAATTTCAAAATGACAATGGTATTTTTCTCAAGAAACATTTTGATAATATTAAAATGAAATTTCCATCCATGAAAAAAATTTGACGCTACATATCATTCATTAGTTATATGATTCTATGATAACATTCATATTTTTTCTATTAATGGTCTATGTTTATAATGATAAAATATTTATTAAACTTATTTTTATTTCTGTAGTTTATGTTATGAGGTAATGATAAACTTTTTCATGATATTGTGGAATACAAATGAATGTATTATGATTGTGTTGTAGGTGGTTCCATTATAAAACACCAATTCATTAGGTATTGAATAATTTTATATGTTGTTAAGGGGTACACATTAGGTAATGCTATGCTCAATGTTAGTAAATTAGTTGTTAACCAACACCTAACAAGTGAGGAATGCCTTTTAGGGTATCCTTGACATAATATTTCAATTATTATGATTATTCTAGTCTATATTGTATTATTTTTTCACATGATATTACACCAATTTTATGGCCTCCTAGATTATGAATTTTATTTCTTTATGATTCACCTCATATAAATGTCAAATATTATCCCCTTGATTCATTCTTATGACCCTTAATTGTTAGGAATAGTTTTAAAATTTAAATTTAATTTTTATTAACCCTGAAAATATTTTTATTAAAATTTTGTAATTAATATCACTCTTATCAACCCTTACTAATCATTTGTTCTGATCTATTTTTATGTTTCCATATCCCTAGAATATGAATAAATGTTATAGAAGTGATATGTATAAGAAGGATTCTGGTTGTGATAAACATAGAAGGGAAAGACGTAGATATTTTTTGTACTAGTTATTTTTTTATACATGTTTCCATAGAAAAAAACATTTTTAGTTTTTCTATGTATCATAATGATATGTAATAAATATTCAACTAATAAGATGTAATATTTATGTATGAAATGTTTGGTTTGAATTAGTTTGTATCAAATAATGGTTTGGCTACTTTTTATAAACAATGATGATAAAACATTACTAAGAAGCCATATGATAATACTATATATAAGTGAAAAATCATTGTTATACTAATTAAAAGAGTTTTTTTCTCCGTGAACATACATCCCTGTCAAGGTGATAGTAGGTGGATGCAGATGTGGAACTGGTTCGTCGAGGTGTATTAACTCTGAATGGGTAATATTGTGTATTAAATCAGTTATCATCTGTGAATGATGGGAGGACCTAAGATAATGCACTTAGATAGAAACTCCCAAGGGATATTATTGGGTTAATATATATTTTCTTAATGATCCATTATGAGGTATTTGAATAAATAAAGATAATAGATAACCTAGTTTAAACATAACGTGTAAGTGGTAGAAATCTATGTGTAAAAGTTTAGACATATTATGAATGATTGTAAATGTTTATATATTCCTTTCCCTATAATTATTATTCCCAACACAATACTATTTAGATAGATTCAATGGCTACAACCTTAATAAACCTTGGTAATGTAGAATGTGATGGAAAATTTTATTATATTACCCCTAAGAAACCAAATATTATGGGATATATAATGTACAATACCATTATAATTCTTAAGAAACATTCTAAATCCATGAATAATGATGAGCTTGTAAATGATAAAATGGTAGACCAGTATCCTATTGTTTCCTTCATGAGGCATCATCCAACTATATTTAGCGTAACAACTGATCCAATATTTGTTGAGAAATGAATAAATAACAATCAAGATATAGTTTTCTTCAACCAATGATATTGAAAATGATAAATGTATTTTGTATGTTTATCATTTGGAGGGATAATAATATCGATGGTGGATTCCATTCAACAACATGTTGAAGCATGATGAAACTGACACTATGGAGTGGGATGATTTTAGATGGTAATTTAAAAACAAGTACATTCTAGTTAACATTTTTATCAAAATAAAGAATTTTTTCCTTAAACTCAAATAGAATGATGTGGAATCTATTAGTATGTTTGAGGAATATTTTACAAGACTTGTGAGGTACACTTATGAAATTATCATTTAACCAGAAAGTAAGATTGATCAATTCTTCAGTGTTTTAAAACCAAATATTTAAAGTGAATTATTCATAAGGAACATTCTTAACTATGATGAATTTTTTTATGTTAGTAAGGTATAAATGCATATTTGTTTTATTAATCAACCTCATTGTTTAGATAAGAAATAAAATATGGATTAAAAAGGAAATTATAATAATAATAAACCTTATAGGGAATAAGATGATTATTTCTTTATTCCATATGTTTTGATGGAATCATGTATGAAGGTGTCTCTAGGGGACTGTAAAATCATTTGATCATATAAATGAATTTCATTCCTCAATCAGAAGCTGATGTGATAGGAAAAAGTTAGTTGTTGATGTGAAGGGATCGAAATCTCCAGAGAATTCTCCACCCACACTCCAAACATTCAAATGAGAGTAGTATGGGTATTATTAAAACCAAATATCATATCTGAGGTTTAATGATGATGATAAATTTTAGTAACCACATAATCCCAATGAATAATTAAAATATCATGTGTTTAGAAATTTCGTCTGGGGGACGAAAACAAAGTGGTGAAAGGTACTCTTAACATCATTTCTAAAAAATTAATGAATTATTTAATTCTAGATCAATCCACTCCTCTATATTTGAGTAATTTTGTAAGGGTATCATAATACTATAAAAATTATGAGATACTGAATTAGTATTGAAAATATATATTTGTGTCATGATCACATTTCAATTATATGATTCTTATATGATTAAATTTTTAGATAATGTGTTTTCTGAAAATAATATTATTTTTTCTCGAGAGTAATTTTTTATTATTTTGGATCTATATTTTCTTTACTTATATACATTCCATATTAGTTTTTAAGGAATGAAACATACATTTTATACTCAAAATTAAAAAATTATCATATATTGGTGTGAGGATAAATATTAACACCGAATGGAAATTATATCAATTGTATGTCTCTTTATTACTATACAAAGAGGTTATTTATCTCAGATAGATAGAGATAAAAAGTTATCATAGATTTTTTTATTGAACTATAGTTTTTTTATATCATTTTTAAAATTTCCCTAGTCTTCCTCCTAATACTTTTGTTCATTTTTCGATATAACACAAAACAAGTGATAAACCTATTTCAAATAATAAATTTACAATGTCCCTAATTGAGGTACATTAATTGATGAAGAACATCCATGAAAAACATAATAAGGTATTATTCTAGAAAATTTCATCATAATGGGATTTACTTATTCTTTTTTAAAATAATAATGATTAATAAATGTGACTCAACATTATTTATCTAGAAATTAATTAGATCAATATCAGGAATGTGTATCCAATACTGTATATTAATTACTTTTTCAATTAATTATGAGGAGAAAAATATTCTTCTTTGATTTATCATTGATCTAGATATTATTATTTGATTTTAAAAACTAAATACATTCCCAGGACAACATTCCATATGAGGAATGGAAACTAAAAATTAATAGTGATGTAGTTTTCGTCTACTAATTCCCCTTTTATCATCATGGATTTATATAATAGAGTATTTTTGTATTATCATTATCAGTCTGTGGATGTCTAAAAAATTTATGTTCCTATTTATTCGAACTGTAATAATGACCTTTATTACTACATAAAAATTTTACTCGAGACTATTATGATGCATAAGTTGTATGAAAAAACATACATGCATGGATTTTGGCTACATATGGGTTCATTTTTTGGTCATATAATCTCATGTTCTAGTATATTGGTGGATCCATCAAGAATGGAAATTATTAAATATTGGTGTAGATCCACCATTGTGATTGATATCTATAGTTTTCTTGCATTGTATTAATATTATCCACATATTTGGATGAACCTATCACGACTATCTAATCCAATCACCATGTTTACTCAGAATGGAGTAATGTTTCTATGGAGTAATTTATATAGGGAATATTTTAAGTAACTAAAGTGAAGTATGGTCAATATACCTATTCTAACACTATCCAAAATAGAAGAATGGTTTTTTCTATATTCATGCATCAAATAATGGATTGGGATGAATCCTATTTTATAATAATATGGTTATAGCTTATGACTTGTGCTAGCCAATGGATTATAATAAAAATAAAATATCTCATTATTTGGAGATAGTTGTTGTAATTTTACCTTTAAGTGTATGGATTTATAAAAAAATGACGAAAATATATGACATAAAATTATTACTAAATATTAAAGTATATATTCTTTTTAAAATAGTTGAATATACACTAGAAAAGATGGATGGAGTTGATTAATGATGAAGGCTTCTTAATAAATTACCACACTGAGAAGTTTAATATTATTGTTGAAGTTATATGTATAGATGATCGTATTATATTGTCTATAATGAGGGTCACTAAAGATCCAATATTTCTAGATTTTTCAAGTCTCCATTAGGAAACCTTCAAGGAAGTGGATAAATATTACCTTCTCAAATTGGTGCTAAACGACATATTAATATTAATATTAAAGATGTATAAAAAATATTTAGAGCAAGAAAATAAAGTCATAAGTATTCCTGAGTTAAATATTGATTATGATGAAATGAAAATGTTAAAAAAACCGAGTGTGTTTCCAATCAATAATATAAATGAAGAAGGAAATGTTTGATGAAGGTTGTAACACATCATTATCTATTCATCTTTGAATTATGAAGTTTTAAAGATATCTGAAAGAGTATTAGTGGTGGGAAAACATTAAGAGAGATATTTTAATAGATGTACCTCAATTCTTGGTATTTTAGTACATTACAGAGAAGAGACATAAGTATTTGGGTATGTTTCATCTATTACCGATACCATTATAGAAATATAAAAAATAACACCTTGTATTTCATTGGTAGACTCCCCAAAGCATCTAAATGTCATAATGATCTTTGTATTTTAGTTGAACTCCTTAAAAAATTATAAATGTTATTTCTATTAAAAAAATTACAATCTTGATAAAATTTAAATAATATTAATTACATAAGAGGTTATTTTTTGTGGAGTATCATATTCTTCTATTATTGATCGAGATATGAGGATTACCTAAATGTTCTGGTGAAGTCTTCTGTATTCTCTGGATGTAGTGTTTTGTTTTTGTACTTACTATCCTAAACATATTTATAGTCAGTGTAAGAGAGCCATTTAATCCTTCAATGATATTTTGAGATATTTTCCGATGTATCTTAAATGTTGTTGGGATCAACAACTTTAAATAGTCATGTTTTCATATAATAATATCATTCACTTGATAGTTCATATGGATCCATATAAAGACCTCAATATATAGAAGTGTATAACTCCATCTTGTCTTGTACAAGTTAAATAACAATATTTACTAATACCCTAGAAATATGGGGATGTAGTATAAAATTTTATATCCATTCAATGGTATATTATTGTATATCCTAGTTCATATAATATTTATGTTGATAATCACAGATGAGATATAGTATAAAAAGATAGGGACATGCTATTTGAGCGAATTTATACATGGAATAAGTTTATGATATTTGGAATGAAAATAATGTTGATACCTTGGAATACTTTTCCCATTATTATTTGTTCTTTAGTTAGAACTATATCTTATTTCAAATCACTTCCACCGAACATCTCTTATGTTCACAATGAGTTCCATGTATCGCTCATAATGAAGTACATACCTAATCCATCACATGTACTAAAACTTGAGGTTACATCAATAGATAATGATGATTAATATGAATAAAAACTATTATATATCTTCTATTAGATAGATATGTTTTTATGCAATATGAAATCTCACCGAGTGAAAGTTCACAAGTAGAATTCAAAATTAAGAGAAGTTACATTGTGACCTAAGGATGTGAAAAAATATATAAATCATAATTTTTTTGAGTCAAAGTGTTAAAATTTCTTGGGTGAAATTCATTTTAATGGGGGTGTAATTTAATACTCAATGATTTATAATTTAATTTCATAGAAATAAATGTTAATTATTTGAATTATTGGTTTACACACAATACCTTGTTTAATTAAATCGTTTTTGTAATATAGATTTATAATTATTTAATGTCACAGTTATCACCTATCCGTTTTATTATGGGATATGAATTGGACTAAATAATGTTTCAATATAAATTTTTAAAAATTTATATAATAAATTAATTAGTAATCAATTGATAAAATCATTCGAAATTAAAAAAGGGTGGTTATTCTAAATACTATTGTCATGTGTACAAGGTGTTTTTATCTTAAAAAAATTATATTATTCAATATTTATAAGTCATTTTAATGAAATATATATATAATATATTAAATAAAAATATTTTACATGCGTATAATTATTTTTACTTTGCACGGGATAAGAGTTTCTCCATTTTATTTCATAGAAACACATATTTATAAAAACGACCTTCATTTTGTTATGTATGTTTATTTTAAATAGTATTCATATCAGTTATAGAAATTAAATATTTACAAATTGATTCAATATTTTTAATCAGGATATATAAATTTTATAAATACGCCCCATTTATTTTTGGACATTATGAATAGTAACTATCGTAAATATTTATAACATTTTCATATGTATATCTCACAATTAAGGTTAAAAATATTTCGATGTGGATTTAAAAATCATTATTATTATTATTTACTTCTATTAGAAGAGACTATCTAGACCATCCTCATACAATATTCAGATATATGGATTCCTGGTTCCTTTTTCCTTTTATAATTACTTTAATATTATTTATTGTTAAAAATAAATAAAAATTTCACTCTATTTGTTTTAATAACTATAATAGATTTTCATAGTGATAAAAATATTTTTCGTTAATTTATAAATGTTCATTTGAATTTTGAATGATGTTTTTTTCATTGTAATATATTTTTATATTTTTTTATTTATGAATATTTACCTTAAATGATTATTAAATGTCGACAAAGAACATGTTCATGTAATAGAAAAATAAAATAAATAATTAATAAAATACTCAAAGTAATTAAATTGGTAAAAATAATTATGTTTTGATATAGTTTTAGATAAATATATCATATTATATATGTTTTAATTTTTTTAATATTAATTCCATTTCTCTCTTATTGTCTTGAATGTCAGATTATGTTAATAGTCCCGAAAGTTACATTTATGGTATCTTATATTAAATAATATTTTATTTAATGATTCTGAATTCCTAAAAATATTACCATTGGGTTACTGAATATTATGTAGTCTATAATATTAAGCATTTTCCACATATGAGTCACTAGTCCATTAATATTTATTTTTAGGACTTCTAATGTGTAAAAATTATTGATTTCAAGTAAATAATTAAAAGGGCCTACAATGATTATAATAATGATATAAACGATAGAAAAAGAAAAAACATGTATAAATTTTATTTTATTAGAGGATTTAAACATATTAATTTAATATAATATATTTAAATAAATTTTTATCCTATTTAAAAATATTATTAATTTATATTAAATTAAAACATTAGGTAATTACAAGGGTACCCCTCCCATTGCTTATAAAAGGTACCTTTTCTTCTACATTATTCAAAAAATAGCATTTTATATTTCCCAATAATTACCATAGTATCATCCAATAATCCCTTCAAACATAATTTATATATATATATATTTCATAATACCATTCTTTCAAGGTTTAAGGTTTATGCTAAATGAGGTTTCGCTATGAATTGGTATAACTCTTAACCAAGTACTTTCAATTTTCATTCTTCTTGAACATTCTCTAAAAACAATATATCTATTAAAACATGATTAATAATATTTTAAAAATATAATGAGATATTATTATTGCCTTTCATAATCATTTTCCGCCTCATTTCCAACAAATGGTAAATGAAACTATTGTATATTCGTTAATATGGACTACCACATCCACGTAGTGATATGATTCATTATCTACCACAAAATTTAATTGTCTATTATAGTAATATATTTCGTAATTATAGTTGATATTTATTATTTTATAAAGACTCTGAAATGATAAAATATTATTTATCATTATTTATTTCATTTCATTATAAAATAAATCAGTTTTCATGCATACGAACGCATTATAGTGTCCTTGAACTGTGTGATTTTGTTTTTAATTTTAAACTTTTATGGGTGATTTTAAATATCATTATAATGAATTTATATGATATTTTTATATCATTATACACATTATATGAATTACAGAAGCATGATCAAATTATAAGGACAAGATCTGTTGAACTGAAACTTTCATGAAAAATGAAATAGTTAACAAAAATCAATGATTTTAATAAGGATCTACTAAAAACTGGTTATTGACATTTTATAAGTAAAATATATGTGGTATTATGGATAAATATTTTGTTCATTTATATAAATATATTATTTTTATTTTTATTAAAAATTTATTTATGTCACTTTTGAAGCAATATGTACACGAGGTAATGATTATTCGTTATAATCTCAAATTTTACCTGAAATTTTATCTGTAAACATAAGATTCTGAAATAATATGAAATACCCCTCATAATTTTTATATCTTTTCTTCTCATAAAGTTGTATATATAGATTAAATTTTTTAATATTCATTTTTCTATCATTTTGTACTCAAGGGATTTAAAAAAATTATGGAAAGCTGCAAGTATTTTACAATTTGAATGGAATTGTTTTTCTTCTATATCCATATTTTATTTAAAATAATTTCTAAAATGTATTCAAAATTATCCTATCATTTTATAATTTAATTTTTATTCATTATTTAATTCGTATAAAAGTGTTAAAAATTATGGTTCTTTATGTTATTTTAATGAGGTGTCATTGATTTTTTTTAAATGTTAATGAAATATTTGTTTTAATCTACACCGTATAAACAAAATTTATCATCATTATGACAAATTAATTTTTTTAAATGTATTTTCCTGTTTCCATTAATCTATATAATGAAATTTTTTCCAAAATATTTATAAATTTTTTATTTTTAAAATAAGTTATATCAAAATGACAAGGGAAAATCGTCAAACAATGATCAAATGATCATTAAAAGGAATCAATCAACTATGATAACATCATTTGATGTTACATAAGATTCAATTGAGATTTTAATCTATAATACGATAATTATTATTTCCCTATATGGTTTATATTTATGCTGATTAAATAATTATGAATCTTATTTTCTATTCCATGGGTTTATTTATGTAACAATGATAGATGTTTTCATGATATTATGTCAACCATATGAAGAAATTATTATTATTTTATTAGTGAGTATGTTATATATCTCTAATTAATTGGGTAAATATAATTATTTTATTATCTTATATTTTACATGGGAGTTTATCCCATCCCAAATATAGGATACAGAAGAGTATTTTCCAATATAAAAAGATGTTACACATGAGGTTATCCCATGCTCTAAGTATGTAAACAAGTGGTTATCCTAAGACTAACATGTGATTAATGTCTTTATTGGTATCCTTGATATAAGATTTATATGATTTATATTATTCCCCACTTTATGTAACTCTTTTACGACATGATATTGTGATAATTGTTTGCTCTCTTGGATCACTCTCTTTGTTTAATATAATAATCATGTCGTATAAACATCCAATCTTAATTCCATGCACATTTTTATGATCTGTGAATTATTGGGAATGGTATTCAAATGTTTATCTAGAGTTATTTTACTATTAAGTTCATATTATGGTTAAATTATCATTTATTTCTCTTGTGTTTATCCTTACTGATTATTTTATCCCACCCCATTTTATATATCATTTTCTTTAGGATATGAATAATGTTTTAATGTATTCTATATCTAATAAGGTTTCATGTTTTGAATAATTTATAGGGTTATGATATAGTCATTTATGTATGAATTAACTATTTTTAACATTTTCTAAAGTCATTAAATATTTCTGGTTATTTCATTGATCATAATGATATGTAGTGTAGTTTCATCTAATATGTTTTAATATTAATATATGAAGTTTTTTGGTAGCTAGATTTTTTATATATTTCTATGTGATTATATTATCCCATCACTACTTCATTAAATTTTTTATGATCAAGTAGTTAGTTATATAGAATAATTTAATTCATTATTCCTTAAATATTATTTATTTCATATTGATATTATGATATCAATAATTATAAATATATACATACTAAGGAAATGAACTAAAATATTTTTATTATTTCCAGTTATGATTAGGAAACATTAAAGGTTAATATGAATGGTTAGATGATTAGAAAAGGATGAATAAAAATATTTCATACATTACAGTGATATTTACTATGTGATTTATTAATGTTTTATACATCTATTCACCTATAACTAATAATAAATATATCATATAAAATATTATAAATTTATTATACACCATTATAATAAAAAAACCGCTATAGTTATGTAGGTGGAGTCAGGTTGTTGTAGTTGATTCAAAAAAAATATTTTCAATGTATATCATTAATTAAAATAATAGTAATGGAATTATGAGAATTGATTAGAAGAGCCACCCGATGTGGAAATATAGTCTGTTTCGATACCTATTGTCAATTGGATTGGATGTAATTGATGTTATAGAAAATGGGTATGTTTTTATTTTTGAAAATGAAACAATGACAATACTTTATTGAAAGAATATTGAGATTGATTCTTGATAATTGAATTCAACATTATCATAACATTTATAGAATGAAATCATTACCTTCAGAAAATAATAATAGAAAAATATATTTGGGATAATTTGATAATATTTTTAAAATAAATTCAAAGGTTAAGGTAGTAAAACTATATATTTGTTACTCAATGTATGGAGACCCTTAAAATCATGATGTTAAAATCATGCTGAATTATTCTAAAAATTCTAAAATGATAAAAGAAAAAAACTTATTTTAGTGGAAAAATAGATGTTTCTACAGTTTTTAGAAGAAAATATGTAACATCACTTTGAGAATTATAATATAAAACACTTATATTCGATTATCTGTACAAAATATTTATTTATTATATAATAATTAAAGGAAGTGATTTTCTGAATAATACTAAACATGATACGAAAATGACCTCAAAATATTTTAAATAAAATAAGAGTTGAAATGATTTTAGTAAATCATAGACGGTTTTTGATAAAGAAAAATATTTTGAAATGAAAATTGACAATCTTATGGAATTAATTTCATGTTTTTTAAAGAGTGGAAATAATGTTTTGGATAAATCATCCACTAATGTTATTATAAGGAGAATATATTATAAATTTCATAGTAAACATTTAAAAATTAAAATATGATGATGATATACTAGATTTTGATCATTTGGATGAGATGATATGGTGACACCTAAAAAATAACGACATTGAATTCAACAAGAAAATGGTTTACATAATGTTAAAGGGTGAGGTTTTCTTAAAACCAATAACGGATGCATATTACCAATGTTTTAATATTTTTATTAGTAGTGAGTATGGGAAAAAATTTGATACCATTAATATAATTGCTGAAAAAAAATTATTGATCACAAATGTTAATAAGAATGAGATCTCTAGTGATAAATGATGAAATTATGTATGTATGAAATAAACAAAAACTGAAATCATTCTAGACTAGGAATATAAGGAATACCATTATAATAATTAAATATTATAGAGGTGGAAATAATTTTAATAAATACTATAAATTATAAGCCACAATGGCCCCTTATATACGAAAAAAGTGTCAAAATTATTAATTGAGAATCAAAATATGAAAAATTTACTCAATGAATAAAAGAAATTTATTGTTCATATTGAACTGAATGGTAATTAAATTGGATATAGTGATTTATGTTATTAAATAAAATCATATAAATGTGGAAAATAACTTGAAATATTTTTGTAAATATTTTAAAAATATATTCATGAAGTTGGATAACAAATGAATAAAAATACTATTAAAAAGGATGATTCAATGAAATGGATGGAGAGTCGTATTTATTAAAACACATAAAATGAAGAAGAACCTTTTGTGAGTTTACTATAATATTTTTAATAAATAATTCCAAAATTTAATTATCATGATTTGGAAGAATAAATAGTTACACCGATTAGTGAGAATATAGTTTACAAAGGAAAGTTTTAATTTGATTATGATTACGGATTTGGGGGATTATTTGGTCACATAAAAAGGGTATGTTTGTTAAATTACAAAAATAACTAAAATCTTATAATATATTTAATATAGTGTTTTAGAGGGATTCCACCAACTCAAATAATAAATCTCTTCAAACAAGATAAAAATGATGGACTGGAGATTAAAAACAAGTTTTAATCAATTGAGTTATTTTATGGAAGGTGTTATTGATTACGATACCTTTGGGAATAATTTAACATTATTTTAGCTTCATAACACAATATGGATATTAATACTCAAATTGATACAAATAATAAATTGAAATAAATAGATAAGTCCATAGTTTTTGAAATGAAACTCAATGTATCTAGCATAGAATGTCATTAAATTTTTAATAGTGGAAGTTCTTCACTTAAGGTATGATATGTAATGATATTTATGGAAATTAATATATCAAGGAAGGGATTGGTGAAATATGGAATTGGTAGGTTTCTAAATATATGAGTAATTTATTTAGTGGTTGATGGAGCTGAAATGGTGAAGTTTAAAACCACCATCTTTGTATATGGGTTGAAATATAAATTAAAAAGTTTTTCTTAATTTCAAGATGATGTAAAAATACCGTATTTTAGAAGAAAAAATTCTTGGGAAAAACATTGAAATACCTATGTGTAATATATTATAATATCACATCTGAAAAAATGATTTAGGATAGTGATGCTGAAAATTCATGTTACATTAACATAAATGAAAAAAAAATTATGGTATCAAAACCTGGCCAACATAGACAAAAGAAGATGAGAAATCATAACTGTGTAATGAATATCTATGTTGTAACTACATTTAATAGAGACTAAATTTGGATTTTATTTATAGAAAACAGGGTATTATTTTTAACACTTCACACAACAATATAGAGATTCAATCATTATACCCATTAATGACTATTCATTTATATGTTTTTAGGAATATAAGAATCAAACTGATTAATTTAGATAATTAAAGTATTTATTTTATTGAAGAATCATCCCATATTTAGTTAATTATGTTTATAAAGAATACTATGGAGGATCTAAAAATGATTTAATGTTTTATATTACGTGCTGTTGTGCACTGTGTTGTATTTATTGTCAATAAGGTGTCAAGGATTGAATGGATAAAAATGAGTGTCAATATGTGAATGAAAAATGAATTGATGGTGATAGTGATTTTGTCAATAAGATGTCAATGATTGAATGGATGACAAAGACTGTAGATATGTGAATGACAAGGTTATGGGGATGATTGGAGAATGGCCATGGTACTGAGAAGCATGTCACTTAGGAGAATCACTATGTGGCATATGAGGTAATGGTTGAAACATTCTTCATAAAAAATCAGACGATTGTTGAGATGATCTTATGTTCAAAGAACTTGTATCAAGAAGATACAATGTCACAAAATTGTTAGAAGTCCATTCATTGTCTTCACAATGCTTGAGGAGATAACGAAGTGTCATCCAGAATCACTAAGTGGACGAGGAATGAATAAGGGTTCCATCCACAATCACTAAGTGGATGAGGAATGAAAGGAGAACCATTCAAATCACTAGGTGGATGAAGTGAAGGAGATCCATCCATCTTACTAAGTGGATGA